>CAMTDV010000008.1:70175994-71474119 GCA_947069175.1 Scalesia atractyloides
ATCCATGGATTCTTTATTCATACTCATTCAATTGGACGTATTGATCCAATTTTAAAATTTTGTTTCGCAATTTCATAATCCAAGTTTTCAGTTTTTAATTGACTTTGGATAAAAATCCCGAAAATTTCGATTTTCCTTGAATGTGTCATTGAAAGGTAAAGGATTTAATCCTTTAAATGAAATAAAGTTTTTATCGGAATATGAATCAAACCGAAAGACCCCTTAACTATTATGGGGGTTCTTAGAACGAATCACACTTTTACCACTAAACTATACCCGCTACAATGCAATTATTATATATAAATGGACCTTTTGTCGAGGCGCTTCTGTATATGTGTAGCTGGGCTTCTTATATAAGAAGATCTATTTTACTTACCTAGTACAGCGACCCGTTCAGGAATTCAATGAACCAAGCCCTTTTGTTAACTCATTGGTAGAGTAATCCCATGGTAACGCGTAAGCCCTCGGTTCAAACCCGACAAGGGGCTTTGTTTGGTTTTTTTCAGTCGTAGTATTTTCATATGAAGAATAGCGATATTCTTAATAGGAATAATACTATTCCTATCCATTAGACAATGGACGCTTTCATTGTGATTTTTAGGTATTTTTACTTTCTGATCTTTTATTTGAAAAAAAAAATAAGAATCTAGTAGGATTTATGTAAGAAAAGTTTTTGAATTGTATATTCAATCATGAATGATGTATTAATTAGAGTTAGAGTATTTAAGATAAATATAGTAAGATAATAGACTAAATATATAAGGATAATCAGATCTTGGTAACGAACTATTTGCAACTTGACAATTTAAAACAGATTTTTCAAATACTTAAATATTATTTACTGGATGAAAATGGTAAAATTTATAATCCCTATTCATGCAGTAACATCATTTTGAATCCATTCAAATTGAATTGGTATTTTCTCCATTACAATTATTGTGAAGAGACATCTACAATCGTTAGTCTTGGGCAGTTTCTTTGTGAAAATGTATGTATAGCCAAAAAAGGACCGCATTTAAAATCAGGTCAAGTTCTAATTCTTCAAGTTGACTCTGTGGTAATACGATCAGCTAAGCCATTTTTTCTATTTTTGTTATAGCTATTGCAGCTGCTGAAGCCGCTATTGGACTTGCTATTGTTTCATCAATTTATCGTAACAGAAAATCAACTCGTATAAATCAATAGAATTTATTGAATAAGTAAAATTATCATATAAATTCAAATTTTCATAAATCAATTCAAATTAGCATGTCTGCCACGTAAGATATGATCATGTTATCACAAATATAAGAAATCAAAGTATTTTGGCACTGTCAATCCAGAAATAGAAAAAAAAACTCGGAGAACTCATCGATTCATCTAGTACTAGTATTTAAATATATAATATATAATTTCTTTCTCAATTTACTAGATTGAAACCTTATCACGTTCAAAAATGGATAGATCCAATGTCGCATTCAGTAAAGATTTATGATACATGTATCGGGTGTACTCAATGTGTCCGAGCCTGTCCTACGGATGTATTAGAAATGATACCTTGGGACGGATGTAAAGCCAAACAAATAGCTTCTGCTCCAAGAACAGAGGATTGTGTCGGTTGTAAGAGATGTGAATCCGCCTGCCCAACAGATTTCTTGAGTGTTCGAGTTTATTTATGGCATGAAACAACCCGCAGCATGGGTATAGCTTATTAATACATTACAGAAACTGAGTCCATTTTTTTTACCGCCAATCGGATTCAATTGATTTGTCCATGAATTCCCTTCTACTTCACCTTGTGGCCTATCCTAGACAGCTATGGAAGCTGCTAGCTACCTTCTTCCCATTCTTTAGTAGCCCGAGATGAGTTCTACACCCTAAGGAGACAGAGAAAGCCCTACCAGAGATTCATGTAAAACCTGTTCTTGAAAACAGCCTACTCATGCAAAGAGTCCTTTTCCCCATGCCCATGCTATGAAAACTTCACACCAAGTCAAGCCGCTAGCTTTAGTAAGAAATCGAGATTCCTATTCCTGTCCGGCTTGAAACTAGAATTAGATAAGTATAGTACGCAGGGAAGTACCTATCTGAAAGGAAGGTAACGGCTGGCACATAGATGGAATCAAAACGAACATCCCTCTAACCAAAGATGCATCGTCAAGTACGTATCAGATCATGAGTTACTTCTTGTTGAATGAAAAGATTGCAAAACATACGAATCTCATCCCTGATAAAGAAAATCCTAATCATATCAATGATATTTATGTTCATATCCTCAAAGAGCTGCTTGATTTCATGAAATTCTCAGATGATATAGAAGGGAATCTATTTGCTATTGTCAGCAGTCACCTTGATCGTAAGCTCATAAAAGCCATTTTTATGCCTATAATCTATGGAAAATCTCTCATGAGCACTGCCAACGATATCAAGGAAAAACTCTCTCAGTACATCACTCGTAAGGAGAGCTACACTCTTGCAAAGGTCTGCTTTGAGTTCTGGAATAAGGAATATAGAGGCCTGGTATGTTTGATCCGTTTGATCAAGAGTAGTATAGGCTGGTTGGCATCAGCAGGGGGTCGCCCAGTGATCTATCAATCTGATTACTTTACAACAGTTCAAGATTATATGAAAATGGATCCAGTCAATATATGGGTTTATGATCGAATTCATAAGAAGAGGCGTAAAGTCACTCTCAGAGTCTCCTCTAATGAAAGAGATAAACAGAAGAGTGCTATCTCTACCGAAACTAAGACAGTCAAGAAAATGACCCCAGAAACAGACGAAAAAGAACCTCCGTAAATGAATCCATTCACTACTGAGAAAAAGGAAATGAGTCTCACTTGGGCTAGAAGGATAGAAAAGCTTAAGATGTATAATATGCTCAGTTCACGGATACCAAAACTACTGATCCTCTCTTTCCTGCTCTTGCACTGGTGTGGCATTCTGCAGTTTTTGATATCCTGGTGCGGAGCTTGGCCAATCTCTCCCCATCTATGAGTGGGAACCCGCTCTTTCTCTTTGACACGGACCAAGACGGGAAAGAAGCTACCAATCTGAAAGACCCAGTGAGCACCTCAGTCAAACAAGATCGATCGCTTCGCTCCCCAATGCCAAGCCGGTCAAGAGAGAGCCTTAGTTAAATAGGCAGCAACAGGATGTTACAAGACCCGAGCAATCACGAGATCGAGTTGTAGTCCACTTCGACTTTCAGTCTCGTTTGTGGATCCTGCAATTAGAATATGAACTTGGTACTGGAATAATAACCTTCACTCAAGCTGGTTCGTTCACCAGATCTACTTTCTCGACCATTTCAGGGGTAGGCGGCAAGTGCTGCAGTGAGAGATGAGACCCCCTTTCGGGCAGTCTTCGTGCCATATTTTCTATCAGGTTCCCCTCGATTCATCAAGAAAAAAGATGGGCAGATTCTTCTTCCAACTAGTTTTAGGGGCTAAGGTAACTTCCACTTCGTCCATCTTGCCTCCTTCGGACCCTCGCTTCGCTCTTTTGCCACCTTCTCCAAGCAACATCTTTAGATCAGGACTTGCCACGTTTTTCCCCGGTGACTGATCTGATTGGTTGGGCAAGAGGTGTTGGTTCGAATCCAACTCGTGAGAAGGAATCCATGCACAAAGCAAAGGCATCAGGAAGAGGGGCGTAGCAAGAAATCCTTTAACAGCAGCAAAGACTTCGGAATGGAAACCTTATCTTAATAGGAAGTGGACAAGAATCATCGCTCCAAGAGAAGCAGACAATAGCCACTATCCCTGATTCCATGCAAGTGCTATAATCCGATCTGACTCCTCACGCTGGCAAGGAAAGAAATGACATAAAGGGAGGTCCTAACTGAATGAATTGAGGTTGAGTAAAAGCCATTCGCTTGAGAACAATTCTGCGATTGGAATTCGATCTGGGATTGGGATCTTAGGGCACTGAGAACCTACTGTATAGTACATTCAAGAGTACTCCTCATAAAAAATGTACAGAATAAAAGGCACACCCTATTCAAGGCCATGATGGTCACTCTCCCCGCGCTCTACTACAGGAAAGCTAGCCTGGTTGATCCACTACACGCTAAGAAGCAAGTCTCGACTAACTAAGTAAATCCGGGTTAGACTGAAAGTGACCATAAATTGAAATCTTCTTTCACAGACTAGCGATAGTTAAAAAGAGCGAAGCATAGCCGTGTTTAAGCCGAAGTGATTCCCGTGTTTACTGAGCTATATCTCTATCTATTAGTTAGCCGGCTTAAAGAGTTTAGACTCACGATACCGAGAAAGCAAGCCGATCATAGACGGAGGTTTAAGCTTGAAGTGAAGTGTCCGATCGGATCTGTCAAAAACGAGCTGACGACTACAGGGCAAGCGGCTGACTGCAGTCCCTGAGCCCAGCTTGTAGCAAGCCAAAAGTTTGACTTGAGCCTACTTTGCTAAGAGAAGAGAGAGAAGGAAAAGACACCCATATTTGGTTTTTAGACATTGCTTTCTTGAAATACAATATAGAATCTTTTTGCTCAGCACTTTTTGAAGTTTCACCAGCTTGAATTTGAAAATTTAGTGTTAACTGGTTTCACTATGTTTATAGATTCTTTGACTTGTTTCCAATCTTGTGTTGGTACAAACATTGGTGAGTTTTGCTTTAAATCTCTGGATTTTTTCTTAATATCGGTAACACATTCAGATTTAGTATGTGGACATCGTCTAGCAATGTGTCCAACTTCGTTATGTTGAAAGCACATCCTACTATCGTTTCCAACAGAGAATTTCTCAACATGTTCTCTATGTTGTTTTTTAGCATAAAATTTTACATTTTATTTCTCTTTACTCAAACTTTCTTTTCTTTTTCTGAGCTTGTTCTGAAAATAAAATTTATATTCTTTGAAGACTTTGGTTTTCAGACGCTGTTGTTATTTTTCTTGACATATCCCAAACCTTTTCTTTTATTTTCAGGATAATTCTTTCCTTTTTGATTATTATGTTGAAAACATTTAGGTATGGAATTGTTAGAGACATTCTTAATACCCAGCTCAGACAAACTAATTTCAAGCAACTTGAAAACCTTTTCAACTTTATCAAGATTCACATTCTGAATCAGAAACTCATCATCAGAATATAGTTTGTCAGATCCTTTCATTATGTACATCACAATATTAAGATCATCATTCAAATCGTGTTCTGATTTCTTTATGTAATTCTTATGAAAACTTTCTTCATTTTCAGAACGAGAACTCGATTTTGTTCTTTCTTCCAAAATATTATCAATCACATTTTGAACCACTTCAGATCCACAATCATAGGTTACATCTATGTTTTCAGTCATCTCGTTGTTCGATTCAGTTTTAAGTTTTAAATTGAGCGTCTTTTCCACCCCCTCGGGTCTCTTTTGGGCATAATTATTTCACATTGGGATGGAACATGATGATAAGCTGGATCCCAATTTTGGTTACTAGACTCTTTTTCTTCCTTTTCTGTTTTTTCTTGTTGTTTCGGAAGAATATGATCAATCACGTATGAAGATGTTGAGTAACTAATCAGCAACTTGTTGACCTGTTCTGTTTCTATCTTCATAGTTTCAGCTCCTGTTTTAGTTTGGCAATCGTGTGAAGGTGAGTATTAATTGCCATTTGTTTGTCCATGACCGTTGCCTTGAGCATTGAGAGTGTGGCTGCATCTTCTAAACTCGATTGTTCATATTGTTTAATGGTTCTGCTTAATTTTTCATAAGCTTGACAAATTATCTGTAAGATATTTAAGCTCCTTGTATCTCTCATCTTTTACAACACATAACTCACACGTCGTTAGACATTTTATTGTCAGGTTATCAGTGTGACATTTAAGTTCTCTATACATCTCGTCTTTCTCAGTACACGACTTGCATGGTTGATGTTCTAAAAGTAGTTAATTAAAAATGATTAAAATTACCCTAATCCTAGACTCAAATTAAACTCTAGACTCCTAAATTTTACCAAACTACTAACCGACAAGTGGACCGATCAATTGTGGAATATAAGTAAGTCTGGATTATCGAACCCACGAGACTCTCTAATTACAATGACGACTCTATCTAGATTCAATTAACACACTTATTTATATTGGGGGGGGGGGTTTCTAAATTATGATTAAACTAAGATTTCCTAATTATAGCGAATTAATCTTTGAACTTTTGAGATTAGAAATTAATTCAAGAAATGCAAACCAGCTACCTAGGTTGGATTTTATATTACTACTTATTTGGTTTTGTAATTAAATATGTTAAATGACAAACAAGGATCTTAAAATACTAAACTCTAAGGTATACAGAACAGGACCCCCGACCCTTCTCGGGAAGACACCTATGATAACCTAAAACTAGTTTGGGTTTACCGGTTTTAAAGACTTCCTTTTGGTTATCTACTATTTAATAAAGTGTCTATTTTAGTTAGATACCTCTCAATAATTAACCTAGACCAACAATAACTCCTAGTTTAGTTTAACCGACTCGATTCATGGCAAGTAAATTAGACTCGGGAATTTCTCAAAATCTAGATCTAACAATTTACCTAATCAACTCAGCTAACAAATTACTATTTCTCAATAGTTAATTTAGGTTTAATGTTAAGAACTAATCATATATTTTACTTAGTTATTTTTTCGGTTTATTTGCCAATTCGACCTAATGATTACCCGAACCCGTTAAAACCCGAAAATCAACACAAACCTATTCTATGGAAGACATCCAACAAGATCTATGTAAAAACAACTAAGTAATCAAAGATCAATTCAAATCACGCAAATACACTAAACTAAATAGTTAAAGCTGTCTACTTTACTAAAACGATCAATTAAACATAATCAAATTAACACAAGTTCCAAACTTTCATAAATCATAAATCCAAACCTAGGTAGCAAAACGAATCTAGCCAAGTAACAAAGTTTCAAAAACAATCAAAACGAGGTTTAGAATAGAATTCATCAAGTGAAAACAAAGGAAACTCAAAGTGTTAAGATTTTGTAATAAAACCGTGTTTGATTAAGCCTCCGAGCTCTCGCTTCACCTTGATCATTCTAGCAGCTTAGATTCACCTTCTTCATCCTCCAAGATCGAGAATTTTAGCTTCTCTAGTTCCAAGTTCGTCAAAGATGATGTAATTGTAATCAAACTCAAACTTATAAACTCAACTTTCCCTCATCTGATAACAATTCGAAACTTCCTGGATATATCACCCTCTCGCGGGCCGCGAGAGGGTTTAGTGTCTCGGTCGCGCCCCGCAACCGAGTAAAAATTCTTCGGTTGACTTTTAGCCTCTCGCTGGCCGCGAGAGGGATATGGTGGTGCGGTCGCGGGCCGCAAGAGGATGTTTTCCTCCGTTTTTCGATTCGTTTCCTCTTTCGACTTCTAACTACGATCCGACTTGGTTCCAATTATCATTTCAGCTCATTTTTTCCATCCTTTCAGCCATTTTCATGAACCAAGACCTGCAAAATGTATTTGGATCAAAAGTAGATATATTCTCTACAAACCGAAACGAAAACTAACTAAAACTTTACAAACTATACACGATAAATGGATGTATTATTCGTTACATCAAATATCCCCACACTTGCTCTTTTATCGTCCTCGAAAAAGAATTGTGCACAAACGGAATCATAATCAACTAATTATTCGATTTTAAAAATTTCGATTATTTTTATTAAGGCTAGAGTTTATATTAACTGCGATTGCGAATTTTCATGTCCCCTTAAACTCCAAACTTGGTTCAAAATTCTTATCATGTGAATTTAGTTCAGGTTCGGTCAATCTACCCTAAGGTCTCACACTAACAAAAACAGTAACCCTAATCCCACCTTAAGCTTATGGAACAAAAGGAATGAATTATTAAACGCATTTCCTAACCGTTTTATACCAAAATATAAAGAATTTAAAACCATGTAAATTTTCTCCCTTTTTTCTTTTCTCTTCCTCTTTCTCTTTCTCTTTTTTTTCTTTTGAGCATTTAATTTCTTTTTACATATCTAACCTAGAGGCTGTCTCAACCAGAGTCACCATCCCCGAGAGCGACAACATGGGCTTCGATACTTCAGATTTCAACTAATCCTAGAGGGATTCTCGATCAGAGTCATCATCTCCAAGGGCGAATCCATGGGCCTCGTCTACTTTTTAATCAAGCTCATTTTTCTTATTTTTTCCTTCCTATTTACATGATAAAAAAATTCTAAAGATTTTAGTTTATAACGACATTCCTTATACTATTTTTTGGTAGTTTCAGTTTTCGATTTTTCCTAAATGAGTACCCACTAGTAGACTGACAATTAAGTTATATTAATCTCAAAGAAATTAAGAACTAAATCGAGCCTACTCACACATCCCAAGTTAGACATAAACTCAGCCTTGTATTTCTCATATTATTATTATTTGAAACCAAATAAAAACTCAAATTTTCTATCATCTTCTGTTTATATTTTTATGCAAACTCCTTTTTCAAAAGACATTTTCAAGTTTTTTTAATTTTTTTCTTTTTTTTAGACACAAATTAAAACCACATTAAAACTACACAAACTAAACTACTCTACGACTCCCATCCCCACACTTAAATATTGCATTGTCCCTAATACAAGGATGAGAAAACTCACTACTAAACAATAAGACGACGGACAAAAAGTAAATAAATAAAAACTAAACAATAGAAACTACTTAGCTGATAATGCAAGATTGTCAATGTGCCAGTCAATCCACCCATGCCCTCAAATCCGAACATGCTCAGCAAACAACTCTCTAATCTCACACGCGAACGGAAGCAGCATATAAACATCGACCTATCAACCAACATAACAACTTCCAAACATAATAGAACCAGTAAATAAATAAATTGTTTCAAGAAGTTAACCACCATAGTACCCAACCAACCCACAAATCCCAACAAGTGTTTAAAGTACATACCAACAATAGATGAAGACAACATAAAAGGAAAATAAATAGTAATAAGGATTTGATGCTTAATCCTCCTCCTTCGACTCCTCAGATGCCTCGATTACTTGATATGGCTGAACATCCTCCATCCCGCTGAATTGACTAGGACCCGACTGACTTCTCTACTGGAAATAGGATGGCACCCCCATGTGCAAATTTTCCATCATATAGCGCATCCCATCCTCTAGCCTTCTCTGACCATCCCCATGCATCCTCCTACTTTCCATCATGACTTGGCGCACTCCATCAAACTGCTGGTCTACATACCCTCGTAGATCACGCATCCTTTCATAAAAAGAATCCAATGTAAGTGGGTCAGGACAAGGCTCCCAAAGAGGATACTGTCTTCCCGGCAGCTCCTGATGTGTCACTGGTCTTTGATATCGAGTAGGAACGCCAGCCTGCATAGATGATGCAGCTTCAGAACCCGGAGGCGGCTGAACTTGAGGACCCTGTCTGACTGGCTCCCAGCTCACAGGCTCTTGCGAAGTCAAAATACCGGCAGCCTGAAGGTCACGTATACTCATAAAACAGGGGGACGGGCCCTCTCTCATCCTGTCCTGGGGTATATGTCAAACACCCCAAGTCTTTCTGCCAAACATGTAATCAAGGGCCCACAATACACCCTAGCCCCTGGGCCTCCCCTCCACAATCGCTTCATGGACCACGCAAAAATAGTTGCAAGATTCGCCGGTCTTCCCTCCACCATACACATTAAGCAAAACAAGCGCACCTGATTCACTTTATTATCCCCCTGCCCTCGTCCAACTAATGTGGCAGCCAGAATTTTGTGAATGAACCGGTAGACTGGATTAATGATGTCACTCGCCACCATATTGTTAGAATACGGTGCAGCAGAGATGGTACCCCAGAATCGGGCTAGCTCGTTTGTTTGAACACTGTGTGGGTGCTTTCTTTTAAAAACCCCCTGTAAACTGGTGAGAAACTCCTGTGACTGAACCACTTTCATGTGTAGATCTGAGTGGCTATAGCAACTGTGGGACTGTCATCTCGTATACGTGCCTTCCCAAGGCAAACGAGAAAGCATCACTCTCAGCAAACTTCCCCTGCTGATATTCGAAAGTGGAGTGAAATTCAAGAGTAAGTTCCCTATATTGTCTTGCACCAGAATCTAGTACACTTCTGAACTTATCTCCCAGCAATTGCTCAATCCTGCCCCTTTGACCCAGCTGATCAAGCATCCCCCAATCAATCCTTCTGTACAGCAATAAATCACATGTAATCAGGGTGGACAGTCTCTCATACTCGTGAGAGTCTAGCTCGAGGCAGCAACGGACTATCTACTAATCGCGTGCTCTGCCCATGGGGAATACCGTCCCCTTATATCTAATGCTCCGTCGCATCCCAAAATTCAGAGGCAGCGGTTGTGTCTCAGCCGGGTCACCCCTCTGTCGAGGTGTAGGTCCTCTCCTCTTCCTACCTGCTCTACTCGAACTACCTTCTCCTGACATCTGCAAAAAGTCATTTAATTCACAAGCAAAACAAGTAATTAGAAAGAAACAACCGTGTGTGAGCAATGACCGTATAGCATTACGTCCGTGGTCATAGTCGGGAAAATAAAGACTTTACCATATATTAGATATATTTTATTGGGTGTAAGCAACGTTATTAATTAATTAGACCAAATCTCGCCCAAATGGAGATTGAGTACGGGCAAGAGGTCCTATATGCATGAATGCGCAAATATCGCCAACCCGAATCCCAAAATATATCCACAAGAATACGACTACCCCCTTCCGGCTCTTTAATTGTCCCTAATTAAAACCCGTGTGCCTAAAGTATCCAACATTGAGTTCAAAGTAAAGATAAAACTTTATAAACAAAGCAGAAAAACAGGTTTAATTTTCTGTTAAAATATGATTATTTATACCAAACATACTAACCCGAATCCCCACACTTAATGTCGAACCATACCAAACCAAACTACCCACAAAAGATGCCTAGTTTATACCCAATCTTACTATACAGAGATAGTTCAGCCACAATAATCAAAACTCAACCCAAACTAAGTGCAACCCAAACCCTCAAGGTAACTAGCGTGCAACCTAAAAGGGACCAAACACTATAATACATTCAGCAACTAAGTAATATATGAAGATTATAGCATACGAGTTGCAAGAGAACATACCGTACTGCCGATCCGCAAGAAAAATTAAGCAAAAAGGAGATAAGTTGCAAAAAACTCTTGGATAGCTCGTTTGAAGGTGACAGACACAAACTTGCACTTAAAAATGGGTTATAGTTGATGCGGGAAAATAATGATAGAAGATTTTGGTGAATGTGGGTTAAGATAAGTGGATTTTGGTGGAGAAGGTGAAAGAGCCGTATGGTAAAGTGAGAAGAAATGTGATTGAAATTGATGATTTGGGCATCTAGGGTTTTTGAACTGCTGTTGGGGTCTCTCGCAGACCGCGAGAGAGGATATGAAACCTCTCACGGGCCGCGACCGAGTAACAATTTCCGAATTCTCAAGTTCCTCGCGGGCCGCGACCGACTTATGTCAAGGCTCTCGCGGACCACGAGAGGGGCGTATTCACAGAAAGTTTTGAAGTTTTTGCTAGTGTTTTGCATTAGAAAAAAATTGTTTAACTTTGTGAACTTAGTGAACACCCCTTGTTCATCCGGTTACTAGAAAAACTTACCTGCAAATTCAAAACCGTCATTGATGATGGCCTCATGTTGGCGATGTAACCTGCAAAACAGCTAAACGACAAACAAACGCACCAAAACACAAAATACGGAAACATGAAATAGCAATATAAAAACATGAAATGCAAATAATTACCAAGATGTACAAACTCTACACATGAGCTCACACTTAAGGTCCTATGCGGTCTGAGGCTGAACTTCGAGAGGAGTTTCCTCCATCTTGGTGGAATCGAGCGGTCCTCCTAAATAATGTTTCAATCTATGACCATTGACCTTCCAAGTACCTCCATCAGCTTCATCTTTGAACTCTATCGTCCCGTATGGAAATACCTCATTCACCACATATGGACCAGTCCACTTGGACTTCAGCTTCCCGGCGAACAGTTTCAATCTCGAATTGTATAGAAGCACTCTATCGCCAACCTTGAACTCCTTTACCCCCTCAACCTCCTATCATGCACAGCCTTGGTTTTCTCTTTAATACTCCATGAACGCTCATAGGCTGCGTCCCGAAGCGCTTCTAACTCATGAATTTGGAAATATCATTTCTTGGCAGCTTCGGCGAGGTCTAAATTCACAGTTTTTAAGGCCCATAATGCTCGATGCTCGAGTTCAACCAGAAGATGGCAGGCCTTACCATAGACGATCATGAAGGGTGTGGTACCTAAAGGTGTCTTATAGGCGGTTCTAAACGCCCATAACGCATCGTCTAGCTTATCGGACCAATCCTTCCTACTTTTACCTACCGTCTTCTCTAAGATTTGCTTCACCCCTCGGTTTGCATTCTCCACTTGCCCGCTTGTTTGGGGATGATACGCGGTGGAGAAGCAACGAGTGACACCGTAACGCGCTAATGCCTTTTCCATTACGGCATTGCAGAAATGAGTGCCACGGTCACTAATGATGGCTTGTGGGGTACCGAAGCGAGTGAACAGCTTCTTTAGAAATCTCACCACCACTCGGGCGTCATTGGTGGGTAAAGCTTGCGCTTCAACCCACTTAGAAACATAATCAAATGCCACGAGGATGTACCGATTCCCGCTAGAGACGGGAAATGGTCCCATGAAGTTGATTCCCCACACATCAAAGACTTCAAGAATTTAGAACGGGTGTTGGGGTATCTCGTCCTTGGATGAGATGTTGCCGGTGCGCTGGCAACGATCACATGTCCTAACAAACTCTAAGGCATCCTTAACTACCAAGGGCCAGTAAAAACCGCAATCAAAGACCTTCTGTGCGGTGACGTGCGGATCGTGATGACCTCCTGTTAGCCCCTCATGCACGTGCCTAAGAATATCTACCCCCTCCTCTCTACTCACTCAGCTCCTAAGAATTCGATCTCCTCCTATCCTAAATAAAAACGGGTCGTCTCAGATGTATCTCCTAACATCACGGAAGAACTTCTTCTTCTGCTGCGTGGTCATACCCTTCAGAACCACTCCATTTGTGAGGTAATTCGCAAAATCCGAGAACCATGAAATACCCTCCTTCTCTGCCACCACAAACTCTACCGACACGTGAGGGAACCTATCCATCGAATAAGACGAAGCTTTGCGTCCTTCTTCTGGAAGAGGTAACGCAGGGCCGCATGATCAGTAAAGACTACGGTTTTGGAAAGGACGAGATAGGAGCGGAATTTATCGAATGTGAAAACTACAGCTAGAAGCTCCTTCTCCGTAGTCGTGTAGTTCTCCTGAGCATCATTCAGGGTTTTGCTTGCGTAGTAGATGGGGTGAAAATGCTTATTCTGTCTCTGGACCAAAACTGCGGGGCGCATGGTCGCTTGCATCACACATAAGCTCGAAGGACAAGCTCTAGTCGGGTGAGACGAGAATGGGAGTTCTCACAAGCTTCTCTTTCAGAATTGCGAAGGCATGCAAACATTCTTCGTCAAAGAAGAAGGGGACATCCTTCTCGAGGAGTCGTGTCATGGAGCGTGTAATCTTAGAGAAATCTCTAATGAATCGTCTATAAAAACCCGCATGAGCGAGGAAGCTACGAATATATTTCACGCTTGTGGGTGGAGGGAGTCTACTAATGGTATCTATCTTAGCCTTATCGACCCCTATACCTGCGCGAGATATCTTGTGTCCTAGCACTATCCCTTCTGTCACCCTAAAGTGACATTTCTCTTAGTTCAGCTTCAGCCTAGTCTCTACACATCGCTTCATCATCACATCAAGGTGACTAAGGCACTGATCAAAAGTGTTTCCATAGACAGAGAAGTCATCCATGAAAACCTCCATCGAAGTCTCCATCATGTCCTGGAAGATCGCGACCATGCATCGTTGAAAAGTAGCGGGAGCATTACACAACCGAAAGGGCATACGGCGATAGGCGTACGTGCCGTAAGGACATGTGAAAGTTGTCTTCTCTTGATCCTCCGGGGCGATGGGGATCTGGAAGTAACCTGAGAACCCGTCAAGAAAACAATAAAATTGTTGTCCTGCGAGTCGCTCCAACATCTGATCAATAAATGGGAATGGAAAGTGGTCCTTGCAGGTGGCGTCATTTGATTTTCGATAATCAATGCACACCCGCCAGCCAGTGACCGTACGCGATGGGATAAGTTCCTTTTTCTCGTTCATGACCACTGTCATTCCCCGCTTTTTGGGAACAACCCGAGTACAACTTACCCATGCAGAATCAGATATCGGGTAGATGAGACCGGCTTCCATTAGCTTGAGCACCTTTCATGACTTCTTGCATATTTGGGTTTAGGCGGCGCTGAGACTGCACCACCGGATTAAAAACATCCTACATGAGGATGCAGTGAGTACAGAAGGTAGGGCTAATCCCCTTGATATCAGACATCTTCCATGCTATGGCCTCCTTATTCTCTTTAAGAACCTCTATCAATCGCTCCTTCTCTTCCGTCAACAATTTGGAAGAAATTATAATGGGTAAGCTCGAATTGTCACCTAGGAACACATACTCTAAGTGGGAGGGTAGGAGCTTAAGCTCTACGGGGGCTGGAGTATCTAGAGGGGTATTCTCACTTGCTGCACTAACCTCACAAAAATCTAAGGTCTCGGGAACCCATAGTGGGTCATCCTCTATATCATCACTATCGCTCTCCTCCATCACTACGCTCTCATTCACTAGGTCGGCTCTGCTAATATACTCGATACACTGATCAACGCACGACATGAATGAATTTAGAAAGTAGACTGAGTGACATGGGCCACCATCGCTGTCGCCACCGCTTGGTTGTTGCATCGACCTTGCGATTTCGAAAGTGACGTTTTCATCCCTTACTCGAAGTATGATTTTTCCATCATTAACATCAATAATTTCTTTTGCGGTGCGAAGGAATGGACGACCTAGGATGATGGGCACCTTCTCGTCGGCCTCCATATCTAAGATGACGAAATCCATGGGGAAAACAAATTTATCAACCTTAACTAACAAGCTCTCTATAATTCCCCGCGGGTACTTAATATACCTATTAGCTAGAGACGTGACATACGAGTAGGAGTGAGCTCCCCTAGACCTAATTTCTCATAAAGTGAGAAGGGCATCAGATTGATGCTAGCCCCTAGATCTACTAAGGCGTGAGCTGGAGCGATGGAACCACCAAATAAGCATGGAATAGTAAAGATGCCCGGATCAGTAAGTTTTTCGGGTAACTTATTCAGAACTACGGCGGAGCACCCTCCAGTCAACGGAACATTAGAAAGCTCCCCCAGCCTATCTTTTCATTTAAGAAGATCCTTCAAAAACTTAGCATATTTAGGCATATGCTGGAGGGCCTCTATGAACGCGAGATTGATTTTCAATTGAGTAAACATATCAAGGAAATTCTCGTATTCCTTGACATATTTTTGCTGTTTAAGACAGGCTGGGTAGGGTAGGCGTGAAGAATCTACATGTGGCGATGGCCTAACCTCTACCGGTTTCTTCTCTCCCCTACTCTCTACTTAAGGTCCACTGTTTGGTGCGGTACTTGCAGGGTCTAGCCTAATTTGCACCCTAGGTGGAGCCTCCATTTCTATCTCCTCATCTACCTCCTCATCCTGCTCCTCTACTTCTACTCCCTCTCTAACTACCTCTTTCAAACTCTTACTGCTACGTGTGGTTATCGCTTTCGCATGTTGGTTCACCGGGTTGGGTTGGGTGTTACCCGTGAACTGACCGTGTGGCTGCTCTTGCAGATGCTTAGCGATACTACCTACTGACCTCGGAAGATCTAAGAGTGCGGACTGCTGATTTTTTAGGAGAAGATCGTGTCCCGCTGGAGTTTTTTGGGTAGCTTGATCCTTAACCACTAATTGAGACAACAGCTCCTCAATCCTATCTAAACTGCCCCCAGAACCCCCACTCCTATTCTAACCCTCTTGATTCGGATCCCCTTCACTAAACTGACCTGTATGCCCTGAACCTCCACTAGAGTAGTGGCCCTGCCCCCTGTTTTGATATGAACCTGATTGGAAACCAAGGGGGTTACCGGAAGAGCGGAAGTTATTATTATTACACCAGTTAGGGTTATAATTTGAATTATTATTATTAAAAGGGTTCGTTGGACCTCTACTCTGGCCTGTAATGAACTCTACCTACTTAACAGTGAGCGTAGGACACTCTATCGTATCATGACCCCCTCAACACAACCTCACACCTATCTACTTTCTTCTTCAACTCCTGAATCTCTTTAATGACCTCTCGCTTAAAGCTATCTAATGCAGCCGCTACCGTAGTTTCCAAGCTAACTTGGTGTAGACCCCGGTTAACCGGGGTGGTACGAGAAACAGGAATTGAATTCCTGCCGGCAGTGCTGTAGTCTATGTTTGTATGTGCGAAGCTTTCGAAAAGGTCATTACACTCAGTAACCTTTTTCTTTCCCATTAGGTGTCCACCAGCAGATGTGTCAAATCGAGCTTGGGTCTTAGGAGTGAGACCGTTGTAGAATTTCTCTACAAGTGCCCAATCAGACAAACCGTGTTGAGAGCAGCAGGACACTAGGGTTTTGGAAACGCTCCCAGGCTAGATGATAAGGCTCGTCAGGTTCCATTCGGAACGAATGGATCTGATCACGAAGGCGAGATGCTTTTGCGGGTGGAAAGTATTTTTTTAGGAAAGCATCTCATAGGGCGACCCAAGTAGTGAAGGTACCGGGTGGTTGAGAATCAAGCCAGATGGTGGCTCGACCTCCAAGAGAAAATGGGAAGACTTGGAGGAAACGGGCATCGTTGCCCGCACCTTCCATATTGAAAGTGTGATAGAGGCGGGTGAGGCGGTTAATATGGGCAGGCGCATCCTCGTCATCACGACCATGGAATTGGCAAGAGTTGGTTATAGCGGTCATGATGTAAGATGGGATTTGCCAGGCTTTATCGGTATTCATGGGGGGAAGAGTGATGGACGAGTTCGCACCGGTGAAACCGGTGGTGGCATGTTGGTAAACGGTTTGGTTATTGGCCATGTGGAAATTAGGTGGTGGACTTGTGTTTTTATGAACTACACGGGGCGATGGGGAACCGGGCGGTGAGGGCTTTGGTGTAAACTCAAAGTCGGGTGGTATAAAAGGACGGGATGAACTGGAAAAAGAGGATGAAGAAGTACTAACTTTTGGTGCAAGAGGGGAAGATGTATCCGTTGGCGGCTTTGGCGGAGGTCCTTGCGAACGCGTATGGGGCATCCACTAAACCGGAAACGAGACAATTGAAATAATTCAGAAAAGACACTTAAAATATATTAAATGAAAAACAAATATTAAACTAATTAAATTTATTTAGACTCTTACGACGAAATAAAAAAAATGGTAAACACGTATGAACTAATTAAGCCTAAATCGAGTAATCAACGCAATTGCCAACGAGAGAGTCCCTGGCAACGGCGCCAAAAACTTGATGTTCTATAAGTATTTAATTAAAAATGATTAAAATTACCCTAATCCTAGACTCAAATTAAACTCTAGACTCTTAAATTTTACTAAACTACTAACCGGCAAGTGGACCGATCAATTGTGGAATAGTTTAAGTAAGTCCGGATTATCGAACCCACGAGACTCTCTAATTACAATGACGACTCAGTCTAGACTCAATTAACACACTTATTTATATTTTTTTTTTTGGGGGGGGGGGGTTTAAATTCTAATTATTAATTAAACTAAGATTTCCTAATTAAAGCGAATTAATCTTTGAACTTTTGAGATTAGAAATTAATTCAAGAAATGCAAACCGGCTACCTAGGTTGGAGTTTATACTACTACTTATTTGGTTTTGTAATTAACTAATTATGTTAAATGATAAACCAGGATCTTAAAATACTAAACTCTAAGGTATACCGAACAGGACTCCCGACCCTTCTCGGGAAGACACCTATGATAAGCTAAAAGTAGTTTGGGTTTACCGGTTTTAAAGACTTCCTTTCTGTTATCTATTATTTAGTAAAGTGTCTATTTTAGTTAAATACCTCTCAATAATTAACCTAGACAAACGATAACTCTAAGTTTAGTTTAACTGACTCGATTCATGGCAAGTTATTTAGACTCGGGAATTTCTCAAAACCTAGATCTAACAATTTACCTAATCAACTCAGCTAACAAATTACTATTTATCAATAGTTAACTTAGGTATAATATTAAGAACTAATAATATATTTTACTTAGTTATTTTTCTGGTTTATTGGCCAATTCGACCGAATGATTACCCGAACCTTTTAAGACCCGAAAATCAACACAAACCTATTCTATTCAAGACATCCAAACTAAATAATCAAAGACCAATTCAAATCACGCAAATACACTAAACTAAATAGTTAAAGTTGTCTACTTTACTAAAACGATCATTCACACAATCAAACTAACACAAGTTCCAAACTTTCATAAATCATAAATCCAAACCTAGGTAGCAAAACAGATCTAGCCAAGTAACATAGTTTTAAAAACAATCAAAACAAGGTTTAGAATAGAATTCATCAAGTGAAAACAAAGGAAACTCAAAGTGTTAAGATTTTGCAATAAAACTGTGGTGGTGCGGTTGCGGGCCGCCAGAGGATGTTTTCCATCGTTTTTGATTCGTTTCCTCTTTCGAGTTCCAACTACGATCCGATTTGGTTCCAATTATCATTTCAGCTCATTTTTCCATCCTTTCGGCCATTTTCACGAACCAAGACCTGCAAAACGTATTTGGATCAAAAGTAGATATATTCTCTACAAACCGAAAAGAAAACTAACTAAAAATTTACAAACTATACACGATAAATGAATGTATTATTCAATACATCAATGGTTCTAAACATTTTGTGCACGGTTTCTCTATCTCAGTCTTCTCAATTTTCTTCTCTTCTTGGACTATTTCAACATCGAATTTTTGATCAGCTTTGAACATTTCTTCTTCAATCAATCGATCTATCAATTTCTCATTAATCAGCTGCTTTTTAATCTGTGTTTTCTGAAAATTTCCTTAATCATTGAAAATACCTGCAAAAGACTGAAAAACTTCAGGAGTATTAAACGCATGACAAACATTTCTTAGAATTTCTTTTTCAGTAAAATAACATTGATCAGATTTTTCTGAATTTTCATCAAAAACAATCTTATCATCACTATTAACTTCTTCAATTTCGCTTTTCCTTTAAAACTTTCAGTTTTTCAATTTCAGGGATGTATCTTTAACCTATTCTAAGAAATCATGTACAGTATATATTGAAGATTTAGAATTTTTTTTCACATTTTTTGAAAAAACCATCCCAGTCAGAAGGTAAAGCTTTAGAAAATTTCAATATCCACTCAAAATTCTGAAATCTGACCTTAGTTTCAAATTCTTTTAACTTTTCAATCAAAACGTAAAAACATTCTATTAAATCATTCACCGATTCATCATTTTTGCACATCAAACTTTCAAATCTTTTAACCCAAATATGTTTTTGATCATGAGAATTCTAATACCACGGTACCTCTTCCCAATCATTCATTTTTACCAAAAAAAAATTTGATGGCACAAACACCTTGTTGCGAAGTGAAATTGGAACGAAGAAACACGTCGTGCGATCTGAAATTTAAACAAAAATAACACTAATTAAATTTCACTTCGTGCAAAACAAATATCACTTCGTACGAAGTGTCACTTCGTGCAAAGTGAATGTCTCTTCGTGCAAAGATAATGTCACTTTACGCGAAGTGGAAGTCGCTTCGTGCGAAGTGAAGTTTTGTTAGTGCGAAGTGAGGTTCAAAATTTCACGTTTTTGCACTTTTTGACATGATTTCAGTTGATTTTAGTTATGATCTTTTCAAGGGTTTATCTTACATGGATTTTATGTATTATACTGAAATATTAGTCCATTTTATCCGGTCAATGTCTAAGAAAAGTTCAAAATAAGAAGAAATGATTAGAATATGAGAAGTTATAAGTCCAATGTCTTAAAATCAGGCCATCCGTAGCTCTGATACCACTTGAAGGTCCGTGTGACGGATCCGATAGCTAAGACACTAACTTGATAACCTAGTATACACGTGCGGAATCCGTGTATAGTTAGGCGACATTGTAAACATGTTGTATTCACTTTAATCATTGGTTCATTAACTTGTATGTTACAGATCCTAGAAACAGTAAGACAGAGCTCCGCCGTCCAAATCATAAAACGTTACAAATCAACTAGCTTTCATGTCTATTTGTAGACAACACATTACCTTCGTACGAAGCTAGATTCTATCTTCGTGCGAAGGTAAATCTCCTTCGTACGAAGATAGTTTCACTTCGTATGAAGTGACGTTAGCGATAGACATATGCATCAACAGTAAGAGTTCTTGTCAAACAAAGCCATGCTTGGCTAAACCTCTTACATCACTTGGTGAAGACAAATCTTTTATGTATTACTTTTAATTTCCAATCTTTGGCAACCTTTTAATTGGGTATGTATTAATAAGTTTAATAACTAGTTTTTTATATTGAAAGTGAACTTTGGTTAAACATTTCTTCATGTTTCGTTGGTTCACTCATTCGTGTCTTTACGGTCTATATAAAGTGCGTTAACTACCTGGAAAGGGGGGGGGGCAAAAGGATGTTCAGGTAAAGTTCTTGCCTCATTCAGTGTATAGATCCTGCGAGGACTTGGTTCAACCTTATTAGTACTTCCTTGAGGTAGATAGCATCAAATCGGGGGAAGTAAGAATGGCTTGAACCCCTTATAAATAAACTACCATTAAAACTTTATCCGGCCTTGCAGGACTGTATCCCTGCTGACTCAGACCAATATAGCCGGGGGTAATGTCGCCTTCACAAGAGGGGCCCACCACTTTTTGCATTAATAACGTATTTAATTATCTTTCATTATTCCGGCCTTGTGGGACTGTATCCCTGCTGACTCATGCCAATATGGCCGAGGGTAACATCGCCTTCACAAGTGGGGCCTACTAACTAGGATAATCTCTTAAAAAGCCCAAAGTGCGGAAATCATCAAAGGATATATAAAAAGAGGAGTTGGAACCAAGTGTTTCTTGTCTATTTGTCTTTATTTATTTCTTGACGTTTTTACATTTAGTTTATCTTTTAAAACTTTCAAAACTTTTATCCAAATTTGGTTAGATTAGATGTTAACGATAAGCCGGTATTAATAGCTCTTGTGTCCTTGGACGACCTTCGGTATCTTATCATCACTATACTATGTCTACGATGGGTGCACTTGCCCTAACCTTTGTAGAGTGGTAGTATTGTATCGTGTTTTTATAAATTTAAAGCTTGATCCACGAGTAAAAAAGTTCCTAAAATATAACAAAATTATAATCACGCTCACCCACGTTAATGTTCAAAGACTGACAGGAAGGATTGTGGCCCTAAATTATTCATTTCGAAGTCCTTAGAGAAGTGTATTATTTATTCTCAGCACTAGCCCTAATAAAACCAGAGGATGGTGAGCCATTATCCTTGTACTTAGCTGTTTCAGGTAAAGCAATAAGTGCAGTGTTAGTTAAGGATCATGAAGGCCAACAATATCCGGTTTATTATGTAAGTAAGCCTTCTTGATGTTGAAGCCAGGTACTCTCATATAGAGAAATTAAGTCTTGCATTGATTGTGGCTTCTACTAAACTTAGACATTATTTTGAAACACATACTATTATTGTGAAAACTAATTTTCCTATAAAGAATGTTCTCAGGAAACCTGAAATGTTAGGAAGAATGGCAAAATGGGTAGTCAAACTTAGTGCATATGATATAAAATATGAACCAAGGACTATTATCAAGTCTCAAGCTTTGGCTGACTTTGTGGCTGATTTCAGTAGTGATCTACAAAGTGAAGCTGAACTAGAGGTTCAACAGCTTGAAGAGACCAAGGATCCTTGGACACTTTTCACTGATGAAGCCTCGAATGTCAAAGGAACCGGGCTAGGAATACTACTAAAATCGCCATATGGGGGAGATAATACCCCAGTCCATTGCCTGTGAGTTTCAGACAACCAACAATGAAGTAGAATATGAGGTCCTAATAGCAGGTTACAATTAGCTAAACAAATGAGGATCAGGTATCTTCAAGAATACATAGACTCATTGCTAATTACTACCCATTACAAAGGCTCATATATTGTGAAGGGTGATAAATTAATCAAATATTTAGAAATTGTCAAAAAAAAAACTAGCAAATGCTTTTGATTCCTTTAGTATAACACAGGTACCTAGAGAAGAAAATGTTGGGGCAGACGCGTTGTCAAATTTATGATCATCCCTAGATACCAGAAGACGTGAGGATACCTATTATCCATATTCTTTTTCCTGCAATTGAGAAAAATGAAGCATTGGAAATAGTTGATACTACAATTGTACTTAAGGATGTGTAGTCAAATTCAGGATCATGGATCCTTCCAATTATGAACTACATTCAGAATACGGAAATTCCCACAGGAGAGAATCCTAGAGCCTTCAGGGTTATGGTATCTCAATTCAGTATATTAAATAACAATTTATATAAAAGATCTCTTGCAGGTCACTATGTGCGATGCATCGAGGATCCAGAAATTCAAGAAGTCTTGAAGGATTTTTATGAAGGAGACTGTGGAAACCACACTAGGGGCAGAGCACTATTCTCAAGGATCCTTAGAACAGGCTACTACTGGCCACAATGAAGAAGGATGCAACAGATTATGCAAGAAAATGTGATGCTTGCCAAAGTCATAACAACATCCTACATCAACCAGCAGAGCCTTTATATCCAATAATTTCCTCTTGGCCATTTATGAAATGGGGAATAGATATAGTTGGCAAACTTCCAAAAGCACCAGGAGGGAAAGTATTTATGCTAGCCATGACCGATTACTTCTCCAAATGGATAGAAGCAGAAGCTTTTGTTAAAGTCAGAGAGAAGGAAGTTATATCCTTTATTAAACGAAACATTATTACAAGATTTGGAATTCCTTTTGAAATTATATGTGATAATGGATCCTAGTTTATTGGGAACAGAACTACTAATTTTTGTGACAGTTGGGGAATCCAGATGATAACATCTACACCAGTTCATTCATAAGCTAATGGCCAAGCAGAGTCAAGCAATAAGATCATCATCAACAACTTGAAGAAGAAGCTTGGGTCCAAGAAAGGAAAGTGGGTTGAAGAGTTGCCGTATGTCCTTTGGGCAGATATGACAACTCCAAAGAATGCTACAGGCCAGACTCCTTTCTTTTTAGTCTTTGGGACTGAGGCAGTGATCCCAACAGAGATGGTGGTTCCTACAACCAGAACAAGCATCCATGATCCTCAAACAAATAACGAAAACCTGATTCAACATGGACACTGTGGATGAGCTCAGAGATTTAGCAAGAATAAGGATGGCCAGTTATCAACAAAGGATGGCTGGTGCATACAATAAGAATTTCAGGATCAGACGATTTCAAGTTGGAGACTTGGTATTAAGGAAAGCATTTCAAAATATCACAAACCCAACTGATGGCAAGTTGGCACCTAAGTGGGAAGGCCTCTACCTTATAGAAGTAGAGGCAGGAAAGGGGGCATATCGTCTACTAACCATGGAAGGTGATCTCTTACCAAGGGCCTGGAATGCTATCCATCTCAAGAAATATTTTATGTGATAAGGATCAAGGATCCTTAAGAATTCAGGATCCTCGCATTGGTAACATTTTATCTTAAGTTTTTCTTTACTTATATTTGTCAAAAGAGAAGGATGTTAGATACTTAACATCCAATTTCACCAAGTTTTAAGTTTTTGTAGAAATGTTTAACATATCTAGCAGAGGATTAAGGGGTTGGCCACCTCTTTCCCATGTCTTGTAACATCCGCCAAAAACCGGATTTACCAAACCCGCTTCGTTTATTAACCGAACAACCAGTCAAAAATTTCGTTGCATGTTTAATGCTTAAATTAATTTTAAACGATACATAATTAATAAGTATATTAGAATATAAAAGTTATATTTGAAAAAGTATTAAAAATAGTGATTTAAAAATTAAATGCTGAAGCCGGGACTCGAACCCGGGTCAGCCGGGCTTAAGCCCAACGACTTATCACACACACACATAACCACTCCGCCACTTGTTGTTTTCTGTAAATATTAGGAAACAAATAAATCTTATAGTCATTAATGAAGCGACCGGTTACGCCAACTGTAACCGAAATCGGTCATCAAACGTCCAAACACGTTTGATTGATCGCGGTTTACTGAGTTTAACCGATACACCGACAATTCCAATCAATTTTGCTATGAATGAAACTTGAATTCGGGAGTAAATCGGTTTAATAACCGAAAACTTTCAATTCTTGAATTACTTCAATCAAAGACCCCTCTCGCGACTCAAACACACTTTGCAAACTTCCAATTACATTTTCGCACAACTTTCAGTCCGCCGGAGAAGCTTTTTGGACTCGCCGGACTTTCGCCGGAAAACCGAGTTCAATCCATTTTTTCTTCTTACCCAAAAATAGGATCATAGAACTCATACTGACATCACTCCCACTCACCTTAAACCTCCGAAGAATCTCTATCGCAAGAAATTTCACTCGCCGGAATTCTCTGCAAGTCGCCGGAAAACCGGGACTTTCATCTACGCGGTAAATACCTCGACTTTTCTGTTTTATTCCATTATTATACAAATTCTAACATCACTCCATCACTCAGAATCAACCCCAGACGACATTGCCGGATTTCCTGTTTTCGCCGGAAAAGTTCTGAAATTCCGAAAACTTGCTGATAACCGGTATGATCATTCAAACATACTGATAATCATTACTTATTAGTTCAATTTCACATCTAATCCCTCCAAACTGTTAATTGATTCTAACAGCCGAAGGTAACCAAAACAGAGCCGACGATCTTCGCCGGATTTTCTGAAGAAGACGATCTGTTCGGTACTTTCTTTCCCCAAACTCTTCGGTTCAATACTTCTCAATTGTTCATCTTGTTCATTAACCGAATTAATCAAGTAACAGTTGCTTTGACCGATGTCTCTGTTTTGAACGAAGAAGACGAAGTTCAGTTATAATATAAGTTTAATTAAAATCATTTTATGAACGGGTTAGACACACAGTCCAGCGGTGGACTGTGTGCGAACAAAAACACGCATACGTCCCGAGTTCGACTTTTGTCACACGCACCTTCACAGAAATAAAATGACTTTTTTTTTAGACCGAACCGGGTTAACTTCAGTAAGATGTTAAGTATAATAAAAACCAGAATAATTACCAAGTTAGACACGCAGTCCAGCGGTGGACTGTGTGCCAAACTAAACCACAGGTCCCGGGTTCGAGACCTGTGGCGAGCACCGAGCGAGACATTAAAATCGTTTTTAAAATAAATGATTTTCGGATTAATCCAATTAGTATATAAATATAATTAAAAACAGAAATATTTCATGTTAGACACGTAGCTCAGTTGGTAGAGCTGCGTGCACGCGAACGGGAGGTCTCGGGTTCGAGTCCTGCCCGGCGCATACATTTACACAATAAAACCAGTCAACGATCAACAAGTCAACGGTCAAAAAGTCAACATTTTTTTATTATTCTTATTTATTTATTTTATTTAAAAATCAATTAAAAATACTTAAAAAATAACATTTTTAAAGTTAGAAAATAGCCTAAAACTCACAAAAATATACCCAAAAATCCTATTAAAGTTGTTAATAAAATCCATTTATTTACCTTACTTTTTCATTATTAATTAGGTTAGTTATTCCTCGTCGATCAATCCTCTAAACTCGTGCGCATTCATCATCATTCACCAAACGCACCCAAGGTGAGTGAATCTCTACAAATTCCTCGTTTAAATCACGTTTTTGGGGTGTATCATGTGTCTTACTATTTATTATATTTAAATCATTGTGCATACATCATATCATGAATAAATGTGTATTTAGTTTGTATAAACTGTTTGAGTGGTTATTGTTTAGATTTAATTTATTATTTTCAGTACATGCAATTTCATAGGCCGCCGCTCCCCATTACATTATGAGCGTTGAGCATGTTCCCCATTACAGTATGAGCGTGAACCTGGCGTGCCAACATACGATCGGCTCCATTTGATTGAGCCTTGATCGCACAGACATTTATCATTTTCAGTACATGCAATACGATCGGCTCCGTTTGATTGAGCCTTGATCGCACAGACATTTATCATTTTCAGTACATGCAATACGATCGGCTCCGTTTGATTGAGCCTTGATCGCACAGTTTCATTCATGTTATATATTTATGCAAGTTGATATGTTATTGTATGCTGTTGGTTTGTTAATGTATGTTATTGTTTGTTGTTGTTTGATATCGTATGCTAATGGTTTGTAATTGTATGCTAATTGTTATTATTGTATGTTTATTTACATTTGTTCATATATGAATATTGCACAATTTTTCCATATTAAATACAACAAGAAATAAATAATAAATGTTTTCTAACAAGGTTCACTCGCCAACTTTTTGTTGATCCAAAAACCATTTTTACATATGATACAGGTGAACAGGATGAAGCATGGAAAACATAGGAAATTGCCTAGAAGAAAAATAATGAAGTTTAAAAGGATGAATAGAACATGTTGTATTTGTTAGATATGATTGTATGATCTCTTTTAAATCGAAATAATAAATATGAAACACTATAATAAATGTCATGAGCTTTGATGAAAACCCAATCATGCCCCGGTCACCTTTTCCGCTGCGGGTCGGGGTGTGACAGATTGGTATCAGAGCTTTTGACTATAGGGATATAGGATAGGTTATTAGACCCTTAGAGCCTATACTATAGTTGATTAGATTTTAATTGTTTATATGGTTACATGCAAACTTATGATATTTATTTGTTTTCATATTTATTACATACACAAATGCATGCAAACATTTCCAATATTACATTTTGTGATATATAGTAAATTATGCTTACAGTTGAACATACATACTTACATACATATTCATCATACATGTTACAATATGCACATATTCAAATCATCTTCATACTTCCGTTATTCAAGATTTTGTCGCATTTTTCATTTTTCAAATCTCATCAGAGTGAGTTCTGCGACGGGCATGTAGTAACTGTAAGGGTACAAGTACCGGTAGTCGGAACGTCCTGTCTAGGTTGGCATTGTTATTAATCCAATATAACGGACCAGTTTGCCTACCTGGGGACTAACGATGAGAGTACGAAGGACCTATTAGGCCAAAGCATGCCACACCAAACGTCGTTCGAACTAACCCCACTTTGAGGTGTCACCGTGTCCACACCTGGACACATTCCGAATATCATACGTTACATATTTCTCGATTTTCTCCGGGTTTTAGTGTACGTAACCAGGCTAACACATGCGAACCATATGAAAAACCCGGTAATCATGGGGGCCCACGTGATTACGAAGGTGAAGTATGGCGGCATGCAAGGCCCAATTACGAGCAAAGCCCAAGACATCCTATGGATGTAGTAGACTTATTTTGCTATGTTTATTTTATGAATGTGCATTCCTAAATACGACACATGATCCCAAAAGCATCCAACTCATACTCTTCATATGTATTCCTTGTAGATGTCTTCTAATTCCGCTCGTAGGAAGATGAGAGCAGGAAAAGCTCGCGAGCGCATGGCTGCCCTAATCGCTCAACAAATGGCTGCCGTAATACCCAACATTATAGTCCAAGTCCAACAAGCCCTTACCGTTAATCCCGTCAATCAAGAAGTTCAAAATGTTGTTAACTCTCCCCCAAATACCACTAAATGCACTTACAAGCATTTAAAATCCTGCGACCCTACAAAATACGAAGGGACTGAAGGTGTCACCGCTCTTCTCTATTGGTTTGAAGAAATGGAAAACATTTTTCTAAATTGTGATTGCCCCGATGATCGCAAAGTGCGATATGCTACTGGTCGTTTATATGGAATAGCACTTACTTGGTGGAATACAGAGAAGGCCAAACGAGGTGTTGAAGATGCTATGACTTTGACTTAGGAAGAGTTGAAAGAAATCATGACAAGACGGTTTTGCCCAAGGAGCGAAATCAAGAAATTAGAGGATGAGTTCTATTCGTTGAAACAAACGGAAGGCGACCACACTATATACAACAAGAGGTTCCTCGAGTTAAATCAAATGGTTCCCAACTTGTTCACTCCCCTCTACCGTTTGATCGAACACTACATTCGAGGTCTTCCTTAAAAAATTCAAGACTCTGTTATAAGTACCACACCTGCAACTTTGGAAGCAGCAATGGAGTTAGCTACAGAGCTCACCGAGAACCGTATACGGAATAAAGACTTCAAGGAGGAGAAGAAGAAAGATAAAGCATCAACTGAAACCTCCAACTCCGCCCAAACCGAATCCCCTTCTCAACCCACTTCCAAGAGGAAACGAGATGAGCAACTTTTCGCTGTCACCCAATGCAATCAACCAGTCTTACAAGCCGTACCCCTCCAAGCTATCCCAATCACTCAAGTAGCACCCAACTCAACCTACCCAAATAAGAAACCTTACCTTGGACCTCACCCTCGATGTAACACCTGTTTTTATCACCATCCATCTACCGTACTTTGTCGACTCTGTGCGAATTGTGGACGCTATGGTCATTTGAGCAAAGTTTGCCGCACCTCTCAAAACCAAACCTCACCCCCTACTCAAAACATGATCCAAACATATCAACAACCCCTATACCCCATGTTCCCATATGTTCGAGCTTGTTTCAATTGTGGCGACCCTACCCACTTTAGAAACACGTGCCCTCAATTGGTTAACATCATAAACGCCCAAGCTCAAGCAAACCCAGTTAACCAAGCAAATCAAGAAAACCCAACCACTAGGCCACCAGCAAGAGGAAGAGTTTTCAACATCAACGCCAATCCGGTTGAAGATAATGACGGCCCAAACAAAAACACCCAACTAGTCCCCTTCACCAACAATCAAGATTCTACTCCAACCGCTTAGTTTATGTTTTCTTTATGTTTTCTTTATGTTATCTCAATTCTCACGTGTCTCAATTTTAAATTGGAAATTTATCCAAGGATCTTAATGCGAATTACTATTTCAGTTTTGTTTTATACTCATTGATTTAACATTCATACCATCATACATCTCAAAGTATTTCAATCTCATTATTTAAAGAAGTTGGGCTGTGTCTCACTTCTACATAGACTAACCTCTCCATCATAACAAACGAGAGAGGTATTGTCATCATTCAAGGACTCAAGCTTTGGTTGTTATGTTTGTTTATGTTTTAGAGTCACATAGGACTAATCATAACTTACCGATAAAACCAATGAAAATTTGACGAGAATATGGTGGATACGCCGCTGGTACTTCCTATATATAAGTATTCTTGTCAAAGGATCAAAGGCATTATCAGGCGATTATGAGAAGTTCCATGTAGGATTTAGTAATGTTTTGGTTGAAATTTGTTTTACACTCACTGATTTAACATTCATATCAATTCATCATTTAAAGAAAATTGTGTTCCATTTTCTACATAGACTAATCTCTCCATCATAACAAACGAGAGAGGTATTGTCATCATTCAAGGACTCATGCTTTGGTTGTTGTGTTTGTTTATGTTTTAGAGTCACATAGGACTAATCATAGCTTACCGATAAAACCAATGAAAATTTTGACAAGAATATGGTGGATACGCCGCTGGTACTTCCTATATATAAGTATTCTTGTCAAAGGATCAGAGGCATATTCAGGCGGTTATGAGAAGTTCCATGTAGGATTTAGTATTGTCTTGATTGAAGTTTGTGTTATACTCACTGATTTAGCATTCATATCATCCCATCATTTAAAGGGATTGGATTGTGCCACCATTCAAACATGTATGCTATCAGAATTAGGACTCAGACATTGGTTGTTGTGTTTATTTATGTTCTAGAGTCACATCATAGATCCAATCATAACTTACTGATAAAACCAATGAAAATTTGACAAGAATATGGTGGATACGCCGCTGGTACTTCCTATATATAAGTATTCTCGTCAAAGGATCAGAGGCATTGTCAGGCGGTTATGAGAAGTTCCATGTAGGTTTTAGTAGTAAAAGTTTTGTTTTAGGATATAACCGAATCTTTTAAACGTACCCAAACTCATATGCATAACATCATACTTAGTCAATCAACTCTGTGTATCCATGTTCCGTATTCATATACTTTAGGCAACAAAAAGCGATTCCTGTAGCAGGGTATTCAACCCTTACAAGTAACGTTACCGCCTCAAACAAAATTTGAACTCTTACTCTCTTCTAAGTATGTAATTGTCAAATTAAAACACCATCCTTTTTAGACAAATATGCCACTACTTAAATTTCGGGACGAAATTTCTAAAAGTAGGGGATACTGTAACATCCGCCAAAAACCGGATTTACCAAACCCGCTTCGTTTATTAACCGAACAACCAGTCAAAAATTTCGTTGCATGTTTAATGCTTAAATTAATTTTAAACGATACATAATTAATAAGTATATTAGAATATAAAAGTTATATTTGAAAAACTATTAAAAATAGTGATTTAAAAATTAAATGCTAAAGCCGGGACTCGAACCCGGGTCAGCCGGGCTTAAGCCCAACGACTTATCACACACACACATAACCACTCCGCCACTTGTTGTTTTCTGTAAATATTAGGAAACAAATAAATCTTATAGTCATTAATGAAGCGACCGGTTACGCCAACTGTAACCGAAATCGGTCATCAAACGTCCAAACACGTTTGATTGATCGCGGTTTACTGAGTTTAACCGATACACCGACAATTCCAATCAATTTTGCTATGAATGAAACTTGAATTCGGGAGTAAATCGGTTTAATAACCGAAAACTTTCAATTCTTGAATTACTTCAATCAAAGACCCCTCTCGCGACTCAAACACACTTTGCAAACTTCCAATTACATTTTCGCACAACTTTCAGTCCGCCGGAGAAGCTTTTTGGACTCGCCGGACTTTCGCCGGAAAACCGAGTTCAATCCATTTTTTCTTCTTACCCAAAAATAGGATCATAGAACTCATACTGACATCACTCCCACTCACCTTAAACCTCCGAAGAATCTCTATCGCAAGAAATTTCACTCGCCGGAATTCTCTGCAAGTCGCCGGAAAACCGGGACTTTCATCTACGCGGTAAATACCTCGACTTTTCTGTTTTATTCCATTATTATACAAACTGTAACATCACTCCATCACTCAGAATCAACCCCAGACGACATTGCCGGATTTCCTGTTTTCGCCGGAAAAGTTCTGAAATTCCGGAAATTTGCTGATAACCGGTATGATCATTCAAACATACTGATAATCATTACTCATTAGTTCAATTTCACATCTAATCCCTAAACTGTTAATTGATTCTAACAGCCGAAGGTAACCAAAACAGAGCCGACGATCTTCGCCGGATTTTCTGAAGAAGACGATCTGTTCGGTACTTTCTTTCCCCAAACTCTTCGGTTCAATACTTCTCAATTGTTCATCTTGTTCATTAACCGAATTAATCAAGTAACAGTTGCTTTGACCGATGTCTGTGTTTTGAACGAAGAAGACGAAGTTCAGTTATAATATAAGTTTAATTAAAATCATTTTATGAACGGGTTAGACACACAGTCCAGCGGTGGACTGTGTGCGAACAAAAACACGCATACGTCCCGAGTTCGATTCTTGTCACACGCACCTTCACAGAAATAAAATGCCTTTTTTTTAGACCGAACCGGGTTAACTTCAGTAAGATGTTAAGTATAATAAAAACCAGAATAACTACCAAGTTAGACACACAGTCCAGCGGTGGACTGTGTGCCAAACTAAACCACAGGTCCCGGGTTCGAGACCTGTGGCGAGCACCGAGCGAGACATTAAAATCGTTTTTAAAATAAATGATTTTCGGATTAGTTCAATTAGTATATAAATATAATTAAAAACAGAATTATTTCATGTTAGACACGTAGCTCAGTTGGTAGAGCTGCGTGCACGCGAACGGGAGGTCTCGGGTTCGAGTCCTGCCCGGCGCATACATTTACACAATAAAACCAGTCAACGGTCAAAAAGTCAACATTTTTTTATTATTCTTATTTATTTATTTTATTTAAAAATCAATTAAAAATACTTAAAAATAACATTTTTAAAGTTAGAAAATAGCCTAAAACTCACAAAAATATACCCAAAAATCCTATTAAAGTTGTTAATAAAATCCATTTATTTACCTTACTTTTTCATTATTAATTAGGTTAGTTATTCCTCGTCGATCAATCCTCTAAACTCGTGCGCATTCATCATCATTCACCAAACGTACCCAAGGTGAGTGAATCTCTACAAATTCCCCGTTTAAATCATGTTTTTGGGGTGTATCATGTGTCTTACTATTTATTATATTTAAATCATTGTGCATACATCATATCATGAATAAATGTGTATTCAGTTTGTATAAACTGTTTGAGTGGTTATTGTTTAGATTTAATTTATTATTTTCAGTACATGCAATTTCATAGGCCGCCGCTCCCCATTACATTATGAGCGTTGAGCATGTTCCCCATTACATTATGAGCGTGAACCTGGCAAGCCAACATACGATCGGCTCCGTTTGATTGAGCCTTGATCGCACAGACATTTATCATTTTCAGTACATGCAATACGATCGGCTCCGTTTGATTGAGCCTTGATCGCACAGTTTCATTCATGTTATATATTTATGCAAGTTGATATGTTATTGTATGCTGTTGGTTTGTTAATGTATGTTATTGTTTGTTGTTGTTTGATATCGTATGCTAATGGTTTGTAATTGTATGCTAATTGTTGTTATTGTATGTTTATTTACATTTGTTCATATATGAATATTGCACAATTTTTCCATATTAAATACAACAAGAAATAAATAATAAATGTTTTCTAACAAGGTTCACTCGCCAACTTTTTGTTGATCCAAAAACCATTTTTACATATGATACAGGTGAACAGGATGAAGCATGAAAAACATAGGAAATTGCCTTAGAAGAAAAATAATGAAGTTTAGAAGGATGAATAGAACATGTTGTATTTGTTTGATATGATTATATGATCTCTTTTAAATCGAATGAAACATTATAATAAATGTCATGAGCTTTGAGGAAAACCCAATCATGCCCCGGTCACCTTTTCCGCTGCGGGTCGGGGTGTGACATGTCTAATGTATCTTATACCTCTAAGGTTTAAAGGTTTTCACCTTTCACACGAATTGGGTTTTGATACCCCGCCAGTAGCGCACGTTTATCCGAGTAAGGTTCGAGGCAACGGGACCAGTACATGCTTAGTGACTGATAATTTCATTGCTGTTGGCCATATGTAGGATCTCAAGTATAATGGTAGACGTGCCATACATCCATTATCCTAAGTTTCTAACGTTTTCACGCTAGCCAAGGTTTCTAACGGTTTCACGTTAGCTAAGGTTTTAGCATTTTCATGTCACTTAAGTGGGCTTGCCCCCAGTTTAGGCTTGTCCCCAGTTTGTTTTTGGCTTAGTTCCAAGTTGTTTGCAACAGGTATTAGAGCTATGAAGATTTATAAGGATCCTTGATCCTTAAAGTTTGTCTAACGTTGACTAGTTTGTTTGTACTATGCTAGTTCCTAAGGATACAAAATCCTAACTTGGATTTCCTGGTATGTCTTATTCTCATATTTGTATATCTTATTTGATTTCACCTTAGACTTTGCAATTAATGGTATGTTATTTACCTACTGCCGCCTAATCAGACTTTATATATGATTGATACAATTTTGACAACTTAAGTTTTTCTAAATTCTTATAAGAAGAACTTTATTCTATTTTGCAAACATTTTATTTAAGTTTAAAATCACAAACATGTCAAAACGAAGCTCATAACACAAAGATATCCAAAAAGTTAAATTTTATATAAAAACCCTGTTAAAGGTTGTCAATATGATCAACCTGAGTTTCTACTAGCAAATTGTGGCCCGTCCACTTGGGTTGATGCGGGGTGTCCGCTACTAATTATTCATGGATTGCGGGAAAATAAAAGTAAGGGGTGTCAAAGGCTTCATCCTCCACAAACAAAAGGACCCATCCACCTTTTCCACCCCATATTGTTCCAAGGATCAGTGATCTTTAACCTAGAAACTACTGTTCAGAATTACGAACCATAATTGTTTGAAATCAGACACCATCAAACAAAAACCACAAATCCTAAAAAAGTGAGCTCGGGCTTAGGCATCAATATCTTTCATTGCCCACTTTAGCAGTATCACCTCCAGCTGCACTAGCACCTCCTTCTTCACCTCCAGTAACCTCGATCACCTCCTTGGCCCCACTCGATCCAGCCTCCAGCATCTGTACCAGCTCCGGCTCCTCTTCATCACCAAGCTCAAGGAGTCTCTACTCCTATCTAGCCAAATCACATGAAGACCGATCGAATGCAGGATCCGTTGCCTCTATGACAATCTTAATCCTAGCCTTGAGGATAGCCTGAGCAGCACAAACCTTGGCGTCATCGGTTGCCGTCAGGACAATCTTATGTATCCTAACTTCAACATTTAGTAGCTGCTCTTCCAAGCTTGTCTTCTCCTTCTCTAACTTGGAGATGGTCTTATCCTTCGCGACGACGATGAATTGGAGACCAACCACATTATCCTTTGCCTCAGCCAAGCTCTAATCTTATGGGCCTTCAAGCGAACGAACCTCTGCAATGGGTAACATGTATAATTAGAATCAAGGATCTTTCACTAAAAGTAACAATAATAGAAAAGGATCAAGGATCCTTACCTCAGTAATGAAGTCGTGGATTAGCTTCACCGCCTCAAACTCGTCTTCCTCGACCTACATGGGCTTCTTCCGTTTAGACCTAGCTTTGGCCTTGGTGGTGATGGCCTTTGGCTTCGGAAAGCTTGGGCCTTTGGCTAGCTCCTTCTTGATGGAACGAGGAGAGATGATGCTATCAACATCATCTAGGCCAAACTTGGTGGCCGACTTGCCCGGTGGATCTCTGAGTGCCTACATCATCAATGGAAAAGATAAGTCTTCTTATTTTAAACAACATTTTCAATACAAATTGTATCTATCACGAACGTACAAATACTTACTCGACATTGTGTAGGAGGTGGAAGTGTTGGCTTCTGGATCTTTTGTTCTTGGTTTAAAAGTTCTGATCGATTAGTCAAGGGCCCAAAATACAACAACTCTCTTCAGTTCCCGGCGAGTTGGCAAGACAAGCGAAGTTAGTCACTGCATATAAAAAGGAAAAGTAAACAAGTTAGCAACATGAAATAATTTTCTACAATGGCTATCTAAGGATCCTATATCCTACCCTTCATGATCCACTTTTTGGGTATACTATCCGAAGAGTAATAGAATCCCTTCGCACAAAGAAGAATTGATTCTTCCAGGCGGAACCATTTTAAGTGGATTTGAGAATGGGTAAGGGCTGTTGGGGTTTGGCTTTGAGCAAAAAGCGATGGGAACCACGTGTGACGAGGCTGTAGAGATAGGAGAGCTCGGATAGTTTGAAATCGATCCCTTCTTTATTGATAATCTGTTCAAGGGTGTACAAAACCCTACAAAGCATATGCATAGCCTGACTATAGCTCATGCCGGTGAGGTGAAGAACCTTTGAGTAAAGTCCGGGAAGGGATAAGAGTAACCAAGAAGAAAAGGTTAGGCAAGAAAGCACACCCAAATCGATGAGATAGCATCACTCTTCATCATGGAGTCATATGGCTGGAAAATGGTTTTTTGGAGGAAAACAGGGACACAAGCTATCGATCTAAGGATTAGTGAACTTGCAAACCTCCGAAGATGGGTTTGACATAAGGTTTTGGCTTTGGGGTATGTTATTAGTATCCTGGCTCTTGCTCGGAGAGGATCTAGTAGCCATCTTAGGCATGATCGAGAAATGAAGATGAGAAGTTGAGAAGATGAAGAGAACAAGAGAGAAAGAATACCTGATTTGATTCCAGAATGAAGATATAAATGAGGATTTTCTGATCTTTAAATGAATACTTGATCATACCGTCTCCCTATATAGTGTGATGATTGTTGCAGCCTATCTCATCAGTGACGTCAGAAATTATAACGACTAGTTACATGCATAACGGCTAGTCCGCATCCAACGGAAATATGGCTAATCTAATTCACATCTTCTTCACCATATTTGGGGGCAATTGTTAGGGGATAGGTTTTATTAAGTTTGGATCATTTATCCTGAGACCTGTCCTGGATCACTTATCCTTAGCGGATAGTGCCGAAAGTCTGAGGATCAAGGATCCTTATATTTACTTATGTTATCTAACAATTGTTCTCTATGTTGCTAATGTTTATATGTAGGTCATGAACGAGTGGGACTTGGTCGCTGGAATCTCGTGGAATATGCTGGGATTTAGGCACGTGCATATGAGGCATAGCCATTGTGAGTAAACGTGGGAGCTTTTTTTATTTTCGCTTAGTTAGTTATTAGCTAATTTACAAGATATACGAGGGGATATTGAGCTTGACTAGACACACTTGCACAATTTTCTATTACTCTCACTAACTACTCTCAACCACACACACTAGAACTCAGTTCTAACGAGCTCAATATCGTCTGAAGTTGTATTTCCTTTCATTCAATATAGTTGATAGTGATAGTTTTCACTATTCGAGGTTTTTTGTGCCGAAGATCTTACAAGGATCAAGGGATTTTTCCTCATACAAATCTCGGTGTTCATTGTCATTTTCATTTTACAATCGATTACATTGTTGTTCATACACATAAGCACTCAACCTCACAATCAAGGTTTGGTTACATTATCCTTAAACTGATTTTTTTACCAAAACACCAAGTATTTATCACTCTCTTCTTGGAGGCAATATGGATCGTTGTGTACGTCTAGTAATCAAACAACCTTGTGTGTGCTTGAAGGATAAGTTCTATCAATATTAAAATGTACAAACACCTTATGTATGTGGTTAACCGTTGACCAAATATATCACTATACATATACTCGAATAGTTAGCCGAGGCGTATTTTCATTGTGTCAAGGTCTCTTATTTCGAATTCTCACTTTAGTAATTTAACATTTATTATACCCCTTCTGAAGATCCAAAGATGTACTCATAAGTAACACAAATTTATATTATAGTGAAATTTGGGAATGATCTTTTGCTAACCACACATGGATGATTACATTAGGCTTGTATCCCTCTCTTGTGAGATATCCCGAGGTTGAGCCACATATGATAAGTTTGTTTGAGTCTATATAAAGATCTGTTAGAGTTTTATATCATGTATCTCGGAGTACTCATTTTAATGCTTCAATCCTTTTAAAACTTTTAAAATATTATGTAGATATCATTTTAAAGTTCCCGTATAAGTTGGAAGTGAAAACATCCATATTCTAACCCGAACTTTTGAGGTGGAGAGCCCGATTATTATCTAAGGATTCTCACAACTGCTACAGGATTATGCGTTCCTCATAATCAACTCATGATATTTAGGAAAAAACTTTTGTCCTATAGGTCATGGAGATTCCATGTATCACATAATCTCATTTTTTACATTTTTACATCAAACGCAAATTTATAACCTAATGTTTTTAAATTCATAGGTGTGAAAATGTTTCGCTTGTCAAGCAAATTTAATTCAACATTTAAGGCATCTTTTCATGGCTACTCATTTGTATGCATGCATTCTTCCAGATTTTTAGTACGTAACCTTATTCATTGAATATATATATTTGTTGCTATTGTTCGAAAAATGAATCAATTTGATTAATTAACGTGGTCGACCGAGTTACGACACGTAAGAGTTACACCATAGGCAACGAGCTAAAATCCACTTAACTGGTTTAACTGGTAATTACAAATGATATCCAACTGATCATCATGAACGGGTTTATATTATTAATACTCGTTATTAATAACATAATTGTTTATTTCAAAACTAATAAACTTATTATGGGTGTTAAATGAGAGACGGGTACATGGACTAGGTGAGACAGGTACATTCACCTCACCACTTATCGCGCATGCACACTTGCATCGCCATTTGTCGCTCATGCACACTTGTATCGCCACTTGTTGCACGTGCATGCTCATCTCGACACTTGTCCAATTTGTGCATGCATGCCTTCCATTTGGAAAGCATGAATGTATCTACATATTGTATGTGTGTGTATATATATGGATGCATGGAGTTGGATTACAGGATTAGACAATTTGCACAAAACTCTCTAAAACACCCACAATCACCACTGCTGCCGCCGCCAGGCACCACTACCGCTATTCGGGCCTATACCCGCGTTTCATCAGCTCGTTTCACTAGCGCGTGTTCGTTGAATCTCGATGTCCCAACCGATTAGTTATTAAACGAGGTATATCTTTCTCATCGGTAGTTAAATATATTCGTATGTAACTGGATGGTTTCATTTATTATTGATCACTCATTTATTTTCCGCTGCGTTTTATTGATTAACTCGCTTAATTAATTGACTATTATTATTGAACCGTTTTTTGATAAATAAAATTTTAACCGATAACAATGGATTCCCAACAGTGGTATCAGAGCCTTGGTAACATACGAGTCGGTACTGGTTTTTAACCAAAATTAGAACACAAACTTTAATTAATTTTAAAGCTTTTTGATCTAATTAAAATTAAGGGAAAATTAAATTTTGGTCAATATCTATTTGTTTTTGCTTGACCAAAAGATTGCCCAGTTTATTTTGTGATTGTTGTGAAATACGTAAATCTGGCCTGACCTTGTTTTGTGGTTGTCAATTTTATTCGGTTTTGGTATTATGGTTTTTGGCCACCTTGATGGTTCAAAGTCGTAATAGATAGGGTTCTTTCCTTTATTTTATTTTGTAAATATTGTAATAAACGAAGACCCGGAGACAAAACCAAGGACGCTAAAAAGTAGTCGTGAAGTCAATGAGAGTTGCTCGAGACGACTGGATGTACTCAAGTCCATCCTTGTGGTTGTTTGTGTGTTGTGACCCCGTAACCCATTTGATTTTGCTATTACGCTCTAGCGAGATCGAACAATTTTTAGCCATATATAGATTTACATATTTATCTTGCTATGGTGGTTTCTTTTAACTTAAAAATTGTTAACATAACCAACCTAAATACTAACATGATTTTGAAAGGAGTTTTAAAATATTACAACAATCACATTAAACAAGTTCTAAACTGATTTCACAACTTGTCAAAATTTTGTTATAAAACAAAATTTGTTTTGAAACAAATAATAACCAGTTAAGTTTTGCAAATTAAACTAAATTTTATTTTCCAAATCAATTAACTTAATAGATTCCGATTAACTTAAAATTGGCCTAAGATATAGAATAAAATTGCCTCTTACGACCCTATTTGGGTTCATCAAAATGTCACAACTAAAACTGGCTCTTAATTGGTTTGGTATTTGGACGTTGTTTAGGTGATTTGGGTTCACCTGCATAACCTGACTAATTTCAAAATCAAATCAAGTCCTAACTATTCCTAGGTTTATATCCATTGCCTATTATAACTAACATACAATTCAATTAACAATATCATCCATGATCATGGACGATATTTTATATTGCGAGGATATTATATCCATCAAGAGCATCAATAATCTCGAATTGCGTTCCAATCTTCCAAGTAATCGAGTTCCAAATCTTACAATTAAGTTTGTTTGACTTTCAATACACTTTCCACCTTTGCTAAAAGTTTGACCTTTTAATCTTTAATTAGGATCAAAATATATTTTACAATCGTTTTCTTGAGAAGTTGAAATCGATGGCAATCGTTTAATTGAGAAGTTTGTTTAACTTATTCATGTTTTACAATGTTTAACTTATTCAAGTTGAAATTAGAATATGTTCAATTTATCCAAGTCGAAATCAAAAGTTCATTTACAATCTTCAAAATGTGTTTTACAATGTTTCTATTCCTATTCGAGTTATGTTATCGTGTTTCGCATATATCAGTTTGTGTTATTTGGTTAATTTCTTTTGTAAATACAAACACAACAAACAAATCGTTGAGTGCAATATTAAACTTATTCATGCTTTTAACTTGAAATCAGAATTTGTTTTAAGGAATATGGTAAGAATATAATCATATTTGAGTATTATTATGTATATTTTTGGATTGATCTTCATCAATATAAACCTAATAGTTCAGCCATAACATAATTTTTGGTTTTTTATTTCATGACTAATTGAAATACTGGCTATTGAGTTTAACGTGGTGTTATTTGGGTTATGTTATTGTGTATCGGGTTGATGTTATTTGATTTATATTAATTGTTTATATCTTTTATATGTTCGTAAATAGTAACATGTTAAATTTGTTCTAGTTATATCTAAATGATTATATTTTTTACAAATATCATGAACATACGATTCGACTGAAGAACAGAAGGTTGACCTTGATATATATATCAATGATTCAATAATGATCAAATTCCACAAACAACTAAACCGAAAACCAAGAAACCTAAAAGTAACAAAGATGAAGGTGGTGTTTAAAGAGTAAGATGTATGCATTATAACAAGGCGTATAAGTGTGAATCAAAATCTCAAGGTATGACTAATCTTAGCACACATTAAAAAATGTGCCCCATGCTTAGCTAAAAATACTGGTGGTCAAACACAAATTGCATTTGACCTTGAAAATTTTATAAAAAAACCCTTTAGGCATGGTCTAGTATACATGATACTAATTGATGAATTGCCATTTATTTTTGTAGAAATGATAGCTTTTAGGTGTTTTGTGAGCCTAAGGTGTTGTTTGTTTTTAAGAGATAAAATGTCTATAGTCTGCGGATCACATCTACAGACATCTGTAGAAGAAGTGAACCAAACATCTGCAATCTACAAGAAGAAGGTTGTTTGTTTTTTAACGTATGTAGACTTCTAAAATAAACTGGTAGTGTGTACGGAAGGTGGTGGTGGTGCTGGACGGTGATGGTGGTACACGGTGGTAGTGGCTGGTGGTGATGGATGGTGGGTGGTGGACTGTGGTGATGGACAATGGACGGTGGTGGTGGTGGTGATGCACGGTGATGGGTGGTGGATGGTGGTGGTGGTAGTGGTGATAGACGGCGGTGGGTGGTGGTGGTGTTTAACCCTCTACAGACCTTAGAAGATCTTAGAAGTGGCTGGGCCAAGTCGACACCAAGAAGAGCTCATGCAAACGTTTTTTAATGAAATGTCTTCGGAAAAAAACACTATGCGCATGGCAATATCTGCACGTAGTCTGCGAGACGCAGACAGAAGAACTTGCGCAGAGCTTTTTAGAAAAAAAAAACAAACAACACCTAAGTCAACCATCCTTTAAAGTTCCATCTAGAACCACAATTAAAAAAACATATACAATATGTTTCGAGAAGAAAAAAAGGTTTGTGATTCTATAAAAATAATGTTGGTGGGGTTTGTTTACATACAAGTAGATTTCTAATAAACAATCTAGTTACACGTGTCTCACTGCTAACATTATAAACTAGGAAGGGAATTATGGAACAAAGTGTTCTCTTTTTTCCCTAAGAGAATTATCGTGGTGTAGACATTAAGAAAGCGGTTGAAAAACTGAAAACATTTTAATAATTTTAGTTGACAATGCTAGTGCTAACAATGTTGCAATAGACTTTTCTGAAAAGGGTTTTCCAAAATTCCAACAATTGTCTTTTAAATGCCACATGGACACACATAGGTGCGTTGCACACATTTTAAACCTAATGGTCCCAGATGGATTTTAAAAATAGTTAATACGGCGGTTGATAAAATTAGCTAGGCAATTAGGTGGATTAGGCAATCACCTTCGCAGATTAACAAATTCAAAAACTTTGTTATGGTTGTTAATGGCAATACAATGAAACACCTAATTTTAGGCTACCAAGTGTATGGAAAATTTACATTATGTTGGAAGTCTTACAAGCTTATGAGAAAACATTTGAGAGATATGATATTGAGAAACCTGTCTCTAGAACCAAACTTGAAATAATGGGTTATGAGGAACTTACACATACCGATTAGGAAAGTGACTTGTGGCATTTTCTGAAACCGTTTTATGATGTTACTTTAAGGGTCTTAGGGACACATTATGTAACATATGATGAGGTTATTGGCAATGATACTCTTTGTCAGATCGATGGCAATGAAGGCAAAGTTGTAGCAGTATTCTGATAGCATGTAGAGAATGAACTTATTGTTATACTCTGCTTTGGTTCTAGACCTAAGGAAAAAAACACTACTTGGATTACTTTTTGTTGATCGTTTTGAAAAAAAGTTGACCAAGGAGAATATGAAACTTGTTATGAATTTATGCATGGATCATATAACGAGTATATTAGAATTTATTCCTAAGCATGGTTATAGAAATCGCAAGTTGCTAGTTTAGCCGGTGGAATGGGAACTAACGATTAATGGGAATTTATTGGAATTAATCAGGATTACTTGTGACTAATCAGGGATTAATTGGTGTCTAGTCAGGATTTTTACAGCCATGTTCCCAAGGTACTAGTACTAATACCGAGTCTTTTGATTCATCGGTATTAGGTAAACATAAAAAACCGGAAGATAGGACACCAAAATTACCATTCCGAAACAAACTAGGGGAAATGATGCAAACACATAGAGTTGAACTTGTTGGCGAGTTAGACAAATTTTTGAAAGAAGATTTGGAAAAGGATTTGGAGAACTTCAGTCTTTTAGCATAGTGGAAAGTTAGTAGCATGGGATTCCCGATTTTATCCTTAATGGCCAGAGACTTATTCACCATTCCAATGTTAGCGGTGGCTTCAGAATCAACTTTTAGCAAAAATATGAGGATTTTGGATCCATATAGGAGTTCTTTAACTCCTATGATTATTGAGAGTTCGGTTTGCACCCAAGACTGGCTTTGGGATTGTTTGCTTCAATCAAGAGTCTCATCACCGTAGAAAATTGGGACACAATCCAAGAAATCGATAAAAGGTATGTTTTATTATTAATAAGCTTTGTAATTTTTGTTCATATCATAATACACAACTGGAGGGGTATGGTCCTAAAACACCATGCGCTTGCGCATGGGACCATACCTCAACAACAACATACTACAAGAATAACCTTGCGCGCAATGTGCAATGGTGCGCCATTCTTGAAACCAACAGGTTGCCTAACAACCTTGCGGGCAATGCGCAATGGTATTGCATCCTTGATACATGCAGGTCACACAACGAACCTTGCGCACTCCGCGCAACGGTAAGTTAGACCAAGCCATATAGCTCAACAACGAACCTTGCGCACTCAACGCAACGGTGAGTTAGACCAATTCATATAGGTCACACAATGAACCTTGCACACTCAGCGCAATGGCGAGTTAGACCAACACATACAGGTCACATAACGAACTTTGCGCACTCAACGCAACGGAAAGTTAGACCAACCCATACAAGTCGCACAACGAGCCTTGCGTACTCGGCACAACGACAAGTTAGACTTAGATGCGCAGGCCCCTTGACCATGCACGGACCAAGCAAACCCTCTAGCCGTGAATTCCTAAAACCTTGTACAAGGCCAAGACCAACATGAGAGCAACTCGTAGTCTTGAGAACAAAAGGACTTAATTCCTACAACTCTACGCTGGCCAGAATGCACTGAAAGCCATGCGGAAGTGAAAGCAAAAGAGGCGTTGACCAATACAAGGGTACAAAGTGGCAGAGCTGTGACCCAATGGTTGCTCGGCAGGTTGTGTTATACTACGTCGCATGAACAGTAACGCAGAGGCCAGACTGTACACCAACCATACTCACGCTAGTGACTGTCACACATTCTCCACTTTCGGCTGATAGCAGGTCTGACACTAGGGACAACTGCCATAACACGTGGCACCATTCAACATCCGACAAAGCATACCTCCTGCCAGAGATCATTTAACGATCGATGCAGAGGGACAGAACGGATATCTCTGGTCGTCTGGTCCGGGCCCAAGGCCCATCAGCCCATCTCCTAAATCCACTTATCTTCGGCTATAAAATAAGGGTTATACCACGAGGTAAAGACATTCAGAAATATACGAGCTTACTCATTACTTACTTACTATTACCTTGCAATACCAAATATTTATTCTCACGCCGGAGTGTGGTCACGAAGAAAACCTTCCCCTTGTCTCGTGATGAGGCTAACGATGTTGCTAGTTTTGTAGATCAGCTTGAAGTGAGATCACCCAGAAGAGCGAACGAGAGACAACCTTTTATGAAGAAAAACTAGGCTGTAACTAAGATATCTCCGGATACCTCTCGGTTCAGCTAGAGATTCTTCATTGGCGCCATTGCTTTTTACTCTCTCTCACATCCGTTTTCTCGTTTCGTTTTTTCACAAACCCCACGTTCAAATGGTTGATTTTCCATCAAACACACCACGAGGTCCTCGAGCCGAAGGCAAGAACCCAGTTCATGCCTCTCGACTTGACGGACAAGTGGACGAAGCTTCTTCCGGGAATGTCGGTGCTCACCACGACTCCGGTCGTGTGAACATCCCGGTAACCCCCAGAGTTCAAATGGAGACCCCATTCGTACCAATCACATCGGTCTTACCCCCGGGTGAGACTCCGATGTCTTGGTACATCAAGTCTTAAGTGGCTCTGAACGCCGTCTACTCGTAGCTCTGCGCACAAACAAACACTTCTGCTGCGCCGGTGCAGCCACCAGTTACTCAGGTATGACTCGTCGGCATGCTTCGCCTACACCACGAGTGTTTAGCTATGACTCGCCGGCAGGAGCGAGCGTGCCATCCCAACTCCGTATCCGAGAGACGGAGTATTCTCAATCGCTGCCTAAACATGAGTCTCACACTCATAGGTGAGCGTCCATCCACTCACGGTTGAGCCCGCGTCCTCTCGAGGGGCGGTACACCCAATGTGAGGAGGATAAAGCTTATGGCGAGGGTGATAGCGCCAGTGTGTTTCACCGGCTATCAAAGGATCATGTGGCTTACAAGTCTGCGCCACGGGCTGTTTACAACCCGGAGGCAGAGTACAACTATAACTTGATCTACAGGCCGGTCGAAGCAACCGAACACTCAAAATTCATCAAGGAGATCTCGCTCGCACCAATGGAGCACGCAAAAATTCCCTCCAACGTGGAAAAGTACAACGGGTTAACAGCCCAGATGACCACCTGCGCCTGTTCACCGGTGCAGGACTGATCAGAGGCTGCACGCTGCGCATATGGTGTCACTTGTTCGCTCAAACTCTCACAGGTGTGTCGCGCCTATGGTTTGACAACTTGCCCATAGGCAAGCTCGCATCATGGAACGACCTTAAAGATAAGTTCCCGTTGCACTTCAGCCAACAACGGTGTTACATCAGGGATTCCTCTAACGTAATGAACATCTGGCGGCGTGATGACAAAAGTCTCGATGACTTCATCACCCGCTACAATAAAGAGGTGTTGGAGATAGGGGACGTGCACGAAGACCTGATTCGTGCACAGTTCAAGTACGTTGTCCGCTGCGACGAGATGATCAAAGTCTTGTCAAGGACCACCGGCCTCCTAAAAAGCTTGGAGAAGTTAATGGCAGGAGCAAAGTGTTGATACAGTTTTGTGTCTGTCGCTTGCTCTTAATTACAGTTGTAATTGTACGGTCTTTGCTCAAATGTCTGTATAGGTTTGGTCGTGTCGAATAGATCGAGATATCCTTCTATCTTGATCTAGTATGACATCTTAGCTTGTTAGTGTTAATCAGTTGCATGTGTGCATACTGATAAGTCTTGTGTACGTCAAGTCTACACACATTCTCCAAGAATGAGTATTCTATGCGAGTCATAGATTTCGGACGAAACAAAGAGTATTTCATATGAAACAAGCATTTCGTACGAAACACTGACTCGTACCAAATTCTGGAGATGTGTTTCTTGTGAAATATTGTGTTAAGTATGTCTAGATTCATGGTTCGTACGAAACATCTAGGCAGACACTATATAAGCAGTCATGCCTAGATGTTATCTCTGAGTTGGTTATCTCTGAAGAGCTTCTTACCCTTTGAGTTGGTTATCTCCTAGTGAGGGTCAGCTAGTTGGTCAGACCAAAGAGCTTCTTACCCTTTGAGTTGGTTATCTCTGAAGACGAAGACACAAGAACACAGCAAGTTTGTTTGAGTCATACGAGCATTGTGTGTATATGTTTGTACTTGTTCTCAATCATTAATCAAGATAGTGAATCTTTGGTTACCCCGTGTTCTTTACTTTGCTTTGGTTGCATGCACACTTGGATTCCGCACTTGTGTGTATGTCATATGAACAAGGAACTGGTTTAACACCATCCGCAGGTGGACCTACAATTGGTATCAGAGCTTTGGCTCTTTTCTTGTTAAAACCGGGCTTAGTTGTGTCTGAGCTAGTTTGAAGATTTCTGAAGTGTTCTTGAGCCTCCAGCAGAAAACTTAAGTTTTGGATAGTTAACTATCTTAAAACTTGTTTAAAATCTGTTGCATGCAGAAAATTTTGTGGTAAATTTTTTCTGAAGAACACCCTTGAAGAAGAAATCTGCAAAAAATTGAATCTGATTAGTTTGGTAGGGTTGACATTTTCTAACTTGGATCTGGACTTGGACTATGGACTGTTAAAAATATGTGTTTTAACTAAAAGTGGGTAAGACAACAAGTATTTTTGAAAAAGCAGGTCTACACAAGAAAGGAAATTTCTCACCAAACCATTTCTGAAAAGATTCCTCTGAAAAACGCTGAACAAAACATTTGGTGCGACTGAGTTATTTCATGCGAATCATCTGACCCGCACGAAACACCTGGCTCGCACGAAACATCAGTATTTCGTACGAAACAGGTGTCTTGCACGAAACAAGAATTGTTTGTTTTTCGCATTTTTCAAAGCTTTGTGATTTTAAGAATTTATCATATTTTCAGATCTGTGATTTTTTAAAAGGAAATTATAATTGTGAAACTTTAAAACTTTTAAATCTTCATAAAACAAGAAAATATAATGAGTTCTAACCCGTGGGATTGGAGTTGTTCAAGCTCAAATCAGGAGTCTTTGATGCCTCAACATACAACAATGATCTCTGCAAATCAATGGGTGTGTGTTGCGAATCAGAATCAAAGAATCCAAACTCTACTAATGAGCGAAAGTGAAACAGGGAGTAATAACCGACCACCGAAGTTGAATCACATGAACGATTATCCTTCATGGAAAAGTCGTTTTCATACGTATGTTCTCGGTCAAAACACGGAATTGTGGACGTGTTTCACTACCCCTATAATGAAGCACTTGAAGAAGCTGGATCAAATCCAACCACATTGGCCAATCTAGTCGAAAGTGACAAGAAAGCTTACGATCTAGAGAAAAAGGCATTTTCTATCCTCACACAAGCTCTGCATAAAGACATTTATCATCAGTTTGTGTATTGTACTACAACAAAAAAATTGTGGGACACTTTGGAAGCAAGAGGTGAAGGTAACGCTGCTACTATGAAGATTCGGCATGATCTGCTCAAAAAGGAGTTTGAAGGTTTCATGTTCATGGAGAATGAAACCTTGAATGATATGACCACTCGGTTTTATCATCTTCTCAGTGAAATGTACTCGTATAAAGTGTTAGCAGCACCACAAGAAATTGTGATGCGATTTGCGGATGATTTACCATCGAAATGGGGTCAGTTTATTGATCTTTTAAAACATACAGGTGTTTTGGACTCAATTAGTATTTATGAATTTGTGCAGAAACTGGAGAACAAGAATGAAGAAGAACTCCGGAAGGCACAACGAGTCTCTGCTCCACAAAACCCTGAAATGTATTTTGGAGGTATCAATGCAGGTACAAGCTCAAGTCAGCAACCGAAGCTCCAGACCACGTTTGTGTCAAACGTGAACCCTTTTCTACCCCAACCAGTTCAAACAAGTCAGTCTACAAGTTCGGGTAATCAAACCTATGGACAGGCTTTTGATCCGAAAGCCTTCCTTCCACAGCCAAGGGATTTAGCGCATAAAGCTCCACAGCAAGCTCCTCAACAAGCTTTCTATGGAAGCAACAATCAATCTGCAAATCCCAACACTGTCAAACTTGACGTGTCAAATCTCTCCAAAATCAACGTAGAAGTTGCACAGGAACATGCGGAACTTCTAAATACCATCGTCAGTGCGTATTGTGGTTTAGTTGCAGGTCAAATAGGGAACATCAATTTGACAAATGAAGACTATGAACAAATTGACCGAGATGAAATGGAGCTAATAGACATCAAGTGGGCGTTTGCAAGTGCTATGAGAAGAGCGAAGGATTATATGAGAAGAACGGGTAGAACCAGTTTGGAAAGCAAGAAGGATACAAAATACGGCTTTGACAAAACCGCCGTTACTTGCTTCAACTGTGGAGAAAGAGGTCACTTCAAGCGGGAATACACAAGACCCAGCAAGGAAGGAAATCACATCCCCTTTCGAAATCAGTCTCAACCATCCAACACAGCACAGTACAACAACGAAAGGAGAATAGTAGCTGTTGGCAACTCTAACAATACCAATCAATCAGGACCTTCAAACACGCATAGAGTTTTGGTAGTTGGGAACTGAGAACAACGGAAGAACTGCATGCTATGCGAAGATCATGGATCAAATCAAGCATGATCACAGCATCAATACTCCAAATAACGATGATACATCTGGGGATGCTGGTAGTTCTGATGAAGAATGTTCAAGTTCAGATGGTTATGGATCTGATTCTAGTGAGAAGAAAGGAAGTGATGCTGAGGTTGAAGAGTTGTTGAGTGAAGCTGAGATGTTGAAATCTGAAAAGGTAGGAATGACGAGGAAGGCAGAAGCTGGGGTGAAAGAGACAGAGACACTCTCTACAGATGGTGCAGCTTTTCCTCATCACACTGCCTTTATGGCAAATGTTGAAGGTTCTTCAAGACAGGTAATTTCTGACCCTCCTACTGTTTGCAATGACTGTGTTGAGTTGAAAATAAAGTATGAAACCGTCAACAGTCATAATCAGAATTTAGTTCTTGAACTATCAAAATGCAAAGAGGCGAATTTGGCACTAACTAGAAATGAAAAAGAATTCAAATCTGTAATAGAAACCCTTAAGAAAAGTGTTTGTGAATTGACAAAAACAATTTTGAATAAACAGATAGGAATTAATAACTACATTAATCTCCTAGAAGAAACAAAGAAAGAGTTAGCCATCGCCAAATGCGAATATGATTCGATCAAACGCAAATTGGAAAGTTATTCTAATTCCCGATATGTGCTTGATCATATCATTGAAGTTCAAAAACTAAAGGGAGATGCTCAATGCATAGGGTATAAGTCGTGTCTACCCCCAATGAAACACACCTATACCAAAATGCCGGACGAAGAGGAGATGCTTCGTTTTGAACCCTCTGTACCTTTGAATCCTGAGGAATTCACAGCAGGGTTAGGGTTCAAACTAGGCAATTCCTCTCAAGAACCAAGCAAGCCAGAAAGTTCATCATCTGATGAAGAAGAGGATGATACATCAGATGATGAATCAAGAAATGATGATCAGGATCAGCCTCTTGATGAAAGGAAAAGAGTAGAATCTTCTGCTACTCCTAGTACTCAATCTGTTGAGAATCAAGAGACTGTTTCTAAGAAATCTGTGAAGACAAGTGTGTCTACACAAGAAGTAGATAATATGTTGTATACTTTGGTTGGAGATAAGAAAATATATTCAAACAAAGATATTCCAATTAAAAACGTAAATCCAATCTCTATAGATCAGGTTTTTGAAAAATCAACAACCAAACCTTTAGAGAACAAAAGTCCACCGAATCACAACCATTATCCGCTTCAACAGAAAAACAGTGGAAGCGAGTTGAAAAGTCTACAGTTTCTCAACCGAAGGTTGAAGCAAAAGGCTCTCGTTACCAGAAAAAGGCTAAAACTATCAAATTTGTGAGTTCTAAAGGTACCGATAAAGTCGAAACTTTTCAAGGAAAATCTAATGTTGATTTTGTAAAGAAGGTTAAGATTTTGAAAAGAAATAGTCAAAACAATTACACCCAACACACTGATGGATGTAATGAACCTAGTACCTCAAGACCCACAAGTTCAACATCAAGCCGAGAAATACGATCTCCTAGTTTTGTTGAAAGGAGAACATGTTTCAAATGTGGAGAATTTGGCCACATTATAAAGGATTATCAAAATCCAGCCAAATCAAGATGTATAGAGAAAACCCCTCATGAACCAACTTGCAAACGTAAATTTGTTTCTCCGACACAAGATAAACGAATTATTAAAGATCAAAAAGAGAAACAAAAATGTAAACAAGTAAAAGCAGTTGAGAAACCTTTAAAATCAGATTCTTTTAAAAAGGAGTAAAGATCTTCAAAGTCAATAAAACCAGACACTGTTAAAACTGTAAATAATAGTAAATCTGGTAATAAACAAGGATCTTGGAAACAGAAGACCGGTAATGGTTCAAAAGGAGGTTCTCAGTTTGTTAATCATCAAGAAATTGAGATTACATTTCTCGATAATAAGGGACGACCCAAGACCACTAAGGCTTGGGTCCCCATCTCAAACTAATCTTGTTTGTGCAATGTGCAGGGTGTTCCAGGAGGAACTGTAAACAGTCATTGGATTGTTGACAGTGGAGCATCAAGGCACATGACGGGCTCCTATATGATGTGAAAAGTATTAGGGGTGGTTATGTTACTGTTGCTGGTGACAAAGGTGGATACATCACTGGAGAAGGAATGGTCTCCAATGGTGTTGTGAGCTTCGACAAGATTAATTATGTACGGCAAATTGATCACAATCTTCTTAGCGTTTCTCAAATCTGCAACAAGAAGTTCACGGTACATGTTGATGATACCGGATGTTATGTGCTGAAGCCTGGATTCAAGATCCCCAAGGAATGGATTCTCCTGTCGGCTCCAAGAATTAATGATTTGTATATTCTTGATATGAGCCAAGCTATTACAACATCTGCACAAGTCACATGTTTTGTCTTCAAAGCCACCGAGAAGGAATCAATCTCTTGGCACAGACGTATGGGACACATTCACCTCAGAAAAACGAACTATTTGGTGAAGAACAATCTAGTGAATGGTGTACCAGTGAAGAACTTTCATCTTCAAGACGTTTGTGTATCATGCCAGAAAGGGAAGCAAGCAAGAAAGTCCCATCCTGTGAAGAAGATCAACATTGTGAATATACCACTAGAACATCTTCATATGGACCTCTTTGGGCCTATGAAACAAGACAACCTTTGATGATTCTTATTGTCTGGTAGTTACTGATGACTATTCCAGATTTTCATGGGTAAACATGTTGGCACACAAGAGTGAAGTTCCTACTATCCTCAAGAATCTCCTGACTCTGTTAGAAAAATTGTACAATCTGAAAGTAAGGAGAATCAGAAGCAATAATGGCATGGAATTTAAGAATCAAGTTATGGATGAGTACTGTTCGTCAAAGGGTATTCTACATGAGTACAATTCTCGATACACTTCACAACAAAATGGTGTCGCTGAGAGGAAGAATAGAACTCTTATTGAAACTGCAAGAACCATGTTAGTAGAATCAGAACTTCCTGTTCAATTTTGGGGAGAAGCTGTTGCTACTGCGTGCTACACGATGAATAGTGTTCTGACGGTGAAGAGACATGGGAAGACATGCTTTGAGTTGTTACATAAAAGGAAACCGGATATTTCTTTCTTAGAACCTTTTGGAGCTCCATGCACTATGATCGACCCACTTGGAAAGTTTGGTCCCAAGGCTATCGAAGGTTTCTTTCTTGGATATGCTACTCCAAATTTCCGGGTGTGGAATTTGTCTTTGAAAAAGATTGAAGAATGGAGTGAAGTCAAGGTTCAGAGATATACAGAAGCTACAAGAGCTCCGGGTGCTCTTTGGATGTTCGACTACGATGGACTATTTGACTCCTTTAATCTGCCAACTTTTGATGATGCAATAGCTGCTGCTCAGATGTTATTGGAAAATTATACTGCAGTAGACTCCTCATTAGTTTGGCCAATTATTGTTAACCCTCAAGTGTCGACTTCGGTTAACAATCTTGTTCAAAATGAGGAATTCGAAGACACTGCGGATTATAATGTTTCATTAGAAGATGATAAGTTTCACGATGCAAATGAAGCTGCCTCTGGTGCGGTTCCTGGAATTTCAGATGGTACATCAAATATTCAACCTCAAGGAACGACTGAAGGTCAGGTATCTACAACGTCATCAAATCCAGCTCTCAATGTAACTGTTGATCTGAATATCAACAATTTAGGTATCAATTCTCGAGTTCCTGATGTGCGAGAAACTCGAATCCATAATATCCATCCGTAGCAGAATATTATTGGAGATGTCCAGAGTGGTGTGCAGACTCGTAATCAGCTGCGAAACAACCAGAATGTTGGATTGTATTCGGAAATCAGGGAATCTGGTGGTCTGAATGATTGGTCTTTTGCCTGTTATGTGTGCCAAGTAGAACCAAATTCTTGGAAAGAGGCAATGAAAGAAGACTCGTGGGTTGAAACCATGCAGGAAGAACTTCACAAGTTTCAGAAGTTAGGCGTCTGGAAATTGGTTGACAGGCCTGTCGACTACAAGAAGATTGGTACACGATGGGTGTACAAATGCAAGAAGGATGACCGAGGTGTTGTTGTGAGAAACAAAGCGCGATTGGTTGTTCAAGGTTTTAATCAGGTCGAAGGGATCGATTACAATGAACTTTATGCACCGATTGCACGACTTGAGGCCATAAGAATCTTTTTGGCTTATGCGTCCTTCAAGAAGTTCACCGTTTATCAGATGGATGTGAAGAGTGCATTTCTTCATGGTGTGGTAGAAGAGGAAGTATATGTTGAGCAACCGCCAGGTTTTGAAGATTCTCTCCATCCTGACAAGGTTTGGCTTCTCAACAAGGCGTTATATGGTCTTCATCAAGCTTCGAGGGCTTAGTATGAAACGTTGTCTACCTATCTGTTGAAGAATGATTTTCGACGAGGGCTGATCGACAGTACTCTCTTTATCAAGGAACAAGACGAGGATTTACTGTTAGTACAAGTTTATGTTGATGATATTATTTTTGGGTCTACTAACACTCGAATGTGCAAAGAATTCGAACAGGTTATGCAGGAGAAGTTCGAGATGAGCGCTATGGGAGAAATGACTTTCTTTTTAGGTTTGCAAGTTCAGCAATCAAAGGAAGGGATTTTTATCCATCAAACCAAGTACGTCAGAGATATTCTAACGATTTCAGATGGACGACTCAAACCCTTTGGGAACGCCATTAGCTCAAAATCATGGGATTACTCCAGACGGAATGGGTGAACATGTAGAACCATCTCTCTATCGTGCTATGATCGAATCTCTAATGTATCTTATTGCTTCAAGACCTGACATAATGTACCCAACATGCCTTCTGGCGCGCTATCAGTCTAGTCCGAAGGTTTCTCATTTGATGGCTGTGAAAAGGATCTTTCGTTATCTAAAGGGTCGCCATGACAATGGTCTATGGTACCCTAAGGATGATAGCTTTGATCTGACAGCATTCAGTGATTCTGATCATGGCGGATGCAAAATCGATGCAAAGTCAACAACAGTGGGATGTCAGTTCTTGGGAAATCGCCTAGTCACGTGGCAATGCAAAAAAGCAGACTTCTGTAGCTACATCAACATGTGAGGCTGAGTATATTTCAGCTTCTAGTTGCTGCTCTCAAGTTCTATGGATTCAACAGCAAATGCTTGACTACGGTTTTGAATTTCTTACGACTCCTATTTTTGTTGATAATGAAGCTGCTTTGCAGATCACTCGGAATCCTGTACAGCAATCAAAAACAAAACACATTGAGATTAAGTATCATTTCATACGAGATTGTTATGAAAAGAGACTTATCGATGTTGTTAAAATCCACACTGATCACCAACGTGCCGACCTTTTTACCAGAGCCTTTGATAAATCACATTTTGATTATCTACTTTTGGTCAATGGCATCAAGGTGAAACCCGAGTAACTCAACCATGCTAACTATTTTTGTATATACTTTTCTAAAAATCTAAAACTACAAAAAGATTTTCAGTTTTATATTTTAGGGGGAGTGGGAGTAAATTTCAAAAAAATACAAAAATATGGCTTTTATTTACCTTCTTTGTTTAAGGGGGAGAAAATTCAGAAAAATACAAAAGCTTTAAAAAAATAAAAAATGAGTTTCTTGGATAAGTTGAAGATGATGAAATTCACCGGTAAATCTGTCAGAAATGATCAAAAGTATAGAAAGAAGATTGATAAGTAGCTTGTCTTATGATGTATCGGTAGGCTCACAATCAGATTAAAATGTGCAGGTTGATATAAACTTAACAGACAGAACGCCAGGTGGGAACCATTCATTGGCATATCGTCTTGGTACAGAAATTTTGTTTGATAGAGTGCCGAGGTTCTGAGATATACGGTCTTTATGCTAGCTTATCATCTGGGTATCATGGTTGAATCTTTTGCCAAAAAATGACGGTGGCGCAAGTCTAGAACTTCCATGATATCATACATACGTGTACATACTTCATTCGACCATCAAATAAAAATAAGTGCTAAAATATCACAGCTTTTGCGGGAGCTAAGTTTGTCTCTTTGTCGGTACCGATGGTACTAACCTATTCACGGACTTACTCTTGTGCCCTGCATGCATATGAAAATCAAGTTCCTCATCAATAAGTGATTAAATCACAAAGGGCTTGTTTTCAATAAAAACTAAGTGAGTATCTCACATCATTCATATACGTCAAAACAGATGATAAAGCAGTATACTCACCGGTAAGATTTTCTCTTGTGCATATCTTGATACGGGAATATGTCGTGATGTGGTTGAACACCGGCTAGTAAGTATAATCTATACCTTAATCATATCTCCTAATCATGATTACATCTGAGAAGTCTGAGCTTACGTGGACAACAATACCGATAATCATAGTTAAATACTTATCTGTTTAATTTTGAAAACCAAATATCGTTTTTGACAAAGATTAAAATACTGGTATGATTCCTTTACCTCGAAACTCGAAAAAGATTGTAGTTTATCTGTATATTTTGATTTTATGTCTAGTTTACTTAGTTGCTTATGTAATTACTTTTTGAAAGTTAGCCAAAGTTGATACTCGAGAGTTTCTACCAAGATACGCCAGAAAACCATTTGTTTGATATCGCAACTTCACAATGTAATATCTTGCAACAACTAATCCATCAAAGAAATCCAAAATCTGAAATTCGTTTGAGTGTGTGTATCTCATACGAATGAACCTAGTCATTTGATTTGACTCGGTTACTTGTTTTTCTCAAATCTGCTGCTGGAATTCATACGAGTATGTGTATCTCGTTCAGGGAATACAGTCATACGAAGAAATTATGATAAGTTCTTCGTGTGTATTCCCTGAGAAAGTTGTGTTCTAATTATATTTGTCTATTGAGTACAGATTGATACAAAAGAACATGAACAAAGACCAGCAACGAAGAAATCTGACAAGTCAGAAGAAGAAACAAGAAAGATTTGAAGTTTCTTAGAAGTTCGAAGACCTGATGCTCTAATCATTAGATAGCAGATCTATCAATGGATAGCAGATCTTCAGAGGGAGCTTGTTGATACTCCAAACCATTCATGTGAAGACAAACTTATGAAGACCAAAGATCGAAGACCGAAGACCAAGCAACATCCAAGGGGGAATTTGTCGATACATTTTTTGTCTGTCACTTGTTCTTAATTACAGTTGTAACTGTACGGTCTTTGCTCAAATGTCTGTATAGGTTTGGTCGTGTCGAATAGTTCGAGATATCCTTCTATCTTGATCTAGTATGACATCTTAGCTTGTCTGTGTTAATCAGTTGCATGTGTGCATACTGATAAGTCTTGTGTACGTCAAGTCTACACACGTTCTCCAAGAATGAGTATTCTGTGCGAGTCATAGATTTCGTACGAAACACAGGGTTTTGTATGAAACAAAGAGTATTTCATACGAAACAAGCATTTCGTACAAAACACTGACTCGTACCAAATTCTGGAGATGTGTTTCTTGTGAAATATTGTGTTCAGTATGTCTAGATTCGTGGTTCGCACGAAACATCTAGGCATACACTATATAAGCAGTCATGCACCTCTCAGTGAGGGTCAGCTAGTTGGTTAGACCAGAGAGCTTCTTACCCTTTGAGTTGGTTATCTCTGAAGACGAAGACACAAGAACACAACAAGTTTGTTTGAGTCATACGAGCATTGTGTGTATATGTTTGTACTTGTTCTCAATCATTAATCAAGATAGTGAATCTTTGGTTACCCCGTGTTCTTTACTTTGCTTTGGTTGCATGCACACTTGGATTCCGCACTTGTGTGTATGTCATATGAACAAGGAACTGGTTTAACACCATCCGTAGGTGGACCTACACAAAGGTCTATGCGCAGACGGAGCGCAACCTCAATAACAGTAGACCTCCCCTACCCCATCACCGTCCCCAAGACATGAGCAAAAGTTTTGGGAAAAAGAATAAGAGTTGGAGGGAGCACAGCCAAAACCCTCCCTACTCACCGGTCGACGCACGTGCGGCCATCAATAAGATTGCCACCCAGAGAGCAATCAAGCAAGATAACCGCGATCGTCAGTGGACACCACAGACAAAAACACCGGCGGAGGTACTCAGCACCGAAGATCATCAATTCAAGCAACCACCGCCGATGCGCAGTAAGAAAGGTCAAGACCCAACCTTTTCTACGATTATCACAAAGATACGGGGCATACAACCGAAAACCCCATCTCCTTGCGCATGGAGATCGAGAAGGCGCTAAAAAGTGGGAAGCTCACCTACTTACTTCAAAATGTGCGCAAGGAGGTGCGCTAGATTACTCGAGGCGACGAGGGCCCGAGTAACAAGAAGATGAAGTCTGTTCATATGATCCAACTGCCATCAGAAGAGTTGTGCGCCTCACTGGCGCGAGCAACAGGTCATCTTCCCCGTAGTCCCCGGGGGCCCGTAAGAAGACCGTCCGGTCGTGATAACTGGCATCTTTGACCATTATCGCATCGATTACATGTTCATAGACCTCAGGAGCTCTATCGACATCATATATGAACAGTGCTTCCAACAATTAGACCCAGAAGACAAGGCGCGCTTGGAGCCGGTGGATTTCCCACTCACTGGTTTCTGCAATGAGGTCGTCTTTCCACTGGGCCAAATCACTTTTCCGGTGACTCTTTCCGACGGGTGACACTCGTGCACGGTCTCGGTCAATTTCATGGCCATGCCCGCGACTTCGCGCCATGACGTGTTGCTGGGCCGGCATGCCCAAAGAGAGTTCAACATGATCACTTCCACTCCTCATGTTGCCTGCAGTTTTCCAACAGAAACCAGGGTAGCCATCATGTACGCAAGGAAGGAGATCATGTCCATCGAAGAGGAACCGCCGACGAAGCTACCGAAGTCATGATCCAACGGCGAACCAGAGAAATGGGTACAAACAACAAGTACCCAGAACAATGCTATCAGACATGGGTAGCCAACCCAGTCATGGTCCAGAAGCACAATGGCAGTTGCCGCATGTGCATCGATTTCAAAGATCTTAACAAGGCATGTCCCAAAGACTGCTACTCTTTACCAGAAATTGACAAAAAGGTGGACTCCCTCGCTTCATTTAGGTGGAAATGCTTCCTTGAGACCTACAAAGGCTACCACCAAATACAAATGAAGAAAGAGGACGAAGACAAGACTGCATTCGACACTAACAAGGGGATCTTCTGTTACACAAAGATGCCCTTCGGATTGCCCAACGCAGGAGCCACCTATCAGCGTTTAATGGACCATGTCTTCGGGGACGACATTGGCGAAACCGTAGAAGTGTACATCGATGACCTTGTCCTCATGAGCTCAGATGAGGAGAAGATGCTGACAAATGTTCAGAAAACGTTTGCATCCTTGTGCAAGGCAAACTGAAGCTGAACCCAGCAAGTGCTCGTTTGGAATGGAAGAAGGCAAATATTTGGGATTCATCTTCACGCGCGACGGTTTCAAAGTTAATCCCGAGAAAGTGGAAGCGATTCAACGTATGTCTTCCCCCTCAACCATCAAAGACATGCAACGGCTGGCGGGGCGATTGGCTGCGCTGAACAGGTTCTTGGCCAACCACGCAATGAAGTCCTTCCCATTCATCAGCACTTTGCGGAATTGTGTAAAGCAAAACAAGTTTCAGTGGACTCCGGATGCGGAGAAAGCCTTCACACAAATGAAGGAGTGCTTGATTCAGTTGCCTACGCTCACGGCACCGCAAAAGAGCGAGCCACTGATCCATTATCTTTCCGCATAAGATATCGCTCTGGGCGTAGTCCTACTAGTAGAGCGCGCAGGAGTCCAAACTCCGATCTAGTATGTCAGTAAATGCTAACTAACCCAGAGACACGATATCCTAGATGGAAAAGCTCGCTCTAGCTTTAGTCCACGCATCCCGCAGGTTGTGTCAGTATTTTTCCGGCCATGTGATAATAGTTCTCACGAACTATCACTTAGGCCATTTGTCCAAACCAGACATATTTGGTCGTCTCGCAAAATGGGTGATTTTGGTGGACACAACATCGTGTACAAACTATGCTCAACAATATAAGGCCAGATATTGGCAGATTTTGTTACAGAAAAGCGCAAGAGTGTGAAACTGTACAAAACCCAGAGCCGGTTACAGACGACCGCGCATGGATACTTCACACAGACGGCGCATCCAATGATGATGGCGTAGGGCAGGTCTCCACCTAATAAGCCCTGACGATCAAGAATTCACCTACGCCATCAGGTAAGAATTCAAAAGAACCAATAATGAAGCTGAGTACGAAGCGTTTTTGGTAGGCCTTCGGTTAGCCATCAAAATGGGCGCACATAATTTGGAGGCACACGTCAACTCCCTTTTAGTCGCAGGACAGGTTAACGGCCTCTACGACACAAAAGGAGAAACGATGGCGTTGTATCTTGAACAGGCGCAAGCCTTAATAACCAAATTCCAAAGCTTCAAAATAACCCATGTCAACCGAAGCGGGAATAAACATGCCGACGCGCTCAGCAAATTAGCCGCAACAAGCTTCAAGCACCTCGTGCGTGAATTGCACATAAAGGTACTCAAGAACCCATATGTTCCTTTGCGTCAAGTAAACATCATCGAAGTGGGGAATCCTTCTTGGATGTCTCCCATAATCATGTTCTTGCAATACGGGATCCTCCCTGAAAACAAAGCGGAAGCAAGGAAGGTCCAGAAAAGGCACTCAACTACGAAATGGCGGACGATATCCTATACATGAAAGGTTATGCGGAATCCACGCCGGTCCGCGAATGGTCGTTGCAAAGATCATGAACGCCGGTTACTATTGGCCTAGCATGCACTTAGATGCACTCGAAACGCTGCGGAAGTGCGCATCATGCCAACGCCATGCGCCGAAGACACTATGCCCCAAGAATCCCTTGATCCCAGTGACAACAGCGTGGCCCTTCCAGCAATGGGCAATCGATATGGTAGGACCTTTCCCAGGTGCCCCAGGCGCGGTGAAGTTCATAATCGTCGCAGTCGATTACTTCACCAAGTGGGTAGAAGCAAAACCCCTTGCATCCACCACAACAACTGGAGTCCGGAAATATCATATGCCGCTTTAGGTTACCCCTGCGCATAGTCAGCGATAACAGCCCCAACTTCGCAGCTGAAGAACTACAACAATGGATGTAGGAAATGCATATCGAGCATGTCTTCACTTCGGTCTCGCATCCTCAAGGAAACGACCAAGTGGAGAGCATAAACAAGAGCATCGTCGAAGGGATCAAGACGGGATTGGGTACGACGCAAAGAGGCTGGGTAGATGAGTTGCCAAGCATCCTTTGGGCTCATCGAACCATGCCAAAAACCAGCACAGGCAAAACTCCTTTCAGCCTAGTGTATGGGACGGAGGCAGTGATTCCCGCAGAGATAGGCCTCCCATTACCACACATGCTGGCTGCGCAAAACCAGAACAATGAAGACGAGCACAGGCTCGACTTGGATCTCCTAGAAGAAAGGCGTGAAAACGCCGCTATCAATGAAGCAAAGTACAAATCCAAGCTCGAGAAATACTCCAACGCGCGAGTCCGCATATGTACCTTCCTACCTGGTGATTTTGTTCTACGTAACAACAAGGCGTCTAACACTGAAAGTCCTGGAAAACTCGCAACTAAGTGGGAAGGTCCCTACATTATCCATGAAGTCCTAGGAAAGGGCGCATACACCCTTAAACGTTTGGACGGCACAAACATTCCTAGGACATGGAATGCGCAACAACTAAGACGGTGCTACATGTAAATTAGCAAACCCATTATCTTATTGTCTACTCTGTATATGGCTCTTATGCCTTATTGATTAATAAAGACAATGGATACATGAATTTCTTTATCTAGATGTTTTGTTACAAATGCGTGAAACCACTTTGGGTCTACGCGAAAACACCTCGGTACACAATGACTCATGAATAAAAATTCACTACCTAATGCATGCGCATGGGAGGGGATGTTCATATACGAGTTCATTACCAGGTTCATTCGCTATACCTACATAAAGTCGTTCCTTTTCACGCAAATATTGTAACTTGGAAAGAAAGAAAAACATCTATTTCATTAAAAAGAGATATATACTTACATGCGCAACGCACAGTTACATTCAAGATGCATCAAAGATATTACAATTAAGGATCCTACACTACTCTTCACTCCCTGGCGCCTCGGCTTCATCCGGAAATATGTCTTTAAGGCGATCAACAACGTCATCGTGTTGGAGCGCCTCGCTCACCAATTTCATAGCCGGGAGTTGAAGACGGTCATACTCCCGCTTGGACTAAGAGAAGGCAGCGTCGGTATCAACTCCATGAGTGGCAGCGCGGCTGTTGTCCCATTGTACGTCCAGTGCATGAGTGACATGATGCGCACACTAACCATAGCCCTGTACATACCCGTCATGGCGCGCAGTGACCATCAGCTTGGCCACTGCGTCGTCCAGCTCAGCGGAATTCAGAATGGAGTTTGCGATGACCAACAAGGTTAGAATCAAGACAGAAACGATCCAAATACAAGCGGAGTACTTACATTGACAACTCCATGCTATTGTATCCACAGCATGTTGTTGGCCAGCGACTCGAAGATGGCGCAGGCGGCTTCAGAACTCTCAAGTTTCTTCTCGCCCGCGTCCAACTTGGCCTCTGCCAATCGCAGTCGCTCCTTATCCTCCAAGTGCCTACGTTGTAATTTAGCCTTTTCCACCAAGGCCACCTGGAGATCCTTCTTCGCGCCCTCAAAAGCGGCGCAAGTTTCAACCTGGTTATTTACAACAAGGTTAGTTTCATAACTTATGAATCATACAAAACAAATAAATAAAAAGGAAAATTTTTACCTCCTTCTTTTCACTGCGCTCGCGGTGCGCCCTGGCCTCCGCGGCCGCAACAGAAGCTGCCTCCTTCTCCTTCCTCTCGCGCTCTACCTCTCCGGGCAACCAGGCCAATTCATCTTTCAAAGATTTTTTCTCGTGATTGTCCCTTTCACAAGCCTCCCTCCACAACTTGCGCTCCTCAGCAAGTGTGGCAGCGGAGCTTTAGGCACTCTTCTTCCACCCCAGCGCGGACCACTCCTCGGTCCGTTGAGTTTCGGCGAATTTAGCCTTGTTTAACTCCAACTCAGATTTTTTTCGCAGCCATTTGGGCTTACTCTTGGACCAGATCCGCCTTGGCAGCTTCATATTTGTCTTTCTCTTTCTGCATGCTTCGCAATTCCCTTATGATCATGTGTGTGATTGAGGCGGAGCTAGCTGCTGCCTGGAGGTACGCACGGTATGTTTGTTCAGGAGCTTGTTCAGCGTGCGCGCACATTCTTGCTGGGGGGAAAGCCCCCTTAAACCACTCACTGCACGCCGGCTTGTGAGAGAAGTCATCTCCCTTCTTCAGCTTTCACACAGGGGTGTGGATCTCTTCAGCGCGGCCTTCATGATACACCCTCTAGTAATAATCACCCGGGGTCTCGTCCGGGCAGATTGGAGATCCTCCTGTGGAAGGGCTTCTATCAGATCCCCCGATTTCACCCGGGTGCCAGTTTTTTCACATGAACCCCTTGTGGAGCATTCTTTTCAATCACCTCCTCCTCGGCAACCATAACCGAAGGTTCCGTCTCCTCAAAAACACCCTCACCACCAGCTTCCTCCATAACCACCTCAGGCTTTCAACCTCCACCTGCATATCCGCCACCCCGGCAGTTGATTCCCACCCTGTGCGCTTGACGCTTGCGCTTTTTCACCCACAGGTGGGGGCATTGAAGTATCCTTGGGCGCGACCGGAGTGGTGGGAGCAACAAAAACTGGCTCACCCCCCCCCTGCCGGATGACAAACAGTTAGACAAATACAAAAGAAAGCAAAGTGGTGACAAAAATGAAAAGTTGTTTACCTAGGGAGATTTTAGCGGCGAGCGTGTCCAAGCTCCCACGCTTCCCTATAACCCTCCGCGCAGCCTTTTTGGAGGGCTGCATGGAGATATCGCTCTTCGGAGCCGTCTTCCGCTTGAGGGGCTCCGGGCTGGACTCGACCTCCATCGGGTCGTCCGGGATTGGCAGCCGGAATCACCACCGGCTCCAGTTTGGGTTTCCTTACACCTACAAGTGCAAGACCCTCCAATGAGTCAGAGACTACTACATAGTCTTTCCAATGATCGGACACAGTGCGCTTACCTTTGGGCGGGTCTATCCTGGGTTGAGTAACCCTCTTCTCAGCCGCATCGCTAGGCTCCACATGCCTCTTCTTTTTTTGGATCTGGGCCAATGCCCAAGCCCTTTAAAGTGCCTACACAATGGCGTAACACAATTAGCGATCTACAAAGATGTAAAAACTTAACAATATGAGGGCTTACCAGTCCTAGGCACGGGGGCTAACAAATCTTCATTCTTGGGGAGTTCAAAATTCCCCAAGATCTGAGCATACCATGTGGGCTCCTCAGGGAGCATGGTGATGTTCTCTATGTGCCCCTGCTCCCATTGGAACGCCACCACGTACAGTGGCACCCTTGCAAAGGAAGAACACACGGTTAGTCCGCACACAAGGCGAAATCAAGAAATAATGCAACAAGAAGACAACTGTACTCACTCTTATCTCCCTCCATGTACACGGGCCTCTCTCGGCGGTTGGTTTCCAAACAAGGCTCATCCCAGCCGCCACCAATGCCCTCTCAGTCAGTTGAACCGCCGGGATCTCTTTCAAGTCCTTGTACCAGGACTCCACCAAGGTTGCAGGGACGGTCTCCACGAGGATATCCTCTACCCCCCAGAAGTGCATCCGGAGGGGTATCACCCCAGCCTTTATGTAAAAAAATTTAGTCTTCCAATCATGGAAAGACTTTGGGGGGGGGGGAGAGCAAATTTTCTTCGCTTGAATGTGATGTTGGAAAGAATAAAACCCTATAGAACAATGGAGTTGGTAAAAAATCCAAAAACGGTCGACGGTTGGGGTAACACCCATCGACCGACACAAAAACTCAAAATGTTTGATCCTCAACATCCCCATCGGATTCAACTGGGAGATGTGGAATCGGTAAAAACCCAAAGTTTCAAGAAAAAAGTCGGTAACTGGAAACTGGAAGTTACCATCTGCAAAAAAATTTAGTGTGATGTAACCGGCCAGAGCATCGGCAGCAGTATCACCCTCCGCCGGAAACCGGGCATCCCAGTCCTTAGAGAACCGGTAGTCGGAAACCATGCGTTGGAAACTGGACTGGCTCCACTTGATCGCCGGCAACGAGGTCGAAGCCTCAGTGGTGGACGCGGTCTCAGGACCCCTAGTCGCCATGGAAATCAAAGAAGAAGAGAAGTTTTGAAAACAAAGAAGACTCAAGAACTCAAGAGAAGATTGCAGAGAATTTCAAAGAAAAAGTTTGAAGGCGTGAATGAAACCCTAGACGGTTCACTCCTATTTATACTCATCGCATTTAATGCGATGGGGAACTATGAAGCACGCGAATAGTTAACAACCAATCCGCGCAGGACGCGTGGCAGGCAAGTGGCAACAGACGGTGTCACGCGCGTGTGGCCGCCATTCTCTCTACCAATTCATTAATGAAAGTGAGGCCGCACTGTTGACACCATGCCACAACTGTCAAATGTCACCTCCAGGGCACCCTTTTTCTAACCAACCTACCTACAACGTCAGCATGACACATATTCAAATCTCGAAGCTCATCATGAGTAAGGGTTTCCGTCACACAAAGGTTTTCTCCAACCCTTCTTATATTTTTTCAGTTAAAATAAGCGCACATCCAAGAATTCTAATAGTCCATCACTCCACCTAATCGCCAACTTGCGCATAGGAGCAGCACTTGACTGGGGGACTTGGAGGGGTATGGTCCCAAAATGCCTGTGCTTGCGCATGGGACCATACTCTCAACAACAAGAATAACCTTACGCACAATGTGCAATGGTGCGCCATTCTTAAAACCAACAGTTTGCCTAACAACCTTGCGCGCAATGCACAATGATATTGCATCCTTGATACATGCAGGTCACACAACGAACCTTACGCACTCAGCGCAATGACAAGTTAGACCAAGCCATATAAGTCACACAACGAACCTTGTGCACTCAGCGCAACGGCGAGTTAGACCAACACATACAGGTCACACAACGAACCTTGCGCACTCAGCGCAAAGTTAGACCAACCCATACAAGTCGCACAACGAGCCTTGCTGACTCAGCACAACGACAAGTTAGACTTAGACGCAGGCCCCTTGACCCTGCGCGGACCAAGCAAACCCTCTAGCCGCGAAGTCCTAAAACCTTTGACAAGGCCAAGACCAACATTAGAGCAACTCGTAGTCTTGAGAACAAAAGGACTTAATTCCTACAACTCTACGCTGGCCAGAATGCACTAAAAGCCACGCGGAAGGGAAAATTGCAAAGAGGCGTTGACCAATACAAGGGTACAAAGTGGCAGAGCTGTGACCAAATGGTTGCTCGACAAGTTGTGTCAGACTGCGTCGTATGAACAATAATGTAGAGGCCAGACTGTACAGCAACCATACTCACGCCAGTGATTGTCACACATTCTCCACTTTCGGCTGATAGCAGGTCTTACACTAGGGACAACTGCCATAACACGTGGCACCATTCAACATCCGACAAAGCATACCTCCTGCCAGAGATCATTTAATGATCGATGCAGAGGGACAGAATAGATATCTCTGGTCGTCTGGGCCGGGCCCAAGGCCCATCAGCCCATCTCCTAAATCCACTTATCTTCGGCTATAAAATAAAGGGTTATACCACGAGGTAAAGACATTCAGAAATATACGAGCTTACTCATTACTTACTTACTATTACCTTGCAATACCAAATACTTATTCTCACGCCGGAGTGTGGTCACAGAGAAAACCCTCTCATTTTCTCGTGACGAGGCTAACGGCGTTGCTAATTTTGCAGATCAGCTCGAAGTGAGATCACCCAGAAGAGCGAATGAGAGAAAACCTTTTATGCAGAAAAATTAGGCTGTAAACTAAGATATCTCCGAATACCTCTCGGTTCAACCAGTGTTTCTTCAGCAACCATGCTAATGCTAGTTTTAGTTGAATGTTATTTAATATAGCATTGGTATGGAGGATCATACATGAAGTTTGCATTTTGAAATGTCAAGCGTGAAGAGTGAAGTCATATATGAATTTATTATATGGTTTGATGATTATTTGATACGATTTGGGACTTTGGTTTTGTTTTATTAAGTGGTTAACTCTTGAACCATTAGTTTAGTGTTAGATGTATTATTTTTAATTCTCTCCTCATTTATCGTTATATAGTTGATAATCCTATGCTTCTGATAATATTTTTGTCACATTCTTACCCGTAGCGGAATAGGTGACCGGAACATGATTGATTGATTTAAAGCTTATGATTTGCTATTTAAATGTTCGAATATTCAATATTAAAGAATTCCACATAACAAGTAATCCGAAATGTATCAAATACATAAAAGATATTGTTCAAAACAAATAAACTTCTTTATTTCAAATTCTCATTACTTAGGCCCAAATCCTATGTTAATCTCCCCTTCATTCCTGATCACCTATACCATGTGTAAAATTAGTTTTTAAGTCAACAAAGGTTGGTAAGTAAATCTTATTGTTTTTATGAAAATGATAAGTTCATTTTGTATATGGAAAATGTGCATATAACCAAATGTAATGGAATGTGTTGTGTGTAAGTGTATCAAACATCAAGCAACCAATCAGCAAAATAATGTAATGATTCCAATGAATATATGTATGTTGCACTGGATAACGATGTGCAATCTCACACGATAATCAACTCAACTGTTTGTAAATGTGCATGGTATTATGTTGTGTTGGTTTGTATTGCAAGATTCGAGCTCAATCAAACGGAGCTGATCTCGTGTGTTGGCAGCGTCAGCTTCGGCTCATGGTAATGGGGAACGGACGAGCCAATGGATCCATATGTAACTGTCTCATGAATGTAATGCACCAAATGATAACCAAATAAGTATCACATAACACATAAACTACACAGGTGGGTATTTGCACGTATCAAATTGTGAAAATGTAATAACTGAAAATGTAATACATGATACACCCAAAATGATTAAATGATAAAAAGGGGACTTTGGAAAGATTTACTCACCTTAGGGTGCAAGCAAAAGCAATTAATTGTAGCTAGGGATGGCAATGGGTCGGGTTCGGTCGGGTATTGGCAATCCCATACCCATACCTGGTGATAAAATTGTGTCCTAACCGGGGTATCGGGTATAGCCATTAGTTTGTTAAAAGATATACGTTGGGATTTCTAAATACATTTTTTTTACTATTATAATTATTATATTATTTTATTTATACAACAAATATTATAAATTGAAAATGTACATTATATACATATAAGTTTTATCATAAATTTTTTTTGGGTAATGGGTTACCCCAGTGATTCTATATATTAAACAACCAAAGAAAACAAGTAGTGAGGATAATCTCCCACTAGTTCAATCATGAGACACACCTCATGAAAGTAAGCTAAGCAAACAACAAAAAACAACCACCAAAACAAAAGTAAATCACTAGACTAAAAATCTAGAAAACTTAATCACACAAAAAAACACATCAATCAGCCTCCATTATCTGATAGGTAGTTACCATTTATCTTCCATTCACCTAGCAGCCTCCTAACATTCGCACAATTTTTGAACTTAACCCCCATCAGCTTGTACCGAACTGTCTTCAATATTTGTTCACAAATGGTATCCGGTGGCCTAGCTTGATTCTTGAACAATCTCGCATTACGTTCTTGCCATATTATGTATGCTGCACAGGCAACAAACACTCTACTTATATAATGCGCCGCTGTTTTCGATCGAGCACGAGCCAGAAGCCAGGCCATAATGTCACTCCATCTGGAAACAACCGTAGACATACCCACCTTATCTCTAGTCTTGTTCCAAACCTGTTCAGAAAACGTACATTCAAAGAAACATGGTCATGGGAGTCAACATTCTCATAGCACAACAAACAGCACATCATGTTCATGTTTTTCCTTCTCGAGATGTCCCACTGGAGAATTTTATCCTGAGTTAGCAATTTTCGCCGAATAATCAACCACATAAAGAAAGCATGCCTAGGGATGCACTGATTAAACCAGACTACTTTAACCCAATCCACTTCCGGCTCCCTAATCCGAATCGAATGCCAGACGCTTGAAGAAGAGAAATTGAGTATATCATCCCCATCCTTCCAGCAAATCTGATCCGCCTTATTTGGGTCCAAGTAAACCTTTATAATACTTATACATGTACATGTATATACTTCACAATATACAAAATATAAATACTATTACCAAGTGCATATACTAAAAGAAAAATTATTTTTTCACATTATGAACATACTAAATAAATCACTAATAGACAAGGGTTAATAGAAAATAAAAATAAAAATTAAAAAAAATCGGGTATATGATCGGGTATATAGTTCAGGTAAACGGGTATGTGGTTTCGCATAATCAGGTCGGGTATCACCTTATCTCATACCTGACCAATACCCGCAAAAATTTTTAAAACCAATCCCATACCCGGCCCAATACCCATCGGGTATCGGATATACCCGTCCTATTTGTGTCGGGTTTCGGGTATACCCGTCGGGCTCAGGTATATTTGCCATCCCTAGTTGTAGTTGCGCAAGATGTTGGGAGCAATCCCAAAAACTACCCTATTATTATAATTATATGATAAGGTTAAGATAAACATACTAAAACTAGGGTTTAAGGTGTTAGGGATCTCTATATTTGATGTGAGAACACTAGGGTTATTTGTTAAAAGTTTTAGTTTGATAGATTAGGGTGGTTAACACATCGCGTAATTATTCATTTAAATAAATATATAAGATAAATGATAAGTACAGGTTACCTATCAAATGATTCAAATAAGATAAAACTTTAAAGGTCATTACAAGAAACTTTTATTTCAGAAAAATATAATAAATGACAATAATCTTCTTTTTGATATAAAGATTACATGTTGTAAAAAAACAAATCTGAATGTTAACTGTAAAAAACAAGATTAGTTAACCTAAATCAATTTAACCCATTAATTAAATTGATTAACTATTTTATTGCTAAAATAAATGGATTAACAGTTTAAGTAAGAAAAGTATTTACTTTGTAGTAAGTTGTAACTTTTCTGAATTAAATAATTGCACAGAGAATGTTCTTTATACGAAAATAAAGATTTGAAATTATAAACAACAAAAAAATATGAAATAATAATAAAAAAGGCAAAACGGGTCTGCCGGTCCCCATAATCTTAACAAATACAACCAGTATGGCACTCTTGTAGTTTTTATATATTTAAACTGATATTCGATTTACATCTTATTCCTAATGATCCCTAATCCTTAAATAAAAAGGAAAAAATGAAACTAACATATGATTTTTACCAGACGATGAGTTTGATGGTATGAGATTTACCTCGTTGGGATTCACCGAACGAGTGGGTAAAAGAATTACGAGCAGAAGGATGAACGTGGCGAAAGATTAAGCTCGGTAAGCTCCGTCCTATAGAGAATGCGATACCAGTTTACAGATAAAGATGCAAGGCTTGCAGTGGCTTGGTTATAATTTTAAACTCCGTAATGTTTATAAAGAAACACCGGTTGAACCTAGAGATATCCGGGGATATATAAGTTACAACCTAGGGCATTCTGCATAAAGGGTTGCCTCTTCGCTCGTTCCTCGGGGTGATCTCACTAAGACTGATCTGCAAAGCTAGCAGCGCCGTTAGCCTTGTCACGGGAAAAAGGGTGGTTTTCTCCGTAACCACACTCCGCCGTAAGAATAAGTATTGGGTGATCACAAGTAATAAGAGCAAGTGCTTGTCAATATGATTGTAGGTGGTTTGTGGATGTAGATGTTTTTTCCTTGTGGTCTGATACTCATTTTATCACCAAAAGTAAGTGGGCTTAGGAGATGGGCCTTGGGCCCGATCCAGACGTTCAGAGACAACCGGTTTGTCCCTCTGCGTCAGACATTAAATATTCCCTGCAAGAGAATTAATGTCTTCTGTCAGGAGGTGTGCTTTGTTGGATGCTGAATGGTGCCACGTGTAAAGACAGTAAGGGCAGTCGTCTCTGTCATCAGACCTGCTACCAGCCGAAAGTGGAGAAGGTGGAACAGTCACTGGCATAGATATGGTTGGTGTACAGTCTGGTGTCTGCCTTACTGTTCATTCGACATTGTCAGACGCAACCTGCCGAGCAATCATTCGTCACAGTTCCGCCACTCCGTATATGGTCAACACCTCTTAGTGCTTATCCCTTCTGTGAAGCTGTCAGTGTTTTCTCGCCAACGCAGGGTGGCAGGGACAAATCCTTTTATCTATAAGACTATGAGGTGCTCTCATGTTTGTCTTGCCCTTGCAAGGTTTTAGGATTTATGACTAGATGGTTGTATGTTCCGCGCAGGGTCTAGTATCCTGCGCGTGTAAGTCTAACTTGCCGTTGCGCCAAGTACACAAGGCTCGTTGTGTAACTTATTGGTGTTGGTCTAATTTACCGTTGCGCTGAGTGCGCAAGTTTCATTGTATGACCTATTGGTGTTGGTCTAATTTACCGTTGCGCTGAGTGCGCAAGGTTCATTGTATGACCTATTGGTGTTGATCTAATTTACTGTTGCGCTGAGTGCGCAAGGTTCATTGTGTGACCTATTGGTTCCAAGGAAGGCGCACCATTGCACAATGCGTACAAGGTTATCCTTGTAGCTAAGCTGTTGAAGGTATGGTTCTTTGCGTAGGCGCAAGGTTTTAGGGACCATACCTCTCCAAGTCCCCCTAGTCCAGTGCTGCTCCTATGCTCATGCTGGTAAGTAGGAGGAGTGCTGGACTAAAAGAATTATTGTATACGCCGTATTGTAGTAGCAAAAATTCACAAAAGGTTGGAGAAAATGTTTGTGTGAGGGAAACATGTGTGATGATGATCTTGAAATTTGAACACTCTGCCAAAGTGACGCTGCACGTGGGTTGGTGAGAAAAAGTGAAGATTTGAAAGGACATCTGCCAGCTGTGGCATGTTGTCAGCCGTATCGCCTCCATTTCATTAATGAATTGGCAGAGAGAGTGATTGTCACGCGCGCATGTTAACCGTCAGTGGAACTTGCCTGCCACGCGTCCTTTCCTGGTTGCTTGTTATTATGTCACGTGCGTCACGGTTCCCAAAGGCATTAATGCAAGTAGTACAAATAGGAGTAACCGCTAGGGTTTCCTTCATCCATTCAACTTTTTCTTCAGTTTTTCTCTGAAATTCTTGTGTTCTTAAGTTCTTCTCTTCAAAATTTTTCAAACTTTCTTTCTCTAATTCTGATGGCATCCAAGGGTTCGGAATCTGCCTCTGCCGCTGAGGCTTCGACCTCATTGCCGGCATGTAAGATGATTCGGCCCACCTTTGACTGCATAGTTGCCAGCTACCGGTTTGCCCAGAGCTGGGGCACCCGGTTCCCGGCAGAAGGTGATACAGCCGCCGATGCTCCGGCCGGCTACATCATCGTTTCAAGATTTTTTCGGTGAAGGCAACTTTCGGTTGCCTGTTACCAAATTTTTTCTTGAGATTTTGCAGTTTTACGGCTTCCACCTCTCCCAGCTAAACCAATTGGGGATGGTGAAAATTAAACATTTTTAGTTCTTGTGCCGGTCGACGGGATCTGTTCCAACCGTCGACTGTTTCCGTATTTTTTACCAACTCCATTGATCAATGGGGTTTTATTCTTTTCAGCACCGTGTGCAAGCATGGAAAATTTGCTCTCTCTCCCCAAGTCCTTCCATGATTGGAAAGAAAAATTCTTTTTTGTGAAGTCTAGCTTCGTTCCGTTCCCCAGGAAGTTCCGAGGGTCAGAGGAGATTCCGGCGGAGACCCTCCCTATACCAGTGTCGGACCCGTGATATACGAATTTGAAGGAGATTTCGGCGATTCAGTTGTCGGTTAAGGATACTGGTGGCGACCGGGATGAGTTTGGTGTGGAAGCCCGACCGCCGGTATAGACCGGTGTACATGGAGGGGGATCAGAGTAAGTACTTCTATTTCTTTGTTGTGTTTCTTGATTTTACCTTGTTTGTAGCCTAACATGCATTTCTTTTTTGCAGGAGCCCCGTTGTTTTTTGCCGCCTTCGAGAGGAAGGAAAAGGGCGGATTGATAGACTCCCTTGGGGCCCGGATGAGCCCACCTGGTATGCGCAGGTCATGGGCAATTTTGCACTTCCTAGGGATGTGGATTTGGATGCCCCCGCGCCTCCAACTGGTAATTTTCCGTTGTTGAATATTGATAAGTCTGCAGATGACTTATCTATTGTTGTGTCATGCTGCAGGCGCTGTGAAAAGCTTGGGTATTGGCCCAGATCATAAGAAAAAGCGACGCGCGGGGCCGGGCGCAGCTGTTGAGAAGGAGATGACTCAACCCGGGGTAGGCCCTCCCAAAGGTAAGCGCATTGTGACTGACCGTTGAAAAGCATATGTAGTAGTCTCTGACTCATGGGAGGGTCTTGATCCTGTAGGTGTGAAGAAGCCCGCGCCGAAGCCGGTGGTTATCCCTACCGCCAAACCTACTAGCCTTGTGACGGGTATCTTGACGCCAAACCTGCTAGTCCAGTGGACGCTGAGTCCAGTCCGGAGGTGCCTCTTAAGCGGAAGAGGCGTCCAAAGGAGGACCTCTCCGCGCAACCCCCTAAGAAGGTTGCGCGGGCAGTGATAGGGAAGAGGGGAAGTTTGGGAGCTGTTACCGCCAAGATCTCCCTAGGTAACTTTGTAACTCAGTTTGACTTCATGTTTTTATACAGTGTATAACTGACTTTTTGTTATCGCACAGTGGGTGATGAGCCGGTTTTTTGTGGAATCCAGCACATGGGTCGCGCCCACGGATACTCCAATGCCCCCGCTTGTTGGTAAGGCAAGGAGTCTGCTGCTAGGGCAGAGGAACCTGAAATGGTGAGGGAAGGGCCTCACGTGGTGGTGGAAGGTTCTGGTAAGGGTACTAATGTGGGTTCTTTGGTGGAGGAAGAACATGCGCCGGTGGAGGAGGGGTCGCACGTGGTGGTGGAAGAACGCGTGCGGGGTGTAGAGGAACCATGGGTGGTGGTGGAATCACCCGTGGGGGTTATAGAAGAAGCACGGGTGGCGGTGGAAGAACCCGTGCGGGTGGAGGTAAACACGCACCGGCTGGTGGCGCGAGTTTTGTTGAAAGGATGGAGCCGTTGGGGACGGCTTCCGTTGATGGTGCGCAGGCTGATGCCCCGGCACCCGGGGGTGAAGCTGGAGGATCTGGTAAAAGCCCTTCCGCTGAAGGGTCTCCAATCCGCCTGGATGAAACCCCAGGTGATTATTATTACAGGTCATACTCTGCGGCTCAAGCTGAAGAGATCCAACCCCTGTGTGGAAGTTAGAGAAGGGAGAAGACTTCTCTCATTGGCCGGCGTGCCGTGAGTGGTTTAAGGGAGCCTTCCCTCCACAGAGGTACGCGTATTTGTTGTACATGAACAAGAAACAACGTAACACACGTACCTCCAGGCAGCTGCAAGGTCCACCTCGGTTACTTATAAGATTGTTCGCAAGTGGCGGGGCTTGCTGAAAAAAAGAAAGATCTCAGGCTGCCCAAGCGGTCCTAGGTAAAGAGAGAGCCCAAATGGTTGCGCGAGAAGCTGAGGTGCAAGCAAAGGAGACTGCCTACGTCGACCACTAGCGAGCTGAGGAATGGGACGCGCTGGAGTGGAAGAGACGGGCCAAAGCCTCTGATTCCAAACTTGCAGCGGAGCGTAGCTTGTGGAAAGAGGCTTTTGAAAGAGACAACAATGAGAAAAAAATCCTTTAGGGATGAACTGGCCAGGTTGCGCGCTGATGTTGCGCGCGAGAAGAGAGAGAAGGAGGCACCGTTGCTGCGGTTGCGGAGTCCACGGCGGACCGTGACCGTAGTGAGCAAAGAGAGGTAAAAGATTTGCCTCGTTTCTTCCCTTTTATTTTTTATGGTCTGCAAGATTGTTGCGCTAACCTTTCTGTATGATCAGGTTGCTGCTCATGCTGCTCTAGAGAATGCGAAGAAGGATCTCCAGGTGGCCTTAGTTGAAAAGTCTGAAATCCAGCGCAGGCACCTGGAAGATAAAGAGCGGTTGTGATTGGTGGAAGCCAAGGTGGAGGCGGGCGAGAAGAAATTGGAGAATTCTGAGGATGCCCACGCCATCGCGGAGTCGTTGGTGGAGTCGCTGACCAACAACATGTTGTGGATGCAACAGCATGGAGTTACCAGTGTAAGTACTCCTTTTATTTTTTTATTATTCCATGTTGATTTTGACCCTGTTCTTGTATTGAAGGTTGCAAACTCCATTCTGAATTCTATAGAGTTGGATCACGCAGTGGCCAAGTTGGTGTTCACTGCGCGCCGAGTGGGTAACGCAGGGCTATGCTGAGTGTGCACAACATGTCACTCATGTAATGGATGTGCCATGGGATTCCAGTCGCGCTGCCACCTATGGGGTCGATACCGGAGCTGCTTTCACTCGGGCTCAGGAAGGGTATAACCGTCTTGACATCCTAGCTTTGGAATTGGTGAGCGAGGCGCTCACCCACAACGACTTCGTTGATCGCTTAAGAGACATATTTCTGGAAGAAGCCGAGATCACTTCGGATGAAGAATAGTGTAGGATCCTTGATATAATATCTTTGTAGGATCATTGATTGTATTGCGCGCTACTCAAGCTTGTAAATATTTTTATCTTAAATGAAATGTTTCTTTTCTTATTACAATATTTGCGTGAACAGAAAGGCCAATTTTGTGTAGGTATAGCGAACAAAACTAGTAACGGACTCGTATATGAACACTCACTCCCATGCGCAGGCAATAGGTAACAAATTTTGGTTCAAGAGTCTTTTGTGTACCGAAAGTGGCTTCGCGCATTTGTGACAAAACATTAAGATAAAATAAATCATGCAACTCTTATCTTTATTAATGAATAAGGCTTAAGAGCCATGTACAATGTAGACAATAGGATAGTGAACTTGCTAGTTTACATGTAGCACCTTCTTAGCTACTGCGCATTCCATGTCCTAGGCATGTTTGTACCGTCAAAACGTTTAAGGGTGTAAGCGCCCTTCCCTAGGACTTCATGGATAATGTAAGGACCTTCCCATTTAGGCGCAAGTTTCCCCGGACGCTCAGCGTTAGACACTTCATTGTCGCATAGAACAAAATCACCAGGTAGGAAGGTACATATGCGGACTCGCGTGTTATAGTACTTCTCGAGCATGGACTTGTATTTTGCTTCATTAATAGCGGCGTTTTCGCGCCTTTCTTCTAATAAGTCCAGGTCGAGTCTACATTTGTCTTCATTTTTTGGCTTTGCGTAGCCAACATGCGCGGTGATGGGAGGCCTATTTCTGCAGGAATTACTGTCTCCGTCCCATACACAAGGCTGAAAGGAGTTTCGCCTGTGCTGGTCTTTGGCATGGTTCGGTGAGCCCAAAGGATGCTTGGCAACTCATCTACCCGCCTCTTCGCGCCATACCCAATCTCGTCTTGATCCCTTCGACGATACTCTTGTTTATACTCTCCACTTGGCCGTTCCCTTGGGGGTGCGCGACCGTAGTGAAGACGTGTTCGATGTGCATTTCCTTTATCCATTGCTGTAGTTCTTCAGCTGCGAAAGTTGGGGCCATTGTCGCTGACTATGCGCAGGGGTAACCCGAAATGGCATATGATGTGCTCCCATATGATTTTCGAACTACAGTTGCTGTGGTGGATGCAAGGGGTTTGGCTTCGACCTATTTGGTGAAATAATCAACTGACACGATTATGAACTTCATCCCGCCTGGGGCATCTGGGAAAGGTCCCACCATGTTGATTACCCATTGCTGGAAGGGCCAGGCCGTTGTCACAGGGATCAAAGGATTCTTGGGGCGCAATGTCTTCGGAGCATGGCGCTGGCATGATGCGCACTTCCGTAGTGTTTCAACCGCATCTAGGTGAATGCCTGGCCAATAGTAACCGGCGTTCATGATCTTTGCCACGACCATGCACAGACTGGCGTGAATTCCGCATAACCCTTCATGTATTTCATGGATCAAGTACTGCGCATCTTGCAGATCAACGCAGCGGAGGAGAGGTCCTAGATATGACTTTCGGTATAGGATATCGTCTGCCATTTCGTAATTGAGTGCCTTGTTCTGGACCTTCCTTGCTTCTGCTTTATTTTCGGGGAGGATCTCGTGTTGCAAGAACATGATTATGGGGGACATCCAAGACGGATTTCCACATTCAATGATGCTGACTTGGCACAAAGGAACAGAAGGGTTTTTTAGTACCTCAATGCGTACTTCACGCATGAGGTGCTTGAAGCTTGTAGCGGATAGTGTGCTGAGCGCGTCGGCGTGTTTATTCTTGCTTCAGTTGACATGGGTTATTTTGAAATGTTGGAATTTGGTTATTAAGGCTTGCTCCTGTTCTAGATACAATGCCATCGTCTCGCCCTTTGCGTCGTATAGCCCATTGACCTGTCCTACGACTAGAAGGGAGTCGACGTTTGCTTCCAAATTCTGTGCACCCATTTTGATTGCTAACCGAAGGTCTGCCAGGAACGCTTCGTACTCAGCTTCGTTATTGGTACTTTTGAAATCCAATCTAATGGCGTATGTGAACTCTTGATTATCGGGGCTTATTAGGCGAAGGCCTACCCCTGCGCCATCATCGTTGGATGCGCCGTCTATGTGAAGTATCCATGCGTGGTCATTGTAACCGGCGTTGGGTTCTATACAGCTTCACACTCCTGCGCTTTATCATGTGGTACTTCCGCAATGAAATCAACTAATATCTGGCCTTTTATTGCTGGGCATGGTTTATATACACAATATTGAGTCCACCAAGCTCAATCGCCCATTTTGCTAGACGACCAGAGATGTCCGGTTTTGACAAAATTTGGCCCAAGTGATAGTTCGAGAGAACTGTTATCACATGGCCAGAAAAATACCGACGCAACTGTCGGGAGGCATGGACCAAAGCTAGAGCAAGCTTTTTCATCATGGGATATCGTGTCTCTGGGTCAATAAGCATCTTGCTAACATAGTAGATCGGAGTTTGAACTGCTGCGCGCTCTACTAGCAGGACTGCTCCCAAAGCGATATCTGATGCGGAAAGGTAAAGTATCAATGGCTCATTCTTCTGCGATGCTGTGAGCGTTGGCAGCTGAATTAAGCTCTCCTTTATTTGGATGAAGGCTTTCTCCGCATCCGGAGTCCACTGAAACTTGTATTGTTTCACACAGTTCCGCAAAGTGCTGATGAATGGGAAGGACTTCATCGCGTGGTTGGCCAGAAACTTGTTCAACGCAGCCAGTCGCCCTGCCAACTGTTGCATTTCTTTGATAGTTGAGGGTGATGGCATACACTGAATTGCTTCCACTTTATCGGGATTCATTTTGAAGCCATCGCGCGTGACGATGAATCCCAGAAATTTGCCTTCTTCCATTCCAAAAGAACACTTGCTGGGGTTCAACTCAAGTTTGCCTTGCGCAAGGGTGTAAACGTCTTTTGGATGTTTGCCAGCATATTCTCCTCATCCGAGCTCATGATAACGAGGTCATCGATGTAAACCTCCATGGTTTCGCCAATATCGTCCCTGAAGACATGGTCCATTAAACGTTGGTAGGTGGCTCCGGCGTTGCGCAGTCCGAAAGGCATTTTTGTGTAAAGAATCCCTTTGTCGGTTCGGAAAGCGGTCTTGTCTTCATCCTCTTCTTCATTTGGATTTGGTGGTAACCCTTGTAGCAATCAAGGAAACATTTCCACCTGAATGAAGCGAGTGAGTTCACCTTTTTGTCAATTTTAGGTAAGGCGTAGCAGTCCTTAGGACATGCCTTGTTGAGATCCTTGAAATCGACGCACATGCGCTAACTGCCGTTGGACTTTTGGACCATGACCGGGTTGGCTACCCATGTTTGCTAGCGTACTTCTCGGATGAAACCTGCTTGGAGAAGCTCTGACACTTGCTCGTTCAGGGAGCGGGTCTTTTCAGGACCGAAACTGCGCTTCTTCTGAACTATGGGCTGAACTGAAGGGAATGTGTGCATTGCATGCTCAGTGATTTCCCTTGGCACTCCAGTCATATCCGCTGGTGACCATGCAAAAATATCTACGTTGCGGAACAACAGTTGTTTTAACAGCGCCTTAATTGCGGGAATCATGGCGGATCCTAATAGGACTGTTTGCTCTGGGTACTTGTTGTTCAGTACCCACTTTTCTGGTCCACCGTTGGATGATGGCTTTTGTTGCTTCATCGGTAGTTCCTCTTCAACGGACATGATTTCCTTCCTAGCGTACATAATCGCCACCTCGGTCTCTATGGGGAAACTGCAGGCGGCCTGGGGAGTGGAAGTGATCATGCTGAACTCCCGTTGAGTATGCCGGCCTAGTAATACGTCATGACGCGAGGTTGCGGGCATGACCATGAAATTTATCGAGACTGTGCGGGAGTGTCTCCCGTCGAAAAGAGTCACCGGAAAAGAAATTTGGCCTAGAGGAAAAACGGCCTCGTTGTAGAAACTAGTTAGTGGTAAATCCACCGGCTCAAGACGCGCCTTGTCCTCTGGGTCTAGCTGCTGGAAGCCTTGTTCATAGATTATGTCCATAGAGCTCCCAAGATCTATGCACATATAGTCAGTGCGATGATGGCCGAAGATGCCAGTTATCACGACCGGTCGGTCTTCTTGTGGGCCCTGGGAACTACGGGGAAGATGACCTGCTATTCATGCCAGTGAGGCGTGTAGCTCTTCTGGTGGCCGCGCTTGCGCGACGGGCCACCCTGGATCATATGAACAGACTTCATTTTTTTAATCGGGCCCTCGCCGCCCCGAGTGATTTGGCGCACCTCCTTGCGCACATTTTGCAATAAGTGGGTGAGCTTCCCACTCTTGAGTGCTTTTTCGATCTCCATGCGCAAGGAGATGCAATTATCAGTTGTGTGCCCCGTATCTATGTGATAATCACAGAAAAGGTTGGGGTCTTGACCTTTCTTATTGCGCATTGGCGCTGACTGTTTGAACTGATGGTCTTTAGTGTTAAGGACCTCTGCCGGTGTCTTCGCTAGTGTGGTCCACTGGCAATCGCGATTATCTTGCTTTATTGCTCACTGGGTAGCCAGCTTATTGATGGTCGTGTGTGCGTCTACCGGTGAGTAGGGAGGGTTCTGGTTGTGGTCCCTCCACCCTTTATTTTTCTTCCCAAAACTTCTGCTCATGTCTTGGGGGTGGTGCTGAGGTAGGGGAGATCTACTATTATTGAGATTGCGCTATGTTTGCGCGTATACCTTTGCCGCTGCCATGAGTTTCTCCCAGGTTTTGGGGAGGCCTGTAGTTCCTGACAAGACTTTGATCATCTCGTCACAGTGTACGGCATATTTGAACTATGCACGAATCAGGTCTTCATGCACATCCCCTATCTCTAGTACCTCTTTATTATAACGGGTGATGAAGTCCTCCAGACTTTCGTCATCATGCCACCAGATGTTCATTACGTCGAAGAATCTCTGACGTAATGTCGCTGTTGGCTGAAGTGCGTCAGGAACTTGTCTTTTAAATCGTTCCACGACGTGAGCTTGCCTGTGATTTAGCGCCCCTCCTTGTGCACATTTTGCAACAAATGGGTGAGCTTCCCACTCTTGAGTGCTTTTTTGATCTCCATGCGCAAGGAGATGTAATTATCAGTTGTGTGCCCCGTATCTTAGTCATAATCGCAGAAAAGGTTGGGGTCTTGACCTTTCTTATTACGCATCAGCGCCAGCTGTTTGAACTGATGGTCTTCAGTGCCGAGGACCTCTGCCGGTGTCTTCGTCAGTGGGGTCCACTGGCGATCGCGATTATCTTGCTTTATTGCTCTCTTGGTAGTCAGCTTATTGATGGTCACGCGTGCGTCTACCGGTGAGTGGGAGGGTTCTGGTTGTGGTCCCTCCACGCTTTATTTTTCTTCCCAAAACCTCTGCTCATGTCTTGGGGGTGGTGCTGAGGTAGGGGAGGTCTACTATTATTGAGATTGCGCTCTGTCTACACGTATACCTTTGCCGCTGCCATGAAATTCTTGCAGCTTTTGGGGAAGGCTGTAGTTCCTGACAAGACTTTGACCATCTCGTCACAGTGTACATCGTATTTAACTATGTACGAATCAGGTCTTCATGCATATCCCTATCTCTAACACCTCTTTATTATAGCGGGTGATGAAGTCCTCTAGACTTTCGTCATCACGCTGCCAGATGTTCATTACGCCAGAAAAATCTCTAAAGTAACGCCGCTGTTGGGTGAAGTACGGCAGGAACTTGTCTTTTAAATCGTTCCACGACGCGAGCTTGCTTGTGGGTAAGTTGTCGAACCATAGGCGGCGTAGCGCCTGTGAGAGTTTGGACAAACAGGTGACACCACATAGGTAGCGTCCAGCCTCCAATCAGTCTTGCGCCCGTGAAGAGACGAAGGTGGTCATCTGGAACTGTCAACCCATTGTACTTCCCGACGTTGGAGGGAAGTTTTGCGCGCTCCAATGGTGCGAGCGCAATCTCCTAGATAAATTTTGAGTATTCGGTTGCTTCAGCCGGCCTGTAGATCAAGTTATAATTATGCTCCGCTTCTGGGTTGTAGCCACCCCGTGGAGCAGATCTGTATGCGGCATGACCCTTTGGCAGCCGGTGAAACACGTTGGCGCTGTTACACTCGCCATATGTCTTGTCCTCCTCTCGTTGGGTGTACCGCTCCCCAAGGGGGTGTGGGCCCAAACGCGAGTGGACAGATGCTCGCCTCTGAGTATGAGACTCAGGTTTAGGCGGCAGTTGAGTGTACTCCGTCTCGTGAGTACGGAGCTCGGATGGTACGCTCGCCCCGGCTGGCGTGTCGTAGCTCAATATTCTTGGTGCACGCGAAACATGTACCTGAGCAGCGGGCTGCACTGGGGCAACATGAGTGTTTGTTTGTGCGCAGAGCTGCGCGTAGACAGCGTTTAGGGCCGTCTGAGACTTAATGTACCAAGACACCGGGGTCTCTCCTGGGGTAAGACCGATGTGATCGGTACGAACGGAGTCTCCATTTGAGCTCGGGGGTAATCGGAACGTTTACACGAATGGAGTAGTGGCGAGCTCCGACATTCTCGGAAGAATCTTCTTCCATTAGTCCAACGATTCGAAAGGCATGGACCGGGTTCTTGCCTTCTGCTCGAGGACCTCGTGGAGTGTTGGATGGGAAATCAGCTATTTGGTTGTGAGGTTTACGAAAAAATGAAAACGAAGGAGCTGATGAGGAAAAGAGAGAAAGTAGTGAATGGCGCCAATGAAGAAACACCGGTTGAACCTAGAGATATCCGAGGATATATAAGTTACAACCTAGGAGATTCTGCATAAAGGGTTTCCTCTTCGCTCGTTCCTCGGGGTGATCTCACTCAGACTGATCTGCAAAACCAGTAGCGCCGTTAGCCTCATCACGGGGAAAGGGGTGGTTTTCTCCGTGACCACACTTCGACGTGAGAATAAGTATTGGGTGATCATAAGTAATAAGCACAAGTGCTCGTCAATATGATTGTAGGTGGTAGTGGATGTTGATGTCTTTACCTTGTGGTCTGATACTAATTTATAACCGAAAGTAGGACATTCAGAGACATCTGGTTTGTCCCTCTGCGTCAGACATTAAATGTTCTCTGTAGGAGAATTAATGTCTACTGTCAGGAGATGTGCTTTGTCAGATGCTGAATGGTGCCATGTGTAAAGGCAGTAAGGGCAGTAAGGGCAGCCGTCTCTGTCGTCAGACCTGCTACCAGCCGAAAGTGGAGAAGGTGGAACAGTCACTGGCATAGATATGGTTGGTGTACAGTCTGGTGTATGCCTTACTGTTCATTCGACACTGTCAGACGCAACCTGCCGAGTAACCATTCATCACAGTTCTGCCACTCCGTACCCTTGAGTATGGTCAACACCTAGTGTTTATCCCTTCTGCGAAGCTGTCAGTGTTTTCCCGCCAACGCAGGGTGGCAGGGACAAATCCTTTTATCTACAAGACTATGAGGTGCTCTCATGTTTGTCTTGCCCTTGCAAGGTTTTAGGATTTATGACTAGAGGGTTGTACATTTAACGCAGGGTCTAGTAGCCTGCGCGTGTAAGTCTAACTTGCCGTTACGCCAAGTACACAAGGCTCGTTGTGTGACTTATTGGTGTTGGTCTAATTTACCGTTGCGCTGAGTGCGCAAGGTTCATTGTATGACCTATTGGTATTGGTCTAATTTACCGTTGCGCTGAGTGCGCAAGGTTCATTATGTGACCTATTGGTTCCAAGGAAGGCGCACCATTGCACGTTGCGTACAAAGTTATCCTTGTAGTTACGCTGTTGAGGGTGTGGTTTTTTGCGTAGGCGCAAGGTTTTTAGGACCATACCCCTCCAGTTTCGATATTGAGTGGCTATTGTGTTCGTTCAAACAAACGGCAGCGGCGCTGGTTCCGAATTGAGTAGTGGCGTAATTGTCAACAATTATAAGTAGCGGCAAATAGTCATGGTTGTCTGCAAGGGGTGGCACGGTGCAACCGAGTAGCAAGGCGGAGAAGATAAGATGCCATGTTGATGGTGAGGCTTCAAAAAAACTTCGGTTGTTGTTGATGAACCAAACGAGTACTCGAATAAAACTGAGATCTAACTAGTGACAATGGAGGCATTGCGGTGGCGTTCGCGGTCATGCGGAACAAGCCAACTAGGTAGAAGATGGATATTATTATATAATATATTTTTTTGAGTTGTTTGATGCAGTAAGAGGGTGAAACAATGGGTATCGGTCTTGGTTTTAAAGGCGATAACAGATTATGGTAAAGATTTGAGAATTTCCTTTATTCGTCTTGATACGCAGATATATAACATCCCGATTTGAAAAGGAATTGATTACGATGTACTCATGCAAAAACTGATTTGGAAACCAAATTTGTTTATTTTTTTTAATTTAGAAATGATATGGGGAATCTGGTGAGTCGATCACCAATGTTAAAGAAAAAAAAATTGGCGCATGGGAATTTTGACCATATTTAAAGTTTGAGCATTTAATTAAAACAGTCCTTGTAGTTTTCGTATATGGCAGAAACTGATTGTCTCACAATGTAACTTTAAATAAAAAACAACACTAATCTATGTAGTTTATAATTTTTATATAAATATATATATAGTTTTTTAGAAATCAAATTCTTTTTTTAAATAAATACTTTTTAAAGTTTGATATTTTACAATCTTAGAAATGATTCCGGTTCCGGATCAAATTTTCAAAACGGGTCAGATTTTGGAGATCCGTTTTTTTAGATGTTACAATTTTAGCTTTGAAGTACATATGGTTTATATGTTGGTTTAAAACACACATGATCATTTACTGTTTTTTTAGCTTTGAAAAGCATAGTGCTAAAACTTTGCCATGATCAACCATTTTGCAGCCCAATATAGCCTACCAAAAATTCCTAAATAGTCAATTTTGCAGCCCAATATATAGCCCACCTCTTGTAGCCCATTTACTCACCTAAAACCCGATTTAATCTGAACACCAAAGTACCCGAACCTAGAATGGTTCGGTAATTGAATAATATTTTTAGCTTTGAAAACCTAAGGAACTTAACCCGAAAAAAAAAACCTCGAAGAGCATACCTGTTAGATAGTTAAGCAGCTTAGTGCTCTATACTAAACTCATATGTGGGATTTGGTTCCACTCCCACATGGAAAGCGCTGTGGGGTCTATAAGACAAAAACCACATCAGACGGTTCAACTTAATGATACAAGACCAAACTTGTTGCAAAAATATATTTACAAAAGTATGGTATGGATTATGAGAAGACTTTTGCCCTGATTGCTAAAAATGACGGTGGTTCATACTCTTATAGCAATTGCATCTATTCGGCAGTAGAAAATATTTCAAATGGATGTCAAGAATGCATTCTTGAATGATTATATGCATGAGGAGGTTTACATGATCCTTCCCAAGGCAATGCTCACTAACCAGGTGAAGTTTGTCGGCTTCAGAAAGTTATATATGGTCTCAACAAGCCTTTCGTGCTGAGTTTGAGAAATTCTCCATGGTGATTACTTCTTTTGGATCCAACCCAAAAACTGTTGGACAGAACTATATGTAGTAAAAGGACTGGAAATCGGTTCTTTATATATATGTACAATTAGTTTCGGTTCCGATTCTAACCACCGATGAGTTATTGGAACGTCGAGAATCATTTAGCAATTTAAATAAAAAAAACCTAGATTTTTTAGGCTCCAACTACGTATACGGTTATACCAACAGTCGACCTTCCAAACTTTAAGTGTTCTTTCTAATTACTAATTGTTAGGCCGGGTGCAGTGGTGGATCTAGAAAATTTTCGTAGGAGTAACATTTTATAAAAATGGGTAACGAAATCGAAAAAAACGTCAAAAAAGGTTAAATTTTTCCAAAATTTACACTACTGCCTCAGCGCCAAGGGTAGCGAAGGTTACCTCTTCCCTAAGGTAGGTCCGCCCCTGGCCGGGTGGTGTAGGCTAGCGTCCCCTACTACCTTAGTTGGGTGGCGCTCCCAACACCGCCCTGCCTCAGCCAAATGGGGCGCGATAGATGGCCTCAGCCAAAGCGACGATAGGCGTGAAATGAAGGAGAGAAGGAGTCCCACATGCATAGCCACTTGGAATCCTTTTTATTTTAATTTCTTTTTTCTTTTTTTTTTTAAATAGTTAAAAGGGGGCGTTATCCCATACTGTGCATGTTAACGATAAAGCCCCTCACTTATGTGGCGCATACGTGACGCTGAGGTGAGGGCTTTATCCTACACTACCCAGCCTTAGTTTTGTTTGGATGTTTTTTAGAAGATCAAGTCGATGAGGATCGAATTTTGAGGAATATGTATTTTGAGGATCGAAGAAAAGACCGAAGACAATTTTATTGGGACTTTTATTTGAAAGATTGTTTATGTTTTGATTTCTTTAATGGGTTTTAATTTGGTTTGAATATTAGCTGTTGTTAATTATAATAAATATTGTTTATATTGATTTTTCTGTATTTGCTTCAAATTGATACAATATGTAATCCGTTTTTGGGTGTTACCACACATTTCTTTAGCTAATTGACAATGTAAATTACATTATGTAATCGGTTTACATTAGAGTTTGCAGCAGGCCCAAAAGCCATTTACTGTAATCAGTATACTGTAGGCCCACTATGCAAGCAATTGAGTAGTACATTATGCAGGCCCAAACTATTATTACATGTAATCGATTGTGCAGGAACCAAATGGGTCAAGGACCCGTGAGACCCACATAGAACCCGAACCCTTAACATATCGGGTTGGTTCTTGACTGGTTGTACCTGGTACTCACCCCTAGGTCGATGTTGACTTAATAAGACACGAATCGTATGCTTCATTGATATGATCTCAATGGTTTGTTTTTATTTGCATTCAAGAACATATGCGGTATGATCAGCTTCCGGTGACTGTGGCCAAAAGAAAACTCTTATGGGAGTACTTGCAGGGGCGGACTCACATAAAGCAGGTCAGGGTCCCCGTACCTCAATGTTTTTTTTTAAATTAGTAGATTTGGTATATTAAATTTTATAAGGACCACATAAATACAATTACGTAGACGCCATAAAAAGAAAAGAAAAACTAGTGTAGTGGCAAACCCCCCTCCTTTACCAACAACAGGCCATGAGTTCAATTATTGTATGGTTTGTTTTCCTGATATTTTTTTAAATCTAATTCAACCCTCGCTCTGATCAGACCCGAACGAGTAGCGACCCAAAAATATTAACGTTTTGTTATGAAAATTTTAAATACCGAAAAAAATAAACCCGATTGAAAAAAAATCCTAGATCTAGGAAGTGAGAATGCTGAAACTATATTTGTTCAACAATTAGTTACATTCTTTTATAGTGAAATCACGATTAATTTCAATGGGGCCTGAACGGCATTGTTGGCCCAGAGTTTTAAAATAGGGTAGTTTTTCTATGCATTTGGGTTGAAATGGGCTCTCTGAAATGGAACGGGCCAGACTGGGCGACATATTTTATTTGAACCGGTTGAAATGGGTTTAAAGCCCTGATTTTGCAAGGCATATGTAATTACTATTAAGCACCATTATCTTGCGGTAGGGGCGTAAAACTGTGTCAAATAGCATTAGTGTCACATTACCATGAGCAACCACCAACACTGAATTTGTGGTGTGTAATGCGAATAAATTAGACCGAAACGTAAAACATAGAAAATAATAACTAAGTCGATCTTGGACCCCCACGTTATGACGAAACAATCAAACGGGAAAAGATAGACGATATATAAAAACATTGAATCACACACACATTGCGTCATGTTAACTCGCAAAACTTAGAACGAAATGTAAAAACGTTGAACCACACACGCACGTTGCGCCGTGTTAACTCGTAAAATTTAGAACAAAGCGAAAAATAAAAAAATTGCAAAGGATGAAAAGTATAGAGGAACAAAATTGAAAGTAAAAGGTTGTGAGGTTAAATTAAAAAGATGAAAAGTTTTAGTTAAAAGTAAAAATTTAAATAGTTTTAGGTTAAAAGTAATTCATCATATATCTTTGGACTAAAAGTAAATAAATCAAATGATTTTTGAAAAACTCTAAAAGCATTAGATACTAAACATATAAAACATATATGCCCAAATAAGTTGCTAATTTATAGTATTTAAATTAAATTTAAATAAATACATTCAAGAAATGATTTAGTGGTAGTGCAAAAAAGTGCATTCACCACCTAGATGCCACTTCATCGAGTCAACAAAATGCCGTTTGGAATCATGTGTGAAACAAGTTGTTTTAATTGCGGGTTAGATAAGGAGTGACAATCATGTGTTAGATTAGCAGGTTATATTGGATAACGTACATGACTCATGACCCATATACTTGTTCGTATCAAAGACTTCAATCCTAATCTAAACATACTTAAACCCGTGCAATTTAAACACAATCCGTATAACCATTTACCTAAACAAGTTGATGGATATAAAAAAATATCTTGGGTCATATATGAAATGAGATTTTTATTTTAGTTCTAATTTGAAACATGTTGATACGCTTTAAAATGTATATTTTTCTTTTTAGTTCTAATTTTAAACACGGATTGACTTATTTAATTAAATTGAGTTGGATTTGAAAGTACTCTTTTAAGCTTTTAAAGGAAAGTGATTATTCATTCTATATATAGGTAGTTTTTATGAAACAATTAATTTCCTCTTGACTGAAAAGAAAAGTGAATTATTTGATCATCCTAAAAACCATATAAAAATTTAACGAGACATAATTATGCAATAAAGAATCTCACTACACATGCAAAAAAAAAAGAGTAAAATATTATTAAAACTAAAAAATCTATATAAAGTATGGTATCGAATTTTGACTTATCGGCCGGCACACCTGGTAATAATATTGCATCCTCGACTATACGGGTTAGCTTGGCGTCTACTATTACAGTTGTAATAAGAGTGACCACGTTGATTACATGGAACATTGTTCTTTTGTAACGCACCATAGCTGATGTAGCCCCTTCCTGCTAGAACTCGTCTAGCACTCTCAAACTCCATCATGACCTCCTCTTCAGGGTCCCTTACGATTTCACCATGACCGTTAGAGACACGTCTCGATACCACCCTAATTTGCTCAAAGGGCACATTCATGGAAGAGGAAAGTGCAAAACAAGAAAACGCCAACACTAAGATAACGAAAAGTGCAATACCGTTAGCCATTTTTAGAGATGATAAGATCAAATGAAATCAAAGAATAGAGGTTTTTGGTGTTATAGTTTTGGGCAAGAGTTGAGATTTTTAGGGAGAAATAAGAGAAGTGTTTTGTGGTTAAGATTTATGATCCACAAGTATTTGGAATGCAAGAACGTAACAAACATATTAGAGTTTTTGACTGGCTATGCATGGCCATAATCAGTTTTAACATGAATAAGTAAAACTTTCGCTGAGGAGTCGCCTAAACTTTTGTAAGGGTGCAAAAATAAATCAAATTGGCTATAACACTATATTATATTGTGTGATACATTCCATGATTTTACGTAAACAAGAGCCTTTACTTTAAGAAACAAAAAAAAACTACTGATGATCCTTTTCGAAACCTTGTAAATGCTCTAATGCTGGTGGGTGTAGTATAAAGCCTCTAGAGGCTTTATCACGCCACATAGGCTCCATGTCATATAGGGGGTTTTAAAGTCCCTACCTTTAATTTGCATACAATGGTTTAAACCTCCTATCATGATTATCTAATTATTTGAGTTTTTCTTATTTTATATTTTTTAATTTATACACTATTATACATTATATTATAATATTTTACTTTACATATTAATAGAAACTTAGAATAAATAGTAAAATACTAATATTTTAATTTTATTATTACGAATAATAAGCATCAATATTAAAGATATATTACTTTTTCTTAACATTGAATATATATTAACATTAGTATGATTTTTTTATTATTCTCTAATTATATTTGGTAATAGTATTTCTAACTAACTTCGGAATATTATGGTTATTGTTTTTACTTTCGATAAACTGACTTGATATTGCTATCATACCGTACCGTACCCGAACAACATCGATACCGATAGCTGTATTCATTTAATTGATATTCGGTTTTGATAATTTTTCATTCACACAACTTTGTTTGCAACGGATAATGAATATCAGTACCAGTTTCTTGACAATCTGAACCAATCGATATCCTTCGAACAACATCAGAGCCGGCACCAGTGACAGTGTTCATTTTTAACATTTCCGACCGAGGTAAACACGTGTTGATTTCTATACCAAGTGCATGCATCATACCGATACTGAAACGAATCAAATCAATACGTATCGAATGCTCGCGATAACGTAGCGCTGCAACGCGTAGACAAATAACCTAGTTAACTGCGCATGAATAGCGAGTTAGTGTTAATTTATTTATTATTATTAATAAAAGATGAATAGATGATGAAGAGTAAATCTAATAATTGTTATATATTACTTTTAAATTATAAATATTATTTTTTATATATTAAACAATTTTTTATAACATTACACTAATAAAGTTAAATACATATTTATATTAATTATTTTCTCTTAACATTCTGTCATAAATTTTATTGAAATAGAGTTGTATTTGAAATGAAGTATTCTTTGGTATTGTAAGTTGTACGAGTGACGATACCATTATGAATCGAACCAATTCTAACAAAACAGCAGTACCAGTATCATCCAAGCATTACTACCATATCGGTATTATCCGAACCTGTATTTGCTTTTATGGTTTTCGATCAATGTAACTTAATTTTTTGAGTTTTCTCATTTGGTTGCTATAGCGAGTGTCGATATTCTAACGAAACAAACTAATACCGATCGAATTCCAGCCGCGTAGCGCGGGGGAATCCCACTAGTTTTTATTTAAAACAAAATTAAAGAAAAAGCAAAATTTCAATAAAATAACTAAAAGATTACAAATTACTCAAAAATAAAAAACTACAAAGTTACTTAAAAAAACTACCAACTGAAAAATAAAAATAAAAACTTCCTAAAAAACTATATATATTTTGCTCGGATTTTTGTCTTACGAGCCTCTAAAATTACTCAATCCTCCTCCGATAGGTTGGAAAAGTTTTTCTCGAGAAACTTCATATATTTCTCGATTTGTTTCTCCATTTTAAGTTCGTGCTCCTCTTCCTTGATCGAGAGAAGCCGAGTGAGTCTATCGTCGAACTCGTCCAACCTTGATGGGCCATCCGATGGCGTTGAAGAGCAGGTGTCTCGTGCTCGTGCTGCTACCTTGCTTCTATCCCTACCCTTAGGTCGTGACAGCTCTTGAGGTTCCTCGAAATGCAATTCATCCAACTTGTCATTTAAGTTAATAATAGTACGAGCATCAGGCTCAGATGGTTCGCTAGTCATTGTTGATTTGTATCGTATTGACCTATGGGCAGTTGGGTCAAATGGTGGTACAAGATGGCACTTTAGAGATTTGCGTAGAAGCTCCCATGAAGGTATCATTGTAAACGGATGGCCATGATACATTCTATATTCAGTGTGGGCGGTGGTCATGATGTCCACGTCGATTGAACCGCTTCTTCTATGATTGTTGACGAGGCTATTGCGTATGTTGTTGAAGTTATTAATCTTGGTGTGCATTGCGGTCCACTGGCCGAAAATGAATTGGGCGTACGATACTCACCACGACCTATTGCGCGAAAAACTTTTCACGTATATGCCTCCAAAAGACGATATATCTTGGTCGGTTGCTATAATTTGAAAAAAAGTTAGTCGCAACAATATATATATATATATATATATATATATATATATATATATATATATATATATATATATATATTAATAAATAGTTAATGAAGAAAAAAATTACAAACAATCGAATCCTCTAACGCATCGAGCCATGCTTGTGACAATCGAATCCTCCTTACGGTGCCTTCTCGATCGTCCACCTTTTGAGGAAGTGGGTTGGATTTCGGGTATGTTTTGGGTTTCAGGTATTTTTGGGGTATATTTGGGTGTTGGGGTATGTTTTGTGTTTATGGAAAAATGGTGGTGCGGAATAGTATCCAAAAAAACTGAGAAGCGGTGGTGGTGTTGTCGGATGAGGGGAGTGTTAGGAAACTTTTATGTAAATATGACCTGTCTGATAAACTGCTGAAGATAAAGTCATGAAGGTCAAACAAGAAGAAGAAACAAGACAATCTGGACAGAAGAAAGAACACATCTTCAACATTCATCAGAAAAGGATCACAAGTAAATAAAGACTATCAGAAAAGGCCAATCTGATGGCTCTGATGATATTTGATGATTATCATCAGATTATGGTGAACTCTGATCATCAGAAAATCTGGTGATTTGTTCAACATATTTTCTGATGAGCTGGCTATCAAGAATTCTGATGAGCCAACTTTTCTAAAAGATAAAGCTCCGCCATATATTGTAAGTAGCAAGTTGACCTATAGATTCAATTGAATATGCCAAAAGCTACATTTCAGCAAATGCAGAATAACAATGTTATTTATGCTGAAGAGCTCTAATAATAAGAATATTCATGGATAGATTTAGATATTTAATCTACTACTGATACCTTTCACCAAAGAATATCAAAGTATTCTATTTGTAATATCAATAACCTCTTCAATAACTTGTACACCATTTTGTTAAAGTGATATAACTTGAATACTTTGTAGTTCAATGATATTCTAAAAAGTTATTCTTTTCCAGCAATCATATAAATGTTTATATTGTTGTAATCCTTAACAAATATTATAAGTAAAAGTTAGCAATTCTTTAATCTAAATAACTCATTATATTCAAAGATTATCAAGATTCTTGAATAGTCAAAACAATATTGTACAAATTTTTCAGGATATAACTGAAATTGTAGTTATTCTTAAGTTTATTTAATTCAACATATTTTCATTGTTATCATGATATTAGTTAAGTCTTCTTTATCTAGCATCAATTGGACATAGTAGATGAATAAACAATTTCAACGATCAATTGCTATTATTTAAGTTTCTTATCAATTGGCAAACTTTCAACATGAACAATGCTTTCAATATTTGGTCTACGTAAAGCCTCCAACCTTGGTCAGAGAGGAGTACCACCAATGGAAAATCAGGATGATCAATTTCCTAAATGGACATGATTGAGCTCTGTTTCAATACATTGAGAGTGGCCCACATATACCCATGGTTGAAATACCAGGTGTTCCAGCAACTAAGCAAACACCACAATTGCCCGTATCTTGGGCTCCAAAAGCAGAAAACTTTGGGAGCAATGAAGATAAGGCAAAGGTGGAAGCTGATGAAAGGGCCAAATCACTTTTGATTATGGCACTTCCATATGACATGTCTCTCAAGTAGATGCATGCGCTTCTGCTAAAGAGATATGGGATCAGTTAGAAAATCTTTGTGAAGGAGGAGAAAGGATGAAGAGAAACAAATGTACAAATTGAGTTTCCTCTTATTAGAGATTAAAAGTGTACGAAATGCAAATCTTTGTGAAACATATAATAGATTTGCAAAACTTTTAAATGAACTAAAAAAATTGGTATTGAGAAATCAAATGATGAAAGGAATGTGAAATTCTTAGATGCTCTACCAAGAGAGTGGAGAAGTCTAACAATGACTTTAGCCTCCACCCTAGAGCTGGGAAACATGAGTCTACATGAGCTTTACAACATTCTTGTCCCTAGAGAAGTAGAAATATATGAAAACTCAAACCAAAAAGGGGGACCCATTGCTCTCATTTCAAACTCTCAAAGAGTAATCAATCCTATTCCACAAACCTCTTATTGCCAAAACAAGGAAAACTCTTATATTTCATCAGATTTTTCTGCATTTGTTAAGGCAATAGCAATGCTCACCAAAACATTTGAGCAAAGATTAAGAGGTGGAAGCCATAAGTACCAGAAAGGTGATAAGGGGAGGATGGAAGGGAAGTCCAAGGATAAAGCAAAAACAGAAGTTTGTGTGTTACAAGTGTAAGCAAAAAGGACATTATGCATCCGAATGTAAAAACAAGAAACTGAAAAAAATGTTGCTTACTATGAGAAAAAGCTTGAAGAAGCTAAGAAACAGCAACAAGTCAGTCTAATTACAGGGACAGATACTTGGCTAACTGATGACTTCTCTGATGATGAAGAAGAAGAGATGGCCAATTTTGTCTCATGTCAAAACTTTCTAATATAGAATCTGAGATATCATAACACAAGGTACGCTCAAACAACTTTGATCTTGAACAACAATTAAACAAGCTTATGACAGATTTTGTGAATCTACAAGAAAAACAAAATTTAGAAAACAAAAAATCTGATGATTTACAAAAATTGTTGAATAAAGTGAAACTTGAAAACAAATTACTCATTGAGGAAGCTTTGAACAAGCAAGCTAAAATTGAATTCTATGAAAATGAGAGAAAAGATTTGCACAAAAGAATTCATGACAAAGAAATAAATGTAAAAGGTTTTCAACAAGCTAAAGATTTCATAAACTTTATTGACACAACGTCCAAAAACAAAGGTGAAGGTCTGGGATATGTAAAGACAGAAATCAGGAATCCCACCACCTTTGTCAAATCCAGTGACCAGAATTCTAATAAATGGACATCAGAATCTGATGCTGAGTCTTATAAATCAATGAGCTCTAACAATATTTTTCTACCTATAAAATAAAACACAAAAGGAAAGAGGCATGAACTAAAGCAAACATATTTAGAAAATTCAAGAAAAATTCATCCAAAATTTCAAAAATCTGCTAACCTTTCATCACAATCAACTTAGTCAAAAAATTATGACGAAGAAGATTGTATGTGTGTTGAAATACGGAAGCTAATTCAACAACATCTCCAAACCAAAACCAACCTATCTGTTAATAGCTCAACATTTAACAGAAATTCTAGTGAAAATTCGTCATCAGAAGAAGAAATTTCAAATAGATTTTTATCAGAAAAAGTACTCAAGCAAGTGTGGGTACCAAAAATTCTCTAACTCTATCATTCAGGACCATCATGTGCCGCAGATCTGGTACTGCGATTCAGGAAGCTACAAGCACATGACTAGGGACATGAGCTTAATCAACGATTTTGTTTCTAAGCTGGGTAAATTAGTAAACTTTGGAAATGGAGTAAAGGGTAAAACATTAGGATATGGTTGCATTAAGTATGGATCTTTAACCATTGAGAAAGTAGCTTACGTAGAAGGTCTAAAATACAATCTACTAAGCTGAGGTCAATTTTGTGACAAAAGTTTTCAGGTAACTTTTTTACCATAAAAATGCTTATTAATTGGTTCAGATGATAATAAAATATATCTAAGTGGGAAAAAGAATAAGAAAATCCATTTATTACTTTGATTTCAAAAAAGAAATTATCGCATCCTCAATTATGCTTATTTTTTAAAACAATAAAGGTCATAGCTGGTTGTGGCACAAAAGATTAGCCCACTTAAATTTTAAAAATCTAAACCAATTAGCAAGAAAAGGTTTGGTAAAAGGTTTACCTTTCCTATCCTCCAAAAAGGATAAAATATGTGAAGCATATGAATTGGGGAAGTCAAAGAGAGACTCACATAAAACCATTTATGAATCCTCAATATCACAAAATTTAGAACTTTTGCATATGGACCTTTGGGGACCTGTGGGCACAAGTTTTTATAGCAAGAAATACATTTTAGTCATTGTAGATGACTACTCCAGGTACACTTGGGTTGAAATTTTAAGAAAGAAAAGTGAGACCAAAGATCTGGTCATAAACTTCATTAGAAAAACATGTTGAAAATACTTGTTAGAAGAATCAGATATGATAATGGAACATAATTTAAAACTCAAAACTTGAGACCTTCCTTATAAGCAAAAGAATTTCTCATGATTTTTCTACTTCGAGAACTCCACAACAAAATGGAGTTGTGGAAAGAAGAAATAGAACACTGGTTGAAGCTGCAAGAACCATGCTTGCTTATGCCAAACTACCCACTCACTTTTGGGCAGAAGCAATAGTAAATGCCTATTTTATACATAATAGATCCATTATAAACAAAAGACATCAGAAAACACCTTACAGTATCATAAATGGAAGAACACCAAATATAAAATTTTTGCATACATTTGGTTGTAGATGTTTTGTATTTAATAATTTTGAAAGTATTGAAAATTTTGACAGAAAAGCTGAAAAATGTATTTTTCTTGGTTATTCATTGTCCGTAAAAGCTTATAGAGTCTTTATTTTAAATACAAGGACAATAAGGGAAAGTTTATATGTATCATTTGATGACTCATCAGAAACAGAGATTTCTGGTGAAATTCTAAAAGAAATAAACTTTTCAGATCAACAAGAAAATCCTAATCATCTTCTTAATATCCTAACTCATGAACTTCTTGAATGTGACTATACATACAAAGAATTATCCAAAAATTAGTCACATGCTAACCCTGCAAAGAATCTAGTGCACTCACCAGAAAACTCAGCAGATGATAAAAATTCTAAAAATTCAACAGAAAATCAAATTGAACATCAGAATTCTAATCCTCTCAATGCAACAGAAGCAATTAATCAGGGGGAAGCTTCAGAACCATCAAAACCATCAAGCTCTCACAACAATTGTAGATGGATCAAAGGAGACTCTCAATCAAATAATTGGGAATCCTGAAGAAGGTGTCTAAACAAGATCTACCACAGCTCATGAGTGTCTATATGCTGGTTTTTTGAGCATGATATAACCAAAATCTGTCAAAGAAGCACTCAATAACTCAGATTGGGTCCAAGCAATGCAAGAAGAGCTTGACCAATTTGAAAAGAGTTAAGTATGGAATCTGGTACCCAGACCAACTGACAAAGCTGTCATTGATTCGAAATGGGTATTTAGAAACAAATCTGATGAACAAGGTGTCATAATAAGGAAAAAAACAAGGCTTGTGGTAAAAAGGTTATTTTCAACAAGAAGGCATAGATTATGATGAAACCTTTGCACCAGTGGCCAGGTTAGAAGTAGTTAGAATATTCCTTGCTTATGTTGCATTAAAGGATTTCAAAGTTTATCAGATGAATGTGAAATCAGCAATTCTGAATGGTAAAATTGAGAAAGAAGTATATGTGCATCAACCAGAAGGCTTTATTGATCCTAAATTTCCAAACCATGTTTACAAAAACAAAGCCTTGTATGGATTAAAGCAAGCTCCTAGAGCATGGTATGAAACCCTTTTAAACTTCTTAATCAAATCGGGCTTCACAAAAGGTACAATTGACACAACTCTATTTCTCAAAACTCACAAGGGACACACTTTGTTGGTTCAAATTTATGTTGATGATTATTTTTGGGTCAACCAATGAAAAATTTTGCCAAATTTGTGCAAAATTAATGACCAACCATTTTGAAATGAGCATGATGGGTGAATGTTCATTAGAGAATTTGTTTGGTCCAAGTTGGGTGATGGTAGTAATACTTTAGCTTGGTACGATTCGTGGTGTCACTTGGGTCCGCTTGGTAACTTCTTGACTCCTAGAACCATCTCAAGTGCAGGTTTTACTCTTAATAATACAGTTCAGGAGATTCATGTTAGTGGTGTTTGGAGGTGGCCAGTGGCGTGGAGGGATATGTTCCCGGTTTTAAATCAGCTAGATGATATCCATACAGATCCGAATAGGTCTGACGAGTTCCTATGGAAGGATGATAATGAGTTAGTTGCATACTCTTCTCTCAAGTGTGGCATTCGGTTAGACAGAGAGCAGCAGAGGTGGATTGGGTTAAGTATGTTTGGTTCTCCCAGTGTATTCCAAAACATGCTTTCTTTATGTGGCTGGTGATTCGTCGTAAGCTCCTCACTCAAGATAAAATTGTGCAATGGGATACTTCCAGAAGGAAAAATATGAATATGATGTGTTGTCTTCTTTGCTATGCGGAAATTGATTCCCATAACCATCTGTTCTTCAATTGTAACTACTCAACTCAAGTTTGGATCACGGTTCGCGGAAAAGGGGGTATTAGTACTGTTGGCCCAGAGTGGAATGCTATGGTTGACTGGCTGGGGGCTCGGGCTTAGTCTAAGTCAGCGACCAACTATATTAGTAGGCTTATTGTGGCTGCTGCGACGTATTTCATTTGGCAGGAACGTAATGCGAGACTTTTCAAGAACCAGACGAGGCCGCCAGATGTTCTAAGTGATACAATTTTGAAAACGGTTCGATTTAAGCTAATGGGAGTCAAGTTCAAGGATTGCCACAATGTGCGAAGATTGCTTGAAACATGGGAGATTTATAGCAACCGAGTGGAAGATGAAGAAGGCTGATTATTTATTAGTTTTCTTGTATCTCTAGATTATTGTCTAGTAGTTTGTCTTCGATGTTCTTGGTAGTTTAGTGTGTTTTTTTTTCTTTGGCTTACATTCATGGGGAATTCCCATGTTTGAACTAGTATGGGTGTTTCCATGATACTTTTTTTTGGTTTGTTTATATAAAATCACCGGGTAACCCTTTACCCAAAAAAAAAGTAAAACAAAGAAGGGATGGCATTTTTTTTAGTCAACCAAAGTATGTGAGAATAATTTTGAAAACATATTCACTTGAAAATTGTTCTATCTCAAAAATTCCCATGGCAACTGGAAATAAACTTGATTATGATCCTGAAGGTAAAAATGTTGATATTAAAACCTACAGAGGAATGATAGGATCATTGTTGTATCTAACAGCCAATAGACTAGATATAATGTTTTGTACATGTTTTCTAGCAAAATAATCGGTGTGTCGCGCCCTGGTCAAAGATAATATTTATAGTCCCAAATTACCCTTAACAATGTGTTAGTGGTAGTAAGGGGTCGAACCATGAAGAGTTTGTGGTTTGCGATGGATGCAATTGATTTTTAATGGTTGTTGTCACATTATGAAGCTTGCTAACAATTGGATTAGTTATGTGAGTTTGAAAGAGATGTCGGAATGCTCCGACTAATTTGATTTTTACTACTTAACTACTAAGAACTTAAATACTTGCATGAACCTTAATGAATTGATTAAAACAATGATTTGTAAACAAGGTTCACACCCGATTCAACGATTGCACAACTTAGAGTTACTAAACGATTTTAGATTGATTCAATTGAAGCTGTCATTAACGGTTTTGATATCACAAAGCTTAGATGCCAATTGCTATCACGCATATGACGGACCACAATGCACTTTGTTACTTCGGACAAATAATCCCTTTTGAAAGATAAGGCATAAATACATAAACTTGTTTCACAAAGTCAAATTTTATCATCATTCGACAATTCGCAAATATAGTTCAAATGTAAGACATCAATCAATTCAAAATACAATTCAATTTGTCACAAATCAACTAAGAACATAAAGCAACCCTAAATCTTACAAAAGTTTACACCGGGGTGAAACCCTCGAGAATTAGCCACTCATGACAAGCGGAACTTGATCACCAGATGATTGAAACTCAAACATGAACATCTTGAAGCTTTAATATTGGTAATGGTGAGGATTAGGGTTTTGAATGGATGATGATGGTGAAAGGATTGGAGGATTGGTGAAGATGATGATGATGATGGATTAGGGTTGGGAAGATTGGATGATTGATTCGATTGATGATAGATGGATGAAAATGGATTGGAATGGAAGGATATGGTGTTCTTGGCTCCAAGATGGATGATTTTGCTTCAAAACTCGTAACTCCTTCACAAATGGGTCAAACACACATTAAACCCATTCAAAATTGAATTTCAGCGACAAGACTATCAGAGGGGCGTCGCCGACGGCCTCTAGAAATCATAACTTTCCTCCGACGCTCTAATCAACTGTCTACGACAATTTTTCTCCGATGGACTATCTGAGGGGCGTCGGCGACGGCCTCTCTAAACCATGTTTTCCTGTTTTCCCATTTCGCGATCTCGGTTGACCTGTTTTCCGTCCCGAAGCTCCAAAACGCTCCCGCATAGCTCCTTAAACTCCGTAAACCTGTAAAACACAATCAAAAGTAGGCTATTCGAAACTAAAAGTTACGTAAAAAGTTAACTAAATTTAATAGAATCATCGGTTTTTGACAACGTATCACATCCCCACACTTGTCTTTTGCTTGCCCTCAAGCAAATCTGTCTTTCACTTTCACGTGGGTCGAATAAGGAACACATTTCCCATTCTCAAGACATGAGTTAAGGTCTAACGTCATACTTGGTTCATAATTTCTATCATTTTCACAATATTTAACGTTAATATGATTAATACATAAAAATGGTTATCCAAGATTAACCCGCCCTTCATAATTTCTATCATTTTCATTCTTAAGACATGAGCTAAGGGACTATGGAGTAAATCTGACCAAAATTCCTATATTGTGTGATTCAGAGAGTGCAATTGCCATAACAGAAAATCTGGTGCATCACTCCAGAACCAAACATATTGATGTCAGATATCACTTCATAAAAGACCATGTGGAAAAAAGGAAACATTGAAATGTATTTTGTTCCAACGAAAAACCAAATTGCTGATATTTTTACAAAACCTCTTGACGAAAAAGACATAATTTTCTGGTTAGCAAACTAGGTACGGTCAACATAAGATATGAAGAAGCTTCAGAAAAAGTTTTGTCACAAAAGGAAAATTGTGAATCATTAGAAGATGATCAGAATTTCTGGTGATCCATCAGAAACTGAATAAGTTCATTAGAAATTCTTGTGGGTTATCAGATTTGTCAGAATCATCAGAAAGTTTGATGTGATTCATTACTTACACTTTCTCTTTATAAATTGCTCCATACATGCACATTAACAACACAATATTAGTACATATGTTCTTCATCTAAGATCTTTTCATTCGTTCTTGTTGCTTTTTTGTTTCTACAAAAATCCAATAAAATCTCGTAGATTTAGGGGTGATTACGTCACAAAGTAAACTTTCTAAACAAAAATTAAATGCACACACACACACACACTCTCTCTCTCTCTCTCTCTCTCTCTCTCTCTTGACCTTTAATGCTTACTCATCCACACTTAGAGAGAAAAGATGGGACACCTGGACAAATAATGATTATAATTTCTGAGATATTAGCCGCTTAGATATTGAATGAATAGAAATTTTTTATCTCAAATTATTCTTTTTGCTTATAACAAAATATCTTAAGCAATAAAGGATAATGGGGATGGAAAATCTAAGGTGGTAAATGCCATTTATGGTATAACTATCACTTTCACTTATATATAACTACCTCTTGGAGATTAACTTCATCTCATTTGTCTTTGTCATCCTCTCCCTCTCAGTTCAAAAACCCTAAAAACCTTCTTGTCTTTCAAACTCTAACAATGGCTCAACTTGACTTCTCACTTTTTCCACTTCCACTCCATCAAACTCATAACATGAGGGTTCGGAGGAACCTCGACGGACCAACATGGGAAGGGTGTGGCATCATACTTTCCATGATGATGCAAAGCCCCCTTGCATATGCGTTGTCAGCATATATCTGGATCCACCCAGATTTATTACAAGAATTATGGGTGAATGCCTACACCACATTCGATGAAAGCGATACCAACATCAGGAGTCAAGTGATGGCAAGGGACAACCGAGGAAATCATCAGAGAGGTTCTACACCTCAATGATGACAACGACGTCAAGACCATCACTCGCGAGGTTCTGGACACCACCCTAAACGAGATGGGATACTACACGGAGAACCATGCAAGAGGGATCTGCAAATCTGGATTCATCCAACCATGGCAGTTCTTGTTCACCCAGCTTGGAGTATGTTTCTAAAGAAAGTATGCCAACTTTCATGAAGTTTCATGCAGGTTGATGGAGGTTGTACATGCAGTGGTGCAAGAGGTCCCATACAACTTCTCTCAATATCTAATGAAATATTTTGTGACCAACTTGCACATTCCTAGACCATTTCTGATATATCCTCGTTTCTTAATGAGGATAATCACTCGTCAACTAGACTTCGGAGGAGTCCCCAACTGGTACCCTAGAGCTCAGGTGGTTCTTCAAGAAAACATTCACAATGTCAGCCTAATGCCAACTACCAACCATTATGCACATGTGACATTTTTATGGCTTTTTGCTGAACTTATTTTTAATGTGGATTAGTTTTTTTTCGTAAGTTTTTCTTTCTTTTTAGTTATGTAGCTGTAAATATATATATATATATATATACATATATATATATATATATATATATATATATTCTCTATTAAAATAGGGAAGATAGGAATAAGAGAAATCAAAAGGGAAATGAACACTATCAAACATGTAGGAACTAAGGACCCTCGTCATAAAATCTGATACAAATAAATCAATTCTGATGTAGATCTGGTAAAATGTTTAAAATTTTGATAAAGACATCTTTGGTTGAAGCTTTGATACAAAATTCTGATAATTCCTTATTTCCAAAAGTCAAAACCCATGAACCTTTCTGATAACATTAACAAAGTCAAAACCTTCTTTTTTAAAACAAATCAAAATTTTGAAGAAAAGGCAAGGAACTCTGCAAGATCACACACTATAAGTATTTTTCTAATACCCTACTCATTCCCTCTCATCTCAAAAAAAATTCCAATCTATCCAGGGGGAACTTTCATTTCTGATGACTTTCTGATAAAAACAATGATAAATAAATAAAAAAATTTCTCATCAGAAAATTGAACAAGTTTCTGATGATGTCATTAGATTGAATTTTGCTTTCAAAAAGGGGGAAGAATTGTCAGTTTCCAGAAGAGAATATCACTAGACCTTCTCTCTACAAAAGGGTCCTACAAGAGGTAAAAGATACAACTTGGCCGTTAGAATTCACCAATCAAAATTTTATCTTCAAAATTAGAAAAAAAGGATATATTAGAAGAAACTGGAGATACATCAAAAATTGGGGATATATCAAAAGTTTCTTTAAAATGGTTCGGATAAAGTTAGAGTATTATTAACTTGTCATTAACCAACTTAAGTACTACCCACGATCTAACACTCACGATCTTTATCACACAAATCTTATATATACCCAACTTTAAAGGATGAGAAACTCACCTGCAACCTCCAAATCCACAAAACCCCAAAAACCCTGTCAGTTTTTGAAAATTCAAATTCACCATGGTCAAACGAAACCTCATCAACCCCAACATCCCAGCTGTTGAACACTCTGTTCCATTCATCAAGGATGTTGATTTCCTACCAAGGAAAGAAAACAACTTGCTGATTAACACCAAACACGAAGAATACGACGAAAAATGTCAAATTTTGGTCGAATTCCCGTTGAAGTGCCCTATTGCCCAAGCCTTGACCAAAACCAAAGAGGTACCGGAAAGTATTTTGCAATAGCTTGTCAATACACTTGAAGAAAACGGTGAGAATGCAGTCAAGCTCACCTCTGGGGAAGCATCTCTGTCACCATTACTCCACGAAAAATTAGGGAGTGCTTGGAACTTCCAAGTTATGGGGACTACATTGAATCGCCTAAGAAGGAGGTTCTGATGGACCAGCTAACTAATTTGATGGGATATGCTAAGAGGATTTTAAAGATTGGGGAATTTAAAAGGAATGAACTACCTGTCTTCTTGCAAGTGATGATGGATACCTTAACCAAGTGCCTAACGTCAAAGATTGGGGGCATTGATCAGATCAACTTAACTGTTCTGACAATCGTGTATGGACTCATTATTGGGTCCAACATTGATTATTGAACAGAAATCTTCAATCTGATGGAAAGAACTGTACTGACCAAATCCGGTAGAAATGGCTCTCATCTGCCCTTTCCCAAGTACTAGTCAATCAAAATTGCTGAGACATTTGTAGAAAGGAATGTTGAACTTCCTGCACCAGAAAACATGTGGAAATCATCTGTCATGAAACCCTGGTGTGCAACACTAGCATGGAAATCCAACAGAGATGTACCCAGCCTACTAGATAGCATGACGAACCTGATAGCAGAAGATTCACCCTACAGGATACTACATGTAGCAATTCTGAACAGAAAAATAGAACACACTGAAGTTTATGATAGCAGCTCTTCACCAGAACATGATGATCAGGGATCTGTGGCTCCACAAGCTGATGAAGTAGAGGATATTCAACATCGGGTCTTCACCAGAGTCAATGGAGGTTGATCAACAAATGCAGTAGAATCTGGAAGCAGAACAACATCATGTTGAAGTATCACACATGGCAGAATCAGGTGCTTAACTGTTAGAAACTCAACAGATTTAGAGGAATCTGTTAGAGGGGATTACATAATGTTGCCTAGAAAACAGAAAACAGTAAATAAAGAGGCTAGTAGTTCCACAGGTCCTGTCTCTGAATCATTTAATGAGGAGGAGATTGAAACGACAACATGTGGAGATCAGTTTGCTGGTCAAGGAAACCTGAGTGAGAAAAATGAGCTTTTATCAACAATTCACAGAGGATCATTCTCTAGAATGGTTCAAGGAAGTGAAGAAATCACGGATGTGAATAGATTTCACAGTTCTAGTAAAGGTGTGCAAGATTGGTCTTTTGACCAACCTGACCCTTTAACAACAGCAGCAAGTGTGTCTTCTGCTGGTTTGAAAGAGGGAACATCTGTTGTTCCATCATTACCCAATGAACCACCAATCATCTCAAAAGAAAAGCTTGACCACATGCTAGATAATGTCATCAAAGTCTGTGCAGATATGTTTTCTTGTTGAAGCAAAGCTGGATGTGCTAATAGAAGAAATCCGAAGCCAAAAGTCTGATATGAAGAATCTGTCAGATTCAGTTGAAGCCATCAGAAACCAGATAGAAAAGATTACTGAAATCCTGAAGAAATGCAACAATCAGAAAAGGCACCAGATAGAAGCAGACTTACAACAAATTTCAAAAAATATTTGAAGAAATAAAAGATGTCAAGACAAAAGTAAAGGAAGCTGTGGAAACAAGAGATTCCACAAATTCTGGTAAACTACTGGAAGAGATTCATAGTCTAAGAGCCAACAACAACCTAATAGACTCTCTTGAAAAATTGGTAATAGAATGGGCTGCACATTAGAAACAGAATGTAGAAGAGTTCAAAAGAGTGAATGAAGAAGAAAAGAGGAATGCACAATTCATGAGTGATGTACAATCACTTGTGAAGAGACTTCAGTTAAATGTTGCAAGACTTGCAAACATAGATTTCACAGTTCTAGTAAAGGTGTGCAAGATTGGTCTTTTGACCAACCTGACCCTTTAACAACAGCAGCAAGTGTGTCTTCTGCTGGTTTGAAAGAGGGAACATCTGTTGTTCCATCATTACCCAATGAACCACCAATCATCTCAAAAGAAAAGCTTGACCACATGCTAGATAATGTCATCAAAGTCTGTGCAGATATGTTTTCTTGTTGAAGCAAAGCTGGATGTGCTAAGAATCATCACTTAGCGGCCGCAAACCCTAATGGGCGATTTCTCTTGTTCTTCATGAAACCCGATTTGTTTCATCAATCTTAGATGTATAACAGTCTGTGATTGTTGTTTGATCTTCCAAAGAGCAATACGAACTTGTTAGCATCCAAAGAAAGATTAATCTAGGGTTTAATTTCGTTTTTTTCACCTGATTGCTCTCTATCGGACCGGCGACTTTTTCTTTTATTCCTACGATTTCGATTGGCAAGTGTGTGCAACAGATCTGTTATTAGGGTTTGAGTAATCAAATCTTAATACGAACTCTGGTGGCATATAAGATCGATCGGATTGTAGCTTTTCTTTCGGTTTGTTCTTATCGCCGGCCGATTGTTTCTTGTGTTTCGGATAAATCCGATCAGGTTAGGGTTTGTGCGTGTGTTTATTTGATAATCGTCGATCTGGAACTTTGTAGGAAATTCTGATTTATTATTAAGATTGTGTTGATCGCGGTTAACGGAGGTTACTTTAGCTAGATTGATACAACCTTTCTAATCGTATAAGGATTGATTACGGATTCTAGGTTTTTCTTTTTGGTTTATTTCTAGTATTTTGTTGTGTTTGCGGTATGGAGAGTGATGAAGTTCTGAATGGTGATGGGTATCCAAAACTGAGTAAGGAGAGAGTTGCTAAGACTGCCATGGATAAGAAACCTGGTGTGCAAGTTGATCGAGGCAAAGGTCCGTTACCTAATAAGGGGTTTGGACACCGTGTGCTGAATATTGATGGTAATCCTAAGCTGGCCCGACGAGGGAATGTTCCTAACGCACTAGTAGAAGAAGTGAACTCGGATCCGAAGCTACTTAAAGTCACTGAAGAACGAAACAAGAATAAGGGTGCGGGAACCGTGGTGAATAATACAAAGGAGGACTCGGAAAACAACACTGGAAAAGGGGCTAACCTGCATGGTAATTTGGAGGATATTGCACCTGATTCGGATGGTGGTGGTTCATCAGCTGAGTCCACGAAGGTAACGACTACTAAAATTGTAGAACCTCTTTCATTTGCTAAAGTAGTTCAGCATAATAGTGATGATATTAAGGTTAATTTTCGGTCTTTGGAAACTGATGAAATAATTGATGGGGCAGATGTTGTTATTCCTTTATCATCGGTAAAGCAGGTGAATGATAGATACTCGAACACTCTTTATGGATATTTTTTGGGAAAGCGCTTAGCGTTTCCGGTAGTAGACTATTTTGTTAAACATAAGTGGTCGAAGTATGGATTATCTAAGATGATGATGAATGCTAAGGGGTTCTTCTTCTTTAAGTTTCAAACAAAAAAAGGAATGGCCCAGCTACTCGAAGATGGGCCATGGATGATACGAAATGTTCCAATTATTCTTACTGAATGGACTCCTGATGTTATGGTTGAGAAAAAGGATATAACATCTATACCGGTTTGGGTAAAAATGCATGATGTACCCTTGGCTGCGTTTACTGAGGACGGGTTGAGTTTACTGGCCTCGAAAATAGGTGTTCCAAAATTGCTGGATTCTTACACAACAACAATGTGTGTAGATTCATGGGGAAGAAGCAGTTATGCTAGGGCGTTAATTGAAGTCCAAGCAGGGTCTGAATTAAAGAGAGTTGTTACGGTTGCAATCCCGGCACTCGATGGAAAAGGATACTCTAAAGCGGAGGTAAAAATAGAATATGATTGGGAACCGTTGAGATGTTCAACATGTTGCGTGTTTGGTCATGATGATAACTCGTGCCCAAAGAAACAAACAACAGTGCAGATGGATGATAAGATGGAAAATACTAATGATTTTCAGGAGGTATTATCGAAGAGTAGGAAAGGGATCAATCAAGGGCTGCATGTTAAGAATCAGAAGCCGAAATTTGTGTACCGTCCGGTAGCAAAGCCTAAGTCCAAGGCTGATGAGAAGGGGCAACCGAAGAACCAAGTGCCTACCTCTAACCCATTTTCTGTACTTCAAAAAGAGGAAAATAACTCTAATGAATTTGGTGGAATAGATGGTATGACTTCAAAAGATAACCAACAAAATAAAAGTACCAATTTGGAGGAAATAATTGCTGATGCAGTTGGAATCGAGGAGCTTTTAGGTGATATCTCAAAATTAATGGATCAGAAAGAAGAAAATATAAATTCTGAGGGTGCAAGCACACCTGGTGATACTAGTGTCCATGGGTAGTTTGGCTTCTTGGAACATAAGGGGTTTGAACCGGCCCCTCAAACAAAAGGAGGTTCGTCAGGTGGTAATGGACAATCATCTTCAGGTATGTGCAATTATGGAAACTCATGTTGACTCGTCTAATGTCTATAATGTTTGTAAGAAAGTTTGCTCGTCATGGAGCTGGGCGACTAATGCTGATTGTTGTGAGAAAGGTACTCGTATTATGGTAGGGTGGGACGCTGACATTGTGGATGTTATGATCCTTTCTAAAACTGATCAGGTTGTGCATACTCAGATCAGGTTTAAACTCGATCAAAAGTCTATTTTTTGTTCGTTTATTTATGCTGACAACTACTACAAAAATAGACGGGACCTATGGCAGAACTTATGTGCTCATCATTCTTTTATGCATGATAAACCATGGACTATTATGGGGGATTTTAATTCTTCCCTGTTTCATGAAGATATAGCTCAAGGGCCATCCACACTTAGCATTGGGAATAGGGAATTTAAGGAATGCATTGATGAGATAGAGGTGTTTGATGTTAATCGAACGGGTTTACATTTTACATGGACAAATAAGCAGAAGAAGGGTATCATTGTTAAGAAAATTGATCGAATATTGGGGAATATGCAATTAATCGATACATTCCCTAATGCGGCAGCATGTTTTCTTCCGTACCGCATATCAGACCATACTCCGTGTATCTTAAAATTGCCTAATGTGACTAGAGGAAAACCGAAGCCGTTCAAGTTTGTGAATTTGGTAGCCGATAAGAAGGGTTTTATGGAGGAAATTAAAAAGGTTTGGAATATGGAAATTCAAGGTTATCGCATGTTCCAGATTGTTAAAAAGCTCAAGCTGTTAAAAAACCCGATGAGGAAACTCTTATATATACAGGGTAATCTGCATGAGAAGGTTAAGACGATGAGAAAGGATCTAGAAGACAACCAGATTGCTATAGATAATGATCCTTTCAACAATGAGCTTCTTGATGAACACAGTCGATTACTTCAAGCGTATAAGAAAGTGGTAATTGATGAGTGTTCTTTTTTGCAGCAAAAATCTAAATTACAATGGCTTTCGCTTGGTGATAAGAACTCAAAGTTCTTTCATAACACGGTCAAAGCAAAAAATCATCGGAGTAGAATTTTCTCGGTACGAGATAGTAGCGGTATACTACATGAAGGAATGTCGGTTCCACAAGTCATGGTGGAGCACTATACCCAGTTTTTTGGTAGTGTTGGAAGTATAAATTTGCATCCTACGCCAGATCTATTCCATAATGTATTATCGGTTGATAAAGCTTCTGCTATGGTTAGGATTGTTACGGATAATGAAATTAAACAGGCAATGTTTTCAATTGATGGGAACAAAGCTCCAGGTCCTGATGGTTACACCTCGGTCTTCTTTAAAAAGGCTTGGGATGTAGTTGGGAAGGATGTATGCAGTGCGGTACAGGAGTTTTTTCGAAATGGTAAACTACTCCGTCAACTTAACCATACGATAATCTCTTTAATCTCTAAGGTTACTTCACCATCTTCCATTACTGAGTATCGCCCTATATCTTGTTGTTAACACACTATATAAGTGTATCAGCAAGATTATTACTAATCGAATAAAAGAAGGGTTAGGTGATATTGTGAGCATCAACCAGTCAGCCTTTGTTCCAAGTAGAAGAATTTCTGATAATATCCTTCTAACACAGGAGTTAATGCATAACTATCATCATGATAAGGGGCCACCAAGGTGTGCCTTTAAGGTGGATATTCAAAAGGCTTACGACACGGTAGACTGGAACTTTCTTGAACAGATACTGCTTGGTTTTGGATTTGATCGGAGAATGGTGAAGTGGATAATGGTTTGTGTTACAACCACGTCCTTCTCTGTGGCTATAAATGGTAATCTGTATGGGTATTTTAGAGGGCAACGGGGATTACGACAAGGGGACCCAATGTCTCCGTACCTTTTTACGCTGGTTATGGAGGTTCTTACATTGCTTTTGCAAAAACAGAGTTCTTTGTCTGCTGAGCTCAGGTACCATGATAAGTGTGAAAATCAGCGAATAATTAATCTCTGTTTTGCTGATGATCTGTTTTTGTTTTCTCGGGGCGATCATAGATCAGCAAAAGTGCTATTGGAGGCGTTAGACTTATTTAAGAACATGTCAGGTCTGGTTCCTAGTATGAATAAAAGTACGGTCTTTTTTGGTAATGTTCCGGACATAGTGAAAGACCGAATTAAAAGTATCATCCCATTTGATGAAGGAGTGTTGCCAGTTCGTTACCTTGGAGTTCCCCTCATATCTTCCAGGCTTGTTTACAATGATTGTAAGCGCCTTCTGGAAAATATGGATTTAAGAATGACCGATTGGAAAAATAAGAGTCTATCATTTTCGGGTAGACTTCAATTGATTCGGTCGGTCCTGTCTTCTATGCATATATATTGGGCGTCGGTGTTTATTCTACCAAAGCGCATCATTTATGACTTGGAAGAAAGAATGCGAAGATTTTTGTGGGCGCAAGGTAATAACATAAAAGGGAAAGTTAAGGTGAGTTGGAAAAAAGTATGTATTCCTAAACGGGAGGGTGGCTTGGGTATTCAAAGGATTGGGGATATGAATAAAGCACTTATGGTTACACATGTATGGAGTCTTCTTACACATAGAGAGTCTCTTTGGGTAAAGTGGATCCATTCATATCGTATACGAGAACGAAGTTTTTGGGACGTACCAATCCGAAATAACACAACATGGAGCTGGAGGAAAATGCTACAGCTAAGGCCGATTATTCAACAACATGTATGGACGAAACTGGGAGACGGTAACAAAACACTTGTTTGGTTTGATAAGTGGGATGAGATATGCCCTTTGAATTCTTTTATTACGCCACGTATGATATCAAATGCTGGACTCTATATGAACTCGAAGGTTGCGGATGTATGCGACCATGGGGGGTGGGGATGGCCGACCGAGTGGGTAAACCGATTTCCGGCTATCCGAAACATGCCAAATATAATACTGACCCCGGGTTTACATGATAGAGTTGTATGGAGAACTAGATCAGGAAAGGAGACGAACTATAGTGCCGCTATAGGGTGGGATGAATTTCGACTACACCAGAATGAAGTCCCATGGGCGAGTATTATTTGGTATCCCCAATCAATTCCTCGTCATTCTTTTTTAATGTGGCTTCTCGTGAACAAAAAACTAAAAACGCAGGATGTCATGAGTCGATGGTCTTCGGCGGGTAGTCCTAATTATAACCTCATGTGCTGTTCGTTGTGTATGGGTGGTTTGGATTCTCATGACCACCTTTTTTTCGAGTGTTTATATGCTGCTCAGGTCTGGAATGGAATTCGAGATAAAGCAGGAATGGGATCGCTACCTAACAAATGGGAAAGGATTTTTGATCGTTTGGTGCAATATGCGGATTCAAAGCATGCTATTCATGTTATTGGAAAGCTTGTTGTTAGTGCGGCAACTTACTTCGTGTGGCAGGAACGAAATCAGAGATTGTTTTCTACGAAAAAAGGAGTGCAGATCAACTCATTGAGGTTATTCTACTAACAGTTCGGATGAAGCTACATTTGATGAAATTTAAAGACACGAGTCACACTAGAGATCTTCTACAGGAATGGAGCCTTCCTAGAGGTTTGCTGATAAATGATGATGAATATGGCTAATGGAGTTACATGTGTTTTTCCTTTTGTAATGTAGTATTACGTGTATTGTCAAGTGACGTGCTTATTAAATAGGTATCTAGCGGCTGTAGGATGATCGCTTGATGAACTCTAGTATGGCTTGTCATACTTGAGAATTGAGGTTTCTGTCTACCTCACTTGTTATTTTTTGGATTGATTGATATAATATTTACCGGGGTAACCCTTTACCCAAAAAAAAAAGCTGGATGTGCTAATAGAAGAAATCCGAAGCCAAAAGTCTGATATGAAGAATCTGTCAGATTCAGTTGAAGCCATCAGAAACCAGATAGAAAAGATTACTGAAATCCTGAAGAAATGCAACAATCAGAAAAAGGTACCAGATAGAAGCAGACTTACAACAAATTTCAAAAAATATTTGAAGAAATAAAAGATGTCAAGACAAAAGTAAAGGAAGCTGTGGAAACAAGAGATTCCACAAATTCTGGTAAACTACTGGAAGAGATTCATAGTCTAAGAGCCAACAACAACCTAATAGACTCTCTTGAAAAATTGGTAATAGAATGGGCTGCACATTAGAAACAGAATGTAGAAGAGTTCAAAAGAGTGCATGAAGAAGAAAAGAGGAATGCACAATTCATGAGTGATGTACAATCACTTGTGAAGAGACTTCAGTTAAATGTTGCAAGACTTGCAAACATTGATGTTCATGAGCTTAGAACCCCCATTCAAACCTCACAAAAGAAAGAACCAGAAGTCACCCAGCAAACACAAGCAAGATTAGCCACCCCTTTCAGTCAGTTAGGGCCTACACCTATGGGCCCCCACCACCAATCTTAAGAACTGATATGATCAAGAGACTTGAAGCAACTCCTACTACAATTTCCAATCTATCTTCAAGAGTTACACAACATGAACAACCTAAAAGAACCTCATCTAGAGAAACAGCCTTTAGTGAACAATTAAACCCTGTCAGAAAAGAGAAAATGGCAAGACTCTGCAACTTCTTCAAAGCGATCAAAGGTTGTGACCAGAATAGATTCTCAAGGAAAGGAGAAGGAGTATTTAGTTCAGGAGATTGATCAAGATAGCATGATGTTTCCTGAATTCAATCTGAAAGATTTCTACTGGAATGATTAGAGAGACAAGTTGGATAAACCCCCCCCCCCCCAGTCCTATGAGCAAAAAGGTGAAAGAAGAAAAAGTGAAGAGGGGAGAAGCCAACCTTCACAAACCTCAACCCAATCCAGTAGTAAAATTGCTCAAGACAGAAACCCAGACCGCTGCAGACAAATTAGTGGGTGTCATGAGCAAAACAAGTACACTTTGATCAGATTGGATGGCAGGGAAACAACTGTGGTGGATGCTGATCTGGTTGATGAACTTCATCCTGTGGACTTAATGAAAGTGAAACAAATTTATAATCAAGAAACAGGGAATACAAAGATCATCAGAAGGGCCCTTCATAGCTTGACAGAAGCAGGAAAGAAAATGTTCATAAAGGTAGCCCTAGCTGATTTTGACCTTTGATTTACCTTTGATTATATGCTGAGCAAGAAAGTGCAAGTACCTCCTCCTGATACATCCATTCCAGCTGAACTTAAGCAAGAAGCCAGAACAGGGGTCATCTTTGAGAAGCCTGAATTGTCTGTTATCTTCAGGGATCATAAAGAGAAAAGGCACTGTTCAGAGTTGACGATATATGCAGATACTCAAATTAAACCCTCAACTATATCAAAGACTACATGAACAAGAAAAAACAACAACTCAAGGCAAAAAGACAAAACAAGGAGAAGCTGAGGAAAGAAATTGAAGATATCATCAATGAATGGATCACAACAAGAGGTTGAGATATGTTCAGAGTGTGTCGCAAGATGCTCAACCACAAGAAAAGGCTAAAGAGAGGGGATCTTTACAAAAGTAGCTTGAAGATTGCCTGAAAAACAATTTTATTTTTGTTATTTTGTTTTGTTAGAAACAATGTTTGTCTGCAATTTGAATTTTGATGTTTTTAAGTTTGTTCTTTGTCATGATGACATTTGTGATGATTATCATCAGATTCTGGTGAACTCTGATCATCAGAAAATCTAGTGATTTGTTTAATAGATTTTCTGATGAGCTAGCTATAAAGAATTCTGATGAGTCAACTTGTCTAATAGATAAGGCTCTGTCATACATGTAAAGTAGCAAGTTGACCTTAGTATATTCAATGAATATGCCAAAAAACTAATTTTTTCAAGGTAGGTGCATGGATAAACAGATGTTTATTCATGCTGAAGACTCTCTATAAATAGAGAAGTAATTCATCGAAGGATAGAGTTAAGGCAAGCATTTAATACCTACAACATAAACTCCATTACCCTATCACCACAGAATTATCAAAGTATTCGTTTGTAATAGTCAATAACCTTTGAATCACCTTGTAAACCATTTTGTTTCAAAGTGATATAAACTTGAAAATTATGTAGTTGTGTTTCTTGAAAGTTTGATTTCTAATTCCGCACATTATTTTCATACTTGTTGAAATCACTTGCCATATTAAATTAAAAGAGCATTGTTTATCTGGAATTAACAGGGAGGTTAGGGTGGTAGGTGACATCGGATAATACCCAATCTCAACCGTTCGTGGGTTTCTCCTGTATCGTTCTTCTTACTTGTTGTTTGCTAAATTACCCGAAAACGGATTGTTGGGGTCAACATACGTTTTGATTGTTGGGAACATTGTGTGAGTATGATAAAATGTATAAAATTTTGTGGATAATAGATGGTAGAATGGTATGGTTTAAGTAAAAATGGTAGGATATATAGTGTGAAATTTTAAAAATAGAAGTTAATTTTTTTTTATAATATTACTGTTGTAAAACGGTAAAGTGAATGGGGACACCAAAAAAGAGCCATTGGCGCTCGTTACCATGCTAGGGGACAATCAATGGTGCCCCCCTCTTGGCGGATGAGAAATGGGGGAGGGACGCTAAGGGGCGCCATCAAGGGTGATGTGGCCAAGGGCGGTATACTATACCCCCGGTCTAGGAGTTCGGGGCAATATCAACTATGATCAACTATAACTAAGTGTGGCCCGTTTTTTGAACCGGTGTTAGTTAATCGCAAACAAAAATATAAGTTCATATGCATTATATATTATATATGTGCTAGATCTTTTGCCCAAGCGAAGAAAGAGTGTCTTTGCTAATTTTAGCGGTTTGGCCATCGACATGGAGTGCACGATCATGTGACCATCCCTCATCCGGTTTCTAAATGAAAATATAAATAAACTTTTATTTGAGGTGGGGTCATCGGAACTGAGACTGAAATTTTAATAATAGTATATACTTTATGATTAAGAAACACATAATAATAATAATAATAATAATAATAATAATAATAATAATAATAATAATAATAATAATAATAATAACAAAAACAATGTCTTAATTCAACCAGGGGCAGATACAAAAAAAAATTTCTAAGGTTGGGAAATATTTTAAAGATTTTATGCCGCTCTTATAGAAAAATTCGGTTCATAACAGGTTATGTCAGATTATGTAACACAAAAGAATATCAAACTAAAATTTAATTATTCATTAAAGGCACGACAAAGTGTTAAATGTCATCACAAACATATTTAAAATTGTGCCTACAAATTTTCATTTTTTAAAATCTATCCAAAACATTATCTAGAGAGACCATCCTAAGCAAGTATTTCTATTTATAAAATACACAACTATCACTTAAATTCTCATCGTCAATCCGATTACGCAAGTCGGTATTTGTGTTCTTCATTGTCGAAAAACATCTTTCAGTAGTTGTGGTTGCGATGGACAATACAAGAACAAGCTTAAATAAACGATACACAAATGTAAATGATTGGTGAGTCTTTGTTGAAACCATTAACTTTACAAGATAAACCATCCGAGTTGAACTGGAAGCCTTTTTTATCGGCTTCATCGAAATTATATGGATACATTTCGGCTAGTCTTAGTATTTTTGGAATGCCAAACCCACTAAAATTATCACACGAGCTTAAACAACTCATACAAACAAGTAATTCTGATGTTACCTTGTTAAAACTTTTCCCAAATGTTCGAATTTGCATACCTAGAAAAACATTAAAGCAATCATACTCGTTATCATAACACATTGATTGTGGGAATTTAATACCTCTCGGTTGACATTGTCCTTTTATTAGGTATGCCCTTCTAATCTCATCTCGTTGATTCACGTTATATGATGCAATCGGCTTACGATCATGAGGATTTGAAGGAAAAGTATCCATATCAATGTATTCGGGGAGTTTTGGAAGATGATTCAACCCCCTTCATCTTAAGAAATCACTCTATAACATCATTACTCATGGTTCCTATCACATATAAATCGCCCAATGAGCTCATAAAATAACACTAAACATTTAAAAAATGAATAATCATCAATGGTTAAGTGATCAACCATGGTCTATAATTTTTAGTTTTTAAATTTTAAATTTCAAACATTCAAACCCTAATTTTAAGTGTTGATTGTAAGTAATCATTTAAACATATAACAAAATCATTAACTAGAAGTCTAGAACAACTAAAAAATCAGTTTTATAAATTCATAATATTTTTTCCAAGGGATGCGGTTAAATATTCCAACGAGGTGTGGTCGGAATTTTCGACAGAAAATAACATTAATTTTTTTCAAGCAGTGCGCCCACCCACAATTTAGGGTGAGTCCGCTCTTAGATTCAACTTGTATAAGACCTAAAACAACTTCAAAATTCGCTCAACATCTTTCTTTTAGGTTTATTACGTTTTTTTTTTTGGGTAAAGGGTTACCCCGATAAATATTATATCAATCAATCAAAAAATAACAAGTGAGGTAGACAGAACCTCAATTCTCAAGTATGACAAGCCATACTAGAGTTCATCAAGCAATCATCCTACAGCCACTAGATACCTATTTAATAAGCACGTCATTCGACAATACACGTAACACTAAATTACAAAAGGAAAACACATGTAACACCATTAGCCATATTCATCATCTTTTATCAGCAACCCTTTAGGAAGGCTCCATTCCTGTAGAAGATCTCTAGTGTGACACGTGTCTTTAAATTTCATCAAATGTAGCTTCATCCGAACTGTTAGTAGAATAACCTCAATGAGTTGATCTGCACTCCTTTTCTTCATAGAAAACAATCTCTGTTTTCGTTCCTGCCACACGAAGTAAGTTGCCGCACTAACAACAAGCTTTCCAATAACATGAGTAGCATGCTTTGAGTTCGCATATTGCACCAAATGATCAAAAATCCTTTCCCATTTGTTAGGCAGCGATCCCATTCCTGCTTTATCTCGAATACCATTCCAGACCTGAGCAGCATATAAACACTCGAAAAAAAGGTGGTCATGAGAATCCAAACCACCCATACACAACGAACAGCACATGAGGTTATAATTAGGACTACCCGCCGAAGACCATCGACTCATGACATCCTGCGTTTTTAGTTTTTTGTTCACAAGAAGCCACATTAAAAAAGAATGACGCGGAATAGATTGGGGATACCAAATATTACTCGCCCATGGGACTTCATTCCGTTGTAGTCGAAATTCATCCCACCCTATAGCGGCACTATAGTTCATCTCCTTTCCTGATCTAGTTCTCCATACAACTCTATCATGTAAACCCGGGCTCAGTATGATACTTGGCATGTTTCGGAGATCCGGAAATCGGTTTACCCACTCGGTCGGCCATGCCCACCCCCCATGGTCACATACATCCGCAACTTTCGAGTTCATATAGAATCCAGCATTTGATATCATACGTGGCGTAATGAAAGAATTCAAAGGGCATATCTCATCCCACTTATCAAACCAAACTAGTGTTTTGTTACCATCTCCCAGTTTCGTCCATACATGGTGTTGAATAATCGGCCTTAGCTGTAGCATTTTCCTCCAGCTCCATGTTATGTTATTTCGGATTGGTAAGTCCCAAAAACTTCAGTCTCGTATACGATATGAATGGATCCACTTTACCCAAAGAGACTCTCTATGTGTAAGAAGACTCCATACATGCGTAACAAGCGCTTTATTCATATCCCCAATCCTTCGAATACCCAAGCCACCCTCTTGTTTAGGAATACACACTTTTTTCCAACTCACCTTAGCTTTCCCTTTTATGTTATTTCCTTGCGCCCACAGAAATCTTCGCATTCTTTCTTCCAGGTCATAAATGATGCGCTTTGGTAAAATGAAGACCGACGCCCAATATATATGCATAGAAGACAGGACCGACCGAATCAATTGAAGTCTACCCGAAAATGACAGACTCTTATTTTTCCAATCGGTCATTCTTAAATCCATACTTTCCAGAAGTCTCTTGCAATCATTATAAACAAGCCTGGTAGATATAAGGGGAACTCCAAGGTAGCGAACTGGCAGCACGCCTTCATCAAATGGGATGATACTTCTAATTCGGTCTTTCACTATGTCCGGAACATTACCAAAGAAGACCGTACTTTTAGTCATACTAGGAACAAGACCTGACATGTTCTTAAATAAGTCTAACGCCTCCAAAAGCACTTTTGCTGATCTATGATCGCCCCGAGAAAACAAAAACAGATCATCGGCAAAACAGAGATTAATTATTCGCTGATTTTCACACTTGTTATGGTACCTAAACTCAGCTGACAAAGAACTCTGTTTTTGCAAAAGCAATGTAAGAACCTCCATAACCAGCGTAAAAAGGTACGGAGACCGTCTCCTTGTCGTAAACCCCGTTGCCCTCTAAAATACCCATACAGATTACCATTTATAGCCAAAGAGAAGGACGTGGATGTAACACAAACCATTATCCATTTCACCATTTTCCGATCAAATCCAAAACCTAGCAGTATCTGTTCAAGAAAGTTCCAGTCAACCGTGTCATAAGCCTTTTGGATATCCACCTTAAAGGCACACCTTGGTGGCCCCTTATTATGATGATAGTTATGCATTAACTCCTGTGTTAAGAGGATATTATCAGAAATCCTTCTGCCCGGAACAAAGGCTGACTGGTTGATGCTCACAATATCACATAACCCTTCTTTTATTCGATTTGTAATAATCTTGCTGATACACTTATATAGAGTGTTACAACAAGATATAGGGCGATAATCCATAATGGAAGATGGTGTACTATTAGGGATTAAAGAGATTATCGTATGGTTAAGTTGACGGAGTAGTTTACCATTTCGAAAAAACTCCTGTACCGCACTGCATACATCCTTCCCAACTACATCCCAAGACTTTTTAAAGAAGACCGAGGTGTAACCATCAGGACCTGGAGCTTTATTCCCATCAATTGAAAACATTGCCTGTTTAATTTCATCATCCGTAACAATCCTAACCATAGCAGAAGCTTTATCAACCGATAATACATTATGGAATAGATCTGGCGTAGGATGCAAATTTATACTTCCAACACTACCAAAAAACTGGGTATAGTGCTCCACCATGACCTGTGGAACCGACATTCCTTCATGTAGTATACCGCTACTGTCTCTTACCGAGAAAATTCTACTCCGATGATTTTTTGCTTTGACCGTGTTATGAAAAAACTTTGAGTTCTTATCACCAAGCGAAAGCCATTGTAACTTAGATTTTTGCTGCAAAAAAGAGCACTCATCAATTACCACTTTCTTATACGCTTGAAGTAATCGACTGTGTTTATCAAGAAGCTCATTGTTGAAATGATCATTATCAATAGCTATCTGGTTGTCTTCTAGATCCTTTCTCATCGTCTTAACCTTCTCATGCAGATTGCCCTGTGTATATAAGAGTTTCCTCATCGGGTTTTTTAACAGCTTAAGCTTTTTAACAATCTGAAACATGCGATAACCCTGAATGTCCATATTCCAAACCTTTTTAACTTCCTCCATAAAACCCTTCTTATCAGCTACCAAATTCACAAACTTAAACGGCTTCGGTTTTCCTCTAGTCACGTTAGGCAATTTTAAGATACACGGAGTATGGTCTGATATTCGGTACGGAAGAAAACATGCTGCCGCATTAGGGAACGTATCGATTAATTGCATATTCCCCAATATTCGATCAATTTTCTTAACAATGATACCCTTTTGCTACTTATTCGTCCATGTAAAATGTAACCCCGTTCGATTAACATCAAACACCTCTATCTCATCAATGCACTCCTTAAATTCCCTATTCCCAATACTAAACGTGGATGGCCCTTGAGCTATATCTTCATGAAACAAGGAAGAATTAAAATCCCCCATAATAGTCCATGGTTTATCATGCATATAAGAATGATGAGCACATAAGTTCTGCCATAGGTCCCTTCTATTCTTGTAGTAATTGTCAGCATAAATAAACGAACAAAAAATAGACTTTTGATCGAGTTTAAACCTGATCTGAGTATGCACAACCTGATCAGTTTTAGAAAGGATCATAACATCCACAATGTCAGCGTCCCACCGTACCATAATACGAGTACCTTTCTCACAACAATCAGCATTAGTCGCCCAGCTCCATGACGAGCAAACTTTCTTACAAACATTATAGACATTAGACGAGTCAACATGAGTTTCCATAATTGCACATACCTGAAGATGATTGTCCAGTACCACCTGACGAACCTCCTTTTGTTTGAGGGGCCAGTTCAAACCCCTTATGTTCCAAGAAGCCAAACTACCCATGGACACTAGTATCACCAGGTGTGCTTGCACCCTCAGAATTTTTATTTTCTCCTTTCTGCTCCATTAATTTTGAGATATCACCTAAGAGCTCCTCGATTCCAACTGCATCAGCAATTATTTCCTCCAAATTGGTACTTTTATTGTGTTGATTACCTTTTGAAGTCATACCTTCTATTCCATCGAATTCTTTAGAGTGATTTTCCTCTATTATACATAAATACACATAAAAAGTGATTATTGGTGTCAAGCATATACACATAAAAAATGATGATTTGTGTTAAGTATATAGTCATCATGTAGCTCCGTCTTTGCATATATGTATATTATATTAGGGAATTGTTAATTATGATATCTTCAAGTCATTACTAATTAACATTACTATTAATATTCAATCCAAAAAGTTACATTCTGAATGATAAACAATAAATAATATATAAGAGTTAGATGTTAGAGTCATAAATTAGCGGTATATAATAGTAAAACAGAAATAAATATCTGAATAATTAGTTATAGAAATCAATAATTTATTTAGTCGTTTATTAAATTAAAAGTTAATTGGATAATAATTAAATAAATAGATGGAGGATTAATATTATTTATTATATAAATGATATTATTTTATTTATGAGCTAAATAAAAGGTAGGTGATAATATTATTTATTGTATAAATAATATTATATATATATATATATATATATATTTTGTTATAGAAAGATAATGAATAGTAATTTTATTTTTAGGATAATATATAGATTTTAATATTTTATTATTTTAATATGATATAGTTTGTTACTACATATTTTTAATATATTTTCATTTTTTTCTTTTATTATTATATTTACTTTTAACATATTTTTATTTTTCTCTTTTTTAAAACCATATTTCATTTCTCATAATATTTTATTAATTTAATATATTTATATTTTATTATTATATTTATTTTTAACATATTTTTATTTTTCCTTTTATTATTATATTTACTTTTAACATTTTTTAATTTTTCCTTTTTCTAAAACCATATTTCAGTTGTCCTTTTTTTGTCTTAAATTTTTTTTTTCTTTTTTTAAATCACGTTTACTTGATAGACTTTATCAATTATGTTTATATTTTTTAATAACTTACATTCATAGTTTTTTTTTAAATTTAAGTCCATAGTTGTGCTTAATTTTTACCATCGAGCGGTATAAGTTTTATAAAAAATGAAGTTGTATTCAAAGTAGAGTATTTATTTGCTAGTGTAAAATGGTATGATGTTAAAGTGAATCGGTTTGAACGGTTTGGTTTCTAAACAACATGCTTCATTTTCAAATAATGTTTATTTTACATTATCATTTGATCCATTTCGCCGTAACGCGCGGCGTAAAAAACTAGTTATATTTATTAGATAAATGTGATTGTGGGTATTCATATATAAATAAAACTGGACAGTGATTTTGACAACCGGCACTTTCCGGTTATAATTGCGCGCGTAACGAATAGTAATACCATTATAATTAGCGTAATTAGACGTAAATTAACTCGATTAGGCCTCTGGAGAGCCTAGAAACGTCCACTTGATTCACGTTACGCGATATGGCGATAATCGAAGACCCTAAACGCGAATTTAAACGTTAAGCGAACTGATACCGAACAAATACTGACAACGTTTAAAAAACGAATTTTATACTTGTATTTATCATACAGTTATGATTATGCGATATATTTGGATCGTCGGACGTCACAAAGCACAACGCGGAAGTTACGCGGAAAACCGGAACGCACCGACAACAAAACGGAAGCAACGGACTCGAGCTATGTAACATCTGTCAAAAACCGGGTTAACCAAACCCGCTTCGTTTATTAACCGAACATCCAGTTAAAAATTTCGTTGCGTATTTAATGCTCAAATTAATTTTATACAATACATAATTAATAAATATATTAGAATTTAAAATCTATAAATGAAAATTTATAATAAATAATGAAATAAAATAAATTGCTGATGCCGGGTTTCGAACCCGGGTCAGCCTGGTAAAATCCTCCAAGCTTAACTCACACACATCCTACCACTCCGCCACTTGTGTTATTTGATAATATATCGAAACAATTAATACATATGATGAAACTCGAAGTTGAATTCAGTCACTCAGCGCGCCCAAATCACTCTCGCCGGAAAATCCGACGGTTTCACCAATTATCGACGGTTTCTTTTGACTTAACGTACGTATTAACAACGACATCGGTTATAACCGATGTCTAGTTCCGCGACATCCGTCATAACCGCCGGAGAAAATCTGACCAACGAATCAAGACTGAAATCAGACTAAATTCATCGCGATTCTTCCCTATAAATACACACCCAAGTCTCTGGAAATCATTTCGCTCAAAATCGCACCATTTCCAGAATCAATTTCACTCGCCGGAGATTTTCTGCAACCAACGGACTTTCGCCGGAAAACCGAGACTCACATCAACACGGTAAATACCTCGACTCTTTCTGTTTCAATCCATTGTTAGATTATTACTAACATCAATCCATCACCCAGAATCAATCCCAGACGACGTTGCCGAATATTCAGCTTTCGCCGGAAAACTTCTGGAATTTCCAGAATCACGATGTGAATCGGTATAATCACCTAAACCTTCTGTTAATCATTGTTTAGTAACTCAATTTCAAATCTAATCAATCAAAACTGTTAATCGATCCGAACAGACGGAGTTCACAAAACAGAGCCGACGATCCTTGCCGGAGTTCTGAGAAAGACACCTGTTCCGGTACATTCTTTTCCAAAAATCCTCTCTGTCCATCACATTTCAATCGCTTATAAATTTCGTTAATTGAATTAAACAAGAACAGTTGATTAATCGTCATTTGTATATTTGAACGAAGAAGATGAAGTTGAACTATTGTATAAGTATAATTAAAACGAGATATTAAACCGGGTTAGACACACAGTCCAGCGGTGGACTGTGTGCAAACATTTATCACACGTCGCGAGTTCGATCCTTGACACAATCTCATTCTCTGTAATAAAAATGTTTCCTTTTTAACTGAACCGGATCAACTCACAGAGAGATGTTAAGTTTAATAAAAATCAGTATATTAACCAGGTTAGACACATAGTCCAGCGGTGGACTGTGTGCAACACTAAACCACAGGTCCCGGGTTCGAGACCTGTTGAGGGCACCGGTCTGATATAATTAAATCCTTTTTAAAATAAATGATTTCGGATTAAATTAAATAGTGTATAAATATAATTAAAAACAGAAATATTTCGGGTTAGACACGTAGCTCAGTTGGTAGAGCTGCGTGCACGCGTACGGGAGGTCTCGGGTTCGAGCCTTACCGGCGCATACTTGCACACTAGCGAACCGGTCAAACAGTCAACAGTCACAGTCAACGGTCAACCCAAAACGTCAACATTTTTTTATATTTTTATTTATTTATTTAATTTAAAAATCAATTAAAAATACTTAAAAATAATGTTTTTAAAGTTAGAAAATAACCTTAAACTCACAAAAAATAAATCTAAAAACCCTATTAAAATTGTTAATAAAATCCACTTATTTACCGTACCTTTCCGTTATTATTTAGGTTAGTTATTCCTCGTCGATCAACACTCTAAACTCGTGCACATTCAACATCGTCAAACGAACGCACCCAATGTGAGTGAATCTCTACAAATTCCTCGTTTTAATCACGTTTTTGGGGTGTATCATGTGTCTTACTATTTATTACATTTAAACAATTATGCATCCATCATATCCATGATCAAATGTGTATTCAATATGTTTGTGTGGTTAATGTTTAGATTATATTTATCATTTTCAGTACATACATTATCATAGGCCGCCGCTCCCCATTACCTATGAGCGTGAGCCGTTCCCATTACCTATGAGCGTGAACGAGGCGTTGCTAACATACGATCGGCTCCGTTTGATTGAGCCTTGATCGCACATACATTTCATCATAGGCCGTCTGCTCCCCATTACCTATGAGCGTGAGCCGTTCCCCATTACCTATGAGCGTGAACGAGACGTTGCCAACATTTACATTATCATTCATGTTATATATTCATGCAAGGTGGATTGTTATTGTATGTTATTGTTTGTTATTGTTATTGTTATTGTATGTTTATTTACGTTTGCTCACATATGATTATTGCACAATTTTCCATAATAAATATAACAAGAAATCAATAATAAATGTTTTCTAACAAGGTTCACTCGCCAACTTTTTGTTGATCCAAAAACCATTTTTACACATGATACAGGTAGACATGATGAAGCAAGGAACACATAGGAAAGTGCCTTAGAAGAAAAATAATGAAGCCTAGAAAGATGTATAGAACATGTTGAACTTGTATGATATGATTGTATGATTTCCTTTAAATTGTAATAATAAATATGAAACATTATAATAAATGTCATGAGCTTTGATGAAAACCAATCATGCCCCGATCACCTTTTCCGCTGCGGGTCGGGGTGTGACAAGCTACGCCTCGATATTAATATATTATGATATATTTAGCTTCGTAATTGAATTTTAATACTCACGGTTGAAACCAGAACAAAAAACGGATCAAAAAACGGTCAAGAAACCACAACCGGAGCATTTTACGCATTTTAACGAAACCGACGAACACACGCTATTAATATCGAACGCCGACCCTATTTTTACACATTTATTTTTTTATCTTAAAACAATATTATACGACGTTCCATGGAGTTCGGGTGAGAAAACGGGCTTAGAAATGCTATCGGGCCGCTCAAAACACAAGAAATGGGTCTTGGGCCCAATCCACATAAAAGCCCAAGCCCACAAAACACATTTATATAAACCAAAATACACACACACACCCTCATTCTTCACCTACACACTCTCTCTACTCTCTCTCTCTAGAAAATATTTCCGGCACTAGTCCGGCGACTAGCGGTAGCCGGCCACGGCAGCGCAGTGGTGGCGCCACCGCCGACGACGACGATGGAGGTTTTCCGGCGAACTTTCAGCGACCGTTTTCCGATCAAGAGTACACTTTTTCGACTATCTTCGACGTTTTGGATCGCGTGGTGACGTTGGTTTTAGCAGATTCGAAGCCGTTTGGGCTCGGGAGCAACTCCGGCGACATTCAGGCCAAACTCCGGCGAACCCGTTTTGGACTTTTCACTTCATGCATGTTTAGATCGGATGGTTAGAGACCTTTCTGCAAGTTTTTGTGAAATTTTATTCTCCGGCGAAATTCCGAATTTTGGCATGGTTCTGGCGAGGTTCCGGGCATCCGTTTTCAATGAAAAATATATTTTTCGGGTCCTTGTAACCCGTAGAGTCCATACGAAACACTTTTGTCTCGGGTGAAAATTAAAGTTCGGGACACTCTCGGGCTCGGTTCAACGTGGTCAACAGGTCAACACGGGTCAAAACTGTCAAAGGTAGTTTTGGGTCATTTTTGGTGCCTCGGTTCAGTTTTGGGTTCGGTCAAACCCGATCAACTGCCGGTCAACCGTGGTCAACTGGTCAACTATTGGTCAACTGGTCAACTGCTGGTCAATGCAGTCAACTTAGTCAACACGGTCAGCTCAGTCAACGGGTCAACTCGAGACTCGGTAAAAATTAATTACAATGCGAAATTTAATTATATTAGTTTATAATTATTATTAATAATTAGCGCGCGAACACCGAGCTCAAACCGAACCGTAAACGATTATATATCGCCAAAGGAAATAAATAATATATAACAATCGAGCCGACTGCGTAACTCGTCTAAAATTATTAGTTAAAAATCAAACCGACGTCGTTATTATAATATAAATCGGAAATTATAAATCGGCGAAAATGATATTCGAAACACGTCGAGAAATTATATATATTGCTTGCGTACATTGCAGATTGTGTTTTGGTAAATAAATCAACAACTTGTGTTGTCGGGATCGTCCGAATACAGAGGAAACTCTGCCCGATTTTTGTAAAAATACGCAATACAAAAACGCGACACATTTCAAAGATTAAACGTCCGATTTAAAATGGTTATTATAAAATAAATATAGTTATATATTTATTTGACGGCGCTAATTAAAACATTCAAAACTCGAGCCGACAACATTTCAACGAGCGCGATGTCAAGATAACAAACATTCGGCAATCAACTATAAAATAAATGATATTTATTTATGTTTACTTCAACGTCGCAACTCAGGAACTAGCTTTCAAACATCGATAAATCATTCGAACGACGATATAAAAATAAGTATATTGTTTATACTTATTTCGAAACGCCAAGATTTCCGAACGCTTTTACAAGACGAATACAAGGCGCGTATTATTTCAAACGTCAGAATTCGGAAATCGTATAACAAGAATATTATATATATATATATATATATATATATATATATATATATAAAATACACGAATGGTGAGACGTCAAATACTTTTATAAAATAAATATAGTTATATTTATTTCAAGCGTTGACGTCTCGAATACTTTCGGAGGATCTTATGACAATATATATTTGTTATATCCGATTTCAACGCCTAAACGAAATGCGACACGATACCGCAAGATTATGACAAGCGTACGATTACATCTTTCGAAAACTACGAGAGTCGTACTATTATCCGACGTTTATATATAAATATATTTCAAGTCGTTCGAAAACTAAGACAATTCTAAGAAAACCATAGGTTGGTTAACCGAGTTAAGTCAATAACACATTCATAGAATCGTATGAGTAACGATTCGGTAGAGCTCAGTATCACGTAGTATAGCTACGTCATTCTTAGAAACTTACAAGTTATTCCATTTTAGGAATACACTAGATTGCATGCTAGCAAGTCAAGTTGTGGAGACAACACTATGGAATCACATTAAGCTAGCTTTGCACAAGGATATCAAGGTGAGTTCATAACCCCCACTTTTTACCGTTTTACAATTTTATAAACGTTTTCGGGGGTGGAAAGACATGCAAGTTTTGCAAAAGTATACAACATTTCGATGAACGAAAGTTCATATTTCTAAACCAAGTTGCGAATGGATTTCAATAAACTCAAATGGTTTACGAAAAGTTTATACTCAACATACCGGTTTTACAAAACACATGCGTATTTTCGAAACATGCATGAGTTTCATAACTAGGGACGGGATTGTCCTAGTTACAACGGGACTGATTGTCCTGCATACAAATAAGGGGACGGGTTGGTCCTGCTTATAAACACAAGGACTGGATTGTCCTGCATACAAACAAGAGAACTGATTGGTCCTGCTTTTAGACTCAAACGGGCTAGGCCCATTCTCATTTGTGCGAGGCACAAAAACTCCGTGAGTTCATGTCCCCCTTTTCTCTTAAATGTTTTCGGTTTATAACTCTCGGGGAAAAATACATGTTTTAGATGGTATGGTTTAGCTATGGAATGAAATATTAGATTATGTGCGAATAGACTCTCTCTTAAGTGCCATTAATCTTTTATAAGACCGAAGAACAAAAATGGTAGATCTATCGGGTGTAGCGAGCCCCACTCATGGGTCCTTGTGTGGCCGCATGTAATGCTTTTGTTGTCCTGGCCGGGTGGACCGAAAGAAATCGTCTAGGGTTGAGTACTTCCTATGTCGGCACACATATTAATGTCAATGCAAAACATTAATGACCATCAAGTTCATTGACGCGATACATACCACATTTTTAAATATGAACTCTCAAATGATAACGCAACGTAGACGTTCACAGTTATACAAGTTTTACAAATACTACGGAAAATATTTCAGTATCAGTTTACAGACAATTCAGAAAACATTTTATCACTGGTTTACAAACATAACAGTTATATGCATCGGTTTACAATCAGCACAGATTTACATTTCAATATTGTTATACAGATATGACATTTCAAATGCTTTGGGATACTATGATCCCACAAACCGGTTTTCAAATGCAAAATGCTCAAATGTTTTATGACTCATTTGAGACAAAAACAAACAAACTATGAACTCACCAACTTTATGTTGATTTTTCGCATGTTCTTTCTCAGGTTACAATTACAAGTATGGCACGGTTGGAATAGTGAAACCCATGGGGATTCGAGTAGTTAGCGGGCGTTCATTTACTAGAAACCTTAGCACTCACGTTTGCTTCCGCTGTGCAATGAAGATACCAGTACAGTTCACGCTGTCACACCCTCAATTTCCACTTGCGGAGTTTTACCGCGAGGCGTGTGAACAAACCAGAATCTGAGACACTAGTACGTCGAACGACTCTATATGATTTGATAATACGTTTTCCAAAAATCATTTGTTTAACCATTCATAGTAGATTTTATATTGTCTTAGTTAGTTACCAATGTTTAGCATAAGCATTAGTTTTTAAAGTTGAGCGGAAGCATAAAGTAAAGGAACGGGCGCCAACATAAACGCCAAAACTAAAGAAAAACCCAAAACAATGTTTGTGAATGAGACTCGATAAAAGATGTCTTGATCAATGCAAGTGAGTGCACCTAGAGCTCCTAGCGTCCTGAGAAACATGTAAAGAAACAAGTGTCAACATTAAAGAAGAGTGAGTTCACAGGTTTTCATAAATTCGTTTGTTCGGTTATAAGTTTGTTTCCCCCGTTATCCCTAACCCGGGATAACGATTTAGTTCCATTATTCCCAACCCGGAATAATACTGATAGTTCCATTATTCCCAACCCGGAATAATAATGATGTCCCATTATTCCTAACCTGGAATAATAACGTTGTTGGTTCCATTATCCCTAACCCGGGATAATATTGTTGATTCGTAATTAAGTTCAATGTTAATATATATAGGTAGCTAGCCTAAAGTTATGTCACGTAAGTGTTCGCGATCGAAGCTGACTGTTGTGCCTCCGTGTTGCCAGGCCTATCACTGACCATGGTGAAGTTAGGCCAAATTATTCACCCGTTGACCATACCCGGTCGGCTAGCGCGACTAGCTCGGATGGGGCTTGTCGGGCCCAGTAGTACTACTTATAATTTCCCCGCTATCTAAACCCAATACTAACGATCCGAGAGATTGTCGAGGACTTGTGTGATATAGCTGCTTAGTGACCATAACGTACATTAACATTAACTTAGTTACCGAATAGTTTAATGACGTTAATTTCGTATAACGTAAAGAGATAGAGTTGTAGAGTGTATACATGTTTCTCCCCCTGTTGTTTAAAACCGGATAAAGTTAGGGGCCGTGAACTCACCTTTAGTTGCTCGGTTAGTGTAAGACGGAAGTTGCAAATGATGGGACCGCTAATTGCGTCCTAACAAGTCAATTGATTTCAAGTTAGTGTGTGAACACACCAATACAAATCCTACACATAATTAACGCACAAAGCGGTACATACAATCACAATTCCTAACACTCAAACATGCATGCAAGTATCCTCATATGAACATAGTGATCAAAACAATTTATCATGAACACAATCCAATCCATGCAACACTTTGGTGCACACATTCGCAAGTTATCAAGTTTCAGCTTACATACTCATAATTCGGCTGTTTTCGAGGATTTTTATAAAATAGTTCAAACGTTCCAAAAATTCCAATTATTTTACAGAAGGTGACAACTATACTGTAGAATTTTATATAAATTTTTCAAGTCCTAACACTTTACCAATTATTCATAAATATTAATATACTAGGCTGCAGTCAGATTCGTCGCTTTCTGACTGCAGTCCACGGAAGAATTCATTTAAAAATCACCGTTCGTCCAATTAACAAAATTCCAGTGGGAGTTGCCCGGAAATTTCCATATCTAGTTGCTGTACAAATTTCATGATCCGACTCCCTACAGATTATTAAATCCAACTCGATAAACAACTAACAAATTTTCAGGATTTTCACAGCTTTAGTTGCTGAACTTAATTGGCCACTTAATAATATTAAACGACTTCAGAAAAATATGAATCCAGCGCCATTAGAATCGTTTTTCAAAATTCTACGTTTTAGACTTCAGAAAATCCGTTTTTCGATAAATAATAACCAAGTTACAGCCAGTTGAAGCTGGCTGTAACCACCATTCAGCATCCTGATTCAGCACTTTATCACGATCTAACCCGCTTAAACCATCGATACATTGAACATATGCGACCAAAAACAGAATTTCCAATCATATACTATCATATATATCATACCCATGCAAACCCTAATTATAACCTATAGTTTTTATCAAACAAAACGCAGCCTAATGTTTCTAGATTCGCTAATCATCTTAACCACAACTAGTATAAATAAATCGGCTAACATAACACTACATTCAACATATAAATCCGAATATGATCTTGCAAACAAAGATGAATCCTGACCTTTAATAACAAGATCAATGAGCCGAGACTTGGACAAGAGCCGATTCGGATAAGATGAAGGTGATCGCGACCGAGAGCAAGGTGTGAGGAAGACTTGTCGCGACCAAGAAGGATGTAGTAGGCTGTTTGCGACCGGGATGATGAGGGAACGGCTGCCGTCAGCTGTTTTCTCAACTAGGGTTTTTGTGTTTTGTTTTTGTGAAGCAAGCTCATGCATGTGTGTGTATATATAGCGCAAGGGATTGAAGGGAAAGGGGAGGGTTTACGGTTTGGGGTGCTCGCGGCCGCAAGGGACTCGGGTGGGTTGGTTTGGGTCTAGCACTTGGTCCCCAAGTCTTGGTTAACTCCTAGAGTCACAAGGAAACGAGGTTGGCTCGTGTTGCGGCTCGATTCGATTCATCTATATATTTACTATATATATTTCATAACTAAAACAAATCACGAAATCGAACATCACATAATACTTCACCAACTTATAAACGTTTAATACACATAGCACGTAATTCATTTGACAAGTTCACGAATTTATCGTAATTATTTCGAGCGTGCAATTTAAGTCTCCGAATCAATTTAACGTAGGAACGAATAACCGTGAAGTAGTGCGTTTAAGATATCTGAAAAACCGGGATGTCACATTATCCCCATGTTGAAAGAATTTTCGTCCCGAAAATTGAGTAAACGCGGTTTAGAATGCAGCGTACATGTTTAGAGTGCCACGCACAAAGATTTAGTTCGTTAACAATGGTACGCGAAATTACAAGAAATTCCCAAGTGCCATGCACAAAGATTTCCAAGTGCCATGCACAAGGATTTAGTTAACAATGGTACGCGAAATTATGAGAAATTCCCAGGTTGTCACATCATCCCCATGTTGAAAGAATTTTCGTCCCGAAAATTTAGTTGCTGGTATCGTTAGTTTGCTGCTCAGCTGCAAAGAGATGTGGGTATTTGCTTTTCATTTGGTCCTCTCTTTCCCACGTGAACTCCGGTCCACGCTTAGAGTCCCAACGAACCTTAACGATCGGAATCTTACTGTGCCTTCGAGTCTTGATCTCACGATCCATGATCTCGATAGGTTGTTCCACAAAGTGCAGTTGTTCATCCACTTGAATCTCATCCAATGGAATGACTAGAGTTTCATCTGATAGACATTTCTTCAGATTTGACACGTGAAACACGTTGTGAACTCCACTGAGTTTGGCAGGAAGGTCTAATTGATAAGCTACGGGTCCAATACGTTTCAAGATCACAAACGGGCCTACGTACCGTGGGTTTAGTTTGCCCCGTTTTCCGAAGCGGATTACACCCTTCCAGGGTGACACCTTCAGTAGGACGCGGTCGCCTACTTGAAATTCGAGCGATTTGCGTCGTTGATCAGCGTAGCTTTTCTGTCGATCTCGTGCCGCCGCCATGCGGTTTCTGATTTGTACAATCTTTTCAGTAGCCTCAAGTATCAACTCAGGGCCTGTGAGTTGACTGTCACCGACTTCTGCCCAACAGACCGGTGATCTACATTTACGACCGTATAATGCCTCAAACGGTGCTGCCGATATACTCGTATGGTAACTGTTGTTATACGAGAATTCCACTAAAGGCAGGTGGATTTCCCAACTATTCCCGAAGTCTACTACGCATGCCCTAAGCATGTCTTCCAAGGTCTGTATGGTCCTTTCGCTTTGACCATCAGTCTGAGGGTGATAAGCTGTGCTTATATCTAAGCGTGTTCCCAACGCTTTCTGAAGTGACTGCCAAAAGCTGGACGTGAAGCGAGCATCTCTGTCTGAGATGATGGACGTTGGTACTCCGTGTCGAGAAACTACTTCCTTAATGTAGATGCGAGTCAACTTCTCCATCTTATCTGTTTCTTTAATAGCTAGGAAGTGTGCGGACTTAGTTAAACGATCCACAATTACCCAGATGGTATCGCAACCACCCAAAGTTCGCGGGAGTTTAGTGATGAAATCCATCGAGATCTGATCCCATTTCCACACTGGGATCTCAGGTTGTTGGAGTAGCCCCGATGGCTTTTGATACTCTACCTTGACTTTTGCACAAGTCAAACACTTACTCACGTAGGTGGCTATATCAGCTTTCATGTTGGGCCACCAATACGCAGCTTTAAGGTCTTGATACATCTTATCCGAACCAGGATGGACAGAGTATCGGGATTTGTGAGCTTCGTCCATGACTAGCTCTCTGAGGTTTCCGTAGCGAGGTACCCATATGCGATTCATGAAATACCGGGCTCCATTGGGTTTTACTTCCCAATCGCGTTCCATTTTTCCCACCGATTCGGCCTTGATGTTTTCTTCCTTAACTGCTTCTAACTGCGCGTCGCGTATCTGTTCGGGTAACCCCGAATGAATGGTGAGCTATAATGCTCGTACCCGACGAGGTTTCAAGTGTTCCTTCCTACTGAGGGCATCAGCTACCACGTTAGCTTTACCCGGGTGATACCGAATGGCACATTCATAATCGTTCAAGAGTTCGACCCAGCGACGCTGTCGCATGTTCAACTCCTTCTGATCAAAGATGTGCTGGAGGCTCTTGTGGTCTGTAAAGATTGTGCACTTCGTTCCATAGAGGTAGTGTCTCCAAATCTTAAGTGCAAACACTACTGCTCCCAATTCCAGGTCATGTGTTGTGTAGTTTTTCTCGTGAACCTTCAATTATCGGGACGCATACGCGATGACCTTATCGCGTTGCATGAGTACGCATCCCAATCCCTGAATGGAAGCATCACAATATACTACAAAATCATCTGTCCCTTCCGGCAAGGACAGAATGGGTGCACTGCAAAGTTTCTGTTTCAGCAATTGAAATGCTGCTTCCTGCTTGTCACCCCAAGCATACTTGATGCCTTTCTGGGTGAGGGTAGTAAGCGGTTGCGCGAGCTTTGAAAATCCCTCGATGAAACGTCTGTAGTAACCAGCCAAACCCAAAAATTGGCGGATCTCCGTCGGTGTCCTGGGTGCTTCCCAGTTTTTGATAGCTTCAATCTTGGCAGGGTCGACGTGGATACCCTTTTCATTTACGATATGCCCGAGGAACTGAACTTCCCGAATCCAGAAATCACACTTCGAAAGCTTGGCATATGGTTTCTCCTGTTGAAGTAATCTTAGTAGTAATCGTAGATGTTCAGCATGTTCTTCTTCACTTTTAGAGTAGATGAGTATGTCATCGATGAACACAATGACAAACTTGTCGAGGTATGGTTTACACACACGGTTCATGAGGTCCATGAACACCGCGGGTGCGTTGGTGAGACCGAAGGGCATGACCAAGAACTCATAAGGGCCATACCGAGTACGAAATGCCGTCTTAGCGATATCTTCCTCCCTGACGCGTAGCTGGTGGTAACCGGACCGTAGATCAATCTTGGAGTAGTAGCTTGACCCTTGAAGTTGGTCGAAGAGATCGTCGATGCGAGGTAACGGGTATCGGTTTTTGACAGTAACCTTGTTGAGTTCCCTGTAATCGATGCACATGCGGAAGGTCCGTCCTTCTTCTTGACAAAAAGGACTGGAGCTCCCCATGGCGAAGCGCTAGGTCGGATAAATCCTTTTTCTAACAGCTCCTGAAGTTGGGTAGACAGCTCCTGCAGCTCGGCTGGAGCTAGGCGGTATGGGGCCTTGGCGATAGGAGTTGCATGGTTCGCCAATTCAATTTCAAACTCCAATTGTCGATGGGGTGGGAGACCAGGTAATTCCTCTGGGAATACATCGGAAAAATCACGGACGACGGGGATGTCTTCGATACGTTTCTCGTCCTTAGGCTGTTCGGTAACCAGTGCGAGTAAAGCGAAAGAGTTCTTCCTCCGAAGATACTTCTGCGCTTGCATGTAAGAGATGATGTTTGTGACGGCGCCTGCCTTCTCGCCTTGCACCGTCAAGATTTCGCCGTTAGAGAGCGGAATACGGATAGATTTTTCGAAGCAGAGAACTTCGGCTCGGACGTCGGATAGCCAGTCCATTCCGACTACCACGTCAAAACTACCCAGGGTAGTTGTCATCAGATCAATGGTAAAGGTGTGACCTTATGTCATTGGGCCTAGCCCATGTAGTTTATGTCATTGGGCCTAGCCCATGTCTTCATGAGATTGGGCCTAGCCCATGTAGTTTATGTCATTGGGTCTAGCCCATGTCTTCATGAGATTGGGCCTAGCCCATGTAATTTATGTGTTTGGGCCTAGCCCATAAATTTATATGTTTGGGCCTTGCCCATGTATTTTATGCCTTTGGGCTTAGTCCATGTTATCATATGTTTTGTGTAATTGGGCCTTGCCCATGTCTTTTATATAATGGGCCTAGCCCAACTTAATTTTCATGAGCCCAAATGCTTATAATCACTTGGTAATTTTACTAAGTATAGATTTTGAAGTATGTTTATATACTTTATAAAATCACTTAGTAATTTTTACACATCTTAACTTTCCCGATTTTGTCATCGATAAATACATATATTCGTTAAGTGTCTAAAATATATCATTTTTAGACATGTCGTCGTTGTCGTTTAATATATACATTTTCGCGTTGAAATCGCTCAACGTCGTAGTAGCTCTTCATGTTGGCGATTTGTTTGTTGATCGACGACTCGACGGTGTATTGCGTAAATTCGACCATTGTCCGCATTACTCCGTTCGTCCGATTATTGTTTCAAGCGTATTGTAAAAGTGTATGTGTACATGTTATTTACACTTGGTAATTCTGCAAGTGTTTTAGGTGTTTGTATAAGTTGGGTATTTTGTGGTGTATACCCTAAACTTTCTAGATACACACACATACATACACATGTATTTACACAAACTTTTAGTGACAATATACATATATATGTAATAAATACTCATTTTTAACTTGTATATATATATATATATATATATATATATATATACTTTTTAAACTCTTGGAAGGTTAGGGTTTTGTTGATACACTTTTGTGTTTGTCGCTTGTTCTTAGTTACGTTTGTAATTGTACGGTCTTTGTTTACTGTGTCTGTATAGTTTGGTCATGTCAACAAAATCAAGATATCCTTCTATCTTGTTTGGTACGACGATTAGTTTGTCTGCGTAAAACAGTTGCATGTGTGCATACTGTTGAGTCTTGTGTACGTCATGTCTGTGGAACGTTCTTCAAAGAACACATCTGTGTGCGAGTGGGAAATGCTTCGTACGAGCAAGATGTTGCTCGTACAAGGCACTCATGATTCGTACGAGTGTCACCTTAATCGTACGAGTGAATTCATCACAATAAGCTGATTGCTTGATTCGTACGAGATAGCTTTTTCGTACGAGCATCTTTGGATAATGTCCTTCGTGTCTTTTGGTGTTTCGTACAACCAGCAACACACTTCGTACTATTGCTGGGTGTGGACACTATATAAGCAGACATGTACTTCTCAGTTAGAGACAAGTGACATACCAGAGAGACTAGAGATATACTAGAGAGAGACACAAGAGCACAGAGAGTATTGCATGAGTCTGTATGAACATTGTTTGCATATGTTTGTACTAGTTCTCTTATGCTAATCAAGATATTGAATCTTTGGTTATCCTGTGTTTCTTACTTTGCTTTGGTTTGCATACTTATGAGGATTCCGCACTCGTATTTGTGTTGTATAAACAGGGAAGTAGGTTAATCTTGATCCTCCAAGTGGACCTACAAGTGGTATCAGAGCTTTGGCTCTCTTCCTTGTTTGAAACCAAGCTGAGTGTTGTGTCTGAGCTGGTTGTGGGGTGATTCAGGAAGTGTTCTTGAACTCTCAACAGGAAACTTAATTTTTTGAAAGATAAACAAGTTAAAACTTAGTTAAAACTTGTTGAATCCAGAAAATTTTTATAAAAACCTTGTTAGAACACATGGAGACATGTTAGAATATGGTTTTTGTTAAAATTTTCTTCTGTTAAGATAAACATATTTTCAGGTGAAACATTGCCCGGAAAACTCATCGGAATATTGTTGTAGGGTTGACCAAATCTCTGGACATTCTGGACTTGACTGTTGTAACTGAAAGCTGACATGGAATGTTTGTCTTTTTAACCAAAATTGTGTAGACAATAGACCACTTTCGAAAACCAGTATGTGCTAGAAAATGAAATTTTCACCAATCAGCCCTGCAAAAAGATTCCTCTATGTGAAAAACATCAGTGCGAATAACCCATCCGCACGAAGAACTAGACTATTCGTGTGAAAGACAAGTCATCCGCACGAAGAATCTTGTTCGCCCGAAAAACTAAGTCTTTCGCACGAAAGAGTGTCCCTCGTACGAAGAACCTGGTTCGTACGAAGGACAAACACTCGTACGAAACATTGATTTGTACGAAGAACAACTTAATCTGTTTTTCGTGTTTTTCAAACTTTGTGGTTTTTAAAATTGTGAAGTTTAAAAGGAGACTGTTATTTTCAAAAATTAAACTTTAAACCTTTTAATTTTCATAATCAAGAAAACTAAATGATTAATAATCCTTGGGAGTAGTAGTTCAAGCACAAATCAAGACTCTTCATGAATCTCCGCAACCTCATGGGTTAAATCATTAATGCCTCAACATACAGCTATGATTACTGCAAATCAATGGGCGTGTGTCGGAAATCAGAACCAAAGCATTCATACTCTTCTTATAAGCGAGTGAAACTGGGAGTAATAACCGTCCACCTAAACTGAACTATATGAACGATTATCCTTCGTGGAAAAGTCGTTTCCATATATATGTTCTCGGACAAAATACTGAATTATGGACATGTTTTACTACACCCTACAAGGAATCACTCGAAGAAGTAGGATCAAATCCAACCTCCTTAGCCAACCTAGATGAAGGCGATAAAAGGCTTACGATCTAGAGAAAAAGGTGTTTGCTATCGTTACACAAGCACTCCATAAAGATATTTATCATCAGTTTGTGTACTGTACGACCACCAAAAATCTGTGGGATACCCTGGAAACAAGAAGAGAGGGTAATGCTGCAACCAGAAGAATACGGCATGATCTGCTGAAGAAGGAGTTTGAAGGTTTCATGTTCATGGAGAATGAAACAATGAACGATATGACAACACGTTTCTACCATCTGCTTAGCGAAATGTACTCATACAAAGTGTTAGCATCTCCACAAGAAATTGTGATGCATTTTGCTGACGCATTACCGCCATAATGGATTCAATTCGTTGACTTATTAAAACATACAGGTGTTTTACATGCAATCAGTATTTATGAATTTGTGCAGAAATTGGAGAACAAAAATGAAGAGGAAATTCGAAAAGCACAAAGAGTTACTGTTCCGCAAAACCATGAAATGTACTTTGGAGGTATTAATACAGGTATTAGTGCAAGTCAACAACCAAAACTTTAAACCGCATTTGTGTCAAACGTTAATCCCTTTCTAACACACCAGTTCAAACAAATCAGTCTGCAAGCTCAAGTACTCAAACCTATGGACAAGTGTTTGATCTAAAGCCTTTCTACCACAACCACGAGATCTTGCACCACAAGTTCCACAACAAGCTTGCTATGGTAACAACTTTCAACCTGCAAGCCGCAATAGAGTCAGACTTGACACGTCACATCTTTCCAAGGTCAGTGTAGAAGTTGCTCAGGAACATATGGAACTTCTAAACACAATGGTTAGTGCTTATTGTGGATTAGTCGCTGGTCAAATTGGAAACATCAATTTGACTAATGAAGACTACCAACAAATAGACAGAGATGAGATGGAGCTAATGGATATCAAATGGGCGTTTGCAAGAGCGGTCAGAAGAGCTAAGGATTACATGAGCAGAACAGGAAGAACAAGTTTGGAGAGCAAGAAAGATACGAAATATGATTTTGATAAAAACACTGTAACTTGCTTTAACTGTGGTGAAAGAGGTCACTTCAAGCATGGAGTGCACTAGACCCAGCAAACAAGGAAATCACAACCCCTTCAGAAATCAATCACAACCATCCACCACAACTCAAGTTAACCATGATCGAAGGATAGTAGCTGTTAACAACCCAAACAACACCAACTAGTCAGGTCCTTCAAACAACACAAACAGAGCTTTAGTAGTTCAAGCAGATGAAGGATGCGATTGGTCAGTGCAATTGGGAAATGAGAATCAAGGAGGAACTGCATGTTATGCCAAGATTATCAATCTAATCAAACATGTTCACAGCATTGATAGTTCTGATGATGATGATAGTTCAGGTTATAATGGTAGTTCTGATGAAGAATGCTCGAGTACAGGTGGTTATGTTCAGATATCAGAGAAGGTAGTGATACTAAGGTCAAAAGTTGCTGAAAGAAGCAGAGAAGCTGAAAAGTCAAAAGGCTGGTCTGATGAAGAAAGCAGAAGCTGCATTGAAGGAAACAGAAAAAATCGTTACAAACAGTGCATCCTTCCCTCATCATACTGCCTTCATGGCTAATGTTGCTGGTTCGACAAGTCAGGTAAACTCCGACTCTCCTAAACTCTGCAGTGACTGTGCTGAATTAAAAACAAAAGTTGAAACAATAAACAGTCACAATCAAAACCTAGTTGTTGAACTGTCAAAATGCAAAGGGGAAAATTTGGCTTTAACTCGAAACGAAAAAGAATTCAAATATGTAATAGAAACCCTTAAGCGTTTCTGAATTAACAAAGACAGTTTTGAACAAACAAATAGGAATTAATAACTACATTAATATCCTTGAGGAAACAAAGAAGGAGTTAGCCATTGCCAAATGCGAACATGATGCAATCAAGCTAAAATTGGAAAGTTACTCTAACTCCCGATATGTGCTTGATCATATCATTGATGTTCAAAAACTGAAAGGAGATGTCAATGCAAAGGGTATAAATCATGTCCACCTCCGTTGAAACACAATTATATCAAATTGCCTGATGAAGAGGAAAGCCATGGTTTTGAACCATCTGTACCTCTTAATCCTGAAGAGTTTGCAGCAAGATTGGAGTTCAAACTGGACAATTCCTCAGTTGAATCAAGAAAATCAGAAAACTCCTTTGATCAGAACCCTTCTACAACAAAGAAGGATGATTCGTTAGATGATGAGTCCGAGAAAAATGATTAGGATCAATCTCTTGATAAAGAAAAAGGGATAGAAATGTATGCTACTCCCAATGTAAAATTGTTGAAAATCAAGAGAATGATCCTATGAAATATGTCAAGACAAATGCGTCTACGGATGAAAATGATAATGTGTTGTATACTTTAATTGGGGACAAGAAAATTTACTCAAACAAAGACTTTCGGATCAAAAATGTAAATCCAACCTCTATTGATCAAGTTTTTGAAAATTCAACAACCAAGTTTTTGGAGAAGAAAAACCCAATCAAGTCACAACCATTATTCATTTTAAAAGAAAAACAAAAAGAAAAGCGAGCTGAATAACCTAAGGTATCACAACCAAAGGTTGAAGCTGCAGGCGCTCGCAACAAAAAGAAATTAAAGAATGTTAAATTTGTGAGTTTAACTGGTACAGATAAAATTGAGACTTTTGAGAAAATGTCTAATATCGAATTTGTAAACAAAGTCAAGATTTTGAAACATAACAGTCAAAACAATTACACTCAACATACAAATGGGTGTGAAAATGAACCAAGTACCTCAAGACCCACAAGTTCAACATCAAGTAATAAACAGGATCTCCTAAATTTGTTGAGAGGAGAACATGTTTTAAATGTGGAGAATTTGGCCACATAATCAAGAATTGTACAAACCCAGCAAAACCCAGATTTGTTAAGATAGCCCCTCCTGAACCAACTTGCCAACGTCGATATGTTTCTCCAACACAAGATAAACGTATCATTAAAGAACAAGAAGAAAAACAGAGACGTAAACAAGTAAAAATAATTGAAAAAGCATTAAAACCGGATTCTTCAGAAAAGAAACCAAGTTCTTCAAAAATAATAAAACCAGAAGTGTTAAAAGTGTAAATAATAGTCATTCTGGTAAATTTCAATAATCTTGGAAACCTAAGACCGGTGATGCTTCAGGAGGAGTTACCAAGTTTCCAAATCATCAAGAAATAGAAATCCCATTTCTTGATGATAAGAGTCGACCCAAGACCACTAAGGCTTGGGTCCCTATCTCAAACTGATCGGGTATTGAAATGTGCAGGGTGTTCTAGGAGGAACTGTGAATAGTCATTAGATTGTTGACAGTGGAGCATCAAGGCACATGACAGGCGACTTAAGGCTCCTTATGATGTGAAAAGCATTCTAGGAGGCTATGTTGCTTTTGCTGGAGACAAGGGTAGATACATCACTGGAGAAGGAATGGTATCCAATGGTATAGTCAGTTTTGATAAAATCAATTATGTTCGACAAATTGATCACAATCTTCTTAGCGTTTCTCAAATCTGCGACAAGTTCACAGTTCATTTTGATGATCCAGGATGCTATGTGCTGAAACCTGGTTTCAAGATTCCTAAAGAATGGATTCTTCTGTTGGCTCCAAGAATTAATGACTTGTATATTCTTGACATGAGCCAAGCTATTACCACGTCTGCACAAGTTACATGTTTTGTTTCAAAATCCACCGAAAAGGAACCAATCTCTTGGCACAAACGAAGGGGATACATTCACTTGAGAAAAATGAACTATTTAGTGAAAAACAATATTGTGAGTGGTGCACTAGTGAAGAACTTTCATTTACAAGACGTATGTATATCGTGCCAAAAAGGAAAGCAAGCGAGAAAATCTCATCATGTGAAGAAGATAAACACAGTAACTATGCCTCTGGAACGTCTTCATATGGACCTCTTTGGACCTATGAAACACAAGACTACCTTTGGTGATTCTTATTGTTTAGTAGTTACTAATGACTACTCAAGATGTTCATGGGTAAATATGTTGGCTCACAAGAGTGAAGTTCCTGAAATCCTCAAGAATCTCCTAACTCTACTCGAAAATTTGTACAATTTGAAGATAAGGAGAATCAGAAGTGACAATGGCACCTAATTCAAGAATCAAGTTATGGATGAGTTCTGTTCTTCAAAAGGCATTCTACATGAGTATGATTGAAACAACTAGAACTATGTTAGTAGAATCAGAACTTCCTATTCATTTCTGGGGGGAACTGTGGCTACTGCATGTTATACGATGAATAGAGTTCTTACGGTGAAGAGACACGGGAAAACATGTTACGAGTTGTTACATAAAAGGAAATCGGATGTTTCTTTCTTAGAACCTTTTGGAGCTCCTTGCACTATGATTGATCCACATGGAAAGTTTGGACCAAAGGCTATCGAAGGTTTCTTTCTTGGATATGCTACTCCAAATTTCAGAGTGTGGAATTTGTCAACAAAAAAGATTGAAGAATGGGGTGAAGTTAAGGTTGAAAGATACACTGAATCAGTAAGAGCTCTGGGTGCTCCTTGGATGTTTGACTACGATGGGCTGTTTAACTCCTTTAATCTGCCAACTTTTGATGATGCTTCTGCAGCTGCTCAAATGTTACTAGAAAGTGATACTACAGTTGACTCGTCATTAGTTCGACCAATTATTGTTAATCCTCAAGTGTCTACTTCGGTTAACAATCTTGTTCAGAATGAGGAATTCGAAGATGCTGCTGATTATATTGTTTTGTCATAAGACGACGAATTCCATGATGCAAATGAAGCTACTTCTGGTACAGTTCCTGGAATTTCAGATGTCACGTCAAATATTTAGAATCTAGGGACGGCTGAAGGTCATGCTTCTACATCTTCGTCAAATCCAGCAAACGAATTAGTTGTTGATTTGAATATCAACAACTTGGGTATAAATTCTCGAGTTCCTGATGTTCCTGAAACTCGAATTCATAATACCCATCCTCAGCAGAATATTATAGGAGATGTCCTAAGTGGTGTGCAGACACGTAATCAGCTTAGGAATAATCAGAATGCTGGTTTGTATTCGGTTATTAGGGAATCTAGGGAACAGAATGATTGGTCTTTTGCCTGCTATGACCAAGTTGAACCAAAATCTTGGAAGGAGGTGATGAAAGAAGGGGTTGAAGCAATGCAAAAGTTAGGCATGTGGAAATTGGTGGACAGGCCTGACAACTACAAGAAGATTGGTACAGACGGGTTTACAAATGTAAGCAGGATGACCGAGGTGTTGTGAGAAACAAAGCAAGATTGGTTGTCCAGGGCTTTAATCAGGTAGAAGGCATTGATTACAATGAAGTTTATGCACCGGTAGCACGTCTTGAGACCATAAGAATCTTCTTGGCTTATGCGTCCTACAAGAAGTTTACCGTTTACCAAATGGATGTTAAGAGTGCATTTCTTCATGGTGTGGTTGAAGAAGAAGTATATGTTGAGCAACCGTCGGGTTTTGAAGATCCAATCCATCATGGGGTTTTGAAGATCCAATCCATCCTGACAAGGTTTGGCTTCTCAATAAGGCGTTGTATGGTCTTCATCAGGCTCCTCGGGCTTGGTATGAAACGTTGTCTTCCTATCTTCTAAAGAATGGTTTTCGACGAGGATTGATTGACTGTATTCTCTTTATCAAGGAAGAAAATGAGGACTTATTGCTGGTACAAGTATATGTTGATGACATTATTTTTGGATCGACCAACGAGAAAATGTGCAAAGAATTTGAGCAGGTGATGCAAGAGAAGTTCAAGATAAGCGCAATGGGAGAAATGACTTTCTTTTTAGGTTTGCAGGTTCATCAATCTAAGGAAGGGATTTTTATCCATCAAACCAAGTACGTCGGGGATATTCTCAAACGATTTCAAATGGAAGACTCAAAGCCCTTGGGAACTCCATTAGCTCAAAATCATGGGAGTACTCCTAATAAGATGGGTGAACATGTGAAACCATCTCTTTATTGTGCTATGATCGGATTTCTCATGTATCTTACTGCTTCAAGACCCGATATAACGTACCCAACATGTCTTCTAGCTCGATACCAGTCCAGTCCGAAGGTTTCTCATTTGATGGCTGTGAAAAGAATCTTTCATTATTTATTTGAAGGGTCGTCCAGACACTGGTCTCTGGTACCCTAAGGATGATAACTTTGATTTGATAGCATTCAGTGATACTGATCATGGTGTATGTAATATCGCTGCAAAATCAACATCTGCAGGATGTCAGTTCTTGGGAAATCGCCTAGTCACGTGGCAGTGCAAAAAACTGACTTGTGTAGCTATGTCAACCTGTGAGGTTGAGTATATTTTCGCTTCTAGATGTTGTTCTCAGGTTCTATTGATCCAACAGAAAATGTGCAACTACGGTTTTGAATTTCTAACTACTCCTATTTTTGTTGATAATGAAGCTGCTTTACAGGTCACTCGTAATCCTGTAGAGCACTCAAAAACCAAACACATTGAGATTAAGTATCATTTCATATGAGATTGTTATGAAAAGAAACTTATCGGTGTTGTTAAAATCCACACCGATCACAAACGTGCTGACCTGTTTACAAAAGCTTTTGATAAATCTCATTTTGATTATCTACTTTTGGTCAATGCATCAAGGTGAAACCCGAGTAAATCATCATTGGCTAATCATTTTTTGTAAATATTTTCTTAAAATCTAATAATTACAAAAAGAATTTCTATTTTCTCTTAGTTTTATATTTTAGGGGGAGAATATTTCAAGAAAATACAAAAAACATGAGAAAATACAAAAATACAAAAATATGTCTTTGATTTATCTGTTTAAGTTTTCATTTATTTACCTTCTTTATTTAGGGGGGGGGGGGGATTTAGAAAAATACAAAAACAATAGAAAAACCAAAAATCAAAAAGGAGTTTCTTGGAAAAATAAGAGAAGATGAACACACCGGCGATCTGTCAAAAATGGTCAAAAACATAGAACGAAAATTGATAAGTAGCTTTACTAATGATGTATCGGTAGGCTCACAATCAGATTAAAATGTGCAGGTTGATATAAACATAACGAACTGCAAGCTAGGTGGGAACCATTCATTGGCATATGGTCTTGGTATCGAAATTTCGTTTGATAGTATGCCGAGGTTCTGAGATATGCGGTCTTTATGTTGACTTATCATTTGGGTATCATGGTTGAATCTTTTACCGAAAAATAACGGTGACGCAAGTCTAGAACTTCCACGATATCATACATATGTGTAAATACTGCATACGATCATCAATAAGTGATAAAAATATCACATTCACCCAAAAATATATCATAGCTTTTTGCGGGAGCTAAGTTCGTCTCTTTGTCGGTACGATGGTACTAACCTGTTCACGGACTTACTCCTGTGCCCCGTATGCATCTGAAAATCAAGTTCCTCATCAATAAGTGTTTTAATCACATAGGGCTTGTTTTCAATCAAAATAAGTGAGTATCTCACATCATATACATCAAAACAGATGATAAGCAGTATACTCACCGGTAAGATTTTCTCTCGTGCATATCTTGATATGGGAATGTGTCGTGAAGTGGTTGAACACCGGCATCATACATCAATCATATCTCCTAATCATGATTACATCTGATAAGTTGAGCTTATGTGGACAACAATACCGATAATCATAGTAGAATACTTATTTATTTAATTTGATGTTTTAAACAAAAGTCGTTCTTAACAAGATTAAAAGCTGGTATGATTCTCTTACCTTGAAACTCTGAAAAAGATTGCCTAATAGATACATAGTCTATTCTTATATGTTAGTAGTTATTTTATTTTATTTTATTTTATTTCAGTTTACTTTGTTGTTAAATTAAGTTCTTTTTGTATTAGCCAAAGTTGAAGCTCAAAAGTTTTCTACCAAGACACGGCCTAAAAACCATTCGCTTTAAATCATAACTTCATAAAAGTACTTTCTTACAACGGGTAAACATCATATTAAAAGAACAAAATATATTTAACAAGCACCTTTTCTAACTTAACTTCTAATTAGTGTGGATATGTGCAAAGTTCAAACAGGTAAGCGAAAAACCTAAGGTCATCGAAGAACTGAAAGTCCAGTTGTGAAAAAACATGGACTCGTACGAATCATATATCACTCGTACGAGCCATTGTGCCTCGTACGCATGATAACTGGGGTATTGTGCGATTGAAGTTCTTCGTACGAGCTAGGGTAATTCGCACGAGTGTCTTGATGTGGTATAAAAGGTGATGAAGTTCTTTGGTGGAACTTCACTTTCACATTGCTCACGTCATCTTTACACCTCCCTTCAAGTTATCTGACCATGTGACTTTAACTGAGATGAACAACAAACTTTAAGCAAAAAATCTTTTAATGAAAAACAAGTATCTTCTCTTGAAGTCGTACAAGTGAACTATCACTCGCACGAGTAACATATCGCTCGTACAAGCTAGTTACTCGTACGACTGAATCATTTGTTTGACTAAATCGAGTGTTTGTAAAAATCTTCGTACGAATAATGGTTATTCGTATGAGTCAGTAGTTCTTTGTTCAGGGAATTTATACATACAGAAAGTTTGAAATAAAACTTTTTGTGTATATTCCCTAATGAATTTATGTCCTTATCCTTGTTGTCTTATGTGTACAGAATGGAACAAAAGGAACATAAAAGAAAACCCGCGACAAAGAGGATTAACAAGTCAGAAGTGGAAATTATGTCAGAATCAAGACATACATGGTGGCCTACTTGGATCCGGAAGACAAATTTGCTGAGTACAACGGTATAATGAAGTTTTTGCGCGACTCAAGGATACATTATGCTATCACGCACAAGACAGTATACAAGACGTTGATCAAGGAATTTTGGGATACAACTAAAGTTGTTGATGTAAATGGGCAGGAACTTATCCGCGGGAAAGTAAATGACTTGAATGTAGATGTCTCTATTGAAATCATTAACTGAGTATTACAGCTTGGTAATGATCTTGAAGCTCCATTCTCAGTACCGTTGAAGTGTCAATGTGGATGTTTGCTCAGAATGAAATGCGTTGGAGATTTCATCGTGGGACAACTAAACAAAGCATGGTTGCTACTCCGATACAAGTTCTTTCTACATGTTTTAATTCAGTATTTGAGCAACAGACGAAGTGGTTATGACATGGCAAATAACGACTTGATTGGATTGATGATAGCTTTGACATTGAACAAACCGTTTAGTGTTTCAAAGTATATTTTTGCAAACATGAAGGAAAACCTGAGAAGAACCGGATATGGTGGAAACAAGTTTTGGATGTATCCTCGTTTTCTCCAAATGATCTTGAATGTGCAACATCTGAATCTTCCAAAGAACGACGAGGATGTTCTAAAAATAGAAGTTATGATGGAACATTCGTTGAAAATCTTTAAGGGTGTAGCAACAAAACGTTACAAGGAAAGCAAACCTCCTCGTAAATTGATCGGTTTTCTGGAAAATGATCAATATATTGCAAAAGAAAACGACAAGTGGTGCCATGATGACAGTGAGTCAGATAATGAAGAACCAACTTTGAAAAAGATGATCGAAGATAAGTTTGGTCATAAAAAGGGAAAGGGTAATGATGATGACGGTGATAATTTTGGTAATGATGGTGCAAGTGAACCAGTTACAGAAGTCCAGCCTACTTTTACATCAGAGAAGACCTGTAATGACGGAACCCACTAAAATTTCTGAACCACAACCTTCAAATACCACAGCAGCTGAAACACCTTCGGCTGAAGATACTCCAGTTCAATCGCAACCTACTACTTTTTCAGTGCAACAATACCAGTCTACATCAACAAAATACACAACGAAGCAGTCGTTTGTTCTCTGAAATGGAAAAGGATAAGAAAGTGGATTTTATGTTCTCTCAGTTGCAAGCTGCGGCAATCCAGATTAACAAGCATTCAGAGTTTTATCTTCAAATTGAAACACATTTGTCAAACAACAGCTGGAGATAAATTCTTTGAAAGAGACTGTTAGAAAACAGAATTCTGAAATTGCTCAGTTAAGAAAAGAAAATGAGCGACTGAAGGTTGCAGATGTTGAAAGAGCAAGTCAGCTACAATAGATGAGGGCAACTGATAACTCTCAGGGGATTGAGATAAATAGGCTGAAAGAACTTAGTGCGGCTGTACAACGACTTGCTAAAACATTAACCGCTAAACATAATGACTTAAGAGAATGGTATCATTCTCGTAATGCTACACTGGTTGAAGGCTTTAATGGTATTAAAGATGTGTTTGAAAGAACAGAAAGAGGGTGAACATTCTATGGAATAATAGATGCAAAGCACAGGAGATCAAACGTAAACGTGATCTGGATAGTGAAGACCCTGGCAATCCTGATGCTTCGGCCTCATCCTCGCAACAAAAAGTTTCTACATCAACTCCAGTGGAAGAGTCTAATGTACAGAAGATCGTGATGATCCAGTTACCTCTAGTGGTACTCAAGAGGAAACAGGAAAGGTTTGATGTTTCTGGAAAGTTTTGAAGACCCAATGCTCTATTAACAATGGACAACAGATCTTCAGGGGGAGTTTGTTAATACACCAGGCCATTTAGTATGAAGACCGAAGACCAAAGACCAAGCAATAGCCAAGGGCGGTTTGTTGATACACTTTTGTGTCTGTCGCTTATTCTTAGTTACGTTTGTAATTGTACGGTCTTTGTTTACTGTGTTTGTATAGTTTGGTCATGTCGACAAAATCAAGATATCCTCCTATCTTGGTTTGGTACGACGATTAGTTTGTCTGTGTAAAACAGTTGCATGTGTGCATACAATTGAGTCTTGTTTACGTCATGTCTGTGGAACGTTCTCCGAAGAACACATCTGTGTGCGAGTGGGAAATGCTTCGTACGAGCAAGATGTTGCTCGTACGAGGCACTCATCATTCATACGAGTGTATCCTCTATCGTACGAGTGAATTCATCACAATAAGCTGATTACTTGATTCGTATGAGCTAGCTTGTTCGTACGAGCATCTTTGGAGAATGTCCTTCGTGTCTTTTGGTATTTCGTACAACTAGTAACATACTTCGTACTGTTGCTAGGTGTGGACACTATATAAGCAGACATGCACTTCTCAGTTAGAGACAAGTGACATACCAGAGAGACTAGAGATATACTAGAGAGAGACACAAGAGCACAGAGAGTATTGCATGAGTCTGTATGAACATTGTTTGTATATGTTTGTACTAGTTCTCTTATGTTATGTTTCTTACTTTACTTTGTTTTGCATACTTACAGGATTCAGCACTCGTATTGGTGTTGTATAAACAAGAAAGTAGGTTAATCTTGATCCTCCATGTGGACCTACAGGTTTAACCCTTGTCATAAAAACTTCCTTAATGACGGTTTAGGTCACTAATTGCGTTTAATCCCATTACCCCGTTAATTACTCTTTAAAAGCGATTAGATTTTTTGAAAATTTCGCCATATTTCCCCTAAACTATGGCGTTTTTCACGTTTCAAAAACGTATTTAATTCATGTTTAAACCCATAATCAAGATCAATCTTCAACTCAAGTTAACATATCACTTTTGTATGCTTCATTTGTAAACTTTTTCATCCTCATCCCCATGATCCTTTGCAAACATATATTTAACTACTTTACTTAAAAATAATTAGATCTCACATATTAATTAAAACATTTAAGGCACCATCTTTGTTATATCTTCCAATCAAGTTTTCCACTCTAAACCACTTTGTTTACTATACTTTTTTAAGATGATCATAACTTTAATCATGGTGTTTATTCTTTATAAAAATTATACATATGTAGTAAATCATTTTGAAGTTGTAGTAATCTTCATGGATCATGAGGTTGATGATCTTGTTTAGATTTGAACATCACCATGTTTAAATCATCATTTATATTTTAATTCATACAAGATCATCCACTTTAAATATCTTACTTTAACATAATCAACATAATCATGCTAGCTAGTTAACACTAATACACATAATCAACACATCATAAATTATATTTAGTAGATTATTAAGGTGAGATTAGGGTTTTTAAGTTGGATTTTTCTTTACTTTCAAGATGATTAACAAATACTTTCATAAACTAGACATCATAAGAAGCATAAATATGGTGAAAGATTATCTTACAAAGTTGCACAAGAATAAGTGAGATTAAGAGGAAAATGAAGCTCTAAAGAAAGCTCCAATGATCCCTTATGCTTGCAACCACCTTAGATGATCTTGTGGGGACTTTAAAGTGTGTAAAAAGTGGTGTGTAATGGTGGAAAAATGGTGGTTTTGGTGGTGGAGTGTAGCCGTGGGGGAGAGAGAGAGACTAAGGGGTTTCTTGTTTGATTTTTTTGAAGTGAAAATGATGTAGAAGGATGGTGAACTTATAGGTGAAATCATGTAATCTTTTCAAGTCAAAGTAAATCCCATACACCATGCTTAATATCACAACAAATCAAGCAAGTGGTGGGTCTAGTGGGACCCACCATAGCCGTGAACTAGAGAGGGGGTGTTAAGTGTAATATTTTTTATAACACATGTTAAATGGTAAGATATTTAGGTGATTAACTTAAGTATGAGGATTAGGGGTTTGTCTTGCATTATTTATTAGTAATTAGGGTTTAGGGTATTAATCAGTATTAATTAGTCCTCTTGACTAAGCGGTATTAGTTTTGGATGGCAAGAACACCACTAGTTCTCTCATCGGCACGATATCGATTAGTATACGAACTTTATTGTTTTGTACCGGAAGCTTTGGTTTTCGACTACCACAAGTGTCATGACATTTATTTAGGGCACTTCTGATCTAGAAATATGATTAACTAGTTCACTAGTCGAGTATATGTTGAGTTTGGGTGGCCGATACACTTTCTGTTTAATTATTCGCTTGATATCGGCACTTATATATTTTGCCGTCGAACATTTCCGGGAGTTGTGTTTCCATGACCTCAAGATAGTTGAAGGGATTTCGGATCCCAAATGAAGCTTAACTAGCTTTCTAGATTATGTATGAGGCTATTGGCCATTGAAATCGGTCGCTTTCCGGTCAAGTTGTGCACTTCTTGTCGTACGACCGGAAATGATGTCTTTTATGCATTTCTACTGTTCTCATATTTTTAGGGTGTTTATCATTGTTCTGTTATAATTCCTGCAATCCGGAAAATACCGAATTAATGTTGCGGACGAACTGAAATTGTCACCTTTTTAGTCGAAACGGACAATTTTGTGATTTAGGTGTTGTATCGGAAAGTTATGTATTATTGCAAGATGTGTTTCCACATTAGTGTTTTCATGTATATATGGATTTATTTATGGCGTTAGCATGCCATTATTCATTGTTCTGTTTCGTTTTAGCGGTTTTGCTGACATGAATAGTGCAACCGCGAATAGTGCGCCCAACACTTTCTACCAACACTTTTAGGGCATAGTTTGATTTGTTTCACGTCGTAACCGAAACCAGTATATGTTATGATCTGATTCACTTGTCCTAATACTTGTGATATGGCGTACGACCCTCAGTTACGAAATCAAATTACGATATAACGCATGAGATTATGTACTAAAATAGGGATTAGATTGTATGGAATTACCGGTCATTTGCCATTTGTCACATTCCTGACTCTTGAAGCTTCTTTTTCTGGTTAAGCTTTCTCTCATAAGTCAAGAGCCTACCATGAAGCTGAGTCAAACTCATCTCTTTGAAACAACAAAGTTTCTAGTTACGAAAGCAATAGTATCCCATTTATCTGGTAATGATCTTAGAAATCGGCCATTCAAGGTAGAAAGAATTGGATAATTCACATTTACCAGTTTTAGTTCACTTATTAGACAACTAACCTCTTGAACTGTTGGGTTAATTATTCTCCTTTAACGTGACAAAATATTTTGGTTTAAAACTTCTCGATTGTTTTCAATAACTTCCTCTGTCCCACCAAAGTGCTACTTCAAAGCATCCCACAACTCCGTAGCACTATTGTAATGCAACAGGCAAGCATAGATATCATTCGGCAAAGCCGTAACAATGATACTAAATGCCTTTGCGTCTAGCTTGATTTTCTGAAAATCTTGCTCGGAGTAGTTTTCCAGCTTTTTAGGAACTTGAACTTTTGGGTCTTCAGCACTCGGTACCATGAGAGCATGTTGTCCGAAGATAACCGATTTCCAGCAACCCATGTTTTGTTGTGCAAGTATGTGACCCATCCGACGTTGCCAAATGGTATATTCTGATCAGACAAGCGTCGGAGGTTTGTACATAGTGCCAATGTTGTGTGAATCTTGTGAATTTTGAGACAATTTGATTGTTAACAAACAGGTTTTTGTTTAAACTACTTTTGTCACACCCTGGTCGTAGCAGAAGCGCAAGTGTGTGACTATTAGACAATCATTGCATCCAATTTAGTAAACAGTATTAACAACAACGATGTCATGCCATTTCTAAGTTTCATTAAACATTTACATCCTTCAAAAGTGAAACCACATTGTTATCAGTATCAGATTACCATTACGAACATCGTTTAAAACACATGTTCCAAAATAAGATGTTGTTTTTATCATAAAGTCATGCTGAGGCTTTGACCTCTGTATATCCAAACGAGGTTGGGATATAAAAGGCAAACCCTCCAAAAGGTAGTACATCGTTATCTTGACAAAATCCCATAACCGGATCCCATCACCAGCTCAAGTCCTGCGTCCTGAAACACATGTAATTTTAAAAAGTCAACATAAAGTTGACGAGTTCATGTAGTTTAATGTTTTCGTATCAAAATGTCATCCTTGAAAACCTGTACTTTAATCCAAGTATGTTATCAGCTTCACTGAGTTAATTAAGGATCTATCAGTGTGTAGCGAGCACCGTGACATACTTGTGTCATAAGTAAGTAACCAAACCGAGACTTCTTTGACATGTTGGGATCACAAAAGCACTCCAATGGGTATACCAACCAGGAGTGGAGTGGGTCTCAAACTCAATAGATCTACCTCTTTTGCACCTTGGTCACTAAGTAATTAATGGTTACTACTGTTATTTCCTACTTACACACAGTGATCTGTTATCTGCTAACTCATAGCTAACATACTGTTTTGACATGACATGTATTTCCCCTCGATAGTTTAAAACAAAACTTAAAATAAGTGAAAGGAGGGACATGAACTCACAGTTTTTGCGTTCCGTTTAAGTCGTACTGTTTAATGTTCGGTGTCCGTAACGTATGTAACCTACATGCGTATTGGTTTCATTAGACACCTAGGTCTCAATGGACCTTGTACTCGTTGTTTATCTTGAATTCTTTTTATGTGATTCTTTGTTATGATTGAACAACTTAGAATGTTATCACAGTGTTGGTAATTTGTTTGTTCGACTAATATTGTTATATATATATATATATATATATATATATATATATATATATATATAAATATATTATTGTTTTCAAACCATGTGTGAACTGGGCCTTGCCCTTCACATGTCATTGGGCCTAGCCCATGTTTTCTTGTCACCGGGCCTAGCCCATGTAATTTTATGTCTTTGGGCCTAGCCCATGTCTTTTTATCTTTTGGCCTAGCCCATGTCTTTTTGTCTTTGGGCCTAGCCCATGTCTTTTTGTAATTTTGGGCTTTTATTAGTTTTTGGGCCACCTTCATAATATTATGGAATTTGGGCTTAATACATGATTTTCACAATTTGGGCCTAGCACAAATGTATATATTTATTAGCCCATTTTTCTTATAAGTATTTACTTATAATTTTTCTAACCTTTATTATACTTAACTTTCCGGATTTTTCATATTATATATATGTATATGTATATATATATATATATGTATTTATATATATATATATATGTTGAATGTCTAAATATATTTAGACTCATCGTTGGCGTCGTTCGTTATATGTTCATTTTCATCGAGAATCGCCCATTGTCGTGACGACCTTTCGTGCCGGCGATTCACCCGTTGGTCGTTGACGTGACGGTGTAATCTTGAATGTTCGCCTATTGTTCGCATCGCTTTGATTGTCCGATTTATTGTTTCGACGCATTGTGAGAATATATTTATTTTGTTACCAATACTTGGTGTATTGTTCAAGTGTTCGTATCTTGTATAAGATTGGGTATTTTTATTGTGAATACCCTTAGTTTCTAATACATACACATACAATACATATATGTACACATACAATTTATTGGCAACACTTTTATAAATATATATACTTGTATTATTTCCAAGTAAAAATATATATTTGTAAAAGCATTTATTTTTACTTATATTTATATATTTGTAACTTTGTTTAAACACTTGGTTATTTAGAGATAACCTTTGTCATTAGAGTGCACTTAATGACGATTTAAGTTACTAATCGCGTTTAGTCCCACTAATCATGTTTTAATCGCGATTAGATTTTTAAAAAATTTCGCCATAGTTTCCCCTAAACTATGGCGTTTTCCACGTTTCAAAAATGTATGCAAAACCTGTTTAAGCTCATAATCATCATCAACAAACCATCTAATATTTATTTTACATAATCTAAATATCATCATCCATGACTTTTTATGGTTTAAATCTTAGTAAATCAAGTGGGTTTTTAGTATTTATTAACCATTTCAAATCAATACTTTAGCATGTTGTTTAGACAAGTTCATGCACTTAACCCCTTGATTATTACACATTTTTAAGGTCATTACAACTTAAATATAAGTGTTTACTTCTCTTAAAAATCATTTATATGCATAAGAATTATTTTTAAGTTGTAGTATTTTTCATGGATGATGTAGTTGATGATCTTGTCTAGATTTAAACTTTAACATGTTTAAATCTTCACTTTTATACTAAATCACACAAGATCATCTCACTTTTATATCATACTATCAACATAAACAACTTTAACATGCAATCTAACAATCATATAAGCATATAATCAACACAAATAAACAATATTTAGTGTTATTATTATGTTGTGTTTTAGGGTTTTTGATATATCTTTTCTTGATTTTCAAGATAATCAACTTGTACACTAATAATCTAAGCATAAAAATAAGCTAGATTATGGAGGAGTTTAGCTCACAATGGGTGCACAAGTTCCTTGAAGATTTAGAAGAAAAGAAAGCTCCTTAGGAAGCCCTAATGATCTCCATCCATGCAAGCTTCTTTAGAGGTCTTGATTAGGCTTTAAATGTGGTGTTTTGTAGTGGCAAAATGGTGGTGTGTGGTGGTGGTATGTAGCCGTGACCAAGAGGGGAAAGGAAGGAGAATATGTTGCAACTTTTTGGTTGTGAAAAATGATAAGTAGTCATGAGAAATTAGTATATATTTCCATCATTTTCAAGTTCCATCAAAATCTTAAACACCATGCTTCTAATCCTTTAATTTCAACACAATCAAGTGGGCATGGGGCCCACTTGTAGCCGTGGATTTGGAGGGGGGTAAAGTGTAACTTTTAATTTTTACACATGTTGAAAATTGAGATATTTTGGTACTTAAGATAAGTATGGTAATTAGGGTTAATCTTCTAGCATCTTAAGCATAAGACTTGTGTTTAGGGTGTATTTACATGGCATTTAATCCATATGATTCTCCAAAATAAGTTTCGGATGACGGATATGTCGCACCGCTCATCGTCGAAATATTCGCTAATAAATGGAACTAATATTTATTACAGGTAGCCTTTGTTTTCGACTACTACAACTAATATGGTGTCTAATTAGTGCATTTCCGATCCAAAAATATTCATGACTAGTTCGCTAGACGAATATACGATGAGTTAGGATGCCGATATGTCTTTCGTTCGACTGTTCGATCGATATCGGCACTTTTATGATCCGTGGTCGAACTTTTCCGAAAGTTTTGTTTCCGTGACCTCATGTTAGTTGAATGGATTCCGAGTTCCAATAAATGCTTAACTAGTTCACTAGATGCCCGGATTAGGCTATCGGGCACTAAACTATTCGTCGTTTCGACGATCGGCCGCTTTCCGGTCAAGTTGTGCACTGTTTGCCGAATGACCGGAAACGATATGTTTTGTGCATTTTTGCTATTCTCACATTAATTTAGGATGTTTAACATTGTTTAATCCTTATCCTAACATCCGGAAACCTCTGAATTAGTCTTGCGGACAAATCGCCATTTGTCGCATTTTTGGTCGAAACGGACAATTTTGCAATTTAGGCGTTACACCGGAAAGTTATGTATTTTGTAATAGTTGTTCTCAAATATGTGTTTTCATTTGTATATGGACTCAGGTATGGCATTAACATGCCGTCATTTCGTGTCTTGATTCGTTTCAGCGGGTTTTCCGACACAGTTAGTGTCACCACAATTAGTGCGTCCCGCACTTTCTACCAACACTTTTAGGGCATTGTTTTGGTTTGTTTCTCGTCGTAACAGAAACCAGTACGTATTATGATCAAGTTTACTTGCCCTAATGACGTACGACTCTGTTTTGCAATTAAATTACGATAACTATGCATGAGATTATAATATGAAATTAGTGACTAAATTGTACGGAATTACTGGTTATTTACCATTTGTCACAACTTTGAACGTAAATAAACTTTTACTTTGTTTTCAATACCATAAACAAACGATCACAATAGTGAGAGTTGATCTGTTTATATCAAATTGATTGTTTAGATAAATTTGAATGACCAAGCTTTAATGTCGATTGTTAGGATCTAAGTTTGATTTGTTGTGAAAGTTAATATGAAAATGAAAGAAGATAAACAAAGATGAAATAGTGCAACAGAATGGTGAACTTTGAATCACAACAAATGAGATATTGCTTTCATCAACATGCTTTTGTAAATTATAATTCACGTATTCATGAAGATTACAACTACCCCTCAGCCTGATCACTTCTAATTCGTTTGTACAAAATGTCAAGAAGGAAAGTGATGAATAGAACAGTACAGACACTGTTCTATTTATAGTACAAAGCAAACATCTGAAGCATCTAAGCTGACGTCACCTTGACAGTGACATTTAACAGTCTAAAAAACTCTAACCACTGCGAGACTTACTATTACATTGAATTACAAGTAAACTCTGTTGATATCATCTGTTGAGCTTTAACCTCTGATGAGCTTTATCCTCTGTTGGTCTTCAGCAGAGCTTTCCTCAACAATATCAAAGGTTCTCTTTAGCAGACCTCTGGCTTCAAGCAGAGTTTATCTTCAACAGTTCTTTGTAAACAGAATTTGGCTTGAGCAGAGTTTAGAGTAACAGATGTTAAGTCTTTGCCATTGGGAGGAGCAGATCTTCAAAGCACTGTTTACTTATGATCAGTATTCATAGACTATTTTGGCTTTCAGGTCATCTGTTCTTTTGTGGGGTCCACTTGATCCAACATAACCTCAATTCCTGAAAAAAAGAAAACCCTAAACCTACCGAATAGTATAATAGGGAGTAAACTCAAAGGTAAGATTCATTCACTGTCAACTCTCCCTCTCTCTCTCTCTAATACTTTACTCCTTTATATTAACGAGACTTATTCTCACGCCAGAGGGTGATTATAACAACAACCCCATTCCTATAACGAGTCCTTATGGTGTTCTGTTTAGCAGATCGTGACTCGGATCATTGCCGTTGAAGTTACTCGTTGAAGATACGTTCATCAGGTTATGTTTCACATTGGCGCCATCCGTGGGGACCTAATATACATATTGGAGACCTATCACCATGGCAAGTGGTCAAAACACGATTCCTTCAATGACAAGCACCAGTTAACAGTGGATACTCAAGGAGGGATTATGGCATTAGCTACAACCACAGCTCATTCCCAACTAGCAGTAACCAGATCTCTGAATTTAGAGCTCGATGCTGAATCATCGTCAGGTTATGAGAGGCTATCGAGGACAACAAGAGCCGTAACAACTGGGACACTTTCATTGGACTTATTATCATATCCTACGGGGTGTGGCCGTAAGTGAAGTGTGACAACCACGTTGTCAACCACATTTACTTATTTCATGTCCCAGAGCGTGGTGCCCATCATTGCCACACCATCTTCACGTTTGTGGTTAGTACCGCCATACCACATTATGTGACTATGGCGTAATATTATCAACCCACTGATATATTTCATTTTCCTCTATTTTACTCGGTGGGCCTCACAGCAACTTTATCTACACCGCTACACCAGCCTGTAATCATGTTGTCACCAATACATAATGACCTAATCACACCAGGCAACCAAACACATATGTCCTGCCATATGGATATGTGCCTCCAACTCAGCCTCAAGAATATGGCTTTTCCGCTCCATTTGGGGGAGTTTAGCCATCATCGTCGTATTCTCCTTACATGCCGCTACAGCCTTGGTTCAGTCCGCCTGGGTCCTATCCAATGAGCACTAACACTATCATGGCGGGTCCATCTTATGGCTAGGGCAACAGCTCTGCTTCTAGACAATGCTTCACCTACAGCCAAACGAAGCGAACGTAAGTTAGCCAAGTAGCTACCCAAATCATGGAACAAGGTCAAAATATAGAGGCACATCAATTTGAAGGACCTGTCAACACGGAAGAGGAAGATTTGATGAAGCCGTATAAACCAGCGGGAGCCACCTTCATATCGAAATTCAGCAGGCGCATAGCTGAAGCGCCTATTAAGAAAACGCCCAAAATGCAGCCTATAGTGGGTAAATACGATGGCGTAAATGATCTTAATGATCACATAAATCTCTTAAGGAGCGCGGGAGAAGTCCCCTTATGGCCCATGCCCCTCTCGTGCAAAATATTCATTCAGACGTAGGTAGCGGCCGCCAAAGTATGGTGGGATAGTCTCCTAGTCGGGGGAATAGATAGTTTCGACGAGCTGGTAACGTGTTTAGCCAACAATGGTGACGCATGAAAAAATCGAAGTGAGGTTTTGCACATACTACGCCAAGAAAACGAGACAGTGGAAAACTTCCTAGCAAGATTCAACAGGGAGAGCATAGCAATCCCAGGGCTCACACAAGACCTCACCTGTGGGGCCTTCCTATAGGGCGTGAATGATGATGAACTGCTTGGGAAGTTGTACGATAAAAATGGCGTTCCCACAACCATTTAGGAAATCATGAGGATAGCTAAGGTGTATGTGAATCAAGAAAAGTCTGTGGCAGCCAGTCACATGGCTAAAAAGAAGAAAGATTTTTCAAGGGAACCGATGGTTCGAACCAACGGGGAGGTAAAGGTAGAAATAGGAGCGGGTAGATTCCAAGGAAGTAACCGACTCCCATAGTTGATATGATTGGTCAAGAAGCTTATCTGCAAAGAGCGACTTTTCCTCCTCCCGAGCTAAGTCAGAATTTCCCACGTTGAGTAAGACACCAGCAGAGATCTTAGCCTTAGAAAACCTCAAGCTAAACCCTCCAAGGCCTCTTAAAGATTCGTTGGGAAAAGATACGGTGAAATACAGTCAATATTATAAAGGGCGAGGGAACGATACAAACGATTGTTTATAACTAAAGAAACAAATCAAATATCATGTCAAAGCATGCAAGTTAGCTCACCTGGTGAAAGACATTAAGCAAGACCCTCCACCCGCCAAAGAAGAGGAAGTTAAAATAAACAAAAGGCAGCGGGACATGAACATGGTCTACGTTGACAAAGGGAAAGGAGAAAAGCGTAGCATGGGGATTTTTGGGACCATGGATGTTGGCTAGTATAAACATAGTCACGCTTCGAAGACCTTAGTCTCACGACCGGTCCTCCCATTATTACAACCGCAGTGGGCGATTACAACGTGAGAATGATATTAGTAAACAAAGGAAGTTCTGAAGAGATCATTTACGAGCAGTACTACAACTGCATGCACTCAGATGATAGCAAGTTGTTAAAGCCAGTGCGCGTGCTCATCAGAGGGTTCACAAAGGAGAAAGTAGATCTAATTGATCAAATCACATTCCTAGTTACTTTTGTCAAGGCGCCATGTGAAAGAACAATCGTGGTCCCCTTTTAGTGGTCCGGGCAGACTCCTACCCTAATGTCATGGCCGGGCGTTACTCCTTGGGAAAGCTTGACGTCATGGTATCTATTGTTCACGGATTTATGAGATTCCCAACTCCAAGGGGAACCACAACAGTCGAGAAAGACAGGGTTGGTGAAGTAATGGATACGGAAAGGTGTAGGCAAGGTCCAACAAGGGTAGTAAGGCCCAAAAGTTAGGTTCTAAGCACTAGGTACCCTGACCAAATGGTTACCATTGGTGACACCCTCTTGTCTGAGACTAAGAGTAGCCTAAAAATGCTGCCTCGAAACAACTTAGATGTATTTGCATTCGAGCACGGAGACATGACCGGGATTCCTCAGGACAAGGCAGAGCATCGTTATCCACGCTCCTAGGGCTAGACGATACCTCAAAGGAAAAGGAGTATGGCGTCCGATAAAAGAGAAGCTATAGTAAAAGAAGTTCAGAAACTCACAGAAGCGGGAATACTTCGTGAAATAAGCTATCATACCTAGATTGCTAACCCGCTCATGGTAAAACTATTATATGGCACGTGGCGAATATGTGTTGATTATAAAGATTTGAATAAAGCATGTCCTAAAGACGCCTCCCTGCTCCCTGAAATAGATTTCAAAGTTGATTCCTTGGTGCCTTTCCACTACAAGTGTGTCTTGGACACGTACAAAAGTTATCATCAAATTCAGATGGCAGAAGAAGACGAGGACAAAACTGGCTTCCACACATATGTGGGCGTATTTTGGTACACCAAAATGTCATTTGGGCTACGAAACGCCGGTGAAACGTATCAACGGTTGATGGACAAAGCCTTTTCAAATCCGATAGGAGGAAACTTAGAAGTCTATGTGGATGATCTGCTCTTCAAAAGCATGAAGAAAAGATAATGCTGCAAGACATTGAAGAAACATTTCGAAAGTTAAGGGAATACAACATTGAATTGAACCCTAAGAAGTGTTCTTTTGGGGTCGAGGAATTTAAATTCCTAGGGGTGGTAGTTACTAGAGATGCTTTCAAAGCCAATCTAGAGAAAGTGATGGCGACAACAAAAATGTCGTCACCCAGAATGCTTAAAGAGGCCAAACGCTAATTGGAAGACTAGTTGCTATCAACATGTTCCTGGCGAAACATGCTAAAAGATCACTACCATTCATAAAAACACTAAAGGATTGCTTAAATAAGAACAATTTCAAGTGGACAACCGAGGCAGAAGAGGCACTCCAAGAGATGAAAAGTTTGTTGGCAAATCTGCCAACCTTAACAGCCCCAACCCGAAGAAGTGTTAAAGATGTACCTATGCGCCGCACACCACACCGTCAGGGTTATGTTCATGGTGGAATATGGTGGTGTTCAAACCCCCATCTATTACATCAGTAGGGTGTTGTCAGACCCTGAACCCAAGTACCCTATATTGGAGAAATTGGTGTTAGCATTGGTCCACACCTCTAGACGTCTAACACCGTACTTCAAGGGGCATAAGTGCTAATTCTCACGAGTTACCCATTGCAGCAGAACTTGCACAGGCTAGAGATATCCGGTAGACTAGCAAAATGGGCGATAAAACTGGGAGCACTGAATATCGAGTATCAAAAATGGACAGCCATTAAAGGTCAAGTTTTAGCAGACTTACTTGCGGAAATCCCCGATGGGTAGTATATCAGGTACCCGCCATCATTGACACGCTAGAGTCCAACACTACAAAGCAGACTTGGAAACTCTACACAGATGGTTCATATAATGGTAAAGGGGCTGGCGTGGGTCCAATGCTCGTAAGCCTGGATGGAGTCAAGCTTATGTATGCTTTAAAATTTGATTTGGTGTGTTCAAACAACGAGTTAGAATATGAAGCGTGCTAGCTGGATTACGCATGGCTCACTCAATGGGCGCCACGCAGGTTGAAGCCTATGTTGACTCCCTTTTAGTCAATAATCAAGTCAACAAGACCTATGAAGCTTGCTTCAAGTCCATGCTAAAATACTTGGCCAAGACAAATAATCTCATCACCACGTTTGACACCATGACTCTCACGCATGTCCATAGAAGAAAAAACCAAATAGTAGATGCACTAAGCAAGTTAGCAAGTTCAGGTATGGAATAAGAATTTCGAGCTGAAACTCTACACAACCTAGGGAGAGGTCTCCGACGTTGCCACGGTTGAATATTGTTGGATGTCACCCCTCATCAAGTACCTAAAGAATGGAGAATTTCCTTCCTCAAGGGGATATGCCTGAAAAATACAAACAAAAGCATTAAGTACGAATTATAGGGGGATATCTTGTACAGGAAATCATATTTAGGTCCGTTGTTGCAATGCGTCTCCCCCATGGAAGCCTCATACTTAATAAAGGAGATACATGAGGGCCTATGTGGTAATCATGCGAGCCCAAGGTCTGTAGCCACTAAAGTAACCAATGCTAGGTATTATTGGCCAAGCATGCACGAGGACGCAGTCAAATAACTAAGAAAGTGCAGGAGTTGTCAAAAGTATGCGCCCCAAACCTTAAGACCCAAAAACAGCTTGATTCTTGTTATCGCCGCTTGGCCTTTTCATAAAAGGGCAGTAGACATCGTGGGTCCTTTCCCTATGGGCCAAGGAAAGATAAAATATCTCGTTGTAGACATAGACTACATCACCAAATAGGTGGAAGCAAAACTGCTAGCGAAGATATCATTTGTCGCTTAGGTATCCCATTGCATCTAGTCAATGATAACGGAACACAGTTCGTTGATAAGTTGCTCAAGACTGATGCCCGCAACTCCAAATACAATAGATATATACATCTGTAGCCCACCCTCATGGTAACGAACAGGTTGAAAGAGCCAATAGAAACCTGTTGGATGGCAACAAGAAGAGATTGTATAACGAGGGCGGTTCGTGGGTAGAAGAACTTCCAGACATTCTGTGGGCACACTGCATTATGCGCAAAACGAGTAGCAATGGGACACCATTCAGCTCAACCTATGACGTAGAAACAATGATACAAGCCGAAATAGGTCTACCATCGCTACGAAGGCTTACCACCCAAGACAGCAACAATCATCTATTTAGTGAAGGCTTGGTCCTCCTAGACGAGTGGCGCGAGGTGGCCGCCATCAGTGAGGCTAAGTGCAAACAAATCATGGGAAGGTATTATAACCAGCGGGTGGCGCAAACATCTGTTAAAGTCGGCGAATACGTTATGAGGGACAATGAACCCAACAAAGTTGAGAGCACCAGAAAATTCAGTCCCCAATTGAGAACGACTTTACATAATTAAGGAGTATCTAGGAAAATGTAACACCCTGTAAAATCGTGTCCAATAATATAGCGACACGTGTTATATTTTTATTTTTAGTCTACTAAAGACTAACAGGGACTAATAGCGTCAACATGCTCAAACTAAGTATCTGAGTGATCTTCTGATGTCAACATGCATAAACCAAGCCTCTGAGTGACCATTAGTGTCAACATGAGTAAAACATAGCCTCTGAGTGACCATTAGTGTCAACATGCTTAGCCCCTGAGTGACCATTGTGTCAACATGCCCAGCCTCTGAGTGACATTGGAGTCAACATGCTTCTAACGAGCCTCTGAGTGATCTTTTGCGAAGTCCTAACTAACATATGTTCCATTTGTGGACGAGAGGGATTAAATCCGTAATTTTATAAAAGTTGGACATTGGAGAGGTTAAAAGTGTCAACATGTTAATTTATACATCTGAGTGACCTTTTAACGAACCGAGAGCTCGACAATGTCCGGGCATAATCCCGGGTACGCCAAATATTGGCTACGGAGGGCTAAATATGCTAAAAGGGTGTTTTAGGAGGTCTAGGAGGTTTTATAAGTTAACGGGCTAAAAGTGTCAACTTTTGAAAGTGGCCTAAGAGCACTCGTGGGGCGTGAGAGGCAAGGCCTGTGCCTCTCGCGGCCCGCCAAAGGACTGCATCTGCAGAATTTTAACATGGCCTCCACACAAAGTGCCAAAAACCATTTGATTCAAACCATGGTCTTCCAAACAGTATGCCACGTTTTAGGACACTTGTAAGCTCCCTCTTACACCCCTTAGCACCTGGCATCACCTCCTTCAAGCTCTCCAACTATAAATAGGTGCCAAAGTTTTTTTTGGGTAAAGGGTTACCCCGGTGAATATTATTTCCAAACAAACCAATAAACACAAGTGAAGGGCAGAGTACCCCCCAGTTCTCAAGTATGACATGCCATACATGTGTTACTTATCGCAACAAACAAATGCTAACAAGAACCAGAAACAAACGACTATACATCGCTAACCAAACAAAAACACAAAACTACATTAGCCACAATCATCATCCCTCATCAGAAGCCCACGTGGCAAAGCCCAATCCTGCAAGACTCTATTCATGCTTACCGAATTCTTGAACTTCATCGTGTGCAGATTTAGCCTCACAGTAGATAAGATCACCTCCACAAGCTGATCCGCATCCTTTTTTTGCTGGAGAATAGTCTTCTATTCCTCTCCTCCCAAACAAAGTAAGCCGACGCATTAACTACCATCTTAGCTATAATATGGTTCGCCTTAGGAGAATTCGAAATCCCCTCCAAGAAAGTCAAAATCACAACCCAAGTATTTGGAACATAATTCTTTCCTGCTTTCCCTTTAACCCCATTCCAAACTGCCGTAGCAAATCTACACTCAAAAAATAAATGTTCATGAGAATCAGGCATTGACGTGCATAGCGAGCAACACATCAGATTAACATTTGCATTACCCGAAGCATTCCAATTTCTCATAACATCTTGCGTTTTCAACTTTTTATGAATGATAAGCCACATTATAAACGAGTGCCTAGGAATCGCTTGCGGATACCAAACCACCTTAACCCAACTGACTTCTTCCTGAACAACCCGAATATCATCCCAAGCAATTGACACGCTAAACTCTGATCGGTCTCCTCGTCTAGATCTCCATTCCACCCTATCCTGAGTAGACTGATTAATACTTATATCCTGCAAGTTAAGTAATATAGGGAAGCGAGTGACCCAGGTAAGAGGCGACGACCATTGACCATTGACAAACACATCCGCCAATTTTGTAGACATATTGAATCCTCCATTGGCTATAACTCTTGGCGTAAGAAAAGAGCTAAGCGGGCAAACAACATCCCACTTATCAAACCAAACCAGTGTGTTAGATCCGTTTCCCACCTTGGTCCAAACATGGTCTCGAATCATAGGTCTAATCCCAAGTATTTTCCTTCAGCTCCACGTGATATTGTTCTTGATCGGAACATCCCAAAAGCTTCTATTCCGAATGCGATATGAATGTATCCATTTAACCCATAAGGACTCCTGATGCGTTATTAAGCTCCAATAGGTGCCAAAGTTCACCATTTGAACTTGCACCTTTCTCATTTTCAACTCTATCTCCCTCCTTTGGAAGTTTCTAACTGAAAGGAGCATCCAACTTAGTTCTACTGCATTCTAGGAACCTCTTGTAAGTGTTCCTTCCTCTTGCATTTTCATTTATAGGCTTTTATAGCCAAAAGTCAAGCGTTTTACGGAAAACGCCTAGACTTTCGGTTAAGACCATTACGGTCCAGCCATTGTTCGTAATGAACATGGCTAAGTGATCGTAATAAGGTAGGTGTTAGTCCCTATAAAGGGCACCTCCTGAAGATCACGTTTGCTAGACCAATTGACGGGTCAAAGTTATGATATTAAAAAGTCAAACATGCCATTTTTTGGAAAAATCATAAATTGATCTTATATATGTTATGAAACCTGTTTTGACACTTAAACAAGTTGGTAATAATTATTAGAACATGTAAGAACCTGTTCGGCTCGTCAATTTCAGTTCTAGGGTCGGTTCGCAACCGAAAGTCGCAAAGTTTGACTTCTACTTTGACTTTCAATTCTGACCCGATTTAGATTAGTTAGCTACTAATCTAAAGTTGCATTATGATCGTAATATAATGTAGCATAACCCTCTGAGGTTATATTACATGATCATAATCAGAATCTAAGTTTATGCACAAGTTCCGTAATTATGCTATTTTGACTAAAATCCCCCTTTTTGCATAAAATAAGGTTTAAAAGATAATGAACTTGAAAATAAGTTTCCAACTGATATAATATTATAAGTAGGATTATTTGGGATGTTAAATCTGATTATAAACTGAGTTTATGAACAAGTCCTTGTAATATGTCGGTAAATTACGATAAAGCCCTTATGGCTTATAAAATGGTTTTAATCATATCTTTTCAAGGTAAATCTTTTACATACTAATATGTTATATTAAATAACATATCTAAGACATTTTAATTTGACTTTAACATCAGTTTTCGTTAAACATTGCATAAATCGTCATTTTACGACATAAGCGTCGTTTCGTCGCATAGTATGGTTTTAAACCATAACTATCAACCAAGACTTGTTACCTACTGATTTTAAAACTTATTTTAAATATTTTACAGTAGGTACATGATACAAACTCAGAATCCCAAATAATTTATAAACTATGTGTAAAATGACCAAAATGCCCCTTCGGTGCATAGTTTGATCATAAAATAAAAATTACACATATAATTGATATCCTACTGATATTATATCATAAATAAATTATTTTTCCAGAATACTTATAATTATAACATTTAATTATATTGAAGTTCCTTTTATACGGTATGAAATTACCGAAATGCCCTTATGAGGCATAGCTTCATTTTAAAACTTGACGGGCATATATATCACACCCTCAAATTCCACATGCGGGGTTTTACCACGAGGCGTGTGACCGACCAGGATCTAGCCACTAATCATGTTGAACTAACCATTTAAATAATAACAATATCACTATCAACATGATTAGCGATAAGGTCTAATTTTGTTCCAAAAGACGGTTTGTGTTGCAGCGGAAAACAAAGTAAAAAACCTAACAGGAAACCACAAGTTAAATAGATGTTCCAAAACCATAAGTTTAAACGAACCACCCACTCAAGCCGATTGCCATGCCCGTCCACAGCTGTATCTATTTACCTGCAAAGCATGCAACTACGTGTCAACAATAAAGTTGGCGAATTCACAAAATTTGAGTTTAGTAAAAGTAAAGTTCACAATGTGTTAATTTATGTATGACTTGGGTAGCTAACCCTCATCATATGACTAAACTGTGTACCGAATGCTGACGTTTTGTTTGTGCCTCAATAATCTCTATCAACATTAAAGCAAGAGTGAAGGTTAGAAGTTCACGCCCGCCTCCAGCACGGTGTGAGGTTTGTCAAACCTAATAGCGCTATCAACTAATACCCCACGTATGCCCACCCGGCAATCTAATTGGTAATATGTAGGGACTTTCATGATAGAGTTTTCGTTTAGTCTAAGTGTACTATCCACCTCCAGTGGATAGCATGTTTCAGTGGTCCACACAACGGACGCGCGCGTAGCCCAAACCATGGATACCGTAAAAAGTGCTGTCCCAAACCAGGGACGCATGCTTTTAGAAAATAGTTGTGAACTCACCTTAGTTTGCTCGTATTCAACTTTAAAGGTAATCAGGAAGGTCAACTTTACCCTGATATATTTACCGTTTCAATTAGTTCAATTTATGAATTCATACACGTAGTCGAACACATAATCACCGAATCACGTTGTCGTACAAATTACACGTTTAAGTAAATTAGAGTACGTGATCGCCTAATTCCATATAAGCATTCATAGACACCCGTTAACATTTCTAACAACATACAACACTTTGTTGCAACATATAATCATATCTAACACGTTCACAAATACTTTTAGCTTAATGCAGTTTCATGTCAGTTTTAAGGCAGTTTTTCGGAATTTATTTAAAATACTAAAAGAACTCATAAAATTATGATATTTTAACAAAACGTGCCTTCTAGTTCCTGAATACTTGTGTATTTTTTCATAACCTGAATATTTACAAAAAAAATCACTAAAAATCATTCTCTACACCTAGGTCTGATCTACCACTTTCTGATGACATTTTACGCCAAAAATCATTTAAAACTCCTCGCTTATTCTTTTTAGGAAATTCCAGTTGGAGATTTTCATGACCTCCCAGAACTTCCTATAGTAAAAATTTGAGATCATAACTCAATTCCTACATTGAGTTATGTCACTCGTAATGGGCTACAAATTCTGGCGAAAAATGCAGCCTGAACCTTTGCACGAAAAATTCATAAAACATTCAATTTTCGTCGAACAAATGCCATTCCAATGGGGTTTGAAAGGTATTTCCTGGAAGTTCACCATAGACTCAAGAAACATCAGTTTTTGATACCGATTACATCTGATTAAAGTCGGGTGTAATGTTCTGGACAGAACCTGTTTAGTCACCCGAACCCCATAAAAGACTAGTTTATGAACTCAATAGCTTATATCCATAAATTACAGCAGGTTTTTATCATAAATTGTATCATGTAGCAACTAGTTTATCACTAACCACCGGGTTAAACCTATAAACAACACTCGAGAGACCTACCCGAACCTATGATCAACCATAACGCATCACAATGCAATTTCTACCAACTCTATGCCACATATAGTCAATAAAACAACAATTATCCTCATCACAACAGAAAAACACAGCCATGACACTTAAATACAATCATGCATGAACATTTATAAACGTCTCAAAACCCAATATTTAACCCGTAACGAAACCCTAGCGACTTAACCGACCATGCAAACAACTTACACATCATAACCCATGATTCCTAGCGTCTAGCTCTTCATATACATGCATAACAACAAATCTCATCCAACATACATATCATTACACTAAAAAGAACCAATTAAAACCCAAAGAATTACCGAGTTGTGAACTAGAGAAGTCGCTTGTAACTTGAAACCGGCTAGATTTGAGTCCTGGGGTTGTTACTTGTGTCAACAGAGGGAGAGGGAGGTGAGATCGTAGGTATATAATACATAATTATGGTTTTGGATTAAAGAAGTTATAATATAAATACATGTATTCAAAATCCTAATTTGATAGGAGTTGGGAATGGTTAGGAGAACGTGTGGGGTTGGGCCGACTTAATTGGGCTAGAGGTTCAACAGAATACATGAATAATGTTGAACCCATCTTTTGTATGCGTGGTATATAGATTAGAATTTTTATACTAGTATAATCTAATACTACCACTTTCACAAAACAATAAATAAAATTGACAGACTCACACAACAATAAAAAAACAATATTATTATAAGGATATGCAATGGAAGGCAGTTTGGAATATTATTATAAGGATATGTAATGCAAGGCAGTTTGAGTTTGGATCGAGTTCATGTTTTAAGATTGTTATATATAATTTTTTTAACATCAACGCATATAGATGTATATTTTTACGCCATGGCTCAGATCTCATGAGTTCGAGTTACCTGAGTGGGTTGGATCGTCAAGCAAGACATGTACTTTGGTTCAAACAGGTCGGGTCGGGTTGGTACAGCATGATATGGATTTAATATTCGATATGGAGTTAATATTCCTTGACACACTATAAACTAAACAAAAATATAATTAATTTGTAAGGCGAAACAAACGGTTTTTACCTCGAAGTTACGGGTTGTCACAATATAAGTTGATATCCTATTGATATTACAAGTTAATTAAAGTATAATGGCATATAGAAGTTTTCCATGACTTATCCGGTTACCCGATATCGCTAATATGCGTATAGTTAAGTAAATGTAACTAGTTTTCGAAAATTAACCGAAACGGGTCTAACCTTGTCATTTAAGTTTCAAAATCCAGAATGTTTATAGTTTATTCATATTATACAAGTCAAAGTACTTGTCGGGTATAAACTACATTCTATCCGATCATCGCTTAATCTAGCGTACCGTTTTTGATCCATTACGCTAGTCGGTCTAAGTCTATGACTTGCATAAGACCATTAGCATTTTAATTGGTTAGCTTACGCCATAATCCAGACTAGAGCCTTCCGGTAAATGCTATCCGCACTTAGTTCATTTTGAATACGGCTGGGATATAATCTTGCTTTTTAAACAAGGCTAATTCAGGTAAATACTCTTGACTTATTTTCCCTATACGGACTTGGGATACGGTAAATTATTACCGCTTGGTTGGTAATGGGATCAATCGAATGCTGGATTATGGCTAGTAAATCCGCATATTTCGTTTAATTCAGTTTTTTTGATAACTTAAACATCGGGGGTTAACTACTGTGTCCTGGATGTCCTCGGCTCATTACATTAGATAATGGCCACAACCTTAGCGCGAGGTGTAGGCATACACCTGACAGACGCTCAAATGCAAATTACCCAAGACATTGGGGATAACTCCCCCGTGAGTTCTAAGTGGTGTGTACTTAATATGTCTCGGTCTCTGTACTGGGCCCTGTATGTATGGATAAACATGTGAATCTGTTAACAAGGTTACAAAGTAACTTTCCCAAGTTATAAAATATTTGTGCCCTGTGCACTTAAATCTAAATTCTAAAATGTTTTTAAAATGAGTCAGTCGGGTATATTTACCAGCGAAAGCTGACGTATTTTCAAAAGACTAAGCTTGCAGGTACAATACGAAATAGGCCGGAAGCTGCTCGGTAGTGAAATAAGAGGATCTTGCAAATCCTTAGATCTGCCCTAAAGTCTGTTTTATATTCTTTCTTTGTACATTTTATGATCCGCCTGTGGATCTTCTATTACGAGCCTATATATTATTTCGTAGTTCGAACATTCAGTTTGTAATAGTAATTTTACTCCAAGACTTCCGTTGTGTCGTGTTTAATTGACAATGATGTTATCAACTGACGTCACGATACTCCCCACCCGGGCTCACCGGTGTATGTATTTGGATAGGAAATCCGGGTGTGACAAGTTGGTATCAGAGCCAACGTTTGAGAGAATTAAACACTATCCTTCTTGTGTTTAATCTCAAACTTACACGAGCACATTCCTTAGACTTCCGAGTCTAAGCATTGACCTAGGATTACTCATTTCATTATTAAGTTATTAGTTTTGTTTTTGAATTGATTTTAACATGAAAATGTCGTCACGTGTACGGGGCAGAGGCGAAACAATGAGGGGAGGACCTTCAGGACATATCCCTCCACATCAACATCACCCGAACCCCTATGAAGATTCGGGGGATTCATGGCCACTACCAAAACACTCACCTTCCCATACCCATAATTCTTATCACTCATACAATTCACATCATTCACATCACTCTCATCATTCCCATCATTCTTATCAGGATGAATTTAACCCCAACCAATACTTTAACACACCCCAGCTGATCAGAATCAGTTGGATCAGCCAAACCCATTGGACGAGGATTCCGATCCGAAGATGCCGCTGTCAGGTTCAAATACGCACCCCATTGAAATCTCAAGTGATTTGAACTCTTATACCGGATCACCTTATCAAGGTCCAAATGAAAGGGACCAATATTGGAACCAATTTACCTTTATCAACACTCCTTCCCATCACTCTCAACCACCTCCTATACAAGAATATGTTCACATGGAACCAGTGGAACATCATTAGCCGCCACCTGAGCCGCTGAGGAGGAAACGAGGAGCATGAATTTTAGTACGTGCAAGTCAAGGGTCGGGTTCGCTACCACCTTTGCCTAAACCCTACCCTACCATTCAAGAGGACCCACAAATGGGTGGACCCTCTAACACCTCACTTGTGGTGGAACCAACACCAACGCCTACAGTTCAACCACCACCATCTGGTTATAGTAACCCAATCCCCACATATCCAGACACGTCTGGATATGATCCTTTTAACCTGTATACACCAGTAGACTATCAAGCATGGTCGCATGACCCTTACATGCAAGCGGTCATGCACAACAACTTTACCTGTCTCCTTTCCCATCTGCTTATCCACCTACTGGATATCCAACTTATGGGTACCAGTATCTGATTATGCCACAACCACAACCTCCGCCACCACTTAAGGCCATTAACGAAGCCTTAGAACGAATGAAAGAAATGCAACAACAAGCGGAGAAAACGGAGAAGAAGACGAACAAGTTCTTCAAGAAACTCTCCAAACTGGTTAAGGGAAGGAAGGATGAGTGAAGTCTCTTCTAATATATGTAAGTCCCTGTGAGGACAATGTTATTTCTTTAGTCCCTCCGTGGACATTTTGTTTTCTGTAGTCCTTGCATGGACAATTTATTTCATTTTGTTTCTAGTATTGTAATTTCTATTCGGAATTTAATGAAGTATTTTTGGAATTATATATATGTATTCATCATCTTCAAACGAGCGTCTCGATTTTACTCGATTTGTGCTCTGCGATATAATTCCAAAAAGATCTTAATGGTTTTGATTAGCCAAGTGGCACAGACCACATAATTGGCCAACATTATAAATGATAGTTAAGGATAAAAAGGGCCTTCTATCATGATAGTTAAGGGAAGTTATCTTTCTATCTAGCGCTGGTGGACTTAAGTTCAAGCCTCCAAGTCGTAAAGGTTAATGTGACCAGGACTATTAATCGACCATTAAGGTACTCTTATGTTAACATTCAGGAATGTTCATACTCCTGGTAGTGTGACTTGAGGAACCACAGTAGCCTTCAAGGTAATGGACTATGTCCTAACCTTATGTAGCCTACGTGATCAAATTTGATCCGGCTAATATCATCAGTGCGATGATTAAAACATCCATTAGTGATGTATTGCCCTTGGGGCAATGATTAAACATCCATTAGTGATGTATTGCCCTTGGGGCTATGATTAAACATCCATTAGCGATGTATTGCCTTTGGGCCACAATTTAACATCCATTTAGTGATGATTTGCCTTTGAGCAATATTATATTGTCAAATTGATAACAACAGCTGTGGTTAAGAAGATAACCCCCTGTCCATATTTTATGTCCATTAGTGACAGGCCAATGTGCCATATTTTATGTCCATTAGTGACAGGCCTATGTGCATAAAATTTTATGTCCTTCGTGACAAGCTTATGAGCTAAATATAATTGTCTATATGACAACAACAGTTGTGACATTACGATCCACTGTCCAATAATATATGGACTATGTCCAATTGTAATTTGCCTTTGATGGTCCTTTTGAGACCTAGGCCAAAAATAGATATAATAAGCCTAAGAGTTGTGATGTTATTCACACTAGCTTGGTTAGGCAATGGATTGTCATATCCAATGTTTACAGCCAATATAGGTTTTAATACCATGGCTAAGAAAGAATTTTATTTGGTATTTAGAACCAAAGCTTTGAAGAAATGGCTAACTCGGATGAGGCACAAAGTAGCCACCGGGATGTTAACTCTAATAAAGCAGAAAATATAGCCATTAATAATGACAACTTCCAAGCTCGCATTGATAGGGCCGTTGAAAAGGCCATGGGAAAGGCCATAGAAAAGCTTAAAGAGTCGAGTGCTACTCGCTCTAGACCATTATCGAATAGCCCATCCTCAACTTATAAGGAGAACTCCATTCACTCTTCGAATGCGAAGAGTGAACCAAAGAAAATGGATTTTGCTGATAGGTCCCGTTCTCTTAAAGACGGATGTACCTATAAATATTTCGTCTCCTGCAAGCCCCGAGATTTTAATGGGAGAAAGGAGCTGTGGAAGCCCTAAAGTGGCTGGATAAGATGGAGACAATCGTAGATATCAGCAGCTGTGCTAATAAGAATGTGCTCAAATATGTATCACAGTCCTTTAAGGGCGATGCCTAATATGGTGGTAAGCTATGATCCAATCTACGGGCAAAGTCCACCTGTACAACTTAGGATGGCCTAAGTTTGTCGAATTAGTCAAGGAAACTTACTACCCGCCTCATGAGGTAGAGAAATTAGAGACAGACTTTTTGTCTTTTTTAATGAAGAACCTAGATTGTCAGAAGTACGTTTCTGACTTTAACTCCCTATCTAGGTTAGTTTTCTATCTGATCACCCCGGAAACCAAACACATTGCGTGTTTTATCAATGGGTTAGCACCTGAAACTAAGGGTATGGAAAAGGCTGCTCATCCTAGTACCTATAGGTCCGATGTTGACCTTTCTCTCTCCCTCACCCTTGATCTAGTAAGGCAAAAGTCAGCTAAGTCTGAAACTGATGGGAAAAGAAAGAGAGAATATGACAACTCTCAAAGGTTTAATAAGAAAAATAAAGGGAGATTCAGGTTCAAAAGGAACCAAGACAAGTCAGCTGTGACGCCAACATGCAAGACTTGCAACCGCAGGCATTGGGGACAGTGTAATTATGATCCACAAACCAAACACTGTGGTATTTGTAAGAGAAAGGGGCATAAGACCCTAGAATGCAAGGATCTTAAGGATGCTGTCTGCTACGTCTGCCATGAAAAAGGGCATATTAAGACTAACTGCCCTAAGAATCTTAAGAGTAATAATGCGAAGCCTGGAGAGGCCAAGAAGGGGAATGCTCGTGCCTTTCAGATGACTGCAAGAGAGGCTGTTAATGACAACAATGTCATAACAGGTACATTCCTCCTTAACGATATTTATGCTAGAGTTCTTTCTGATTCGGGTGCAGATAAATATTTGTTGATCATAAGTTTAGTAAACTATTAAACTTGCCCATAAGAACTCTAGATATAACGTATGAGGTAGAACTCGCTGATGAAACATTAGAGATAGCACCTTCCGTTCTTGATGGATGCTCTATATCCATTAAGAATCATTTTATCCCCATCACTCTTTTGCCAATGAAATTGGCAGGGTTCGATGTAGTTTTAGGCATGGATTGGTTATCCCATAACCCAGCCCGCATTGCCAGTGATAAGAAACTCATCGAGATTAAAACCCTATCTGGTGAGATTTACACTATGCATTGCCAGACAAAGTGTCGTTATTTAAGGCATCCAAGGGTTTAAGGAAAGGTTGTGTTATTTACATGGCACAAGTCACTATCAACGAACCTAAGCCAAATATTCAAGACCTCCCAGTTATTTCGGAATATTCTGATGTTTTTCCTGAAGAACTACCAGGTCTACCTCTGGATAGGCAAGTAGAGTTTAGGAGTGATATCCTACCTGGATCAGCACCCATAGCTAGAGCTCCATACGGATTAGCAACAACGGAAATGAAGGATTTGAGGACTCAGTTAGATGAACTCTTAGAGAAAGGCTTTATTCAGCCAAGTTCCTCACCCTGGGGAGCTCCAAATCTGTTCGTTAAGAAAAAGGACGGTTCAATGCGGATGTGCATTGATTACCGAGAACTAAACAAGATAACGATCAAGAATCGTTATCCTTTGCCCAGGATTGATGATTTATTTCACCAACTTCAAGGGGCTAGTTACTTCTCCAAGATTGATCTAAGATCTGGATATCATCAGCTGAAGACTAGGAGTGAGGATGTTCCTAAGACTGCCTTCAGGACCCGATATGGTCATTTTGAATTTCTAGTGATGCCATTTGGGCTCACAAATGCACCCGCAGCATTCATGGATCTCATGAATAGAATCTGCAAACCGTATTTGGATAAGTTTGTCGTTGTCTTTATAGACGACACACTTTACTCTCGTAATCAAGTTGATCACGAGAAACATCTTCGGTGTATCCTATAACTGCTAAGGCAAGAGAAGCTTTATGCAAAGTTCTCTAAGTGTGAGTTTGGCTTAGAGAAGTCCAATTTCTTGGATATGTCGTAAGTGAGCGTGGTATCCAGGTGGATCCCGCCAAAATAGAAGCCATAATGAATTGATAAGTGCCCAAGACTCCATCGAGATTCGTAGCTTCTTATGATTGGCTGGATACTACAGAAGGTTCATCGAGAACTTTTCAAGAATAGCCACTCCTTTGACTACCTTGACCCGTAAAAATGTTAAGTTTATTTGGGGTCCAAAACAATAAGAATCCTTTGAAATTCTAAAACACAAGTTGAGCAATGCTCCTGTGTTATCTCTACCTGAGGGTATTGAAAAGTTCGTAGTTTATTGTGCTGCTTTGCACACTGGCATGGGCTGTGTGCTAATGCAAAAAGGCAAAGCGATTGCCTATGGATCACGACAATTAAAAGTGCACGAAAGGAATTACACTACCCATGACTTAGAATTGGGTGCCGTAGTATTTGCACTTAAGTTATGGAGACATTACTTGTATGGCACAAAGTGTATTATATACACTGACCATAAGAGTCTTCAGCATCTGTTCTATCAGAAAGAATTGAACATGCGACAGCGTCGTTGGATGGAAACACTTAACGATTATGATTGCGAAATTCGCTATCATCCCGACAAGGCAAACATAGTTGCTGACGCCTTAAGTCGCAAACAAAGAGTTAAACCTATCAGGATTAACGCCAAGAGCATTGAGCTCAGAAATATCTTAAATGAGAAGCAATTAGATGCACAGAATCAAGCCTTATTAGAGGCCAATGTTCTTAATGAAGGATTAGGCAGAATTATTGATCAATTAACGACTGGAAGGGATGGAATCCTAAAATTTAATGGAAGAATCTGAGTTCCAGTCTTTTGGGGACTTAGAGATCTAATCCTCCAGGAAGCACACAATACAAGATACTCAGTTCACCCTGGTGGTGACAAAATGGATCTCAAAAAGAATTATTGGTGGATGGGTTTGAAGAAATCCATAGCCACTTTTGTACCTAATTGTCTGACATGTTCACAAGTTAAGACCGAACATCAGAAGCCGTCAGGACTTCTACAACAATTGGAAATTCCCACATGGAAATGGGAATTGGTAACCATGGACTTGATTACCATGTTACCTAAGACCAAAAGTGGAAATGACACGATTTGGGTCATAGTGGATAAGGCTGACTAAGTCAGCACACTTCTTGCCAATTAAAGAAGCGTATAACTCTGACAAATTGGCTAAGCTGTATGTGGACAAAATTGTGTCTCTACACGGTGTGCCTGTATCTATTGTATCTGATATAGATACTAGATACACATCTCATTTTTGGAAGAGTTTCCAACAATCGTTAGGCACAAGATTGAACTTTAGTACGGCTTACCACCCGCAGACGGATGGTCAAAGTGAGCGTACTATCCAAACATTGGAAGACATGCTTAGGGCATGTGTGATAGAATTAGGTGGAAGTTGGGATGACCACTTACCCCTGATAGAATTCTCCTATAATAATAGTTATCATACGAGCATCAAGGCTGCTCCTTTTGAGGCATTGTATGGGAGAAAATGTAGAACGCCCGTGTGTTGGGCAGAGGTTGGGGAAGCCCAACTATCAGGACCAGAAATTGTCCTCGAGACCACGGAAAAGATTGTGCAAATCCATTTTCGTCTCAAAGCTTCCATGGCTAGACAGAAGAGCTATGCTGACAAGAGGCGTAAACCTCTTAAGTTCCAAGTAGGGGACAAAGTCATGTTAAAAGTGTCACCCTAGAAAGGTGTCTTGCGCTTTGGGAAGAAGGGCAAGTTAAGCTCAAGATATATCGGACCATTCGAGATAGTCGAATGTGTCGGCACTGTAGCTTATAAGCTCAGATTTCCTGAGGATCTTAGTGGAATTCATGATGTGTTCCACATCAGTAATCTTAAGAAATGTCTAGCTGATGAATCGCTAGTATGTCACATAAAGATGTGCAAATAGATGAAAACCTGAGGTTCGTTGAGAAACCAATTTCGATCGAGGATTGACAGGTTAAGAAGCTCCGAACGAAATTAATACCTATAGTAAAGATTAAATGGGATGCCCTTCGAGGTCCCGAGTTTACATGGGAGGTTGAGTCCACTATGCGACGAAAGTACCCCATCTTTTTGAATAAAATCTTGAGGTCGAGATTTCTTTTAAGGGGGTGAGGATGTAACACCCTGTAAAATCGTGTCCAATAATATAGCGACACGTGTTATATTTTTATTTTTAAAAGACTAACAGGGACTAAAAGCGTTAACATGCTCAAACTAAGTCTCTGAGTGATCTTCTGATGTCAACATGCATAAACCAAGCCTCTGAGTGACTATTAGTGTCAACATGCGTAAAACATAGCCTCTGAGTGACCATTAGTGTCAACATGCTAAAACTTGGCCCCTGAGTGACCGTTGTGTCAACATGCCCAGCCTCTGAGTGACATTGGAGTCAACTCTCATATGTTCCATTTATGGACGAGAGGGATTAAATCTGTAATTTTATAAAAGCTGGACATTGGAGGGGTTAAAAGTGTCAACATGTTAACTTATATCTTCGAGTGACCTTTTAACGAACCGAGAGCTCGACAATGTCTGGGCATAATCCCGGGTATGCTAAATATTGGCTACGGAGGGCTAAATATGCTAAAAGGGTGTTTTAGGGGGTTCTAGGAGGTTTTATAAGTTAAGGGGCTAAAAGTGTCAACTTTATAAAGTCGCCTAGGGGCGCTTGCGGGGCGCGAGAGGCAAGGCCTGTGCCTCTCGCGGCCCGCCAGAGGACTGCATCTGCAGAATTTTAACATGGCCTCCACTCAAAGTGCCAAAAACCATTTGATTCGAAACATGGTCTTGTCGCCCTTGCGAAACAGTTTCCCCTTCTTAACCTGAGACTCAGTCAGGGTAGCATCTAATTCGATAGCCTGTCGAACAATGGTAGGCTTGCTACCAGTAACAATGTCCTGAACGAGGTCAGGCAGGCCATCGATGTACCTCTCGATTGCTTTATCCAACGGGGTGACCATGGCCAACAAGCTCAATTCTTTGCAATGGTCAGTGTAGGCACGATGCTCTCCACTATCTTGTTTAAGATTGTGGAATTCATCTTCCAGTGCCCTTTGTTCATCGAAGCTCTTCCCACGTTTGTGACATTGCCACATCGGCACCCCTATCTCTCATCACACCATTCCACCATGTAAGTGCTCTTTTCAGGAATACACTCGATGCAAACTCGACTTTTCGCTCATTCGGGCATTGAACATGACGAAATGTGCTTTCAAGTCTTTCAAACCACTACAGGAGTCCAGTAGCTCCTTCGGACCCAGTAAACTTGAGTGGTTTAGCCGAGTTAAATTGTTTGCAGTTGCACGGTGCAGGTGCATTGTTGTCGTTATTATTGTTATTGTTTGCTTGGTTTATCTGGGTCACTAGGTTTGGGAGTACAGCAACAATTTGCTGAGCGATCATAGCTGCCATTTCGGCATTTTGAGTTGCATTACGTCGAGGAGGCATTCTAGAAGAAAACATGAAGGAAAATATGTGTGATTGAAATTGGTAATAAATAGAGATGTTAAAAATATCGACAAAATATAAGGATGGTGGTCATTCGTTCGTTACTTAAAAACAAACAAACGACACACAGTGACTAATCAAAGTAAATGGGTCTTTATAATGTATCGCGAAGACATGCTTTAGCCTATAAGTGGACACTCACCCCAAGAGTTCCCAGGTAAGAGTGACTGGTCCGATAATGCGGATTTGTACGAACACTCTAGCCTTAGACAGAAAACTCAGGGTACAGGCATCCACCCTTCCAGATTGCACATGTTCACATTAACAAAACCCAAACTTTGACGGGATTTTGAAAACTTACAAGGCTTTAAGCCAAAACAAATCATCTAAGGATAGATGATTGATTTTCAAAACGAATTTGTAACTTGTGTATTTGTTTTGGTAATCGCCTAAGGATAGGTGATGGTATTGTTTTAATAATCTAAACGCAAGATAACTCACGTTAGGGTCCTAGGAAGGTTATAGTCTAGGTCAAAGCATTACTAATAACCTAATTCCCTATAACCATAAGCTCTGATACCAATCTTTCTGTAACACCCCGACCGCTTAAAACAACAAACCGCGACGGAAACGTCGGGTAGTCATGTCACAGAACTATCACAACTCATGGAATTTGAAATTTTGTTTTATAAGTTAAATGTTTACATTGTCTTGGTATAAACAGAAACAAGACATAAATAAATTGTCTTTCATGTTTTATGTAACTAAGGCCCGCGTCCATTCCATGTGAAGCATGCATCATTTTATCAAGTATTGATTCCTGAAACATATGTGAAAAGAGAGTCAGCATAAAAAATGCCGACGAGTACATAGGTTTTGTGAGTGTGTCAAATTCGTGGCCTTGTATACATATTGCAACTCCTCGTTTGACTAAAAGAGTCGTTAAGTGAAAACCTCGTATCAAAAGTGTTCGATATTGCAATACAATTAACCAACTAAAACAAGTTGGTTAGAGATGTGAAAACCTTATAGCTAAGAATCTTGACAAAAACATTTATTTTGTAAAAACCTTGTAATAGATTGATTCAAAAGAATACTTCGTATGGTTTATATCTTTAAGTGGAAATCATTGTGTGACATTATTCAAAACCATTTGTCCGTGTTATAGATCAATCGTCCGTGTCATAAACCAATTGCCCATGTCATAAACAAATCGTCCGTGTTTTTAATTGTGAAAACTTTTGATCGTTCTTTAATGAACACATTCAAACTTGTGTTGATTATAACACCAAAGGGTATCTTTAATAGACCACCAAAGGGTCTCTTTAATTAGATAACAAATCAACAAATGATTTGTTAATCAGAAATAGTTTCTGTCATTACCCAAACTTCCACAAAATCCAGTGAACAGTCCGATAATGGGACTGTCAATCCTATGGTACCATAACATACTACTGGTCGGCTCGGCCAAAGCTAATGATCATTCGTGTTATGATAATGCATCAACAAGTTGTTCACATTATTGAAATCATATTGTTTTATATATAAACAATGGACATTGTTTTTTTGAAAACTTGAAAATGATTTAGCACATATGAGTCACCCCAATACATTTAGAAAATGGAAAAGAGGGGGGGGGCTATGTACTCACTTGGGATTGAGAAAGTGTTCATGATCAAAGAAATAAACAAAGCTCAAACGTGTCCTAATGTGTCAGATTAATATGTTAGCGTGTCGGGACTACAAATGGGAGATCAGATAGAATGAAGTCTTATAAACCAAACAAGTGTTGGAACTCATGTGATATGGTTAAACAAACTTAACATTCTGATTTGGAAAGGATCCTAAGTGCTTTTGACCCATTATGACTCGTTAAGGTAATTTACGCTACTTTAACGGGTTATTAGCGTAAACGTGTGATCGAATGGTTAAACATGTCCTACGATAAGTCTTAAGTTCCCAATCATGTTTGAAAATGTTAAAAAATCAGTTTATATGTCAAAAATTTGGTTACATGTGTTTAAAATTGATTTATGCCCAAAGGGGCATTTTGGTCATCATTTTTCTTTTTTAAGAACATAGAAGTAACTTATCATAACACTAACCAAACGATGTGACCATAGGGTATAACCTCAGTAGGTTATTCCCTATATAACTTTGGTCACAAATATGTGTTTGGTAGGATCCTAAGATCGACCAAACGGGCCAGATTCGAAAGTTAAAGCGATGGTCAAGACCGCTCAACTTACGACAATAAGCACTAAAATAGAAGTGACGAGTTAGACATGTCAAAATTTGTCTAGCTAAGTTTATAAAAATGATATCTAAAAATAGTTTCATTGTAAAATGCACATCATGCGTATTTTTTACCGAAACTTTAACTCGTCACTTCGACTAGTAAACGTGGTAATCAGAAGGTGAAATCGTTAGGCATTATAACCTTCGTGATTACGATCACGTTTCAAAGTTAACTTTGACTTGACCAAATATGGTCAGAACCAAAAGTCAATCAGGTTACCAAACTGTTCGACTTTTAGCTCAAAATAGCTAAAAAGGAAAGAACTAGGAAGAGTACTACTTGTGTTGAAGAACACTTTTGGAACTCAAAATAGGAGGCTTCCAAAGGTTGGAAACAAGCTTCAAGAAGACTTCAATTGATTCGGTCGGTCCTGTCTTCTATGCATATATATTGGGCGTCGGTGTTTATTCTACCAAAGCGCATCATTTATGACTTGGAAGAAAGAATGCGAAGATTTTTGTGGGCGCAAGGTAATAACATAAAAGGGAAAGCTAAGGTGAGTTGGAAAAAAGTATGTATTCCTAAACGGGAGGGTGGCTTGGGTATTCGAAGGATTGGGGATATGAATAAAGCACTTATGGTTACACATGTATGGAGTCTTCTTACACATAGAGAGTCTCTTTGGGTAAAGTGGATCCATTCATATCGTATACGAGACCGAAGTTTTTGGGACGTACCAATCCGAAATAACACAACATGGAGCTGGAGGAAAATGCTACAGCTAAGGCCGATTATTCAACAACATGTATGGACGAAACTGGGAGACGGTAACAAAACACTTGTTTGGTTTGATAAGTGGGATGAGATATGCCCTTTGAATTCTTTTATTACGCCACGTATGATATCAAATGCTGGACTCTATATGAACTCGAAGGTTGCGGATGTATGCGACCATGGGGGGTGGGGATGGCCGACCGAGTGGGTAAACCGATTTCCGGCTATCCGAAACATGCCAAATATAATACTGACCCCGGGTTTACATGATAGAGTTGTATGGAGAACTAGATCAGGAAAGGAGACGAACTATAGTGCCGCTATAGGGTGGGATGAATTTCGACTACACCAGAATGAAGTCCCATGGGCGAGTATTATTTGGTATCCCCAATCAATTCCTCGTCATTCTTTTTTATTGTGGCTTCTCGTGAACAAAAAACTAAAAACGCAGGATGTCATGAGTCGATGGTCTTCGCGGGGTAGTCCTAATTATAACCTCATGTGCTGTTCGTTGTGTATGGGTGGTTTGGATTCTCATGACCACCTTTTTTTTCGAGTGTTTATATGCTGCTCAGGTCTGGAATGGAATTCGAGATAAAGCAGGAATGGGATCGCTACCTAACAAATGGGAAAGGATTTTTGATCGTTTGGTGCAATATGCGGATTCAAAGCATGCTATTCATGTTATTGGAAAGCTTGTTGTTAGTGCGGCAACTTACTTCGTGTGGCAGGAACGAAATCAGAGATTGTTTTCTACGAAAAAAAGGAGTGCAGATCAACTCATTGAGGTTATTCTACTAACAGTTCGGATGAAGCTACATTTGATGAAATTTAAAGACACGAGTCACACTAGAGATCTTCTACAGGAATGGAGCCTTCCTAGAGGTTTGCTGATAAATGATGATGAACATGGCTAATGGAGTTACATGTGTTTTTCCTTTTGTAATGTAGTATTACGTGTATTGTCGAGTGACGTGCTTATTAAATAGGTATCTAGCGGCTGTAGGATGATCGCTTGATGAACTCTAGTATGGCTTGTCATACTTGAGAATTGAGGTTTCTGTCTACCTCACTTGTTATTTTTTGGATTGATTGATATAATATTTACCGGGGTAACCCTTTACCAAAAAAAAAAAAAAAGGATAGAAAGAAGAACTTCACACTTTGCTTTAAAGTGTTTTGAAGTGGTGTGAAAAAAATAGAAGAATCATGGGGTATTTATAGTATTTTAGGATTAAGGAGGTGATGACAAGTATCCTCAAGTGTGGATTAGTGTTCTAACATGTGTCAACACCATATTAAGTGTGGCAAAGTGAGTGCTAGGTGTAAAAAATTGGAGATAGGTGGCAAACTTAGTGAAGAAGCAAAAATATTTATTATTTTTTGACATTTTTGGCCCTTGGACTTGTATTTTCACTTGTTTGCATTTTTAACCCCTTTAACCTAATATTTAGGTTATATAAAGGTGTTAAGACATGTGTAACTTGGATTATGCCTGATGTCGGTTAAGACATGTGTCGTGGATGTCGGTTCGTTCGGTTGTACGGTTACGCGGTTCGCAAAATTGCGTAAAACGCTTCAACAAACACAGAAATGATCGAAATTGTGCAACGATTGACATTTTTGCATTCTCATCAATAAAATACAAGATTTTATTGAATACAAAAATGTTTGGAAATAAAACACATGGTTTCATTGAATACGAAATTGTTTGTAATTGTGCAATGATTGAAAAGGCACAAATGTCACACAATGTTACCTACTGATTTTAAAACTTATTTTAAATATTTTTACAGTAGGTACATGATACAAACTCAGAATCCCAAATAATTTATAAGCTATGTGTAAAATGACCAAAATGCTCCTTCGGTGCATAGTTTGGTCATAAAATATAAATTACACATATAATTGATATCCATTGATATTATATCATAAATAAACTATTTTCCAGAATATTTATAATTATAGCATTTAATTATATTCAAGTTCCTTTTATACGGTATGAAATTACCGAAATGCCCTTATGAGGCATAGTTTCATTTTAAAACCTTGACGGGCATATAAGTTGATATCCTACTGATATTACAACTTAATTAAAGTATAATGGCATATAGAACTTGTCTATGACTTATCCGGTTACCCGATATCGCTAATATACTTACGGTTAAGTATATGTAACTAGTTTACTAAAATTAACCAAAACGGGTCTAACCTTGTCATTTAAGTTTCAATCTAGAATGTTTATAGTTTACCCATATTATACAAGTCAAAGTACTTGTCGGGTTTAAACTACATTCTATCCGATCATCGCTTAATCTAGCGTACCGTTTTTGATCCATTACGCTAGTCGGTCTAAGTCTATGACTTGAATAAGACCATTAGCATTTTAATTGGTTAGTTTATGCCATAATCTAGACTAGAGCCTTCCGGTAAATGCTATCCGCACTTAGTTCATTTTGAATACGGTTGGGATATAATGTTGCTTTTTAAACAAGGCTAATTTAGGTAAATACTCTCGACTTATTTTCCCTATACAGACTTTGGATACGGTAAATTATTACCGCTTGGTCGGAAATGGGATCAATCGAATGCCGGATTGTGGCTAGTAAATCCGCATATTTCGTTTTAATTAGTTTTTTTTTTGATAACTTAAACATCGGGGGTTAACTACCGTGTCCTGGATATTCTCGGCTCATTACATTAGATAATGGCCACGACCTTAGTGCGGGGTGTAGGCATACACCTGACAGACGCTCAAATGCAAATTACCCAAGACGTTGGGGGATAACTCCTCCGTGAGTTCTAAGTGGTGTGTACTTAATCATGTTTCGGTCTCTGTACTGGGCCCTGTATGTATGGACAAACATGTGAATCTGTTAACAAGGTTACAAAGTAACTTTCCCAAGTTATAAAAGATTTTTGCCCTGTGCACTTAAATCTAAATTCTATAATGTTTTTAAAATGAGTCAGGCGGGTATATTTACCGCGAAAGCTGACGTATTTTCAAAAGACTAAGCTTGCAGGTACAATACGAAATAGGCTGGAAGCTGCTCGGTAGTGAAATAAGAGGATCTTGCAAATCCTTAGATCTGCCCTAAAGTCTGTTTTATATTCTTTCTTTGTACATTTTATGATCCGCCTGTGGATATTCTATTACGAGCCTATATATTATTTTGTAATAGTAATTTTACTCCAAGACTTCCGATGTGCCGTGTTTAATTGACAATGATGTTATCAACTGATGTCACGATACTCCCCACCCAGGCCCACCGGTTAATGGATTTGGATAGGGAATCCGGGGTGTGACAGAAAAGGTGCTTACCACCTGGCACATCTAGAAGGCTCCCTCGTACCGCAGACATGGAACGCTACTCCGCTTAAGAAACGTTACATGTAAACCCCCACCCTTAACAGCGGGAAGACAACGAATTTTATGTCTTCTCAAATGAACAATTATTTAGTTTATCAATAAATTTTCCTTGAATGTTTTATCTCATTGAGTCTACCAATATTCTCTTTCGTGCACAATATAAACAACCATCGCATTACAATTAACCGAATAGTGTATACAACATTTTGAACAAAAAAGGACAGTTGCCATTTATGCACTACCAAATTTACACATTCACAAAATACAGTGGTAACAGGAAGGTATCTTGGTAATAGAGGCATAAACTACTTATGAACCGGTAGACATATTGATAACAAACCCACATAAACTACCGTAAAGAAACTAAGTACTTGTCGCATCTTTACAAGCTATAGCATGGAAATCACAAAAAAAGAACATGTTCTAATTACTAAACACTAGGAAACATATCTAACACTCTACAAGGGTGTAGAGGATGTTGGCATTCTTCACGACTAGATCCAGGTACACAAAAAGACCATCGCCCATTACCAGTTTTCTCCCAACGCAAGGGTAAATGGTATCATTGTTTGGGGAAGGAACGGGCTGGTCAACATCAAAAGGGTGTTAATAACGACGACGACAGGGTGTTAATAACGACGACGATAGATCAGACCATAACGATGTATCCCTGATGTTTGATGTGACATGAGAACACTTGTCCCAAAGGATTAGTAAGTCCCCATTTCGTCCTGCTATAAACGAGCATACCTTGTACCTCTTGACAAGTTAGAGACATTGATACACCAGGATTGGATATAAACGTAATCGACAGGGATCCCACATGAAGTTTGGAATGATCTACACCATGCAAAATGTCCTGAACGTCAAATGCATCCAGTGGAACCAAGGGTTTGCTACCATTGTCGTCACCACAGGGATGATTTTGTTTCAATCAAACCATTGCCTTGGCAGCTTCGCATGTTTCCAATATCTCCGACAAGGAACGAAAACGAGCAATTTTCCCCATGGTATCGTGTTTCTTTTTCAAGTAAAAATGACAATGATAGTACATGGAGCATAACAACTATATAAGCTGGAATAATGATTGCCAAAGATCACTTCGACGGTCACATTGCTCCGTGTCAGGAGGCGCAGTCAGAGCAATCATCAGCAACATTAATTACACTTATGGTACGTATAATCAAGACACATCATACAGATGTCATCACATGGTAGTTATATTAAATTAATCTAACACGTGGAAGTTCATAAAATACAAGACTTAACAAGGAAGACATAAAGTTCAGGAACAAGCAATCAGGAATTCGGTGCATCGACTTTAGGGGGCTCTAGCATATGGCGGAGTGACCTAATGTCATCCTCGCCTTACTGGTCGATTACTGAAACTCTGGAAGAGGATCGTTAATAAAAACGGACAGAGCTTTCATAATTCGGGTAGAAGTGGCAAGGCTCACGGTGTGGAAAGCTTCAGATAACCGACCTTGTTGGTCGCAATTGATGTAACCTTCATGAATACCGTCGTGATGCCCGATATCATAAGCCACTACTAAAAAACCTTCTAATAACACGCCATAGTCCTAAAATAGTCGAACGCCCTAGTTAGGCCCTGGGATATCAACTAGGTCTATCACCAAGCAACATAATCATTTAGTTGGTCAACTCTTCTACCTCGACGTTCGCCTTATAAAGGGCGTTCTCAGCTTTAGCTAAGCGTGATTGTTTCAGATCCATGCCATGTTGCAAGTGGGCATTGTGCACCAAGATACTATCGCAATCTTGACGGGCTTGCTAATATTTCCCCTAGGTATCCTCTAGTTCACTTGCTAGTAGTTGGTATCTTTCCTTGACATGCGACACAGATTCTATGTTGGTACATAACCTTCTAACTTGGGAGGTTAATGTACAAACCTTTTAAGTTTCCACCACATCTTTCTTCTCCAATTCATCTTGCACTTTCTTCGACTCAACAATAATGCGGTCTTTCTCCTGACTATCTCGCACCCATACCACCTGCTCGCTCACCATGTTTAGATTCACGCACTTTAAGTCGTCCTCAACGTTTTCTTTTATCATTAGAAGGCACATCTCTCTAACATAGGCAGCATCAAGCAAACTTTCCATTCAATGGAGTTCGTCCATCATGTGTTGATTGGACATACGAGTTTGATACAGCTCCTTGTTATCTTGCATCCAACGGTGTTTATCTCCGCTATCCTCTATACCCCGCAACGGCATCCACCAGAGTTACATCCATAAGTTGTTGATTCTATTAACCCTCCACGTATGCTACTTCAGCTGGCGGGTAAGCGCGATCAACCCAGTGGTTTAACACATTGGGGTGTATAAGCCTAGTGGACTCAACGACTCTCCATTTTGCTCTAAAAGGCCTATCTAGAACACGTGGGTCCCATGAAATGGTGGGCAAGTACAGATCTTCAAACACGTCTCCCTTCTCACTGAAGACTCCTCCACTCGACTCGGCCACTTCACTATGGCCAACATCTCGCCCACTAGAAGATTCCACAGGTAGATGTTGCAAGGGCCTTGCTAAAAGAAATAGAAGTACCGGCAGAGGTGATTCCCCATGCCTTTATTTTTAGAAGCGGCAACATTTTCTATTCGGACCTCTGAAGTTGAATGAGGAAGGCGGGTAGCAGCGATTGTAACAGCCTTAGTGAAAACAGGGATCGTGGTAGGTGTGACGACGTTCAGCATCACAGGACTTGGCATAGCTAAGGCACTAGCACTGGAAATCAAGTCCATTAAAGTAGGAGTAGAGGTGGACACGGACGCCTTACCGCAAGGACCCGACGTTACGATAGGCTCGGCTTTGAAAAGATGACACAATGGGCAACTCAAGTTGGCTCCTGGAAGGTGTACCTTCATGATGCCACAGATAAGGTAACCATCTACCAAGCTCAATACAAGAATATCTAAGGAAACATACCTAAAGGGCAAGTACAACCTTCCGTTTTGCTGCAAATTGGGATAATACGGGGGTAGTCGTCAATCTCTTTGATATGAGAACATCCGTAGTTACCTCAAGTAAAGGGGTGGACACACTGGTGGTGGCTAACACTGGTACAGGGACAGTGGAGCCGACATGGGGGAGACACGTTGAGATTATCCCGGTAATGGCGGATCCTTTGCTTGAGGAAGTACCCGTTAAATCTCCTTTCCCTGACTTTCGGATACAGATAATCTTCCTGCCCGCCACCCCATCCTTCTAACCCCCTTTCGCTATAGTTTTTTCAGCAGGGGAACCTTCGTCTGATACCTCAGCACCAATTGCCGAACCTGCGGGGAACAAAAAATTCTCCACATGAGCATTAAGAACACAAATTTCTTCGAAAGCTAGTGGACAATCATCCATAACTATCAATGGTGCCCTCTCTTGATCAACGAAGTCAAAGAACGACCAGCTACCTGATAATTACCAATTTAATAAGCGATAACAGTCACAACACATACTAGATATGCACAATAGATAAATACCACCATCAGCACTTCTGAATCCCATATACAAGTGATTTTTCTTCCATGTTTGACTCATCCCTATGAGCACCAAGCCACCTTCCGGAATTGCCACACATATGGAAGGGGTGAGCACACAGGATCTTGAATAGCGCGTTCTCCTCGTACTTATCCTTGTGGGGCGTGATGTCTTTCACTTTTCTTTGGGTGCCATATCCCACCATGACATGCCGCTAGGAATCACACTAGCATCTATGTAAAAGAATTTCCTTTTCCAATCTTTGTCTTGGGAACTCAAGGGCACCGATCGCAAATATGTAACATCCGTCCCCCGGCAGTCAAAGGTAAAAAAGAGGGCTTTCCAAACTAAACAATAGAATGCTCTGAACCAAAATTTCTAGCACATGCCCCATGCTTAATGAGGTGTATTCAAAATGTCGTACCTTGGCGAGTCCAAGGAGATGTACCTGCGACAGATGGATGGCATAATCATCTAACGTTTCTTTACAAAATTTGGTCACCGGAATCCGAAAATTGTAGAACTTGAAGAAATCAACAAATAAGGTGATCTTTCCTTCTTTCAAAGGAAAAGCAACATCTTTCTGTAATGGAAGAATCGAGTGCCAATCCGGGCTGATTCCACACTCTCTCAGCAGATTGTCAAATGATGCCTTCCCCATTTGCAATACAATGCATCGTTGGTTTTTGATGAATAAGACGTTTTGGGAGCCATTACAAGCCAAGGAAGGCGAACAATTAGTAGTTTTGGGAAATGTTTTCCTAAAAGGCATTTCTGTACAGAATTTATATCACATTGACACCTTTTTTGAATTTTGAATTTTGAGCCCAATAAATTGCAGTGTTTCGCCAGAGTTGTCTCAATAGTTACATCAGCCATCACATAACTGACATACGATGTCGTTACACGTCGTTTTTTAAATAAAAGTATGAGTTTTTTCTTCTCCTAGGTTATGTACCTTTTGTCTTTTTTATCTTTTAAGTTCGACCTTATGCATAAATCATATAATATCAGACTAGGGGGACATGATGAGGTATGATCTGGTCTGGACAACCTGGGCCAGTCAAACCTATACCGAACAATATAGATAGGGAGCAAACTCCAAGGTAAGATTCATTCACTATCAACTCTCTCTCTCTCTCTCTCTATAGTACTTTATTACTTTATATTACTGAGACTTATTCACATGCCGGAGGGTGGTTACAAGAATAACCCCACTCCTATAACTTGTTCTAACGATGTTTAGTTTTGTAGATCGTGATTCAGATCATTTCTTGTTGAAGTCACTCGTTGAAGAGATACGCTCTATCAGGTTTACGTTTCTACATATACCTTACACAAAAAAAGACACATTACACCATGTTTACATTTGAAATTATTAACTTGAAATATGGACTTTTTTGAATCATGAATTTCTTCGTCACAAGTAATAGCATAAATAATTTAGAATATAGTCATAGATCCACTTGATTATTGATGACTGGGTAGCTCAAGCTTAATAAAATGACTCAAGCACAATATAGCTTAAAGGGTTGAAACGCAAAAAGGGTTCAGAATCAACAAGCTGTCGTGAAAAGCAAAAAGAATGAGAACAGTGCCTTGTCACATCAACACTTTACGTGTATACTCTCCTACACAAGCCACAACAGCGCATGTGCAAGAATACACTCTTTTACGCCCGCAAGTCCAAACCCTTCAACCTACCACAAAGGGCAAGTCCGCCACTGCAACCAGGGATCATCAGTCAAAGGTTTCTTCTTATAGGGAATCCCTTCCCTATAAAGCACAACCCCTTCTCATTCAGAAGGGACACCAGATCAGTTCAAGTCACTCTTGATCTCAGATCTTACTTCTTCTCTAGAACTTGTTTTATGCTGGTTCTATTCTTCACTTGACATTACACCATCACGTTCGATATTAACATTCTGGGTTGAACACTTCTCAATCCAGGATTGGCAAGCGAACTCCTAACAACGGTGATCTCTCTCCACATGTTGCAAACGTGGGGGACCCCACGACCTGCGTTAGGCAATCCGGAACCCTTGAACCCTTTTGCCTAACCCGTCTAGTCAGTATCTTTGGTCTTATATTTGTTGTAGCAACAAGTTGGTGCCCAACGTGGGGCTCGCCGCTTTCCTTACTTAAAAGACCAGTAGTGTAGCTCCATTCCCATCAAGTTCGCATTAACATCTCCTTTTAGTTTTTGAACATCAATGATATGATCAAGCACATATCGGGAGTTAGAATAACTTGCCAATTTTAGCTTGATCGCATCATGTTCGCATTTGGCGATGGCTAACTCTTTCTTTGTTTCTTTTAGGAGATTAATGTAGTTATTAATTCCTGTTTGTTTGTTCAAAACTGTCTTTGTCAATTAAGAAATGCTTTTCTTAAGGTTTTCTATTACAGATTTGAATTCTTTTTCCGAGTTAAAGCCAAGTTCGCCTCTTTGCATTTTGACAGTTCAACAACTAAGTTTTGATTATGACTGATCACCAACGTGCCGACCTGTTTACAAAAGCTTTTGATAAATCTCGTTTTGATTATCTATTTTTGGTCAATGGCATCAAGGTGAAACCCGAGTAATTCATGCTTGGCTAATCATTTTTTGTAAATATTTCTTCAAAATCTAAAATTACAAAAAGATTTTCTATTTTCTGGGGGAGAATATTTCAAGAAAATACAAAAACATGAGTAAATGCAAAAATACAAAATATGCCTTTTATTTAGTTTAAGTTTTTATTACCTTCTTTATTTAAAGGGAGAGAAAAATTTAGAAAAATACAAAAACAATAGAAAAACCAAAAATCAAAAATGAGTTTCTTGGATAGATAAGTGAAGATGATGAAATACACCAGTAATCTGTCCTAAACAGTCAAAAACACAAAATGAAAATTGATAAGTAGCTTTACTAATGATGTATCGGTAGGCTCACAATTAGATTAAAATGTGCAGGTTGATATAAACATAACAGACTGCAAGCCAGGTGGGAACCATTCATTGGCATATGGTCTTGGTACCGAAATTTCGTTTGATAGTATGCCGAGGATCTGAGATATGCGGTCTTTATGCTGACTTATAATCTGGGTATCATGGTTGAATCTTTTACCGAAAAAATAACGGTGACGCAAGTCTAGAACTTCCATGATACCATACATACGTGTAAATACTGCATACAACCCTAAATAAGTGATAAAAATATCACATCCAGCAAAAAATAAGTGATAAAATATCACAGCTTTATGCGGGAGCTAAGTTCGTCTCTTTGTCGGTACGATGGTACTGACATGTTTACGGACTTACTCCTGTGCCCTGCATGCATCTGAAAATCAAGTTCCTCATCAATAAGTGATTTAATCACATATGGCTTGTTTTCAATCAAAATAGGTGAGTATCTCACAACATATGCGTCAAAACAGATGATAAGAAGTATACTCACCGGTAAGATTTTCTCTCGTGCATATCTTGATACGGGAATGTGTCGTGAAGTGGTTGAACACCGGCTAGTAAGTATAATTCATACCTTCATCATATCTCCTAATCATGATTACATCTAATAATCTGAGCTTACATGGACAACAATACCGATAATAATAGTAGAATATTTATCTATATAATTTGATGTTTTAAACAAAACTCGTTTTTGACAAGATTAAAAGCTGGTATGATTCTCTTACCTTGAAACTCTGAAAAGATTATCTAGTAAATATATTTTTACTCTTATCTATTAATAGTCATTTTAGTGTAGTTTACTTTGTTGTTTAATAAAGTGCTTTTTGAATTAGCCAAAATTGACGCTCAAAAGTTTTCTACCAAGATACGCCTTGAAACCATTCGCTTTGATATCATAACTTCATAAAAGTACTTTCTTACAACGAGTAAACTCATCTCACAAGAACAAAATCTGTTTAACAAGCACTTTCCTAACTTAATTTGTGAGAGGTTAGCGAAAAACCTAAGGTCCTCGAAGAACTGAAAGTCCAGTTTTGAAAACCTGGACTATTACGAACCATATCATTCGTACGAGTCATTGTGCTTCGTACGAATGACCATTTGGTCTTATATGATTTGGAGCTCTTCGTACGAACTAAGGTTGTTCCGCACGAGTGTCTTGATGTGGTATAAAAGGTGATGAAGTTCTTTGATAGAACCTCACTTTCACCTTGCTCACGTCATCTTTACACCTCTCCTTAAGTTGTTTTTTATTTCTTTAAGGTATACTTGACTAGGATGGCATACTTTGAAGTTGAACAACTTAAACATTATCTAACCATGTGACTTTGACTGACTTGAACAACAAAATTTAAGCGAAGAATCATTTTAACTGAAAAACAAGTAACTTCTCTTGAAGATTGTTTGAACGAACTAGACTCGTACGAATGAAAAACCATTCACATGAATCACACTTCGTTCGTATGAGTCTGCTATTCGTACAAATGAAACGGTTGTTTGTTTTAATCAAAAGTTCGTAAAAATGAGTTGTTCTTCGTACGAATAAATAGTTATTCGTAAGAGTCAGTAGTTCTTTGTTCAGGGAATATACACATACAAAAAGTTTGGAATAAAACTTTTTGTGTATATTCCCTAACGAATTTGTGTTCTTATCCTAGTTGTTGTATGTGTACAGAATGGAACAAAAGGAACATAAAAGAAAACCCGCAACAAAGAGAACCGACATGTCAGAAGTGAAAACTAAGTCTGAACCTAGACATAACATGGTGGCCTACTTGAATCCGGAAGACAAATTTGCTGAGTACCACGGTATAATGAAGTTTTTGCATGACTCAAGGATACATTATGCTATCTCGCACAAGACTACAGTATACAAGACATTGATCAAGGAATTCTGGGATTCAGCTAAAGTTGTTGAAGTGAATGGGCAGGAACTTATCCGCGGGAAAGTAAAAGACTTGAACGTAGATGTCACTGTTGAAACCATTAACTCAGTATTACAGCTTGGTGATGATCCTGAAGCTCCTTTCTCAGTATCATTGAAGTGTCAACGTGGATGTTTTCTTAGAATGAAATGTGTTGGAGATTTCCTCGTGGGACAACTAAACTAAGCATGGTTGCCACTCCGATACAAGTTCTTTCAACATGTTTTAATTCAGTGTTTGAGTAACAGACGAAGTGGTTATGACATGGCAAATAACGACTTGGTTGGAATGATGATAGCTTTGACATTGAACAAACCGTTTAGTGTTTCAAAGTATATTTTTGCAAACATGAAGGAAAACCTGAGAAGAATCGGATATGGTGGAAACAAGTTTTGGATGTATCCTCGTTTTCTTCGAATGATCCTAAATATGCAACATCCAAATCTTCCGAAGAACGACAACGATGTTTTAAAAGTTGAAGTTATGATGGAACATTTGTTGAAGATCTTTAGGGGTGTGGCTGTACAACGATATGCGGAAACATTAACTACTAAGCATAACGACTTGAAAGAATGGTATCATTCTTGTAATGCTACACTGGTTGACGGCTTTAATGGTATTAAAGACGTGTTTGAAATGAGTAGAAAGAGGGTGAACACTCTATGGAATGATAGATGCAAAGTGCATGAGATCAAGCGAAAACATGATCAGGTTAATGAAGACACTGGCAATCCTGATGCTTCAACCTCATCCTCACAATCAAAAGTCTCTGCGTCAATTCCAGTGGTAGAGTCTAATGCACAGCAGATAGTGACCGATTTAGTTACCTCCGGTGGTAGTCAAGAGGAAACAGGAAAGGTTTGATGTTTCTAGAAAGTTTTGAAGACCTGATGTTCTATCGACGTCGGATAGCAGATCTTCAGGGGGAGTTTGTTGATACTCCAGGCCATTCAGTATGAAGACCAAAGACTGTAGACCGAAGACCAAGCAACAGCCAAGGGGAGTTTGTTGATACACTTTTGTGTCTGTCGCTTGTTCTTAGATACGTCTGTAATTGTACGGTCTTTAATTACTGTGTCTGTATAGTTTGGTCGTGTCGACCAAACCAAGATATCCTCCTATCTTGGTTTAGTACGACGATTAGATTGTCTGAGTGAAACAGTTGCATGTGTGCATACTGTTGAGTCTTGTGTACGTCATGTCTGCGGAACGTTCTCCAAGGAAAACGTTTTGTGCGAGTGGGAATGCTTCTTACGAGCAAGATGTTGCTCGTACGAGCCACTCACCATTCTTAGGAATGCTAGCTCATTCTTATGAGTGAGTTCATCCAAACAAGTATCCTGCTTATTTCGTACGAGCTTGATAATGATTCGTGCGAGCCTGTTTGTTCGTACGAGTCTATTTGGAGAATGTCTTTCATGGCTTTTAGTGTTTCGTACAACCAGCAACACACTTCGTACAGTTGCTGAGTGTGGACCATATATAAGAAGACATGCACTTCTCAGTATAGGTTAGACCTTCAAGTTAGAGTTGCGTGAGACCTTCCAGATTGACTAGAGCTATACTAGAGAGAGACACAAGAGCACAGAGTGTGTTGCATGAGAGTGTATGAACATTGTTTGTATATGTTTGTATCAGTTCTCTTAAGTTAATCAAGATATTGAATCTTTGGTTATCATGTGTTCTTATTTTGCTTTGGTTCCGCAGTCGTATTTGTGTTACATAAACAAGGAAGCAGGTTTATCTTGATCCTCCAAGTGGACCTACACAAGCTCTTATGCTTTTGGAAGGCTGAGTCCAACTGCTTTTCCCTTATCCACGTCTCAACCTGCTGTGACCGGCGCACCTCTTGGGCATGAGACCACTCTTGAGCAGTTACTATGATCATTAGCTTCAAGTGTTCCCCCTCCAGTTGCCACTACATGGGAACAGGCCATGGCGGCCTTACCTTTGGCTCTAAGTGCCACCATGAGTGCTCCCACAGGAACAAATTGCATGTTTACACCGGAAAGCCTTCAAGGCTTCAACCTAATTCCCTAGTTGATGACACATATGATGGAGTAGTTCCCTTAGCAACACTTCATCAATCAAGTGTTGTCCACTCACCAAGGAACCTCACACAACAATTCAACCTCGAGAATAGAAGAAGATCTCGCTAAACCCTACAAGCCTAGCAATTTATCTTGTTTTTCTCTACAAATCGTCGACTACGATTCTCAAACTCGGATCAAAATGCCATCCCATATAAGAACATATGACGGAACGGAAGATCCAGAGGGCCATCTCCAAATCTTTATTAGGGTAGCCAGGATCGAAAAATGGCCCAAATTTGAATGTTGCTTCATGTTCATGCAAACCCTTGTAGGGTCCGCCAGGATGGTTCAATGACCTACCTGACAAAAGCATTCGAACCTTCGATGATCTAAGCAAAGGTTTTTTTAGCCAACTTTTCGCAGTAACGGAGGTACGTCAAGGATGCTACAATTATTTTCCAACTAAAGGAACGAGATGATGAAAGTATCAGAGAATTCATCGAAAGATACAAGAAAGAAGGGTTAACCTATGTAGGTGCTAATGAGAAGATGGGGGTGGCAGGATTCATGAATGCCATCACTTCCAAATATCTCACGAGAGATTTCAACAAATGCCTACCCCAAACCCTTGAAGAGGCCCTAAAAAGGCCGAAGCTCACATTGATGGAGAAGACGATGTTGACATAAAAGAACAAAGGAAAAGAGCTCCTAGTTGGAGAGGCAGCAGCCCCAACAGAAAAAATAAAACTTTGGTCCTTATGACAAACGGTTCAAGGGTTCAGACACTAGAAGGCCTGAAGGTCGGAACCTTCTAAGCCGAGAAAAGACCATAAACTTCACAGCTTTGACCAAAACCCCACAACAAATCTTGGCCACTGAAGAAGTAAAACACAACTTCCGACCTCCTCGGCCTCTGCCCAAAAGCAAGAGGAACGAGAACTCCACCCAATACTGTGAATTTCATGAAGGAAAATGCCACCATACAAACGATTGCTTTCAACTCAAGAAAAGAATCGAGGAGGTTGTCAAGTCTGGGGAGCTAGCCCACCTGGTGAAAGGGGTAAGGGACAACATGGCTGAAGGAAAAAAGCAAAGAAGTAAACATGGTAGATGTTGATGGAAAAGCCGTCCACAAATAACCACGCTTGGAGGATTGGAAATGACAATGCGTTTGTTTCCCACCACCTGAAGGGGACTTGCTGTCCAAGCCCTAGTGGTGGAAGCTATTTTAGGAACTCTCAAGACGCACAAAGCTTAGATCGACATTGGAGCAGCAACAAAAATTATGTTTGAAAAATGCTTCGACGCCTCACAATGATAAACGTTCAAGGCTTCAACCATCTGAATCCTCCATTAAAGGTATTGCCGACGTACCCATCAAGCCTTTGGGCCAACTAACCCTCAATGTGTGTTTCAGTGAAGGAAAAATGGAAAGAACCAAACCACTCACCTTTGTGGTGATCAACATTCCCTCCAATTATGATATTATCATAGGAAGGCTAGGGCAAAGTGGGTTTGGAATGGCGGTTTCGGTTGGCCAAGGCACCGTGAAGTTCCCCACTGAACGAGGGATAGCAACCCTTCAACCAACACAAGAAGCTTTCTTGGTTGAAGGAGAGAATTCGAAGGAAAACAAGGATGACGAACAAGGATGGATCATTAACCCGAAATACCCTCAACAAAGGATAAGGGTAAATACCAACCTTGCCAAAGAAACCCTCTCTTATCTCAAGAAATTATTCATGGACATCTTTGCATGGTGTCCCAAAGACATGACCGGAATCTCTCGAAATATCGCCGAGCACTAGCTCAAAATTCCCTCTGATGTAAAGCCCGTGGTACAGCCAAAAAGAAGCCTAGCCCTAGATAAAAGCCTTGCAGCTTGCCAGGAGGTTGAAGGGCTTGTTCCAGCCGGAATCCTCCGAGAAGTCAAGTATCATTCTTGGATAGCCAACCCGGTAATGGTCCGTAAACCGGATGGCTCCTAGAGAATGTGCATTGACTTCAAAGATTTAAATAAAGCACGCCCGAAAGATTGCTATCCCTTACAAGAAATCGACCTAAAGGTTGATTCGCTCATAGGCTTCCCTTTTAAATGCTTCCGTGATGCCCAAAAGGCTACCATCAGATACAAATGAAGCAAGAAGATGAAGAGAAAACGACTTTCCACACCAACAAAGGTATCTTTTGCTACCAAAAAATGCCTTTTGGTTTGAAAAATGCAGGGGTAACTTATCAACGTCTGGTAGACAAAGCGTTTGCCGAAAAAATAGGTAGAAACATAGAAGCCTACATTGATGATTTGGTGATCAAAAGTAAAACTGAAGATCAAATGCTTGGCGATATACAAGAAACTTTCTGGAACCTAAGAAAGATCAACATGAAGCTTAATCCTGTATAATGCTCATTTGGATTCGAAGAAGGAAGTTCTTGGGACACATAGTGGGAAAACAAAGGCTAACCCTAACAAGGTTAAAGCCATCCTCGACACAAAATCCCCACAAACCAAGAAAGAAGTGGAAAGCCTGAACGGAAAGCTTGCAGCCTTGAAGCGCTTCACGTCCAAGCTAGCAGAAAAATCCCTGCCTTTCTTCAAAACCCTTCAAGGGTGCAAATAAGAAAGAATTCCGATGGACAAAAGAGGTGGAGGAAGCTTTTAACCAAATGAAGAAACACATGGCTTCACTCCCATACATTGTTGCTCCGAAAACAGGAGAACTGATCTCTGTCTATCTTTTAGTTGCTGAGGAAGCTATCAGCGTGGTCCTCACCATTGAACGAAACAAAGCTTAGGTACCCGTTTACTTCTTCAGGAAAACTTTAAAATTGGTAGAGACCAAGTACCCCCCGTTGGAAAGACTTGCTCTAGCCTTGGTAAAAATAGCCCGAAGGCTTCGAAGGTACTTTCAAGCACACCCGATACAAGTGGTCACTGACCAACCCATAAAAAGTGTGCTTGAAAAACATGAAACTTCCGGATGATTAGCCAAGTGGGCCGTAGAATTAGGTGAACACAACCCCATCACCTATACTCCAAGGAAGGCCGTTAAAGCCCAAATCTTGGCTGACTTCATTGTGGAAGTTCCAAAAGAAACAACGGAAGTTAACACAACCACAGCTGAACCATCTGACCCGGATACCTGGAAGCTTTTTACCGGTGGAGCTTCCAGCCTTGAAGGGTCAGGGACCGGCCTAGTGTTAATCAACCCTGAAAACTTAGACTTTACATATGCTCTTCGGCTTGAATTTCAGACAACCAATAATGAAGCCGAGTACGAAGCACTCATTGCCGGACTCAAGCTCGCCAAAAAGATGGATGTCCAAAAGCTTCAAGTCTTCACAGACTCTTTACTTGTTTCAAACCAAGTAAACGATAGCTACATAGCTAAGGAACCTAACATGAAGAAGTACATGGAGAAAGCAAAGGAACTCATGAACACATTCCAATCATGTACCATCAAACAGGTTCCAAGATCACAAAACAAGAAGGCTGATGCACTAAGCAAGCTTGCATCCCTCACATTTGCTCATCACACCAAAAATATCTGAATGTAGCCGACTCTTGATGCTGTAGGATCCCAAAAACACTTGTGGTGAATTCCACTAGTAAGGGATTCTAAAGGATCCAAATTCAACCTAGGCTGGATGAAACAGATTGTGTAAACTGCCCATTTTACTCCTACTAATTAGTGATGTGCGGGATCCGAATTCAACCGTGTAAGATGCTATCTTAATGTAGCATACTTTGTGTGCTATATGATTCGTAAAAAAAAGTATTCTGAATCTCGCATGCTAGGGAAACTGAATGATCCAAATTAAACCGAGTCTGAATGGTACTTGATACGGATACCACCCATTCTGAATCATTCTGGTTAGTGATAGTACATGATCCGAAACTAACTGAGTATGGCTGCTTACCGTATCAAATCGATTCTGGATGCTATAGGATCCCAAAAACACCTATTCTGAATTCCTCTGGTTAGGGAATCTAAAGGATCCGAACTCAACCTAGTATGGATCAATCAGAATGCGTATACCCCCCATTATGAGTCCTTTTGATTAGTGATGTTACTGGATCCGAATTCAACCGAGTGTCACACCCTGAATTTTAACAGTTGCGGAAGCACCGCAATGTGTGGCTAGAGCGGTAATCGTTGCATTCCACCAAGTAAACAATAAGTACCAATTACAATTCATCCATACAATTTATTTAAAACCAAGTTTACTATCGTCATCTTATTTAAAGAAAAACCAACTACAACTTTAACAACATTGTTTAAAGTTTAAACGCAAGTTTACAAACATATTAACTAAAAACGGGATGACATCTAAAGCTTGACTTCATGACAACACGGACTTGTTTTCCCAAAGCCGTCCACTAGTTACCTATAATACATTGTTAGTTTTGAAAAACGTCAACAAAAGCTGGTGAATTCATGTATTTATTTTTCGTATCAAATGAATATTTAAAACATTTGAAGTATTAAAATCTGGTATGTATAGCATAAATGAAACTTGTAAGTTCATATTAATGTTTTGCAAGCACACTAATATGTATGCCTAATAGGAGGCAACCAAACCTTGATGATAAATTGTGTCTGAGACACTTGTATTAGACACAAAAGCACTCTTAACGATTTGTTTTTGTTGTTAAGAGTGGGCTCGCCATGTGACATTTTTTACATTTTTAATCATTGAACAATTCTAGAACATTTTCGTATTAATGAAATCTTGTGTTTTATTTGCGAGAATGTATATTTATCAATCATTATACAATCCTGGACAATTTTATTCAATAAAATATTTATTGATAAGAATGCAAAAATGTCAGTCATTGCACAAATCGGTCATTTCGTGTTCGATAAAGTTTTATACTCTATTTACGAAACGTGTAACCGTACAATCGAACGAACCGACATCCATGACATTTCCGTATAAAATCCAAGTTACACATCCCTTAACGCCTTTATATAACCTAAATATTAGGTTAAGAGGGGTTAAAAATGATAAAATGCGACAATTAAGTCCAGGGGCCAAAATTGTCAAAAAAAAAGTTTGCTTCATCATCAAGTTTGGCCACCTATCTCAAATTTTTGACACCTTGCACTCATTTTGCCACACTTAATTTGGTGTTAACACATGTTAGGACACTAATCCTCACTTCATCACCTCCATGATCCTAAAACACTATAAATACCCTTTAATTCATCCATTTTTTTCACACCACTTCCAAACACTTCAAAGCAAAGTGTGAAGTTCTTCTTTCTATCCTTCTTGGAGCTTGTTTCAGCCTTTGGAAGCCTCCTATCTTGAGTTTTGAAAGTGTTCTTCAACACAAGTAAGTACTCTTCCTAGTTCTTTTATTATTTTAGCTATTTTGAGCTAAAAGTCAAACAGTTTGGCTTCCTGTTTGACTTTTGGTTCTGACCATTTTGGTCAAGTCAAAGTTCAAATTGAACTTTGCAACGTGATCGTAATCACGAAGGTATTAATCCCTTGCGATTGCCCCTTCAGTTTACCTCGTTTAGTAGGCGATATAATGAGTCAAAGTTTTACGAGTTAAAAGTAAAAAAATGTATAAAAATGCATTTTACGACGAAAACATTTTTGGGTATTAAAACTTAAGGTTTTGACACCAAATCAGTTTTATAACATTATTAGACATGTTCAAACATGTCTAACTCGTCATTTCTAGTTTAATGTTTTTTCTTAGTCGTAAGTCGAGCAGTTTTACTGCCACTTTGACTTTCGAATATGACCCGTTTGGTCAATCTTAGGATTCAACCAAGCGCATTTTTATGACCATAGTAATTTAGGAAATAACTCTCTGAGATTATACCTTATAGTAATATAGTTTGGTTAGTTACATGATGAGTCGATTTTATGTACTTTTAAAATGCCGAAAAACCCTTTTGGCGCATAAAATGGTTTTAAACATATAAGACCATAGTCTTCTAAACTGATATTATAACATAATCAAACTTGTTTTGACATATAAGACTCATCATAGGACTTATTTAACCATCCAAACCCATAGTTACGCTTGCGACCCGTTAAAGTGGCGTAAACCAATTTAACAAGTCGTAACAGGTCAAAGCACTTAGAAACTCTTCCAGATCAGAGTGTAAGGTATTATAAACCATATCATACGAGTCCAACACTCTTTTGGTTTATAAGACATCATTCTATCCAATCCTCCGATTAAAGTCTCGACACACTAACACAGCATTCCGATACATTAGGACACACTTGAACTCTTCAATCCTTGAGCTTTGTTTGATCATTTGAAAAAGACATTTACGAAATCCTAAATGAGTACATAGCCCCCTCTTTTACGTTTTCAAATGTTGTGGGGTGATTCATATGTGTCTTGAAATCACTACTTTCTCGTTTTCATGACATTATACATGTTTTGCTTATCTAGTACATATAGTACATGATTTCAAAGACATTTTGTTTCATATGTTACTTAGCATACCTAGTACATGATTTCAAAGACATTTTTGCTTCGATGTTGATTAGCTTACATAGTACATGATTTCAAAGATATTTTTGCTTCGTATGTTGACTTAGCATATCTCGTACATGATTTCAAAGACATTTTTGCTTGGTATATTGACTTAGTATGCCAAGTACATTCATGCTTACATTGTTCAAGACATATTGGGGCGTTGAATATACAATGATACATTCATTAACATTGATCATGCCGACCGGTAGTATGTAATGGTACCATAGAATTGACAATCTCGTTCCCACTTCCTAGGTTTGTTTGGAAGTCACTTTAGGGAATGAAAGAATCCGATGAACACTTGATAAACCTTTGTCTTTATAAGGGTTTATCCGACAATCAACAACGCTTGAATGTTTTCGCCAACAATCCATATATATGTGTCAACACAATAAAAGCAATTGATTTATAAGACATGAGTTTTTGTTTAAACAAGACCTTTGTTTATTCAAAACACCTGTTTTATACAAGACAAGACATTTTGGTTATTTTATACAAGACATCTATTTTATGGTTTAAACAAGACTTTTATTTTCCATACAAGACATTGGTTTATACATAGACATTTGTTTATAAATAACATTTGGTTTATGCAAGACATTGGTTTATACATAGACATTTGTTTATAAAAAACATTTGGTTTATACATGTCATTGGTTTATACATGACCTTGGTTTAAACAAGACATCTCAATTGTTGGCTCATGGTAAGTGATTTAAATGACAAGACGTGTACAATATGATAAAATCATGGTGGATACGCCGCTGGTATTTCCTATATATAAGTGCTTTCATTATATTACGTAAAGTAGCGTTATCTAAACCACTTCAAACAAAATACGAGACATAACATATTTTATACAAGGCATGAGTTATTTTGGTTATTAAGTTAACCATGCATCATTTCTTTTAAATCATTTGATTTTCATATGATTTCATAAAAGAAACATTTTTGTAAAGGATCATGGCTACTTTTGTAATAGTTGAACATTTCTTTTAGCTTTCAAAGCCATGAATCTTCATCACAAAACCTATGTTACTCACATGCATTTTATGCTGACATTTTATTTTCACATATGTTTCAGGAGCTAATGTTTGACTTTGAGCATGCTTCACATAGCGCGGACTTGGGCTTTAGTGACTTTAAAATTTGCAATATAATTGTTATGTTTTTAATTTCATTCTCCCAAGACAATGTAAACAATTAAATTCAATAATACAAAACTTTATGTACCATGTGTTGTGAAACAATAGTTCTGTGACATGACTCACCGACGTTTCCACCGCGGTTTGTTGTTTTACGCGGTCGGGGTGTTACACGTCAAAACCCAATAGATTTATCACTTTCGTTCCTCGGTACTTGAATGTTCATTAATGGTCCCTTTGTATAAACCAATCCGCATATGACTAAATATTTTCATTTTTTAGTTAATTATACCAATTGTAATATGTATATTTCCTCGAGTGTCTAAAACTATAAAACAGTTAAATAAAAAGGTGAAACATGAATTCACAGATTTTCATTCTGTGCAAATCTTTATGTGATGTCTGATTCTGCATTCGTGTCTCAACCTACAAGTGTTCTAATTTCATTAGAAACTTAGGTTTATGTTTGTTTTCGTACAAGTATTTCATCTTGAATTCATAATTATACTTGTATTTGTTTGCTTTATTTGTTTGTATACATGTATTTCATATACATATATTTTATATCATTTTAGTTGCAATAGGCCTAGCCCAAAAGTTAAATGTAAAAGCCCAATTTCTTATGCTTAGTATGTATGGGCCTAGTCCAATTTGATTTATAGGAGTGGGCCTAGTCCAAATTAGTTTATCAAGGTTGGCCTAGCCCAAATTAATTTATAAGAGTGGGTCTAGCCCAATTTGGTTAATAAAAGTGGGCCTAGCCCAAAATAATTTAAAAAAGTGGGCCTAGCCCAATTTGGTTTATAAAAGTGGGCCTAGCCCAAATTAATTTATAAGAGTGGGCTTAGCCCAAAATAGTTTATAAAACTAGGCTTGGCCCAAATTAATTTATAAGAGCTTGGCCTAAATTAATTTATAAGAGTGGGCTTAGCCCAAAAGAGGTTATAAAAGTGGGCTTAGCCCAAATTAATTTAAAAGAGTGGGCTTAGCCAAAATTAGTTTATAAAAGTGGGCTTAGCGAAAAAATTTTATTACATAAATGGGTTTAGCCTAATAATTTTGTAAATGAGCTTGATCCATGATTAAAGTTTACTTGTATTTTTATAAAAATTAGTTTATAAAAACTACTATATAGTTTATATAACTTATTTTTATAAGTTCTAGTATGCATAACTTTAGTATGTATGACGGTTCGTATGTTTATTTCGATCGTTTCGTTCGTGTCGTTTGTTTCGTTCGCGTTATTCGTTTCGTCCGTGTCGTTTGTTTTGTTCGTATCGTTTGTCTATTTTGTCCGAATTCTCCGATTTGTTTGTTTTGTCCAAGTTTGGACATATGTATGTGTTATACTAGTAAATTTTTTTTAAGTATGTTTATGTTTGCATTTTTGTAAGTGTTCAAACTAGCATGTATTTCCTAACTTTTCTAAATACATACACATAAATGCATACCATATATATTTTTCATTCTAAATGTATATATTTAACACATATTTAGTTTAAGAAAAAGTCTTGTAATTTTAATCTTAAACGTTTTTACCCAAAACTTGTATAATCATGATTAAACTCTCTAATCATTTTTAAACAAAGTAATCTTTAGTTTAAACACACTTTATCATGATTAATTTTATAAAAATTTTGCCATAGTTTTCCTTAAACTATGGAATTTTCCCATGTTTTATAAACATGATTTTGTATACTTTTTCAAATCAACAAGTTTCCAATCTTCCAATAATAACAAATAAACTAAAATCTCTTAATATGAAGCATCATGAACTTGTAAGTAACCTTGTCTAGTTCAAAAATCATATTTTAAAGTGTTCATCTTTATTTTTAATGTTCATGTAAACTTTTTAGTTGAACAAAAGCTTTATGCAAACTTTGTTCACATATTTTTAAAAACTACACTTTTGTGATATGATTCTTATGTTAGACCCTGTATTAAATGTTTTATAAAAACATTTTTAGGCAAGATTATAAGTTCATGATTTTCATGTTAATGGATTTTGCTAGATCTAAACATGCATGTGTTTAGATCATCCTTTTAACCACAAAAATGCAAGATCAAGTTTACTACATTATGACAACTTTAAAGATCATCAAGACCATCATAATAATCATCATACTAGTTCATTAGTTTTTATTAATGTTTTCAAGTGATTTTTAATTAAGTTTCAAGATGATCTTGTACATTTATGTTAAATCATAACATGAGAAATGTAGTTACTAGATATGAAGCTTACTAGCTTGAGATGACTAAGATGAAGATGATGAGAATATGATGAAGGTCCTAGAGCTCCAAGACTTGAGAATGCTTCAAACAACTTCCATCAACTTGTAAATGTCTTTGATCATCATAAAAGAGCCATGCTTGTAATAAAACTAATGATTTATGAAGATCAAAAAGTTGGTGTTCTTTAGGATTATGAAGATGAAGATGATGAAGATGAGGAGAGATGAGAGAAGTGTTGGTGATTTGTTATGAAAATGGAAGAGTAGTGGTTAGTAGTGTTATAATTCTTCTCATACACTTAGGTTACTTAGATTTATTACAGCACATCACAATGGTTTAGTGGAAGACCCACTAATATCTTTTTTATTGTTAAGTTTATATTTTATAAACTTTTTTTATAAACTTTGATAATTAAATGGTTAGTTTTTATAAAAACTAAAAATCCAACACATTCTTTGTGATGTTAAAATTTGTTTAACTAGTTCACTAAACTAATCATTTTGTTGTTCGGACAACGGATTAGGCTCATGTTTCGTACCGGGTCAAATACCAACAACTTGTATTCTTTTTACGGAATTGTTTGAATATCTATCATCAAGATATTTTTGATATTCAAAATTCGTTAACTAGTTCGCTAGGCCATTAAATTTTCTATTTTGGTCATAGTTTTTGTACCATCTTTGTTATCGGGTAGCTACTGAATGAGTTGTGTAGCTTTAACCAGTAATGTTTATATAGGGATTTTTATGTCGTTTTTAATATCCTATATATTGTTTATGATAAATAATATTTATTTTTTGGATTTCGTACATTTGTTGTTTTGTTCTGCGGAGTGCTGTACATTTCTACAGAATTGCTAAATTTGTCTGCGGACAATACAATTTAGTGTTTATAAAATTTTTCTGAAATTATTATTTGTTAATTGTTTCCAACTAATGTTTCTATGTAATATTTGTTGCGAACATATATTTATGTCTCGTTGTTGCCATATCGGGCTGTACCGCGACTATTAGGACATGAATAGTGTGCTCGTATTTATGCTCCAGTCTAGTACATAGTTTTATAATGTTTCTAATTTTGGTGGAACTGTTATCATACCAAGCTATGATATTTTACATTCTTATACTTTAAGACTTAATTAAATAAAAATCATGTCGAAATATGCGAAAATAAATCATGTGATAAATGTTTATGTTGTACGGAATTACCGATATTTTTGCCGCCGAGTATGGATGCTATTTGAATGTAGCCGACTCTTGATGCTATAGGATCCCAAAACACCTATTCTAAATTCCGCTAGTAAGGGAATCTAAAGGATCCAAATTCAACGAGTCTGAATGAAACAGATTACATATACCACCCAATGTCAGTCTTCTGATTAGTGATGTAAAGGGATCCGAATTCAACCGAGTATGATGCTATCCGAATGTAGCCGACTCTGTATGCTATAGATTTGTAAAACAACCATTCCGAATCTCGCATGCTAGGGAAGCCGAACGATCCAAATAAAACTGAGTTTAGATGGTACAGCACACAGATACCCCCCGTTCTGAGTCATTCCGGTTAGTGACGATACACGATCCGAAAGCAACTGAGTATGGATACTTACCAAATCAAATCGATTATGGATGTTATAGAATCCCAAAAACACCTATTTTGAATCCCACTGGTTAGGGTATATAAAGGATCCGAATTCAACGGAGTCTGAATAAAACAGAATGCTTGCCGCCCATTGTGAGTCCTTCTAATTAGTAATGTTAAAGAATCCGAATTCAACCGAGTATGGATGCTATCTGAATGTAGCCGACTCTTGATGCTATAGGTTCCCAAAAACACCTATTCTGAATTCTGCTGGTTAGGGAATCTAAAAAATCCGAAGTCAACTGAGCCTAGATGAAACAGAATCCAAATACCGCCCATTGTGAGTCCTTCTGATTAGTGATGTTACATGATCCGAATTCAATCAAGTACGGATGCTATCTGAATGTAGCAGACTCTGTATGCTATACAATTCGTAAAACAACTATTCTGAATCTCGCATGCTAGGTAAGCTAAATGATCCAAATTAAACCGAGTCTGGATGGTATAGGATACGGATACCACCCGTTCTGAATCATTCTTATTAGTGATGGTACACGATTCGAAACTAACTGAGTATGGATGCTTACCGACTCAAATCGACTCTGGATACTATAGGATCCCAAAAACATCTATTCTGAATTCCACTGTGTGGGAATCTAAAGGATCCGAATTCAACAGAGTCTGTATGAAACAGAATTCGGATACCGCCCATTGTGAGTCTTTCTGATTAGTGATGTTACAGGATACGAATTCAACCGAGTATAGATGCTATCTGAATGTAGCCGACTATGGATGCTACAGGATCCCAAAAACACCTATTCTGAATTAAGCTGGTAAGGGAATCTAAAGTATCCAAATTCAACCGAATCTAGATGAAACAGATTGCGTATATCGACCATTGTGATTCCTTCTGATTAGTGATGTTACAGGATCCGAATTAAACCGAGTATGGAATGCTATCTTAATGTCGCCGACTCTTTATGCTATACGATTCATAAACAACCATTCGAGTCTGGATGGACAGGATTCGAATACCATCCATTCTGAATTATTCAGGTTAGTGATGGTACACGATCAGAAACTAACTGAGTATGGATGCTAATCGAATCAAACAGAACCTGGATGCTATAGAATCCCAGAACACCTATTTTGAATTCCGCTAGTTAGGGAATCTAAAGGATCCGAACTTAACCGAGCCTGGATGAAACAGAATTCGGATACCGCCCATTGTATGTCCTTGTGATTAGTGATGTTACAGGATCCAAATTCAACCGAGTACAGATGCTATCTGAATGTAGCTGACTCTGTTTGCTATACGATTCGTAAAACAACCTTTCTATATCTTGCCTGCTGGGGAAGCTTCTTGATCAAAATTAAACCGAGTCTAGATGTTACAGGAAACGGATACCACTCGTTCTGAATCTTTTTGGTTAGTGATGGTACATGATCCGAAACTAACCGAGTACGTATGCAAACCGAGTTTAATCGAGTCTGGATGCTATAGGATCATAAAAACACCTATTTTGAATTCCGCTGGTAAGGGAATCTAAAGGATCTAAATTCAACTGAGTCTGAATGAAACAGAATCGTATACCGCCCAGTGTGAGTGTAGATGCTATCTGAATGTAACCGACTCTTTATGCTATACCATTCGTAAAACAACCATTTCGAATTTCGCATTCCAATCAAAATTAAACCGAGTCTGGATGGTACAGGATACGGATACCACATGTTCTGAATCATTCTGGTTAATGATAGTACATGATCCGAAACTAACTGAGTATGGCTGCTTACCGAATCAAATCGATTTTGGATGCTATAGGGTCCCAAAAACACCTATTCTGAATTCCTCTGGTTAGGGAATCTAAAGGATCCGAATTCAACCTAGTCTGGATGAATCATAATGCGTAATATATATCTATATATATATATTTTTTAGATTGATTAAATGGACCTAGTCCATAATTTGATTGTAATAACTCAATCTAATAATTCATTACTTATGGGCCTAGCCCAACAATTTTTGTAAGTTTGGGCCTAGCCCAAATTTGCTTACTTTGTGTGGGCCTAGCCCAATTTGTTTCATGTATGTGGGCCTAGCCCAACCTAATTTCGTTTATTTAGTAGGTTAAGCCCAATTTGTTTATAAAAGTGGGTTTTAGCCCAAAGTTAGTTTTTATAAAATGGATTAGCCCAATTTACTTTTTTTTAAAAGTGGGCTTGGCCCAAAGTTTATTTTTATAAAAGCAGGCCTTAGCCTAAAGTTTGATTTTATAAAAGTGGGCTTAGTCAAATTTGATTTTATACAAGTGGGCCTTAGCCCAAAGTTAATTTTATGAAAGTGGGCTGGTCTATATATTTTTATAAAAATAGTTTTAGCCCAATATAGTTTTTATAAAAATGGGCTTAGTATAATAATTGTTTAGTTGGGCTTATCCAAAAAAATATTTACTAGTATTTGTTATAACTTATAAAAATTTATTTATAAAAACTATAAGTTATATATATTTAAAAGTTTTAGTAAATATAAAGTGTATCGTTTTATTTGTTCATTTTGATCTCTAGGTTCGAGGCGACTATTTCATTCGTTTGGTCTTTGTCGTTTGTTTCATTTATACCATATATTTTATTTTGTTCGAATTGTTCAAGTTTGTCCAAATTGTCCGTTATAAATTATTTTGTCAAAAGTTGAACACTTAAACATATTTTTATACAAAAATACACTATAAGGTGGTTTAAAATATATTTTATTAAAATATATATTTATCTCATTTTTAGTTTAAGAAAATATAAGTAATTATATTCTTAACTTTTTATCCAAATCCTTTATCTAAACATGATTAAAGTTCCTAATCACTTTTAACCACCAAATCTTTAGTTTAATCATATCTTAATCAAGATTAATTTTTATAAAAATTTTGCCATAGTTTTCTTTAAAAATATAAGTTTCCCATGTTTTTATAAACATGTTTTAAGTAATTAAACTAACACAAATCAACATCAATCACAATTTTTTATATAAATGTATTAACATAATGTCATGAACTTGTTATAATTTTTAATCTCTCTTAATATGGAAACTTTATTATAACTTTTATACAAAATTTCTAAATCATAATTTTATTTAATGATCTAATACATGTATAATCATATTTAAAATATGAGATTATGTTCATGACATATTTTGTTAATGAATCTTGCTAATCTAAACATGCATGTGTTTAGATCATCTTTTTATTCATAATTTTGCAAGATTCAAGTTTACTAATTCATAACAACTTCAAGATCATCAAAATTTATCAAGAAAATCACATGATTATGTTAGTGATCTTAGATTTATTAGTGTATTTCAAGTGGGTTTTTATATAATTTTTATGATGATCTTGTGAAATTTTATAAAATAAAAAGTATAACATAAGGCTTAAGATCTTACTACTATCACAATGGCTAGGGATGATCTAAAGGATGAAGAAAATGGATTGATCAAGAGTTCCAAGCTTCCAAAGTGAGCTCCTAATCTTTGCAAACACTTTAGATCTTCATGCAAGCTTGATTTCTTTTGTGTTAGGATTTAAAAAAAAGTGAAGGTGAATATGATAGTATATGGCCGATTTTGGAAGGATAAATGGAAAGTGGGGGGGGGGGGGGGGTTGGTTTAATTTTTTTTGTATAAATCATATATATAATTTTTATCACTTTGACAAACTTTAATAAATTTATATATAAGTTTTTATAAAAACTAATGCCCCAACACTTTAAAGTGATGTTACAATATGCCAAAATAATTTATTAGTCTTGTTGTTTCGTTGTTCGGTTAATAAAGTTAGATCGGGTCTTGTACCGGGTGAAATACTGACATATAGTGATACTTATAAAATTTTATGTTCATAATAATTCTAATACAATTTTTATTGTCCCGTTAATTAATCTAGCTCTTCAGACTAATAATTTTGTCATTTTGAGTTCGGTTATGGTACCAGCTTTGTTGTCAGGTTTTTACTGAATAAACCAATTAGCTTTAAATAATAAGATTTATATATGGGTTATATACTATTTCTAACACCCATTATTATTCTTTAGCTAAAAAAAATTATTTTTGGCTTTTCGGACAATTGCTGAATTTTGCTGCAGACTTGGACAATTTTGTATTTTATATAAATTTTTATGGTATAATAGTGCAGAAATATTTTATATCTTAATTCTATCATATTAGATTGTACTGTAACTTGTTCTTATATTTAATACATGTCCGCGTCGTTGTCATTCGTCTAGGATATGGTATTATATATTCGTGATCTATTCTCATACCAAACTATGATTTGGTTAAATTCCGACTTTTAAGACTTAAAATAAAAAATTAAGTCATGTTATACGATAAATAGACAATGTACTAGTTGTTCAAGTTGTACAGAATTACCGGAATTTTGCCAATTGTCACATTGGTCACTTGGGAAAGAACAGTGGAGGTTATGTATAGGTAAATTACATGAAAATACCTTTTGGTTTATTATTAGTTTTTTGGTAAAGGGTATTTAAGTCATTATATATATATATATATTTTTAATAGATGTTAAAACTTAAATGTGTTACAATATAAAACCACATTTCTCTAACATACCGCTTTTCATATTTAGACCTCAATGTGCTATTTTAACTATAAAACTTTATCTTATATGTATATGTATATATGTAGGGGATGGATCCGTTGAAAATTCATTAGAGTTGTAAAAGCCAATGTGTGACATTTGTGCCTTTTCAATCATTGCAGAATTACAAAAAATTTCGTATTCAATGAAACCCTGTGTTTTATTTCCAAATATTTTTGTATTCAATAAAATCTTGTATTTTATTGATGAGAATGCAAAAATGTCAATCGTTGCACAATTTCGATCATTTTCGTGTTCATTAAAGCGTTTTACGCATTTTTGCGAAACACGTAACTGTACAACCGAATGAACCGACATCCACGACATTTTCGGGCATAATCCAAGTTACACATGTCTTAACACCTTTATATAACCTAAATACTAGGTTAAAGGGATTAAAAATGGCAAACAACTGAAAATACAAGTCCAAGGGCCAGAAATGTCAAAAAAATAATAAATTTTTTGCTTCTTCACCAAGTTTGCCACCTATCTCCAATTTTTGACACCTAGCACTCACTTTGCCACACTTAGTATGGTGTTGACACATGTTAGGACACTAATCCACACTTGAGGACACTTGTCATCACCTCCTTAATCCTAAAATACTATAAATACCCTATGATTCTTCCATTTTTTTTTCTCACCACTTCAAAACAAAGTGTGAAGTTCTTCTTTCTATCCTTCTTGGAGCTTGTTTCCAGCCTTTGGAAGCCTCCTATCTTGAGTTCCGAAAGTGTTCTTCAACACGAGTAATACTCTTCCTAGATCTTTTATTTTTTTAACTATGTTGAGCTAAAAGTCGAACAGTTTGGCTTCCTGATTGACTTTTGGTTCTGACCATCTTTGGTCAAGTCAAAGTTCAATTGAACTTTGAAACGTGATCGTAATCACGAAGGTTATAATCCCCAACGATTTCACCTTCTGATTATCACGTTTACTAGTCGAAGTGACGAGTCAAAGTTTCGGTCAAAAATGCTATGATGTGCATTTTACGATGAAACTATTTTCGGGTATCAAAACACCAAGTTTTGATACCAAATCTGTTATATAAACTTAGTTAGACATATTTTGACATGCCTAACTCGTCACTTCTAGTTTAGGGCTTATTTAGAGTCGTAAGTCGAGCGGTCTTGACCACCGCTTAACTTTCGAATCCGACCCGTTTGGTTGATCTTAGGATCCGACCAAACACATATTTGTGATCATAGTTGTATAGGGAATAACCTACCGAGGTTATACCTTATGGTCACGTCGTTTGGTTAGTGTTATGATAAGTTACCTCTATGTTCTTATAAAAATGATGACCAAAACGCACTTTCGCGCATAAATCCATTTTAAACACATGTAACCAAATTTTTAACATATAAACTGGTGTTATAACATTTTCAAACATGTTTGGCGCATTTAAGACTTATCATAGGACGATCACGCGTTTACGCTAATGACCCGTTAAAGTAGCATAAACTACCTTAACGAGTCATAGGTCAAAAGCATTTAGGATCCTTTCCAAATCAGAATGTTAAGTTTGTTAAACCATATCACATGAGTTCCAACACTCGTTTGGTTTATAAGACTTCATTCCATCCGATCTCCCGTTTGTAGTCCCGACACGCTAACATATTTATCTGACACATTAGGACACGTTTGAGCTTTGTTTATTTCCCTTGATCAAGAACACTTTCGCAATCCCAAGTGAGTACATAGCCCCCTCTTTTACATTTTCTAAATGTTTTTGGGTGATTCATATGTGCCTATAATTATTTCAAGATTTCAAAAACAATATACATGGTTTATATATACTAAATGATTTTCAAAGTGAGTACATACTTCCACTCTTTTACATTTTTGAAATGTTTTGGGGTGATTATGTGCCTATAATTATTTTCAAGATTTCAAAACTATATACATGGTTTATATATACAAAATGATTTTTAAAGTGAGTATATAGTTCCCCTCTTTTACGTTTTAAATGTTTTGGGGTGATTCATATGTGCTAAACTATCTTTTCAAATCTACATATTTACGACGCAAGGCTTAAGTGAGTACATAGTTCCCATCTTTTACATTTTACAAATGTTTTGGGGTGACTCCTATGTGCTAAATCATTTTCAAATTTTCTAAAACAATGTCTATGGTTTATATATAAAACAATACGATTTCAATAATGTGAACAACTTGTTGATGCGTTATCCATAACACAAATGACATTCATTAGCTTTGGCTGAGCCAACCAGTAGTATGTTATGGTACCGTAGGACTGACAATCCCATTATCGGACTGTTCACTGGATTTGGTGAACTATTTTTTATTAACAAATCATTTGTTGATTTGTTAGTCTAGTTAAAGAGACCCTTTGGTGGTATATTAAGATACCCTTTGGTGGTATAGTCAACACAGGTTTGAATGTGTTCATTAAAGAACGATCAAAAGTTTTCACAATTAAAAACATGGACGATTTGTTTATGACATGGACAATTGGTTTATGACACGGACGATTTATTTATAGACAAATGGTTTATAACACGGACAAATGGTTTTGAACAATGTCACGCAATGATTTTCATTTAAAGATATAAACCATACGAAGTTTTCTTTTGAATCAATCTATTACAAGTTTTTTTCTGGGTAAAGGGTTACCCCAGTGATTCTATATATTAAACAAGTTCTCATGGTCACTGGTGGAGTGGCTTGTGATTGGCATGTTGAGGCGCTGATTTGGTTACCCGATGTGGTCGCGGGTTCGAAACCCGGCCAACCCCTTTTAACCACGGGGTGTCAGCCCAGTGGCCAGCCTCACCCATTCCAAACGGGAGGACGCAGGTTCGAGTCCAGCTCGGCCCGAATAATCCTGCTGGGTAGTAACCTCCAGGCAGCTATGGGGCTAAGCTAGCTTGGGGAGGGAGAACCCTCCAGCGGTCAGGGGTTCCGTGCATTTACCCTTTTAACCACGGGGTGTCAGCCCAGTGGCCAGCCTCACCCATTCCAAACGGGAGGACGCGGGTTCGAGTCCAGCTCGGCCCGAATAATCCTGCTGGGTAGCCAGGCAGCTATGGGGCTAAGCTAGCTTGGGGAGGGAGAACCCTCCCGCGGTCATGGTACCGTGCATTTACCCTTTTTTCATATATTAAACAACCAAAAAAACAGTAGTGAGGAGGATCTCCCACTAGTTCAATCATGAGACACACCTCATGAAAGTAAGCCAAGCAAACAACACAAAACAACCACCAAATCAAAAGTACATCACTAGACTAAAATCTAGAAAACGTAAACAAGCAAAAAACACATTAATCATCCTCCATTATCTGATAGGTAGTTGCCATTTATCTCCCATTCACCTAGCAGCCTCCTAACATTCGTACAATTTTTGAACTTAACCCCATCAGCTTGTACCGAACTGTCTTCAATACTAGTTCACAAATGGTATCCGGTGGCCTAGATTTATTCTTGAACAATCTCGCATTACGTTCTTGCATATTATGTATGCTGCACAGACAACAAACACTCTACTTATATAATGCGCCGCTGTTTTCGATCGAGCACGAGCCAGAAGCCAGGCCATAATGTCACTCCATCTGGAAACAACCGTAGACATACCCACCTTATCTCTAGTCTTGTTCCAAACCTGTTCAGAAAACGTACATTCAAAGAAAAGATGGTCATGGGAGTCAACATTCTCATAGCACAACAAACAGCACATCATGTTCATGTTTTTCCTTCTCGAGATGTCTCACTGGAGAATTTTATCCTGAGTAAGCAATTTTCGCCGAATAATCAACCAGATAAAGAAAGCATGCCTAGGGATGCACTGATTAAACCAGACTACTTTAACCCAATCCACTTCCGGCTCCCTAATCCGAATCGAATGCCAGACGCTTGAAGAAGAGAAATCGAGTATATCATCCCCATCCTTCCAACAAATCTGATCCGCCTTATTTGGGTCCAAGTAAACCTGATCCAATTGAATCAACACTGGAAACAAACCCCTCCAAGCCGAGGGCCAAGCCCAAGTACATTGATTATGGATATCCGCAACTGTAGCATGAAGTCTAAAACCCACATTCGAAATGGTCCTAGGAGACAGAAAATTAGATAACGGACCAAGATGACTCCAGTTATCATACCAAGCTGACGTATTAGTCTCATCACCCAATCTAGAACACACGTGATCCCTGATACTAGGCCGAATCTGAAGAAGCTTTCTCCAGCTCCAGCTACAATTCGTACCTTCCTTACATACCCAGAAACTGCGGCCTTTTAACCTGTACGAGTAAATCCAGCTAACCCACAAGGACTCCCTTTTATTAAGAATGCTCCAAATATGTGTCGCCATAAGAGCTTTATTCGAATCTCCAAGCCGCCTAATACCCAGGCCCCCCTCATACTTAGGGACACAAATAGAATTCCATGAGACTTTAGCTTTCCCTCTATGAAAAGTACCCTTGTGCGCCCACAGGAAATTCCGCAATTTAGCTTCAAGATCCTTAATAATTTGTGCTGGCAAAATAAAAACAGAGGACCAATAAACATGCAAAGCTGAAAGCACCGAGTTGATAAGCTGCAACCTTCCTACAAAGGATAAAAATCTATTTCTCCAATTTAGAATACGCTGCTCCATCTTTTCAACTAAAACACTACAATCTCTAAAGAGGAGCCGAGAAGAAATAAGCGGAACACCCAGATATCTGACCGGCAGCAAGCCCTCCTCAAACGGCGTAATCTGTAGAATCTCATTTTTAACATTGGGTGGAACATTACAGAAGAAAGCAGTACTTTTTTGGATACTACGGACCAAACCAGACATGGTCGTGAAACTAGCCAGCGCCAACATGATACAACGAGCAGAGGAAACATCACCACGAGAAAACAGAAACAAGTCGTCGGCAAAACAAAGATTAATAATATGTTGTCTTTCACACCTATTGTGAAATCTATAAGAGGTATCAAGACGAGCATCCCACTTCAAAATGCATGTTAGGATCTCCATGACAAGAGTGAATAAATAGGAGATAATGGATCTCCTTGTCTTAAGCCACGACCACCCTTGAAATACCCATGCACATTCCCATTCACACTAATAGAGTATGACGTAGTTGACACACAAGTCATAATCCAATCCACCATTCTAATATTAACTCCGAAGCCTATACGAACATCCTTAAGAAACTTCCAATCAACAGTATCATAAGCTTTTTGGATATCCACTTTGAACGCACATCTCGGAGGCCCATAATCCCTGTGATAATTGTGCATCAGCTCTTGAGGAAGCAAGATATTATCAGATATTTTCCTACCCGGAATAAAAGCCGACTGGTTAATACTGACAATCAGATTAAGCATCCCCTTCATGCGATCCGCCAAAATCTTACTAATACATTTATAAATCACACTACAACATGCAATAGGACGATAATCCGTAAGCAGCGAAGGGGTCGTCTTCTTCGGCACAAGCACTATCAGAGTATTATTAATTTCCCGAAGGAGTTTGCCAGTCCTGAAGAAATCCATAATGGCATTCGACACCTCATGACTAATGATATGCCACGCACTCTTAAAGAAAGCCGCTGAAAAACCATCAGGGCCAGGCGCTTTATCATTACCAATAGAGAACATGGCCAATTTCACCTCATCAGCAGTAACTGGACGAACCATATGCACAGCATCCTCTGAGTTCAACTTATTCGTGAATAGGCCGGCAGGGGGCCTAGAGTGACCATACCCTTGGCAACCAAGAAATTACTCATAGTGTTTCACAAGCACATCCTGGACGTTATCTCCCTCAACCAAAACCCCATTAGAATCCTTGATGATATCAATTCTGGTCGAGTGATTCCTACTTATCAGGGTAGCGTGAAAAAATTCCGTATTAGCATCACCAGCTTGCAACCAGTCCACTTTAGATTTTTGGTGCAAAAAACGTTCCTCATCTAAGCAAGCTTCCTGAAAATCCTTATTGATTTTTACTTCTTGCGCTCGGAGATCCACGTTAAACAGATCGCTATTAATATCCTGTTGAATAGCATCCAGCTTACCTCTGAGGTTCTCAACTTTCTTGTGCAAATTACCTTGTTTCATTAAGAGAACCCAAAGAGGTTTCTTTAAAAGACGCAGTTCTCTACCACACAAAATTGAGGGACACCAGCAATGGTTGTATCCCAAGAGTTCTTCACAATATCACTGAATTCCAGTTTGTGAACCAAGAAATTAGCGAATTTGAATGGTTTAGGTTTCAGCTTACCAGGAGAAGGGATCTTTAACAAACAAGGGCACTGATCTGAAATCCTATACGGCTGAAAGACCGCAAAAGAGTTAGGAAAATCAACTAAGAATGTGGTGTTACCCATAACACGATCGAGCTTCTTGAGCATCCCAACACCTTTTTTAGGCTTTTGATTCCATGTAAAATGGTAGCCCGAACTATTAATATCAATCACCTCCAATTCAGTGACACACTCTTGAAAGTCCCTTATGCCAGCTGAACCATATGAAGATCCCATGGAATTATCCTCCAGCTTAAGAGCTGAGTTGAAATCTCCCCTAATAACCCATGGTTTATCACCCACGAAATCTTTATGCCTAGCTAGATGTTGCCATAGTTCCCGCCTAGTAACATAATAACTGGCTGCATAAACAACCGAGCAAAACAAGCTCCTCTTATCAAGTTTAAAATTCAACTGAACATGCATAACCTGATCCGTTTGGGCGAGAACCATAGCATCAAACTCCACCGGGTTCCAACCTATAATAAACCGAGTTCCTTTATTACAGCTACTACCATTAGAAGTCCAATCCCAACCCCTAAACACAGTTCTACACACTTTATCAAGGTTACCAATATCCACATGAGATTCTAAAATCGCACAGAAAGACAGATAAATGACTCTTAACCACATGACGAACCTCCTTTTGTTTAAGGGGCCGGTTCAAGCCCCTGATATTCCATGCTGCGAGACTAACAATTAGACACTTCCGGTAGAGGAGTGCTTGCTCCTTTCAGGATTACGAGAGCCCTTAGAAAGAAATTCGTCCATTTCATCATACACTTCAACCACCTCCTCATCCTCTGAGTCTTCCTGGTTACCTTTCTCACCCTTAATATTGTGGCCTCTATCCACCTTGACCTCATTTAACACCTCAAAAGGATTACTTGAGACAATATTCCCCAACGACGGCCGAGTGGCCAGCTCATTCTTCCTTTTAACTGTTATCGGCCGATACTCAAACTTTGGTTTAGGCTTATTAATCTGGATCCCTCCTTTCCTGGCTACTTTTTTACTAGGAATATTGGTGAACCCTTCCTCATCTATTCTAGGAACCAAGTTGCCTTTCCTATTGCCTTGGTTCACTGGGAACCTAGTTTGATTCTGCTTAGCAATACTAGCTGGTTTCCTTGTTTGCTTGGGACATGAATCCTCAGAATGGCCAAATACGCAACAGCCAGAGCATCTAAGTTCGTAGTTTCCTTAATAAAACCCTCCCCATTAGCCTCCGGTATTGCTATCGTCAACTCCTCTTTCAATTCCTTGTCCGCTGAGATTTCTATTAAAGCTCTAGCATAACTGCTACGCCCCCAAGTGTCCATACACATCGAGCTAGTATAGGAGTCCAAGAGCTTTGGAACGCCAATAGCAGTAGCGATCATACTAAGGCCATCCTCCGTGTATGCAGCAATCGGAACCTCATGAATTTTCACCCAGACTTGAACTTTGGTTACCTCCTTCTTTTCCAACTTTGTTGTCGGCGACCATTCATTGAGGAAAAGAGGTTGTGACCGTATAATCGATGGACCCTCCTTTAGAGCATCCAGCATACCTTTTTGATCCGCAAACTTAAAGAAGAAAAAACCATTTGCATTCATCATTGACTTCTGTAATCCAAATTTCTTCCAGTTATTGCGAACAAAATACTCCACAACCGGGAAAGCAATACGATCTCCTAAAAATTACCCATACAACGTGTTGGCAAGTTTTTTTTGGGTAATGGGTTACCCCTGTAATTCTATATATTAACCAACCCAATAACACAAGTAGTGAGAATAATCTCCCACTAGTTCAATCATGAGACATCCCTCATGACAGTAAACAAGCAAACAAAATAAAGCAAAAAACCAAAATTACAATTTCATCTACTAGGCTAGAATCTAGAACCACTAATCACATAGAGAGAGTAGTTCTCAGCCTCCATTGTCGGATATGAAATTGCCATTAATCTTCCATTTACCTAGCAACCTTCTAACATTCGCACAATCTTTGAACTTAACCCCCATCAGCTTGTACTGAATTGTCTTCAAAATTTGTTCGCATATGGTGTCAGGTGGCCTAGCATGATTCTTGAATAACCTCGCATTACGTTCTTGCCATATTATGTATGCTGCACAGGCAACAAACACTCTACTTGTATAATGCATTGCTGTTTTCGATCGAGCACGAACGAGAAGCCAGGCCATGATGTCACTCCATCTGGGATCAACCGTAGACATGCCTACCATATCTCTAGTCTTGTTCCATACCTGTTTAGAAAACGTGCATTCAAAGAAAAGATGGTCTCATGACCACCTTTTTTCGAGTGTTTATATGCTGCTCAGGTCTGGAATGGCATTCGAGATAAAGCAGGAATGGGATCGCTACCTAACAAATGGGAAAGGATTTTTGATCATTTGGTGCAATATGCGGAATCAAAACATGCTACTCATGTTATTGGAAAGCTTGTTGTTAGTGCGGCAACTTACTTCGTGTGGCAGGAACGAAATCAGAGATTGTTTTCTACGAAAAAAAGGAGTGCAGATCAACTCATTGAGGTTATTCTACTAACAGTTCGGATGAAGCTACATTTGATGAAATTTAAAGACACGAGTCACACTAGAGATCTTCTACAGGAATGGAGCCTTCCTAGAGGGTTGCTGATAACTGATGATGAATATGGCTAATAGTGTTACATGTGTTTTTCCTTTTGTAATTTAGTGTTACGTGTATTGTCGAGTGACGTGCTTATTAAATAGGTATCTAGCGGCTGTAGGATGATTGCTTGATGAACTCTAGTATGGCTTGTCATACTTGAGAATTGAGGTTTCTGTCTACCTCACTTGTTATTTTTGGATTGATTGATATAATATTTACCGGGGTAACCCTTTACCCAAAAAAAAAAGAAAAGATGGTCATGGGAGTCAACATTCTCATAGCACAACAGACAGCACATCATATTCATGTTTCCTTCTCGAGATGTCCCACTGGAGAATCTTATCCTGAGTTAGCAGTTTTCGACGAATAATCAACCACATAAAGAAAGCATGCTTAGGGATGCATTGATTAAACCAGACTACTTCAACCCAGTCCACTTCCGGCTCCCTTATCCGAATCGAATGCCAGACATTTGAGGACGAGAACTCAAGTATATCATCCCCATCCTTCCAGTAAATTTGGTCCAATAAATTTGGTTCCAGATAAACCTTATCCAATTGAATCAGCACTGGGAACAAGTCTCTCCAAGCCGCGGGCCAAGCCCAAGTACCATGATTATATATATCCCCAACCGTATCATGAAGTCTAAATCCTGCATTGGAAATGGTCCTAGGAGACAGAAATTTAGATAACGGACCTAGTTTACTCCAGTTATCATACCATGCTGACGTATTATTCCCATTGCCCAATCTAGACCATACGTGATCCCTGATATTGGACCTCATCTGAAGTAGCTTTCTCCAGCTCCAGCTACAATTTGTACCTTCCTTACATACCCAGAAATTGCAGCCCTTTAATCTGTAGGAATAAATCCAGCTTACCCACAAGGACTCCCTCTTATTAATAATGCTCCAAATATGTTTCACCATAAGAGCTTTATTCGAGTCTCCAAGCCGCCTAATACCCAGGCCACCCTCATACTTGGGGACACAGATAGAATTCCATGAAACTTTAGCTTTTCCTCTATAAAACTTTCCCTTCTGCGCCCACAAGAAGTTCCGCAATTTAGCCTCAAGATCCTTAATAACTTGTGCTGGCAAAACAAAAACAGCGGACCAATGAGCATGTAGAGCTGAAAGTACCGAATTAATAAGCTGCAATCTTCCTGCAAAAGATAACAATCTATTTCTCCAGTTTAGAATACGCTGCTCTATCTTTTCGATTAAAACATTACAATCTCTAGATCGTAGCCGAGAAGAAATAAGCGGAACACCCAGGTATTTAATCGGCAGCAATCCCTCCTCAAATCGCAAAAGCTGTAGAATTTCGTTTTTAACATTGGGTGGGACATTACAGAAGAAGGCATTACTTTTCTGGATACTAGGGACCAATCCAGACATGTCCGTAAATGTAGCCAGTGCCGACATGATACAACGAGCAGAGGAACGTCACCACGGCCAAACAGAAACAAGTCATCAGCAAAGCAGATATTAATAATTTGTTGTCTTTCACACCTATTGTGAAATCTATAAGAGGTATCAAGACGAGCATCCCTCTTCAAAATACATGTAAGGACTTCCATGACAAGGGTAAATAAATACGGAGATAAAGGATCTCCTTGTCTTAACCCACGGCCACCCTTGAAATACCCATGCACATTCCCATTCACACTAATAGAGTATGATGTAGATGACACACACGTCATAATCCAATCCACCATTTTACTATTAAAGCCGAAACCTATAAGAATATCCTTGAGAAATTTCCAATCAACCGTATCATAAGCTTTTTGGATATCCACCTTGAAAGCACATCTCGGAGGACCATAATCCCTATGATAATTATGCATCAACTCTTGAGTAAGTAGGATATTATCAGAGATTTTCCTACCTGGAATGAAAGCTGACTGGTTGATACTAACAATCTGATTAAGCATCCCCTTAATGCGATCCGCTAGAATCTTGCTAATACATTTATAAATCACATTACAGCACGCAATAGGGCGATAATCCGTAATCAGATTTGGGGTCACTTTCTTCGGCACAAGCACTATCAGGGTATTATTAATTTCCCGGAGGAGTTTACTAGTTCTGAAGAAATCCATAATGGCATTCGACACCTCATGACCTATGATATGCCAAGCACTCTTAAAGAATGCTGCTGAGAAACCATCAGGGCCAGGGGCTTTATCATTACCAATCGAAAACATGGCCGATTTCACCTCTTCAGCAGAAATTGGGCGGACCATATGCACAGCATCATCTGGGTTTAACTTATTCACAAATAGTCCAGAAGGAGGCCTAGAGTGACCATGACTGTGACAGCCAAGAAATTGCTCATAGTGTTTCACAAGCACATCCTTAACATTATCCCCCTCATACAAAACACCATTATAATCCTTAATGCTATCAATCCTGGTCGAGTGGTTCCTACTTATCAGGGTAGCGTGGAAGAATTTCGTATTTGCATCACCAGCTTTCAACCATTCCACCTTTGATTTTTGGAGTAAAAATCGTTCCTCATCTAAGCAAGCATCCTGAAACTCCTTATTGATTTTTATTTCCTGCCTTCGGAGGTCCATATTGAGCGGATCGTTATCAATATCCTGTTGTATAGCGTCCAGCTTATCTCTTAGGTTCTCAACCTTCTTGTGCAGATTACCTTGTTTCATCAAGAGAACCCGAAACGGTTTCTTTAAACTACGCAGTTTCTTTACCACGCTAAATTGAGGGACCCCATCAATGGTAATATCCCAATAGTTCTTGACAATGTCAATGAATTCAGGTTTGTGAATCAAAAAATTAGCAAACTTGAAAGGTTTAGGTTTCAGCTTACCAGGAGATGGGATTTTTAACAAACATGGGCAATGATCTGATAACCCATACGGCTGAAAAACCGCATAAGAGTTTGGAAAATTAGTCAAAAACACGGTGTTACCCATAACACGGTCAAGTTTCTTGAGCAATCCTATGCCTTTTTTAGGCTTTTGATTCCATGTAAAATGGAATCCCGAGCTATTAATATCAACCACCTCCAACTCGGTGACACACTCTTGGAAATCCCTCATTCCCGCTGAGCCATATGAAGATCCCATGAAATCCACGGATTATCTCCTACGAAACCTTTATGTTTAGCTAGCTGTTGCCATAGATCCCGCCGATGAACATAGTAGTTTGCCGCGTAAACCACCGAATAGAACAGGCACCTCTTCTGACGCTTACAACTCAACTGAATATGCATAACCTGATCTGTTTGGGCGATGACCATAGCATCAAATTCCATTGGGTTCCATCCTACAATAATCCGGGTACCTTTACTACATATACTACCATTAGACGTCCAATCCCAACCCCTAAACACGGTTCCACATACTTTATGAAGATTACCAATATCCACATGAGATTCTAATATTGCACATAACGACAGGTGATTACTCCTGACCACATGACGAACCTCCTTTTGTTTAAGAGGCCGGTTCAAACCCCTAATATTCCATGCTGCTAGACTAACCATTAGACACTACCGTTGAAGGAGTGCTTGCCCCTTGTTTGTGTTCAGTATTACGAGTTCCCTTTGAAAGTAATTCATCCATTTCATTATACACTTCCACCACCTCCTCATCCTCTGAGTCTTCCCGGTTCCCTTCCGCATCATTACGTGTTGGCAAGTTTATCTTGCACCACTCGAACCGACTCCTTAGGAAGCACAAGATCACAGTCCGCATGATGTTCGGCACTCACAAGTGACCGGAAATTAACTTTCCTATTCTTTTGATTCATGACAGAAGCCGCATAGGAAATCGGCTTGGTTAAATTATCAACCTTATTCTGGTTTTGTTCCATATTAATTCCCCCTCCTGACTCTGATCAGACTTACTGTGATCATCAATTACTGGTTCAGTAATCTTAAGGAGTTCATCGGTCATATTAGTCTTCTTATAATCAGATTGTGACCCTTGGACAACACCCCTACGTGGGACAAATGTATTGCCGTCAACATCCACTATCCGGTTTGCAATCCCCTGGAAATAAAGAGGAGACCTTCCTCGATCATGTTGCACGTTACTAGAGAGATTTAAACGCTCATTCTGCTTAGTTTCATCAACCCTCTCCATTACACAAGAAAACAAACAACCATGCACAAGAATCTCAAACGCCAAACCAAGAAAATACCGCCAACACAGAGAAAACACAGGAAACCCTAATCTAGCATAAACCCTAACCCATGACTCAAGCAAAAACTATATAGAGGAATAAGTAAATCAAGGTTTATGCCCAACCAGAAGGACCGATGGACTCACAACTCTATACAATCTGATCAAAAAATGGATTAAGGCGGCGATTTTTTTGTAAAATAAACTTGTAAATCTATTACAAGTTTATTTTACAAAAGAAACATTTTGGTCAAGATTCATGGCTACAAGGTTTTCACAACTCTAACCAACTTGTTTTAGTTGGTTGATTGTATTGCAATATCAAACACTTTTGATACGAGGTTTTCACTTAACGACTCTTGTAGTCGGACGAGGTGTTGCAATATGTATACAAAGCCATGAATTTGACACACTCACAAAACCTATGTACTCGCCGACACTTTTATGCTAACTCTCTTTTCACATATGTTTCAGGAGTCAATACTTGATAATATGATGCATGCTTCACGTAGGAATGGACGTGGGCCTTAGTGACTTAAAACATGAAAGACAGTGTATTTATGTGTTGTTCTTGTTTATCCCAAGACAATGTAAACATTTAACTCAATAAAACAAAATTTTACATTCCATGAGTTGTGAAACAATAGTTCTGTGACATGACTCCCCGACGTTTCTGCCACGGTTCGTTGTTTTACGCGGTCGGGGTGTTACAACCCGTAATGATAATTCGGTTTGCATGTTCACCCCAATTCCTCCTAACTTGAATCAAGAGATCCTCAGATGCGAATGTCAAAAGAAAGTGTTGTCAAAAAAATCACAAAAGATTTAAAAGCAAAATCATACTGAAGATTCATCATAGTATGAATAGATAACACATGAATTGGTACTATAATGCGGTGTGTGTGGCTATATGTAGTGCAATGCGTATGTATATGCTAAATGTATAGTGTATGCGATATTTAAAAGACGAACTTTGCAATCTGGAGCGCAGTGTCATAGTCGTTTTTGGAACTGATTAGGTTATAGTCTGGTTTTACAAAAGCTTTTTAAAATCTAGTTCACTATAACCAGTGGCTCTGATACCAAACTGTCACGCCCCCAAATTACCACTTGCGGAGTTTACCTCGAGAGGTGTGACCGACCAGAATCTAGCCACTAACCATATCGAACTAATAGTAAATATTCAAAAACAAAGTCATCATGTCCAACATGAATAGTGAATTCCAATTAAATCATTTCAGCATAGTATGTATTCAGCGGAAGCAAATGTAAATATCTCAAACAATTGAAATAAAATGTTTTAAAGCGTAAAGTTTTATTGTTTGCAATCTAGTAATACGCCTCATGACACTTCAGGCTCCCCAGACTGTAAGTCCCGTGCAATGATTATCTAACGACCTGCAACCATGTAGAAAAGTGTATCAGCGATTAAGCCGGCGAGTTCACAGTTTTATTTAACGAAAACGGATTGGTGTTTAGTTTAAAGACGTGTCGTTAATAACTGGATACCAGGTGACGTATGTTTTTTGCCCTCATCAAATACTAATTAACATGCATGCATCTATCACGACATCACTGAACGACCACACAAGTGTCACGAAAGATTTAAAATACTCTTCAGTATATTCAGCAATATAGTGCATTTCGGATAGTTTTCGGAGTGTTATCCGGAATAGTTCGTGTACCGGAAGATTCCCAAAAAAATTACAGGGCGTGTCAATCGGAGCGTCGACTATTGTGTAAAAATTTGGTGACCAAACTCCTTAAGGATTTTCCGTGAAAAATCAAACACTGAACAGTGGTCAGATTCGTCAAAATCTGACCCCTGCCCACTAAATATTTTCTTAAAAATTCATCTTTTATCCTATTGAGTTGAAACTAGCGGCAAAATTCTAAAAACATCAAAGGCTATCTACAGTAAGAATTTCATAGGAAAATCCAGATACGTAGCAAGTTATGACGCAAAACATATCACGTAAAATCTGCAGGAAAATGCAGCTTTCATAGCTAAAACGAATCACTTTATTTAAAATAGCAAACGACATCCAAAAATCATGATTCTATCGCCATTAGAAGCGTATTTTGAAATAGCATGTAATAGACTCAAGAAAATCAAATTTCATTAAATTATGATCCTGTTACAGCCAACTAAAGTTGGCCTGTAAACATCAACCAGCTGTCTGTTTTCAGGTCTTAACTTTCTAACGCGTGTTCGAGTGATTCTGTTAACATTCTTAGCGAACAACAACGACCCTTATATACACTTACAGCAGTTTATCATCACCAAATGTCATCTATACTATTAAATCAGTAAGATTCAACCCGAAGACATAACCCTAGTTAACATATATAAGCCTATGCATATCTAAAGAGTTAAACGAACGTTATACGAGATTCTCGTGTATCCTATTCCTCAAGTTAACATTATAATCAATATAATAATCAAAGATATAACAAAACACAACCAGGTAATGCAAGAATCACAAACCGAAACACACTAATCATAAGATATAGAGTGCGAGAGGGAGAGAGAGTTCGAGCGGGAAGGAGAGTAGCGATGGAGTTGTGACGGTGGGAGGGAGGGGTCTTCTTGCTGCCGTAAGTCACCAGGGGATGCTAGGGTTTCTTATTTTTTATGATTTTGCGTAACAATATGCATACGTACATACTTGCATAGAGGTGGGGTTGGGCTTTCGGTGTATGGGCTGAGAGATTAAAGATGGTGGGTTGGTGTTGAATAGGGCTGCACAAGTGTTCAAGAGAGGTGTGGGCTGCCAATGAAAAAAAAAACGTATGGGGAGTATGGCATTGAAATGCTATTACAATACATACATATATTTGTTTAATTACTATTATTTTTTAAAAATCACAACTAATCTTAAGAGATAATTTATCATCCACAAATATAATATATATTAAACAAGCTATGGTTCAATGGTTCAAGTATGTTCAGCATGATTAAGATTTGGCTTCAAGCATTCGCTTTTATAAAATACATTAGATAGGTGTAATTAATTTGTCACACTGGTTCATGCATTTATAAAACTGAGATAAGTATAACGGCGCTAACCTCAGAAGTACAGGTTGTCACATATCAACTACTTGTGCTAAGAATGCTATGCATCCTTTCCGTAAGCACTTCTGAGCTTTCATACAAGTGATAACTTGTAGTTGTGTTTCGTTTTTCTCGCCATGAAGAAGAAGTATTTCGTTATTCGGAAGAGGAATACGAATGATCTTGTCGCAACACACGACTTCAGCTCAGTTATTGGATAACCAATCCATACCAACTACGTTATCGAAACTACCTAATTGGACGGGTAATAAGTTGATGTTAAATTTTTGTCCACCAAGCTCTAAAGAGCATCCTTTTACAATCTCTCTAGATTCAATCATTTTTCCGTTCGCTAGTTCGATAATGAAAGGAATGTCTAATTTATTTGAATTTACTCTAAATATATCTTTGAACTCTAAAGATATAAAACTGTAATCTGCGACAGTATCAAATAAAATAGATGCAAAGTGATTGTTGATAGGAAACGTACTTGTGATCACATTAGGATCTTGGCGCGCTTCTCGGCTCCTATCACAAAAGCTCGGCTGTGGCCTTTGTTTTCTTTTGGGCAATCTTTCTTAAAATGACCCAAATCTCCGTAACCGTAGCAGCCTTGGTTCTTTCCTTTCCCGTTTCCATTTCCGCTACTGCTTTCTCTCTTCTCTACGTTCTTTTTTCCCTTGTTATTTCCCCAACAATTCTCAGTGCGGTGTCCTAACTTTCCGTACTTATCACTCTTGGTGGTTCGGCATCCACCATAGTGATGATATCCACACTTGTTGCACTTTGGTGCATTTCCCGCATAACCTTTTGGTCCAATTTATGTTGTAGCCACAAATGCTTTACCTCTTTTCATTGCGGGGGCTTCCTTCTTCTTGTTGTCTGACCTCGATCCCTTTTTGAACTGAGAAAATTTTCTCTTATTGTCATGTGAAGATGACCGCACATGTGTCTCCCTGGTCTTCTCAGCACCTCTTCTTGAAAGCTTATTCATTCTTATCGCCTCTTCGGTAAGACTCACAGCAATTGTTGTAGCTTCGGTGGTAGTTGCCAGATGCGACGATGTAACCATACTTTGGATCTCCGGGCTAATCCCCAAATGTAACGCTCAATTAGTTTAAATTCGGGAGTTACCATATATGGAACAACCCGAGAGAGATCGTGAAAGCGTTGAGTATAGCCATAAATATCGAATCCAATCATCATTAGGTTCCAAATTTCGTTTCTAGCTTCTGCAATTCAGTTATTAAACAATATTTTTCTCTCATCATGTCCTTCAATATTTCCCACGTAATAGCATATGCGGCTGCATCTCCTGGCGTCTGTACTTGTAGATTCACCATGAAAGAGCTTAGTCAATGAACAAACCCAAAACATACATAACTCTCTGATTAGGAGAACAATTACTCATACGAATCACAGAGTCTGTGTTTTCAGTCCATCGAACAAATGCCATAGCACCGCTAGTGCCATCAAAGTTTAGTGGCTTGCAATCCAAGAATTGCTTGTACATGCACCCTAAAATGTTTGATCTCAAGATTTGTCAAAAATATATCTTTTTGCAAATAAATATTTATGATAAGTCTTTTGGTAAGGTTAGAATAATCAACCGTTAGCAAGATTTTGAACTCTTGGTGGGGTTTGAATTCTAGCTTCGTTATCTTGTTGGGTACGGTTAGTTTCATGTTGTGCGATCGCTTCGGCGATTCGTTGGTTATGCAAAGCATCTAGTTCAGCTTGTGATGCAGGTAGAGAAGTTGGTTGACGTTGGCGTATATATCTTCTTTTTGGTGCCATGATCTTCATATATAACATATAGAAGTGATTAGACAAATATTTAAATAAATATTGTCATTTATGGACTCAGATTGAATAAATACGTCATCATAAAGTATACTAATGTATAAAGATCGAATAAATCGAATCATCCCTTCACATAAGGCATCCATACGATAATCATCATAACAGGAACATAGCGAATAATAACAATGCATAATAAAAGAAAAGATACCAACTTTCACATATATATATATTGTCAACTTGTTGCATCATTTTTATGAAGAACAAAATTCGGAGTTACATCGTGTCACACCCCGTATTTCCAACAAAACACCGGCCGGGTGGGGAATATCGTGACGTAAGTTGATATCATCATAGTCAATTAAACACAGCACAGCGGAAGTCTTGGAGTTTAAATTATTATTACCAACCAAATGTTCAAAGTACGAAAAATATTATACAGACGGCTTATAACGAAAGATACACAGGCGGATCGTAAAATATACAAAAATGTATAACATACTTTAGGCAGATCTAAGGATTTGCAAGATCCTATTATATCACTACCAAGCAGCTTCCAGCCTATTCGTATTGTACCTGCAACTTAGTCTTTTGAAAATACGTTAGCTTTCGATGGTAAATACACCTAACTAACTCATTTTGAAAACATTTCAAAACTGGATTTAAGTGCACAGGGCAAGAAAAATCTTTTATAACTTGGGAAAGTCACCTTGTAACCTTGTTAACAGATTCACATGCTTGTCCATACATATGGGGCCCAGTACAGAGACTGAGACATGCTTAACGTACACACCACTTATGAACCCATAAGGAGTTATCCCCAACTAGTGGGTAAAAATAATTTAGCATTCGCATCTGTCGGGTGTATGCCTACACCCCGTGCTTTGGTCGTGGCCATTAACTAATGTAGTGAGCCAAGGATATCCAGGACACGGTTGTTAACCCCCAATGTTTAAGTTATCAAACAAAACTGATTAAAACGAAATATGAGGATTTACTAGCCACAATCCGGCATTCGATTGATCCCATTTCCGAACAAGCGGTAATAATTTACCGTAACCCAAGCCCGTATAGGGGAAATAAGTCAAGATTATTTACCTGAGTTTATCTTGATTTAAAATGCAAGATTTAATATCTCAGTCGTATTCAAAATGAAATAAGTGCAGATAGCATTCACTGGAAGGCTCTTGTCTGAATTATGGCTTAAGCGAACCAATTAAAATGCTAACGGTCTTATTTAAGACATAGACTTAGACCGACTAGCTTAAAGGATCAAAACGGTATAATATGCTAGATTAAGCGACGACCGGATAGAATGTAGTTTAAACCCAACAAGTACTATGACTTGTATAATATGGTTAAACCATAAGCATTATGGGTTTCGAGATTCAAAATGATAAAGTTAAACCCGTTTCGATTAATTTCCGTAAACTAGTTATATATGCTTAACCGTACGCATATAAGCAATATCGGGTAACCAGATGAGTCATGAACAAGTTCTATATGCCATTATATTTTAAATATGTTGTAATATCATTAGGATATCAACTTACATGCTCGTCAAGGTTTTAAAATGAAATTATGCCTCATAGGGGCGTTTTGGTAATTATACATCGTATAGAAGGAACTTGAATATATTTTAATGTTATGATCATAAGTATTCTGGAAAAATATTTAATTTATGATATATTATCAGCAAGATATTGATCATATGTATAATTTATCATTTAAGACCATACTATGCATCGTAGGGGCATTTTGGTCATTTTACACATAGTTTGATAACTTATTTGGGATTCTGAGTTTATATTATATACCTACTATAAAAATACTTTAAATGACTCTTAAAATTAGTAGGTAACAAGTCTTGGTTGATTAATATGGTTTAAAACCATACTATCGCCGAAACGGCGTTTATGTCGCTAAATGACGATTTGTTCAAAGTTTAATGAAAACTGATGTTAAGATCAGGTTTATATATTAAGATGTATTATTTAATATAACACATCAGTAGATAAAAAGATTTGGTATACAAATATGACTAAAACCATTTTATGCGCCATAAGGGCTTTATCGTCATTTGTCGACATAATGCAAGGACTTGTATGTAAACTAAGTATATAAACTGACTTGATATCCCAAACAATCTTAATTATGATATTAGATCAGTAGGAAATTCATTTTCAAGTTCGTTATCAATTAAAACCTTAATTTATGTAAAAAAAAAAAAAAAAAGAGCATTTTAGTCAATAATTGGCATAATAACGGAACTTGTGCATAAACTCAGATTCTTATTATGATCATGTAATATAACCTCAGAGGGTTATGCTAAATCATATTATGATCATAATGCAACCTTAGATCACTAGCTAACTAATCTAAATCGGGTCAGAATCGAAAGTCAAAGCAAAAGTCAAACTTTGCGACTTTCGGTTGCGAATCGACCCTAGAACTGAAATTGACGAGTCGAACATGTTCTCTCATGTTCTAATAATTATTACTAACTTGTTTATATGTCAAAATCTGTCAAAACATATATAAACTCAAATTATAATATTTTCAAAATCTGGCATGTTTGACTTTTTAATATTAAAACTTTGACCCGTCAATTGGTCTAGCAAACGTAATCTTTAGGAGGTGTCCTTAATAAGGATTAACACCTACCTTGTTACGATCACTTAGCCATGTTCGTTATGAACAATGGCTGGACCATATGGTCTTAACCGAAACTCAAACTGTTTTCCGTAAACGCTTGACTTTTGGCTATAAAAAGCCTATAAACGAAAATACAAGAGAAAGGAACACTTACAAGTGATCCTTGGATGAAATAGAACTATGTTGGATGCTCCTTTCTGTTAGGAACTCCCAGAGGAGGGAGATAGAATGAATTATGAGAAGGTGCAAGTTCAAGTGAAGAACCTTTACACCTATTTATAGTTGGAGAGCTTGAAGGAGGTGATGACAGGTGTTAGCAGGTATTAGAGGGAGCCTACAAGTGTCCTAAAACGTGGCAAAGCAGTTTGGAAGTCCATGGTTTCGAATCAAATGGTTTTTGGCAACATGTGTGGGTGCCAAGCAAAATTTTCTACAGACACAGCCATCTGGTAGCCCGCGAGAGACCAGACCCATGTCTCTCGCGGCCCGCGAGCGCCACATGGAAACTTTCAAACTTTTCCACATTTAGCCCCTCAACTTATTAAACTTCTAAAACCTTTATATGCATAATTAGCCCTCCATAGCCAATATTTGGCGTACCCGGGAGTATACCCGGACATTGTCAAGCTCTCGGTTCGTTAAAAGGTCACTCGGAGGTATAAATTAACATGTTGACACTTTTAACACCTCCATCGTCTAACTTTTACATATTTACGTAATTAATCCCTCTCGTCCAACAAGTGGCTCATATGAGAGTTTAGGACTTTGTAAAAGGTCACTCAAAGGCTCCGTGTAAGCTTGTTGACAGTAATGGTCACTCAGAGGCTCAGTTTAAGCATGTTGACACTAATGGTCACTCAGAGGCTTGGTCTAAGCATGTTGACACCTTTAGTTTTTATCACTCCTTATTAGACTTAATATAAAAGTAATGACACGTACTATATTATTGGACACGATTTTACGAGGTGTTACATCCTCCCCCTTAAAAGAAATCCCGACCTCGAGATTTTATTCAAAAAGATGGGGGTATTTTTTTCGCTTAGTGGACTCAACCTCCCATGTATACTCGGGGCCTCGAAGGGCATCCCACTTACTTTTACTATAGGTATCTTTTTCCTTCGGAGCTTCTTAACAAGTTTCTCAACAAACCTTAGGTTTTCATCAATTTGCACATCATGATGTGACATTGCTAGTGACTCATCGGCTAGGCATTTTCTTAAGATTACAGATGTGGAATACATCATGAATTCCACTAAGCTCCTCTGGCAGCTTAAGCTTATAAGCTACAGTGCCGACACATTTGATTATCTCGAATGGCCCAATGTATCTTGGGCTTAACTTGCCCTTCTTTCCAAATCGCATTACCCCTTTCCAAGGTGATACTTTTAGCATGACTTTGTCCCCTATTTGGAACTTAAGAGGTTTACGCCTCTTGTCAGCATTGCCCTTCTGCCTATCACGGGCAGCTTTGAGTCTATCACGGATTTGCACAATCTTATCCGTGGTCTCCAAGACAACTCTGGTCCCTATAGTTGGGCTCCAAACTTTTGCCCAACACACGGTCGTTTGACATTTTCTCCCATACAAGGCCTCAAAAGGAGCAGCCTCGATGCTCGTAATGAACTATTATTATAGGATAATTCTATTAGGGGTAAGTGGTCATCCCAACTTCCACCTAAATCAATCATACATGCTCTAAGCATGTCTTCCAAAGTCTGAATAGTATGCTCACTTTGTCCATCCGTCTATAGGTGGTAAGTCGTACTAAAGTTTAATCTTGTGCCTAAAGATTGTTGGAAACTTTTCCAAAAGTGAGATGTATATCTTGTATCTCTATCGGATGCAATAGATACCGGCACACCATGTAGGGACACAATCTTGTCCAAGTACAACTTAGCCAATTTATCAGAATTATAAGTCCCCTTAGTTGGCAAGAAATGCACTGATTTAGTCAGCCTATCCACAATGATCCAAATCGTGTCATTACCACGTTTGGTCTTAGGTAACTTGGTAATTAAATCCCTAGTTACCATTTCCTATTTCCAAGTGGGAATCTCAAGCTGTTGTAGAAGTCCTGATGGTTTCTGATGTTCGGCTTTAATTTGCAAACACGTCAGACACTTAGCTATATAAGTGACTATGGATTTCTTCAACCCATCCACCAATAATTCTTTTTCAAATCCTGATACATCTTGTCACCACCTGGGTGAACTAAGTATCTCGTATTATGCGCTTCTTGGAGGATTAGATCTCTAAGTCCTCCAAAGATTGGAATCCACCATTAAATCTAAAGATTCCATCTTTTCTAGGCACTAACTGATCAACAATTCTGCCTAATCCTTCATTCGAAATATTTGCCTCTAATAGGGCTTGCTTTTGTGCATCTAATAGCTTCTCATTCAAGCTATTTCTGAGTTCGATGCTCTTGGCGTTAATCCTTACAGGCTTAACCCTTTCCTTGCGACTTAAGGCGTCAGCAACGACATTTGCCTTGTTGGGATGATAGCAAATTTCGCAATCATAATTATTAAGTGTTTCTATCCAGCGGCGTTGTCGCATGTTCAAATCCTATTGATTGAACAGATGTTGGAGACTCTTATGGTCAGTGTATATAATACACTTTGTGCCATATAAGTAATGTCTCCACAACTTAAGTGTAAATACAACAACACCCAATTCCAAATCATGGGTGGTGTATATCCTTTCATGCACCTTTAATTGTCGTGATGCATAAGCAATCACTTTGCCTTTTTGCAATAGCACACAGTGCAAGGCATTACAATAAACGAGAAAGTCCTCAATACCCTTAGGTAGAGATAATATAGGAGCATTGCTCAACTTATGTTTTAGTATTTCAAAAGATTCTTGTTGTTTTGGACCCTAGTTAAACTTGACATTCTTACAGGTCAAGGTAGTTAAAGGAGTGCCTATCCTCGAAAAGTTCTCAATGAACCTCCTATAATAACCGGCAAATCCTAAGAAACTACGAATCTCTGATGGTGTTTTGGGTACTTCCCAATTCATTATGGCTTCAATCTTAGCGGGATCCACTTGGATACCACGCTCGCTTACAACATGTCCAAGAAACTGGACTTCTCTTGTGTTAGCAATTCTAGGATGCATCTAAGATGTTTCTCGTGGTCAACTTGATTACGAGAGTAGATAAGTATGTCATCTATGAAGAGAATGACAAACTTAGCTAGATACGGCTTGCAGACTCTATTCATGAGATCCATGAACGCTGCAGGTGCATTTGTGAGCCCAAAAGGTATTACTAGAAATTCATAATGACCATAACGGGTCCTGAAGGCAGTCTTGGAAACATCCTCACTTCTAACCTTCAGTTAATGATATCCTGATCTTAAATCAATCTTAGATAAATAACTAGCCCCTTGAAATTGATCGAACAAGTCATCGATCCTGGGCAAAGGATAACGATTCTTGATTGTTATTTTGTTTAGTTCGCGGTAATCAATGCACATCCGCATTGAACCGTCCTTTTCCTTAATGAAAAGAATATGAGCTCCCCAAGGTGAGGAACTAGGCTGAATAAAGCCTTTCTCTAAAAGTTCGTCTAGTTGTATCCTTAATTCCTTTATTTTTGTCAGTGCTAACCGATATGGAGCTCTAGCAACAGGTTCTGCTCCTGGTAGGATGTCAATCCTAAACTCCACTTGTCTCTCTGGAGGTAGACCTGGTAATTCTTAAGGAAAGACATCAGGATATTCTGAGATGATTGAAAGGTCTTTAATATTTGGCTTTAGCTCGTTAATAGTTACTTGTGCCATGTAAATGACACAACCTTTCCCTAGACACTTGGATGCCTTAAATAATGACACTTTGTCTATAATCCATAGTGTGAATCTCCAAGAATGGTGAGCATTTCACCAGGTGGGGTTTTAACTTCGATGAGTTTCTTATCACAGGCAATACGGGCTTGGTTATAAGATAAGCGATCCATGCCTAAGACTACATCGAATCCCGCCAATTTCATTGGCAAAAGAGAGATAGGAATAGAATGATTCTTAATGGATATAAAACATCCATCAGGAATGGAAGATGTTTTTTTAAAGTTCCATCAGCAAGTTCTACCTCATAGGTTATGTCTAGAGTTCCTATGGGTAAGTTTAATAGTTTACTAAACTTGTGGTCTACAAAAGACTTATCTGCACCCGACTAAAAAAGAACTCTAGCATATGTCATTAATAAGGAATGTACCTGTTATGACGTTGTTGTCATTACGGCTTCTCTAGCATTCATCTGAAAGGCACGTGCATTTCCTTTCTTAGCCTCTCCAGGCTTTGCATCGTTACTTCTGGATTCTTAGGGCAGTTAGGCTTGATATGCCCTTTCTCATTACAGCCATAACAGACGGCATCTTTCAGATTTTTACACTCTAGGGTCTTCTGCCCTTTTCTTTTGCAAATTCCACAGGGTTTAGCCAGTGGGTCAGCATTGCATTGTCCCTAATGCCTGCGGTTAAAGGTCTTGCACAGAGGTATATCATTAGACATGTGCTGGTTCTTCTTGAACCCAAAATTTCCTCTCTTTTTGAACTTTTGGGAGTTATCATCCTACCGTTTCTTTTTCCGTCAGTCTCAGTTCTGACTGACTTTTGCCTCACCAAGTCTAAGGTGAGAGAGAGGGATAGGTCAACAGCGGACCTATAGGTACTAGGCTGAGCAGCCATTACCATGCCCTTAATCTCGGGCGCTAACCCATTGATGAAACGCGAAATGCGTTTGGGTTCTGGAGTGATTAGATAGGAGACTAATCTGGATAGGGAGTTGAAGTTGGTAACATACTTCTGACAGTCTAGATTTTTCACTGTGAGAGTTAGAAAGTCTGACTCTATCTTCTCCACCTCATGTGGTGGGCAGATTGTCTCTTTGACAAGGTCAACAAACTTGGACCACCCCAAGTTATAAAGGTGTACTTTACCTATTGATTGGACCATTGCCTTCTACCAAATTAAGGCATCACCCTTGAAGGATTAGGATACATACTTTACCACATCCTTATCAGTGCAACCGCTGATGTCCACTATCGTCTCCATCTCATCAAGCCATCTCAAGGCTTCTACAGCTCCCCTTTCTCGATTAAAATCTCGGGGGTTACAGGAGACAAAGTATTTATAGGTACATTCGTCTTTAGAAGAACGGGACCTATCATTAAATTCAAGTTTCTTTGGTTCACTCTTCGCATTTGAAGAGTGAACAGAGCTCTCCTTTCGGGCTGATGATGGTGGAATAGATAAAGGTTTGGAGCTAGTAGCGCGCTCACTTCCTTAAATTCTTCCATGGCCTTTCCAACAACTGCATCAATGCGAGCTTGGAAATCATCGTTATCAATGGCTATGTTTTCGACCTTGTTAGAGTTAATGGGTCGGGGTGTGACAAATATCTCGATGGGTACTTTGCGCCTCATCCGAGTTAGTCATTCTTGAAGCTTTGGTTCTAATCACCAAATTAAACTTCACTTTTAGCCATGGTATTAATAACCATATTGGCTATAAAACTTGGATATATAAATCCATTGCCTATTTAAACTAGTGTGCATATAATCACAACTGTTAGGCTTAACATTTCTATGAATGTTATCTATATTTGGCCTGGGTCTCAAAAGGACCATCAAAGGCAAATTTACAATTTGGATATAGTCCATGTATATTTAAACATTGGACCTTAATGTCACAACTACCATTGTCATATGACAATTATAAATAGCTCATGGGCTTGTCTCGTAGGACATTTAAAATATGGCTCGTAGGCCATATCCCAAGGATATTAAAATACAGCACATTGGCTTGTCACTTAAGGACGTAAAATATATCACTAAGATCCGTCACTATGGACTTTTTATGACGGCACATTGGCCTGTCACTATGGACACATAAAAATACGGCACATTGGCCTGTCACTATGGACATAACTTTGGGGAGAGGGTTAAATTAACCACAACTGTTATTGTCATATTGACAATTATAACATGGCCCGTAGGCAAAATAATATAATAGATCAATTAACATCTCCTAAGATATTAAGATAGATAATCATCGCACTGATGATATTAGTCGTGATCTCATTGATCATATAGACTTTGAGGCTTGAGTTTAACTCACCACCTTGGACAGGGAACCATAAGGTTACAGTTGTCATTGTCTTAATTGACAACATAATATTGCTCATAGGCAAATCATCACTAATGGATGTTCAATTATAGCCTGTAGGCATTACATCACTAATGGATGTTATATTATGGCCCGTAGGCACTACATCACTAATGGATGTTTAATTATGACCCGTAGGCACTACGTCACTAATGGATATTCAATTATGGTCTGTAGGCACTACATCACTAATGGATGTTCAATTATGGCCCATAGACACTACATCACTAATGGATGTTATATTATGGCCCGTAGGCACTACATCACTAATGGATGTTTAATTATTATCATCACATTGATGATATAAGCCGGGATCAAATTTGATCACATAGACTATATAAGGTTGGGACATAGTCCATTACCTAGACGGCTAGTGTGGTTCCTCAAGTCACACTACCAGGGGTATTAACATTACTTGAATGTTAACACAGGATTATCTTAATGGTCGATTAATAGTTATAACACCCCGACCGCGTAAAACAACTAACTGCGGCGAACTATTGTTTCACAACTCATGGAATTTAAAATTTTGTTTTATTAAGTTAAATGTTTACATTGTCTTGGGATAAACAGTAACAACACATAAATAAATTGTCTTTCATGTTTTAAGTCACTAAGGCCCGCGACCATCCCTACGTGAAGCATGCATCATATTATCAAGTATTGATTCCTGAAACATATGTGAAAAGAGAGTCAGCATAAAAAATTCCGGCGAGTACATAGGTTTTGTGAGTGTCTCAAATTCGTGGCCTTGTATACATATTGCAACACCTCGTCCGACTACAAGAGTCGTTAAGTGAAAACCTTGTATCAAAAGTGTTTGATATTGCAATACAATTAACCAACTAAAACAAGTTGGTTAGAGTTTTGAAAACCTTGTAGCCATGAATCTTGACAAAAACATTTCTTTTGTATAAACCTTGTAATAGATTGATATAAAAGAAAACTTCGGATGGTTTATATCTTTAAGTGAAAATCATTGCGTGACATTGTTCAATATTTGTATGTGTTATAAACCATTTGTCCGTGTTATAGATCAATCGTCCGTGTCATAAACCAATTGTCCATGTCATAATCGTCTGTGTTTTTAATTGTGAAAACTTTTGATCGTTCTTTAATGAACACATTCAAACCTGTGTTGACTATACCACCAAAGGGTATCTTTAATAGACCACCAAAGGGTCTCTTTAACTAGACTAACAAATCATCAAATGATTTGTTAATCAGAAACAGTTTCTGTCATTACCCAAACTTTCACCAAATCCAGTGAACAGTCCGATAATGAGATTGTCAGTCCTATGGTACCATAACATACTACTGGTCGACTCGGCCAAAGCTAATGAATGTCATTTGTGTTATGGATAACGCATCAACAAGTTGTTCACATTATTGAAATCGTATTGTTTTGTATATAAACCATAGACATTGTTTTTGAAACTTGAAAATGATTTGGCACATATGAGTCACCCCACAACATTTGCAAAACATAAAAGAGGGGAACTATGTACTCACTTTGAAAATCATTTTGTATATAAAAACCATGTATATTGTTTTGAAATCTTGAAAATAATTATAGGCACATATGAATCGACCCAAAACATTTGAAATGTATAAGGGGTGGGGGGCTATGTACTCACTTTGGATTGCGAAAGTGTTCTTGATCAACGGAATAAACAAAGTTCAAATGTGTCCTAATGTGTCAGATAAATATGTTAGCGTGTCGGGAATACAAACAGGAGATCGGATAGAATGAAGTCTTAAAAACGAAACGAGTGTTGGAACTCATGTGATATGGTTTACCAAACTTAACATTCTGATTTTGAAAGGATCCTAAGTGCTTTTGACCCATTATGTCTTGTTAAGGTAGTTCATGCTACTTTAACGGGTCATTAGCGTAAACGGGTGATCGTCTTATAATAAGTCTTAAATGCCCCAAACATGTTTGAAAATGTTATAACATCAGTTGATAAAAATTTGGTTACATGTGTTTAAAATGGATTTATGTGCAAAAGGGCATTTTGGTCATCATTTTTTAAGAACATACAAGTAACTTATCATAACACTAAACAAACGACGTGACCATAAGGTATAACCTCAGTAGGTTATTCCCCATACAACTATGGTCACAAATATGTGTTTGGTCGGATCCTAAATAAGCACTAAACTAGAAGTGACGAGTTAGACATGTCAAAATATGTCTAACTAAGTTTATATAACTTATTTGGTATCAAAACTTGGTGTTTTGATACCCGAAAATAGTTTCGTCATAAAATGCACATCATGCGCATTTTTTACCGAAACTTTGACTCGTCACTTCGACTAGTAAACGTGGTAATCAGAAGGTGAAATCATTGGGGATTATAACCTTTGTGATTACGATCACGTTTTAAAGTTCAATTGAACTTTGACTTGACCAAATATGGTCAGAACCAAAAGTCAATCAGGTTGCCAAACTGTTCGACTTTTAGCTCAAAAAAGCTAAAAAAATGAAAGAACTAGGAAGAGTACTTACTCGTGTTGAAGAACACTTTCGGAACTCAAGATAGGAGGCTTCCAAAGGCTGGAAACAAGCTCCAAGAAGGATAGAAAGAAGAACTTCACACTTTGTTTTGAAGTGGTGTGGAAAAAAATGGAAGAATCATGGGGTATTTATAGTATATTAGGATTAAGGAGGAGATAACAAGTGTCCTTAAGTGTGGATTAGTGTCCTAACATGTGTCAACACCAATTAAGTGTGGCAAAAGTGAGTGCTAAGTGTCAAAAATTGGAGATAGGTGGCAAACTTGGTGAAGAAGCAAAAATATTTATTATTTTTAGACATTTTTGGCCCTTGGACTTGTATTTTCACTTGTTTGCCATTTTTAATCCCTTTAACCTAATTTAGGTTATATAAAGGTGTTAAGACATGTGTAACTTGGATTATAACTTAAAATGTCGTGGATGTCGGTTCGTTCAGTTGGACAGTTACGTGTTTCGCAAAAATGCGTAAAACGCTTTAACGAACACAAAAATGATCGAAATTGTGCGAGGATTGACATTTTTGCATTCTCATCAATTTACAAGATTTTATTGAATACAAAAATATTTGGAAATAAAACACAGGGTTTCATTGAATACAAAATTGTTTGTAATTGTGCAATGATTGAAAAGGCACAAATGTCACAATAGTCACGGTCGCATTAACCTTAACGACTTGGAGGCTTGAACATAGTCCACCACCTCTGGATAGAAGGATAATTCTTCCTTAACTATCATGATAGAAGGCTATACATCCTTAACTATCATTTATAATTTGGCCAATTAATATGGGCTGTGCCATTTGGCTAATCAAAACCATTAAGATCTTTTGGAATTATATAGCAGATCATAAATTTCGAGTAAAATCGAGACGATCGCTTGAAAAGGATGAGTACATATATATAATTCCAAAATATTTCATTAAATGACAATAGAAATTACAATACTAGAAATAAATAAATAAAACTAATTGTCCATGCAAGAACTTAAAAGAAAAAAACTTGTCCACGCAGGGACTAAAGAAATAACAATGTCCACATAGGGATTAAACATAATAATAGAAGAGACTTCACTCGTCCTTCTTTCCGTTAACCAACTTGGAGAGCTTCTTGAAGAACTTATTCGTCTTCTTCTCCGACTTCTCGCCTGTTGTTGCATTTCCTTCATCCGCTCCAAGGCTTCATCAATGGCCTCAAGAGGCGGGGGAGGTTGTGGTTGAGGTACAACAGGATACTGATACCCATAATTTTGATACCTAATAGGTGGATAAGCAGGTGGGAAAGGAGAGGGGTAAAGTGCATTATGCATGACCGCTTGCATATAAGGGTCATGCGATAGTGCCTGGTAATTTACTGCCGTAGATGGGTTAAAAGGATCATATCCGAATGCCTCTGGATATGTAGGTATAGGGTTATTAAAACCCAATGGTGGAGGTTGAACCACAGGTGGTGGTGTTGGTTCCACCATAGGTGAAGTATTGGAGGGTCCACCCATTTGTGGGTCCTTGTGAATGGTAGGGTGGGCAAAGGTGGTAGCGAACCCGACTGTTGTCCCACACGTACCGACATACACGCTCCTCGCTCCTCCTTGGTGGCTTAGGTGGTGGTTGAGATTGCTCCACCAGTTCCATATGAACATTTTCTTGTGTAGGAGGCGGTGTGGGTGAATGGTACGAAGGAGTGTTAACAAAAGTTACTTGACTCCAATATTGGTCCCATTCTTTAGAACCTTGGTAAGGCGATCCAGCGCAAGAGTTAGAATCGCTAGAGATATCGATAGGGTGTCCATGCGATCCTAACGGTGGCATCTCCGGATCGGAGTCCTGGTCCATAGGGTTTGGCTGATCCAAATGATTCTGATCAGTTAGGGGTGTGTTGAAGTAGTGGTTAGGGTTAAACTCATCATGATAAGAATGAGAATGATGAGAGTGATGAGAATGGTGTGAGTGGTGAGAATGGTAAGAATGGTATGAGTTTTGTGTATGTGCAGGTAAGTGTTCATGAGAGTTAGAAAGTCTCGCTAGGGGCCAACAATCTCCCGAATCCTCATAAGGATTTGAGTGATGGGGTTGTGAAGGGATACGTCCAGATGGTCCTCCCCTCATAGGTCCTTTACCTCTTCCTTGAACTCTTGGCGGCATTTTCCTGTTAAAATCAAGTTAAAACAATAATAATAACTTAATAATGAGATGAGTAATCTTAGGTCAAAGCCTAGACTCGGAAGTCTAAGGAATGTGCTTATTGTGTAAGTTTGAGATTAAACACATGAAGGATAGTGTTTAATTCTCTCAAACGTTGGCTCTGATACCAACCTGTCACACCCCGTATTTCCAACCAAACACCGGTGAGCCTGGGTGGGGAATATCGTGACGTAAGTTGATGTCATCGTAGTCAATTAAACACAGCACAACGAAACTCTTAGAGTTTAAATTTTTATTACAAACCAAATGTTCAAAGTACGAAAAATATTATACAGACGGCTTGTAACGAAAGATCCACAGGCGGATCGTAAAATATACAAAAATGAATAACAGACTTTGGGCAGATCTAAGGATTTGCAAGATCCTCTTATATCACTACCAAGCAGCTTCCAGCCTATTTCGTATTGTACCTACAACTTAGTCTTTTGAAAATACATTAGGTTTCGCGGGTAAATACACCTAACTGACTTGTTTTGAAAACATTTCAAAAATGGATTTAAGTGCACAGGGCACGAAAAATCTGTTATAATTTGGGAAAGTCACCTTGTAAGCTTGTTAACAGATTCACATGTTTGTCCATACATATGGGGCCCAGTACAGAGACTGAGACATGATTAACGTACACACCACTTATGAACCCACGAAGGAGTTATCCCCAACTAGTGGGTAAAAATAATTTAGCATTCGCATCTGTCGGGTGTATGCCTACACCCCGTGCTTTGGTCGTGGCCATTAGCTAATGTAATGAGCTGAGGATATCCAGGACACGATCATTAACCCCCAATGTTTAAGTTATCAAACAAAACTGTTTAAAACGGAATATGCGGATTTACTAGCCACAATCCGGCATTCGATTGATCCCATTTCCGACTCAGCGGTAATAATATACCGTAACCCAAGCCCGTATAGGGGAAATAAGTCAAGAGTATTTACCTGAGTTTGTCTTGATTTAAAATACAAGATTTAATATCTCAGCCGTATTCAAAATGAAATAAGCGTAGATAGCATTTACTGGAAGGCTCTAGTTTGGATTATGGCATAAGCTAACCAATTAAAATGCTAACTGTCTTATTTAAGTCATAGACTTAGACCGACTAGCTTAAAGGATCAAAACGGTATAATATGCTAGATTAAGTGATGACCGGATAAATGTAGTTTAAACACAACAACTCTAGTTTGGATTATGGCATAAGCTAACTAATTAAAATGCTAACTGTCTTATTTAAGTCATAGACTTAGACCGACTAGCTTAAAGGATCAAAACGGTATAATATGCTAGATTAAGTGATGACCGGATAGAATGTAGTTTAAACACAACAAGTACTATGACTTGTATAATATGGTTAAACCATAAGTATTCTAGATTTTGAGATTCAAAATGATAAGGTTAAACCCGTTTCGATTAAGTTCCGTAGACTAGTTAAATATTAACCGTACGCATATAAGCGATATTGGGTAACCAGATGAGTCATGAACAAGTTCTATATGCCATTATATTTAAATAAGTTGTAATATCAGTAGGATATCAACTTACATGCTCGTTAAGGTTTTAAAATGAAATTATGCCTCATAGAGGCGTTTTGGTAATTATACATCGTATAGAAGGAACTTGAATATATTTTAATGTTATAATCATAAGTATTCTGGAAAAATATTTAATTTATGATAATATGAGTAAGATATTGATCATATGTATAATTTATCATTTAAGACCATACTATTCATCGTAGGGGCGTTTTAGTCATTTTACACATAGTTTGATAACTTATTTGGGATTATGAGTTTATATTATGTACCTACTGTAAAAATACTTTAAATGAGTCTTAAAATCAGTAGGTAACAAGTATTGGTTGATAAATATGGTTAAAACCATACTATGCGCCGTAACGGCGTTTATGTCGCTAAATGACGATTTGTTCAAAGTTTAATGAAAACTGATGTTAAGATCAGGTTTATATGTTTTAGATGTGATGTTCAATATAACACATCAGTAGATAAAAACGTTTGGTATAAAAATATGATTAAAACCATTTTATGCGCCATAAGGGCTTTACGTCATTTTTAGACAAAATGCAAGGACTTGTATGTAAACTCAGTATATAAACTGACTTGATATCCCAAACAATCTTACTTATGATATTACATCAGTAGGAAATTCATTGTCAAGTTCGTTATCAATTAAAACCCTATTTTATGTAAAAAAAAAAAAAAAAGGCATTCTAGTAAAAAATTGGCAAAATAATGGAACTTGTGCATAAACTCAGATTCTGATTATGATCATGTAATATAACCTCATAGGGTTATGCTACATCATATTATGATCATAATGCGACCTTAGATCAGTAGCTAACTAATCTAAATCGGGTCGGAATCAAAAGTCAAACTTTGCGAATTCGGTTAGGAACCAACCCTCGAACTGAAATTGACGAGTCGAACATGTTCTCACATGTTCTAATAATTATTACCAACTTGGATAAGTGTCAAAACATTTTCTATAACATATATAAACTCAGATTATAATATTTTCAAAATCTGGGCTGTTTGACTTTTTAATAAAAAAATTTGACCCGTCAATTGGTCTAGAAAACGTGATCTTTAGGAGGTGCTCTTAATAGGCATTAACACCTACCTTATTACGATCACTTAGCCATGTTCGTTATGAACAATGGCTGGACCATAATGGTCTTAACCGAAAGTTAAAGCGTTTTCCGTAAACGATAGACTTTTGGCTATAAAAAGCCTATAAACGAAAATGTAAGAGAAAGGAACACTTACAAGTGATCCTTGGATGAAATAGAACTAAGTTGGATGTTCCTTTCAGTTAGGAACTTCCAGAGGAGGGAGATAGAATGAATTATGAGAAGGTGCAAGTTCAATTGAAACCTTTACACCTATTTATAGTTGAAGAGCTTGAAGGAGGTGATGCCAGGTGTTAGCAGGTGTTAGAGGGAGCCTACAAGTGTCCTAAAACGTGGCATAGCAATTTGGAAGTCCATGGTTTTGAATCAAATGGTTTTTGGCAACATGTATGGGTGCCAAGCAAAATTTTTTGCAGATACAGCCCTCTGGTGGCCCGTGAAAGACCAAACCCATGTCTCTCGTCGCCCGCGAGCGCCTCATGGAAACTTTCAAACTTTGCCACATTTAGCCCCTCAACTTATTAAACTTCTAAAACCTTTATATGCATAATTAGCCATCCGCGGCCAATATTTGGCGTACCCGGGAGTATGCCCGAACTTGGTCAAGCTCTCGGTTCGTTAAAAGGTCACTCGGAGGTATAAATTAACATGTTGACACTTTTAACCCCTCCATCGTCCAACTTTTACATATTTGCATAATTAATCCCTCTCGTCCAATAAGTGGCTCATATGAGAGTTTAGGACTTCGTAAAGGGTCACTCAAAGGCTCAGTGTAAGCTTGTTGACACTAATGGTCACTCAGAGGCTCAGTTTAAGCATGTTGACACTAATGGTCACTCAGAGGCTTGATTTAAGCATGTTGACACCTTTAGTCCTTATTAGACTTTATGTAAAAGTAATGACACGTATCACTATATTATTGGACATGATTTTACGAGGTGTTCCATATCGCTCCGAAATACAAGTCATATACAATACAAAACGAAGTAAGTATTTTTCTTCACATTGCGTCTTCAAAATCTTCAAGTTGACTTATATATATCTTCAACAATCTTCAGTCTTCAACGATACGGGTACGGGTACTACCCTCAAAATGTAATCACATACCAAAACTAGAAAGACGGTGGGGGTGGGGGTGAAGATGCGCGTATCACACCACGAAAATATGTTATCTCCTCCTCGATAGCACTGATACGCCTCTCATGAAATGAAGAGGCAACATGGGGTGGTGGAAGTGAGGATACTGATGGGGATGGTGGTGGAGATGATGAAGTGGGTAGTGGTGGCTGGGATGATGATGATGGAGCACTCTGAGATGCTAGAATAGCAGAAAACTGGCACTAAGCTCATGAAACCATTGAAACAAAATACGAGCTGTATCTTGGTGGTTGTGATCCTATACTCGGTGGTGGTAAGTGGCAAGTGGCTCGGGTGGTACGGATCAGATGGGCTCATGCCCGGAGGTGGTGGAACATGTGAAACAGTATAGTAGGGTGAAGGGTATGTAATAGTACTATGCACATCTGGTGGGCGATGAAGAGGATCTCCAGCAGTGGGGGTCGGAATAAAAACAGGATACTCAGTCATAGGATGACTGTTTGGAACATATGATGACCCTGCAGCAAATGGGTCCTAATAAGAACTGAGAATCAGTGTAACAGTAGTAGAAAATGACCCCACAAAAGGATAAGGGTGTACATGATCAGTAGGCAGAGAAGTACTACCTAGAGTGAAGTGTCATGGTTTAGAAAAAGGGTGATGTATCAGGTGATCAGTGTGGTGTGTAATATCTCCCAAAGAATGCAGTGGTGGTACAGACTCAGATAGGTGATCAGTGGGGAATGTTTTTGGTAAAATAGGATCAACATGAGGCAGAGTATCTAAAGATGGTGGTAAAACTTCATCGGGTGAAAGCATAGGTGATGGTGTCTCAGGTGTGGATGGTGTAGAAGATGAGATGTCAACAACTGTTCCTCAGGCTGAGCTACCTCTAACAAGGCTATGTCAAAGTCCTCTCCTATACTGAGGTCGTCCTCAAGGTGGTCAACATGTACGACCGGGATGATATCATCATCATCATCATCATCATCAAGATCATCATCATCATCATCGATAACCGGAGGAATGATGTGGTCGTCTTCATCGATATCCTCGTCCAATGGATCTACCACGTTAAGTGGTACGAGGACATATGCAACAACATGTTCACCCTCAGGGTGACCATAAATAACCATCTCATGATAGTATGGTACAGCTAGTACATCATCCTCTAAAGGAACATCTGCGGAACAGGCTCAGGAAGGGCAAAGGGCTGAAGTCAATATTCATCCATTCATCGTCTGAGAGATCGTCATCGGAGATGATGATGATGATGGGTGGAGCGGGGTCGTCTAGTGGTATGTAATCAACGCCTGAGATAAATCCTGTGGAATCAGTGTCGGAACTGGTATCGGAAGACATGGTCCTGGGAAAATAATCCGTATAGCTCATGGGTAAACAATTATTACTTATAATAAATTTTGGGCAATGGTATTATGGTTTCATTGTTAGTTATCTCAAGAATTGTTTGGATCAATCTTATTGTTATAGTGTCTAATCCTCAAATATTAACTCGTATAATGTCCTTGCAATATAGTTTCGAATTATAGTTTGGTACTAGTGGACATTTTTGTGATGAAAAACACTTGTTATGATTTCGTAAATGACTTATAAATGACTTTTATAAAAAGACCATTTTGAAATTGTAGACTAGACTCAAAAGAATCTTAGTTCACTACAATTGAAGCTCTGATACCAGGTCGTCACACCCCGATTTTTGTTGTTGCGGAAGCGTCGACAGGTGTGGCCAGAGCGGCAATCATTGCATTCAACCAAGTAAACGAAAAATGTAAATCATAATAAGATGTTCATCCATACTTTTTATTTAAACCAGATTTACAATCAACTACTTGTTTCAAAAAACATAGTACATCTCACACCCTCAAATTCCACATGCGGGGTTTTACCGCGAGGCGTGTGACCGACCAGTATCTAGCCACTAATCATGTTGAACCAACCATTTAAAATAATAAAAGCATCACTATCAACATGATTAGCGATAAGGTTTTAATTTTTTTAAAAGATAGTTTGTGTTGCAGCGGAAAATAAAGTTAAAAACCAACATGAACTTAAAACTACAAGTTAGATAAATATTCAAAACAATATGTTTAAATGGACCACCCACTCTGGCCGATTGCAATGCCCGTCCAAAGCTGTACCTACTGATCTGCAAAGCATGCAACTATGTGTCAACAATAAAGTTGGCGAATTCACAAAATTTGAGTTTAGTAAAAGTAAAGTTCACAACGTTTTGATTTCAGTATGAATCGGGTAGCTAACCCTCATCATATAACTAAACTGTGTACCGAATGCTGACGTTTCGTTTGTGCCCTCAATAATGTCTATCAACATTAAAGCAAGAGTGAAGGTCAGAAGTTCACGCCCGGCCTCCAGCACGATGTGAGGTTTGTCAAACCTAATAGCGCTATCAACTAATACCCCGCCCCGCGTATACCCACCTGGCAATCTAATCGGTAAAATGTAGGGACTTTCATGATAGAGTTTTCGTTTAGTCTAAGTGTACTATCCACCTCCAGTGGATAGCATGTTTCAGTGGTCCACACAAGGGACGCGCGCGTAGCCCAAACCAGGGATACCGTAAAAAGTGTTGTCCCAAACCAGGGACGCATGCTTTTAGAAAATAGTTGTGAACTCACCTTAGTTTGCTCGGTAGTAAACTTGAAAGGTAATCAGGAAAGTCAATCTCCTCCTGGTATGTTTACCGTTTCAATTAGTTTAATTTATGAATCTTACACGTAGTCTAACACATAGTCAAAGAATCACGTTGTCATACAATTACTCATTTAGATAAGTTTGGGCATATGATCGTCTAATTACATATAGTGCATTCATACACACCCGTTAACGTTTCTAATAACATACAACACTTTGTTGCAACATATAATCATATTTAACACGTTCACAAATACTTTCGCTTAATGCAGTTTCATGTCAATTTTAAGGCAGTTTTTGCAGAATTTATTTAAAATGCTAAACGAACTCATAAAATTATGATATTTTAAAAAAACATGCCATTTAGTTCCCGAATACTTGTATATTTTTTTTCATAACCTGAATCTTTACATAAAAATCACTAAAAATATTACCCGACGGCAACGATGATTTCGTTGTCTATTGTGACGCATCAAACCTAGGCCTTGGTTGTGTTCTCATGCAAAGAGACAAAGTCATAGCCTATGCGTCAAGGCAATTGAAAATCCATGAGAAGAACTACACAACTCATGATCTTGAGTTAGGAGCCGTAGTTTTTGCTCTCAAAATTTGGAGACACTACCTTTACGATACGAAATGTGTGGTTTTCACTTACCACAAAAGTCTCCAATACATATTCAATCAAAAGGAGCTTAACATAAGACAACGACGCTGGGTCGAACTTCTGAATGAGTACGACTGCGAGATTCGCTACCATCCTGGTAAGGCGAATGTTGTGGCTGATGCGCTTAGTCTTAAGGAACGTGTCAAACTTCATTGTCTTCGAATTCAATCTGATATCCAAACACGTATCCTTCAAGCACAACATACATGAGTGACCCAAAGCTTGTTGAAAAATGAGCTGCCACAAAATCTCGAACTTCAACTCGAAACAAAAGATAACGGATTACTCTACTACAAGAACCGTTTGTGGATTCCTAGTCAAGACAATCTCCGCACCTTATTGATGGACGAAGCTCATAAGTCTTGTTATTCAATCCATCCTGGTGCAGACAAAAATGTATAAGGATCTCCGTACCCAGTATTGGTGGCCGGTATGAAGAAGGACATTGCCTTATATGTGTCAAAATGCCTAACTTGTCTTAGAGTTAAGACAGAACATCAACACCCATCTGGTTTACTTGAGCAACCACAAATACCGGTATGGAAGTGGGAGAACATTGCGATGGATCTCGTCACTAAACTACCGTGCACACCTAGAGGTCATGATGTCATTTGGGTAATCATCGACCGTCTAACAAAGTCTGCACACTTTTTGCAATTCGTGAGGATCTATCTGCTGACAAACTCGCCAAGATCTACGTTGATGAGATTGTATCTCGTCATGGTGTTCCTTTGAACATCATATCCGATCGAGATGCTCGATTCTCATCTCACTTTTGGAAGACCATGCAATCTGCCATGGGAACAAACTCAATCTAAGCACTGCTTATCATCCTCAAACGGATGGACAACCTGAAATGACAATTTGAACACTGGAGGATATGCTTAGAGCATGCGTAATCGACTTTGGTGGTAGTTGGATTCGTATCTACCATTGGTCCAATTCTCCTACAACAATAGTTATCACGCCAGCATCAATATGGCGCCTTCCGAAGCTCTATACGGTCGAAAATGTCGTTCACCTGTCTGCTGGAATGAGGTCGGTGAAGCTCAGCTCACTGGGCCTGAACTCATTCACGACACAACAGACAAAGTCAAGAGAACTCGTGATAACCTTCTGACAGCTAGAAGCCGTCAAAAGAGTTATGCGGACAAACGACGCAAGCCCTTGGAATTCCAAGTTGGTGATCACGTCCTTGTCAAGGTATCCCCTTGGAAAGGTGTGATTAGATTTGGAAAGAAAGGAAAACTTGCACCACGATATATTGGACCATTCAAGATCGTTGAGAGAATCGGAAAGGTGGCCTACCGACTTGTGCTACCTCCTGAACTTGGGAATATTTACCCAACATTCCACGTGTCCAATTTGAAAAAGTGTTTAGCCGATACAAACCTCCACATTCCCCTCGACGAAATTCACGTTGAAGACACTATGCACTTTGTCGAGAAACCTGTGGAGATAGTGGACCGTGAAGTCAAGAAACTCAAGCGTAGACGTATACCGATAGTTAAAGTTCGCTGGGAATCCAAACATGTCCAAAATTTACTTGGGAACGAGATGATCAGATGAAAGCGATATATCCACATCTGTTTCACAAAGTTTCCTCTAATTAAATTTCGGGACGAAATTTCCAAAAGTAGGGGAGACTGTGACATTTGTGCCTTTTCAATCATTGCACAATTACAAACAATTTTGTATTCAATGAAACCCTGTGTTTTATTTCCAAATATTTTTGTATTCAATAAAATCTTGTATTCTCTTGATGACAATGCAAAAATGTCAATCGTTGCACAATTTCGATCACTTTCGTGTTAGTTAAAGCGTTTTACGCATTTTGCGAAACGCGTAACCGTACAACCGAACGAACCGACATCCACGACATTTTCGAACATAATCCAAGTTACACATGTCTTAATACCTTTATATAACCTAAATATTAGGTTAAAAGGGTTAAAAATGGCAAACTAGTGAAAATACAAGTCCAAAGGCCAAAAATGTCAAAAAAATATTAAATATTTATGCTTCTTCACCAAGTTTGCCACCTATCTCCAATTTTTGACACCTAGCACTCACTTTGCCACACTTAATATGGTGTTGACACATGTTAGGACACTAATCCACACTTGAGGACACTTGTCATCACCTCCTTAATTCTAAAATACTATAAATACCCCATGATTCTTCCATTTTTTTCACACCACTTCAAAACACTTCAAAGCAAAGTGTGAAGTTCTTCTTTCTATCCTTCTTGGAGCTTGTTTCCAACCTTTGGAAGCCTCCTATCTTGAGTTCCGAAAGTGTTCTTCAACACAAGTAAGTACTCTTCCTAGTTCTTTCATTTTTTAGCTATTTTGAGCTAAAAGTCGAACAGTTTGGCTTCCTGATTGACTTTTGGTTCTGACCATCTTTGGTCAAGTCAAAGTTCAATTGAACTTTGCAACATGATCGTAATCACGAAGGTTATAATCCCTAGCGATTGCACCTTTTGATTACCACGTTTACTAGTCGAAGTGACGAGTTAAAGCTTCGGTAAAAAAATGCACATGATGTACATTTTACGACGAAACTATTTTCGGGTATCAAAACACCAAGTTTTGATACCAAATCTGTATTACAAACTTAGTTAGATATATTTTGACATGTCTAACTTGGCACTTCTAGTTTAGTGCTTATTTAGGGTCGTAAGTCGAGCGGTCTTGACCATCGCTTTAACTTTCGAATCCGACCCGTTTGGTTGATCATAGGATCCGACCAAACACATATTTGTGACCATAGTTGTATAGGGAATAACCTACTGAGGTTATACCTTATGGTCACATCGCTTGGTTAGTGTTATGATAAGTTACTTCTATGTTCTTAAAAAAATGATGACCAAAATGCCCTTTTTCGCATAAATCCATTTTAAACACATGTAACCACATTTTTTACATATAAACTGATGTTATAACATTTTCAAACATGTTTGGGCATTTAAGACTTATCAGGATGATCACGCGTTTACGCTAATGACCCGTTAAAGTATCGTAAACTACCTTAACGAGTCATAATGGGTCAAAAGCACTTAGGATCCTTTCCAAATCAGAATGTTAAGTTTGTTGAACCATATCACATGAGTTCCAACACTCGTTTGGTTTATAAGACTTCATTCTATCTGATCTCCCGTTTGTACTCCCAACACGCTAACATATTTATCTGACACATTAGGACACATTTGAGCTTTGTTTATTTCGTTGATCAAGAACACTTTCGCAATCCCAAGTGAGTACATAGCCCCCCTCTTTTACGTTTTCAAATGTTTTGGGGTGATTCATATGTGCCTATAATTATTTTCAAAATTTCAAAATAATATACATGGTTTATGTATACAAAAATAATTTTCAAAGTGAGTACATAGCCCCCCCCCCCCCTTTTAAGTTTTCAAATGTTTTGGGGTGATTCATATGTGCCTATAATTATTTTCAAAATTTCAAAACAATATACATGGTTTATGTATACAAAAATGATTTTCAAAGTGAGTACATAGTTCCCCTCTTTTACGTTTTGCAAATGTTTTGGGGTGACTCATATGTGCTAAATCATTTTCAAGTTTTCAAAAACAATGTCTATGGTTTATATATAAAACAATACGATTTCAATAATGTGAACAACTTGTGGATGCGTTATCCATAACACGAATGATCTTCATTAGCTTTGGCCGAGCCAACCAGTAGTATGTTATGGTACCATAGGACTGACAATCCCATTATCAGACTGTTCACTGGACTTGGTGGAAGTTTGGGTAATGACAGAAACTGTTTCTGATTAACAAATCAATTCAATTGTTGATTTGTTAGTCTAGTTAAAGAGACCCTTTGGTGGTCTATTAAAGATAACCTTTGGTGGTATAGTCAACAAAGGTTTGAATGTGTTCATTAAAGAACGATCAAAAGTTTTCACAACTAAAACACGGACGATTTTGTTTATGACATGGACAATTGATTTATGACACGGACGATTGATTTATAACACGGACAAATGGTTTATAACACAGACAAACTGTTTTGAACAATGTCACGCAATGATTTTCACTTAAAAATATAAGCCATACAAAGTTTTCTTTTGAATCAATCGATTATAAGGTTTTTACAAAAGAAATGTTTTTGTCAAGATTCATGGCTACGAGGTTTTCACAACTCTAACCAACTTGTTTTAGTTGGTTAATTGTATTGCAATATCAAACACTTTTGATACGAGATTTTCACTTAACGACTCTTGTAGTCGGATGAGGTGTTGCAATATGTATACAAGGCCATGAATTTGACACGCTCACAAAACCTATGTACTCGCCGGCATTTTTATGCTGACTTTCTTTTCACATATGTTTCAGGAATCAATACTTGATAATATGATGCATGCTTCACGTAGGAATGGACGCGGGCCTTAGTAACTTAAAACATGAAAGACAATTTATTTATGTGTTGTTTCTGTTTATCCCAAGACAATGTAAACATTTAATTTAATCAAACATAATTTTAAATTCCATGAGTTGTGAAACAATAGTTCTGTGACATGACTCCCCGACGTTTCCGCCGCGGTTTGTTGTTTTACGCGGTCGGGGTGTTACAGAAAGATTGGTATCAGAGCTTATGGTTATAGGGAATTAGGTTATTAGTAATGCTTTACCTAGACTATAACCTTCCTAGGACCCTAACGTGAGTTATCTTGCGTTTAGATTATTAAAACAATACCATCACCTATCCTTAGGTGATTACCAAAACAAATACACAAGTTACAAATTCGTTTTGAAAATCAATCATCTATCCTTAGATGATTTGTTTTGGCTTAAGCCTTGTAAGTTTTCAAAAAACCGTCAAAGTTTGGGTTTTATTAATGTGAACATGTGCAATCTGGAAGGGTGGATGCCTGTACCCTGAGTTTTCTATCTAAGGCTAGAGTGTTCGTACAAATCCGCATTATCAGACCCGTCACTCTTACCTGGGAACTCTTGGGGTGAGTGTCCACTTATAGGCTAAAGCATGTCTTCGCGATACATTATAAAGACCCATTTACTTTGATTAGTCACTTTGTGTCGTTTGCTTCTTTTTAAGTAACGAACGAATGACCACCATCCTTATATTTCGTCGATATTTTTAACATCTCTTTTCATTACCCATTGTCAATCACACATATTTTCCTTGATGTTTTCTTCTAGAATGCCTCCTCGACGTAATACAACTCAAAATGCCGTACTCCCAAACCTGGTGACCCAGATAAACAAAGCAAACAATAACAATAATAACAACAACAATGCACCCGCACCGTGCAAGTACAAACAATTTAACTCGGCTAAACTACTCAAGTTTACTGGGTCCGAAGGAGCTACTGGACTCCTGCAGCGGTTTGAGAGTCTTGAAAGCACATTTCGTCATGTTCAATGCCCGAATGAGCGAAAAGTCGAGTTTGCATCGAGTGTAGTCCAGAAAAGAGCACTTACATGGTGGAATGGTGTGATGAGAGATAGGGGTGATGATGTGGCAACGTCACAAACGTGGGAAGAGCTTCGAGCTCTAATGATGAGGGAATTCTACCCACGTCATGAACAACGGGCACTGGAAGATGAATTCCACAATCTTAAACAAGATAGTGGAGAGCATCGTGCCTACACTGACCGTTATGAAGAATTGAGCTTGTTGTGTCCCGCCATGGTCACCCCGTTGGATAAAGCAATCGAGAGGTACATCAATGGCCCGTTCAGGACATTGTTACTGGTAGCAACCCTACTACTGTTCGACAGGCTATCGAATTAGCTGCTACCCTGACTGAGTCTCAGGTAAAGAAGGGGAAACTGTTTCGCAAGGGCGACAAGAAACATGCAGCTAAGACCACTCAAGAGAAAACAAAGGAGAACAAAGCTGAGTCTTCTAAGAAGTCGAGGTTGCGTAAGGCTTCACAGAACTTTGCAGTTGTTGCACAACCAACGAGAACACTCAAAACCAGCCAGCACAACCTCCTGCGAGGAAACCCTATGCTGGTACTGCACCGTTGTGCAACCGGTGCAATGGTCACCATCAAGCTCACATACAGTGTCGCCAATGCACATCATGTGGAAGATTCGGTCATATTGCCAATGTTTGTCGTTTGGCCCAAAAACAAGCTGTTCAGAACCATGTTCAACACCAAGCCAACCCTGCTAGACCTCCGTTCCCACCTGGTTCTTGCTACAACTGTGGCGAGATGGGTCACTTTAGAAACAACTGCCCAAAATTGGTGAACGCAAATGCAAATCCAGCCCGTGGACGCGCATTCAACATCAATGCCAACGAGGCTCGTGTTGATAATGAAGTCATTAATGGTACGTTCCTTGTTAACAATCATCCTGCTTCTATTCTTTTCGATTTGGGTGCCGATAGATGCTTTATATCACTAGCCTTTGAACCTTTGCTTTCGATGCCTAGAACTAAACTAGGAAAACCCTTAACGGTGAAATAGCTAGTGGTGAACCCCTTGTGCTCGACTATGTCATTCTTAGTTGCCAATTGAACTTGGACAACCACCTTTTTCCCATTGACCTCACACCAATGCAACTCGGGAGTTTTGACATCATCATAGGAATGGATTGGTTAACCAAAAACCATGCTGAGGTGATCTGTTTCGACAAGGTTGTTCGTATACCTCTTTCATCTGTCGAAACCTTAAAAGTTCACGGAGAGAAACCCTCTAGTAGCCTAAAACTCATGACCTGTACCCAGGCCCAAAAATACCTATGAAAGAATTATGTAGCCTTTTTGGCACATATCGTAGAAGAAAAAGGCAAGGGCAAGACCGTTCAGGACATCCCAATTGTCGGGAATATCCTGAGGTGTTTCCTGAAGAGCTACCTAGTTTACCCCCAATTTGTCAAGTTGAGTTTCGTATTAACCTTGTACCTAGTGCAAACCCAATTGCTAAATCTCCTTACCCACTTGCACCGTCTGAAATGCAAGAGTTGTCAAAGCAACTCCAAGAACTTTCAGAAAGGGGATTCATTCGTCCGAGCTTTTCACCTTGGGGCGCTCCTGTCCTATTCGTGAAAAAGAAGGATGGATCCTTCTGTATTTGTATCGATTATTGTGAGCTCAACAAACTCACAATCAAAAATCGATATCCCTTATCTCGCAATGATGATCTATTTGATCAGCTACAAGGTGCGACCTGCTTTTCAAAGATTGATCTGCGTTCTGGGTATCATCAACTTCGTGTACTCGAAGAAGATATTCCCAAGACTGCTTTTCACACTCGATACGGCCATTACGAGTTCACTGTCATGCCTTTTGGTTTGACGAATGCTCTTGCCGTCTTCATGGACTTAATGAATAGGGTTTGTAAACCTTATTTAGACAAGTTCATCATTGTTTTCATCAACGACATCCTCATTTATTCTAAGTCTCATGCTGATCACGAACAACATCTTCGTCTAACGATGGAACTCCTAAAGAAAGAACAACTCTACGCCAAATTCTCTAAATGTGAATTTTGGCTAAACGAAGTTCAATTTTTGGGACACATTGTTAACGAACAAGGTATACATGTAGATCCCGCCAAAATCAGTGCGATTAGGGATTGGAGTACACCTACTACTCCTACCGAAGTTCGTTCATTTCTTGGTCTTGCTGGATACTATCGATGATTCATCGCGAACTTTTCAAAGATCGCAGTTCCCCTCTCCACTTTGACTCAGAAGAATAAACCTTTCGAGTGGGGACCCAAACAAGAGGAAGCCTTTCAAACACTGAAACAAAAACTCTATAATGCTCCTGTTTTTTCTTTACCCGACGGCAACGATGATTTCGTTGTCTATTGTGACGCATCAAACCTAGGCCTTGGTTGTGTTCTCATGCAAAGAGACAAAGTCATAGCCTATGCGTCAAGGCAATTGAAAATCCATGAGAAGAACTACACAACTCATGATCTTGTGTTAGGAGCCGTAGTTTTTGCTCTCAAAATTTGGAGACAGTACCTTTACGGTACGAAATGTGTGGTTTTCAATGACCACAAAAGTCTCCAATACATATTCAATCAAAAGGAGCTTAACATGAGACAACGACGCTGGGTCGAACTTCTGATGACTACGACTGCGAGATTCGCTACCATCCTGGTAAGGCGAATGTTGTGGCTGATGCGCTTAGTCATAAGGAACGTGTCAAACTTCATTGTGTTCGAATTCAATCTGATATCCAAACACGTATCCTTCAAGCACAACATACATGTGTGACCCAAAGCTTGTTAAAAATGAGCTGCCACAAAATCTCGAACTTCAACTCGAAACAAAAGATAACGGATTACTCTACTACAAGAACCGTTTGTGGATTCCTAGTCAAGACAATCTCCGCACCTTATTGATGGACGAAGCTCATAAGTCTCGTTATTCAATCCATCCTGGTGCAGACAAAATGTATAAGGATCTCCGTACCCAGTATTGGTGGCCGGGTATGAAGAAGGACATTGCCTTATTTGTGTCAAAATGCCTAACTTGTCTTAGAGTTAAGGCAGAACATAAACGCCCATCTGGTTTACTTGAGCAACCACAAATACCGGTATGGAAGTGGGAGAACATTGCGATGGATCTTGTCACTAAACTACCGCGCACACCTAGAGGTCATGATGCCATTTGGGTAATCATCGATCGTCTAACAAAGTCAGCACACTTTTTGGCACTTCGTGAGGATCTATCTGCTGACAAACTCGCTAAGATCTACGTTGATGAGATTGTATCTCGTCATGGTGTTCCTTTGAACATCATATCCGATCGAGATGCTCATCTCACTTTTGGAAGACCATGCAATCTGCCATGGGAACCAAACTCAATCTAAGCACTGCTTATCATCCTCAAACGGATGGACAACCTGAAATGACAATTTGAACACTGGAGGATATGCTTAGAGCATGCGTAATCGACTTTGGTGGTAGTTGGATTCGCATCTACCATTGGTCGAATTCTCCTACAACAATAGTTATCATGCCAGCATCAATATGGCGCCTTCCGAAGCTCTATACGGTCGAAAATGTCGTTCACCTGTCTGCTGGAATGAGGTCGGTGAAGCTCAGCTCACTGGGCCTGAACTCATTCACGACACAACAGACAAAGTCAAGAGAACTCGTGATAACCTTCTGACAGCTAGAAGCCGTCAAAAGAGTTATGCGGACAAACGATGCAAGCCGTTGGAATTCCAAGTTGGTGATCACGTCCTTGTCAAGGTATCCCCTTGGAAAGGTGTGATTAGATTTGGAAAGAAAGGAAAACTTGCACCACGATATATTGGACCATTCAAGATCGCTTAGAGAATCGGAAAGGTGGCCTACCGACTTGAGCTACATCCTGAACTTGGGAATATTCACCCAACATTCCACGTGTCCAATTTGAAAAGGTGTTTAGCCGATACAAACCTCCACATCCTCTCGACGAAATTCACGTTGAAGACACTATGCACTTTGTCGAGAAACCTGTGGAGATAGTGGACTGTGAAGTCAAGAAACTCAAGCGTAGACGTATACCGATAGTTAAAGTTCGCTGGGAATCCAAACATGGCCCAAATTTTCTTGGGAACGAGAGGATCAGATGAAAGCGAAATATCCACATCTGTTTCACAAAGTTTCCTCTAATTAAATTTCGGGACGAAATTTCAAAAAGTAGGGGAGACTGTGACATATGTGCCTTTTCAATCATTGCACAATTACAAACAATTTCGTATTCAATGAAACCCTGTGTTTTATTTCCAAATATTTTTGTATTCAATAAAATCTTGTATATTGTTGATGATAATGCAAAAATTCAATCGTTGCACAATTTCGATCATTTTCGTGTTTGTTAAAGCGTTTTACGCATTTTGCGAAACGCGTAACCGTACAGCCGAACGAACCGACATCCATGACATTTTCGGGCATAATCCAAGTTACACATGTCTTAAACCCTGTGTTTTATTTCCAAATATTTTTGTATTCAATAAAATCTTGTATTTTGTTGATGATAATGCAAAAATTCAATCGTTGCACAATTTCGATCATTTTCGTGTTTGTTAAAGCGTTTTACGCATTTTGCGAAACGCGTAACCCTACAACCGAACGAACCGACATCCATGACATTTTCGGGCATAATCCAAGTTACACATGTCTTAATACCTTTATATATCTACCAGGCATGTTTACAATGATTGTAAGAGACTTCTGGAAAGTATGGATTTAAGAATTACCGATTGGAAAAATAAGAGTCTGTCATTTTCGGGTAGACTTCAATTGATTCGGTCGGTCCTGTCTTCTATGTATATATATTGGGCGTCGGTCTTTATTTTACCAAAGCGCATCATTTATGACCTGGAAGAAAGAATGCGAAGATTTTTGTGGGCGCAAGGAAATAACATAAAAGGGAAAGCTAAGGTGAGTTGGAAAAAAGTGTGTATTCCTAAACAAGAGGGTGGCTTGGGTATTCGAAGGATTGGGGATATGAATAAAGCGCTTATGGTTGCGCATGTATGGAGTCTTCTTACACATAGAGAGTCTCTTTGGGTAGAGTGGATCCATTCATATCGTATACGAGATCGAAGTTTTAGGGACTTACCAATCCGAAATAACATAACATGGAGCTGGAGGAAAATGCTACAGTTAAGGCCGATTATTCAACACCATGTATGGACGAAACTGGGAGATGGTAACAAAACACTAGTTTGGTTTGATAAGTGGGATGAGATATGCCCTTTGAATTCTTTTATTACGCCATGTATGATATCGAATGCTGGATTCTATATGAACTCGAAGGTTGCGGATGTATGTGACCATGGGGGGTGGGGATGGCCGACCGAGTGGGTAAACCGATTTCCGGCTCTCCAAAACATGCCAAGTATCATACTGAGCCCGGGTTTACATGATAGAGTTGTATGGAGAACTAGATCAGGAAAGGAGATGAACTATAGTGCCGCTATAGGGTGGGATGAATTTCGACTACACCAGAATGAAGTCCCATGGGCGAGTATTATTTGGTATCCCCAATCTATTCCTCGTCATTCTTTTTTAATGTGGCTTCTTGTGAACAAAAAACTAAAAACGCAGGATGTCATGAGTCGATGGTCTTCAGCGGGTAGTCCTAATTATAACCTAATGTGCTGTTCGTTGAGTATGGGTGGTCTGGATTCTCATGACCACCTTTTTTCGAGTGTTTATATGCTGCTCAGGTCTGGAATGGTATTCGAGATAAAGCAGGAATGGGATCGCTGCCTAACAAATGGGAAAGGATATTTGATCATTTGGTGCAATATGCGAAGTCAAAGCATGCTACTCATGTTATTGGAAAGCTTGTTGTTAGTGCGGCAACTTACTTCGTGTGGCAGGAACGAAATCAGAGATTGTTTTCTATGAAAAAAAGGAGCGCAGATCAACTCATTGAGGTTATTCTACTAACAGTTCGGATGAAGCTACATTTGATGAAATTTAAAGACAAGAGTCACACTAGAGATCTTCTACAGGAATGGAGACTTCCTAGAGGGTTGCTGATAAATGATGATGAACATGGCTAATGGTGTTACATGTGTTTTCTTTTTGTAACTTAGTGTTACGTGTATTGTCGAGTGACGTGCTTATTAAATAGGTATCTAGCGCTGTAGGATGATTGCTTGATGAACTCTAGTATGGCTTGTCATACTTGAGAATTGAGGTTTCTGTCTACCTCACTTGTTATTTTTGGATTGATTGATATAATATTTACCGGGGTAACCCTTTACCCAAAAAAAAATGGCAAACAAGTGAAAATACAAGTCCAAGGGCCAAAAATGTCAAAAAAATAATAAATATTTTTGCTTCTTCACCAAGTTTGCCACCTATCTCCAGTTTTTGACACCTAGCACTCACTTTGCCACACTTAATATGGTGCTGACACATGTTAAGACACCAATCCACACTTGAGGACACTTGTCATCACCTCCTTAATCCTAAAATACTATAAATACCCGATGATTTTTCCATTTTTTTCACACCACTTCAAAGCAAAGTGTGAAGTTCTTCTTTCTATCCTTCTTGGAGCTTGTTTACAACCTTTGGAAGCCTCCTATCTTGAGTTCCGAAAGTGTTCTTCAACACAAGTAAGTACTCTTCCTAGTTCTTTAATTTTTTAGCTATTTTGATCTAAAAGTCGAACAGTTTGTCTTCCTGATTGACTTTTCGTTCTGACCATATTTGGTCAAGTCAAAGTTCAATTGAACTTTGCAACGTGATCGTAATCACGAAGGTTATAATCCCTAGCGATTTCACCTTTTGATTACCACGTTTACTAGTCGAAGTGACGAGTTAAAGTTTCCGTAAAAAATGCACATGATGTGCATTTTACGACGAAACTATTTTCGGGTATCAAAACACCAAGTTTTGATACCAAATCTGTTTTATAAATTTAGTTAGACATATTTGGATGGTTCCTATCACAAGATCTGGAAGCCAAAATGCGAAACTTCTTATGGTCTTTGGATGGTTCCTATCACAAGGAGAAGGCTAAAGCTTCCTGGAAGTCTGTTTGTGTTGCAAAGTACGAGGGTGGCTTAGGTATTCGTCGTATTGGGGATGTTAATAAAGCGCTTATGTCTTCTCTTTGGGTTGCTTGGATTCATTCGTACAGACTTAGAGGTAAAAGCCTTTGGATTTGTAAGTCGGTGGCGAATTGTTATTGGAGCTGGCGGAAAATATTACAGCTTCGGCCGTTTATTAGAGAATTTGTTTGGTCTAAGTTGGGTGATGGTAGCAATACTTCAGCTTGGTACGATTCGTGGTGTCACTTGGGTCCTCTTGGTAACTTCTTGACTCCTAGAACCATCTCAAATGCAGGTGTTACTCTTAATAACACAGTTCAGGAGATTCATGTTAGTGGTGTTTAGAGGTGGCCAGTGGCGTGGAGGGATATGTTTCCGGTTTTAAATCAGCTAGATGATATCCATACAGATCCGAATAGGTCTGACCAGCTCCTATGGAAGGATGCTAATGAGTTAGTTGAGTACTCTTCGTCTCAAGTGTGGCATTCGGTTAGACAGAAAGCAGCAGAGGTGGATTGGGTTAAGTATGTTTGGTTCTCGCAGTGTATTCCAAAACATGCTTTCTTTATGTGGCTGGTGATTCGTCGTAATCTCTTCACTCAAGATAAAATTATGCAATGTGATCTTTCCAGAAGGAAAAATATGAATATGATGTGTTGTGTTCTTTGCTATGCGGAAGTTGACTCCCATAACCATCTGTTCTTTGATTGTAACTATTAAACTCAAGTTTGGATCACGGTTCGCGGAAAAGGGGGTATGAGTACTGTTGACCCAGAGTGGGATGCTATCGTTGACTGGCTGGGGGCTCGGGCTAGGTCTAAGTCAGCGACCAACTATATTAGTAGGCTTATTGTGGCTGCTGCGACGTGTTTCATTTGGCAGGAACGTAATGCGAGACTTTTCAAGAACCAGGCGAGACCGCCGGATGTTCTAAGTGATACAATTTTGAAAACGGTTCGATATAAGCTAATGGGAGTCAAGTTCAAGGATTGCTACAATGTGCGAAGATTGCTTGAAACGTGGGAGATTTATAGCAACCGATTTGAAGATGAAGAAGGCTGATTATTTATTAGTTTTTTTGTTTCTCTAGATTATTGTCTAGTAGTTTGTCTTCGATGTTCTTGGTAGTTTAGTGTGTTTTTTCTTTGGCTTACATTCATGGGGAATTCCCATGTTTGAACTAGTGTGGGCGTTTCCACGCTACTTGTTTTTGGTTTGTTTATATATAAAATCACCAGGGTAACCCTTTACCCAAAAATAGGGTCGTAAGTCGAGCGGTCTTGACCACCGCTTTAACTTTCGAATCCGACCCGTTTGGTTGATCTTAGGATCCGACCAAACACATATTTGTGACCATAGTTGTATAGGGAATAACCTACTGAGGTTATACCTTATGGTCACATCGCTTGTTTATGACACGGACGATTTTGTTTATGACACGGACGATTTTGTTTATGACATGGGCAATTGATTTATGACACGGACGATTGATTTATAACACAGACAAACTGTTTTGAACAATGTCACGCAATGATTTTCACTTAAAGATATAAGCCATACGAAGTTTTCTTTTGAATCAATCTATTACACGGTTTTTACTAAAGAAATGTTTTTGTCAAGATTCATGGCTACAAGGTTTTCACAACTCTAACCAACTTGTTTTAGTTGGTTATTGTATTGCAATATCAAACACTTTTGATACGAGGTTTTCACTTAACGACTCTTGTAGTCGGACGAGGTGTTGCAATATGTATACAAGGCCATGAATTTGACACGCTCACAAAACCTATGTACTCGCCGGCATTTTTATGCTGACTCTCTTTTCACATATGTTTCAAGAATCAATACTTGATAATATGATGCATGCTTCACGTAGGAATGGAAGCGGGCCTTAGTGACTTAAAACATGAAAGACAATTTATTTATGTGTTGTTTCTGTTTATCCCAAGACAATGTAAACATTTAACTTAATCAAACATAATTTTAAATTCCATGAGTTGTGAAACAATATGACTCCCCGACGTTTCCGCCGTGGTTTGTTGTTTTATGCGGTCGGGGTGTTACAGAAAGATTGGTATCAGAGCTTATGGTTATAGGGAATTAGGTTATTAGTAATGCTTTGACCTAGACTATAACCTTTCTAGGATCCTAACGCGAGTTATCTTGCGTTTAGATTATTAAAACAATACCATCACCTATCCTTAGGTGATTACCAAAACAAATACACAAGTTACAAATTTGTTTTGAAAATCAATCATCTATCCTTAGATGATTTGTTTTGGCTTAAGCCTTGTAAGTTTTCAAAATCCCATCAAAGTTTGGGTTTTATTAATGTGAACGTGTGCAATCTGGAAGGCTGGATGCCTGTACCCTGAATTTTCTGTCTAAGGCTAGAGTGTTCGTACAAATCCGCATTATCGGACCAGTCACTCTTACCTGGGAACTCTTGGGGTGAGTGTCCGCTTATAGGCTAAAGCATGTCTTCGCGATAGATTATAAAGACCCATTTACTTTGATTAGTCACCGTGTGTCGTTTGCTTGTTTTTAAGTAACAAACGAATGACCACCATCCTTATATTTCGTCGATATTTTTAACATCTCTCTTCATTATCCATTGTCAATCACACATATTTTCCTTCATGTTTTCTTCTAGAATGCCTCCTCGACGTAATACAACTCAAAATGCCGAAATGGCAACTATGATCGCTCAGCAAATTGCTGTTGTACTCTCAAACTAGTGACCCAGATAAACCAAGCAAACAATAACAATAATAACAACAACAATGCACCCGCACCGTGCAACTACTAACAATTTAACTCGGCTAAATCACTCAAGTTTACTGGGTCCGAAGGAGCTATTGGACTCCTGCAGCGGTTTGAGAGTCTTGAAAGCACATTTCGTCATGTTCAATGCCCGAATGAGCGAAAATCTAGTTTGCATCAAGTGTATTCCAGAAAATAGCACTTACATGGTGGAATGGTGTGATGAGAGATAAGGGTGATGATGTGGCAATGTCACAAACGTGGGAAGAGCTTCGAGCTCTAATGATGAGGGAATTCTGCCCACGTCATGAACAACGGGCACGGGAAGATGAATTCCACCATCTTAAACAAGATAGTGGAGAGCATCATGCCTACACTAACCGTTATGAAGAATTGAGCTTGTTGTGTCCCGCCATGGTCACCTCGTTGGATAAAGCAATCAAGAGGTACATCAATGGCCTGCCTGACCCCGTTCAAGACATTGTTACTGGTAGCAACCCTACCACTGTTCGACAGGCTATCGAATTAGCTGCTACCCTGACTGAGTCTCAGGTCAAGAAGGGGAAACTGTTTCGCAAGGGCGACAAGAAATAGGCAGCTAAGACCACTCAAGAGAAAACAAAGGAGAACAAAGCTGAGTCTTCTAAGAAGTCGAGGAAGCGTAAGGCTTCACAAAACTTTGCAGTTGTTGCACAACCCAACCAGAACACTCAAAACCAGCCAGCACAACCTCCTGCGAGGAAACCCTATGCTGGTACTGCACCGTTGTGCAACCGGTGCAATGGTCACCATCAAGCTCACATACAATGTCGCCAATGCACATCATGTGGAAGATTCGGTCATATAGCCAATGTTTGTCGTTTGGCCCCAAAACAGTTTTTGCTCTCAAAATTTGGAGACACTGCATTTACGGTACGAAATGTGTGGTTTTCACTGAACACAAAAGTCTCCAATACATATTCAATCAAAAGTAGCTTAACATGAGACAAAGACGCTGGGTCGAACTTCTGAATGACTACGACTGCGAGATTCGCTACCATCCTGGTAAGGCGAATGTTGTGGCTGATGCGCTTAGTCGTAAGGAACGTGTCAAACTTTATTGTGTTCGAATTAAATCTGATATCCAAACATGTATCCTTCAAGCACAACATACATGTGTGACCCAAAGCTTGTTGAAAGTGAGTTGCCACAAAATCTTGAACTTCAACTCGAAACAAAAGATAACGGATTACTCTACTACAAGAACCGTTTGTGGATTCCTAGTCAAGACAATCTCCGCACCTTATTGATGGACGAAGCTCATAAGTCTCGTTATTCAATCCATCCTGGTGCAGATAAAATGTATAAGGATCTCTAAACCCAGTATTGGTGGCCTGATATGAAGAATGACATTGCCTTATATGTGTCAAAATGCCTAACTTGTCTTAGAGTTAAGGCAGAACATCAACGCCCATCTGGTTTACTTGAGCAACCACAAATACCGGTATGGAAGTGGGAGAGCATTGCGATGGATCTCGTCACTAAATTACCGCGCACACCTAGAGGTCATGATGCCATTTGGGTAATCATCGATCGTCTAACAAAGTTAGCACAATTTTTGGCAATTCGTGAGGATCTATCTGCTGACAAACTCGCCAAGATCTACGTTGATGAGATTGTATCTCGTCATGGTGTTCCTTTGAACATCATATCCGATCGAGATGCTCGATTCTCATCTCACTTTTGGAAGACCATGCAATCTGCCATGGGAACCAAACTCAATCTAAGCACTGCTTATCATCCTCAAATGGATGGACAATCTGAAAGGAAAATTCGAACACTGGAGGATATGCTTAGAGCATGCGTAATCGACTTTGGTGGTAGTTGGATTCGTATCTACCATTGGTCGAATTCTCCTACAACAATAGTTATCGCGCCAGCATCAATATGGCGCCTTCCGAAGCTCTATACGGTCGAAAATGTCGTTCACCTGTCTGCTGGAATGAGGTCGGTGAAGCTCAGCTCACTGGGCCTGAACTCATTCACGACACAACAGACAAAGTCAAGAGAACTCGTGATAACCTTCTGACAGCTAGAAGCCGTCAAAAGAGTTAGGCGGACAAACGACGCAAGCCCTTGGAATTCCAAGTTGGTGATCACATCCTTGTCAAGGTATCCCCTTGGAAAGGTGTGATTAGATTTGGAAAGAAAGGAAAACTTGCACCACGATATATTGGACCATTCAAGATCGTTGAGAGAATCGGAAAGGTGGCCTACCGACTTGAGCTACCTCCTGAACTTGGGAATATTTACCCAACATTCCACGTGTCCAATTTGAAAAAGTGTTTAGCCGATACAAACCTCCACATTCCCCTCAACGAAATTCACGTTGAAGACACTATGCACTTTGTCGAGAAACCTGTGGAGATAGTGGACCGTGAAGTCAAGAAACTCAAGCGTAGACGTATACCGATAGTTAAAGTTCGCTGGGAATCCAAACATGGCCCAAAATTTACTTGGGAACGAGAGGATCAAGATGAAAGCGAAATATCCACATCTGTTTCACAAAGTTTCCTCTAATTAAATTTCGGGACGAAATTTCCAAAAGCGTGGAGACTGTGACATTTGTGCCTTTTCAATCATTGCACAATTACAAACAATTTCGTATTCAATGAAACCCTGTGTTTTATTTCCAAATAATTTTGTATTCAATAAAATCTTGTATTCTCTTGATGATAATGCAAAAATGTCAATCGTTGCACAATTTCGATCATTTTCGTGTTCGTTAAAGCGTTTTACGCATTTTGCGAAACGCGTAACCGTACAACCGAACGAACCGACATCCACGACATTTTGGGATAATCCAAGTTACACAAGTCTTAACACCTTTATATAACCTAAATATTAGGTTAAAGGGGTTAAAAATGGCAAACAAGTGAAAATACAAGTCCAAGGGCCAAAAATGTCAAAAAAATAATAATTATTTTTGCTTCTTCACCAAGTTTGCCACATATCTCCAATTATTGACACCTAGCACTCACTCTATCCGATCTCCCGTTTGTAGTCCTGACACGTTAACATATTTACCTGACACATTAGGACACGTTTGAGCTTTGTTTATTTCGTTGATCAAGAACACTTTCGCAGTCCCAAGTGAGTAAATAGCCCCCCTCTTTTACGTTTTCAAATGTTTTGCGGTGATTCATATGTGCCTATAATTATTTTCAAAATTTCAAAACAATATACATGGTTTATGTATACAAAAATGATTTTCAAAGTGAGTACAAAGCCCCCCCCCCCCCCCGTAAGTTTTCAAATGTTTTGGGGTGATTCATATGTGCCTATAATTATTTTCAAATTTTCAAAACAATATACATGGTTTATGTATACAAAAATGATTTTCAAAGTGAGTACATAGTTCCCTTCTTTTACGTATTGCAAATGTTTTGGGGTGACTCATATAAATCATTTTCAAGTTTTCAAAAACAATGTCTATGGTTTATATATAAAACAATACGATTTCAATAATGTAAACAACTTGGTGATGCGTTATCCATAACACGAATGACAATGACTGAAACTGTTTCTGATTAACAAATCAGTTCAATTGTTGATTTGTTAGTCTAGTTAAAGAGACCCTTTGGTGGTCTATTAAAGATACCCTTTGGTGTAAAGAACGATCAAAAGTTTTCACAATTAAAAACACGGACGATTTTGTTTATGACATGGACAATTGATTTATGACACGGACGATTGATTTATAACACGGACAAATGGCTTATGACACAGACAAACTGTTTTGAACAATGTCACGAAATGATTTTCACTTAAAGATATAAGCCATACGAAGTTTTCTTTTGAATCAATCTATTACAGGGTTTTTACAAAAGAAATATTTTTGTCAAGATTCATGGCTACAAGGTTTTCACAACTCTAACCAACTTGTTTTAGTTGGTTAATTGTATTGCAATATCAAACACTTTTGATACGAGGTTTTCACTTAACAACTCTTGTAGTCGGACGAGGTGTTGCAGTATGTATACAAGGCCATGAATTTGACACGCTCACAAAACCTATGTACTCGTCGGCATTTTTATGCTGACTCTCTTTTCACATATGTTTCAGGAATCAATACTTGATAATATGATGCATGCTTCACGTAAGAATGGACGCGGGCCTTAGTGACTTAAAACATGAAAGACAATTTATTTATGTGTTGTTTCTGTGTATCTCAAGACAATGTAAACATTTAACTTAATCAAACATAATTTTAAATTCCATGAGTTGTGAAACAATAGTTCTGTGACATGACTCCCCGACGTTTCCGTCGCGGTTTTTTTTTTACGCGGTCGGGGTGTTACACATGGATGGGCCTTTTGGTGGCTTTTGTAACTTCTGGTTGCCCTTTCTAGCTAACACAAGCCCACTAAACCATTTTTACTAATTTTTAATAGCTCAAGTCTATAAAAATAAAACCCACTAGTTTGTTTATAAAATAAATATTTTATAACGCTAGATCACACAAAACCGCACATTGTCCGCAATTATGAGAAATAACTAACAAGTAGTCCATGTAATCAAATAACATATAATTCCACTTAATTTATATTATTATTTCTATGTTTGCAATACTATATCCATGTTTCACCAATGTTCAGGGTCAGACTTATGTGCAGTTTGTTAATTCGGTTGATTCGCCGAATTATTGTTACGTGAGTGTTCGTGTACTAACTGACACACTTAACCAACCAATATGAAGTGAAATGCTATAATGAATGTTTTAAGTCATGTGAAAGATAACGGAGTTGTGCTATCGGAGTTAACCTGAAAAATCTAAGTTGTCACAGTACAACTTTAACAACATTGTTCAAACTTTAAAACACAAGTTTTACAACATGATGACTAAAAACTGGATGACATCAAACTGCTTGACTTAACAACACACGGACATATTTTTCCAAAGCTGTCCACTAGTTACCGATAATACATGTTAGTTTTGAAAAACGTCAACAAAAGCTGGTGAATTCACGTATTGAGTTTGAATCAAGTAATTCTTGAAATCTTTGAAGTATTTAATATGGTATGTATAATTAAATGAAACTTGTAAGATCATTAGTGTTTTGCAAGGACACTAATCTGTATGCCGAATAGGAGGCAACCATACCTTGACGATAAGTTGTGTCTGGGACACTTGTTTTAGACACAAAAGCACTCTGTAACGATATGTTTTTATTGCCGTTCAGAGTAGGGCTCGCCAAAGCCCAATAGATCTATCACTCTTGTTCCTCGGTACTTGTTTATACATTAATGGCCCATTCGTTTAATTCTATCCGCATGTGATCAAAATATTTTCATTCTTTAAGAAAAACATACCATTTGAAACATGTATCCTCCCCGAACGTTTAAAACCGTTAAAACGATTAATAAAAAGGGGAAACATGTACTCACAGATTCGCGTTCCGTGGCAAATCTCTATGGGTTGTTTGATTCTTCGTTCGTTTTCTCAACCTACAAGTGTTCAAATCCCATTAGACACTTAGATTTACCATCGTTTTCGTACAAGTATTCATCTTGAATTCATAATTATACTTGTATTAGTTTGTTTTCTTTGTTGTGTATATATATATATACACTTCATATATATATTCCATATCTTTCGTGTTTGAGGGGGCCTAGCCCAAGGGTTAAGTGTAAGAATTCAATTCCTATGTTTTTGTATGTGTGGGCCTAGCACAAATGGTTTCATATGTGTGGGCCTAGCCCAACTTGTTTTAAATGTGTGGGCAATATGTTTTATATGTGTGGGCCTAGCCCAACTTATTTTATATGTGTGGGCCTAGCCCAATTTGTTTTATATGCATAGCCCTAGCCCAAATGAATTTGTTTAAAGTGGGTCAAGCCCAAAATAGGTTTGTTAAAGTGGGCCTAGCCCAAATAAATCATGTAAGAGTGGGATTAGCCCAAAATAGTTTATGGAAGCGAGCTTAGCCCAAATTAACCTTATGGAAGCGGGCTTAGCCCAAATTAACCTTATAAAAGTGGGCTCTTGCCAAATTTTAGTTTATAAAAGTGGGCTCTTGCCAAATTTTAGTTTATAAAAGTGGGTTCTAGCCCAATTTAATTATAAAAGAAGGCTAGACCATATGATTATTTAATTGGGCTTAATCCATATATTAATACTTACTAGTAATAATTTAAAAAATTAGTTTATAAAACTACTAATATTTTATATAAGTTATTTTATAATTCTATTATGTATATCTTTTTCTGTAGTGTGTGACGGTTCGTTTATTTGTTTTGACCGATTCGTTTGCGTCGTCTGCTTCATTCGTGTTATTCATTTCGTCCGTGTCGTCTATTTTATTTGTTTGATGTGTTCCAATTGTCCGTTTTGTCCGAATTGTCTTATTGTCTGATTTTTTAGTTTATGTCCATGTTTGGACAAAAATAGTCAAGTTTCAAGTATATATATACATATTTTTGTATTTTTTGGTGAAATTGTATATTTTTGTGTTCATTCCTACATGATCTAAATACATAATATTTGTGCACAAAATACACATACATACTTGATCATAACTAAATATATATTTCATCTAAAAATATATATTTATCAATTATTAGTTTGAGAAACTCTTGAAATTTTATTTAAACTTTTTCATCCAAATTTTGTTTAATCATGATTAAAATCCTTAGTATTTTCAATCACAAAAGTCTTTAGTTTAACCACACTTTAATCATAATATATTTTATAAAAATTTTGCCATAGTTTCCCTTAAATTATGGACTTTTCATTGTTTAAATAAACATGTTTTAAATGATTTTTCAACTCAAATAATGATCAAGTATTAATAACTAATTTTCTAGATCATAAATCTCTAACAAGAAATGTTATGAACTTTTAGTAACTTTAACCTTCCAAAAATTGAAACTTTATTAACATTTTTTAACAAAACTCTTAGATTATGTATTGTATAGAAAAATCCATATTTTATGTACCACTTAAAATTGTTTGAAGTGTGTAGATATGTTCATAACCCTTTTCAAAAATGAGGTGTGTTCATAATCTTTCCAAAAATGGAAATTTTATTGGTGTTTTTCCATAAAATTCCTAGATTAAGTGGTTTATATAAAAATCCATACTTCATATCATGTAATAGACCATTTTTAAGTGTGAAATCATGTTCATAACATTTTTGTTAATGGATCTTGCTAGATCTAAGCATGCATGTGTTTAGATCTTCATTTTTAATCATAAAAATGCAAGATCACTTCCACGACAAAAAGACAACTTCAAGATCATCAAAATCATCAAGAAAGTTAAATAATCATATTAGTATGTTTATTCATGTTAATGTTTTTAAATGATTTTTATGTAAGATTCAAGATGATCTTATACATTTTATATTAAATCATAATATAAGAATGTAGTAACAAAGTATGAAGCTTACTACTAGCTTGATGAACAAGATGAAGGTGATGATAATATAAAGAAAAAGATGATGATCCAAGAGCTTCAAGTCTTGAGAAAATGCTTCAAGTGGGTCTTCAAGTCTTGTAAATTCTCTGAATCATTCATGCACCTCCATACTTGCTAGAAATTCTTAAGTTTGAATTTTGAAAAGGTGAAGATGATGGATGCTTGGTATGGCCGATTTTTAGAGATAGAAAGGAAGGAGGTAAAGAGTTTTGGTTGATGTTGGGAATGAGAAGGATGGTGGAGTGTAGAAGATTTGTTTTGATTATGTGTCTACACATCACCCAGCACTAATCATCTCATAGTTAATCCAACACATCAAGAAAAATCAAATGAGTGGGCATAGGGACCCACATAGCCGTGAGCAGGGGGGTGGTTTGGGTTTTAATTTTTTTTTATAAAATCTTGTTATATTTTATAAACTTTTTAACTTGGATATTTTATAAAATTTATTGATCCAACACACTAAAGTGATGTTAAAATTTGTCAAACTTGTTCACTAGACTTATTGTTTCGTTGTTGGGTCGATAGATTCGGCTTAGGTCTCGTACCGGGTGGAATACCAACATTTTATTTTACTTATGTAAATTCGTTTACACAATTACCTTTGTGATATTTTATTGTCCAAATTTATTATTTTAGTTCTCCGAACCAATAAATTTGTTATTTTGGACACAATTTTTGTACCGGCTTTGTTGTCAGGTAATTACCGAACCAGCTGTGTAGCTTTAAATTATAGAGTTTAAATAAGGGTTTTGTGTTGTTTTAATACCCTATATATTGTTTATGATAATTAATATTTATTTTCGAATTCGGACATTTGCTGTTTTGTTCTGCAGAGTGTTGTACACTCTGCAAAATTGCTGTATTTTTCTGTGGACTAGACAATTTAATGTTTTAATAAAATTTTTCTGAAAAGTATTATTTGTGCATTATTTACAACTAATGTTTCTATATAATGTTTATCGTGAACATACTTTATTCCTCGTTTTTGTCATGTCGGACTGTACGGCTTTAGTACTGATATGCATAGTGTGTTCGCATTTCTTCCGCCAGTCTAGGATCTGATTTTATATGTTTCTAATTGTGGCGGCTTTGTTATCATACTAAGCTTTGATTTTGTAATTCCTAGACTTTTAAGACTCAATTAAATAAAATCAAGTCGAAAATACGAATGTAATTGTTGTTTAAGATGTACAAAATTACCGGTATTTTGCCGTGTGTCACACCTATAGCATCTAGAATCGATTTGATTCGGTAAGCTTCCGTACTCAGTTATTTTCGGATCGTTTACCATCACTAACTAGAATGATTCAGAACGGGTGGTATCCGTATCCTGACCATCTAGACTTAGTTTAATTTGGATCATTCATCTTCCTAGCATGCGTCATTCAGAATAGTTGTTTAAAGAATCGTGTAGCATACAGAGTCGGCTACATTCAGATAGCATCCATACTCGGTTGAATTCGGATCCTGTAACATCACTAATCCGACTCACAATGATCAGTATACACAATCTGTTTCATCCAGACTCGGTTGAATTTGGATCCTTTAGAATCCCTTATTTGCGGAATTCAGATTAGTTGTTTTTGGGATCCTGTAGCATTAAGAGTCGGCTACAATCAGATAACTTCCATACTCCGTTAAATTTGGATCCTATAACATCACTAATATGAAGGTCTCACAATGGGCGATATACGCATTCTCTTTCATCCAGACTCGGTTGAATTTGTATCCTTTAGATTCACTTACCAACGGAATTCAGAAAGGTATTTTTGTTATACTATAGCATCCAGACTCGATTAAATTCGGTTAGCATACATACCCAGTTAGTTAAGGATCGGGTACCATCACTAACTAGAATGACTTAGAACGGGTGGTATCCGTATCGTGTACTATCCAGACTCGGTTTAATTTTGGATCGTTCAGCTTAGCATGAGAGATTAGAATGGTTGTTTAACGAATCGTGTAGCATACAGAGTCGGCTATATTTAGATAGCATCCATACTCAGTTGAATTCGGTTCCTGTAACATCACTAATCAGAAGGACTCATAATGGGTTGTATACGCATTTTGTTTCATCCAGACTCGGTTGAATATGGATCCTCTAGATTCCCTTACCAGCGGAATTCCGAATTGGTGTTTTTGGGATCCTATAGCATGCAGACTCGATTAAATTCGCTAAGCATACATACTCAGTTTGTTTCGGATCGTGTACCGACATTAACCAGAATGATTCAGAATGGGTGGTATCAGTATCTTGTGCCATCCAGACTTGGTTGAATTTTAATCATTCGGCTTTCCTAGCATGCGAGATTCAGAATCGTTGTCTTACGAATCGTATTGCATAAAGAGTCGGCTACATTACATAGCATCCATACTCGGTTGAATTCGGATGCTGTAACATCACTATTCAGAAGGACTCACAATGGGCGGTATACACATTCTGTTTCATCCAGACTTGGTAGAATTTGGATCCTTTAGATTCCCTTAACAGCGGGATTCTGAATAGGTGTTTTTGGCATCCTGTAGCATCCAGACTCGATTAAATTCAGCTAGCATACATACTCAGTTAGTTTCGGATCATGTACCGTCACTAACCAGAATTATTCCAAACGAGTAGTATCCGTATCCTATACCATCCAGATTTGGTATAATTTAGATCATTCAGCTTCTTTAGCAAGCGAGATTCAGAATGGTCGTTTTACGAATTGTATACAGAGTCGGCTACGTTCAGATTGCATCCATGCTCGGTTGCATTCGGATGCTGTAACATCACTAATCAGAAGGACCCACAATGGGCGGTATCTTGATGTTTCATCGAGACTCGGTTGAATTCGGATCCTCTAGATTCCCTAACCAACAGAATTCAGAATAGTGTTTTTGGGATCCTATAGCATCTAGAATCGTTTTGATTTGGTAAGCTTCTGTACTCGGTTATTTTCGGATCGTGTACCATCACTAACCAGAATAATTCAGAACGGGTGATATCTGTATCCTTCACCATCTTGACTCGGTTTAATTTGGATCATTTAGCTTCCCTAGCATGCGACATTCAGAAAGTTGTTTTACGAATCGTGTAGCTTACAAAGTCGACTACATTCAGATAGCATCCATACTCGGTTGAATCGGAGCCTGTAACATTTCTAACAAAAGGACTCACAATGGGCAGTATACGCAATATGTTTCATCCAGACTCGGTTGAATTTTGATCCTTTAGATTCCCTTACTAGCGGAATTCAGAATAGGGGTTTTTGTGATCCTATAGCATCAAGGGTCGGCTATATCAGATAGCTTCCGTACTCGGTTAAATTCGGATCCTATAACATCACTAATCTGAAGGACTCACAATGGGAGGTATACGCATTCTCTTTCATCCAGACTCGATTGAATTTGTATCCTTTAGATTCACTTACCAGCGGAATTGAGAAAGGTGTGTTTGGGATACCATAGCATCCAGACTCGATTAAATTCGGTTAGCATATATACTAAGTTAGTTTCGGATCGTGTACCGACACTAACTAGAATGATTCAGAACGGGTGGTATCTGTATCCTGTACCATCCAGACTCGGTTTAATTTTGATCATTTAGGTTCCCAGCATGCGAGATTCAGTATGGTTGTTTTGCGAATCGTATTGCATAAAGAGTCGACTGTATTACATAGCATCCCTACTCAATTGAATTCGGATGCTGTAACATCACTATTCAGAAGGACTCTCACTGGGCGATATACCATACTGTTTCATCCAGACTCGGTTGAATTTGGAACCTTTAGATTCCCTTACCAGCGGAATTGTGAATAAGTGTTTTTGGAATGATGTAGCATCCAGAATCGATTAAATTCGGGTAGCACACATACTCAGTTAGTTTCGGATCGTGTACTGTCACTAACCAGAATGATTTAGAACGGGTGGTATCTGTATCCTATACCATCCAAACTCGGTTTAATTTGGATCATTCAGCTTCCCTAGCATGCAAGATTCAGAATGGTTGTTTTACGAATTGTATAGCATACAGAGTCGGCTACATTCAGATTGCATCAATAGGTATTGGATCCTGTAACATCACTAATCAGAAGGACTCTCAATGGGCGATATACCATACAGTTTCATCCAGACTCTATTGAATTCGGATCCTTTAGGTTTCCTAACCAGCGGAATTCAGGGTACGTGTTTTGGGATGCTATAGCATCCAAAAACGATTTAATTCGGTATTTGTGAATTCAGAATCGTGTACCATCACCTACTAGAATGATTCAGAACAGGTGGTATCCGTATCCTATACCATCCAGACTCGGTTTAATTTGGATCATTCAACTTCCCTAGCATGCGAGATTCAGAATGGTTGTTTTATGAATCGTATAGCATAAACAGTCGGCTAGATTCAGATAACATCCATACTAAGTTGAATTCAGATCCTATAACATCACTAATCAGAAGGATTCATAATGGCCGGTATACGCAATCTGTTTCATCCACATTCGTTTGAATGTGGATCCTTTAGATCCCCTTGCCAGCGTAATTTAGAATAGGCGTTTTTTGGATCCAATCGCATAAAGACTCGATAAAATTCGGTTAGCATACATACTTAGTTATTTTCGAATCGTGTAGCATCACTAAACAGAATGATTCAAAACAAATGGTATCCGTATCCTTTAACATCCAGACTCGGTCTAATTTGGATCATTCAGCTTCCCTAGCATGCGACATTCAGAATAGTTGTTTTATGAATCGTGTAGGATACAGAGTCGGCTATATTCAGATAGCATATATACTCGGTTGAATTCGGACCCTGTAACATCACTAATCAGAAGGACTCACAATGGGCGGTATACGCAATATGTTTCATCCAGACTTGGTTGAATTTGGATCCTTTAGATTCCCTTACCAGCTTAATTCAGAATAGGTGTTTTGGGATCCTATAGCATCAAGAGTTGGCTACAATCAGATAGCATCCATACTCGGTTAAATTCGGATCCTGTAACATCATTAATCGGAAGGACCCACAATGGGCGGTATATGCATTCTGTTTCATCCAGACACGATTGAATTTGGATCTATTAGATTTGCTTACCAGCGGAATTCAGAATAGGGGTTTTTAGGATCCTATGGCATCTAGAGGTGATTTGATTCGGTTAGCATACATACTTAGTTGGTTTGGTATCATGTATCGTCACTACTAGAATGATTCCGAACCGGTGGTATCCGAATCGTTTACCATCCAGACTCGGTTTAATTTGGATCACTTAGCTTCCCTTGCATGAAAGATTCATAATGGTTGTTTTACTAATCATATAGCATACAGAGTCGGCTACATTCGGATAGCATTTATACTCGGTTGAATTCGGATCCTGTAACATCACTAATCAGAAGGACTCACAATGGGCGGAATCCAGATTCTATTTCATCCAGACAAGGTTGAATTCGGATCCTTCAGTTCAAAACATGCGGAATTTAGAATAGGTGTTTTTAGGATCCTATAGCATCTAGAATCGATTTGAATCGGTAAGCTTCCATACTCAGTTATTTTCGACTCGTGTATCATCACTAACCAGAATGATTCAGAATGGGTGGTATCCCTAGCATGCGACATTCAGAAAGGTTGTTTTACGAATCATATAACATAAAGAGTTGGCTACATTCAGATTGCATCCATACTCTGTTGAATTCCGATTCTGTAACTCACAATGGGCGGTATACGCAATCTCTATCATCCAGACTCGGTTGAATTTGAATCATTTATATACCCTTACCGGTGGAATTCAGAATGTGTGTTTTTGGGTTCCTATAGCATCAAGAGTCGGTTACAATCAGATAGCATCCGGTTAAATTCAGATCTTATAACATCACAAATCTGAAGGACTCACAATGGGCAGTATACGCATTCTGTTTCATCCAGACTCGGTTGAATTTGGATCCTTTAGATTCACTTACTAGCGTAATTTAGAAAGGTGTTTTTGGGATACTATAGCATCTAGACTCGAGTAAATTCGCTTAGCATATATACTCAGTTAGTTTCGGATCGTGTACTATCACTAACTAGAATGATTTAGAATGGGTGGTATCCATATCCTGTACCATCCAAACTCTGTTTAATTTGGATCATTCAGATTCAGAATGGTTGTTTTACTAGTCGGCTGCATTAAGATAGTATCCGTACTCGGTTGAATTCGGATCCTGTAACATCACTACTCAGAAGGACTTACAATGGGCGGTGTACACATTCTGTTTTATCCAGGCGCGGTTGAATTTGTTCGATTCCCTTACTAGTGGAATTTAGAATAGATGTTTTTGGCATCCTATAGCATACAACCTCGATTAAATTCGGTTAGCAAACATAATCAGTTAGCTTCAGATCGTGTACCGCCACTAACCAGAATGATTCATAACGGGTAGTTTTCGTATCCTGTACCATCCAGACTGAGTTTAATTGGGATCATTCAACTTCTTTAGCGTGCGAGATGTAGAATGGTTTTTTACAAATCGTATAGCTTGCAGAGTCAGCTACATTCAGTTAGCATCCATACTAAGTTAAATTCGGATCCTGTAACATCACAAATCAGAAGGACTCACAATGGTCGGTATACGCAATCTGTTTCATCCAGACTCGGTTGAATTTGGATACCTTAGATTCCCTTACCAGCGTAATTCAGAATTTTTTTTTGGGTCCTATTGCATAGAGACTCAATTAAATTCGGTTAGCATGCATACTCAGTTAGTTTGGAATCTTGTACCAGCGGAATTCAGAATAGGTGTTTTTGGGATCCTATAGCATCTAGAATCGATTTAATTCGTTTAGCATACATACTCAGTTAATTTCGGACCGTGTACTGTCACTAACTTGAATGATTCAGAATGGGTGGTATCAGTATCCTGTACCGTCAGATGTTTATTCGGATCATTCAACTTCTATCATGTGAGATTAGAATGGTTTTTTGCGAATCGTATAGCATAAAGAGTCGGCTACATTTAGATAAAATCCGCACTCAGTTAATTTGGATCCTGTAACATCATTATTCAGAAGGACTCACAATGGCGGTATACGCATTCTGTTTCATCCAGACTCGGTTGAATATGGATCCTTAGATTCCCTTGCCGCGTAATTCAGATAGGTGTTTTTGGGAACCTATGATAACCAGATTTTCGTGATTTGAATTCAGGTTATAGTCGATAACTCAATTTGTTTCTATTTGGTACCATCACTAACTAGAATGATTCGAATGGGTGGTATCAGTATTTGTACCTCCAGACTCGGTTTAATTTAATTATTCAGCTTCCCTAGTATGAGATTCAGAATGGTTTTTTTATGAATCATATAGCATACAGAGTCGGCTACATTGTTAGATATGTACTCGGTTATTTGGATCCTTGTAACATCTTAATCAGAAGGACTCACAATGGGCGGTATCCGTATTCTGTTTCATCAAGACTCGGTTGAAGTCGAATCCTTTAGATTCCCTAACCAGCGGAATTCAGAATAGGTGTTATTGGGATCCTATAGCATGAAGAATCGAGTTGATTCGGTAAGCTTCCGTACTTAATTAGTTTTGGATCGTGTACCGTCACTAACTAGAATGATTCAGAACGAGTGGTATCCGTATGTTGTACCATCCAGACTCAGTTTAATTTGGATCATTCAGCTTCCCAAGCATGCGAGATTCAGAATGGTTGTTTTCCGAATCGTATAGCATAAAGAGTTGGCTACATTCATATAGCATCCGTACTCGGTTGAATTGGATCCTGTAACATCACTATTCAGAAGGACTCACAGGTGTATACGTATTCTGTTTCATCTAGACTCGGTCAAATATGTATCCTTTAGATTCAGAACGAGTGGTATCCGTATAGCATACAAACTCGATTAAATTCGGTTAGCATACATACTCAGCTAGCTTCGGATCATGTATCATCACTAAACAGAATGATTCAAAAACGGGTGGTATCCGTATCCTGTACCATCCAAACTCGCTTTAATTTGGATGATTCAGCTTCCCTAGCATGCAAGATTCGGAATGGTTATTTTACGAATCGTATAGCATACAGACTCGGCTACATTCACATTGCATCCATACTCGGTTGAATTCAGAAGGTCTCACAATGGACGGTCTCCAGATTCTGTTTCATCCAGACTCGGTTGCATACGGGTCCTTTAGATTCCCTAACCAGCAGAATTCAGAATACATGTCTTTGGGATCCTATAGCATCCAGAATCGATTTAATTCAGAACGCTTCCGTACTCAGTTATTTTCGGATCGTGTGCCATCACTAACCAGAATGATTCAGAACGGGTGGTATCCGTATCCTCTACAATCCAGACTCTGTTTAATTTAGATCATTCAACTTACATAGCATTTGAGATTCAGAATGGTTGTTTACGAATCGTATAGCATAAAGAGTCGTCTACATTCAGTTAACATCCGCAATTGGTTGAATTCGGATCCTGTAACATCACTATTCAGAAGGACTCACAATGGGCGGTGTCACACCCCGATTTATCCATCCAAACTGGGCGTGATCTGACTGGTATCTTCATTGCACAGCGGAAGTGTTTGAAAAGCTAAGACTTCTAAAAGTGTGAATGCCACTAAGTACTCGAATCCACATGGGTTCTCCTACTCCAACCGTGCCATATTTTTAAAAAGTAACCTGAGAAAGAAAAATGCTAAAAATCAACATAAAGTTGGCGAGTTCATAGTTTGTTCGAAAAGGTTTAAAATAAATCTTTTTTGGTAACCGGTTTAAATATCGTTGAGAAAACGTAATAAAACCATTTTTCCCGGCATGTCAATTGAAAACCTTGTTTTTGCAATATTTGAATAACCGTCGATGTCCGCGTACGACAAAGACAACATGCCCGCATGAGCCTATAACCCACCCCAAGCTAGGAAATGCCTCGCCAAACCGTTTACTCAAGACGGTAGATTAGCAGGCGGTTATAGTTCCGATAGCAGCGAAGACTTCACTGTACAGTTTTAAGCGACCCTACGGCCCTTAGTGTTAAGTAGTGGACAATCCAGTCCTTGTGTTTATAAGCTGGACTAACCCGTCCCCTTATTTGTATGCAGGACAAACCTGTCCCGTAGCAACTAGGACCTTCGAGTCGTTGGGTCTGTAGCAGGACCAACCAGTCCCCTTATTCGTAGATAGGAAAAACCAGTCCTTGTGTCTGTAAGCAGGACCAACCAGTCCCCTTACTTGTTAGCAGGACAAACCAGTCCCGTAGTAATTAGGACCTTCCCGTCCCTAGTCATGAAACTCATGCACGTTTCGAAAATACGCGACTGTTTTGTAAAACCGGCATGTTTAGCATAAACCTTTCGTAAACCATTCGAATTTATCGAAATTCATTTGCAACATGGTTTAGAAATAAACTTTTGAAAACCGTTTGAGTTTGTTGGAGTACATTCGTATCATGGTTTAGAAATATATAGTTTTCGTTCATCGAAATTCGTATGGGGTTATGAACTCACCTGATATCCACTAGAAAGCTAGCTTAATGTAATTCCAAAATGTCGTTTCCAAAACATGACTCGCTAGCATGCAATCTATAACATTCCTATCAAGGAATAAGCTTATAAGATTCTACTAAAAAGCGTAGCTAACTACATGTCAACGAGCTCTACCAAATCGTTAACCATACGATCTATGAAAGTGTTGACATCTTGGGTTGAATTAACCAATCTATGGTTGGTTGATTTCATTAATTCGGGATAAACACTAAGTAGTGGAAACGACTTAGTTTCCGAGTGATTTAGAATATATATTTATAGATATAATTATAATTGTATTTACGAAGTCATGTTAGTTGTCGTGGATAGAATACGTATACGTAACAAGTATTTATATGAAAACAACACGTTGTAAACTCGTATAATGGATTTACGCATTTTCGGGATAGTCGTCATATACGTTGGCGGATAACATTACTACTCGTCATAGGGGTTCGTAAGATGTGGGTATATATATATATATACACACACACACATATATATGTAAACGTAAATGTATATATAATGGTGGTTACCTATATGTGTGTTTATGTAAACGTTGTGTAGCCGAATACAATCCCGTATATATCTCGCTTAGACGTTGAAAATAAATATAAACAATTACATTTATTTTATAAACTTTTCAAGTTGTGGATGTTTGAAATAAATATATATGATAATGTTTGATTCATATAATCGTCAATTTTCAACGTTTGAAATAATTATATTTATTTTATAAAAGTGTGCGAAGTCGACTGATGAAATAAATATTCGGATTCACGATGTTTGAAGTGAATATAAACTAGTATATCTATTGTATATAAAGTATTCGAAATCTCGACGCTTGAAATGGAAATAATGATCATATTTATTTTGTATGATTTCTGAGTACTAAACTTTCGAAAAATAATTCGTAAATTGGGTTTAATAAATATACACTACATCAATATTTATTTTAAAAAATCCTAATTATGGTGAGTTGTACTAATGTGTTTTGTAAAGTTTTTAAATAAATCGTATTAATTGTTAAGTCGTTAAATAAATATAACAATTATATTTATTTTATAAACTCTTGTCGATTGTGGTATGTTTTTATAATAGAAACTATATTACATTTTGATTTTAAAATCGTGCAGAGTTTCCTTTGTTTTATTAATTGACATAAAAGTTGTGCGATATAGTCAAAGCATGATAAATAAATATTCGAAACTTCACGATGTATTGAAAAAGTGAATATAAACTAGTATATCTATTGTATATAAAGTATTCGAAATCTCGACGCTTGAAATGGAAATAATGATCATATTTATTTTGTATGATTTCTGAGTACTAAACTTTCGAAAAATAATTTCCGTATTCCGACGTTTAAAATAAATATAACTAATTATATTTATTTTATAAAAATCCCAAGTTTGGTTAACTTGTAGCTCGTGTTTGTCAAAGTTTTATAAATTCGTTTTTGTAAGTTGTAAGTGTCGTTAGAATAAATATACATTTATATTTATTTTTATCAAACTTACTTGAATCGGATTGGTTTTGTTTTTATAATAGAACACGTTTCACTTTGCGGATTTTTACGAAAAACGGGCAGAGTTTCCTTTGGTTTTAGACAATCCTGACAATACAAGTTGTCGATTATTAGTCAAAACGCAATTAATCAATATAACAATATTCATAACAACTCGTCGTGTTCAAATATGGTATTTGTCGAATACGAACCCAAACAGTGATAATAAACTAGTTATTTATTTATATTAAGTATTCGAATCTCGACGCTTGAAATGGAAATAATGATCATATTTATTTTGTATGATTTCTGAGTACTAAACGTTTGAAAAATAATTTCCGTATTCCGACGTTTAAAATAAATATAACTAATTATATTTATTTTATAAAAATCCCAAGTTTGGTTAACTTGTAGCTCGTGTTTGTCAAAGTTTTATAAATTCGTTTTTGTAAGTTGTAAGTGTCGTTAGAATAAATATACATTTATATTTATTTTTATCAAACTTACTTGAATCGGATTGGTTTTGTTTTTATAATAGAACACGTTTCACTTTGCGGATTTTTACGAAAAACAGGCAGAGTTTCCTTTGGTTTTAGACAATCCTGACAATACAAGTTGTCGATTATTAGTCAAAACGCAATTAATCAATATAACAATATTCATAACAACTCGTCGTGTTCAAATATGGTATTTGTCGAATACGAACCCAATAACAAATGTGCATAAAGCGTAACGTCGCGCCGTTTGGAATTTTGTTTATTTATTTATTGATTAAGTTTTTAACCTTGACGATATATAATTGTTAGCGAGTCGGCTCGAGCTCGGTTTCGCGATAATTTAATATTAATATTTATATAAACTATATAATTAAAATTTCGCGTCGTAATTAATTTTTACCAAGTCTTTCGTTGACTTGTTGACCCGACAGTTGATCGGGTTTGACCAGTTGACCTGTTGACATGCGTTGACCGCAGTTGAACCGAACTTGAACCGAACCACATCTTAAATCAAGCATCGACCGAACCCAAAATCTGTACCGAAGCAGTCTGTTGACTGTTTGACCATCCGTGACTGAGTTGACTCGTGTTGACTGAGTCGACTCGACCGAAATCTGACCGAATCGTACCAACTTCGAACTAAACATTACCACTGCCACCGCTGCCATTATCCGCGCCCGCTGCCACCGCGAAGACTGTCGGAGAACCGGGAGGGGGGATCACCGATGAGACACGGCGGCTGTCACCGCCTCTCTCTCTCGTCTCTCCCTCTCTTCGCTGCTCTCTCTTTCTCTCTCTCCACTCTTTTTCTCTCTTGCTTGAACCCGATGCCACCATCACAACGCCGCCGCCTGTGGTGGTGGTCCTTTTGTGCAACTCCGGCCCAAGGTGGCTCTGCTGCCACCGCCGTGCGCGGCCGCCGCCGCCGTACGCCGCCACTAAGGGTGGTGGTCGGCCGGTATTAGAGAGGGTAAGTGGGAGTTGTGAGGTGAATGTGATACAGGTTTCTTGTGTTTGGTAAATCTTATGCAGAGAAAACAAAAGAATGGGGGCTTGGGATAAGAATGGTTAAGGTGAGGATGGAGAGATATATATAGTTAGGGTTTGTGGAGTGGGTTGGACCCAAGGCCCGTTAATGTGTTCGGCCCAAACATACTCTATGGCCCGTTTTGAAACCCGAACGTCGTATAGTGTCGAAACATATTTATTTGAGGCCCATACGCGTGTAATCTAAGTCGGAGGTCGGTTTTTGACGGGCATATCCGTTCATTGCGTTAAAATCGCGTAAATCGCTACGGTCATCATTTTTATTCGTTTCTCGATCCGGTTTCTACCGTGAGCATTAAAATTTGAAAACGAAGTCAAATATATCATAATGTATTAATATTTAGACGTAATTCTAGTCCGTGGCTTCCGTTTCATTGTCGGTGTGTCTCGATTTTCACGTGAGTTCCGCGTTGTGCTTTGCGACGTTCGATGATCCAAATATATCGCATAATTACAACTGTATGATAAATACAAGTACAAAATTCGTATTTTTAGGTGTTGTCAGTATTTGTTAGGTATCAGTTCGCTTATCATTCAATTTTGCGTTTAGAGTTCTCGATTATCGCCAAATCGCGTAAAGTGAATCAAATAGACGTTGCTAGGCTCTCCAGGCCAAATTAAGTTAATTTATGCCTAATTACGCTAATTATGAGGGTATTGATGCTCGTTATGCGCTTAATTACAACCGGAAAACGCGGTTGTCACAGGCGGCAAACGCATTCTGTTTCATCTAGATTCGGTTGAATATGGATCCCTTAGATTCCCTTAAGAGCAGAATTCTATAGCATACAGACTCGATTAAATTCGGTTAGCATACATACTTAGTTAGTTTCGGATCATGCACCTTCACAAACTAGAATTATTTAGAATGGATGGTATCGGTATCCTGTACCTTCTAGACTTGGTTTAATTTGAATCATTCAGCTTCCCTAGCATGCGAGATTTAGAATAGTTGTTTTAAGAATCGTATAGCATGCATAGTTGGCTACATTCAGATAGTATCCGTACTCTGTTGAATTCGGATCCTTTAACATCACTAATAAGAAGGACTCACAATGGGCTGTATATGCATTTTGTTTCATCAAGACTCATTTGAATTTGGATCCTTTAGATTCTCTTACCAGCGGAATTCTGAACAGGTTTTTTTGGAAACCTATAGCATCCGGACTCGATTAAATTCGGTTAGCACACATACTCAGTTAGTTTCGAATACTGTATTATCACTAATTAGAAGCACTCACAATGGGTGGTATCCGGATTTCGGTTCATCAAGACTTGGTTGAATTCGGATCCTTTAGATTCCCTAACCAGTGGAATTCAGAATCGGTGTTTTTGGGTTCCTTTAGCATCAAGATCGATTTGACTCGGTAAGCTTTCGTACTTAGTTATTTTCAGATCGTGTACCATCACAAACAAAATGATTTAGGACAGTTGGTATCAGTATCCAGTACCACCCAGACTCGGTTTAATGTGGATCATTTAGCTTCCCTAGCATGCGAGATTTGGAATGGTTGTTTAACGAATCGTATAGCATACAGAGTCGGCTACATTCAGATAGCATCCATACTCGGTTGAATTCGGATGCTGTAACATCACTGATCAGAAGGAATCACAATGGTCGGTATACGCAATCTGTTTCATCCAGACTCGGTCGAATTTGGAACCTTTTCATTCCCTTACCAGCGGAATTGTGAATTGGTGTTTTTGGAATCATGTATCATCCAGACTCGATTAAATTTGGTTAGCATACATACTCAGTTATTTTCTTATCGTGTACCGACACAAAGCAGAATGATTCAGAACGGGTAGTATTCGTATCATATACCATCTACACTTGGTTTAATTTGGATCATTCATCTTCCCTAGCATGCGTGATTCAGAATGCTTATTTTACGAATCGTAGAGGGTACATAGTCGGCTACATACAGATTGCATCCATACTCGGTTACATTCGGTTCTGTAACATAACTAATCAGAAGCTCTCAAAATGCGCGGTATCCGGATTCTGTTTCATCAAGACCCGGTTGAATTCGGATCCTTTAGATTCCCTAACAAGTGGAATTCAGAACAGCGTTTTTGGGTTCCTATAGCATCAAGAATCGATTTGACTCGGTAAACTTCCGTACTTAGTTATTTTTGGATCGTGTACCATCACAAACAAAATGATTTAAAATAGGTGGTATCAGTATCCAGTACCACCCAGACTCGGTTTAATGTGGATCATTTAGCTTCCCTTGCATGCGAGATTCGGAATGCTTGTTTTACGAATCGTATAACATACAGAGTCGGCTACATTCAGATAGCATCCATACTCGGTTGAATTTGGATCCTATAACATCACTAATCAGAAGGAATACAATGGTCGGTATACGCAATCTGTTTCATCCAGATTCCGTTGAATTTGGTTACTTTAGATTCCCTTACCAGCTTAATTCAGAATAGGTGTTTTTGGGAATGTAATGCATACATACTCGATTAAATTCGGTTAGCATACATACTCAGTTAGTTTCGTATCGTGTACCGACACAAAGCAGAATGATTTAGAACGGGTGGTATTTGTATCCTATACCAGCCACACTCGGTTTAAGTTTGATCATTCATCTTCCCTAACATGCGTGATTCAGAATGGTTGTTTACGAATTGTATAGCTTACACAGTTGGCTACATACAGATTGCATCCATACTCGGTTACATTCGGATGCTGTAACATCACTAATATGAAGCACTCATAATGGGCGGTATCCAGATTCTGTTTCATCAAGACTCGGTTGAATTTGGATCCTTTAGATTCCCTTAACCATCGGAATTAAGAATAGGTGTCTTGGGGTCCTATAGCATCAAGAATCGATTTGATTTGATAAGCTTCCGTACTCAGTTATTTTCGGATCGTGTAACATCACTAACCAAGATGATTCAGAAAGGGTGGTATCTGTATACTATACCATCCAGACTCGGTTTAGTTTAGATCATTCAGCTTCCCTAGCATGCGACATGAAGAATGGTTGTTTTACAAATCGTATAGCATACAGAGTCGGCTACATTCAGATATCATCCATTTTCGGGTGAATTCGGATCCTGTAACATCTCTAATCAGAAGGACTTACAATGGGGGGTATATGCAATCTGTTTCATCCAGACTTGTTTGAATTTGGATCCTTTAGATTCCCTTACTAACGGAATTTAGAATAGGTGTTTTTGGGAACCTATAGCATCAAGAGTCGGCTACAATCAGATAGCATCCATACTAGGTTATATTCAGATCCAGTAACATAACTAATCTAAAGGACTTACAATATGCGGTATACGCATTCTGTTTCATCCAGACTCGGTTGAATTTCGATCATTTTGATTCACTTACCAGCTGAATTCAGAAAGGTGTTTTTGGTATACTATAGCATCCAGACTCAATTAAATTCGGTTAGCAAATATACTCAGTTAGTTTCGGAAGCGTACCATCACTAACTAGAATGATTTAGAACAGGTGGTATCCGTATCTTATAACATCCAGACGCGGTTTAATTTGTATCATTCAGCTTCCCTAGCATGCGAGATTCGGAATGGTTGTTTTACGAATCGTATAGCATACTTAGTCGGCTACATTCAGATTGTATACATACTCGGTTGAATTCGGATTCGATCACATCACTATAAGAAGGACTCACAATGGGCAGTATCAAGATTCTGTTTCATCAAGACTCAATTGAACTCGAATCCTTTAGACTCCCTTACCAGCTGAATTCAGAAAAGGTGTTTTTGGGATCCTATAGCATACAGACGCGATTAAATCGGTTACCATACATATACCATCCAGACTCGGTTTAATTTGGATCATTCAACTTCCCTAGCATGTGCGATCCAGAATGGTTGTTTTACGAATCGTATAGCATACAGAGTCGGCGACATTCAGATTGCAGCCATACACGGTTGCATTCGGATCATGTAGTATCACTCATCAGAAGGACTCACAATGGGCGGTATCCGAATTCTGGTTCATTAAGACTCGGTTGAAGTCGAATCCTTTAGATTCCCTAACCAGCGGAATTCAGAATAGGTGTTTTTGGGATCCTATAGCATCAAGAATTGATTTGATTCTGTAAGCTTCTGTACTCAATTATTTTCGAATCGTGTACCATCACTAACCAAAATGATTCAGAACGGGTGGTATCCGTATCCTGTACCTTCCAGACTCGGTTTAATTTGGATCATTCAGCTTCCCTAGCATGCGACATTCAGAAGGGTTGTTTTACGAATCGTATATCATACAGAGTTGGCTACATTTAGGTAGTATCCATACTCGGTTGAATTCGGATCTCGTAACATCACTAATAAGGACTCACAATGGGCTGTATTCGGATTGTGTTTCATCCACACTCGGTTGAACTCGAATCCTTTAAATTCCCTAACCATGGGAATTCAGATGAGGTGTTTTTAGGATCCTATATCATATAGACTCGATTAAATTCGGTTTGCATACATACTCAGTTAGTTTCCGATCGTGTACCGTCACTAACAGAATGATTCAGAACGAGTGCTATCCCTATCCTGTACCATCCACACTCGGTTTAATTTGGATCATTCAGTTTCCCTAGCATGCGAGATTTAGAATGGTTGTTTTACAAATCGTATAGCATACAGAGTCGGCTACATTCAGGTAGTATCCGTACTCGGTTGAATTCGGATCCTCTAACATCACTAATAAGATTGACTCACAATGGTCTGTATCCGGATTCTGTTTCATCCAAGCTCGGTTGAATTCGTTTCCTTTATATTCCCTAACTAGCGGAATTCAGAGTAGGTGTTTTTGGGATCCTATAGCATCCATACTCAGTTATTTTTGGATCATGTGCCATCACTAACTAGAATGATTCAGAATGAATGGTATCCATATCCTGTACCATCTATACTGGTTTAATTTGGATCATTCACTTCCTTAGCATGCGAGATTAAGAATGGTTGTTTTACAAATCGTATAGAATACAGAGTCGGCTACATGAAGATAGTATCCATACTCGGTTGAATTCTGATCCTTTAACATCACTAATCAGAAGGACTCTCAATGGGCGGTATATATATATATATATGTATATCAACAAAGAAAAACCAACAAATACAAGTACGAAATTCAAGATAAAATACTTGTACGAAAAACAAAACAAAAGCCTAAGTGTCTAATAGATTAGAACACTTGTAGGTCGAAAAACGAACGAAGTATCAGCAATCGAATAGAGATTTGTACGGAACGCAAATCTGTGAGTTCATGTTTCCCTTTTTATTTTTTTAACGTTTTTATGGTTTTAAACATGCGGGGATGTATACATGTTACAATTAATATAGCTGGGAAAATGAAAATATTTAGACCACATGTGAATAAGGCTCAAGCATTGGGGCCATTAATGAAAGACAAGTACCAAGGAACAAGGGGATAGATCTATTGGGTTTGGGCGAGCCCCACTCTATTACGGCAATAATAATTCGTATTAAAGTGCTTTTGTGTCTAAAACGAGTGTCTCAGACACATAATAAACCGTCAAGGTTTGGTTGCCACCTTATTCGGCATACAGATTAGTGTCCTTGCAACACACTGATGATCTTACAAGTTTCATTAAGCTATATTAAACAAGTTTATTTCAAATGTTTTTAATAATTCATTTGATACAAAATTTATAACATGAATTCACCAGCTTTTGTTGACATTGTTTTCAAAACTAACATGTATTACAGGAAACTAGTGGATGGTCTTCGGGGGAAAATCTTGTTTGTTTGTTGTGAAGTCAAGATGTTACGTTTCATCCAGTCTTTGTTGTTATGTTTTAAAGACAAAAGTTTATATGTGAATTATGGTTAAATAAAAAGTATGGATGAATGTTTTGTAATGTAATACAATTGTCGTTTACATGGTTGAATGCAACGATTGCCGCTCTGGCCACACCTCGCGACATGCTTCCGCTACATCGAAAACCGGGGTGTGACAGACCTGGTATCAGAGCTTCAATTGTAGTGAACTAAGATTCTTTTGAGTCTAGTCTACAATTTCAAAATGCTCTTTTATAAATTTTTGTGAGTCGTTTACAAAAATTGAAATAAGTATTTTTTTGGTTTGTCATCCTGGGGAGAACTGTCCACTAGTATCAAATGTTTAAAACAAAAACAATGGTGCAAGGTCATTATACAAAACTAGTCTATGAGAAAGAGACACAATAACAGTAAGTTGAGTTGAACTTATGATTAGAACAACTTACATTGAAACTTAGTGATTGCCCGATTATTTATCTTTAAACAAAAATTATTTATTAACAAAAATAAATTGTATGGATTATGTTTGCCAGACCATGTGTTCTGATAGTAGCCTTTTCAGACACCGAGTCTATGAGTTCTGACCCTGAGATAGATTATATACCACTAGACGATCTACTCCCACCAGTCATTGTCATTTCCGACGACGAGTCAGATCACGATGATTCTGACGATGATTGGATGGATGATGATTTCCAGCCTTTTGCCTTACCCTACCCTGTACCCGATCCTCTTCCCGGGGATATTCCCGATGATGATGTTTTAGCTTTACCACTCTTTGACCACCAGATAGTTATCATTGGCCACCCCGAAGGTGAGCACATTGTGGAGCACCATGTTATACCACTTAACGTGGTAGATCCTTTTGCTGCCGACATCGATGGAGATGACGATGTCATTCCTGTTGTTCACGTAGATCACCTTGAGGATGATCTAGGTATCGGAGATGATTTTGATCTCGCGCTACTGGAAGTAGCTCCACATGAGCCTGATGTCATTGATATTACCTCATCTGCTCCATCGTCTCCGAGATCACCCTCACCCGAGCCCTCACCTGATACTGCTCTACCACCACTTCCAGATACTTTTCCCACTGTTGATGATTCTATTACACCCACTTTTGTTAATCCCATACCATCTGATGCTATTACTACTGGACACATCTACCCATCTGGACCATCTCAGTATTTACCTGGAGACGTTTCATTTACTACTGATCGTTTCACTCTTCATCCTTTGTCTGGACCTTCACATTACTTTTTGGGAGGTACATCCTACTCATTTGAGCAGCCACCATTTCACCATGTTGATGGATCATCACATATACAGCGTATACCCATTCCAGATCCTTTTATCACATCTGATCTTTATGCATCTTCTTACACTGCAGGACCCTCCCGAGTTATGTTCCCTGAGTCTAGTTAGTATGCGAGTAGACACCATCCCTATTCACGACCACCCACTATTGGAGGACCATCATACCCATCATCCCACCATACCGGTATTCACATTCGATCACCTCCACTTGGTATGAGCCTATCTGATCCCTATCATCCTAGTCATTTGCCACCGACCACCACCGAGTTTCGAGTCACATCTTCTGAGATACAGATTAGTATCTTATTTCGCCGTATCCATGAGCTGGAGGCTCAGATTTCCACTTTGCGAGCATCTCGGAGTACTCCATCTTTGTCATCTCAGTTACCACCATTACCCACTTCGACACCTCCCGTGACACCATCTCTACTGACGACATCATCACCACCTTCGCCTGTTATACCACATCCACACTCTCTAGTGCAGAGTGTATTTCCATCCCCCGAGGAGTGTATCCGTTCGCTCGAGGAGGAGGTCGCATACCTCCGGAGGATCATCCGTTCATCTCCACCTCCACCTCCACCGTTTGACTAGTTGGTATGTATGGTCATATCTCTAGGGTAGGTACTCATACCCAGTTTTGCTGAAGATAGAAGTTTTTGAAGATATATATGTTGTCAACTTGAAGATTTTGAAGAACGATGTGAAGGAAGAAAATATCTACTTTATAATGTATTGTGTATGACTTGTCTATCGGAGTGTTATAACTCCGAGTTATTTTTGTATCTTCACAAAAATGATGTATAAAGTTGACAGTATATATAAAATGGTTGATGTTTATCTTTTATTTATGCGTTGTTGATTCATTTTTATGTATCTATTATGCTGCTTATAATATGGATACTATACACAAAAATTGAATTATATCAATATTATACTAATCCATGAGGGACAATATTTGTTTCAAATATACGTCTAATCACTTCTATATGTTTCATATATGAAGATCATGGCATCTAGAGGAAGAGGTAGACGCCGAGTTAGACCATCGCCATTACCTACAACCGAAGCCGAGCTCGATGCTCTAGTGAATCAACGAATAACTGAAGCACTTGCGCATCACGAGTGCAATGCTGAGCCAAGGGTTCAAGAACCACCAAGAGTTAAGATGCCTGTAAATGGTTTGTTATTTATAAAATTACCAAAGTATGATCATTAATATTTATTTCTAACAATATATATTATTGATGATTCTTGAAATCTAACTATTTCAGGATGTACATACAAACAATTTTTAGATTGCAAACCCTTGAATTTTGATGGCACAGGCAGTGTAGTAGAGTTTGTGCGTTGGACAGAAAAGACGGATTCCGTGATTCGTATGACTAACTGTTCTATCAACCAGATTATGTCATATGTATCAGGCTTATTTATGGATGAAGCATTGTCATGGTGGAATTTGCAAGTACAGACGCTTGGAGAAGCAATTGCTTATGCTCTTACTTGGGATAGACTGAAGGATATGATGAGAGAGAAATATTGTTCTAGAGCCGAGTTATAGAAATTGGAAACCGAATTTTGGAACTTATCCATGATAGGACCCGATGTGTATGGTTATACAGCATGTCCATGATCTTTCGCAAGTCGTTCCATATATGGTAACCCCTGAATTCAAACGTATCGAACGATACATTTGGGGATTATCTCCAGACGTTTGAAGTATGGTTACTTCGTCACATCCAACAACCATCACTAAGGCAATTACGATTGCAGTAAGCCTCACCGAAGAAGCGGTGAGAATGAATAAGTTTTCGAGAAAGAATGCGCAGATGCCCAAGGAAACACATGTAGAATCAACCTCACATGGGAATAAGAGAAAGTTTACACACTTCAAGAAAGGTTCCCAACCGAGTAACAAGAAGAAAGAAACCCCCATAGCAAAAAGGAACAAAGTATTCGTGGCAGCAGCGGAGACAGAACCGAGAGGTTATACAGGAAATGCACCTAAGTGCAACAGGTGCAATTATCATCATTATGGTGGATGCCGAACCACCAAATGTGATAAGTGCGGGAAGTTGGGACACCGCACCGAAAACTGCTGGAGTAATAACAAAGGAAACAGGAATGAAGGCAAGAAAGAAGGAAGTTATGGAAATGGAAATGACTGAGGAAGAAATCAAAGTTGTTATGGTTGCGGTGAATTGGGCCACTTTAGGAAGAATTGACCAAAAGAGAACAAAGGCCACGGGCGAGCCTTTGTAATAGGAGCTCACGAGGCACGTCAGTATCCGAATGTGATCACTGGTACGTTCCCTGTCAATAATCATTTCGCATCTATTTTATTTGATAAGGCGCAGATTTTAGTTTCATATCTTTAGAGTTTAAAGATATACTCGAACTAAATTCAAATAAATTTGATATTCCGTTCACTATGGAACTAGCGAATGGAAAGATAATTGATCTGATGAAATTGTTAAAGAATGTTCTTTAGAGTTAGGCGGACAAAAATTCAACATTGATTTATTACCCATCTAGTTAGGTAGTTTTGATGTTGTAATCGGTATGGATTGGTTATCCAATAATCAAGTCGAAGTCGTGTGTTGCGACAAAATTATTCGCATTCTGTAACACCCCGACCGCGTAAAACAACAAACCGCGGCGGAAACGTCGGGGAGTCATGTCACAGAACTATTGTTTCACAACTCATGGAATTTAAAATTATGTTTGATTAAGTTAAATGTTTACATTGTATTGGGATAAACAGAGACAACACATAAATAAATTGTCTTTCATGTTTTAAGTCACTAAGGCCCGCGTCCATTCCTACGTGAAGCATGCATCATATTATCAAGTATTGATTCCTGGAACATATGTGACAAGAGAGTCAGCATAAAAATGCCGGCGAGTACATAGGTTTTGTGAGCGTGTCAAATTCATGGCCTTGTATACATATTGCAACACCTTGTCCGACTATAAGAGTCTTTAAGTGGAAATCTCGTATCAAAAGTGTTTGATATTGCAATACAGTTAACCAACTAAAACAAGTTGGTTAGAGTTGTGAAAACCTTGTAGCCATGAATCTTGACAAAACATTTCTTTTGTAAAAACCTTGTAATAGATTGATTCAAAAGAAAACTTCGTATGGTTTATATCTTTAAGTGAAAATCATTGCGTGACATTGTTCAAAACAATTTGTCCGTGTTATAAATCAATCGTCCGTGTCATAATTCAATTGTCCATGTCATAAACAAAATCGTCCGTGTTTTCAATTGTGAAAACTTTTGATCATTCTTTAATGAACACATTCAAACCTTTGTTGACTATACCACCAAAGGGTATCTTTAATAGACCACCAAAGGGTCTCTTTAACAAGACTAACAAATCAACAAATGATTTGTTAATCGGAAACAGTTTCTGTCATTACCCAAACTTCCACCAAATCCAGTGAACAGTCCGATAATGGAATTGTCAGTCCTATGGTACCATAACATACTACTGGTCGGCTTGGCCAAAGCTAATGAATGTCATTCGTGTTATGGATAACGCATCAACAAGTTGTTCACATTATCGAAATCGTATTGTTTTATATATAAACCATAGACAATGTTTTTGAAAACTTGAAAATGATTTAGCACATATGAGTCACCCCAAAACATTTGCAAAACATAAAAGAGGGGGCTATGTACTCACTTGGGATTGCGAAAGTGTTCTTGATCAACGTAATAAACAAAGCTCAAACGTGTCCTAATGTGTCAGATAAATATGTGAGCGTGTCAGGACTACAAACGGGAGATCGGAAAGAATGAAGTCTTATAAACCAAATGAGTGTTGGAACTTATGTGATATGGTTTAACAAACTTAAAATTCTGATTTGGAAAGGATCCTAAGTGCTTTTGACACATTATGACTCGTTAAGGTAGTTTACGCTACTTTAACGGGTCATTATCGTAAACACGTGATTGGATGGTTAAACATGTCCTATGATAAGTCTTCAAATCCCAAACATGTTTGAAAATGTTATAACATCAGTTTATATGTCAAAAATAAGGTTACATGTGTTTAGAATGGATTTATGTGCAAAAGGGCATTTTGGTCTTTTATAAGAACATAGAAGTGACTTATCATAACACTAACCAAACGACGTGACCATAAGGTATAACCTCAGTAGGTTATTCCTTATACAACTATGGTCATAAATATGTGTTTGGTCAGATCCTAAGATCGACCAAACGGGTTGGATTCGAAAGTCAAAGCGGTGGTCAAAACCGCTTGACTTACGACCCTAAATAAGCACTAAACTAGAAGTGACGAGTTAGACATGTCAAAATATGTCTAACTAAGTTTATAAAACTGATTTGGTATCAAAACTTGGTGTTTTGATACCCGAAAATAGTTTCGTCGTAAAATGCACATCATGTGCATTTTTTTACCGAAACTTTAACTCGTCACTTCGACTAGTAAACATGGTAATCAGAAGGTGAAATCGCTAGGGACTATAACCTTCGTGATTACGATCACGTTGCAAAGTTCAATTGAACTTTGACTTGACCAAATATGGTCAGAACTAAAAGTCAATCAGGAAGCCAAACTGTTCGACTTTTAGCTCAAAATAGTTAAAAAAAATTAAAGAACTTGGAAGAGTACTTACTCGTGTTGAAGAAAGCTTTCGGAACTCAAGATAGGAGGCTTTCAAACGTTGGAAACAAGCTTCAAGAAGGATAGAAAGAAGAACTTTACACTTTTCTATAAAGTGTTTTGAAGTGGTGTGAAAAAAAAATGAAAGAATCATGAGGTATTTATAGTATTTTAGGATTAAGGATGTGATGACAAGTGTCCTCAAATGTGGATTGGTGTCCGAACATGTGTCAACACCATATTAAGTGTGGCAAAGTGAGTGCTAGGTGTCAAAAATTGGAGATAGGTGGCAAACTTGGTGAAGAAGCAAAAATATTTATTATTTTTTTGACATTTTTGGCCCTGTGACTTGTATTTTCACTTGTTTGCCATTTTTAACCCCTTTACTCTAATATTTAGGTTATATAAAGGTGTTAAGACATGTGTAACTTGGATTATGCCCGAAAATGTCATGGATGTTGGTTCGTTCGGTTGTACGATTATGCGTTTCACAAAATGTGTAAAACGCTTTAATGAACACGAAAATGATCGAAATTGGGCAACGATTGAAGTTTTTGCATTCTCATCAATAAAATACAGGATTTTATTGAATACAAAATATTTGGAAATAAAACACAGGGTTTCATTGAATACGAAATTGTTTATAATTGTGCAATGATTGAAAAGGCACAAATGTCATACATTCCACTTCCTAATAATGAAACACTTCTTATACATGGCGAGAAGAGTGAAACGCCATTGCGAATTAATTCTTGTATGAAAGCTCAAAAGTGCTTGAGAAAAGGATGTATAGCATTCTTAGCACACATTGTTGACAAGAAATCCAAGGAGCCAAGACTTGAGGAGATCCCTGTTGTTAAGGAATTTCCTAAAGTCTTCCCAGAGGACTTGCCAGGAATACCACCCCAACGACAAGTCGAATTTCGCATAGACTTGATTCCAGGAGCAGCACCTGTAGCGAAATCCCCATACCGATTAGCTCCTTCGGAAATGCAAGAGTTGTCCACACAGCTTCAAGAGTTGTTGGACAAAGGATTTATTAGACCAAGCTTCTCACCTTGGGGAGCTCCAGTTCTATTCGTAAAGAAGAAAGATGGAAGCTTTAGAATGTGCATAGATTATCGAGAATTGAACAAACTCACGATCAAGAATCGGTATCCATTACCGAGGATCGATGACCTGTTCGATCAACTTCAAGGATTAAGTTTTTACTCGAAGATTGACTTAAGGTCAGGATACCATCAACTTAGAGTGCAGGAAGAAAGTATTCCAAAGACAGCATTCCGAACCGTTACGGTCACTACGAGTTCCTTGTTATGCCATTTGGTCTAACAAATGCAACGGCGGTGTTCATGGACTTAAGGAACTGTGTGTGCAAGCCTTATCTCGATAAATTTTTGATATTATTCATTGATGACATATTGATATATTCACGAAATAAGAAGGATCACGAACACCATCTTAGGACCATTCTTGAGTTGTTAAAGAAGGAGAAATGTATGCAAAATTCTCTTAGTGCGAATTTTGGCTTCGTGAAGTCCAATTTCTCAGACATGTAGTCAAGGTAGAAGGCATACATGTCAATCCATCAAAAATAGAAGCCATTAAGAATTGGAACGCACCTAAGACACCCACCAAAGTACGCCAATTTTTAGGATTGGCGGGTTATTATCGAAGATTCATTGAGAATTTTTCAAAGATCGCTTTCCAATTGCTAAAGGATAAACTTTGTGATGCACCGATTCTATCACTTCCGGACGGCATAGACGACTTTGTAGTTTATTATGACGCTTCACATCAAGGTTTAGGATGCGAATGCAACTAGAGAAAGTTATTGCATACGCATCACGCCAATTAAAAGTTCACGAAAGAACTATACCACACATGACCTAGAGTTAGGTGCAGTGGTATTTGCATTAAAAATTTGGCGTCGTTATCTTTACGACACCAAGTGCACAATTTTTACCGATCACAAAAGTCTTCAACATATATTTAACCAGAAAGAGTTAAATATGCGCCAAAGACGTTGGCTTGAATTGTTGAATGACTATGATTGTGAAATTAAATACCATCCGGGCAAGGCGAACGTTGTCGCAAATGCTCTAAGTCGAAAGGAACGAGTGAAGCCTCTTCGTGTACGATCATGAAGACTCACCATTCACAATAATCTTACCTCTCGAATTCACGACGCTCAACAGGAAGCCCTGAAGAGCGGAAATTTTAAAGCAGAGATGCTTAGAGGTATGGAAAAACAATTAGAACCAAATGAGAACGAAACTTTGTGTTTTGCAAACAGAATTTGGGTTCCTCTTTTTGGTAATCTGCGAAACTTAATTCTAGATGAAACCCATAAATCCAAATATTCGATACATCCCGGAGCAGATAAAATGTATCATGATCTTAAAGAATTCTATTGGTGGCATAATCTCAAAAGAGATATTGCAACGTATGTTGGAAAATGTCTAACATGTGCAAAAATTAAGGCCAAATACCAAAAACCTCCAGGATTGTTACAACAACCTGAAATTCCCACTTGGAAATGGGAACAAATTCCTACGGATTTCATAACAAAATTACCCAGGACCTCTCGCAGTCACGACATGATTTGGGTAATTGTTGACCGATTAACCAAATCAGCTCACTTCTTGCCGGTACGTGAGAAAGATAAAACCGAGAAGTTAGCCGAACTTTATCTTAAAGAGATTATGGCAAGACATGGAGTGCCTGTTCCATAATCTCAGATCGAGATGGTCGTTTCATATCAAGAATTTGGCAATCATTTCAAAAGGCTTTTGGATCTCCCTTAGATCTAAGTATGGCCTTTCATCCCCAAACAGATGGCCAAAGTGAACACACCATTCAAACCTTAGAAGATATGCTTCGTGCTTGTGTAATTGACTTAGGCGGAAATTGGGATACTCACTTGCCTTTAGTGGAGTTCTCATGTAACAATAGTTATCATACAAGTATCCAAGCTGCTCCATTTGAAGCGTTATACGGACGTAAATGTCGATCTCCGTTATGTTGGGCGGAAATAGGCGACAAACAAATGATAGGTCCAGAACTAATTCAAGAAACTACGGATAAAATACTTAAAATCCGAGACCGTATTAGAGCCGCTCAGGATAGACATAAAAGTTATGCGGATAAACGCCGCAAACCATTATCCTTTGAGATTGGAGACAAAGTGCTATTAAAGGTCTCGCCTTGGAGGGGCGTAGTTAGATTCGGAAAGCAAGGAAAACTTAGCCCGAGGTATATAGGACCATACGAAATCTTGGAAAAGATTGGAACAGTCGCATATAAGTTGAAATTGCCTGAAACACTTAATAACGTTCACGACACTTTTCATGTGTCAAATCTTAAAAAGTGTCTTTCAGACGAGTCACTTATTATCCCCACGGATGAAATTCATATAGACAACAAACTCCATTTCATCGAAGAACCTGTCGAAATTTTAGATTCGAAAGTTCAGAGAACAAGGAGGAGTCGTATCAAACTACTCAAAGTCCATTGGAACTCAAAGTGCGGACCTGAGTTCACTTGGGAACGGGAAGACGAAATCAAAAGAAAGTATCCCCACTTGTTTGAGAAATCCTACGCAAAGGATGACACGACTTAAATTTCGGAACGAAATTTTCTTGAACAAGGGGAGAATGTGACAATTGGCAAAATTCCGGTAATTCTGTACAACTTGAACAACTAGTACATTGTCTATTTATCGTATAACATGACTTAATTTTTGATTTTAAGTCTTAAAAGTCTAGGAATTTAACCAAATCATAGTTTGGTATGATAATAGATTCGTCATGATCACGAATATATAAAACCATATCCTAGACGAATGACAACGACACGAACATGTATTAAATATCAGAACTAGTTACGGTACAATCTAATATGACATAATTAAGATATAAAATATTTCAGCACTATTATACCATAAAAATTTTATATAAAATACCAAATTGTCCAAGTCTGCAGCAAAATTCAGCAATTCTGCAGCAAAATTCAGCAATTGTCCGAAAAGCCAAAAATAAATATTTTTAGCTAAAGAATAATAATGGATGTTAGAAATAGTATAAAACCCATACATAAATCTTATTATTTAAAGCTAAACGGTTTGTTCAGTAAAAACTGACAACAAAGCCGGTACCAGAACCGAACTCAAAATGACAAAATTATTAGTCTGAAGAGCTAGATTAATTAACGGGACAATAAAAATTGTACTAGAATTATTATGAACATAAAATTTTATAAGTATCACTATATGTCAGTATTTCACCTGGTACAAGACCCGAACTAACTTTATTAACCGAAACAACGAAACAACAAGACTAATAAATTATTTTGACATATTGTAACATCACTTTAAAGTGTTGGGGCATTAGTTTTTATAAAAACTTATATATAAATTTATTAAAGTTTGTCAAAGTTATAAAAATTATATATTATTCATACAAAAAATAAATTAAAACCCCCCCCCCCCCCCCCCCCCAATCTCACGGCAACATGGGGTCATTCCCCATATGCCACTAACCTCTTCAAAATGTGTTGGCACTTTGTGAGTATTGTTTAGTGTTAGTAGTGTAAAAATTTTATTACAACACAACACCATTACATCTCTTTCATTTCCTCTCATTTTCTAAACACCAAAAAGCTCAACAACACTTTCCATTTATCCTTCCAAAATCGGTCATATACTACCATATTCACCTTCACTTTTTTTTTTAAATCCTAACACAAAAGAAATCAAGCTTGCATGAAGATCTAAAGTGTTTGCAAAGATTAGGAGCTCACTTTGGAAGCTTGAAACTCTTGATCAATCCATTTTCTTCATCCTTTAGATCATCCCTAGCCATTGTACTAGTAGTAAGATCTAAAGCCTTATGTTATACTTTTTATTTTATAAAATTTCACAAGATCATCATAAAAATTATATAAAAACCCACTTGAAATACACTAATAAATCTAAGATCACTAACATAATCATGTGATTTTCTTTATAAATTTTGATGATCTTGAAGTTGTTATGAATTAGTAAACTTGAATCTTGCAAAATTATGAATAAAAAGATGATCTAAACACATGCATGTTTAGATTAGCAAGATTCATTAACAAAATATGTCATGAACCTAATCTCATATTTTAAATTGATTATACATGTATTAGATCATTAAATAAAAATTATGATTTAGAAATTTTGTATAAAAGTTATAATAAAGTTTCCATATTAAGAAAGATTAAAATTATAACAAGTTCATGACATTATGTTAATACATTTATATAAAAATTGTGATTGATGTTGATTTGAGTTAGTTTAATTACTTAAAACATGTTTATAAAAACATGGGAAACTTATATTTTTAAAGGAAACTATGGCAAAATTTTTATAAAAATTAATCTTGATTAAGATATGATTAAACTAAAGACTTGGTGGTTAAAAGTGATTAGGAACTTTAATCATGTTTAGATAAAAGGATTTGGATAAAAAGTTAAGAATATAATTACTTATATTTTCTTAAACTAAAAATGAGATAAATATATATTTTTAATAAAATATATATTTTAAACCACCTTATATGTGCACGTGTATTTTTGTATAAAAATATGTTTAAGTGTTCAACTTTTGACAAAATAATATATATCGGACAATTTGGACAAACTCGGACAATTCGGACAAAATAAAATATATGGTGTAAACGAAACAAACGACAAAGACCAAACGAATGAAATAGTCGACGCGAACCTAACGGTCAAAACGAACAAATAAAACGATACACTTTATATTTACTAAAATTTTTAAATATATATAACTTATAGTTTTTATAAATAAATTTTTATAAATTATAACAAATACTAGTAAATATTTTTTTTGGATAATCCCAACTAAACAATTATTATACTAAGCCCATTTTTATAAAAAACTATATTGGGCTAAAACTATTTTTATAAAAATATATAGACCAGCCCACTTTCATAAAATTAACTTTGGGTTAAGGCCCACTTGTATAAAAATAAAACTTGGGCTAAGCCCACTTTTATAAAATCAAACTTTAGGCTAAGGCCTACTTTTATAAAATAAACTTTGGGCCAAGCCCACTTTAAAAAAAATAAATTGGGCTAATCCATTTTATAAAAACTAACTTCGGGCTAAAACCCACTTTTATAAACCAATTGGGATTAACCTACTAAATAAACGAAATTAGGTTGGGCTAGGCCCACATACATGAAACGAATTTGGCTAGGCCCACACAAAATAAGCAAATTTGGGCTAGGCCCATACTTAAAAAAACTGTTGGGCTAGGCCCATAACTAATAAATTATTAGATTGAGTGATTTACAATTAAATTACGGACTAGGTCCATTTAATCAATCTAACATATATATATATATGTATATCAACAAAGAAAAACCAACAAATACAAGTACGAAATTCAAGATAAAATACTTGTACGAAAAAAAACAAAAGCCTAAGTGTCTAATAGATTAGAACACTTGTAGGTCAAAAAACGAACGAAGTATCAGGAATCGAATAGAGATTTGTACGGAATACAAATCTGTGAGTTCATGTTTCCCCTTTTATTTTAACGTTTTTATGGTTTTAAACGTGCGGGGATGTATACATGTTACAATTAATATAGCTGGGAAAATGAAAATATTTAGATTACATGTGAATAAGGCTCAAGCATTGGGGCCATTAATGAAAGACAAGTACCGAGGAACAAGGGGATAGATCTATTGGGTTTGGGCGAGCCCACTCTATTACGGCAATAATAACAGATCGTATTAGAGTGCTTTTGTGTCTAAAACGAGTGTCTCAGACATAAAATAAATCGTCAAGATTTGGTTGCCACATATTTGGCATACAGATTAGTGTCCTTGCAACACACTAATGATTTTAGAAGTTTCATTAAGCTATATTAAACAAGTTTATTTCAAATGTTTTTGATAATTCATTTGATACAAAATTTATAATATGAATTCACCAGCTTTTGTTGACATTGTTTTCAAAACTAACATGTATTACAGGAAACTAGTGGATGGTCTTCGGAGAAAATCTTGTTTGTTTGTTGTGAAGTCAAGATGTTATGTTTCATCCAGTCTTTGTTGTTATGTTTTAAAGACAAAAGTTTATATGTGAATTATGGTTAAATAAAAAGTATGGATGAATGTTTTGTAATGTAATACAATTGTCGTTTACATGGTTGAATGCAACGATTGCCATTCTGGCCACACCTCGCGACACGCTTCCGCTACATCGAAAATCAGGTGTGACAACCAACCCCCACTAGACTGACGACGACCATCGTTTCCGCCATGAAACGTCAATGACCGCCCCATATATCGTTATGCCTAGCATTTAAACAACCTCACCCTTAAAACCCTAACCAAATATCAAGATTATTGTTGCCATGAGATTGCGTGCATGGTTTTTGTAAGCAATTATAAACTAATATTTGATAGCTTCTTGGTGTGATTCGATATTCTTTATTTTGTAAATACTTGTAAAAGCCCAAGTATTCTCTTTTGCTGTTAAAGTTTCATGAAACTAAAAATGACAGTGTTCCCTATTTAAATTAAACTTAAAATATTTGTGGAAATTTTCGAAGAACCCTAATAAATAATTTCTAGTAATATTCGATTTTTTTTTGGGTAAAGGGTTACCCCGGTAAATATTATATCAATCAATCCAAAAATAACAAGTGAGGTAGACAGAAACCTCAATTCTCAAGTATGACAAGCCATACTAGAATTCATCAAGCAATCATCCTACAGCCGCTAGATACCTATTTAATAAGCACGTCACTCGACAATACACGTAACACTAAGTTACAAAAAGAAAACACATGTAACACCATTAGCCATGTTCATCATCATTTATCAGCAACCCTCTAGGAAGTCTCCATTCCTGTAGAAGATCTCTAGTGTGACTCGTGTCTTTAAATTTCATCAAATGTAGCTTCATCCGAACTGTTAGTAGAATAACCTCAATGAGTTGATCTGCACTCCTTTTTTTCATAGAAAACAATCTCTGATTTCATTCCTGCCCACGAAGTAAGTTGCCGCACTAACAACAAGCTTTCCAATAACATGAGTAGCATGCTTTGACTTCGCATATTGCACCAAATGATCAAATATCCTTTCCCATTTGTTAGGCAGCGATCCCATTCCTGCTTTATCTCAAATACCATTCCAGACCTGAGCAGCATATAAACACTCGAAAAAAAGGTGGTCATGAGAATCCAGACCACCCATACACAACGAACAGCACATGAGGTTATAATTAGGACTACCCGCCGAAGACCATCGACTCATGACATCCTGCGTTTTTAGTTTTTTGTTCACAAGAAGCCACATTAAAAAAGAATGACGAGGAATAGATTGGGGATACCAAATAATACTCGCCCATGGGACTTCATTCTGGTGTAGTCGAAATTCATCCCACCCTATAGCGGCACTATAGTTCATCTCCTTTCCTGATCTAGTTCTCCATACAACTCTATCATGTAAACCCGGGCTCAGTATGATACTTGGCATGTTTCGGAGAGCCGGAAACCGGTTTACCCACTCGGTCGGCCATCCCCACCCCCCATGGTCACATACATCCGCAACCTTCGAGTTCATATAGAATCCAGCATTCGATATCATACGTGGCGTAATAAAAGAATTCAAAGGGCATATCTCATCCCACTTATCAAACCAAACTAGTGTTTTGTTACCATCTCCCAGTTTTCGTCCATACATGGTGTTGAATAATCGGCCTTAACTGTAGCATTTTCCTCCAGCTCCATGTTATGTTATTTCGGATTGGTAAGTCCCAAAAACTTCGATCTCGTATACGATAAGAATGGATCCACTTTACCCAAAGAGACTCTCTATGTGTAAGAAGACTCCATACATGCGCAACCATAAGCGCTTTATTCATATCCCCAATCCTTCGAATACCCAAGCCACCCTCTTGTTTAGGAATACACACTTTTTTCCAACTCACCTTAGCTTTCCCTTTTATGTTATTTCCTTGCGCCCACAAAAATCTTCGCATTCTTTCTTCCAGGTCATAAATGATGCGCTTTGGTAAAATAAAGACCGACGCCCAATATATATGCATAGAAGACAGGACCGACCGAATCAATTGAAGTCTACCCGAAAATGACAGACTCTTATTTTTCCAATCGGTAATTCTTAAATCCATACTTTCCAGAAGTCTCTTACAATCATTGTAAACAAGCCTGGTAGATATAAGGGGTACTCCAAGGTAGCGAACTGGCAACACGCCTTCATCAAATGGGATGATGCTTCTAATTCGGTCTTTCACTATGTCCGGAACATTACCAAAGAAGACCGTACTTTTAGTCATACTAGGAACAAGACCTGACATGTTCTTAAATAAGTCTAGCGCCTCCAAAAGCACTTTTGCTGATCTATGATCGCCCCGAGAAAACAAAAACAGATCATCAGCAAAACAGAGATTAATTATTCGCTGATTTTCACACTTATTATGGTACCTAAACTCAGCTGACAAAGAACTCTGTTTTTGCAAAAGCAATGTAAGAACCTCCATAACCAGCGTAAAAAGGTACGGAGACATTGGGTCTCCTTGTCGTAAACCCCGTTGCCCTCTAAAATACCCATACAGATTACCATTTATAGCCAAAGAGAAGGACGTGGATGTGACACAAACCATTATCCACTTCACCATTTTCCGATCAAATCCAAAACCTAGCAGTATCTGTTCAAGAAAGTTCCAGTCTACCGTGTCATAAGCCTTTTGAATATCCACCTTAAAGGCACACCTTGGTGGCCCCTTATTATGATGATAGTTATGCATTAACTCCTGTGTTAAGAGGATATTATCAGAAATCCTTCTACCCGGAACAAAGGCTGACTGGTTGATGCTCACAATATCACATAACCCTTCTTTTATTCGATTTGTAATAATCTTGCTGATACACTTATATAGTGTGTTACAACAAGATATAGGGCGATAATCCGTAATGGAAGATGGTGTACTAACCTTAGGGATTAAGGAGATTATCGTATGGTTAAGTTGACGGAGCCGTTTACCATTTTGAAAAAACTCCTGTACCGCACTGCATACATCCTTCCCAACTACATCCCAAGACTTTTTAAAGAAGACCGAGGTGTAACCATCAGGAACTGGAGCTTTATTCCCATCAATTGAAAACATTGCCTGTTTAATTTCATCATCCGTAACAATCCTAACCATAGCAGAAGCTTTATCAACCGATAATACATTATGGAATAGATCTGGCGTAGGATGCAAATTTATACTTCCAACACTACCAAAAAACTGGGTATAGTGCTCCACCATGACCTGTGGAACCGACATTCCTTCATGTAGTATACCGCTACTGTATCTTACCGAGAAAATTCTACTCCGATGATTTTTTGCTTTGACCGTGTTATGAAAAAACTTTGAGTTCTTATCACCAAGCGAAAGCCATTGTAACTTAGATTTTTGCTGCAAAAAAGAGCACTCATCAAGAACCACTTTCTTATACGCTTGAAGTAATTGACTGTGTTTATCAAGAAGCGCATTGTTGAAAGGATCATTATCAATAGCTATCTGGTTGTCTTCTAGATCCTTTCTCATCGTCTTAACCTTCTCATGCAGATTACCCTGTGTATATAAGAGTTTCCTCATCGGGTTTTTTAACAGCTTAAGCTTTTTAACAATCTGAAACATGCGATAACCCTGAATGTCCATATTCCAAACCGTTTTAACTTCCTCCATAAAACCCTTCTTATCGGCTACCAAATTCACAAACTTAAACGGCTTCGGTTTTCCTCTAGTCACATTAGGCAATTTTAAGATACACGGAGTATGGTTTGATATTCGGTACGGAAGAAAACATGCTGCCACATTAGGGAACGTATCGATTAATTGCATATTCCCCAATATTCGATCAATTTTCTTGACAATGATACCCTTTTGCTGCTATTTCGTCCAAGTAAAATGTAAACCCGTTCGATTAACATCAAACACCTCTATCTCATCAATGCACTCCTTAAATTCCCTATTCCCAATGCTAAACGTGGATGGCCCTTGAGCTATATCTTCATGAAACAAGGAAGAATTAAAATCACCCATAATAGTCCATGGTTTATCATGCATATAAGAATGATGAGCACATAAGTTCTGCCATAGGTCCCTTCTATTTTTGTAGTAGTTGTCAGCATAAACAAACGAACAAAAAATAGACTTTTGATCGAGTTTAAACATGATCTGAGTATGCACAACCTGATCTGTTTTAGAAAGGATCATAACATCCACAATGTCAGCTCCCACCCTACCATAATACGAGTACCTTTCTCACAACAATCAGCATTAGTCGCCCAGCTCCATGACGAGCAAACTTTCTTACAAACATTATAAACATTAGACGAGTCACATGAGTTTCCATAATTGCACACACCTGAAGATGATTGTCCAGCACCACCTGACGAACCTCATTTTGTTTGAGGGGCCGGTTCAAACCCCTTATGTTCCAAGAAGCCAAACTACCCATGGACACTAGTATCACCAAGTGTGCTTGCACCCTCAGAATTTTTATTTTCTACTTTCTGCTCCATTAATTTTGAGATATCACCTAAAAGCTCCTCGATTCCAACTGCATCAGCAATTATTTCCTCCAAATTGGTACTTTTATTTTGTTGATTACCTTTTGAAGTCATACCTTCTGTTCCACCGAATTCATTGGAGTGATTTTCCTCCTTTTGAAGTATAGAAAATGGGTTAGAGATAGGCACTTGGTTTTTCGGTTGCACTTTCTCATCAGCCTTGGACTTGGGCTTTGCTACCGGACGGTACACAAACTTCGGCTTCTGATTCTTAACATGCAGCCCTTGATTGATCCCTTTCCTACTCTTCGATAATACCTCCTGAAAATCATTATTATTTTTCATCTTATCATCCATTTGCACTGGTGTTTGTTTCTTTGGGCACGAGTTATCATCATGACCAAACACGCAACATGTTGAACATCTCAACGGTTCCAAATCATATTCTATTTTTACCTCCGCTTTAGAGTATCCTTTTCCATCGAGTGCCGGGATTGCAACCGTGACAACTCTCTTTAATTCAGACCCTGCTTGAACTTCAATTAACGCCCTAGCATAACTACTTCTTCCCCATGAATCTACACACATTGTTGTTGTATAAGAATCCAGCAATTTTGGAACACCTATTTTCGAGGCCAGTAAACTCAACCCGTCCTCAGTAAACGCAGCCAACGGTACATCATGCATTTTTACCCAAACCGGTATAGATGTTATATCCTTTTTCTCAACCATAACATCAGGAGTCCATTCAGTAAGAATAATTGGAACATTTCGTATCATCCATGGTCCATCTTCTAGTAGCTGGGCCATCCCTTTTTTTGTTTGAAACTTAAAGAAGAAGAACCCCTTAGCATTCATCATCATCTTGGATAACCCATACTTCGACCACTTATGTTTAACAAAATAGTCTACCACCGGAAACGCTAAGCCCTTTCCCAAAAAATATCCATAAAGAGTGTTCGAGTATCTATCATTCACCTGCTTTACCGATGATAAAGGGATAACAACATCTGCCACATCAATTATTTCATCAGTTTCCAAAGACCGAAAATTAACCTTAATACCATCACTATTATGCTGAACAACTCTAGCAAACGAAAGAGGTTCTACAATCTTAGTAGTCGTTACCTTCGTGGACTCAGCTGATGAAACACCACCATCCGAATCAGGTGCAATATCCTCCAAATTACCATGCAAGTTAGCCCCTTTTTCCGTGATGTTTTCCGAGTCCTCCTTAATATTATTCACCACGGTTACCGCACCCTTATTCTTGTTTCGTTCTTCAATGTCATTAAGCAGCTTCGGATCCGAGTTCACCTCTTCCACTAGTGAGTTAGGAACATTCCCTCGTCGGGCCAGCTTAGGGTTACCGTCAATATTCAGCACACGGTTTCCAAAACCCTTATTCGGTAACGGGACTTTGCCTCGATCAACATGCACATCAGGTTTCTTACGTTCATCCATGCCAGTTTTAACAACTCTCTCCTTACTCAGTTTTGGATACCCATCACCATTTAGAACTTCATCACTCTCCATACCGCAACCACAACCAAAAACCAGAAAGAAACCCTAGAATCCGTAATCAATCCTTAATCGATTAGAAAGGTTGTATCAATCTAGCTAGATTAACATCCGTTAACCGCGATCAACACAATCTTTATAATAAATCAGAATCTTCTACTAATTCCCAGGTCGACGATTATCAAACAAAAACAAGCACAAACCCTAAACTGATCGGATTCTTGATTATTATCCGAAACACAAGATACGGCCAGCGATAAAAAACAAAATGTAATATTCGATTTTCCATACAAACTAAACTAAACAATACTTTTAAAACCATGAATCAACTTATTGGAATTGGAAACCTTAGATTAGATATGATTGATTTGAGATTACACTAATTAAATAAAGTGTATAGAGCTTATTGATTGATTTAGGTTTACACTTGCCGTTAGATCTAAATCAACTTTTAACACAAGAACAAACAAATTTCCATGAATTACGAAGAGATGCGGATTCAAACTTAGTAATATGTTTAGTAAATTGAAAGAACTAAATCAAGAACAAACAATTAACTTTAATGACTTTAATACAACACATATTGTTGGTAACACTAAAATGAATCTAAACGTTTAACTCTAGAGTTTTGGATCAATACAAACCTTTGATCCTATCAACATGCTAACCACTAAACTATTACATAACTCGATAGACATTAATAACAAAAGAACAATGTCTTTTGTATCCAGAAGATACATTCTTCATAATTTTGTCTTGCATAAGGACATGGACGACACACAACACGGTAGTGACACAAATATTTTAAGTATCTAAATGCTCATCAATATTGGTTTCTTCATCAACATTGAAACTTGAACACTAATACTGTGACATTTGTGCCTTTTCAATCATTGCACAATTACAAACAATTTCGTATTCAATGAGAAACCCTGTGTTTTATTTCCAAATATTTTTGTATTCAATAAAATCTTGTATTTTATTGATGAGAATGCAAAATTGTCAATCGTTGCACAATTTCGATCATTTTTCATGTTCATTAAAGCGTTTTACGCATTTTTGCGAAACGCATAACCGTACAACCGAACGAACCGACATTCACGACATTTCGGGCATAATCCAAGTTACACATGTCTTAACACCTTTATATAACTTAAATATTAGGTTAAAGGGGTTAAAAATGGCAAACAAGTGAAAATACAAGTCCAATGGCCAAAAATGTCAAAAAAAATAATTATTTTTGCTTCTTCACCAAGTTTGCCACCTATCTCCAATTTTTGACACCTAGCACCCACTTTGCCACACTTAATATGGTGTTGACACATGTTAGGACACTAATCCACACTTGAGGACACTTGTCATCACCTCCTTAATCCTAAAATACTATAAATACCCATGATTCTTCCATTTTTTTCACACCACTTCAAAGCAAAGTGTGAAGTTCTTCTTTCTATCCTTCTTGGAGCTTGTTTCCAACCTTTGGAAGCCTCCTATCTTGAGTTTCGAAAGTGTTCAACACGAGTAAGTACTCTTCCTAGTTCTTTAATTGTTTTTAGCTATTTTGAGCTAAAAGTCGAACAGTTTGGCAACCTGATTGACTTTTGGTTCTAACCGTATTTGGTCAAGACAAAGTTCAATTGAACTTTGAAACGTGATCGTAATCACGAAGGTTATAATCCCTAACAATTTCACCTTCTGATTACCACGTTTACTAGTCGAAGTGACGAGTCAAAGTTTCGGTCAAAAATGCGCATGATGTGCATTTTACAACGAAACTATTTTCAGGTATCAAAACACCAAGTTTTGATACCAAATCAGTTTTATAAACTTAGTTAGACATATTTTGACATGTCTAACTCGTCACTTCTAGTTTAGTGCTTATTTAGGGTCCTAAGTCGAGCGGTCTTGACCACCGCTTTGACTTTCGAATCCGACTCGTTTGGTCAATCTTAGGATCCGACCAAACACATATTTGTGACCATAGTTGTATAGGGAATAACCTACTGAGGTTATACCTTATGGTCATGTCGTATGGTTAGTGTTATGATAAGTTACTTCAATGTTCTTAAAAAATGATGATCAAATGCCCTTTTGCGCATAAATCCATTTTAAACACATGTAACCAAATTTTTATCATTTAAATTAATTTTATAACATTTTCAAACATGCTTGGGGCATTTAAAACTTATCATAGGATGATCATGCGTTTACGCTAATAACCCGTTAAAGTAGCATAAACTACCTTAACGAGTCATAATGGGTCAAAAGCACTTAGGATCCTTTCCAAATCAGAATGTTAAGTTTGGTAAACCATATTACATGAGTTCCAACACTCGTTTGGTTTATAAGACTTCATTCTATCCGATCTCCCGTTTGTAGTCTTGACACGCTAATATGTTTATCTGACACATTAGGACACGTTTGAGCTTTGTTTATTTCGTTGATCAAGAACACTTTCGCAATCCCAAGTGAGTACATAGCCCCCTCTTTTACATTTTCAAATGTTTTGGGGTGATTCATATGTGCTGATAATTATTTTCAAGATTTAAAAACAATATACATGGTTTATATATACAAAATGATTTTCAAAGTGAGTACATAGCCACCCTCTTTTATATTTTCAAATGTTTGGGGTGATTCATATGTGCCTATCATTATTTTCAAGATTTCAAAACAATATACATGGTTTATAAATACAAAACAATTTTCAAAGTGAGTACATAGTTCCCCTCTTTTATGTTTTGCAAATGTTTTGGGATGACTCATATATACTAAACCATTTTTAAGTTTTCAAAAACAATATCTATGGTTTATATATAAAACAATACGATTTCAATAATGTGAACAACCGCGTTATCCATAACACGAATGACATTCATTAGCTTTGGCCGAGCCGACCAGTAGTATGTTATGGTACCATAGGACTGATTAACAAATCATTTCTTGATTTGTTAGTCTAGTTAAAGAGACCCTTTGGTGGTCTATTAAAGATACCCTTTGGTCGTATAGTCAACACAGGTTTGAATGTGTTCATTAAAGAACGATCAAAAGTTTTCACAATTAAAAACACGGACGATTTTGTTTATGACATGGACAATTGGTTTATGACACGGACGATGGATTTATAACACGGACAAATGGTTTATAACACGGACAAATTGTTTTGAACAATGTCACGCAATGATTTTCACTTAAAGATATAAACCATACGAAATTTTCTTTTGAATCAATCTATTACAAGGTTTTTACAAAAGAAATGTTTTTGTCAAGATTCATGGCTACAAGGTTTTCACAACTCTAACCAACTTGTTTTAGTTGGTTAATTGTATTGCAATATCAAACACTTTTGATACGAGGTTTTCACTTAACAACTCTTGTAGTCGGATGAGGTGTTGCAATATGTATACAAGGCCATGAATTTGACACGCTCACAAAACCTATGTACTCGCCGACATTTTTATGCTGACTCTCTTTTCACATATGTTTCAGGAATCAATACTTGATAATATGATGCATGCTTCACGTAGGAATGGACGCAGGCCTTAGTGACTTAAAACATGAAAGACAATTTATTTATGTGTTGTTTATGTTTATCCAAGACAATGTAAACATTTAACTTAATCAAACATAATTTTAAGTTCCATGAGTTGTGAAACAATAGTTCTGTGACATGACTCCCCAACGTTTCCGTCGCTGTTCGTTGTTTTACGCGGTCGGGGTGTTACAGAAAGATTGGTTTAGAGCTTATGGTTATAGTGAATTAGTTTATTAGTAATGCTCTGACCTAGACTATAACCTTCCTAGGACCCTAACGCGAGTTATCTTGGGTTTATATTCTTAAGAAAATACCATCACCTATTAATAGGTGACTACCAAAACAAATACACAAGTTACAAATTCGTTTTGAAAATCAATCATCTATCCTTAATGATTTGTTTTGGCTTAAAGCCTAGTAAGTTTTCAAAATCCGGTCAAAGTTTGGGTTTTTATTAAGGTGAACACATGCAATCTGGAAGGGTGGATGCCTGTACCCTGAGTTTTCTGTCTAAGGCTAGAGTGTTCGTACAAATCCGCATTATCGGACTAGTCACTCTTACCTGGGAACTCTTGGGGTGAGTGTCCACTTATAGGCTAAAGCATGTCTTCGCGATACATTATAAAGACCCATTTACTTTGATTAGTCATCGTGTGTCGTTTGTTTGTTTTTAAGTAACAAACGAATGACCACCGTCCTTATATTTCGTCGATATTTTTAACATCTCTCTTTATTATCCAATGCCAATGAGGCTCGTGCTGATAATGAAGTCATTAACGGTACGTTCCTTGTTAACAATCATCCTGTTTCTATTCTTTTCGATTCGGGTGCCGATAGAAGCTTTATATCACTAGCCTTTGAACCTTTGCTTTCGATGCCTAGAACTAAACTAGGAAAACCCTTAACGGTGGAAATAGCTAGTGGTGAACCCCTTGTGCTCGACTATGTCATTCGTAGTTGCCAATTGAACTTGATAACCACCTTTTTCCCATTAACCTCACACCAATGCAACTCGGGAGTTTTGACATCATCATAGGAATGGATTGGTTAACCAAACACCATGCTGAGGTGATCTGCTTCGACAAGGTTGTTCGTATACCTCTTTCGTCTGGAGAAACCTTAGAAGTTCATGGAGAGAAACCCTCTAGTAGCCTAAAACTCATGACTTATACCCAGGCCCAAAAATACCTATGAAAAATTATGTAGCCTTTTTGGCACATATGTAGAGGAAAAAGGCAAGGGCAAGACTGTTCAGGACGTGCCCATTGTTCGGGAATTTCCTGAGGTGTTTCCTGAAGAGCTACCTGGTTTACCCCCAATTCGTCAAGTTGAGTTTCGTATGACCTTGTACCTGGTGCAAACCGAATTGCTAAATCTCCTTACCGACTTACACCATCTGAAATGCAAGAGTTGTCAAAGCAACTCCAAGAACTTTCAGAAAGGGGATTCATTCGTCCGAGCTTTTCACCTTGGGGCGCTCCTGTCCTATTCGTGAAAAAGAAGGATGGATCCTTCCGTATGTGTATCGATTATCGTAAGCTCAACAAACTCACAATCAAAAATTGATATCCCTACCTCGCATTGATGATCTCTTTGATCAGCTACAAGATGCGACCTGCTTTTCAAAGATTGATCTGCGTTCTGGGTATCATCAACTTCGTGTACTCGAAGAAGATATTCCCAAGACTGCTTTTCGCACTCGATACGGCCATTACGAGTTCACTATCATGCCTTTTGGTTTGACGAATGCTCCCACCGTCTTCATGGACTTAATGAATAGGGTTTGTAAACCTTATTTAGACAAGTTCATCATTGTTTTCATCGACGGCATCCTCATTTATTCCAAGTATCGTGCCGATCACGAACAACATCTTCGTCTAACGATGGAATTCCTGAAGAAAGAACAACTTTACGCCAAATTCTCCAAATGTGAATTTTGGCTAAACGAAGTTCAATTTTTGGGACTTATTGTTAACGAACAAGGTATACATGTAGATCCTGCTAAAATGAGTGTGATTAGGGATTGAAGTACACCTACTACTCCTACCGAAGTTCGTTCATTTCTTGGTCTTGCTAGATACTATCAACGATTCATCGCGACCTTTTCAAAGATCGCGGTTCCCTCACCACTTTGACTCAAAAGAATAAACCTTTCGAGTGGGGACCCAAACAAGAGGAAGCCTTTGAAACACTGAAACAAAAACTCTAGAATGCTCCTGTTTTATCTTTACCCGACGGCAACGATGATTTCGTTGTCTATTGTGACGCATCAAACCTAGGCCTTGGTTGTGTTCTCATGCAAAGAGACAAAGTCATAGCCTATGCTTCAAGACAATTGAAAATCCATGAGAAGAACTACACAACTCATGATCTTGAGTTAGGAGCCGTAGTTTTTGCTCTTAAAATTTGGAGACACTACCTTTATGACCACAAAAGTCTCCAACACATATTCAATCAAAAGAAGCATAACATGAGACAACGACGTTGGGTCGAACTTCTGAACGACTACGACCGCGAGATTCGCTACCATCCTGGTAAGGCGAATGTTGTGGCTGATGCGCTTAGTCGTAAGGAACGTGTCAAACTTCATTGTGATCGAGTTCAATCTGATATACAGACACGTATCCTTCAAGCACAACATACATGTGTGACCCAATGCTTGTTGAAAAATGAGCTGCCACAAAATCTCGAACTTCAACTCGAAACAAAAGATAACGGATTACTCTACTACAAGAACCGTTTGTGGATTCCTTGTCAAGACAATCTCCGCACCTTATTGATGGATAAAGCTCATAAGTCTCGTTATTCAATCCATCCTGGTGGAGACAAAATGTATAAGGATCTCCATAGTATTGGTGACCGGGTATGAAGAAGGACATTGCCTTATATGTGTCTAAATGCCTAACTTGTCTTAGCGTTAAGGCTGAACATCAACGCCCATCTGGTTTACTTGAGCAACCACAAATACCGGTATGGAAGTGGGAGAACATTGCGATGGATCTCGTCACTAAACTACCACGTACACCTAGAGGTCATGATGTCATTTGGGTAATCATTGATCGTCTAACAAAGTCAACTCACTTTTTGGCAATTCGTGAGGATCTATCTGCTGACAAACTCGCCAAGATCTACGTTGATGAGATTGTATCTCGTCATTGTATTCCTTTGAACATCATATCCGATCGAGATGCTCGATTCTCATCTCACTTTTGGAAGACCATGCAATCTGCCATGGGAATCAAACTCAATCTGAGCACTGCTTATCATCCTTAAATGGATGGACAATCTGAAAGGACAATTCAAACACTGGAGGATATGCTTAGAGCATGTGTGATCGACTTTGGTGGTAGTTGGGATTCGCATCTACCATTGGTCGAATTCTCCTACAACAATAGTTATCACGCCAGCATCAATATGGCGCCTTTTGAAGCTCTATACGGTCGAAAATGTTGTTCACTTGTCTGCTGGAATGAGGTCGGTGAAGCTCAGCTCACTGGGCTGAACTTATTCACAACACAATAGTCAAAGTCAAGAAAATTCGCGATAACCTTCTGACAGCTAGAAGCCGTCAAAAGAGTTACGCGGACAAAAGACGCAAGCCCTGGGAATTCCAAGTTAGTGATCATGTCGTTGTCAAGGTACCCCCTTGGAAAGGTGTGATTAGATTTGGAAACAAAGGAAAACTTGCACCACGATATATTGGACCCTTCAAGATCGTTGAGAGAATCGGAAAGGTGGCCTACCAACTTGAGCTACCTCCTGAACTTGGGAATATTCATAAGTGAATCAACTAAATAAACGACCAAATCCCTACTCATACCACAAACTCTTTGTGGTTCGGCCCCTTACTACCACTAACTCAAAGTTAAGGTAATGTGGATAAATAAATATTATCTTTGACTAGGGTGCGACACTCTGATTAAAATTAGTGTCGGCAAGCGTGGTTAAACCAGGACATGTCACCGACGCCATGTATATGTCCTGCCGACATGCTTCAGTTTTTCAGCTTGAAACCCGACTCATTTTTAACCATACATTCAACCCATATATCACCCCACCTGATCCACCACTTGTTATAAATATAAAATACGGTCCAAACTCTCATCTTTCACTTCATCCTCCCCAATGTCTCCTCTAGAACCCTAAATCTTCAATCACTCATATCTCCTTTAAAACTCAACCAAATCAAGAGATTCTTGAACCTAAAGTGTGTGGTTTTTCAAGAAGAACAAAACCCCTAAGTTTTCATTAAATCTCACTCGTTTGTGAGAATTTGGGGCTGCAATTTTTGGGTTTCGTGAGGTGTTTTCCAAATTTCTTTGCATTGCATTCCTTGTTAGTTCTTGAGATTATACAACATATAACGGAACGAATTTACATATTTTAAGCATTGCTATTACATGGTTTGTAGATTTCTTCCTTAAAGTTGAATTTTATTGTTTAATGTTAGGCTGAATAGTCATGAACTCTTGATTTAGAAGCCGGAATTAAGTGTAAACTGTGTTTTGGTTGAATTTGAGCATCAAACAAGTGTGGGGATGTGATTACATTCACTTGTTTTGATGAATAGGCATAGTGAGGGTGTTGAAAGTTGTTCGATTGATATGAACATGATAAATAATCATAGAATTTGACATTTGAATTATAGAACTTAGCACTTCGAAAAGTTTAAAGTTTTATTCTAAGATTCATATAACGTACAACCATTCAACATCCTATTTTATGCCTAAGTTTTAGTTGATTTGAAGATTTTAATTGGGTTTTGCTTGATGTTGTTTTTTATGTTTCAGCAATGGCAAGCCGAAAGAGGAGTAAATCTTCTAGAGAAGGGTCTTCCTCATCCTCAATGAGGGTTGTGATGTGGCAGCAACTGTGCTCTATTCCAAACGTGGATGACCGATTGTTTACCCAAAATTGGTAATGATTAAACCACAAAAATGATTGGACCAGGGTGTGGGAAGCTGAGAAGAAAAAGCGCTTCTCTCAGTTCCGAAATAAACAGTTTAAGGTTAAGTTCTAGAAATACAAGATTGCACTAGTGACGAACGGGATTGTGGAGGTGTGTGTTTGTGAAAGGTTGGTAATATGGAGGTGTTTAGGCAGACTGGGATTACCCAAAGGTTTGAAAGGCTTGGTTGGGAAAGGGTGTTGGACTTGTGTGCCGACAACACCAATGAATCTACTTGACGGCAGTGACAGAATGGCTCGCCTCTTTGAGATTTGAAAATTCAAGTGGCCCCACCAACACGTGGAGAGTGGTGGGCGACACCGGTGGGGGAACAATGGTTATTTCATTTGAAACCATTAACCAAATCGCCGACATCAATTCTTTGGGCGTTAATGGATACTACTATTATGACAAGGATTTGTTTTGGCAAAAGAATACGATAGAGGCGGACCCACAAAATCTCATCTCATGGACTCTTCCTCATCCGGGAGGTGTGTATGATCGTAGGCATTTGTCGATTGGAGGAAAAATCCTTCAAAATATTTCCTTGGAGAACGCGATGGCCAGGTTCGGAGACCGAAGGAGGGTTCGAACATGGGAAACCCAAACTTTCATGGAGGAATATAGTGATGATGAAAATATGGGATACGAGAGAGTCGTTCTCCAAGTAAATGATCTTGTATGTTCAGTTGATTAGTGCCATGATAGTCTAACAATACTGCCTTCCGGAGGAATCACTTTGGGTAAACAAACCTGTGGATGACTTCGATTTTGCGAATATGAGGATGGGGTCAAAAATATACATGCAATCAACCGACCGTCACCATGTTGTTTCCTATAGGGAAACGGGATGCATGTTCTCGTTCTATAAATCGGTAGAAGGTGAAGATGAGTAAATGGAGGAAGAGGATGAAAAAGATGAGGAAGAGCCGGTGGGTCGGAAAGGATCGCGACAACAGTTTGCCCGTCGACACCATGAAATGTCGAATGACGTGGCACAATTTGTAGTAGGCCGACGTCGCCAGACTTTCAGTGGGTATAACCGCAGGCGGCAGGACGTTTATGACCATGTGTCCTCGGTGATGGCCGAGGCGAGGGAAAAAGAGGAGCGAAGGCTTAAGCCGGAAGAGGAATGGAAGGCGCAGAAGAGAACATATTGGGTGTCGCAACAAAGCTTCTTGAATGAAAAATAAACTTATAGGCTATAGGAGGAGAATCGTCAAGGAGCATCGGAAGACGAACAAGACCGCATCTGGATTGAGCGAAACGCCTTAGAGGATAGGCGTTGGATGACTTTTGGCATGGCGCAACAAATGGCAATTAATAATGCTTACATCCTCCATGACCAAGAGAGGCACCAACGTGACCTTTGAAGCAAACCGGGACTACCAAGAACATGTCCCATGGATGAACTACGCCACACATCAGGAGCAGCCTCCATCCGTTTAGAGGGAGGTCCATTGGGCTCAAGCTTTGTTCTGATTCCTATGCCGCCACCGGCCGAAGGTGGCCCGCTTGATAAACCGGCCAAAAGTGGCCCGCTTGATAACTTTAATGATATGATGTCGGCCCTAACCGGTTACCCGTACCAACCATAACCACCGGTGGATCCTAACGAGCGTTATCAGTGATAGGGTGAGGTATGTATTATGTTTTTGTACATTTTCTTTCTTTTAGTTTTAGTTTAGTTTTATTTTTATATTTTTTGTATTTTTTTGCATTTTGATTTATAAGAAAATGAACGTTGGAGTTGTTTCCCTATTTAACCCACACAAGACCTCACTCGTCCTCTCAGGGTATGGTTTAAAGGGTTTGTTGCATATGTTAAATGCAAATGTGATTCCTACGAAAGTGAGTTAGGATTGTTGTTGTATAATATTTTCCAAAAAATCAAAGTGAATAACGAATGACTTGGTAAATTTTTCATAAAAATGTTAAAAATGGATTAACTAATGAGTTTTGATTATTGTGAGAAGCTTACTGTTGATACAGAATGTCTATCGCCTACGTCTTTAGGTCATGTCCGTGTATGTAATAGGCCTGAAATGTTAGATTTGAATGTATGTATGTTCACTTCGTATGAAGTTAGATGTTACTCAACTTCATACGAAGTTGATTCACTTTGTACGAAGGTAGTGTAGTTCGCACGATTGTGAAAGTCTACAAATAGACTTCGTGTGGTCATTTGTTTAAGACGGTTTTGGTTGATTGATAATCAAATTAGGACCTAAGCTAATGGAGGGCAAATTCTCACAAGTGGTATCAGAGCTTGGAGGCCTGATTTGAAGACAATTTATTTTCACTCTTTTTATCATCTTTTAAAGATTTAGCTATCTAAATGGACTGATTTTCAAACGAATACGTACAACTTCTAACAAACCCTTGAAAGATTTAGACCTAAAATCTACGAGAATCATGATAAACACGTTGAAAACATGAAATTTTGAACACCCTCGCACGAACTACACATTCACTTCGCACGAAGATAAAATTACCTTCGCACGAAGTGAAAATGTGTAAAGTTTGAAAAAATCAACTTCGTACGAAGTAAAATCTAACTCCGTACGAAGTAAATTCTTGAAAATTCTGGTTTTTATCTTCGCACGAAGATAGAACTTAAATTTGGTTGTTTTATCTTCATACAAACTTGTATTTAATTGTGTTTTTGCGTGTATCTTCGCTCCAGGGTCAACTTCGCACAAATCTTACTTCTCACCAATCTGTTTCTAACCAAATTTCTCGACAAAATGGAAAACAAAATTTTCAACGCATTCGTGACCTCAAACACTACAACAACAGTTGTTCAAAGTATAATTCTCGACAACAAAATGGGGACCATGACTAAACCCCCTAAGCTGATGTGTTTGGAATATTTTTACGGACGGAACGAAAGATTCGTTAACTGACTACAAGCAGAATATTTCGATTGTTGGTACGTCATTGAGGAGAAATATGTTGCACCTATTGGTGAAAATAGGCTTGAAAAGACATTTGGCTATGTTTACTACAGCAGAGAATGCTAAGTTCGTTAGGGAGAAGAAAATGATGAATATCTTGCAGCAAGCCACCAAAGAAGATATATTTACTCTTTTACAACATGATGGTGACACTCAATCTGTTTGGAACGCTTTGAAGGTGAAATTTCAGGGAAGCACGCAGATGATCAAAAGCAAGAAAGCTTTGTTGAAAAAAGAATTCGATATTTTTGATCTTCTAAAAGGTTAATCAATGAAGCAGTTATTCGAAAGGTATTGTCACCTAGTTGTTGAGATGAAAAGACTGGGTATTGAAAAAGAGAACGAAGAGTTAGTGGACAAATTGGCTGATATATTACCTGAAGGAGATTGGTCAACCTATTTGACAATCTTGAAAAACAACTCTGAGTATAATACTATAAGTTTGTCGAGGTTCATAGAAAAACTGGAAGGTCACGAGCTCGAAATGCAAAAGATGGCTAAAACCAAAGGATCACATTTAACAAGTGTGAATCTGTATTACAAAGGAAGTTCAACAGCCAACACTCAAAGTCCAAAAATACATATATACTATCAACGTAGACAATTCTTCAAGCAATTCTTCAAACAAGTCAAACACTTGTGGTGGTTTTCAGTCATTTCCAACTTATGATCCTAACTCACCACAAACACCTCAATCTTCATAAAATTCGAACAACTATCAAAGCAGCCAAAGCAACCAAGCCAACTCGAACCAACGAATTTTACAGTGCAATATTGTTGTGAATTTAGAGAATGCTCAAGATTTTACAGAGAATACTGCCAAACAGCACATGGCCTTACTTGCATCTGCTTTAGAATCATATGATAGTTTTGTAGCTGGTGTAAGGTTGGTAATCCTAATATGACGAACCAAATCGATCCAGAAGAGTTGGGGCTCATAGATGTTAAATGGTGCATGGCCAGCTTTGTTCGCAGAGCTCAACGGTTTATGGATATTACGGGAAGGAATGGTTTGGGTGATCCAGATGGAAAGCTAGGGTTTGATAAATCAAAAGTCACTTGTTTTAAATGTCTAGAGAAGGGACACCTCAAGAGAGAATGTCCGAACCGCGAAATAGATGGAAACCAGAATTCAATTGGTGACGACTACGACAAAAAGCAATTTATCTCCGAATTTCGCAACCTTAGACTACATCAAGAATGATTCAAATTGAGGAGGGTTCATTAAATTCCAAAGATAAAGTTCTTGTTTTTTCTCAGGAGGACGAAGGATTCAACTAGAACAAGTATATTTCAAAGTCCGAAAGCCTTGCACTTTTGGAAAAGATTATAGAAGAACCTGAACTAGTTGAAGAAGATTATACTGAGGCGACTTTCGATGAAACTCCAAACGAAGAATATTACTATGATCCTTCTGCTGAGGAAGATATCTTTCACAGTGCATTTAAAACTTTAATATCTCCTAATGTGTATAAATCTTTTGTAGGTTTCTTTGAACCGAACTATAAAGCGCATTGTGATGAAGAGTCTAAGCAAGAGGTAGAAGAAATGATCGATGTGAACAAGGAGATGACCACTGAGAATCTCACTGTGATTGTAAATAAAGCAATGATGGCAAACTTGAAAGAGGTAGTTTCTGAAAAAGTTCAGGAGAGGTAAATGAGTCGGTTAAAGAAGAGGGTAAGGTTCAGATGATCGAAATCGAAAAACCTTGCATGAAGTGCATGGAGCCATGCAAGGAATGTTCTGAGAAAGATGAAAAATATAAAGAATTGAAAAAGCTTACTGATAATATTTCAAGTGATTATAAAGAAACAAAAGAAGCATACGATAAACTAAGCAAAACTATTAACCATAACATACTATTGGTCGGCTCGGCCAAAGCTAATGATTGTCATTTGTGTTATGGATAACGGATCAACAAGTTGTTCACATTATTGAAATTGTATTGTTTTATACATAAACCATAGACATTGTTTTTTGAAAACTTTAAAATGATTTAGCACATATGAGTCACTCTGAAACATTTGCAAAACGTAAAAGAGGGGAACTATGTACTCACTATGAAATCATTTTGTATATGTAAACCATGTATATTGTTTGGAAATCTTGAAAATAATGATAGGCACATATGAATCACCCCAAAATATTTAGAAAATGTAAAAGAGAGGGGGCTATGTACTCACTTGGGATTGCGAAAGTGTTCTTGATCAACGAAATAAACAAAGCTCAAACGTGTCCTAATGTGTTAGATAAATATGTTACAAACGGGAGATCGGATAGAATGAAGTCTTATAAACCAAACGAGTGTTGGAACTCATGTGATATGGTTTAACAAATTTCACATTCTGATTTGAAAAGGATCTAAGTGCTTTTGACCCATTATGATTCGTTAAGGTAGTTTGCGTTACTTTAACGGTCATTAGCGTAAACGTGTGATCGGATGGTTAAACATGTCCTATGATAAGTTTTAAATGTCCAAACATGTTTGAAAATGTTATAACATCAGTTTATATGTGAAAAACTTGGTTACATGAGTTTTAAATGAATTTATGCGCAAAAGGGCATTTTGGTCATTTTTTTAAGAACATAGAAGTAACTTATCATAACACTAACCAAACGATGTGACCATAAGGTATAACCTTAGTAGGTTATTTCTTATACAACTACGGTCACAAATATGTATTTGGTCGGATCCTAAGATCGCTCGACTTACGACCCTAAAAGTGACAAGTTAGACATGTCAAAATATGTCTAACTAAGTTTATAAAACTGATTTGGTATCAAAACATGGTGTTTCGATATTTGAAAATAGTTTCGTCGTAAAATGCACATCATGCGCATTTTTGACCGAAACTTTGACTCGTCACTTCGACTAGTAAACGTGGTAATCACGTCGCAAAGTTCGATTGAACTATGACTTGACCAAATATGTGTATTTATAGTATTTTAGGATTAAGGAGGTGATGATAAGGGTCCTCAAGTGCGGATTAATGTCCTAACATGTGTCAACACCATATTAAGTGTGGCAAAATGAGGACTAGGTGTTAAAAATTGGAGATAGGTGGCAAATTTGGTGAAGAAGCAAAAATATTTATTATATTTTTGACATTTGGATATCGGTTCGTTCGGTTGTACGGTTACGCGTTTCGCAAAAATGCGTAAAACGCTTTAACGAACACGAAAATGATCGAAATTGTGCAACGATTGACATTTTTGCATTCTCATCAATAAAATACAAAAATATTTGGTAATAAAACACAGGATTTCATTAATACGAAATTGTTTGTAACTGTGCAATGCTTGAAAAGGCACAAATGACACACGGGTGCACACGTAATAATAATTGGGAGTGCATGTGAATCCCAATGAGACCAAGCGTGTGTAAAGGGATTCTAACCCATTATCCGACCTAATTGGGGATTCAGATATCCATGGGAGCCATGGCAATGATGGACTCCTTCCCACCCAACCTTAAACTATACTCTTATCTTTTCTTATTTACTCGTACAAAATATGGAAATAATATGCATTACATATTTTTCTCGTGTTGGTATCCTATGGATGTAGAATCATGAGTGGACACGGTGGAGCTAACATGATTAAGGGCCAGGTCCAGGCTCTAATTAATGCATGGGTTGCCGAAGCTTTAGCAGCACAGCAACAGCAACCTGCTCAACCTCGAGCTTGTACCTTGAAGACGTTCATGGTTTGCAAGCCTCACTCTTTTAACGGCACAGAAGGAGTAGTGGGTCTTCTTCACTGGATTGAGATAGTAGAGTCCGTCTTTGAGATGTGTGATTGTACAGTTAACAATCGGGTCAAGTACGCAACCGGTACTTTGGAAGCCAACGCGCTCTCGTGGTGGAACGCACAGATTCAAATGCTTGGGTTGGCGGCTGCCAATGCTACCCCATGGAACGATTGATAAAGGAGGAATATTATCACAGGGATGACATTCAAAAATTGGAAGTGGAGTATTACAACCTAAAGATGATCTAGTCCGAGATCGAAGATTACACGAAGAGGTCCAATGATTTAGCTGGTCTCTGTCCTCACATGTCCGTGCCTGCCTACAAATGTTTCGAGCTTTACCTCAAAGGTTTAGCCACTGAAATCCAAAGCTTGGTGACTTCAGCTAACCTTCTCATGATTCAGCAAGTTATCCGTTTAGCATATCGCCTCACAGATCAGGCAGTCGAGCAGGGCAAGCTGCCCAAGCAAAACAGTACCGTTTCTGACACCTCAAACGACAATAAACGTAAGTGGAACGACTCAGAAAAAGCCTCTAACTCTAGCCAACAACAGAAGAGGACGGATAACAGCAGCAGTCGCAACTTCAACCAGTCTTCTGCTACTAACCAGAATCAAGGCTCCAACCAGAATCAGGGTTCGTACGCTGGTAAACAGCCGAAGTGCAACAAGTGTAACTATCATCACTATGGGCAGTGTACTAGAACATGTCAGAGATGCGAGAAGGTAGGCCATGGCGAAAGATAGCAGAGCTCCGTTCCCAAAACAGCAGCAATAACAATCACTGCAACAACAGCAACAGGGGCAACAACCACAACAATAACAAAGTAATCGAAAAGGTTGCTTTCAGTGTGGAAGTGAGGGTCACTTCAAGAGGGATTGCCCGCAGCTAAACAAGAATGCCAACAATAATGGGAACAACAACAACAATGGCGGAAATGGTGCTCGCGGGAGAGCATTTACGATTGGCGCGGGTGGCACCAGGAACGATAACACTTTGTGATCGGTACGTTTTCTGTAAGTAATCGTTTCATTTCTGTTTTATTCGATTCTAGTGCCGATTGGAGTTTCGTGTCCTTAAAGTTCAGTAGACTGTTCGGATTGACTCCAAACCTCTCTTGAAAACCAAACACATTGAGGAATTGGCTGACGGTCAGCCAAGTGAAACATCCCATATTTTTATGCTGGGTGCAAACTCGACCTTTAGGTCAGGTGTTTGACATTGACATCCTTCCTGTTACTCTTAGTAGTTTTGATACAGTCATCTTAGCTCGTCTTTCACTTTCCTGTGCCTACTTATCAAATTTCGGGACGAAATTTCTTTCAACTTGGGGATAATGTGACAACCCGTACTTCTGAGGTTAGCGCCGTTATACTTATCTCAGTTTTAGAAATGCATGAACCAGTGTGACAAATTAATTACACTTATCTAATGTGTTTTATAAAAGCGAATGCTTGAAGCCAAATCTTAATCATACTGAACCTACCTGAACCGTTGAACCATAGCTTGTTTAATATATATTATATTTGTGGATGATAAATTATCTCTTAAGATTAGTTGTGATGTTTAAAAAATAATAATAATTAAAAAAATATATGTATGTATTGTAACAGCATTTCAATGCCATACAACCACCTCTACTCCCCATACGTTTTTTTTTCATTGGCAGCCCACACCTCTCTTGAACACTTGTGCAGCCCAATTCAACACCAACCCACCCTCTTTAATCTCTCAGCCCACAAAACGAAAGCCCACACCTCTCTTGAACACGTATGCATGTTGTTATGCAGAATCATAAAAAAATAAGAAACCCTGGCATCCCCTTGGTGACTTACGGCAGCAAGAAGACCCCTCCCTCCCATCGTGGCAACTCCATCGCTACTCTCCTTCCCGCTCGAACTCTCTCTCCCTCTCGCACTCTATATCTTACGGTTAGTGTGTTTCGGTTTGTGATTCTTGCATTACCTAGTTGTGTTTTGTTATATCTTTGATTATTATATTGATTATAATGTTAACTTGAGGAATAGGATGCATGAGAATCACGTATAACGTTCATTTTACTGTTTAGATATGCATAGGCTTATATATGTTAACTAGGGCTATGTCTTCGGGTTGAATCTTACTGATTTAATAGTATAGATGACATATGGTGATGATAACCTGTTGTAAGTGTGTATAAGGGTCGTTGTTCTCTAAACATGTTAACGGAATCACTCGAACACGCGTTAAAAAGTTAAGAGCTAAAAAAAGGCAGCTGGTTGATGTTTACAGGCGACTTCAGTTGGCCGTAACGGGGTCATAATTTAATGAAAGCTTGATTTTCTTGAGTCTATTACGTGCTATTTCGAAATACGCTTCTAATGGCATGGGAATCATGATTTTTAGACGTCGTTTGCTATTTTAAATAAATTGATTCATTTCAGCTATGAAAGCTGCATTTTCCTGCAGATTTTACGCGATATGTTTTGCGTCATAACTTGCTACATATCTGGTCTGTCACACCCCGATTTTCGATGTAGCGGAAGCGTGTCGCGAGGTGTGGCCAGAGCGGCAATCGTTGCATTCAACCAAGTAAATGACAATTGTATTACATTACAAAACATTCATCCATATTTTTATTTAACCATAATTCACATATAAACTTTTGTCTTTAAAACAAACCACAAATTTAACAACATTATTTCAAATTTAGACATAAGTTTATAAAACATAACAACAAAGACTGGATGAAATATAACATCTTGACTTCACAACAAACAAACAAGATTTTTCCCCGAAGGCCATCCACTAGTTTCCTGTAATAGATGTTAGTTTTGAAAACAATGTCAACAAAAGCTGGTAAATTCATGTTATAAATTTTTGTATCAAATGAATTATCAAAAAAAATTGAAATAAACTTGTTTAATATAGCTTAATGAAACTTGTAAGAGCATTAGTGTGTTGCAAGGACACTAATCTGTATGCCGAATAAGGTGGCAACCAAACCTTGACGATTTATTATGTGTCTGAGACACTTGTTTTAGACACAAAAGCACTCTAATACAATCTGTTTATTATTGACGTAATAGAGTGGGGCTCGCCCAAACCCAATAGATCTATCTCCTTGTTCCTCGGTACTTGTAATTCAATAATGGCCCCAATGCTTGAGCCTTATTCACATGTGATCTAAATATTCTCATTTTCTCAGCTATAATAATTGTAACATGTATCCATCCCCACACGTTTAAAACCATAAAAACGTTAAAATAAAAGGGGGACATGAACTCACAGATTTGCGTTCCGTACAAATCTCTATTCGTTCCAGATATTTCGTTCGTTTTTCGACCTACAAGTGTTCTAACCTATTAGACACTTAGGCTTTCGTTTGTTTTTCGTACAAGTATTTAATCTTTAATTTTGTACTTGTATTTGTTGGTATATATATATATATGTGTGTGTGTGTGTGTGTGTGTGTGTGTTAGATTAATCAAATGGACCTAGTCCATAATTTAATTGTAAATAACTCAATCTAATAATTCATTACATATGGGCCTAGCCCAAATTTGCTTACTTTGTGTGGGCCTAGCCCAACCTAGTTTTGTTTATTTAGTAGGTTAAGCCCAATTGGTTTATAAAAGTGGGTCTAGCCAAAGTTAAAATGAAAGATTGGGCCTAACCCAATATAGTTGATAAAAATTTGATTAGCCCAAGTTTAGTTTTATAAAAGTGGGCTTTATCCCAATGTTAGTTTTTATAAAATGGGTTAGCCCAATTTATTTCTTTATAAAGTGGGCTTTGCCTAAACTTATCTTTTATTTAAATGGGTCTAGCCCATGTAAACATTTATAAAAGTGGGCTTAGCCCAAAGTTTATTTTTATAAAAGTGGGCTTAGCCCAAGTTTGATTTTATAAAAGTTGGTCTTAGCCCAACTAATTTATATAAATGGGCTAGTCTATATATATTTTTATAAAAATAGTTTTAGCCTAATATAGTTTTTCTAAAAATGGGCTTACTCTAATAATTGTTTAGTTAGGCTTATCCAAAAACATTTACTAGTAATTATCATAACTTATAAAAATTTATTTATAAAACTATAAGTTATATATATTTAAAAATTCTACTAAATATAAAGTGTATCGGTTTATGTGTTTGTTTTAACCGTTAGGTTCGCGTCGACTATTTTATTCGTTTCGTCTTTGTCGTTTGTTTCGTTTATACCATATATTTTATTTTGTCCGAATTGTCCGATATATATTATTTTGTCAAAAGCTTAACACTTAAAAATATTTTTATACAAAAATATATATATATATACACATATTTGGTGATTTCAAAATATATATTTTTATCAAAAATATATATTTATCTCCTTTTTTAGTTTAAGAAAAACTTATGTAATTATATTCTTAACTTTTTCACCAAAACTTTATTTAAACAAGAGTAAAGTTCCTAATCACTTTTAATCACAAAAATTTTAGTTTAATCATATCTTAATCAAGATTAATTTTTATAAAAAAATTTGCCATAGTTTCCTTTAGAAATATAAGTTTCCCTGTTTTTATAAACATGTTTTAAGTAACTAAACTAACTCAAATCATCATCAAGCACAATTATTATATAAATGTATTAACAAAATGTCATGAACTAGTTATAGTTTTAATCTTTCTTAAAATGGAAACTTTATTATCATTTGTAAACAAAAGTTTTAAATCATATTTTTTATTTAATGATCTAGTTCATGTAATCTTTAAAGTATGAGATTATGTTCATAACATATTTTGTTAATGAATCTTGCTAATCTAAACATGCATGTGTTTAGATCACCTTTTTATTCATAATTTTGCAAGATTCAAGTTTACTAGTTCATAACAACTTCAAGATCATTAAAATTTATTAAGAAAATCACATGATTATGTCAGTGATCTTAGATTTCTTAGTGTTTTTCAAGTGGGTTTTAATATAATTTTTATGATGATTTTGTGAAATTTTATAAAATAAAAAGTATAACATAAGGTTTAAGATCTTACTACTAGCACAATGGCTAGGGATGATCTAAAGGATGAAGAAAATGGATTGATCAATGACATTCCAAGCTTCCCTTATTTTAAGAAGTTTTTTGCTGTTTTGAACTAATATTATCTTGTTTTGTTTGGTTTTATAGATGATTTAGCTAATGTTTTAAAATCTTGAAACATTTTGTGTTGTGGCATGATAAATGTTGGTTAGGGGTGTTTGGTTTGTGGGGGTTTGTTTACTTGATTGTTTATTTAAAATAATATGTTAGATTTTTGTACTAGTTGTTTATTGTTATAATTTTATAATAGATTTTTGCTAAAACTTTGTAATATTTAAAGTGTGTTATGATGTAAAATAATTTCTTTTTTAGTTGTGTTGTTTATTGCTTGTTGTAATATTGTATGGTTGTATATAAGTTGTTCAGGTCTTGTTCGGTGTGAGATTACTGATATATAGTGTTAGTTATAAAATTTTATGTTCATAATGATTCTAGTACAATTTTATTGTTCCATTAATTAATATAGCTCTTCAGACTAATAATTTTGTCATTTGAGTTCGGTTCTGGTACCGGCTTTGTTGTCAAGTTTTTACTGAACAAACCGTTTAGCTTTAAATAATAAGATTTATATATGGGTTTTTATACTATTTCTAACACCCATTATTATTCTTTAGCTAAAAATATTTATTTTTGGCTTTTCGGACAATTGCTGAATTTTGCTGCAGACTTGGACAATTTGGTATTTTATATAAAATTTTTATGGTATAATAGTGCAAAAATATTTTATATCTTAATTCTATCATATTACATTGTACCGTAACTAGTTCTGATATTTAATACATGTTCGCGTCGTTGTCATTTGTCTAGGATATGGTTTTATATATTCGTGATCATGACGAATCGATTATCATACCAAACTATGATTTGGTTAAATTCCTAGACTTTTAAGACTTAAAATCAAAAATTAAGTCATGATATACGATAAATAGACAATGTATTAGTTGTTCAAGTTGTACAGAATTACCGGAATTTTGCCAATTGTCACATTCTCCCCTTGTTCAAGAAAATTTCGTCCCGAAATTTAGGTCGTGTCATCCTTTGCGTAGGATTTCTCAAACAAGTGGGGATACTTTCTTTTGATTTCGTCTTCCCGTTCCCAAGTGAACTCAGGTCCGCGTTTTGAGTTCCAATGGACTTTGACTAGTTTGATACGACTCCTCCTTGTTTTCTGAACTTTCGAATCTAAAATTTCGACAGGTTCTTCGATGAAATAGAGTTTGTCGTCTATATGAATTTCGTCCGTGGGGATAATAAGTGACTCGTCTGAAAGACACTTTTTAAGATTTGACACATGAAAAGTGTCGTGAACGTGATTAAGTGTTTCAGGCAATTTCAACTTATATGCGACTGTTCCAATCTTCTCTAAGATTTCGTATGGTCCTATATACCTCGGGCTAAGTTTTCCTTGCTTCCCGAATCTAACTAAGCCCCTCCAAGGCGAGACCTTTAATAGCACTTTGTCTCCAATCTCAAAGGACAATGGTTTGCGGCGTTTATCCGCACAACTTTTCTGTCTATCCTGAGCGGCTTTAATGTGGTCTCGGATTTTAAATATTTTATCCGTAGTTTCTTGAATTAATTATGGACCTATCATTTGTTTGTCGCCTATTTCCGCCCAACATAACGGAGATCGACATTTACTTCCATATAATGCTTCAAATGGAGCAGCTTGGATACTCGTGTGATAACTATTGTTATATGAGAACTCCACTAAAGGCAAGTGAGTATCCCAATTTCCGCCTAAGTCAATTACACCAGCACGAAGCATATCTTCTAAGGTTTGAATGGTGCATTCACTTTGACCATCTGTTTGGGGATGAAAGGCCGTACTTAGATCCAAGCGAGATCCAAAAGCCTTTTGAAATGATTGCCAAATTCTTGATATGAAACGACCATCTCGATCAGAGATTATGGAAACAGGCACTCCATGTCTTGCCACAATCTCTTTAAGATAAAGTTCGGCTAACTTCTCGGTTTTATCTTTCTCACGTACCAGCAAGAAGTGAGCTGATTTGGTTAGTCGGTCAACAATTACCCAAATCATGTCGTGACCGCGAGAGGTCCTGGGTAATTTTGTTATGAAATCCATAGAAATTTGTTCCCATTTCCAAGTGAGAATTTCAGATTGTTGTAACAATCCTGAAGGTTTTTGGTATTCGGCCTTAATTTTTGCACATGTTAAACATTTTCCAACATAAGTTGCAATATCTCTCTTAAGATTAGGCCACCAATAGAATTCTTTAAGATCGTGATATATTTTATCCGCTCCGGGATGTATCCAATATTTGGACTTATGGGCTTCATCTAGGATTAAGTTTTGCAGATTACCAAAAAGAGGAACCCAAATTCTGTTTGCAAAATACAAAGTTCCGTTCTCATTTGGTTCTAATTGTTTTTCCATACCTCTAAGCATCTCTGCTTTAAACTTTCCGCTCTTCAGGGCTTCCTGTTGAGCGTCGTGAATTTGAGAGGTAAGGTTATTGTGAATGGTGAGTCTTAATGATCGTACACGAAGAGGCTTCACTCGTTCCTTTCGACTTAGAGCACCTGCGACAACGTTCGCCTTGCCCGGATGGTATTTAATTTCACAGTCGTAGTCATTCAACAATTCAAGCCAACGTCTTTGGCGCATATTTAACTCTTTCTGGTTAAATATATGTTGAAGACTTTTGTGATCGATAAAGATTGTGCACTTGGTGCCATAAAGATAATGACGCCAAATTTTTAACGCAAATACCACTGCACCTAGCTCTAGGTCATGTGTGGTATAGTTCTTTTCGTGAATTTTTAATTAGCATGATGCGTATGCAATAACTTTCTCTCGTTGCATTAATACGCATCCTAAACGTTGATAAGCGTCACAATAAACAACAAAGTCGTCTATGTCGTCCGGAAGTGATAGAATCGGTGCATCACAAAGTTTATCCTTTAGCAGTTGGAAGGCTGCTTCTTGTTTCTCTCCCCAATCAAACTTTTTATCTTTCTGAGGTAGGGAGGTTAGTGGTTGAGCGATCTTTGAAAAATTCTCAATGAATCTCCGATAATAACCCGCCAATCCTAAAAATTGGCATACTTTGATGGGTGTCTTAGGTGCGTTCCAATTCTTAATGGCTTCTATTTTTGATGGATCGACATGTATGCCCTTTTCGTTGACTACATGTTCGAGAAATTGGACTTCACGAAGCCAAAATTCGCACTTAGAGAATTTGCATACAGTTTCTCTTTCTTTAACAACTCAAGAATGGTCCTAAGATGATGTTCGTGATCCTTTTTATTTCGTGAATATATCAATATGTCATCAATGAATACTATCACAAATTTATCGAGATAAGGCTTGCACACACGGTTCATTAAGTCTATGAACACCGCCGGTGCATTTGTTAGACCAAATGGCATAACAAGGAACTCGTAGTGACTGTAACGGGTTCGGAATGCTGTCTTTGGAATACTTTCTTTCTACACTCTAAGCTGATGGTATCTTGACCTTAAGTCAATCTTCGAGTAAAAACTTGATCCTTGAAGTTGATCGAACAGATCATCGATCCTCGGTAACAGATACCAATTCTTGATCGTGAGTTTGTTCAATTCTCGATAATCTATGCACATTCTAAAGCTTCCATCTTTCTTCTTTACGAATAGAACTGGAGCTCCCCAAGGTGAGAAGCTTGGTCTAATAAAACCTTTGTCCATCAACTCTTGAAGTTGTGTGGACAACTCCTGCATTTTCGAAGGAGCTAATCGGTATGGGGATTTCGCTACAGGTGCAGCTCTTGGAATCAAGTCTATGCGAAATTGGACTTGTCGTTGGGGTGGTATTCCTGGAAAGTCCTCTGGGAAGACTTCAGGAAATTCCTTAACAACAGGGATCTCTTCAAGTTTTGGCTCCTTGGATTTCTTGTCAACAATGTGTGCTAAGAATGCTATACATCCTTTTCTCAAGAACTTTTGAGCTTTCATACAAGAAATAATTCGCAATGGCGTTTCGCTCTTCTCGCCATGTATAAGAAGTGTTTCATTATTAGGAAGTGGAATGCGAATGATTTTGTCGCAACACACGACTTCGGCTTGATTATTGGATAACCAATCCATACCGATTACAACATCAAAACTACCTAACTGGATGGGTAATAAATCAATGTTGAATTTTTGTCCGCCTAACTCTAAAGAACATTCTTTAATAATTTCATCAGATCAATTATCTTTCCATTCGCTAGTTCGATAGTGAATGGAATATCTAATTTATTTGAATTAGTTCGAGTATATCTTTAAACTCTAAAGATATGAAACTAAAATCTGCGCTAGTATCAAATAAAATAGATGCGAAATGATTATTGACTGGGAACGTACGAGTGATCACATTCGGATCCTGACATGCCTCGTGAGCTCCTATTACAAAGGCTCGCCGTGGCCTTTGTTCTCTTTTGGGCAATTCTTCCTAAAGTGGCCCAATTCACCGCAACCATAACAACTTTGATTTCCCCCTCGGACGTTTACATTTACATAGCCTCCTTCTTTCTTGCCTTCATTCGTGTTTCCTTTGTTATTACTCCAGCAGTTTTCGGTGCGGTGTCCCAACTTCCCGCACTTATCACATTTGGTGGTTCGGCATCCACCATAATGATGATAATTGCACCTGTTGCACTTAGGTGCATTTCCTATATAACCTCTCGGTTCTGTCTCTGCTGCTGCCACGAATACTTTGTTCCTTTTTGCTGTGAGGGTTTCTTTCTTCTCGTTACTTGGTCGGGAACCTTTCTTGAAGTGTGTAAACTTTCTCTTATTCCCATGTGAGGTTGATTCTACATGTGTTTCCTTGGGCACCTCTGCATTCTTTCTCAAAAATTTATTCATTCTCACCGCTTCTTCGGTAAGGCTTACTGCAATCGTAATTGCCTCAGTGATGGTTGTTGGATGTGATGAAGTAACCTTACTTTGAATTTCTGGAGATAATCCACAAATGTATCGTTCGATACGTTTGAATTCAGGGGTTACCATATATGGAACGACTCGCGAAAGATCATGGAAACGCTGTGTATAACCATACACATCGGGTCCTATCATGGATAAGTTCCAAAACTCGGTTTCCAATTTCTGTAACTCGGCTCTAGAACAGTATTTCTCTCTCATCATATCCTTCAGTCTATCCCAAGTAATAGCATAAGCAACTGCTTCTCCAAGCGTCTGTACTTGCAAATTCCACCATGACAATGCTTCATCCATAAATAAGCCTGATACATATGACACAATCTGGTTGGTAGAACAGTTACTCATACGAATCACGGAATCCGTCTTTTCTGTCCAACGCACAAAGGCTACTGCACCGTCTATGCCATCAAAATTCAAGGGTTTGCAATCTAAAAATTGTATGTATATACATCCTGAAATAGTTAGATTTCAAGAATAATCAATAATATATACTGTTAGAAATAAATGTTAATGATCATACTTTGGTAATTTTATAAATAACAAACCATTTACGGGCATCTGAACTCTTGGTGGTTCTTGAACCCTTGGCTCAGCATTGCGCTCGTGATGCGCAAGTGCTTCAGTTATTCGTTGATTCACTAGAGCATCGAGCTCGGCTTGGGTTGTAGGTAATGGCGAGGGTCTAACTCAGGGTCTACCTCTTCCTCTAGATGCATGATCTTCATATATGAAACATATAGAAGTGATTAGACGTATATTTGAAACAAATATTGTCTTTCATGGATTAGTATTATATAATATAAGTGTATATAATATTAATATAATTCAATTTTTATGTATAGTATCCATATTATAAGCACCATAATAGATACATAAAAATGAACAATCAACAACGCATAAATAAAAGATAAACATCAACCATTATGTATATACTGTCATCTTGATACATCATTTTTGTGAAGATACAAAAATAACTCGGAGTTATAACACTCCGATAGACAAGTCATACACAATACATTATAAAGTAGATATTTTCCTTCACATCGTTCTTCAAAATCTTCAAGTTGATGACATTTCTATCTTCAGCAAAACTGGGTATGAGTACCTACCCTAGAGGTATGACCATATACCAACTAGACAGACGGTGGAGGTGGAGGTGGAGATGAACGGATGATCCTCCGGATGTATGCGACCTCCTCCTCGAGCGAACGGATACGCTCCTCGTGGGATGGAAATACACTATGTACAGGAGAGTGTGGATGTGGTATAACAGGCAAAGGTGGTGATGATGTCGTCGGTAGAGATGGTGTCACGGGAGGTGTCGAAGTGGGTAATGGTGGTAACTGAGATGACAAAGATGGAGTACTCTGAGATGCTCGCAAAGTGGAAATCTGAGCCTGTAGCTCACGGATACGGCGAAATATGATACTAATCTGTATCTCAGAAGACGTGACTTGAAACTCGGTGGTGGTTGGTGGAAAATGACTGGGATGATAAGGATCAGATTGGCTCATACCAGGTGGAGGTGATCGAATGGGAATACCGGTATGGTGAGATGATGGGTATGATGGTCCTCCAACAGTGGGTGGTCGTGAATAGGGATTGTGTCTACTCGCATACTGACTAGACTCAGGGAACATAACTCGGGAGGGTCCTGCAGTGTAAGAAGATGCATAAGGATCAGATGTGATAAAAGGATCTGGAATGGGTATACGCGGTATATGTAATGATCCATCAACATGGTGGCTGCTCAGATGAGTAGGATGTACCTCCCAATGAGTAATGTGAAGGTCCAGACAAAGGATGAGGAGTGAAATGATCAGTAGCAAATGAAATGTCTCCAGGTAAATACTGAGATGGTCCAGATGGGTAGATGTGACCAGTAGTGATAGCATCAGATGATATGGGATCAACAAAAGTGGGTGTAACAGAATCATCAACAGTGGGAAAAGTATCTGGAAGTGGTGGTAGGGCAGTATCAGGTGAGGGCTCGGGCTCGGGTGATCTCGGAGACGATGGAGCAGATGAGGTAATACCAATGACATCAGGCTTATATGGAGCTACCTCCAGTAGCGCGAGATCAAAATCATCTCCGATACCCAGATCATCCTCAAGGTGATCTACGTGAACAATAGGAATGACATCGTCATCTCCGTTAAGTGGTATAACATTGTGCTCCACAATGTGCTCACCTTCAGGGTGGCCAATGATCGTCAGATTACCACTATTTGGTGGTCGAAGAGTGGTAAAGCTAAAACATCATCATCGGGAATATCCCCGGGAATGGGATCGGGTACAGGGTAGGGTAAGGCAAAAGGCTGGAAATCATCGTTCATCCAGTCATCGTCAGAATCATCGTGATCTGACTCGTCGTCGGAAATGATAATGACTGGTGGGAGTAGATCGTCTAGTAGTATATAATCTATCTCAGGGTCAGAACTCATAGACTCGGTGTCTGAAAGGCTACTATCGGAAGACATGGTCCTAGCAAACATAATCCGTACAACTTATTTTTGTTGATAAATAATTTTTGTTTAAAGATAAATAATCGGGCAATCACTAAGTTTCAATGTAAGTTTTTCTAATCATAAGTTCAACTCAACTTACTGATATTGTGTCTATCTCTCATAGACTAGTTTTGTATAATGACCTTGCACTATTGTTTTTGTTTTAAACATTTGATACTAGTGGACAGTTCTCCCCGGGATGACAAACCAAAAATACTTATTTCAATTTTTGTAAACGACTCACAAAAACTTATAAAAGAGCATTTTGAAATTGTAGACTAGACTCAAAAGAATCTTAGTTCACTACAATTGAAGCTCTGATACCAGGTCTGTCACACCCCAACTTTCGATGTAGCAGAAGCGTGTCGCGAGGTGTGGCCAGAGCGGCAATCTTGCATTCAACCAAGTAAACGACAATTGTATTACATTACAAAACATTCAACCATACTTTTTATTTAACCATAATTCACATATAAACTTTTGTCTTTAAAACAAACCACAAGTTTAACAACATTATTTCAAATTTAGACATAAGTTTATAAAACATAACAACGAAGACTGGATGAAATATAACATCTTGACTTCACAACAAACGAATAAGATTTTTCCCCGAAGGCCATCCACTAGTTTCCTGTAATACATCTTAGTTTTGAAAACAATGTCAATAAAAGCTGGTGAATTCATGTTATAAATTTTTATATCAAATGAATTATCAAAAACATTTGAAATAAACTTGTTTAATATAGCTTAAAGAAACTTGTAAGATCATTAGTGTGTTGCAAGGACACTAATCTGTATGCCGACTGATGGCAACCAAACCTTGACGATTTATTATGTGTCTGAGACACTCGTTTTAGACACAAAGCACTCTAATACGATCTGTTATTATTGTCGTAATAGAGTGAGCTCGCCCAAACCTAATAGATCTATCCCCTTGTTCCTCGGTACTTGTTATTCATTAATGGCCCCAATGCTAAGCCTTATTCACATGTGATCTAAATATTTTCATTTTCCCAGCTATAATAATTGTAACATGTATACATCCCCGCACGTTTAAAAACATAAAAACGTTAAAATAAAAGGGGAAACATGAACTCCCAGATTTTGCGTTCCGTACAAATCTCTATTCGATTCCTAATACTTCGTTCGTTTTTCGACCTACAAGTGTTCTAATCTATTAGACACTTAGCCTTTCATTTGTTTTTCGTACAAGTATTTTATCTTGAATTTCGTACTTGTATTTGTTGGTTTTTCTTTGTTGATATATATATATATATATATATATATATTAGATTGATTAAATGGACCTAGTCCATAATTTAATTGTAAATAACTCAATCTAATGATTCATTACATATGGGCCTAGCCAAAAGCTCTTGTAAGTATGGGCCTAGCCCAAATTTGCTTACTCTGTTTGGGCCTAGCCCAATTCGTTTCATGTATGTGGGCCTAGCCCAACCTAATTTTGTTTATTTAGTAGGTTAAGCCCAATATGTTTATAAAAGTGGGTCTAGCCAAAGTTAAAATGAAAGATTGGGCCTAGCCCAATATAGTTTATAAAAATTTGATTAGCCCAAGTTTAGTTTTATAAAAGTGGGCTTTATCCCAATGTTAGTTTTTATAAAATGGATTAGCACAATTTATTTCTTTATAAAAGTGGGATTTGCCCTTATCTTTTATTTAAATGGGTCTAGCCCAAAGTTTATTTTTATAAAAGTGGGCCTTAGCCCAAGTTTGATTTTATAAAAGTGGGCTTAGCCCAACTAATTTATATAAATGGGCTAGTCAATATATATTTTTATAAAAATAGTTTTAGCCCAATATAGTTTTTATAAAAATGGGCTTACTCTAATAATTGTTTAGTTAGGCTTATCCAAAAACATTTACTAGTAATTGTCATAACTTATAAAAATTTATTTATAAAACTATAAGTTATATATATTTAAAAATTCTAGTAAATATAAAGTGTATCGGTTTATGTGTTTGTTTTAACCGTTAGGTTCGCGTCGACTATTTTATTTGTTTCGTCTTTGTCGTTTGTTTCGTTTATACCATACATTTTATTTTTTTCGGAATTGTCCAAGTTTGTCTGAATTGTCCGATATATATTATTTTGTCGAAAGTTGAACACTTAAACATATTTTTATACAAAAATATATATATACACATGTTTGGTGATTTCAAAATATATATTTATCCCCTTTTTAGTTTAAGAAAAACTTATGTAATTATTCTTAACTTTTTCACCAAACCTTTATTTAAACAAGAGTAAAGTTCCTAATCACTTTTAATCACAAAATTTTTAGTTTAATCATATCTTAATCAAGATTAATTTTTATAAAAAAATTGCCATAGTTTTTAAAAAAAATATAAGTTTACCATGTTTTTATAAACATGTTTTAAGTAACTAAACTAACTCAAATCATCATCAAGCACAATTATTATATAAATGTATTAACAAAATGTCATGAAATAGTTATAATTTTAATCTTTCTTAAAATGGAAACTTTATTATCATTTATAAACAAAAGTTTTAAATAATATCTTTTATTTAATGATCTAGTTCATGTATGATCATCTTTAAAGTATGAGATTATGTTCATAACATATTTTGTTGATGAATCTTGCTAATCTAAACATGCATGTGTTTAGATCACCTTTTTATTCATAATTTTGCAAGATTCAAGTTTACTAGTTCATAACAACTTCAAGATCATCAAAATTTATTAAGAAAATCACATGATTATGTCAGTGATCTTAGATTTATTAGTGTTTTTCAAGTGGGTTTTTATATAATTTTTATGATGATCTTGTGAAATTTTATAAAATAAAAGTATAACATAAGGTTTAAGATCTTACAATGGCTAGGGATGATCTAAAGGATGAAGAAAATGGATTGATCAAGAATTCCAAGCTTCCAAAATGAGCTTCTAATCCTTGCAAGTTCCTTAGATCTTCCTTAGATCTTTATGCAAGCTTGATTTTCTAGAGTTTAGTTTTTAAAAAGTGGAAGATGATATGGTTATGCTTTGGCCGGTTTTTATGAAGGAAAAGGAAGGAAAGTTTTGTTGTGGTGTTTTGGAAAATGGAAGAATGAAAGTGTATTTGGTTTTCGTTTTGGCTTTTATGTTATGTTCTTACACCTCTTAAGACACTAAACATGTTTAAAATCTTGCCAACACATAAATTGATGGGTTAGTGTCATGGGGAAACCCCATGTTGCCGTGAGGGTGTGGGGTTGGGGGGGTTGGTTTACTTATTTTTTTAAATAATATATAATTTTTATAACTTTTATAAACTTTAATAAATTTATATATAAGTTTTTCTAAAAACTAATGCCTCAATACTTTAAAGTGATGTTATGATATGCTAAAATAATTTACTAGTCTTGTTGTTTCGTTGTTCGGTTGATAACGTTGGTTCAGGTCTTGTATCGGGTGAAATACTGATATATAGTGTTACTTATAAAATTTTATGTTCATAATGATTCTAGTACAATTTTTATTGTTCCATTAATTAATATAGCTCTTCAGACTAATAATTTTGTCATTTTGAGTTCGGTTCTGGTACCGGTTTTATTGTCAAGTTTTTATTGAACAAACCGTTTTTTTTTGGGTAAAGGGTTACCCCGGTAAATATTATATCAATCAATCCAAAAATAACAAGTGAGGTAGACAGAAACCTCAATTCTCAAGTATGACAAGCCATACTAGAGTTCATAAAGCAATCATCCTACAGCCGCTAGATACCTATTTAATAAGCACGTCACTCGACAATACACGTAACACTAAGTTACATAAAGAAAACACATGTAACACCATTAGCCATGTTCATCATCATTTATCAGCAACCCTCTAGGAAGTCTCCATTCCTGTAGAAGATCTCTAGTGTGACTCGTGTCTTTAAATTTCATCAAATGTAGCTTCATCCGAACTGTTAGTAGAATAACCTCAATGAGTTGATCTACACTCCTTTTTTTCATAGAAAACAATCTCTGATTTCGTTCCTGCCACACGAAGTAAGTTGCCGCACTAACAACAAGGATGTATAGCATTCTTAGCACACATTGTTGACAAGAAATCCAAGGAGCCAAGACTTGAGGAGATCCCTGTTGTTAAGGAATTTCCTAAAGTCTTCCCAGAGGACTTGCCAGGAATACCACCCCAACGACAAGTCGAATTTCGCATAGACTTGATTCCAGGAGCTGCACCTGTAGCGAAATCCCCATACCGATTAGCTCCTTCGGAAATGCAAGAGTTGTCCACACAGCTTCAAGAGTTGTTGGACAAAGGATTTATTAGACCAAGCTTCTCACCTTGGGGAGCTCCAGTTCTATTCGTAAAGAAGAAAGATGGAAGCTTTAGAATGTGCATAGATTATCGAGAATTGAACAAACTCACGATCAAGAATCGGTATCCATTACTGAGGATCGATGACCTGTTCGATCAACTTCAAGGATTAAGTTTTTACTCGAAGATTGACTTAAGGTCAGGATACCATCAACTTAGAGTGCAGGAAGAAAGTATTCCAAAGACAGCATTCCGAACCCGTTACGGTCACTACGAGTTCCTTGTTATGCCATTTGGTCTAACAAATGCAACGGCGGTGTTCATGGACTTAAGGAACTGTGTGTGCAAGCCTTATCTCGATAAATTTTTGATATTATTCATTGATGACATATTGATATATTCACGAAATAAGAAGGATCACGAACACCATCTTAGGACCATTCTTGAGTTGTTAAAGAAGGAGAAATGTATGCAAAATTCTCTTAGTGCGAATTTTGGCTTCGTGAAGTCCAATTTCTCGGACATGTAGTCAAGGATAAAGGCATACATGTCGATCCATCAAAAATAGAAGCCATTAAGAATTGGAACGCACCTAAGACACCCACCAAAGTACGCCAATTTTTAGGATTGGCGGGTTATTATCGAAGATTCATTGAGAATTTTTCAAAGATCGCTTTCCAATTGCTAAAGGATAAACTTTGTGATGCACCGATTCTATCACTTTCGGACGGCATAGACGACTTTGTAGTTTATTATGACGCTTCACATCAAGGTTTAGGATGCGAATGCAACTAGAGAAAGTTATTGCATACGCATCACGCCAATTAAAAGTTCACGAAAAGAACTATACCACACATGACCTAGAGTTAGGTGCAGTGGTATTTGCATTAAAAATTTGGCGTCGTTATCTTTACGACACCAAGTGCACAATTTTTACCGATCACAAAAGTCTTCAACATATATTTAACCAGAAAGAGTTAAATATGCGCCAAAGACGTTGGCTTGAATTGTTGAATGACTATGATTGTGAAATTAAATACCATCCGGGCAAGGCGAACGTTGTCGCAAATGCTCTAAGTCGAAAGGAACGAGTGAAGCCTCTTCGTGTACGATCATGAAGACTCACCATTCACAATAATCTTACCTCTCGAATTCACGACGCTCAACAGGAAGCCCTGAAGAGCGGAAATTTTAAAGCAGAGATGCTTAGAGGTATGGAAAAACAATTAGAACCAAATGAGAACGAAACTTTGTGTTTTGCAAACAGAATTTGGGTTCCTCTTTTTGGTAATCTGCGAAACTTAATTCTAGATGAAACCCATAAATCCAAATATTCGATACATCCCGGAGCAGATAAAATGTATCATGATCTTAAAGAATTCTATTGGTGGCCTAATCTCAAAAGAGATATTGCAACGTATGTTGGAAAATGTCTAACATGTGCAAAAATTAAGGCCAAATACTAAAAACCTCCAGGATTGTTACAACAACCTGAAATTCCCACTTGGAAATGGGAACAAATTCCTACGGATTTCATAACAAAATTACCCAGGACCTCTCGCAGTCACGACATGATTTGGGTAATTGTTGACCGATTAACCAAATCAGCTCACTTCTTGCCGGTACGTGAGAAAGATAAAACCGAGAAGTTAGCCGAACTTTATCTTAAAGAGATTATGGCAAGACATGGAGTGCCTGTTCCATAATCTCAGATCGAGATGGTCGTTTCAAATCAAGAATTTGGCAATCATTTCAAAAGGCTTTTGGATCTCCCTTAGATCTAAGTATGGCCTTTCATCCCCAAACAGATGGCCAAAGTGAACACACCATTCAAACCTTAGAAGATATGCTTCGTGCTTGTGTAATTGACTTAGGCGGAAATTGGGATACTCACTTGCCTTTAGTGGAGTTCTCATGTAACAATAGTTATCATACAAGTATCCAAGCTGCTCCATTTGAAGCGTTATACGGACGTAAATGTCGATCTCCGTTATGTTGGGCGGAAATAGGCGACAAACAAATGATAGGTCCAGAACTAATTCAAGAAACTACGGATAAAATACTTAAAATCCGAGACCGTATTAGAGCCGCTCAGGATAGACATAAAAGTTATGCGGATAAACGCCGCAAACCATTATCCTTTGAGATTGGAGACAAAGTGCTATTAAAGGTCTCGCCTTGGAGGGGCATAGTTAGATTCGGAAAGCAAGGAAAACTTAGCCCGAGGTATATAGGACCATACGAAATCTTGGAAAAGATTGGAACAGTCGCATATAAGTTGAAATTGCCTGAAACACTTAATAACGTTCACGACACTTTTCATGTGTCAAATCTTACGAGTCACTTATTATCCCCACGGATGAAATTCATATAGACAACAAACTCCATTTCATCGAAGAACCTGTCGAAATTTTAGATTCGAAAGTTCAGAGAACAAGGAGGAGTCGTATCAAACTAGTCAAAGTCCATTGGAACTCAAAGCGCGGACCTGAGTTCACTTGGGAACGGGAAGACGAAATCAAAAGAAAGTATCCCCACTTGTTTGAGAAATCCTACGCAAAGGATGACACGACTTAAATTTCGGAACGAAATTTTCTTGAACAAGGGGAGAATGTGACAATTGGCAAAATTCCGGTAATTCTGTACAACTTGAACAACTAGTACATTGTCTATTTATCGTATAACATGACTTAATTTTTGATTTTAAGTCTTAAAAGTCTAGGAATTTAACCAAATCATAGTTTGGTATGATAATAGATTCGTCATGATCACGAATATATAAAACTATATCCTAGACGAATGACAACGACACGAACATGTATTAAATATCAGAACTAGTTACGGTACAATCTAATATGACATAATTAAGATATAAAATATTTCAGCACTATTATACCATAAAAATTTTATATAAAATACCAAATTGTCCAAGTCTGCAGCAAAATTCAGCAATTCTGCAGCAAAATTCAGCAATTGTCCGAAAAGCCAAAAATAAATATTTTTAGCTAAAGAATAATAATGGATGTTAGAAATAGTATAAAACCCATACATAAATCTTATTATTTAAAGCTAAACGGTTTGTTCAGTAAAAACTGACAACAAAGCCGGTACCAGAACCGAACTCAAAATGACAAAATTATTAGTCTGAAGAGCTAGATTAATTAACGGGACAATAAAAATTGTACTAGAATTATTATGAACATAAAATTTTATAAGTATCACTATATGTCAGTATTTCACCTGGTACAAGACCCGAACTAACTTTATTAACCGAACAACGAAACAACAAGACTAATAAATTATTTTGGCATATTGTAACATCACTTTAAAGTGTTGGGGCATTAGTTTTTATAAAAACTTATATATAAATTTATTAAAGTTTGTCAAAGTTATAAAAATTATATATTATTCATACAAAAAAATAAATTAAACCAATCCCCCCCCCCCCCCAATCTCACGGCAACATGGGGTCATTCCCCATATGCCACTAACCTCTTCAAAATGTGTTGGCACTTTGTGAGTATTGTTTAGTGTTAGTAGTGTAAAAATTTTATTACAACACAACACCATTACATCTCTTTCATTTCCTCTCATTTTCTAAACACCAAAAAGCTCAACAACACTTTCCATTTATCCTTCCAAAATCGGTCATATACTACCATATTCACCTTCACTTTTTTTTTTAAATCCTAACACAAAAGAAATCAAGCTTGCATGAAGATCTAAAGTGTTTGCAAAGATTAGGAGCTCACTTTGGAAGCTTGAAACTCTTGATCAATTCATTTTCTTCATCCTTTAGATCATCCCTAGCCATTGTACTAGTAGTAAGATCTTAAGCCTTATGTTATACTTTTTATTTTATAAAATTTCACAAGATCATCATAAAAATTATATAAAAACCCACTTGAAATACACTAATAAATCTAAGATCACTAACATAATCATGTGATTTTCTTTATAAATTTTGATGATCTTGAAGTTGTTATGAATTAGTAAACTTGAATCTTGCAAAATTATGAATAAAAAGATGATCTAAACACATGCATGTTTAGATTAGCAAGATTCATTAACAAAATATGTCATGAACCTAATCTCATATTTTAAATTGATTATACATGTATTAGATCATTAAATAAAAATTATGATTTAGAAATTTTGTATAAAAGTTATAATAAAGTTTCCATATTAAGAAAGATTAAAATTATAACAAGTTCATGACATTATGTTAATACATTTATATAAAAATTGTGATTGATGTTGATTTGAGTTAGTTTAATTACTTAAAACATGTTTATAAAAACATGGGAAACTTATATTTTTAAAGGAAACTATGGCAAAATTTTTATAAAAATTAATCTTGATTAAGATATGATTAAACTAAAGACTTGGTGGTTAAAAGTGATTAGGAACTTTAATCATGTTTAGATAAAGGATTTGGATAAAAAGTTAAGAATATAATTACTTATATTTTCTTAAACTAAAAATGAGATAAATATATATTTTTAATAAAATATATATTTTAAACCACCTTATACGTGCACGTGTATTTTTGTATAAAAATATGTTTAAGTGTTCAACTTTTGACAAAATAATATATATCGGACAATTTGGACAAACTCGGACAATTCGGACAAAATAAAATATATGGTGTAAACGAAACAAACGACAAAGACCAAACGAATGAAATAGTCGACGCGAACCTAACGGTCAAAACGAACAAATAAAACGATACACTTTATATTTACTAAAATTTTTAAATATATATAACTTATAGTTTTTATAAATAAATTTTTATAAATTATAACAAATACTAGTAAATATTTTTTTTGGATAATCCCAACTAAACAATTATTATACTAAGCCCATTTTTATAAAAAACTATATTGGGCTAAAACTATTTTTATAAAAATATATAGACCAGCCCACTTTCATAAAATTAACTTTGGGTTAAGGCCCACTTGTATAAAAATAAAACTTGGGCTAAGCCCACTTTTATAAAATCAAACTTTAGGCTAAGGCCTACTTTTTAAAATAAACTTTGGGCCAAGCTCACTTTAAAAAAAATAAATTGGGCTAATCCATTTTATAAAAACTAACTTCGGGCTAAAACCCACTTTTATAAACCAATTGGGATTAACCTACTAAATAAACGAAATTAGGTTGGGCTAGGCCCACATACATGAAACGAATTTGGCTAGGCCCACACAAAATAAGCAAATTTGGGCTAGGCCCATACTTAAAAAAACTGTTGGGCTAGGCCCATAACTAATAAATTATTAGATTGAGTGATTTACAATTAAATTACGGACTAGGTCCATTTAATCAATCTAACATATATATATATATGTATATCAACAAAGAAAAACCAACAAATACAAGTACGAAATTCAAGATAAAATACTTGTACGAAAAAAAAACAAAAGCCTAAGTGTCTAATAGATTAGAACACTTGTAGGTCGAAAAACGAACGAAGTATCAGGAATCGAATAGAGATTTGTACGGAATACAAATCTGTGAGTTCATGTTTCCCCTTTTATTTTAACGTTTTTATGGTTTTAAACGTGCGGGGATGTATACATGTTACAATTAATATAGCTGGGAAAATGAAAATATTTAGATTACATGTGAATAAGGCTCAAGCATTGGGGCCATTAATGAAAGACAAGTACCGAGGAACAAGGGGATAGATCTATTGGGTTTGGGCGAGCCCCACTCTATTACGGCAATAATAACAGATCGTATTAGAGTGCTTTTGTGTCTAAAACGACTGTCTCAGACACAAAATAAATCGTCAAGATTTGGTTGCCACATATATGGCATACAGATTAGTGTCCTTGCAACACACTAATGATTTTAGAAGTTTCATTAAGCTATATTAAACAAGTTTATTTCAAATATTTTTGATAATTCATTTGATACAAAATTTATAATATGAATTCACCAACTTTTGTTGACATTGTTTTCAAAACTAACATGTATTACAGGAAACTAGTGGATGGTCTTCGGAGAAAATCTTGTTTGTTTGTTGTGAAGTCAAGATGTTATGTTTCATCCAGTCTTTGTTGTTATGTTTTAAAGACAAAAGTTTATATGTGAATTATGGTTAAATAAAAAGTATGGATGAATGTTTTGTAATGTAATACAATTGTCGTTTACATGGTTGAATGCAACGATTGCCATTCTGGCCACACCTCGCGACACGCTTCCGCTACATCGAAAATCAGGATGTGACAACCAACCCCCACTAGACTGACGACGACCATCGTTTCCGCCATGAAACGTCAATGACCGCCCCATATATCGTTATGCCTAGCATTTAAACAACCCCCACCCTTAAAACCCTAACCAAATATCAAGATTATTGTTGCCATGAGATTGCGTGCATGGTTTTTGTAAGCAATTATAAACTAATATTTGATAGCTTCTTGGTGTGATTCGATATTCTTTATTTTGTAAATACTTGTAAAAGCCCAAGTATTCTCTTTTGCTGTTAAAGTTTCATGAAACTAAAAATGACAGTGTTCCCTATTTAAATTAAACTTAAAATATTTGTGGAAATTTTCGAAGAACCCTAATAAATAATTTCTAGTAATATTCGATTTTTTTTTGGGTAAAGGGTTACCCCGGTAAATATTCAATCAATCCAAAAATAACAAGTGAGGTAGACAGAAACCTCAATTCTCAAGTATGACAAGCCATACTAGAATTCATCAAGCAATCATCCTACAGCCGCTAGATACCTATTTAATAAGCACGTCACTCGACAATACACGTAACACTAAGTTACAAAAAGAAAACACATGTAACACCATTAGACATGTTCATCATCATTTATCAGCAACCCTCTAGGAAGTCTCCATTCCTGTAGAAGATCTCTAGTGTGACTCGTGTCTTTAAATTTCATCAAATGTAGCTTCATCCGAACTGTTAGTAGAATAACCTCAATGAGTTGATCTGCACTCCTTTTTTTCATAGAAAACAATCTCTGATTTCGTTCCTGCCACACGAAGTAAGTTGCCGCACTAACAACAAGCTTTCCAATAACATGAGTAGAATGCTTTGACTTCGCATATTGCACCAAATGATCAAATATCCTTTCCCATTTGTTAGGCAGCGATCCCATTCCTGCTTTATCTCTAATACCATTCCAGACCTGAGCAGCATATAAACACTCGAAAAAAAGGTGGTCATGAGAATCCAGACCACCCATACACAACGAACAGCACATGAGGTTATAATTAGGACTACCCGCCGAAGACCATCGACTCATGACATCCTGCGTTTTTAGTTTTTTGTTCACAAGAAGCCACATTAAAAAAGAATGACGAGGAATAGATTGGGGATACCAAATAATACTCGCCCATGGGACTTCATTCTGGTGTAGTCGAAATTCATCCCACCCTATAGCGGCACTATAGTTCATCTCCTTTCCTGATCTAGTTCTCCATACAACTCTATCATGTAAACCCGGGCTCAGTATGATACTTGGCATGTTTCGGAGAGCCGGAAACCGGTTTACCCACTCGGTCGGCCATCCCCACCCCCCATGGTCACATACATCCGCAACCTTCGAGTTCATATAGAATCCAGCATTCGATATCATACGTGGCGTAATAAAAGAATTCAAAGGGCATATCTCATCCCACTTATCAAACCAAACTAGTGTTTTGTTACCATCTCCCAGTTTCGTCCATACATGGTGTTGAATAATCGGCCTTAACTGTAGCATTTTCCTCCAGCTCCATGTTATGTTATTTCGGATTGGTAAGTCCCAAAAACTTCGATCTCGTATACGATAAGAATGGATCCACTTTACCCAAAGAGACTCTCTATGTGTAAGAAGACTCCATACATGCGCAACCATAAGCGCTTTATTCATATCCCCAATCCTTCGAATACCCAAGCCACCCTCTTGTTTAGGAATACACACTTTTTTCCAACTCACCTTAGCTTGCCCTTTTATGTTATTTCCTTGCGCCCACAAAAATCTTCGCATTCTTTCTTCCAGGTCATAAATGATGCCCTTTGGTAAAATAAAGACCGACGCCCAATATATATGCATAGAAGACAGGACCGACCGAATCAATTGAAGTCTACCCGAAAATGACAGACTCTTATTTTTCCAATCGGTAATTCTTAAATCCATACTTTCCAGAAGTCTCTTACAATCATTGTAAACAAGCCTGGTAGATATAAGGGGTACTCCAAGGTAGCGAACTGGCAACACGCCTTCATCAAATGGGATGATGCTTCTAATTCGGTCTTTCACTATGTCCGGAACATTACCAAAGAAGACCGTACTTTTAGTCATACTAGGAAGAAGACCTGACATGTTCTTAAATAAGTCTAGCGCCTCCAAAAGCACTTTTGCTGATCTGTGATCGCCCCGAGAAAACAAAAACAGATCATCAGCAAAACAGAGATTAATTATTCGCTGATTTTCACACTTATTATGGTACCTAAACTCAGCTGACAAAGAACTCTGTTTTTGCAAAAGCAATGTAAGAACCTCCATAACCAGCGTAAAAAGGTACGGAGACATTGGGTCTCCTTGTCGTAAACCCCGTTGCCCTCTAAAATCTTTCATGACACTTGTGTGGTCGCTAAGTGAAGTCGTGATAGATGCATGCATGTTAATTAGTATTTTATGATAAAATGTGCTACATGCTAGATACTTGTAGGATTCGTGTTTCCGCGTGAGCACACACACTAACCCTTAAACGGTAATCATGCTAGGACGTGATTGACCGGTTCCATCTCGCGTATTTCTTTACAATCCTTAATCCGAGCATTCAAAGGTGAGTTCACTACCCTTTTACAGGCATGCGTCCCGAGGGGACAAACTACTATTCCTTGGAGGAATACTTTTTATAAATGTTGTATTTTAATTTCGATGTTAATTAATAAACTAAAAAATCTATCATGAAAGTCCTACTACTACCGAACTAGTTGCATGGGAGGCAACGGGGTATTAGTTGATAGCGTTATTAGGCTTGACAAACCTCACACCGTGTTGGGAGCCGGGCGTGAACTAATGACCTTAAACACATGGTCAATGTTGATAGGCATTGATGAGGGCAAACAAACATACGTCACTCGGTATCGAGTTATTAACAACATCTCTTTAAACTAAACACCAATCCGTTTTCGTTAAATAAAACTGTGAACTCGCCGGCTTAATCGCTGATACACTTTTATGCATGCTTGCAGGTCGTTAGATAATCATTGCATGGGACTTACAGTCTGGGGAGCTTGAAGTGTCATGAGGCGTATTACTAGATTGCAAACAATAAAACTTTACGCTTTAAAACATTTTATTTTCGATTGTTTGAGATATTTACATTTGCTTCCGCTGAATACATACTATGTTTGAAATGATTTAGTTGGAATTCACTATTCATGTTGGACGTGTGACTTTGTTTTCGAATATTTACTATTAGTTCAACATGATTAGTGGCTCGATCCTGGTCGGTCACACCTCTCGCGGTAAAACTCCGCAAGTGGTAATTTGGGGGTGTGACGTGATAAGAAAGCTAAGGAGCCGAAACTTGGGGAGATCCCTGTTGTGAAGGAATTCCCTGAAGCTTTCCCAGAAGACTTGCCGGGAGTGCCACCATAACGACAAGTAGAATTTCGTATAGACTTAATTCCAGGAACCGCACCTGTTGCAAAATCCCCTTAACGACTAGTTCCTTCAGAAATGCAAGAGTTGTCCACACAACTTCAAGAGTTGTTGGATAAAGGTTTCATTAGACCAAGCTTCTCACCCTGGAGAGCTCCAGTTTTATTCGTGAAAAAGGATGGAAGTTTCAGGATGTGCATAGACTATCGAGAATTGAATAAGCTCACGATCAAGATTCGATATCCATTACCAAGGATCGATGACTTGTTTAATCAACTTCAAGGATCAAGTTTCTGTTCGAAGATTGACATAAGGTCAGAATACCATCAGCTTAGAGTTCAAAAAAAAAGTATTCCAAAGACGGCATTCCGAACTCGCTGCGGCGATTACGAGCTCCTCGTTATACCTTTTGGCTTAACAAATGCACTAGCAGTGTTCATGGACTCAATGAACCGTGTGTTCAAACCATACCTTGATAAATTCGTGATAGTGTTTATCGATGACATATTGATATATTCACGAAACAAGGATAACACAACATTATCTTAGAACTATTCTTGAGTTATTAAAGAAGGAGAAACTGTATGCAAAATTCTCTAAGTGTGAGTTTTGGCTTCGCGGAGTTTAATTTCTCGGACATGTAGTCAATGAGAAAAGCATACATGTCGATCCATCTAAAATAGAAGCCATTAAGAATTGGAAGGCACCAAAGACACCAACCGAAGTACGCCAATTTTTACGATTGGCCGGTTATTATCGGAGATTCATTGAGAACTTTTCAAAGATCGCTCAACCTCTAACTTCCCTCTCTCAAAAAAGATAAGAAGTTTGATTGGGGAGAGAAACAAGAAGCATTCCAACTGCTTAAGGACAAACTTTGTGATGCACCGATTCTATCACTTCCGGATGGCACAGACGACTTTGTAGTTTATTGCAATGCATCACATCAGGGATTAGGTGCGTGTTAATGCAACGAGAGAAAGTTATGGCATACGCATCACGCCAATTAAAGTTCACGAGAAGAACTATACCACACATGACCTAGAGTTAGGTGCAGTGGTATTTGCATTAAAAATATGGCGTCATTATCTTTACGGCACTAAGTGCATGATTTTTACTGATCACAAAAGTCTTCAACATATATTTAACCAAAAGAGTTAAATATGTGCCAAAGGCGTTGGCTTGAATTGTTTAATGACTATGATTATGAAATAAAATATCATCCAGGCAAGACAAATGTTGTCGCAGATGCCTTGAGTAGAAAAGAACGAGTAAAGCCCCTACGTGTACGATCATTAGGACTCACAATTCACAATAACCTCACCTCTCGAATTCATGATGCCCAACAAGAAGCACTAAGGAAGGAAACTTAAAAGCATAAATGCTTAGAGGCATGGAAAAACATCTAGAACCAAAAGAGAACTGAGCCTTGTACTTTATGAGTAGAATTTGGGTTCCTCGTTTTTGCGGTCTTTGAGATCTAATTCTAGATGAAGCTCATAAATCCAAATACTCGATACATCCCGGAGCGGATAAAATGTATCATAATCTTAAAGAATATTATTGGTGGCCTAACATGTGCTAAAATTAAGGCCGAATACCAAAAACCTTCAGAATTGTTACAACAATTTGAATTACCCAGGACCTCTCGCGGTCATGACATGATTTAGGTAATTGTTGATCGATTAACCAAATCAGCTCACTTCTTGCCAATACGCGAGAAAGATAAAACTGAGAAGTTAGCTAAACTCTATCTCAAGGAGATTGTGGCAAGGCATGGAGTGCCTATTTCGATAATATCTTACGGAGATGGTCATTTTGTGTCAAGAATTTGGCAATCCTTTCAAAAGGCTTTTGGATCTCACTTAGATCTCCCAAACTGACGGCCAAAGTGAGCGCACAATTCAAACTTTAGAAGACGTGCTTCGTGCTTGTGTGATGGACTTAGGCGGAATCTGGGACACTCACTTGCCCTTAGTGGAGTTCTATACGATAACAGTTATCACACTAGTATTCAACTTGCTCCATTCGAAGCATTATATGGATGTAAGTTTCGATATCCGTTATGCAGGGCAGAAATGGGTGACAAACAAATGATAGGACCAGAGTTAGTCCAAGAGACTACTGAAAAAATATTTAAAATCCAAGAACATATTAAGGCGGTCCGAGACAGATAGAAAAGCTTCACGGATAAAAATCAAAACCCGTTATCCTTCAAAGTCGGAGACAAAGTGTTGTTAAAAGTCTCGTCTTGGAAAGGCGTAGCTAGATTTGGGAAGCAAGGAAAGCTTAGCCCAAGATACATAGGACCTTATGACATTTGGAAAAAGTTGGAACTGTCGCTTACAAGCTAAGATTACTAGAAACTCTTAGCAACGCCCACGACACATTTCACGTGTCAACATTAAAAAGTGTCTTTCTGACGAATCACTTATAATTCCCCCGGATGAAATCAGTATAGACGACAACCTCCATTTCATCGAAGAATCTGTTGAGTTTTTGGATTCAAAAACTTAGAAAACAAGGAGGAGTCGTATCAAACTAGTCAAAGTCCATTGGAACTCGAAGCGTGGACCCGAGTTCACTTGGGAACGAGAAGATGAAATGAAAAGAAAGTACCCTCACCTGCTCGAGAAAGTCCATGCAACGGATAATGCAACTTAAATTTTAGGACAAAATTTTCTTGAAGAAGGGGAGGAATGTGACACACGGCAAAATACCAGTAAATCTTTCAACAACTATTACATTCATATTTTGGATTTTATTTTATTTAATTGAGTCTTAAAAGTATAGGAATTACAAAATCATAGCTTAGTATGATAACAAACCCGCCACAATTAGAAACATATAAAACTAAATCATAGACTGACGGAAGAAATGCGAACACACTATGCATGTCAGTACTACGCGGTACAGTCCGACATGACAAAAACGAGGAATAAAGTATGTTCACTGTAAATATTATATAGAAACATTAGTTGTAAATAATGTACAAATCATACTTTTAAGAAAATTTTTATTAAAACATCAAATTGTCTAGTCCGCAGAAAAATACAGCAATTTTGCAGAGTGTATAGCACTCCGCAGAACAAAACAGCAAATGTTCGAAATTCGAAAATAAATATTTTTTATCATAAACAATATAGGGTATTAAAAACAATACAAAACCCTTATTTAAACTCTATACTTTAAAGCTACACAGCTGGTTCGGTAATTACCCGACAACAAAGCCGGTACAAAAACTGTGTCCAAAATAACAAATTTATTAGTCTGGAGAACTAAATTAATAAATTTGGACAATAAAATATCAGAAGATAATTGTGTAAACGAATTTACATAAGTAAAATAAAATGTCGGTATTCGACCCGGTACGAGACGTGAGCCGAATCTATCGACCCAACAACGAAACCATAAGTCTAGTGAACAAGTTTGACAAATTTTAACATCACTTTAGTGTGTTGGATCGTTAAGTTTTATAAAAGCTAATATATATAACATACAAGTTTAAAAAGTTTATAAAATATAACAAGATTTTATAAAAAAAGGTTAAAACCCAAACCGACCCCCCTTGCTCACGGCAATGTGGGTCCATGCCCACTCATTTGATTTTTCTTGATGTGTTGGATTAACTAGGAGATGATTAGTGTTGGGTGATGTGTAGATGCATAATCAAAACAAATCTTCTACACTCCACCATCCTACTCATTCCCAACATCAACCAAAACTCTTCACCTCCTTCCTTTCTCCTCTAAAAATCGGCCATACCAAGCATCCATCATCTTCACCTTTTCAAAATTCAAACTTAAGAATTTCTAGCAAGTATGGAGATGCATGAATGATTCAAAGCATTTGTAAGACTTGAAGACCCACTTGGAGCATTTTCTCAAGACTTGAAGCTCTTGGATCATCATCTTTTTCTTTATATTATCATCACCTTTATCTTGTTCATCAAGCTAGTAGTAAAATCATTTAAAAACATTAACAAGAACAAACATATTAATATGATTATTTAACTTTCTTGATGATTTTGATGATCTTGAAGTTGTCTTTTTATAGTAGAAGATCTAAACACATGCATGTTTAGATCTAGCAAGATCCATTAACAAAAATGTTATGAACATGATTTCACACTTAAAAATGGTCTATCACATGATATAAAGTATGGATTTTTATATAAACCACTTAATCTTAGAATTTTGTGGAAAAGTAAAGTTTCCATTTTTGGAAAGGTTATGAACATGTCCTCATTTTTGAAAAGGGTTATGAACATATCTACACACTTAAAACAATTTTATGTGGTACATAAAATACGGATTTTTATATAAAATAAATAATCTAAGAGTTTTGTTAAAAATCTTAATAAAGTTTCCAGTTTTGAAAGGTTTAAAGTTACTACAAGTTCATAACATTTTTTTTAGAGATTTATGATCTAGAAAATTAGTTATTGATACTTGATCATTATTTGAGTTGAAAAAATGATTTAAAACATGTTTATTTAAACACGAAAAAGTATAAAATTGAAGGGAAACTATGGCAAGATTTTTATAAAATATATTATGATTAAAGTGTGGTTAAACTAAAGACTTTTATGATTAAAAATGACTAAGGATTTTAATCATGATTAAATAAAATTTGGATGAAAAAGTTTAAATAAAATTTCAAGAGTTTTTCTCAAACTAATAATTGACATATATATATATATATGTGTGTGTGTGTGTGTGTATATATACATATGTATATATTTATATATACAGATGAAATATATATTTAGTTATGATTAAGTATGTATGTGTATTTTGTGCACAAATATTATGTATTTAGATAATGTAGGAATAAACACAAATATACAATTTCATCAAAAAGTACAAGAATATGTATATATACTTGAAACATGACAAGTATAAATATTTTTGTCCATAATGGACATAAACTAACAAATCGGATAATAAGACAATTCGGACAAAACTGACAGTTGGGACATATCAAAAAAATAAAATAGACGACACGGACGAAACAAACGACACGAACGACACGGACGAAACGAATAATGCGAACGAAGCGGACGACGCAAACGAAACGGTCAAAACAAATAAACGAACCGTCGCACACTATACAAAAATATATACATAATAGAATTTATAAAATAACTTATATAAAATATTAGTAGTTTTATAAACTAAATTTTATAGATTATTACTAGTAATTTACATGGATTAAGCACAATTAAATAACCATATGGGCTAGCCTACTTTTAAAAATTAAATTGGGCAAGAGCCCACTTTTATAAACTAATTTGGGCTAGAGCCCACTTTTATTAACTAAATTAGGCTAGAACCCACTTTTATAAATAAATTTGGCAAGAGCCCACTTTTACAAATTAGATTGGGCTATAGCCCACTTTCATAAAGTTAATTTGGGCTAAGTCACTTCCATAAACTATTTTGGGCTAGGCCCCCTGTTACATGATTAATTTGGGCCAGGCCCACTTTAACAAACCTATTTTGGGCTTGACCCACTTTAAACAAATTCATTTGGGCTAGGCCCATATGTACAACAAATTGGGCTAGGCCCACACATATAAAACAAGTTGGGCAATCCCACACATACAAAAACATAGAAATTAAATTCTTACACTTAACCCTAGGGCTAGGCCCATTCAAACACGAAAGATAGGGAATATATATATATACCTATCTCGTGTTTGAATGGGCCTAGCCCTAGGGTTAAGTGTAAGAATTCAAGTATAATTACGAATTCAAGATGAATACAAGTACGAAAATGATCATAAATTTAAGTGTCTAATGGGATTAGAACACTTGTAGGTTGAGAAAACGAAAGAAGAATCAAACAACACATAGAGATTTGCACGGAACGCGAATCTGTGAGTTCATTTCCCGTTTTTATTTAATCGTTTTAAGGTTTTTAAACGTTCGGGAAGGATACATGTTTCAAATGGTATGATTTTCTTAAAGAATGAAAATATTTAGATCACATGCGTGTAGAATTAGATGAAGGGGCCATTAATGTATAAACAAGTATCGAGGAACAAGAGTGATAGATCTATTGGGCTTTGGCGTGCCCCACACTGAACGGCAATAAAAACATATCGTTACAGAGTGCTTTTGTGTCTAAAACAAGTGTCTCAGACACAACTTATCGTCAAGGTTTGGTTGCCTCCTATTCGGCATACAAATAGTATCCTTGCAAAACACTAATGATCTTACAAGTTTCATTTAATTAGATACCATATTAAATACTTCAAAGATTTCAAGAATTACTTGATGCAAACTCAATACGTGAATTCACCAGCTTTTGTTGACGTTTTTCAAAACTAACATGTATTACAGGTAACCAGTGGACAGCTTTGGAAAATATGTCCGTGTGTTGTGAAGTCAAGCAGTTTGATGTCATCCAGTTTTTAGTTATCATGTTGTAAAACTTGTGTTTTAAAGTTTGAACAATGTTGTTAAAGTTGTACTATGTTTTTTGAAACAAGTAGTTGATTGTAAATCTGGTTTAAATAAAAAGTATGGATGAACATCTTATTATGATCTACATTTGTCGTTTACTTGGTTGAATGCAACGATTACCGCTCTGGCCACACCTGCCGACGCTTCCGCAACAGCAAAAATGGGGTGTGACGACCTGGTATCAGAGCTTCAATTGTAGTGAACTAAGATTCTTTTGAGTCTAGTCTACAATTTCAAAATGGTCTTTTTAAAAAGTCATTTATAAGTCATTGACGAAATCATAACAAGTGTTTTTCATCACAAAATGTCCACTAGTACCAAACTAAAATTCGAAACTATATTGCAAGGACATTATATGAGTTTGTATTTGAGGATTAGACACGATAACAATAAGATTGATCCAAACAATTTTTGAGATAACTTACAATGAAACCATAATACCATTGCCCAAAATTTATTATAAGTAATAATTGTTTACCCATGAGTTATACGAAATATTTTGCCAGGACCATGTCTTCTGATACCAGTTCCGACACTGATTCCACAAGATTTATCTCAGACACTGATTACATACCACTAGACGACCCCATTCCACCCATCATCGTCATCATCTCTGATGACGATCTCTCGGACGATGAATGGATGAATATTGACTTTCAGCCCTTTGCCCTTCCTGAGCCTGTTCCCGCAGATGTTCCTTTAGAGGATGATGTACTAGTAGTACCATACTATAATGAGATGGTTACTTATGGTCACCCTGAGGTTGAACATGTTGTTGTATATGTCCTCGTACCACTTAATGTGGTAGATCCGTTGGACGAGGATATCGATGAGAACAACCACATCATTCCTCCTGTTATCGATGAGCATGACGATATCATCCCGATCGTACATGTTGACCACCTAGAGGACGACCTAGGTATAGGAGAGGACTTTGACATAGCCATGTTAGACGTAGCTCAGCCTGAGGTCACGGTTGTTAGCATCTCATCTTCTGCACCATCCACACCTAAGATACACCTATGCTTTCACCTGATACAGTTTTACTACCATCTTCAGATACTCTACCTATACATGTTAACCCTGTTTTACCAGACACATTCCCCACTGGTCACTACTATGAGTCTGTACCACCACTACATTCTTTGGGAGATATTCATTACACACCACACTGATCACCCGATACATCACCCTTTTTCTGGACCGTCACCTTCACTCTAGGCCCTACTGATCATGTACCCCCTTATCCTTTTGTTGGGTCATTTTCCACTATTGTTACACCAACTCTCAGTTCTTATCAGGACCCGTTAGCTGCAGGGTCATCATATGTTCCACACAATCATCCTATGACTGAGTATCCTCTTTTTATTCAGACCCCCACTGTTGGAGATCCGCTTCATCCCCGACATCATGTACATAGTACTGTTACATACCCTTCACCCTACTATGCTGTTTCACATGTTCAGCCACCTCCGGGCATGAGCCCATCTGATCAGTACCACCCGAGCCACTTGCCACTTACCACAACTGAGTATAGGATCATCCACCGTGATACAACTCGGTATTTTGTTTCGACGGTTTCATGAGCTTAGTGCTCACTTTTCTGGTATTCAAGCATCTCAGAGTGCTCCATCATCATCATCCCAGCTGTGACATTTGTGCCTTTTCAATCATTGCACAATTACAAACAATTTTCGTATTCAATGAAACCCTGTGTTTTATTTCCAAATATTTTTGTATTCAATAAAATCTTGTATTTTATTGATGAGAATGCAAAAATGTCAATAAAATCTGGATGGTACAGGACACGGATACCACCCGTTCTTTATCATTCTGGTTAGTGATGGTACACGATCCGAAAATAACAGAGTACGGAAGCTTACCGGATCAAATCGATTCTAGATGCAATAGGATCAGAAAAACACCTATTCTGAATTCCGTTGCTTAGGGAATCTAAAGGATCCGAATTCAACCAAGTCTGGATGAAACAGAATCCAAATACCTCCTATTGTGAGTCCTTTTGATTAGTGATGTTACAGGATCCGAATGCAACCAAGTATGGATGCAATCTGAATATAGCCGACTCTGTATGCTATACGATTCGTAAAACAACCATTCTGAATCTCGCATGCGAGGGAAGCTCAATGATCTAAATTAAACCGAGTCTGGATGGTATAGGATTCAGATACCAACCGTTTTGAATCATTCTGGTTAGTATCGGTACACGAATCGAAACTGAGTATGCATGCTAACCGAATTTAATCGAGTCTGTATGCTATAGGAGCCCAAAAACACCTTAACTGAATTATGCTGGTAGGGAAGCTGAATGATCCAAATTAAACCGAGTCTGGATGGTACATGATGGATACCACCCGTTTTTTATCATTCTGGATAGTGATGGTACACGATCCGAAAATAACAGAGTTCGGAAGCTTACCGGATCAAATCGATTCTAGATGCTATAGGATCCCAAAAACACCTATTCCGAATTCCGTTGCTTAGGGAATCGAAAGGATCTGAATCCAACTGAGTCTGGATGAAACAGAATCCAGAAACCGCCCATTGTGAGTCCTTCTTCTTAGTGATGTTATAGGATCCGAATGCAACCGAGTATTGATGCAATCTTAAAGTAGCCGACTTTGTATGCTATACGATTCGTAAAACAACCATACTGAATCTCGCATGCTAGGCAAGCTGAATGATCCAAATTAAACCGAGTCTGGATGGTATAGGATACGGAGACCATCCGTTATGAATCATTCAAGTTAGTGTCCGTACACGAATCAAAACTAACTGAGCATGTATGCTAACCGAATTTAATCGATTTTATATGCTATAGGATCCCAAAAACACCTATTTTGAATTACGCTGGTAAGGGAATCTAAAGTATCCAAATTCAACCAAATCTTGATGAACAGTTTGCGTATACCGGCTATTGTTAGTACTTCTGATTAGCGAAATTATAGGATCCGAATTCAACTTAGTATGGATGCTATCCGAGTGTAGCCGACTCTGTATGTTATACGCTTTGTAAAACAGCCATTCTAAATCTCCCATGCAAAGGAAGCTGAATGATTCAAATTAAACAGAGTCTGGATGGTACAGGACACGGATGCCACCCGTTCTTTATCACTCTGGTTAGTGATGGTACATGATCCGAAAATAACAGAGTACGGAAGCTTACCGGATCAAATCGATTCTACATGCAATAGGATCCCAAAAACACCTATTCTGAATTCCGTTGCTTAGGGAATCTAAAGGATCCGAATTCAACCGAGTCTGGATGAAACAGAATCCAAATACCTCCCATTGTGAGTCCTTTTGATTAGTGATGTTGCAGGATCCGAATGCAACCGAGTATGGATGCAATCTGAATGTAGCCGACTGTGTAACTATACGATTCGTAAAACAACCATTCTGAATCTCGCATGCGGGGGAAGCTGAATGATCTAAATTAAACAGAGTCTGGATGGTATAGTATTCGGATACCAACCGTTTTGAATCATTCTGGTTAGTATCGGTACACGAATCGAAACTGAGTATGCATGCCAACCGAATTAAATCGAGTTTGTAGAATTATGCTGGTAGGGAAGCTGAATGATCCAAATTAAACTGAGTCTGGATGGTACATGATGGATACCACCCGTTCTTTATCATTCTGGTTAGTGATGGTACACGATCCGAAAAAACAGAGTTCGGAAGCTTACCGGATCAAATCGATTCTAGATGATATAGGATCGCAAAAACACCTATTCCGAATTCCGCTGCTTAGGGAATCTAAAGGATCTGAATCCAACCGAGTCTGGATGAAACAGAATCCAGAAACCGCCCATTGTGAGTCCTTCTTCTTAGTGATGTTACAGGATCCTAATGCAACCGAGTATCGATGCAATCTGAGAGTAGCCGACTTTGTATGCTATACGATTCGTAAAACAACCATACTGAATCTCGCATTCAGGGCAAGCTGAATGATCCAAATTAAACCGAGTCTGGATGGTATATGATACGAATACCATCCGTTATGAATCATTCTGGTTAGTGCCCGTACACGAATCAAAACTAACTGAGCATGATGTATGCTAACCGAATTTAATCGATTTTATATGCTATAGGATCCGAAAAACACCTATTTTGAATTACGCTGGTAAGGGAATCTAGAGTATCCAAATTCAACCAAATCTTGATGAACAGTTTGCGTATACCGGCTATTGTGAGTCCTTCTGATTAGCGAAATTATAGGATCCGAATTCAACTTAGTATAGATGCTATCCGAGTGTAGCCGACTCTGTATGCTATACGCTTTGTAAAACAACCATTCTAAATCTGGCATGCAAAGGAAGCTGAATGATCCAAATTAAACCGAGTCTGGATGGTACAGGACACGGATACCACCCGTTCTTTATCATTCTGGTTAGTGATGGTACACGATTCGAAAATAACAGAGTACGGAAGCTTACCGGATCAAATCGATTCTAGATGCAATAGGATCCCAAAAACACCTATTCTGAATTCCGTTGCTTAGGGAATCTAAAGGATCCGAATTCAACCGAGTCTGGATGAAACAGAATCCAAATACCTCCCATTGTGAGTCCTTTTGATTAGTGATGTTACAGGATCTGAATGCAACCGAGTATGGATGCAATCTGAATGTAGCTGACTGTGTAACTATACGATTCGTAAAACAACCATTCTGAATCTCGCATGCGAGGGAAGCTGAATGATCTAAATTAAACAGAGTCTGGATGGTATAGGATTCGGATACCAACCGTTTTGAATCATTCTGGTTAGTATCGGTACACGAATCGAAACTGAGTATGCATGCTAACCGAATTTCATCGAGTCTGTATGCTATAGGAGCCCAAAAACACCAATTCTGAATTATGCTGGTAGGGAAGCTGAATGATCCAAGAGTATGGATGGTACATGATGGATACCACCCGTTCTTTATCATTCTGGTTAGTGATGGTACACGATCCGAAATAACAGAGTTCGGAAGCTTACCGGATCAAATCGATTCTAGATGCTATCCCAAAAACACCTATTCCTAATTCTCTTGCTTAGGGAATCTAAAGGATCTGAATCCAACCGAGTCTGGATGAAACAGAATCCAGAAACCGCCCATTGTGAGTCCTTCTTAGTGATGTTACAGGATCCTAATGCAACCGAGTATCTATGCAATCTGAGAGTAGCTGACTTTGTATGCTATACGATTCGTAAAACAACCATACTGAATCTCGCATTCTAGGCAAGCTGAATGATCCAAATTAAACCGAGTCTGGATGGTATATGATACGAATACCATCCGTTATGAATCATTCTGGTTAGTGTCCGTACACGAATCAGAACTAACTGAGCATGATGTATGCTAACCGAATTTAATCGATTTTATATGCTATAGGATCCGAAAAACACTTATTTTGAATTACGCTGGTAAGGGAATCTAAAGTATCCAAATTCAACCAAATCTTGATGAACAGTTTGCGTATACCGGCTATTGTGAGTCCTTCTGATTAGCGAAATTATAGGATCCGAATTCAACTTAGTATGGATGCTATCCGAGTGTAGCCGACTCTGTATGCTATACGCTTTGTAAAACAACCATTCTAAATCTCGCATGCAAAGGAAGCTGAATGATCCAAATTAAACCGAGTCTGGATGGTACAGGACACGGATACCACCCGTTCTTTATCATTCTGGTTAGTGATGGTACACGATTCGAAAATAACAGAGTACGGAAGCTTACCGGATCAAATCGATTCTAGATGCAATAGGATCCCAAAAACACCTATTCTGAATTCCGTTGCTTAGGGAATCTAAAGGATCCGAATTCAACCAAGTCTGGATGAAACAGAATCCAAATACCTCCTATTGTGAGTCCTTTTGATTAGTGATGTTACAGGATCCGAATGCAACCGAGTATGGATTGAATCTGAAATAGCCGACTCTGTATGCTATACGATTCGTAAAACAACCATTCTGAATCTCGCATGCAAGGGTAGCTGAATGATCTAAATTAAATCGAGTCTGGATGGTATAGGATTCGGATACCAACCGTTTTGAATCATTCTGGTTAGTATCGGTACACGAATCGAAACTGAGTATGCATGCTAACCGAATTTAATCGAGTCTGTATGCTATAGGAGCCCAAAATCACCTATTCTGAATTATGCTGGTAGGGAAGCTGAATGATCCAAATTAAACCGAGTCTGGATGGTACATGATGGATACCACCCGTTTTTTATCATTCTGGATTGTGATGGTACACGATCCGAAAATAACAGAGTTCGGAAGCTTACCGGATCAAATCGATTCTAGATGCTATCCCAAAAACACCTATTCCGAATTCTGTTGCTTAGGGAATCTAAAGGATCTGAATCCAACCGAGTCTGGATGAAACAGAATCCAGAAACCGCCCATTGTGAGTCCTTCTTCTTAGTGATGTTACAGGATCCTAATGCAACCGAGTATCGATGCAATCTGAGAGTCGCCGACTTTGTATGCTATACGATTAGTAAAACAACCATACTGATAGGCAAGCTGAATGATCCAAATTAAACCGAGTCTGGATTGTATATGATACGAATACCATCCGTTATGAATCATTCTGGTTAGTGTCCGTACACGAATAAAAACTAACTGAGCATGATGAATGCTAACCGAATTTAATCGATTTTATATGCTATAGGATCCCAAAAACACCTATTTTGAATTACGCTGGTAAGGGAATCTAAAGTATCCAAATTCAACCAAATCTTGATGAACAGTTTGCGTATACCGGCTATTGTGAGTCCTTCTGATTTGCGAAATTATAGGATCCGAATTCAACTTAGTATGGATGCTATCCGAGTGTAGCCGACTTTGTGTGCTATACGCTTTGTAAAACAACCATTCTAAATCTAACATGCAAAGGAAGCTGAATGATTCAAATTAAACCGAGTCTGGATGGTACAGGACACGGATACCACCTGTTCTTTATCATTCTGGTTAGTGATGGTACACGATTCGAAAATAACAGAGTACGGAAGCTTACCGGATCAAATCGATTCTAGATGCAATAGGATCCCAAAAACACCTATTCTGAATTCCGTTGCTTAGGGAATCTAAAGGATCTGAATTCAACCAAGTCTGGATGAAACAGAATCCAAATACCTCCTATTGTGAGTCCTTTTGATTAGTGATGTTACAGGATCCGAATGCAACCAAGTATGGATGCAATCTGAATATAGCCGACTCTGTATGCTATACGATTCGTAAAACAACCATTCTGAATCTCGCATGCGAGGGAAACTCAATGATCTATATTAAACCGAGTCTGGATGGTATAGGATTCGTATACCAACCGTTTTGAATCATTCTGGTTAGTATCGGTACACGAATCGAAACTGAGTATGCATGCTAACCGAATTTCATCGAGTCTGTATGCTATAGGAGCCCAAAAACACCAATTCTGAATTATGCTGGTAGGGAAGCTGAATGATCCAAATTAAACCGAGTCTGGATGGTACATGATGGATACCACCCGTTCTTTATCATTCTGGTTAGTGATGGTACACGATCCGAAATAACAGAGTTCGGAAGCTTACCGGATCAAATCGATTCTAGATGCTATCCCAAAAACACCTATTCCTAATTCTCTTGCTTAGGGAATCTAAAGGATCTGAATCCAACCGAGTCTGGATGAAACAGAATCCAGAAACCGCCCATTGTGAGTCCTTCTTAGTGATGTTACAGGATCCTAATGCAACCGAGTATCTATGCAATCTGAGAGTAGCTGACTTTGTATGCTATACGATTCGTAAAACAACCATACTGAATCTCGCATTCTAGGCAAGCTGAATGATCCAAATTAAACCGAGTCTGGATGGTATATGATACGAATACCATCCGTTATGAATCATTCTGGTTAGTGTCCGTACACGAATCAGAACTAACTGAGCATGATGTATGCTAACCGAATTTAATCGATTTTATATGCTATAGGATCCCAAAAACACTTATTTTGAATTACGCTGGTAAGGGAATCTAAAGTATCCAAATTCAACCAAATCTTGATGAACAGTTTGCGTATACCGGCTATTGTGAGTCCTTCTGATTAGCGAAATTATAGGATCCGAATTCAACTTAGTATGGATGCTATCCGAGTGTAGCCGACTCTGTATGCTATACGCTTTGTAAAACAACCATTCTAAATCTCGCATGCAAAGGAAGCTGAATGATCCAAATTAAACCGAGTCTGGATGGTACAGGACACGGATACCACCCGTTCTTTATCATTCTGGTTAGTGATGGTACACGATTCGAAAATAACAGAGTACGGAAGCTTACCGGATCAAATCGATTCTAGATGCAATAGGATCCCAAAAACACCTATTCTGAATTCCGTTGCTTAGGGAATCTAAAGGATCCGAATTCAACCGAGTCTAGATGAAACAGAATCCAAATACCTCCCATTGTGAGTCCTTTTGATTAGTGATTTTCCAGGATCCGAATGCAACCGAGTATGGATGCAATCTGAATGTAGCCGACTGTGTAACTATAAGATTCGTAAAACAACCATTCAGAATCTCGCATGCGAGGGAAGCTGAATGATCTAACTTAAACAGAGTCTGGATGGTATAGTATTCGGATACCAACCGTTTTGAATCATTCTCGTTAGTATCGGTACACGAATCGAAACTGAGTATGCATGCTAACCGAATTTCATCGAGTCTGTATGCTATAGGAGCCCAAAAACACCTATTCTGAATTATGCTGGTAGGGAAGCTGAATGATCCAAATTAAACCGAGTCTGGATGGTACATGATGGATACCACCCGTTTTTTATCATTCTGCATTGTGATGGTACACGATCCGAAAATAACAGAGTTCGGAAGCTTAGCGGATCAAATCGATTCTAGATGCTATAGGATCCCAAAAACACCTATTCTGAATTTCGCTGCATAGGGAATCTAAAGGATATGAATCCAACCGAGTCTGGATGAAACAGAATCCAGAAACCGCCCATTGTGAGTCCTTCTTCTTAGTGATCTTATAGGATCCGAATGCAACCGATTATTGATGAAATATGAAAGTAGCCGACTTTGTAAGCTATACGATTCGTAAAACAACCAAACTGAATCTCGCATGCTAGGCAAGCTGAATGATCCAAATTAAAACGAGTCTGGATGGTATAGGATATGGATACCACCCGTTATGAATCATTCTGGTTAGTGTCCGTACACGAATCGAAACTAACTGAGCATGTATGCTAACCGAATTTAATCGAATTTATATGCTATAGGATCCCAAAAACACCTATTTTGAATTACGCTGGTAAGGGAATCTGAAGTATCCAAATTCAACCGAGTCTTGATGAATAGTTTGCGTATACCGGCCATTGTGAGTCGTTCTGAATAGCGATATTATAGAACCCGAATTCAACTTAGTATGGATGATATCCGAGTGTAGCCGACTCTGTATGCTATACGATATGTAAAGCAACCATTCTAAATCTCGTATGCAAAGGAAGCTAAATGATCCAAATTAAATCGAGCCTTGATGGTATAGGATACTGATACCAGCCGTTCTGAATCATTCTGGTTGGTGATGGTACATTATCCGAAACTAACAGGGTTCAGAAGCTTACCGGATCAAATCGATTCTAGATGCTATAGGATCCCAAAAATACCTATTCCGAATTCTGCTGCTTAGGGAATCTAAAGGATCTGAATCCAACGGAGTCTGGATGAAACAGAATCCAGAAACCACCCATTGTGAGTCCTTCTTCTTAAGGATGTTACAGGATCCGAATGCAACCGAGTATTGATGCAATCTGAAAGTAGCCGACTTTGTATGCTATACGATTCGTAAAACAACCATACTGAATCTCGCATGCTAGGCAAGCTGAATGATCCAAATTAAACCGAGTCTGGATGGTATAGGATACGGATACCACCAGTTATGAATCATTCTGGTTAGTGTCCGTACACGAATCGAAACTAACTGAGCATGTATGCTAACTGAATTTTATCGAATTTATATGCTATGGGATCCCAAAAACACGTATTTTGAATTACGATGGTAAGGAAATCTAAAGTATCCAAATTCAACCGAATCTTGATGAACAGTTTGCGTATACCGGCAATTGTGAGTCCTTCTGATTAGCGATGTTTTAGGATTCGAATTCAACTTAGTATGGATGCCATTCGAGTGTAGACGACTCTGTATGCTATACGATTCGTAAAACAACCATTCTAAATCTCGCATGCAAAGGAAGCTGAATGATCCAAATTAAATCGAGCCTTGATGGTATTGGATACTGATACCAGCCGTTCTGAATCATTCTGGTTAGTTATGGTACATGATCCGAAAATAACTGAGTACGGAAGTTTACAGAATCAAACCGATTTGGATGCTGTAGGATCCCAAAAACACGTATTCTGAATTCTGCTAGTTAGGGAATCTAAAAGATCCAAATTCAACGGAGTCTGGATGAAACAGAATACGAATACCCCTCATTGTGAGTCTTTCAGATTAGTGATGTTACAGGATCCGAATTCAACTGAGTATCGATGCTATCTAAATGTAGCTGACTCTGTATGCTACACTGTTCGTAAAACAACTATGCTGAATGTCGCATGCTAGGGAAGCTGAATGATATTAATTAAACCGAGTCTGGAAGGTACAGGATATGGATACCACCATTTCTGAATCATTCTGGTAGGTGACTAACCGAGTATGTATGCTAACGGAATTAAATCTATTCTGGATGTTATTGGATCCAAAAAATCTATTCTGAATTCCGCTTGTTAGGGAATCTAAAGGATCCGACTTCAACTGAGTCTAGATGAAACAAAATCCTGATACCGCCCATGTTCTTCTGATTATTGATGTTAAGGATCCGAATTAAACCGAGTATGGATGCTGTCTGAAAGTAGCTGACTCTGTATGCTACACGATTCGTGAAACAACTATTCTGAATATCACATGCTAGGGAAACTGACTTATCAAAATTAAATCAAGTTTTCATGTTACAGAATACGGATACCACCAGTTCTGATTCATTCTGGTTAGTGATGGTACACGATCCGAAACTAATTGAGTATGGATGCTAACCGAATCAAATCGATTCTACATGCTATAGTACCCAAAAACACCTATTCTAAATTTCGCTGGTTAGGGAATCTAAAGTTACCGAATTCAACTGAGTCTGGTTGAAACAGAATGCATATGCCGCCATCGTGAGTCCTTCTTAGTGATGTACAGAATCCGAAATCAACCGAGTATGGATGCTATCTGAATGCAGCCGACTTTGTATGCTATACAATTCGTAAAACAAACCATTCTAAATCTCTCATTCTCGGGAAGCTGAATGATCCAAATTACACCGAGTCTCGATGGAACATGATACGGATACCACATGTTCTGAATCATTCTGGTTAGTGATGGTACACGATCCGAAACTAACGGAGGAATCAAATCGATTCTACATACTATAGGATCCCAAAACACCTATTCTGAATTCCGTTGGTAAAGAAATCTAAAGGATCCAAATTCAACCTAGTCTAGATGAAACAGAATGCGTTTACCGCACACTATGAGTCCTTCTAAATAGTGATGTTAAAGGATCTGAATTCAACTGAGTATGGATGCTATCTGAATGTAGACGCTCTGTACGCTATACGATTCGTAAAACAACCATTCTGAATTTCGCATGGGGAAGCTCAATGATCCAACTTAAACCGAGTTTGGATGATACAGGATACAGATACCACTTATTTAGAATCTTTCTGGTTAGTGATGCTACACGATCCAAAACTAACTGAGTATGGATGCTTACCGAATAAAATCGGTTCTGAATGCTATAGGATCCCAAAAACACCCATTCTGAATTCCACTGGTTAGGGAATCTAAAGGATCCGAATTCAACCGAGTCTATATAAAACAGAATCCGGATACCGCCTATTGTGAGTCCTTCTAGTTAGTGAGGTTACAGGATCCGAATTCAACCGAGTATGGACGCTATCTGAATGTAGCCTACTATGTATACTATAGGATTCGTAATACAACTATTCTGAATGTTGCATGCTAGGGAAACTTATTTATGAAAACTAAATTGAGTTTTGATGTTACAGAATACGGATACCACCCGTTCTGAATCGTTTTTGTTAGTGATGGTACACGATCCGAAACTAACTGAGTATGATGCTAACCGTATCAAATCGATTTCGCATGCTATAGGATCCCAAAACACCTATTCTGAATTCCGCAGGTAAAGAAATCTAAAGGATCCAAATTCAATGAGTCTGGATGATACAGAATGCGTATACCGCCCATTGTGAGTCCTTCTGATTAGTGATGCTACAGGTTTCGAATTCAACCATGTATGGATGCTATCTGAATGTAGCCGACTCTTAATGCTATACGTTCGTTAAACAACCATTCTGAATCTCGCATGCTAGGGAAGCTCAATGATCCAACTAAAACCGAGTCTGTATGGTACAGGACACGGATATCACCCATTCTGAATCATTCTAGTTAGTGATGCTAAACGATCCGAAAACTAACTAAGCATGGATGCTATCTGAATTTAATCGAGTCTAGATGCTATAGGATCCCAAAGCAGATATTTTGAATTCCGCTGGTAAGGGAATATAAAGGATACAAATTCACCGAGTCTGGATGAAAAAGAATGAAAATACCGTCCATTATGTGTCCTTTAGATTAGTGATGCTATAGTATCCGATTGTAACCGAGTATGGATGCTATCTGAATGCAGCCGACTGTGTTTGCTACACGATTCGTAAAACAACCATTCTAAATCTCGCTTTCTAGGAAGCTGAATGATCCAAACTACACCGAGTCTAGATGGAACAAGTTACGGATACCACCTATTCTGAATCATTCTGGTTAGTCATGGTACACGATCCAAAACTAGCGGAGTATGGTTAATAACCGAATCAAATCGATTTTGCACGCAATAGGATCCCAAAAACACCTTTCTAAATTTCGTTGGATAGGGAATCTAACCGATCCGAATTCAACCGAGTCTAGATGAAACAGAATGCGTATACCGCCTATTGTGTGTCCTTCAGATTAGCGATGTTACATGATCCGAACGCAACCGAGTATGGATGCAATCTGAATGTAGCCGACTCTGTATGCTATACAATTCATAAAACAACCATTCTGAATCTCGCATGCTAGGAAAGGTGAATGATCCAAATTAAAACCGAGTCTGGATGGTATAGGATACGGATACCATCCGTTCTAAATCACTCTGGTTAGTGTCGGTACACGAATCCAAACTAATTGAGTATGTATGCTAACCGAATTTAATCGAGTCTATATGCTATAGGATCCTGAAAACACCTATTTTGAATCACGCTGGTAAGGGAATCTAAAGTATCAAAATTCAACCGAATCTCAATGAAACAGATTGCGTATACTGGCCATTGTGAGTCCTTCTGACTAGCAATGTTATAGGATCCGAATTCAGCTTAGTATGGAGGCTATCTGAATGTAGCCGACTCTGTATGTTATACGATTCGTAAAACAACCATTATGAATCTCACTTGCAAGGGAAGCTGAATGATCCAAATTAAACCGAGTCTGGATGGTATAGGATACGGATACCATCCGTTCTAAATCATTCTGGTTAGTGTCGGTACACGAATCCAAACTAACTGAGTATGTATGCTAACCGAATTTAATCGAGTCTATATGCTATAGGATCCTGAAAACACCTATTTTGAATCACACTGGTAAGGGAATCTAAAGTATCAAAATTCAACCGAATCTCAATGAAACAGATTGCGTATACTGGCCATTGTGAGTCCTTCTGACTAGCAATGTTATAGGATCCGAATTCAGCTTAGTATGGAGGCTATCTGAATATAGCCGACTCTGTATGCTATACGATTCGTAAAACAACCATTATGAATCTCACTTGCAAGGGAAGCTGAATGATCCAAATTAAATCGAGCCAAATTAAATCGAGTCTTGATGTTACAGGATACGGATACCACCCGCTCTGAATCATTTCTGGTTGGTGATGGTACACAATCCAAAAATAACTAAGTACGGAAACTTACCGAGTCAAATCAATTTATGATGCTTTAGGATCCCAAAACACATATTTTGGATTCTGCTAGTTAGGGAATCTAAAAGATCCAAATTCAACGAAGTCTAGGAAACAGAATACGAATACCGCCCATTGTGAGTCCTTTTGATTAGTGATGTTACAGGATCCGAACTCAACCGAGTATGGATGCTATCTGAATGTAGCCGACATTGTATGCTACACGATTCGTGAAACAACCCTTCTGAATGTCGCATGCTAGGGAAGCTCGATGATCCAACTTAGACCGAGTCTGGACGGTATAGGATACGGATACCACCCGTTGTGAATCATTCTAGTTAGTGATGCTACACGATCTGAAACTAACCGAGTATGGATGCTTACCGAATCAAATCGATTTTGGATGCTATAGGATCCTAAAAACACGTATTCTGAATTCCGCTGGTTCGGGAATCTAAAGGATCCGAATTCAACCGAGTCTAGATAAAACAGAATCCGGATACCGCCTATTGTAAGTCCTTCTAGTTTGTGATGTTACAGGATCCGAATTTAACCGAGTATGGATGCGACCTGAATGCAGCCTACTCTGTATGCTATACGATTCGTATTACAACCATTCTGAATCTCCCATGCTAGGGAAACTTACCTATCAAAACTAAATCGAGTTTTGATGTTATAGAATACGGATACCATCGGTTCTGAATCATTTTTGTTAGTAACGGTAAACGACTCGAAACCAACTGAGTATGTATGCTAACCGAATTTAATCACGTCTGGTTGCTTTTGGATCTCAAAAACCACTCATCTGAATTCCACTGGTTAGGGAATCTAAAGGATCTAAACTCAACCGAGTCTTGATGAAATACAATGCGTATAGCGCCCATTGTGAGTCCATCTGATTAGTTATGTTAAAGGATCACAATTCAACCGAGTCTGGATGCTAACTGAATGTAGACGACTTGGTATGCTATATGATTAGTAGAACAACCATTCTGAATCTCACATGCTAGGGAAGCTGAATGATCTAAATTAAATCGAGTCTGGATGGTAAAGGATACGGATACCACCCGTTCAAAATCAATCTAGTTAGTGACGGTACACGATCCGAAACCAATTGAGTATATGTGCTAGCCAAAGTTAATCGAGTCAGGATGCTATAGGATCCCAAAAACACCTATTCTGAATTCCGCTGGTAAAGAAAACTAAAGATACAAATTGAACCGAGTCTGGTTGAAACAGAATGCGTATACCACCCATTGTGTGTCCTTCAGATTAGTGATGTTACAGGATCCGAATTTAACCGAGTACGGATACTATCTGAATGCAACCGACTGTGTATGCTATACGATTCGTAAAACAACCATTCTAAATCTCGCATTCTAGGGTAGCTGAATGATCCAAATTACACCGAGTCTGGATGGAACACGATAATCATTCTGGTTGTCATGGTACATGATCCGAAACTAACTGGGTAAGGATGCTAACCGAATCAAATCGATTCTACATGCTATAGGATCCCAAAACACCTATTCTAAATTTCCGCTTGTAAAGAAATCTAAAGGATCCAAATTTAACCGAGTCTGGATGAAACAGAATGTGTATACCGCCCATTGTGTGTCCTTCAGATTAGTAATGTTACAGGACCCGAATTTAACCTAGTATGGACGCTATCTGAATGCAGCCGACTGTTTGTTCTAGGGAAGCTGAATGATCCAAATTACACCGTGTCTGGATGGAACAAGATACGGATACCACCTATTTTGAATCATTCTGGTTAGTCATGGTACACAATCCAAAACAAAGCCAACCGAATCAAATCAATTTTGCATGCAATACGATCCCAAAAACACTTATTCTAAATTTCGCTAGTTAGGGAATCTAAAGGATCCGAATTCAACCGATTGTGGATGAAATAGAATGTGTATACCGCCGTCGTGAGTCTTTCTAAATAGTGATGCTAAAGGATCCGAATTCAACCGAGTATGGATGCTATTTGAATGTAGACGACTGTGTATGCTATATGATTCATAAAACAACCATTCTGAATCTCGCATGCTAGGGAAGCTCAATGATCCAACTTAAACCGAATTTGGATGGTACAGGATACGGATAGCACCCTATCTGAATCAATCTAGTTAGTGTTGGTACACGATCTGAAACAAACTGAGTATGTATGCTAACCGAATTTAATCGATTCTGGATGCTATAGGATCCTAAAAACACCGATTCTGAATTCCGTTGGTAAGGGAATCTAAAGGATCCATATCCAACCAAGTCTGAATGAAACAGAATGTGTATACCGCCCATTGTGTGTCCTACAGAATAGTGATGTTACAGTGTCCGAATTCAACGATGTATGCATGCTATCTAAATGCAGCCGACTATGTATGCTACACGATCCGTAAAACACCATTCCAAATATCGTATTCTAGGAAAGATGAGTAATTCAATTACACCAAGTCTGGATGCTAACTGAATCAAATCGATTCCACATGCAATAGGATCCCTAAAACTCCTATTTTAAATTTCGCTGGTTAGGAATTTAAAGGATCCGAATTCAATCAAGTTTGTATGAAACAAAATGCGTATACCACCATTGTGAGTCGTTCTAATTAGTGATGTTATAGGATCCGAATTCAACCGAGTATGGATGCTATCTGAATGTAGCCGACTCTGAATGCTACATGATTCGTAAAACAACTATTCTGAATGTCGCATGCTAGTGAAGCCAAATGATCCAAATTACACCGAGTCTGGATGGAACACAATACGGGTACCACCAGTTCTTAATCATTCTGGTTAGTGATGGTACACGATCCGAAACAGTATGGATGCTAATCGAATCAAATCGATTCTGCATGCTATAGGATCCCAAAAACAGCTATTCTCAATTCCGCTGGTTAGGGAATCTAAAGGTTCCGAATTCAATCGAGATTGGATAAAACATAATGCGTATACTACCCATTGTGAGTCATTCTGATTAGTGATGCTACAGGTTTTGAATTCAATCGAGTATGGATGCTATCTGAATGTAGCCGACTCTGAATCTCGCATGCTAGGGAAGCTGAACGATCCAAATTAAACCAAGTCTGGATGGAGCAGGATACAGAAACCACCCGTTATTAATCATTCTAGTTAGTGATGGTTCAGATCCGAAACTAACTGAATATGGATGCTTACCGAATCAAATCGATTTTGGATACTATAGAATCCCAAAAACACCTATTCTGAATTACGCTGGTTAGGGATCTAAAGGATACGAATTCAACCGAGTCTGGATGAAACAGAATGCATATACCGCCCATTGTGAGTCCTTCTGATTAGTGATGTTACTGTATCCAAATTCAATCGAGTATGGATGCTATCTGAATGTAGCCTACTCTGTATATAATACATTCGTAGAACAGTCATTCTGAATCTCGCAAGCTAGGGAAATTGAATGATCCAAATTAAACCGAGTCTCGATGGAACAGGATACCACCCGTTTTGAATCATTCTTGTTAGTGACGGTTCAGGATCGGAAACCAACTAGTATGTATGCTAACCGGATTTAATCGAGTCTGGATGCTATAGGATCCCAAAAACACTTATTCTGAATCCCAATGGTAAGGGAATCTAGAGGATCCAAATTCACCGAGTCTGAATTAAACAAATTCGGATATCGCCTATTGTGAGTCCTTCTGATTAGTGATATTACAGGATCTGAATTCAACCGAGTATGGATGCTATCTGAATATAGCCGACTCTGTATTCAATACGATTCGTAAAACAACCATTCTGAATCTCGAATGCTAGGGAAACTTAGTGATCCAATTAAACAAAGTGTGGATGTTACAGGATACGGATACCACCGGTTCTGAATCATTCTAGTTAGTGCTGGTACACGATTCGAAACCAACTGAGTATGTATGCTAACGGAATTTAATTGACTCTGGATGCTATAGGATTCCAAAAACACTTATTCTGAATTACGCTGGTTAGGGATCTAAAGGATACGAATTCAACAGAGTCTGTATGAAAAAGAATGCATACAACCCCCCATTGTCAGTCCTTCTGATTAGTGATGTTAAAGGATCCAAATTCAATCGAGTATGGATGCTATCTGAATGTAGCCTACTCTGTATACAACAGGATTCGTAAAACAGTCATTCTGAATCTCGCAAGCAAGGGAAGCTGAATGATCCAAATTAAAACGAGTCTGGATGTTACAGATAGACGGGCGGGTTCCATAATTAATATTCCCTTTTTCTTAATTGTGTATGATTTAAATGGGAACAGGATACGGATACCACTCGTTCTGAATCATTCTTGTTAGTGATGGTTCCAGATCGAAACCAACTGAGTATGTTTGCTAACCGAAATTAATCGAGTCTGGATGCTATAAGATCCCAAAAACACCTATTCTGAATCCCAATGGTAAGGAAATCTAGAGGATCCAAATTCAACCGAGTCTGGATGAAACAGAATGTATATACCGCCCATTGTGAGTCATTCTGATTAGTGATGTTAAAGGATCCGAATTCAACCGAGTATGGATGCTATCTGAATGTAGACGACTCTGTATTCAATATGATTCGTAAAACAACCATTCTGAATCTTGCATGCTAGGTAAACTCAATGATCCAACTTAAACCGAGTCTGGATGGTACAGGATATGCATACCACCCGTTCTGATTCAATCTTGTTAGTGATGGTACATGATCCAAAACCAACTGTGTATGTATACTAATCGAATTTAATCAAATCTGGATGCTATTGGATCCCAGAAACACCTATTCTGAATTCCGCTGGTAAGGGAATCTAAAAGATCCAAATTCAAGTAAGTCTAGATGAGAAAGAATGCGTATACCGTAACACACCGACCGCGTAAAACTATGAAGCTTGGCGGAAACATCGGGGAGTCATGTCACAGAACTATTGTTTCACAACTCATGGAATTTAAAATTTTGTTTCATTAAGTTAAATGTTTACATTGTCTTGGGATAAACAGAAACAACACATAAATAGATTTTCTTTCATGTTTTAAGTCACTAAGGCCCGCGTCCATTCCTACGTGAAGCATGCATCATAATATCAAGCATTGTCTCCTGAAATATACGTGAAAGAGAGTCAGCATAAAAATGCCGGCGAGTACATAGGTTTTGTGAGTGTGTAAAATTCATGGCGTTGTATACATATTGCAACACCTCGTCCAACTACAAGATTCGTCAAGTGAAAACATCGTACCAAAAGTGTTTGATATTGCAGTACAATTAACCAACTAAAACAAGTAGGTTAGAGTTGTGAAAACCTTGTACCCATGAATCTTGACCAAAACGTTTCTTTTGTAAAAACCTTGTAATAGATTGATTCAAAAGAAAACTTCATATGGTTTATATCTTTAAGTGAAAATCATTGCGTGACATTGTTCAAAACCATTTGTCCGTGTTATAAACTATTCGTCCGTGTTATAAATCAATCGTTTGTGTCATAAACCAATTGTCCATGTCATAAATAAATCATCTGTATTTTTAATTGTGAAAATTTTGATCGTTGTTTAATGAACACATTCAAACCTGTGTTGACTATACCACAAAAAGATATCTTTAATAGACCACCAAAGGGTCTCTTTAACTAGACTAACAAATCAACAAATGATTTATTAATCAGAAACAATTTCTGTCATTACCCAAACTTCCACCAAATCTAGTGAAAGTCCAATAATGGGATTGTCAGTCCTATGGTACCATAACAATCTACTGGTCGGCTCGGCTAAAGCTAATGAATGTCATTCATGTTATGGATAACGCATCAACAAGTTGTTCACATTTTTGAAATCGTATTGTTTTATATATAAACAATAGACATTGTTTTTGAAAACTTGAAAATGATCATATGAGTCACCCTAAAACATTTGCAAAACGTAAAAGAGGGGAACTATGTACTCACTTGGGATTGTAGAGGGGTACGGTCCTAAAAACTCTGTGCCTGCGCAAGGAACCATACCCTCAATAACACTATATTACAAGAATAACCTTGCGTGCAACACGCAACGATGTGCCTTCTTGAAACCAGCAGGTTCCACAACAAACCTTGCACGCAATGCGCAACGGTATTGCAACCTTGACACCAGCAGGGTGTACAACGAACCTTGCGCATACTGCAAAATGGCAAGTTAAACCTGGAAACGCAGGACCTTGACCCTGCAATTTTGATACTATCAGGTCACACAACGAACCTTGCGCACACTGCGCAACGGCAGGTTAGACCTGGAAACGTAGATCGCAAAATGAACCTTGCGCACCATTCACAACGGCAAGTTAGACCTGGAAGCGCAGGACCGTGACCCTGCGCGGATCAAATAACCCTCTAGTCGCGAAGTCCAACCTTGCACAAGGCCAAGTTGAGAGCAACTCATAGTCTTGGGCAAAGGACTTAATCCTACAACTCACAGAAAGCACTGATAAAGCCACGCAGAATGGAGAAGTGCAAAGAGGCGTTGACCAAATACAAGGGTACAAAATGGAAGAGCTGTGACGCAATGGCCGCTCGGCAGGTTGTGTTAGACTAGTAATGCAGAAGATAGACTATATGCAAGAACGTACACGTGGCACCAACCAAACTCACCACAGCGACTGTCACACGATCTCCACTATCGGCTGATTACAGGTCTGACACCAGGGACAGCTACCATGACACGTGGCTCCACTCACCATGCGCCAAGCGCACCTCCTGCCAAAGACCATTAGTAGTCGATGCAGAGGAGACAGAACGGATATCCCTGGTCGTCGGGCCTGGGCCCAAGGCCCAAAAGCCCGTCTCCTACATACCTATCTTCGGCTATAAAATAAGGAACACACCACAAGGTAAAGGCACGCTAACTTACAACCACGATACAATTGCACGCTACTTGAGCTTACTTGCCTATTACTTGCAATCATAAATACTTATTCTTGCGCCGAAGTGTCGTCACGAAGAAAAAACCCTCCCCCTTTCTCTCATGACGAGGCTAACGGCATTGCTATTTTACAGATATCCCCGGATATTCTTCTTGTTAAACTAGTGTTTCTTCATTGGCACCATCCGTGGGTTAATCACTCTCGCATTCGTTTCTCATTCCGTTTTTTTCTCAAACCTCACTTTCAAATGGCCGACTTTTCATCAAACACACCATGAGATCCTCGGGCTGAGGGCAAGAACCCAGTTCATGCCCCTCGACCCGACGGACAAGTGGAAGAATTTTCTTCCGGAAACGCTGGTGTTCACCACGACTCAGGTCATCTGAACATCCCGGTGACTCCCAGAGTTCAAATGGAAACTCCCTATGTACCAATCACATCTATTTTACCTCCGGGTGAAACTCCGATGTCTTCGTACATCAAATCACAAACGGCTCTGAATGCCGTTTATGCGCAACTCTGTGCGCAAAAAAATGCATCCGCTGCGCTGGCGCAGCCACCCACTACTCATGTGCATGCCTCGCCTGCACCACGAGTACTACGTTATGACTCGCCGGCCGGAGCGAGTGTTCCATCACACCTCCGTAACAGGGAAACGGGGTATTCTCAATCGCTGTTAAAACATGAGTAACTCATAGGCGACCGTTCATCTACTCACGCTTGGGCCCGCATCCTCTAGAGGGGTGGGACACCCAGTGTGAGGAGGAATTAAATTTCCAAAAGTAGGGGAGACTATAACATATGTGCCTTTTCAATCACTGTACAATTACAAACAATTTAGTATTCAATGAAAACCTGTGTTTTATTTATGATATTTGTATAATTATCTAAGACATTTGCACAATTTCAATTTGTTGCACGATTTCGAACCCTCAAAAATTTTTGTGGTAGTAATTCGTTAACTGACACTCAAACGCATTCAGTTTAACGCAATGTACACTTCGAAAAAAGGACATAATACATACCCGAAATTTGTATAACTTTTGAAGGGTTAGATATGACAAAAACACGCTCATACAAGTCTTGGGACTATTTTCGTGAAACTTCGAAAGTCTGTTGGTCCGTATTCAACATACGAACCATGTCTATCAATCCAAATATTTTTGTATTCAATAAACTCTTGTATTTTATTGATGACCATGCAAAAATGTGAATCGTTGCACAATTTCGATCATTTTCGTATTCGTTAAAGCGTTTTACACATTTTTGCGAAACGCGTAACCGTACAACCGAACGAACCAACATCCATGACATTTTTAGGCGTAATCCAAGTTACACATGTCTTAACGCCTTTATATAAAGATTAAAAGAGTTAAAAATGGCAAACAAATGAAAATACAAGTTCAATGGCCAAAAATGTCAAAAAAATAATAAAGATTTTTGCTTCTTCACCAAGTTTGCCACCTATCTCAAATTTTTAACACCTAGCACTCATTTTGCCACACTTAATTTGGTGTTGACACATGTTAGGACACTAATCCACACTTGAGGACACTTATCAGCACCTCCTTAATCCTAAAATACTATAAATACCCCATGATGCTTCCATTTTTTTCACACCACTTCAAAACACTTCAAAGCAAAGTGTGAAGTTCTTCTTTCTATCCTTCTTGGAGCATGTTTCCAGGCTTTGGAAGCCTCCAATCTTGAGTTCTGAAAGTATTCTTCAACACGAGTAAGTACTCTTCCTAGTTCTTCATTATTTTAGCTATTTTGAGCTAAAACTCGAACAGTATGGCTTCCTGATTGACTTTTGGTTCTGACCATATTTGGTCAAGTCATAGTTCAATTGAACTTTGCAACGTGATCGTAATCACGAAGGTTATAATCCCTAACGATTTCACCTTCTGATTACCACGTTTACTAGTCGAAGTGACGAGTCAAAGTTTCGGTCAAAGATGCGCATGATGTGGATTTTACGATGAAACTATTTTTGGGTATCGAAACACCAAGTTTTGATACCATATCAGTTTTATAAACTTAGTTAGACATATTTTGACATGTCTAACTCTTCACTTCTAGTTTAATGCTTATTTAGGGTCGTAAGTAGAGAGGTATTGATCACCGCTTTAACTTTCAAATCCGACCCGTTTGGTCGATCTTAGGATCCGACCAAACATATATTTGTGACCATAGTCATATAGGGAATAACCTATTGAGGTTATACCTTATGGTCACGTTGTTTGGTTAGTGTTATGATAAGTTACCCCTATGTTCTTAAAAAAATGAGGACCAAAATGACCTTTTGCGTATAAATCCATTTTAAACACATGTAACCAAATATTTGACCATTAAACTGATGTTATATCATTTTCAAACATGTTTGGGCATTCAAGACTTATCATAGGACATGTTTAACCATCCGATCACACGTTTATGCTAATGGCCAGTTAAAGTAGCATAAACTACCTTAACGAGTCATAATGGGTCAAAAGCACTTAGGATCCTTTCCAAATCAGAATGTCAAGTTTGTTAAACCATATCACATGAGTTCCAACACTCGTTTGGTTTATAAGACTTCATTCTATCCGATCTCTCGTTTGTAGTCCCGACACGCTACACATATTTGTCTGACACATTAGGGCACGTTTGAACTTTGTTTATTCCGTTGATCAAGAACACTTTTGCAATCCCAAGTGAGTACATAGTACCCTTCTTTACGTTTTAAATGTTTTGGGGTGATTCTTATGTGCTAAACTATCTTTTCAAATCTACATATTTACTACGCAAGGCTTATGTGAGTACATAGTTTCCCTCTTTTACGTTTTGCAAATGTTTTGGGTGACTCATATGTGCTAAATCATTTTCAAGTTTTCAAAAACAATGTTTGTGGTTTATATATAAAACAATACGATTTCAATACTGTGAATAGCTTGTTGATGCGTTATCCATAACATGAATGACATTCATTAGCTTCGGCCGAGCCGACCAGTAGTATGTTATGGTACCATAGGACTGACAATCCCATTATCGGACTGTTCACTGGATTTGGTGGAAGTTTGGGTAATGACAGAAATTGTTTCTAATTAACAAATCATTTATTGATTTGTTAGTCTAGTTAAAGAGACCCTTTGGTGGTCTATTTAAAGATACCATTTGGTGCCAACACAGGTTTGAATGTGTTCATTAAAGAACGATCAAAAGATTTCACAAATAAAAACACGGACGATTTTTTATGACATGGACAATTGGTTTATGACACGTACGATTAATTTATAACACGGACGAATGGTTATAACACGGACAAATGGTTTATAACACGGATAAATGGTTTTGAACAATGTCACGCAATGATTTTCACTTAAACATATAAACGATACGAAGTTTTCTTTTGAATCAATCTATTACAAGGGTTTTACAAAAGAAACGTTTTGGTCAAGATTCATGACTACAAGGTTTTCCACAACTCTAACCAACTTTTTTAGTTGGTTAATTGTATTGCAATATCTAACACTTTTGATACGAGGTTTACACTTAACGACTCTTGTAGACGGACGAGGTGTTGCAATATGTATACAAAAGCACGAATTTGACACACTCACAAAACCTATGCACTAGCCGATATTTTTCTGCTGACTCTCTTTTCACATATGTTTCAGGAGTCAATGCTTGATAATATGATGCATGCTTCACGTAGGAATGGACGCGGGCCTTAGTAAGTTAAAACATGAAAACAATTTATTTATGTGTTGTTTCTGTTTATCCCAAGACAATGTAAACATTTAACTTAATAAAACAAAATTTAAATTTCATGAGTTGTGAAACAATAGTTCTATGACATGACTCCCTGACGTTTCCGTCGCGGTTCGTTGTTTTACGCGGTCAGGGTGTTACAGAAAGATTTGTATCAGAACTTATGGTTGACCTAGACTATAATATTCCTAGGACCCTAACGCAAGTTAGCTTGCGTTTAGATTCTTAAAACAATACCATCACCTATCCTTAGGTGATTACCAAAACAAATACACAAGTTCCAAATTAATTTTGAAAATCAATCAGCTATCCTTATATGATTTGTTTTGGCTTAAAGCCTTGTAAGTTTTCATAATCCCGTCAAAGTTTGGGTTTTATTAATGTGAACACGTGCAATCTGGAATGGTGGATGCCTGTACCCTGAGTTTTCTGTCTAAGGCTAGAGTGTTCGTACAAATCCGTATTATCGGACCAGTCACTCTTACCTAGAAACTCTTGGGGTGAGTGTCCACTTATAGGCTAAAGCATGTCTTCACAATACATTATAAAGACCCATTACTCTGATTAGTCATCGTGTGTCGTTTGTTTGTATTTAAGTAACAAACGAATGACCACCCTTCTTATATTTCATCGATATTTTTAACATCTCTCTGGATTATCCAATGTCAATCCCACATATTTTCCCTCATGTTTTCCTCTAGAATGCCTCCTCGACGTAATACATCTCAAGATGGCGAAATGGCAGCTACGATCGCTCAGCAAATTGCTGCTATATTCCCAAACCTAATGACCCGGATAAACCAAGCAAAGAATAACAACAACAATGCACCCGCGCCATGCAACTATAAACAATTTAACTCGGCTAAACCACTCAAATTTACTGGGTCCGAAGGAGCTACTGGACTCCTGCAGTGGTTTGAGAGTCTCGAAAGCACATTTCGTCATGTTTAATGCCCGAATGAGCGAAAAGTCGAGTTTGCATCGAGTGTATTCCAGAAAAGAGTACTTACATGGTGGAATGGTGTGATGAGAGATAGGGGTGCCGATGTGGCAGTGGCACAAACATGGGAAGAGCTTCGAGCTATAATGATGAGGGAATTTTGCCCACGTCATGAACAATGGCCACTAGAAGATGAATTCCACAATCTTAAACAAGATAGCGAAGACCATCGTGCCTACACTGACCGTTGCAAAGAATTGAGCTTGTTGTGTCCCGCCATGGTCACCCGTTGGATAAAGCAATCGAGAGGTACATCGAGGGCCTGCCTGACCCCGTTCAGGACATTGTTACTGGTAGCAACCCTACCACTGTTCGACAGGCTATCGAATTAGCTGCTACCCTGACTGATTCGCAAAGGCGACAAGAAACAGGCAGCTAAGACCACTCAAGAGAAAAAAGGAGAACAAAGTTGAGTCTTCCAAGAAGTTGAGGAAGCGTAAGGCTTCACAGAACTTTGTAGTTGTTGCACAACCCAACCAGAACACTCAAACCAGCCAGCACAAACTCCTACGAGGAAACCCTATGCTGGTACTGCACCGTTGTGCAACCGGTGCAATGGTCACCATCAAGCTCACCTACAGTGTCACCAATGCACCTCATGTGGAAGATTCAGTCACATAGCTAATGTTTGTCGTTCGCCCCCAAAACAAGCTGTTCAGAACCCTGTTCAACCCCATGCCAACCCTGCTAGACCTCCGTTCCCACCTGGTTCTTGCTACAACTGTGGCGAGATGGGTCACTCTAGAAACAACTGCCCAAAATTGGTGAATACGAATGCAAATCCAGCCCTTGGACGTGCATTCAACATCAATGCCAATGAGGCTCATGCTAATAACGAAGTCATTAACGGTATATTCCTTGTTAACAACCATCCTGCTTCTATTTTTTCGATTCGGGCGCCGATAGAAGCTTTATATCACTAGCCTTCGAACCTTTGCTTTCGGTGCCTAGAACTAAACTAGGAAAACCCTTAACGGTGGAAATAGCTAGTGGTGAACCCTTGTGCTCGACTATGTGATTCGTAGTTGCCGATTGAACTTGGATAACCACCTTTTTCCCATTGACCTCACAGTAATGCAACTTGGGAGTTTTGATATCATCATAGGAATGGACTGGTTAACCAAACACCATGCTGAGGTGATCTGTTTCGACAATTTTGTTCGTATACCTCTTTCGTCTGGCGGGACCTTAGAAGTACGGAGAGAAACCCTCTAGTAGCCTAAAACTCGTGACCTGTACCCAGGCCCAAAAATACCTACGAAAGAATTATGTAACCTTCTTGGCACATATCGTAGAGGAAAAAGGCAAGGGCAAAACTGTTCAGGACATCCCCATTGTTTGAGAATATCCTGAGGTGTTTCCTGAAGAGCTACCTGGTTTACCCCCAATTCGTCAAGTTGAGTTTCGTATTGACCTTGTACCTAGTGCCAACGCAATTGCCAAATCTCCTTACCGTCTTGCACCGTCTGAAATGCAAGATTTGTCAAAGCAACTCCAAGAACTTTCACACAAGGGATTTATTCGTCCAGGCTTTTCACCTTAGGGTGCTCCTGTCCTATTCGTGAAATAGAAAGATGGATCCTTCCGTATGTGTATCGATTATCGTGAGCTCAACAAATTCACAATCAAAAATCAATATCCCCTACCTTTCATTGATGATCTCTTTGATCAGCTACAAGGTGCGACCTGCTTTTCAAAGATTGATCTGCGTTCTGGGTATCATTAACTTCGCGTACTCAAAAATGATATTCCCAAGACTGCTTTTCGCACTCGATACGGCCATTACGAGTTCACTATCATGCCTTTTGGTTTGACGAATGCTCCTTCCGTCTTCATGGACTTAATGAATAGGGTTTGTAAACCTTATTTAGACAAGTTTATCATTGTTTTCATCGACGACATCCTCATTTATTCTAAGTCTCAAGCCGATCACGAACAACATCTCTGTCTAACGATGGAACTCCTAAAGTAACAACAACTTTACGCCAAATTCTACAAGTGTGAATTGTGGCTAAAAGAACAAGTCCAAGGGACAAAAATGTCAAAAAAATAATAAAGATTTTTGCTTCTTCACCAACTTTGCCACCTATCTCAAATTTTTGACACCTAACACTCATTTTGCCACACTTAATTTGGTGTTGACACATGTTAGGACACTAATCCACACTTGAGGACACTTGTCATCACCTCCTTAATACTAAAATACTATAAATACACATGATTCTTCCATTTTTTTCACACCACTTCAAAACAATTTAAAGCAAAGTGTGAAGTTCTTCTTTCTATCCTTCTTGGAGCATGTTTCCAGGCTTTGGAAGCCTCCAATCTTGAGTTCTGAAAGTATTCTTCAACACGAGTAAGTACTCTTCCTAGTTCTTCATTATTTTAGCTATTTTGAGCTAAAACTCGAACAGTTTAGCTTCCTGATTGACTTTTGGTTCTGACCATATTTGGTTTAGTCAAAGTTCAATTGAAATTTGCAATGTGATCGTAATCACGGAGGTTATAATCCCTAACGATTTCACCTTCTGATTACCACGTTTACTAGTCGAAGTGACGTGTCAAAGTTTCGGTAAAAAAATGCGCATGATGTGCATTTTACGACGAAACTATTTTTGGGTATCAAAACACCAAGTTTTGATACCATACCAGTTTTATAAACTTAGTTAGACATATTTTGACATGTCTAACTCGTCACTTCTAGTTAATGCTTATTTAGGGTTGTAAGTCGAGCGGTCTTGACCACCACTTTGACTTTCAAATCCGACCCGTTTGGTCGATCTTAGAATCCGACCAAACACATAGTTGTGACCATAGTTGTATAGGGAATAACCTATTGAGGTTATACCTTATGGTCACGCCGTTTGGTTAGTGTTATGATAAATTACTTCTATGGTCTTAAAAAATGATGACCAAAATGACCTTTTACGCATAAATCCATTTTAAACACATGTAACCAAATATTTGACATTTAAACTGATGTTATAACATTTTCAAACATGTTTGGGCATTTAAGAATTATCATAGGACATGTTTAACCATCCGATCATGCGTTTACGCTAATGACCAGTTAAAGTAGCATAAACTACCTTAAAGAGTTATAATGGGTCAAAAGCATTTAGGATCCTTTCCAAATTAGAATTTAAGTTTGTAAACCATATCACATGAGTTCTCGTTTGGTTTATAAGACTTCATTCTATCCGATCTCCCGTTTGTAGTCCCGACACGCTAACATATTTGTCTGACACATTAGGGCATGTTTGAACTTTGTTTATTCCGTTGATCAAGAACACTTTCGCAATCCCAAGTGAGTACATAGTTCCCCTCTTTACGTTTTAAATGTTTTGGGGTGAGTCATATGTGCTAAACTATCTTTTCAAATCTACATATTTACTACGCAAGGCTCATGTGAGTACATAGTTCCCCTCTTTTACGTTTTTTGGGGTGACTCATATGTGCTAAATCATTTTCAAGTTTTCAAAAACAATGTCTGTTGTTTATATATAAAAAATACGATTTCAATAACGTGAACAACATGTTGATGCGTTATCCATAACACGAATGCTACTCATTAGTTTTGGCCGAGCAGACCAGTAGTATGTTATGGTATGATAGGACTGACCATCCCATTATCGGACTGTTAACTGGATTTGGTGGAAGTTTGGGTAATGACAGAAACTGTTTCTGATTAATAAATCATTTGTAGATTTGTTATCTTGATAAAGAGACACTTTGGTGGTCTATTAAAGATACCCTTTGGTGGTATAGTCAACACAGGTTTAAATGTGTTCATTAAGGAACGATCAAAAGTTTTCACAATTAAAACATGGACGATTTGTTTATGACATGGACAACTTGTGACATTTGTGCATTTTCAATCATTGCACAATTACAAACAATTTCGTAGTCAATGAAACCCTGTGTTTTATTTCAAAATATTTTTGTATTCCATAAAATCTTGTATTTTATTGACGAGAATGTAAAAATGTCAATCGTTGCACAATTTTGATCATTTTCGTGTTCGTTAAAGCGTTTTACGCATTTTGCCAAACGCGTACCGTACAACCGAATGAACCGACATCCATGACATTTTCGGGCATAATCCAAGTTACACACGTCTTAACACCTTTATATAACCAAAATATTAGGGTAAAGGGGTTAAAATGGCCAAACAAGTGAAAGTACAAGTCCAAGGGCCAAAAATGTCAAAAAATAATAATAAAATTTTTGCCTCTTCACCAAGTTTGCCACCTATCTCCAATTTTTGATACCTGGCACTCACTTTGCCACACTTAATATGGTGTTGACACATGTTAGGACACTAATCCACACTTGAGGACACCTGTCATCACCTTCTTAATCCTAAAATACTATAAATACCCCATGATTCTTCCATTTTTTCACACTACTTCAAAACACTTCAAAGCAAAGTGTGAAGTTCTTCTTTCTATCCTTCTTGGAGCTTGTTTCCAACGTTTGAAAACCTCCTATCTTGAGTTCCGAAAGAGTTCTTCAACACGAGTAAGTACTCTTCCTAGCTCTTCAATTTTTTTTAGGTATAGCTAAAAGTCGAACAGTTTGGCTTCATGATTGACTTTTGATTCTGACCATATTTGGTCAAGTCAAAGTTCAATTGAACTTTGCAACGTGATCGCAATCACGAAGGTTATAATCCCTAGCGATTTCACCTTCTGATTACCACGTTTACTAGTCGAAGTGACGAGTTAAAGTTTCGGTCAAAAAATGCACATGATGTGCATTTTACGACGAAACTATTTTCGGGCATCAAAAGTTTTGATACCAAATCAGTTTTATAAACTTAGCTAGACATATTTTGTCATGTCTAACTCGTCACTTCTAGTTTAGTGCTTATCTAGGGTCGTAAGTCGAGCGGTCTTGACCACCGCTTTGACTTTCGAATCCGACCCGTTTGGTCGATCTTAGAATCCGACCAAACATATATTTGTGACCATAGTCGTATAGGGAATAAGCTATTGAGGTTGCACCTTATGGTCATGTCGTTTGGTTAGTGTTATAATAAGTTACCCCTATGTTCTTAAAAAATGAGGACCAAAATGACCTTTTGCGCATAAATCCATTTTAAACACATGTAACCAAATATTTGACAATTAAACTGATGTTAAATCATTTTCAAACATGTTTGGGCATTTAAGACTTATCATAGGACATGTTTAACCATCCGATCATGCGTTTACGCTAATGGCCAGTTAAAGTAGCATAAACTACCTTAACGAGTCATAATGGGTCAAAAGCACTTAGGATCCTTTCCAAATCAGAATGTTAAGTTTGTTAAACCATATCACATGAGTTCCAACACTCGTTTGGTTTATAAGACTTCATTCTATCGGATCTCCCGTTTGTAGTCCCGACACGCTAACATATTTATCTGACACATTAGGACACGTTTGAGCTTTGTTTATTTCGTTGATCAAGAACACTTTCACAATCCCAAGTGAGTACATAGTCCCCTCTTTTACATTTTCAAATGTTTGGGGTTATTCATATGTGCCTATAATTATTTTCAATATTTCAAAACAATATACATGGTTTATAAATACAAAATGATTTTCAAAGTGAGTGCATAGTTCCCCTCTTTTATGTTTTGCAAATGTTTTGGGGTGACTCATATGTGCTAAATCATTTTGAAGTTTTCAAAAACAATGTCTATGGTTTATATATAAAACAATATGATTTCAATAATGTGAACAACTTGTTGATGCGTTATCCATAACACGAATGACACTCATTAGCTTTGGCCAAGCCGACCAGTAGTATGTTATGGTACCATAGGACTGATAATCCCATTATCAGACTGTTCACTGGATTTGGTGGAAGTTTGGGTAATGACAGAAACTGTTTCTGATTAACAAATCAATTGTTGATTTGTTAGTCTAGTTAAAGAGACCCTTTGGTGGTCTATTTAAGATACCCTTTGGTGGTATAGTCAACAAAGGTTTGAATGTGTTCATTAAAGAACGATCAAAAGTTTTCACAATTAAAAACACGGATGATTTGTTTATGACATGGACAATTGGTTTATGATACGGACGATTGATCTATAACACGGACAAATGGTTTATAACACGGTCAAATTGTTTTAAACAATGTCACGCAATGATTTTCACTTAAAGATATAACCCATACGAAGTTTTCTTTTGATTCAATCTAACAAGGTTTTTACAAAAGAATGTTTTTGTCAAGATTCATGGCTACAAGGTTTTTTTTTGGGTAAAGGGTTACCCCGGTAAATATTATATCAATCAATCCAAAAATAACAAGTGAGGTAGACAGAAACCTCAATTCTCAAGTATGACAAGCCATACTAGAGTTCATCAAGCAATCATCCTACAGCCGCTAGATACCTATTTAATAAGCACGTCACTCGACAATACACGTAACACTAAGTTACAAAAAGAAAACACATGTAACACCATTAGCCATGTTCATCATCATTTATCAGCAACCCTCTAGGAAGTCTCCATTCCTGTAGAAGATCTCTAGTGTGACTCGTGTCTTTAAATTTCATCAAATGTAGCTTCATCCGAACTGTTAGTAGAATAACCTCAATGAGTTGATCTGCACTCCTTTTTTTCATAGAAAACAATCTCTGATTTCGTTCCTGCCACACGAAGTAAGTTGCCGCACTAACAACAAGCTTTCCAATAACATGAGTAGCATGCTTTGACTTCGCATATTGCACCAAATGATCAAATATCCTTTCCCATTTGTTAGGCAGCGATCCCATTCCTGCTTTATCTCGAATACCATTCCAGACCTGAGCAGCATATAAACACTCGAAAAAAAGGTGGTCATGAGAATCCAGACCACCCATACACAACGAACATCACATGAGGTTATAATTAGGACTACCCGCCGAAGACCATCGACTCATGACATCCTGCGTTTTTAGTTTTTTGTTCACAAGAAGCCACATTAAAAAAGAATGACGAGGAATAGATTGGGGATACCAAATAATACTCGCCCATGGGACTTCACTCTGGTGTAGTCGAAATTCATCCCACCCTATAGCGGCACTATAGTTCATCTCCTTTCCTGATCTAGTTCTCCATACAACTCTATCATGTAAACCCGGGCTCAGTATGATACTTGGCATGTTTCGGAGAGCCGGAAATCGGTTTACCCACTCGGTCGGCCATCACAACTCTAGCCAACTTGTTTTAGTTTGTTAATTATATTGCAATATTAAACCCTTTTGATACGAGGTTTTCACTTAACGACTCTTGAAGTCGGACGAGGTGTTGCAATATGTATACAAGGCCACAAATTTGACACACTCACAAAACCTATGTACTCGCCGGCATTTTTTATGCTGACTCTCTTTTCATATATGTTTCAGGAATCAGTACTTGATAATATGATGCATGCTTCACGTAGGACTGGACGCGGGCCTTAGTGACTTAAAACATGAAAGACAATTTGTTTATGTTTTGTTTCTGTTTATCCCAAGACAATGTAAACATTTAACTTAATCAAACATAATTTTAAATTCCATGAGTTGTGAAACAATAGTTCTGTGACATGACTCCACGATGTTTCCGCCGCGGTTCGTTGTTTTACACGGTCGGGGTGTTACACATTTGGTTTATGACACGTACGATTGATCTATAACACGGACGAATGTTTTATAACACGTACAGATGGTTTATAACATGGACAAATGGTTTTGAACAATGACACGCAATGATTTCACTTAAAGATATAAACCATACGAAGTTTTCTTTCGAAATAAATCTATTACAAGGTTCTTACGAAAGAAACGTTTTGGTCAAGATTCCAAGCAACAAGGTTTCCACAACTCTAACCAACTTGTTTTAGTTGGTTAATTGTGTTCCAATATCAAACACTTTTGATACGAGGTTTACACTTAATGACTCTTGTAGTCGGACGAGGTGTTGCAATATGTATACAAAAGCACGAATCTGACACACTCGCAAAACCTATGCACTCGCCGGCATATTTATGCTGACTCTCTTTTCACATATGTTTCAGGAGTCAATGCTTGATAACATGATGCATGCTTCCGTAGGAATGGACGCGGGCCTTAGTGACTTAAAACATGAAAGACTATTTATTTATGTGTTGGTCTCTTTATCCCAAGACAATGTAAACATTTAACTTAATAAAACAAAATTTTAAATTTCATGAGTTGTGAAACAATAGTTCTGTGACATGACTCCCCAATGTTTCCGCCGTGGTTTGCTGTTTTACGCGGTCGAGATGTTACACATATGGCGAGGGTGACAGCGCCAATTTGTTTCACCAACTACCCACAGATCACGCTCCTTACAAGTCTGGGCCATGGGCTGTATACAACCTGGAGGCGGAGTACAATTATAACCTGATCTACAGGCCGACTGAAGCAGCCGAACACTCAAAGTTCATAAAGGAAATCATGCTCGCACCACTGGAGCATGCGAAACTATTCTCCAATGTGGGTAAGTTTAATGGGTTAACAGACACAGACGACCGGTCACAGGCGCCTGTTCACAGGCGCATGTCTAATCGGAGGCTGGACGTTGCCCATGTGGTGTCACTTGTTTGTTCAAACTCTTACAGGCGTTGCGCACCTGTGGTTTGACAACTTACCCACTCACGTCATGGAACGACCTCAAAGACATGTTCCTGTCGCATTTCAACCAACAACGGCGGTACGTCAGAGATTCCTCTGACGTCATGAACATATGGAGGCGGGATGATGAAAGTCTCGAAAATTTCATCACCCCATACAATAAAGAGGTGTTGGGGATTTGGGGATGTGCACGAAGACTTGATTCGCGCACCATTCAAATACGCTGTTCGCTACGACGAGATGATCAAAATCTTGTCGGGAACTACTGCCTCCCAAAAAGCTGGAGAAACTAATGGCGGCAGTAAAGGTATACGCACAGACAGAGTGCAACCTAATCCCCAGCAAACCTCCCCTACCCCAATACCGTCCGCAAGACTTGAGTAAGAGTTTTGCAAAGAAGAACAGGTAATCCAACCAAAACCCTTCCTACTCACCAGTCGACGCTCGCGTGACGATTAATAGGATTGCTACCCAAAGAGCAATCAAGCGAGATAATCGCAATCATCAGTGAACTCCACTGACAAAGAGCCTGGCGGAGGTGCTCAGCACCGAAGATCACCAATTCAAACAACCACCGCAGATGCGCAACAAAAAAGGTCAAGACCCTAACCTTTTTTGCGATTATCACAAGGACACAGGACATACAAACGGAGATCGAGAAGGCGCTGAAAAGTGGGAAGCCCACCCACTTACTTCAAAACGTGCGCAAGGAGGTGCGCGAGATTACTTGAGGCGAAGAAGGCCCTAGTAACAAGAAGATGAAGGCATTTGTTCATATGATCCAAGGTGGTCCGTCGCGCAAGCGTGACCATTAGAAGAGTTGTACTCCTCACTGGCGCGAACAACAGGTTACCCTCCCCGTAGTTCCTGGGGGCCCGCAAGAGGAACGTCCGGTCGTGATAACTGGCATCTTTGGCTATGATCGAACCAACTACATGTTACCCGGGAAGCTCTACAGACATCATATATGAACAATGCTTCCAACAACTGGACCTATAACTGGTTTCTGCAACGAAGCCGTCTTTCCACTGGGTCAGATCTCATTCCCGGTAACTCTTTCCAATGGGCAGCACTTGCGCACGGTCTCAGTCAACTTCATGGTCATGCCCGCTAAATCGCGCCATGACGTGTTGCTCGGCCGGCACGCCCAAAGAGAGTTCAGCATGATCACTTCCACTCCTCATGCTGCCTACGATTTTCCAACAGAAATCGGGGTGGCCATCATGTACGCTAGAAGGAGATCATTTTCATTGAAGAGGAGCCACCGACGAAGATACCGAAGTCATCATCCAATGGCGAACTGGAGAAATGGGTACTAAACAACAAGTACCCGGAAAAAACAATGTTGTTAGGACCCACCATGACCCCTGCAGTCAAGGCGTGGTTAAAACAACTCCTGTTCCGCAATGTAGATATTTTTGCTTGGTCGTCAGCGGATATGACGGGGTACCGAGGGAAATTGCTGAGCACGCGCTACACACACTCCCTTCAGTTCAGCCTATGGTTCATAAAAAGCGCAGTTTTGGTCCTGAAATAACTCACGCACTGAATGAGCAAGTTTTAGAGCTCATCCAAGCCGGCATCATCAGAGAAGTATGCTATCAGACATTGGTAGCCAATCCAGTCATGGTCCAGAAGCACAACGGCAGTTGGCGCATGTACGTCGATTCAAAGATCTAAACAAAGCATGTCCCAAAGACTGCTATTCTTTACCCGAAATCGACCAAAAGGTGGACTCCCTCGCTTCATTCAGGTGGAATTGCTTTCTTGACTGCTACAAAAGCTACCACCAGATACGAATGAAGAAAGAGGACGAAGACGAAACCTCATTCCGCACTGACAAGGGAATCTTTTGCTACACAAAGATGCCCTTCGGATTACGCAACGCAGGAGCCACCTACGAGCGTTTGATGGACCATGTCTTTGGAGACGACATTGGCGAAACCATAGAAGTGTACATTGATGACCGTGTCATCATGAGCTCGGATGAGGAGAAGATGCTGACAAACGTTCAGAAAACATTTGCATCCTTGCGCAAGGCAAATCTGAAGCTGAACCCTAGTAAATGCTCGTTTGGAATGGATAAAGGGAAATTTTTGGGATTCATCATCACGCACGACGGTTTCAAAGTCAATCCCGAGAAAGTGGAAGCAATTCAGCGTATGCCTTCCCCCTCGACCATCAAAGAAATGCAACGGTTGGCGGGGCGATTGGTTGCGCTGAACAGGTTCTTGGGCAACCACGCGATGAAGTCCATCCCATTCATCAGCACTCTGAAGAACTATGTAAAGAAAAACAAGTTTCAGTGGACTCTGGATGCGGAGAAAGCCTTCAAGCAAATGAAGGCGTGCTTGATTCAGCTGCCCACACTTACGGCACCGCAAAATAACGAGCCACGGATACTTTACCTTTCCGCATCAGATACCGCTCTTGGCGTAGTCTTGTTAGTAGAGCGCGCAGGGTCCATACTCCAATCTACTACGTCAGCAAAATGCAGACTAACCTAGAGATAAGGTATCCAATGATGGAAAAACTTGCTCTGGCTTTAGTCCACGCATCCCGCAAATTGCGTCGGTATTTTTCCCACCATGTGATAACAGCTCTCACGAGCTATCACTTATATCTGGTCGTCTGACAAAGTGGGCGATTTAGCTTGGTGGACACAATATCGTGTACAAACCACGCCCAACAATAAAAGGCCAGATATTAGTCGATTTTGTTACAGAAGTACCAAGCAATAAAGCGCAAGAGTGTGAAGCTGTACAGAACCCAACGCCGGTCACAGACGATCGCGCATGGATACTTCACACAAACAGCGCATCCAATGATGATGGTGCAGGGGCAGGTCTTCGTCTAATAAGCCCATAACCTGGAATTCACCTACACCATCAGGTTGGATTTCAAAAGCACGAATAATGAAGCTGAGTACGAAGCGTTTCTGGCAGGCCTTCGGTTAGCCATCAAAATGGGGGCCAGGAATTTGGAAGCACGCGTCGATTCCCTTCTAGTTGCAGGATAGATCAATGGCCTGTATGATGCAAAGGGCGAAACCAAGCTCCTGTCTCTTGAACTGGATCAAGCCTTAATAACCAAATTCCAAATTTTCAAAATAACCCACATTAACCGAAGCGAGAATAAACATGCCAACGCGCTAAGCAAACTAGCCGCTACAAGCTTCAAACACCTCGCGTAAGAAGTGCGCATTGAGGTGCCCTAGAACCCTCTGTTCCGTTGCGTCAAGTAAACGTCATCGAAATGGGAAATCACATCGGTCCATTACCCGAAGTCATACCTTGGACCACTTCCACTTCGACCCGCAAGACGCGCAATACTTGATCCGCGAGATACATGAGGGTTAAGCGGAATTCACGCCGGTCCACGCATGGTCGTTGCAAAGATCATGAATGTCGGCTACTACTGGCCTGGCATGCACTTAGATGCAGTCGAAACGCTGCGAAAATGCGCATCATGCCAGCACCACTCGCCGAAGACATTGCGCCCGAAGAATCCCTTAATCCTAGTGCCAACAGCATGGCCCTTCCAACAATAGGCAATCGATATGGTGGGACATTTCCCTGATACCCCAGGCACGGTGAAGTTCATAATCGTAGCCGTCGATTGCTTCACCAAGTGGGTAGAAGCAAAGCCCCTTGCATCCACCACAACAACTGTAGTGCGTAAATTCATTTGGGAGCATATCATTTGCCATTTTGGGCTACCCCTGCGCATTGTAGTGATAACGGCCCTAATTTTGCCACGGAAGAAGTACAACGGTGGATGGAGGAAATGCATATCAAACATGTGTTCACTTCGGTCGTGCATCCCCAAGGGAATGACCAAGTGGAAAGCATAAACAAGAGTATCATCGAAGGGATCAAGACGAGATTGGGGACGGCGCGGAGAGGCTGGGTAGATGAGTTGCCAAGTATCCTTTGGGCTCATCGAACCATGCCAAAAACCAGCACCAGCGAAACTCCATTCAGCCTGGTGTATGGTACGGAGGCAGTGATTCCCGCGGAAATAGGCCTCTCTCACCACGCATGCTAGCTGTGCAAAACTAGCACAATGAAGAAGAGCGCAGACTCGACTTGGACCTCCTAGAAGAAAGGCGTGAAAATGCCGCAATCAACGAAGGAAAGTACAAGTCCAAGCTCGAGAAATACAACAACGCGCGAGTCCGCGTATGTACCTTCCTACCTGGCGATTTTGTTTTGAGAGACAACGAAGCGTCCAATGCTGAAAGTCCAGGAAAACTCACTCCCAAGTGGGAAGGTCCTTACATAATTCATGAAGTCCTAGGAAAGGGTGCATACACCCTCAAACGTTTAGACGGCACAAACATTCCTAGGACCTGGAATGCGCAACAACTACGGCGGTGTTACATGTAAATTAGCAAAACCTATGATCTAATTGTCAATTAATTACAGTTGTAATTGTACGGTCTTTGCTCAAGTGTCTATATAGGTTTGGTCGTGTCGAATAGATCGAGATATCCTTCTATCTTGATCTAGTACGACATCTTAGCTTGTCTGTGTTAATCAGTTGCATGTGTGCATACTGATAAGTCTTGTGTATGTTATGTCTACACACGTTCTCCAAGAATAAGGATTCTGTGCGAGTCAGAGGTTTCGTACGAATCACATGTTTCGTACGAAACAATGAGTGGTTTCGTACGAATCACATGTTTCGTACGAAACAATGAGTGGTTTCGTTCGAATGAAGCATTTCGTACGAAACAGTTGTTCCGTACCAAAATTCTGGAGTTGTGTCTCGTGTGTAATAGTGTGTTCCGGATGTCTGGCAACGTGTTTTCATACGAGTGACCAGCTTGGACACTACAAAAGCAGACATGCACCTCTTAGTGAGAGAGAGCCCTTTGGTCCAGTAGTTAATAGAACTAGCTAGCAAACTGATCCTTTGTGTGGGATATCTAAGTTAGCATTTCTGGGAAGAAGAAGACACTAGAACACAGCAAGTTTGTTTGAGTCATACGAGCATTGTGTGTATATGTTTGTACTTGTTCTCAATCATTAATCAAGATAGTGAATCTTTGGTTATCCAGTGTTCTTTACTTTGCTTTGGTTGCATGCACACTTGGATTACGCACTTGCGTGTATGTTATATGAATAAGGAATATGTTTGACATCCTCAGGTGGACCTACCTTTCACGTAAAGATATAAACCATAAGAAGTTTTCTTTTGAATCAATCTATTACAAGGTTTTTACAAAAGAAATGTTTTTGTCAAGATTCATGGCTATAAGGTTTTCACAACTATAACCAACTTGTTTTAGTTGGTTAATTGTATTTCAATATCAAACACTTTTGATACGAGGTTTTCACTGAACGACTCTTGTAGTCGGACGAGGTCTTGCAATATGTAAACAGGGCCACGAATTTGACACACTCCCAAAACCTATGTACTCGTCGGCATTTTTATGCTGACTCTCTTTTCACATATGTTTCAGGAATCAATACTTGATAATATGATGCATGCTTCACGTAGGAATGGACGTGGGCCTTAGTCACTTAAAACATGAAAGACAATTTATTTATATGTTGTTTCTCTTTATCCCAAGACAATGTAAACATTTAACTTAATCAAACATAATTTTAAATACCATGAGTTGTGAAACAATAGTTCTGTGACATGACTCCCCGACGTTTCCGCCGTGGTTTGTTGTTTTACGCGGTTGGGGTGTTATAGAAAGATTGGTATCAGAGCTTATGGTTATAGGGAATTAGGTTATTAGTAATCTTTTGACCTAGACTATAACCTTCCTAGGACCCTAACGCGAGTTATCTTGCGTTTAGATTCTTAAGACAATACCATCACCTATCCTTAGGTGATTACCAAAACAAATACACAAGTTACAAATTCGTTTTGAAAATCAATCATCTATACTTAGATGATTTGTTTTGGCTTGAAGCCTTGTAAGTTTTCAAAATTCTGTCAAAGTTTGGGTTTTATTAATGTGAACACATGCAATCTGGAAGGGTGGATGCCTGTACCCTGAGTTTTCTGTCTAAGGCTAGAGTGTTCGTACAAATCTGCATTATCGGACAAGTCACTCTTACCTGGAAACTCTTGGGCTGAGTGTCCACTTATAGGCTAAAGCATGTCTTCGCGATACATTATAAAGACCCATATACTTGGATTAGTCACCGTGTGTCATTTGTTTGTTTTTAAGTAACAAACGAATGACAACCATCCTTATATTTCGTCGATATTTTTAACATCTCTCTTGATTATCCAATGCCAAAGAGGCCCGTGCTAATAACGAAGTCATTAACGGTACGTTCCTTGTTAACAATCATCGTGCTTCTATTCTTTTCGATTCGGGTGCCAATAGAAGCTTTATATCACTAGCCTTAGAACCTTTGCTTTCGATGCCTAGAACTAAACTAGGAAAACCCTTAAAGGTGGAAATAGCTAGTGGTGAACCCCTTGTGCTCGACATTGTCATTCGTAGTTGACAATTGAACTTGGCTAACCACCGTTTTCCCATTGACCTCACACCACGGGAGTTTTGACATCATCAAAGGAATGGATTAATTAACCAAACACCATGCTGAGGTGATCAGTTTCAACTAGGTTGTTCGTATACCTCTTTTGTCTAGCGAAACCTTAGAAGTTCACGGAGAGAAACCCTCTAGTACCCTAAAACTCATGACCTATACCCAGGCCCAAAAACACCTACGAAAGAATTATGTAGCCTTTTTGGCACATATCGTAGAGGAAAATGGCAAGGGCAAGACTGTTCAGGACATCCCCATTATTCGGGAATATCCTGAGGTGTTTCCTGAAGAGCTACATGGTTTACCCCCAATTCGTCAAGTTGAGATTCGAATTGACCTTGTACTGGTGCCAACCCAATTGCTAAATTTCCTTACCGACTTGCACCGTCTGAAATGCAAGAGTTGTCAAAGCAACTCCAAGAACTTTCAGAAAGGGGATTCATTCGTCCGAGCTTTTCACCTTGGGGCACTCCTGTCCTATTCGTGAAAAAGAAGGATTGATCAGTCCGTATGTGTATCGATTATCGTGAGCTCAAAAAACTCACAGTCAAAAATCGATATCCCCTACCTCGCATTGATGATCTCTTTGATCAGCTACAAGGTGCGACCTGCATTTCAAAGATTGATCTGCGTTCTAGGTATCATCGACTTCGTGTACTTGAAGAAGATATTTCCAAGACTGCTTTTCGCACTCGATACGACCATTACGAGTTCACTGTCATGCCTTTTGGTTTGATGAATGCTCCTGCCGTCTTCATTGACTTAATGAATAGGGTTTGTAAACCTTATTTAGACAAGTTCATCATTGTTTTCATCGACGACATCCACATTTATTCTAAGTCTCGTGTCGATCACGAACAACATCTTCGTCTAATGATGGGACTCCGGAAGAAAGAACAACTTTACGCCAAATTCTCCAAATGTGAATTTTGGCTAAACGAAGTTCAATTTTTGGGACACATTGTTAACGAACAAGGTATACATGTAGATCCCGCCAAAATCAGTGCGATTAGGGATTGGAGTACATCTACTACTCCTACCGAAGTTCGTTCATTTCAAAGATCGCGGTTCCCCTCACCACTTTGACTCAGAAGAATAAACCTTTCGATTGGGGACCCAAACAAGAGGAAGCTTTTCAAATACTGAAACAAAAACTCTGTAATGCTCCTGATTTATCTTTACCTTTACGGTACGAAATGTGTGGTTTTCACTGACCACAAAAGTCTCCAACACATATTCAATCAAAAGAAGCTTAACATGTGACAACGATGTTGGGTCAAACTTCTGAACGACTACGACTGCGAGATTCGCTACCATCCTGGTAAGGAGAATGTTGTGGCTGATGCGCTTAGTCGTAAAGAACGTGTCAAACTTCATTGTGTTCGAGTTCAATCTGATATCCAAATACGTATCCTTCAAGCACAACATACATGTGTGACCCAAAGCTTGTTGAAAAATGAGCTGCCACAAAATCTCGAACTTCAACTCGAAACAAAAGATAACGGATTACTCTACTATAAGAACCTTTTGTGGAATCCTTAGTCAAGACAATCTCCGCACCTTATTGATGGACGAAGCTCATAAGTCTCGGTATTCAATCAATCATGGTGCAGACAAAATGTATAAGGATCTCCGTACCCAGTATTGGTGGCCGGGTATGAAGAAGAACACTTCCTTATATGTGTCTAAATGCCTAACTTGTCTTAAAGTTAAGGCAGAACATCAACGCCCATCTGGTTTACTTGAGCAACCACAAATACCGGTATGGAAGTGGGAGAACATTGCGATGGATCTCGTCACTAAACTACCACGCACACCTAGATGTCATGATGCCATTTGGGTAATCATTGATCGTCTAACAAAGTCAACACACCTTTTGGCAATTCATGAGGATCTATCTGCTGACAAACTCGCCAAGATCTACATTGATGAGATTGTATCTCGTCATGGTGTTCCTTTGAACATCATATCCGATCGAGATGCTCGATTCTCATCTCACTTTTGTAAGACCATGCAATCTGCCATGGGAACCGAACTCAACCTGAGCACTGCTTATCATCCTCAAACGGATGGACAATCTGAAAGGACAATTCAACCACTGGAGGATATGCTTAGAGCATGTGTGATCGACTTTGGTGGTAGTTGGGATTCGCATTTACCATTGGTCAATTCTCCTACAACAATAGTTATCACGCCAGCATCAATATGGCGCCTTTCGAAGCTCTATACGATCGAAAACGTCGTTCACCAGTCTGCTGGAATGAGATCGGTGAAGCTTAGCTCACTAGGCCTGAACTCATTCACGACATAACAGACAAACTTAAGAAAATTCGCGATAACCTTCTGACAACTAGAAGCCGTCAAAAGACTTATCCGGACAAACGACGCAAGCCCTTGGAATTCCAAGTTAGTGATCACGTCCTTGTCAAGGTATCCCCTTGTAAAGGTGTGATTAGATTTGGAAAGAAAGAAAAACTTGCACCACGATATATTGGACCATTCAAGATCGTTGAGAGAATCGGAAAGGTGGCCTACCAACTTGAGCTACCTCCCGAACTTGGGAATATTCACCCAACATTCCACGTGTCCAATTTGAAAAAGTGTTTAGCCGAATCAAACCTCCACATTCCCCTCGACGAAATTCACGTTGATGACACTATGCACTTTGTCGAGAAACCTATGGAGATATTGGGTCGTGAAGTCAAGAAACTCAAGCGTAGACGTATACCGATAGTTAAAGTTCGCTCAGAATTTACTTGGGAATGAGAAGATCAGATGAAAGCGAAATATCCACATCTGTTTCAAAAAGTTTCCTCTAATTTAATTTTGGGACGAAATTTCTAAAACTAGGGGAGACTGTGACATTTGTGCCTTTTCAATCATTGCACAATTACAAACAATTTCGTATTCAATGAAACCCTGTGTTTTATTTCCAAATATTTTTGTATTCAATTTTTTCAAAGATTTTTTTATTCAATAAAATCTTGTATTTTATTGATGAGAATGCTAAAATGTCAATCATTGCACAATTTCGATCATTTTCGTGTTCGTTAAAGCGTTTTACGCATTTTTGCAAAACGCATGACCATACAAACGAACGAACCGACATCCACGACATTTTCGGGCATAATCCAAGCTACACATGTCATAACACCTTTATATAACCTAAATATTAATATGGTTTTAACACATGTTAGGACACTAATCCACACTTGAGGACACTTGTCATTACCTCCTTAATCCTAAAATACTATAAATACCCCATGATTCTTCCATTTTTTTCACACCACTTCAAAACACTTCAAAGCAAAGTGTGAAGTTCTTCTTTCTATCCTTCTTGGAGCTTGTTTCCAACCTTTGGAAGCCTCCTATATTGAGTTCCGAAAGTGCTCTTCAACACGAGTAAGTACTCTTCCTAGTTCTTTAATTTTTTTAGCTATTTTGAGCTGAAAGTCGAACAGTTTGGCTTCCTGATTGACTTATGGTTCTGACCATATTGGGTCAAGTCAAAGTTCAATTGAACTTTGCAACGTGATCGTAATCACGAAGGTTGTAATCCCTAGCGATTTCACCTTCTGATTACCACGTTTACTAGTCAAAGTGACGAGTTAAAGTTCCGGTAAAAAAATGCACATGATGTGCATTTTACGATAAACTATTTTCGGGTATCAAAACACCAAATTTTGATACCAAATCTGTTTTATAAACTTAGTTAGACATATTTTGACATGTCTAACTCGTCACTTCTAGTTTAGTGCTTATTTAGGGTCGTAAGTCAAGCGGTCTTGACCACCGCTTTGACTTTCGAATCCGACCCGTTTGGTCGATCTTTGGATCCTACCAAACATATATTTGTCACCATAGTTATATAGGGAATAACCTACTGAGGTTATACCTTATGGTCACATCGTTTGGTTAGTGTTATGATAAATTACTTCTATGTTCTTAAAAAAATGATGACCAAAATGCCCTTTTTTGCATAAATCCATTTTAAACACATGTAACCAAATTTTTGACATATAAACTGATGTTTTAACATTTTCAAACATGCTTTGGCATTTAAGACTTATATAGGACATGTTTAACCATCTGATCACACGTTTACGCTAATAACCCGTTAAAGTAGCGTAAACTACCTTAACGAGTCATAATGGGTCAAAAGCACTTAGGATCCTTTCCAAATCAGAATGTTATCCGATCTCCCGTTTGTAGTCACGATACGCTAACATATTTATCTGACACATTAGGACACGTTTGAGCTTTGTTTATTTCGTTGATCAATAACACTTTCGCATTCCCAAGTGAGTACATAGCCCCCCTCTTTTACGTTTTCAAATGTTTTGGGGTGATTCATATGTGCCTATAATTATTTTTAAGATTTCAAAACAATATACATGGTTTATATATAGAAAATGATTTTTAAAGTGAGTACATAGTTCCCCTCTTTTACGTTTTGCAAATGTTTTGGGGTGACTCGGATGTGCTAAATCATTTTCAAGTTTTTAAAAACAATGTCTATGGTTTATATATAAAACAATACGATTTCAATAATGTGAATAACTTGTTGATGCGTTATCCATAACACGAATGACATTCATTAGCTTTGGCCGAGCCGACCAGTAGTATGTTATGGTACCATAGGACTGACAATCCCATTATCGGAATGTTCACTGGATTTGGTGGAAGTTTGGGTAATGACAGAATCTGTTTCTGATTAACAAATCATTTGATGATTTGTTAGTCTTGTTAAAGAGACCCTTTGGTGGTCTACTAAAGATGATACCCTTTGGTGGTATAGTCAACACAGGTTTGAATGTGTTCATTAAAGAACGATCAAAAGTTTTCACAATTAAAAACACGGGCGATTGATCTATAACATCGACAAATGGTTTATAACACGGACAAATTGTTTTGAACAATTTCACGCAATGATTTTCACTTAAAGATATAAACCATACGAAGTTTTCTTTTGAAGCAATCTATTACAAGGTTTTTACAAAAGAAATGTTTTTGTCAAGATTCATGGCTATAAGGTTTTCACAACTCTAACCAACTTGTTTTAGTTGGTTAATTGTATTGCAATATCAAACACTTTTGATACGAGGTTTTCACTTAACGACTCTTGTAGTCGGACGAGGTGTTGCAATATGTATACAAGGCCACGAATTTGACACACTCCAAAAACCTATGTACTCGCCGGCATTTTTATGTTGACTCTCTATTCACATTTTCAGGAAGTAATACCTGATAATATGATGCATGCTTCATGTAGGTATGGACGCGTGCCTTAGTGACTTAAAACATGAAAGACAATTTATTTATGTGTTGTTTCTGTTTATCGCAAGACAATGTGAACATTTAACTTAATCAAACATAATTTTAAATTCCATGAGTTATGAAACAAAAGTTCTGTGACATGACTCCCCGACGTTTCCGCCGCGGTTCGTTGTTTACGCGGTCGGGGTGTTACACTTAAAAGAAAGGAAATCTCATCATGAGAAAATTCCATGAATTCAAACATACCAGATAAGGTATTTGCCTAACCCTCATCAGATACTATTGGTCACTCTGTGTACGAAAGTACTGACCTGTTCACCAATAGTCTGACGTTGTAAAAGATAAACGATGATCTCAGTATACTCACCTGCTACGATGAATCGTTGTGCTTACCTTGATCGTGGGGGTATGTCATGGTATGAGACGCACAGGTATTATAGTATAATACTACCTTAATCATATCACGAAGTTGAAAAATGAATGGTGAGCGTTAAAGTTTAAGTGGACAAACATATTGGCAATCGCTTAGACCAGTCTAAATAAGTTCGCACTGAAAATTTTTCCTTGGTCCTCCTGAAAACGATTTTAATCCCATTGCAATTGTATAGTTGTAACTACTGAGTTACTTTCTTCGCGTATTTGTGTTTCTGTTTATATTTTTATATTTAAAAATTAAAAAAATATAGAAAATTCAAAAATCCGAAAATAGAGTGCTTTATTTGTTTTATTAAAAATTACTAACCGTTCTCGAAGATTTGACTAATCATCAAAGGATGAAAGAAATTTGAATTCTGATCCGAGTACAAGTACTTGGATGTACCAAGTATTCATGTGGTACTCTCCATGTTGCATAAGAATGTTTGCTTATAAATTTCTGAGAATGTGCATATCTTAACTTAGATCAAGAAACAGGGGTTGCTGAAATGGAGATGCTGTTAGTTGCTGACAAATCATGAAGTATCACAACAGCAAAGTGTACCTGAGTCAGAAGAACCAGATTCCAGTCATCATCTGACAGTGATAGTACATTTGATGAAGTACATGTGAACCTGCTTGCTTGGAAGCCTTAAATTGAAGAAGAAAAGAGCTGCTGAGATTCCTCCTCTCACATTCTTTTTGAAAAAGATGTTTCAAGCAAAGCTGATCAAGATCCTGATATGAAGCTAACCACAGGAGCAGAAGAAAGAGACCTAGTGCTGAGAGTTCGTTGGAGTGTGAGGTCCAAGAAGTATGAGACTAACTTTCACAACACTTACAGCATAGCGACAACCATAGATTCTGTTGAAGACATTGCTAAATTGATGCTATGAAGACAATTTGATGCATCAGTCTAGGGGAGATTGTTAGGTCCTATAAGTGTGAGACTGACGCACCAAATATACGCAACGGTCTATGGTGGTTAACTGGGGTTAACCGGGTTAGTTTGTATTAGGTTTGGACCTTTAGAGGTTATTTGGGCATGGCATAGGCCATGTGAGCCAGGCAAGCCCATGAGGGGCATGCCCTTACCCTAGGTAAATAAGCTAAGTTTATTCATTTCTAGGGAGAAGAATTTTGAGATTTCTCTAGAGAGAGTCTCCATCTTGTACCAGACGGTTTTTCTTGTTCAAGTAATAGAATCATGTGCAAGGTGTTAAAGTCGATTCGTGTTGTTCTTCATCTTTTTGGTTTTCTTGAAGATCACCAAGTTTGGATTCCGCCCATCCTTGGTGATTGTGTGATATCGTTGATAGATCCGGATTAACGGGACTTACACTACGTATATTGTTGCTGCAAGTTGCATTGCTCATCTCCTATGGCTTCAAAATCAATTGCTTGATTTTGGTGTTACTGCTCTAAAGACTCCTCTCATGTTGGATATTCAAGCAGCTGAAAACATCATTAAATATCCAGTTTCACATTCAACAACCAAGCACATTGACATCAGACATCACTTTATGAGGGATTGCTATGGAAAAGTTTGATTTCTCTACATCATGTTTCAACTAAGGATCAACTACCAGATGTACTAACAAAGGCTTTAGATACATCTACTTTTGAAAGCTTGATCTCTAGAATTGGCATGCTTAACATGGATTAAAAGCAAAATTTTTGTTTTCCATGAATAAAAAGCATTAAAATGTTTTGAGAAAATAAATATCCATTCTTAAAAATAGCTAAAATTAAAAATTTCAATAATCTTAAAATTCTGTTTTAAACCACTGTTTCTAAACCTATGTTTGGTTTAAATATATATCCACTGCTAAATGTAACCTATGTTATCTTGTCCACTATTCCATCCACTGTTTGGGCTAAAACACTGTTTTGCCTTATCCACTAATATCTATCCTCTGATAGAGTAAAATCATCACTGTTCATGACCACTATTCTCAACCACTGCTGGTTCTCAGCAACGATTTCCCTAACAATTGTCATATATTATCCATCAGAGGTTACACGTGCATAGATGATTAGCCATTAGATCTTTGAAACAGCTGCCACGTCAGCATTCACTTTTTCCCTTTATATATCACTGTTTTATCCAAACAGAGTTTTTACTTGCAGCCTCGAATTCATAATTCTCTAAAGCGGTTTTCACTATTCTCATCTTCTTCATTACTCCTCACTTCCATCTCCGATCATGGCTCTCAACATCAAACTCCCACACAACTACCTCCCCACATTCAAGAAAACCAAAAATAATACTTCATTCCATCCAATAATTGATGTTCTCACATCCTCAAAAATAGAAAGACATCATGCTTGCAAATGCACCAATTTATGTGGATACACTCCGATAGTTCAGAGCAATTGCTAAAGTCGAATCCCAAAAGAAGAAGCCATATGCTATCACTTCCAAGGTCGGAGAAACCCTTGTCCAAATTTCCCCATCCTCAATTTCCATAACTTTTGGTCTAAATAACCTAGAAGTTAAAACTTCCTTTTTTTTGGGTAATGGGTTACCCCAGTGATTCTATATATTAAACAACCAAAGAAAACAAGTAGTGAGGATAATCTCCCACTAGTTCAATCATGAGACACACCTCATGAAAGTAAGCCAAGCAAACAACAAAAAACAACCACCAAAGCACAAGTACATCACTAGATTAAAAATCTAGAAAACTTAACACACAAAGAAACACATTAATCAGCCTCCATTATCTGATAGGTAGTTGCCATTTATCTTCCATTCACCTAGCAGCCTCCTAACATTCGCACAATTTTTGAACTTAACCCCATCAGCTTGTACCGAACTGTCTTCAATATTTGTTCACAAATGGTATCCGGTGGCCTAGCTTGATTCTTGAACAATCTCGCATTACGTTCTTGCCATATTATGTATGCTGCACAGGCAACAAACACTCTACTTATATAATGCGCCGCTGTTTTCGATCGAGCACGAGCCAGAAGCCAGGCCATAATGTCACTCCATCTGGAAACAACCGTAGACATACCCACCTTATCTCTAGTCTTGTTCCAAACCTGTTCAGAAAACGTACATTCAAAGAAAAGATGGTCATGGGAGTCAACATTCTCATAGCACAACAAACAGCACATCATGTTCATGTTTTTCCTTCTCAAGATGTCCTACTGGAGAATTTTATCCTGAGTTAGCAATTTTCGCCGAATAATCAACCACATAAAGAAAGCATGCCTAGGGATGCACTGACTAAACCAGACTACTTTAACCCAATCCACTTCCGGCTCCCTAATCCGAATCGAATGCCAGACGCTTGAAGAAGAGAAATTGAGTATATCATCCCATCCTTCCAGCAAATCTGATCCACCTTATTTGGGTCCAAGTAAACCTGATCCAACTGAATCAACACTGGAAACAAATCCCTCCAAGCCGAGGGCCAAGCCCAAGTACCTTGATTATGGATATCCGCAACCGTAGCATGAAGTCTAAAACCCGCATTCGAAATGGTCCTAGGAGACAGAAAATTAGATAACGGACCAAGATGACTCCAGTTATCATACCAAGCTGACGTATTAGTCCCATCACCCAGTCTAGACCACACATGGTCCCTGATACTAGGCCGCATCTGAAGAAGCTTTCTCCAGCTCCAGCTACAATTCGTACCTTCCTTACATACCCAGAAACTGCGGCCTTTTAACCTGTAAGAGTAAATCCTGCTAACCCACAAGGACTCCCTCTTATTAAGAATGCTCCAAATATGTGTCGCCATAAGAGCTTTATTCGAATCTCCAAGCCGCCTAATACCCAGGCCCCCCTCATACTTAGGGACACAGATAGAATTCCATGAGACTTTAGCTTTTCCTCTATGAAAATACCCTTCTGCGCCCACAGGAAATTCCGCAATTTAGCTTCAAGATCCTTAATAATTTGTGCTGGCAAAATAAAAACAGCGGACAAATAAACATGCAAAGCTGAAAGCACCGAGTTGATAAGCTGCAACCTTCCTGCAAAGGATAAAATCTATTTCTCCAATTTAGAATGCGCTGCTCCATCTTTTCAACTAAAACACTACAATCTCTAGAGAGTAGCCGAGAAGAAATAAGCGGAACACCCAGATATTTGACCGGCAACAAGCCCTCCTCAAACCGCAAAATCTGTAGAATCTCATTTTTAACATTAGGTGGAACATTACAGAAGAAGGCAGTACTTTTTTGGATACTAGGGACCAAACCAGACATGTCCGTGAAACTAGCCAGCGCCGACATGATACAACGAGCAGAGGAAACATCATCACAGGCAAACAGAAACAAGTCATCAGCAAAACAAAGATTAATAATATGTTGTCTTTCACACCTATTGTGAAATCTATAAGAGGTATCAAGACGAGCATCCCTCTTCAAAATGCATATCAGGATCTCCATGACAAGAGTGAATAAATACGGAGATAACGGATCTCCTTGTCTTAAGCCACGGCCACCCTTGAAATACCCATGCATATTCCCATTAACACTAATAGAGTATGACGTAGTTGACACACAAGTCATAATCCAATCCACCATTCTAATATTAAATCCGAAGCCTATAAGAACATCCTTAAGAAACTTCCAATCAACAGTATCATAAGCTTTTTGGATATCCACTTTGAACGCACACCTCGGAGGTCCATAATCCCTGTGATAATTGTGCATCAACTCTTGAGTAAGCAAGATATTATCAGATATTTTCCTACCTGGAATAAAAGCCAACTGGTTAATACTGACAATCTGATTAAGCATCCCCTTCATGCGATCCGCCAAAATCTTGCTAATAATAAATCACATTACAACACGCGATAGGACGATAATCCGTAAGCAGCGCTGGGGTCGTCTTCTTCGGCACAAGCACTATCAGAGTATTATTAATTTCCCGAAGGAGTTTGCCATTCCTAAAGAAATCCATAATGGCATTCGACACCTCATGACCCAAAGCTGCTGAAAAACCATCAGAGCCAGGCGCTTTATCATTACCAATCGAGAACATGGCCAATTTCACCTCATCAGCAGTAACTGGACGAACCATATGCACAGCATCCTCTGAGTTCAACTTATTCATGAATAGTCCGGCAGGGGGCCTAGAGTGACCATATCCATGGCAACCAAGAAATTGCTCATAGTGTTTCACAAGCACATCCTGGACGTTATCTCCCTCAACCAAAACACCATTAGAATCCTTGATGATATCAATTCTGGTCGAGTGATTCCTACTTATCAGGGTAGCGTGGAAAAATTTCGTATTTGCATCACCAGCTTGCAACCAGTCCACTTTAGATTTTTGGAGCAAAAAACGTTCCTCATCTAAGCAAGCTTCCTGAAAATCCTTATTAATTTTTACTTCTTGCGTTCGGAGATCCACATTAAACGGATCGTTATCAATATCCTGTTGAATAGCATCCAGCTTACCTCTAAGGTTCTCAACTTTCTTGTGCAAATTACCTTGTTTCATTAAGAGAACCCGAAGTGGTTTCTTTAAAAGATGCAGTTTCTTTACCACGCAAAATTGAGAGACACCAGCAATAGCAATATCCCAATAGTTCTTCACAATATCAGTAAATTCCGGTTTGTGAACCAAGAAATTAGCGAATTTGAATGGTTTAGGTTTCAGCTTACCAGGAGAAGGGATCATTAACAAACAAGGGCAATGATATGAAATCCTATACGGCTGAAAGACCGCATAAGAGTTAGGAAAATCAGCTAAAAACGTGGTGTTACCCATAACACGATCGAGCTTCTTTAGCAACCCCACACCTTTTTAGGCTTTTGATTCCATGTAAAATGGAATCCCGAACTATTAATATCAATCACCTCCAATTCAGTGACACACTCTTGAAAGTCCCTCATGCCTGCTGAACCATATGAAGATCCCATTGAATTATCCTCCAGTTGAAGAGCTGGGTTGAAATCTCCCATAATAACCCATGGTTTATCACCCACGAAATCTTTATACCTAGCTAGATGTTGCCATAATAATTTGCTGCATAAACAACCGAGCAGAACAAGCTCCTCTTATCAAGCTTAAAATTCAACTGAATATGCATAACCTGATCCGTTTGGGCGAGAACCATAGCATCAAACTCCATCGGGTTCCAACCTATAATAATCCGAGTACCTTTATTACATCTACTACCATTAGAAGTCCAATCCCAACCCCTAAACACGGTTCTACATACTTTATGAAGGTTACCAATATCCACATGAGATTCTAAAATCGCACAGAAAGACAGATCATTACTCTTAACCACATGACGAACCTCCTTTTGTTTAAGAGGCCGGTTCAAGCCCCTAATATTCCATGCTGCGAGACTAACCATTAGACACTTCCGGTGTAGGAGTGCTTGCCCCTTTTTTGTGTTCAAGATTACGAGAGCCCTTAGAAAGAAATTCGTCCATTTCATTGTACACTTCAACCACCTCCTCATCCTGTGAGTCTTCCTGGTTACCTTTCGCAGCGTTACTACTGTGGCGTCTATCCACCTCTACCTCAGTTAACACCTCAAACGGATTACTTGAGACAACATTCCCCAACGACGGCCGAGTGGCCAGCTCATTCTTCCTTTTAACTATTATCGGGCGATACTCAAACTTTGGTTTAGGCTTATTAATCTGGAACCCTCCTTTCCTGGCTACTTTTTTACTAGGAACATTGGTGAACCCTTCCTCATCTATTCTAGGAACCAACTTGCCTTTCCTATTGCCTTGGTTCACTGGGAAGCTAGGTTGATTCTGCTTAGCAATAATAGTTGGTTTCCTTGTTTGCTTGGGACATGAATCCTCAGAATGGCCAAATACACAACAGCTAGAGCATCTAAGCGGATTCCACTCATACTCCACATACATAGTTTCCTTACTAAAACCCTCCCCATTTACCTCCGGTATTGCTATCGTCAACTCCTCTTTCAATGCCTTGTCCGCTGAGATTTCTATTAAAGCTCTAGCATAACTGCTACGCCCCCAAGTGTCCATACACATCGAGCTAGTATAGGAGTCCAAGAGCTTTGGAACGCCAATAGCAGTAGCGATCATACGAAGGTCATCCTCTGTGTATGCAGCAATCGGAACCTCATGAATTTTCACCCAGACTTGAACTTTGGTTACCTCCTTCTTTTCCAACTTTGTTGTCGGCGTCCATTCATTTAGGAAAAGAGGTTGTGACCGTATAATCCATGGACCCTCCTTTAGAGCATCCAGCATACCTTTTTGATCCGCAAACTTAAAGAAGAAAAAACCATTCGCATTCATCATTGACTTTTGTAATCCAAATTTCTTCCAGTTATTGAACAAAATACTCCACAACCGGGAAAAGAATACGATCTCCTAAAAATTACCAATACAACGTGTTGGCAAGTTTGTCTTGCACCACTCGAACCGACTCCTTAGGAAGCACAAGATCACAGTCAGCATGATGTTCGGCACTCACAAGTGACCGGAAATTAAGTTTCCTATTCCTTTGATTCATGACAGAAGCCGCATAGGAAATCTGCTTGTTTAAATTCTCAACCTTTTCCTGGTTTTGTTCCATATTAACTCCCCCCTCCTGAGTCTGATCAGACTTGCTGTGATCATCAATTACTGGTTCAGTAATCTTAAGGAGTTCATCAATCATATTAGTCTTCTTATGATCAGATTGTGACCCTTGGACAACACCCCTACGGGGGACAAATGAATTGCCGTCAACATCCACTAACCGGTTTGCAAACCCCTAGAAATAAAGAGGAGGCCTTCCTCGATCATGCTGCACGTTACTAGAGAGATTCAAACGCTCATTCTGTTTAGTTTCATCAACTCTCTCCATTACACAAGAAAACAAACAACCATGCACAAGAAACTCAAACCAAACCAAGAAAACCTCAAACACAGAGACAAAATAGGAAACCCTAATCTAGCATAAACCCTAACCCATGAATCGATCAAAACTATATAGAGGAATAAGTAAATCAAGGTTTCTGCCCAACTAGAAGGACTGATGGACTCACAACTCTATACAATCTGATTAAAACAATGGATTACGACAACGATTTATACAGAACCTAAAAACCCTACGATCCAACACACTATAGTCGCTAATAGAGTTCATACAAGATAATTGGAAAATCAACTATCTTATAACAGATCTACTACACAGCCTAGCATGAAGAATTCGAAGGATACCTGAAAACCAGAAAATCGCCAGCTAGAGAGAGAATTAGGGTTTACGCCACAACATTAGTAAGTTAAAACTTCCTTTGGTAGTTTATAGAACACGGGTATGAGGGTAAGTTAACTAGTGTTACATTTATAAACCAAACTTTCCTGCTGAAATGAGATTTTTTTCCATACTCTGCTCACATGTTTTTCAGCAAAGACCACCTCATTTAATGAGATTCCACAAAATATTCAATTTACGGGATATGCTATTTTGACAAAATCTGATTTCAATCTATCCCAGGTGTTGTTTGTGGACTTGGTGGAAAACTATAACAAAATATCAAAAAATAAAGGCTTTCTTTTATATTCTAGACTTTTGAACTATTATCTACAAAAAACAACTTCCAGAAAAAGATTTTAAACAAGGCGTTGTTTTTGAGATGAAGTGTCTTACGACTAAAACTTTTACTAGAATGAAAGTATGGAGTCAAAGGTTTCTAAAACAAAAGCAAAAGGGGATGAGAAAATTTTGGATGAGTCCACATCACAAGCTCAAACCTCTGTTGCATAGCCTACTGCTGCTGGTGATCATGACACCACTACCGGAATTCATAAAAAAGGAACCTCTGGAAGATGAGATCCCAAAGGACAACCTTGTGGTATTACAAAAGCCACTTGAAACCACTATTGTTACTTCCTCACAATAGTTAGAAAGATCTCCACCTCAAAGCCAAACTCCTCCCACTTCCTCAAGGAACAGGTTGTAAGCACAAGGATACCACATTATGAAGCTAATGATTCAATTGAATCTTTGTTTCTCAGCCCCTCTCCCAGCGCAAATTCTCTTTCTACTCCACAACCATCACCCTCAATTCCACCTACTATCATACCTCTGTTTTGTGCAATTAAGATAACTCAGACACAAATCAGTTCCTCTCAATCACCTATTCATGAGAGTTCACCTCCACATGTGACTGAGTCTGAGTTAAATCTCTTAGCTAACCCAGAAACAGCTGAGGAGGTTACACCCCATGAGTTACAAGTAACTCTTGGTGGTAATTTAAGTGAAGCAGCCACTACAACTGATGACACAATAGTGTTTCAGTTGGATAGTGGTTACATCCAGCAGGCTTCCTTAAAGGCAACAACTTTTGAGGCTACAATTGTAACCTCTGCTCTAGTTGGAAGTCCCTAGTACCAAGACAAAGGGGCATTTGTGTCTGATAACATGGAGATTTCTTCTGTTGATAATCCAAATAATAACTACATCTGTTAGGAATTCAGATGATCCTATTAAAATAGGTGATGAATGATGTTACAAAATTCTCAAAGCCAGCTATCAACATAGCAAATTACCGATGAGCTATGGAATCTGTGCAACCAATCATATAGCTCAAAGAATTTGGTTGACATTCACCATGACACTTACATGAAGCTAATCAGAAATATTGTTGAGGCCAGATATAAAGATACTAGCAGACATCAAGGCCATCAAAGAAGATTTGATAAAAACCACTAGCTCTGCCCCTACAATAATCCTTTAAGAAGAAGTTGATAATGATGCCAAAAACAGGGAGAAAGATAAATTGAGAAACTTGCAGCCAGATTCAAAGGTGCAACAAAAGCCAGGGGTCTATTACAACGACTGCTACAAATCAAACTTATGTTGTGTCATCAGATGCTAGTGCTCAAAAAGGGATTGATGAGACCCTAAACAAACTAGTAGAAGAAATTGCCATAGAAAAGTAGAAAAGGCAAGATACACAAGAAGTTAAGGCTTCTAAACTAATTGAAGAAGAAAAGGCCAAGAAGATAGAAAAAGAAGACATTGGCACTTCAAAAAGAAGAAAGTCAACAAGAAATGTTAGACAACCAATAAACCACCTATTCTAAAACTACTGCTATGCCTACAGCAAGAGTATTCTCTGCTCCAACAAAACCAACACCACCACCTCAAAAGAAACAAAAACACTCACTAAAGAAATCATATTCCTCACCAACAGATGTTAGTAGAGCTAATGTGCCAGCAGATACTGGAACAGCAGATGTTTCAACAGATGTTAATCAAACCTTTGCCATGATCATATTTCCCACTTTAACCCAACCATTATCCACACCACCAAGAATTCCATTACGACCACCTTCACCACAAATCAAATTCTGACGAAAAAGAAAAACGTTTGTTGTTAAAGATGATGTTGAAAGGATTCCATCACCAGTTACTTTGTCATCAAAACCTATCACGTCATCACCATCCTCATCATCTTCACCTAAAACCACTTCACTTCCAACCATTTATCAACCACCATCCATCATACCTTTTGCTACCAAATATCCTCTAGAACTAATGGTTGTGTGAAAAGAAATTGAATCATTCTTCACAACAGAGGATAATACAAAACTTGACTTTCCCTCTCTATTTGGTTACAGAAAGCCAAGAAATTTAGATGAATATCTAAAGTTGAAGGCTAGATAGGCTAAGAATATTACCAAAGAGAAGAGCAAAGGGAAAGATGACAGGACTACTTAAGGCATTTTGTCTTATGAACTGAGCAAAGTAAGAAAGATTGAAGACTTTGCCAAAGAAATGAGTAAGTCTATGTCAGAAAGGCCTCTAAATGCTGAGCTGGATGAAGAACTAAAACTAGATTAGCTTGACCACACTATGCAATACAAACCTTACAAAGCTACCAGAGCACAGTTCAAAGATTGGTCAACAAATGATCTTAAAGATGAAATTGACAGAATACAAGCAATGCTCAAAGATCCTCTACACAAGCCAACACCACCTGATTGGAAGAAAAATAGGTAGATAGATCAGAATAGAGCTTTAAAGCTTAAAAGGATGAAGCAAGAGTTGGTTGTTGCTAACGATGGTAGTGCAAGGTCAGTTGCTAGATGGTCTAAGTCCATGGTTGTAGATACCTACAGAAAACTGGAAGAGCTTAGAAAGAAAGATCCTAATGTTCCAAGAAAGCCAGACTACTCAATAGATGTTAGCCTTCATCAGACCCAAACCTTTAAAAAGCAGCCCTTATCCTCTGTCTACTCGCAATTGCCTTGCATCAAGTAAAAAAGGAAAAAAAGCAGATGGATGAAAATGATGAACAGAGGTTTGAAGAACACAGAAAAGAGGGGAATCAAAAACCAATTACTCTATCACACTGATGCTGCAAGTGACAAACTAAAAGAAACAATAAGTAAATCGCTTCCACCAAGGTTAACAATAAGTCTTCCCCCACAAAATCTAGATGATTCAAAAATTCTAAAATGGAAGTCATCCACGGACACCCATGAATTGACTCTACTTAGATCAAATTGCAAGTTTCTAAAGCTGAAATGGAGGATGCATATAGTCTGGATGCAGTTGATCTCCAAGATCTACTAAAAAGAATTACAAAGGGATTTTGAAGACATGTTCTCTATGAACTATGAACTATAGTTCAAAGGAAAAATTAGGGAATTTTTGTTGAGAAATGAAGATCAGAAATAAAGAAAAGTTTTGGCATCATCTGTTCTAGGGGGAGATTGTTGGATCTATTGAACCCTACAAAAAAACAGATGATTGAAAAGCCAAAACAATCTCTAACTTCTGATCCTTTATAATAAAGATTTGCTACTCCAAACTCTACTGAGACTTAAAGACTGTTCACAAGATCTGATCAATGGCTAAAATCTGCTGGAATCCAAGGTCTGCTGATGAGAACCTTTGATGAAGATAAAGTTTGTTGAACTAAAGTCTGCAGAAGACTAACAAAGGATAAAGCCCAACAGAAGATATCTCAACAATTGTTATCATCAGAGTTTATATTGTATTTTAATGTAAAAGTGTTTGGATCTAGCAGAGGTTAGAGTTTGTTAGGTTGTTAAATGTCACTTTCATAGTGACGTCAGCCAAAGATGCTCAGTGGTTTGTAATGTACGATAAGTAGAACAGTGACTGTATGTTCTATCCATCACTTCTTCTACACATTATGTACAAATAAATCAGAGTGATCTTAGGCTGAGGGGGAGTTTGTAATTTGAATGCATGCGTGATTAATATTACACAAGCATGTCAATGAAAACAATCTTTCTATTTTTGTGATTTCAAAGTTTTACACAATCCTACTACACTTTTTCATTGATTATTATCTTCTTTCATTGATTTCATCTAAAACAATCACATCAATATCAAACTCAGATCCTAACATAGGCTTTTCTATTTAGGTTTGCATCGTTTTCACAAATTGAAAACATCTTTTCGAAATCAAAAATAAAAATCTCTCATTTTAACCATTTAACGAATTTTTATAAATGTGAACGCAAGACTACCATTTTGTTTGTGTGGAATATCAATCCTATCTCTCTACATGAATAACCACTTTTTCTGAAACAACATTTTGCTTGAAACTTGGTTATCCTACACATTCAAACAAACTTCAATTAGTTTTGAATTGGAACCCAATCCTTTTTAGATTTAGGTTTACCACAGTAATCAACATCTGAAGTAAACAAACCCTCACATTCTCTTTTATATTCAAACAGTTTTATAAAAAATTTTCTGATAATTTAACTTTCTTTGAATTTTAACTTTTTGATTAACCAATTTTTTCTCCACTGTTCTCTCTTTTGTCCAATCTGATGAATTCATTTTACTTGACTGATCACTTTTTGTAGAGTAAAATGATTCTTCTAAACTATTATCTTAATACGGGATCGTATTTGAGGACAAAATCTTCTTCAACTATTCTCTAACTTTCTTTCTCTTTTTCTCAATCTGTCTTCTTCCCTTGCGACAATTTCACTTTCTGTTCTCGGGCTTTTCTCCTACATTCACAGTTTTCTTCGCAGTTTTTCTTTTCTGCCCCTGAAATTTATCCAACGATCCTCTCTTCGAATTTATCGGACAATCTCTGGCAATATTACCTTTGATTTGAAAATTATAGCATCTTCCGGTATCAAATCTCTTTCTCATGCAATTAAACAACAATGTGTCCACATACTCCACAGTCATAACACACCCTGTTATGACACCAATGTTCTCTATTAATCCATACACTCAAATCATAACATTGATTTCATATGTAGTAATCATCTTTCCAGCTTCTTCTAAAAACTTGATTTGACGTTTGAGCATTGTGTTCCAACCTACACCACTTATTTTTAAATTTTTGTGAGTTTAGATTTTCAAATTTTTGTATTTTTTATAATGATTGGATGATTGAACTGATGATCTTTAATTATTAATTTGAGAATTATAGAACTTTAACATTTTGTTTTTGTTTTTGTTTTTGTTCCCCATTTTACTTAGAATACTTTTGTGTAACACTCACCTTTTTCAGCAAATGGTGGAATAACTTCTTGAAAAGTTTCTTTTAGTTTTAAGAATATTTCCTTTTTATCATTTTTATTCTTATCAGTATCATCATCACAATCCTCAATTATGACATCCTCAGAATTTGTAACATTGTCACTTATTGGAATTTCAACTGAGAAAATTTTATTTTTGGTATTATCAGGTACAACCGTTTTTTATTTACCATTTCCTAATGGTTTATACCCCATACCACGATTACAAATTTCATATTCGTCCTCCCCAGTTTCTTCATTTTTGTTGATTGGTTTTGGAACAATATGATCTAGCATTAAGGATGCGGCAACAAAACATTTAAATCTATTTTCTAAATCCTCAACTTTATTTTTAGCAAACTCAACATCTTTTTCAAGTTGAGTTATTTTTTCAAGATGTGAATTTATTTCTTTTTGTTTTTCAAATATATTATCATTTAAAACTAGTTTTCCATTTTCTAAAATTTTTATTTGATTTTGAAATTCTTTTTCATGTTCTTTTAATTTTTCATCACAATTTGGGCAGACTGACTCAAAACTTGAAGCCTCATTTGTAGATTTGATTGACTCTTTGACTCTCTCGATCCTCTTCTTCCATTTTGCTATTGTTTCATGTTGTTTTAAGCTTTTAAGAAACTCATATACACTAACTTCAGACAAATCAGATTATTTCTTTAATATTAACAAAAAATCATCCCACCCTAATGGTAACAAATCTGCAAACTTTATCATCTCAGTACCTGAAATTTGGACACCAAACTCTTTCATGTCATTTACTAAATCATTATACAGTTTTGTAATCCTTATAATTGATGCATTTTGTGGAATTGCGAAATTTTCAAATTTATTTTTAACATCTGCCTTTTATTTGAATAACTCCGCATTTGAAAAATTTTAGACTCTTCAGCCCGAATAGTCAAACTTTTGAAAATTCTGTATATTAAAAACCGGGTTAAAAAAATCTCAACTCAAAACACGTGCAAAAATCTTGGTGTATATAGAATCCCGTTCTAAATCCAAAAGCTAAGCGACCCAATATCAAATCACAATCCTAATAACCCGGCTCAAACTCAAACCAAAAGCCCACTATTGTGAATCAAGCTGAATATCTTGGTAGGGTTTTTTTTATAAATCACAATGTTATGAATGAAAACTTTTAATGTTCTTGCTTTTCAATTCAATATTATTTAATTTTCACAATTCAAATCCATCGATATCTCAAACCTATTAAAATCTCAAAATTTACTTTTCAAATTCACCCTACTATAATCTTGCTTCAAAAGCTTCCCTCTTTTTTATTTCTCGAAAACAAGTTGTATCTTTTCAAAATTTGTTATTCTCAAAACAAACCTTAAATGCCTTTTAAAAACATATCCATCTGTGAATTGAAGTCTTATTATTTATTTTTATTAAAAAAACACCCTAACACTTTCACTCTTTAAATTTTAGTTTGTCTTTTTCTTGATATACTAAAAATTCTTGTTATTGATCTTTTCACAAAATCACGTGACAACCTTCAATACAGCTTTTTCATTTATTTTTCATCAAAATATCAGGTGGAAGGGCATTCCTCAGATGAGGAATGGTAAACTTTTTTTAACAAATAATATCATGCCATCTCAATTCACCACTCAATTCCCTATTTTGCATTCAATCACTAGGGGTGCGCAAACACATAGAAAATGGTAAACAATTTAAAAAAAAAACAAGATGTGTGATTGGTTAGAAGGGGATGGGGCCCACCATTAACCCACTCTCTCCTCTCTCTCTTCTCTTCCCACATTCGGTGACTAGTCAGCGTAGTAAGGTCACCGAAGGCATTCAGCACTCACCGATTTGAAGCTTGCAGCACCTTGCTGATCGAGAAAACAAAGTAACCTAAGGAGTCACCGCATGGTGCCCCTTCCAGCCTAATACGAACTGTCCAATCCCTTTTTCTTTTTAATGAAATCACTTCTTCTCAAAACCCTAATTACTTTTTGCAACACAAACAGCTGTCGCAAATAATGTCTTTTTCTATTTTCTTCTTGATGAACACAAAAGCAATCGCAAATATATTTCTATCTGGATGAATGCAAAACCTATCACTATGAGATCTAGATTCGAATTTAGTTTCGAAATCTCATAGCTACAAACAACAAGATCCGTGAAATCAATGTTAAGATCAGATCTATTCTTCTTGGTATACCAACAATATCAAATCAAAATTTTCAATTTTTCTGTTAGTAAACACTAAATTCAACTCAGATATGAAACCAGTTATTTAAGGCTAAAAATTTGCAACTTCGAGTCATTCAAAAAAAGTTTTAAATCAACTTTGATTTGGTAGACAACACACACGTAGAAGAAACCTGCAAACCAAGATTTTTCTCAGACTATTTCATCTATTCTTGTTATTTTTTATGATTTTTATTGTAAATTCGACTAAATGTTTGTATATTATGATGTAATGAACAAAATCTATTGATTTAAGTTGAATTTTGTCCGTAAAAACAGTCCGAAAACAATCGCATCACTTCGAAAATTCAAACAACACATCTATTTTTTCAGTTTGAATTCAAAATCAGATTTTATAACAGTGAACAACAATATGATCTGATTTTTCTATCTAGTTAGTTCATGAAAACAAACCAAAATCAATGTAATTTGCTTGATATTATCAAAACTGGATCCGTAACAAGTCAAATAAAATAAAAAACTCGATCGAAATCAATACGAATTTCAGCGAATCTAATCAAAACAGTTCGTATAACTCAAAAATGCTCCCAAACAAACTAAATTCACATCAAAATTAACGTAACAGTTCAAAACCAATCACAAAATCACCGAAACAAAACGGAATTTCAATTTTTACACCAAAATAATCCGAAACTCGTCTGATTCGAAGCAAGATTACACGCAGATCTTCCGTAGCTCTGATACCACTTGTGAGTTAGGATCGTTTCGACACCAAATACAAGATCTGCGTTTAATCCGGTTTAACGTGCGGAATCCGTTAAACCGAACCAAAATCGATGACATCATGCTGATCATCTCCGCTCTCTACGTATCGCGTCGTACTGAATCCTAACCTGGTCTATACATTCCTAACGCAACCTAGCGAAACCTCTGTCCGGTATAATACAGACTCAAGACACTAGACATTACATGAACATTTAGATTCATGTCTATAGCCACATGGATAGTGCACTAGCTAATATCAAGAATATCATATATATCATAAGGGTGTAAGGTCAAATATAACATGTGATATTACATAAAGTGTCTGATAACGATCCACAAGTGAAACTAGTGCCGAGTTTAACATCTAAACACCAGTAAGTCCCGATAAACGGATCTCATGATATCACATGTAGCTGGAATGGTGGCAGAATCACACAAACAAGCTAATAGAAGAAATAAGATGAAAAATAGAAAGATTCAACTTGCATACAAATCAAGGTTTGTCTAATACAAGTGAGAGCAAAAACCACCAAGGAGCCCCTAACCCTAAAACAACACTATCTACTTATACTAGAGGGTTAGTGCTCCATTACCCTAAAGCCATTAGGACCAAAGCTACTCCCAAGCCCATTACAACAAAATAGCCCATATCACTATTGTAACTAATACATAAACCTTCTAATGCCTAACAATCTCCCCTTAGGTTTACTATATTAGTTTGGCTTTCCGCTTCATGACCTGCCAGCTTCGCTACCTTCGAATAGTGGTGTTTGATTCACATACAGTTTGTTCTGAATTATAGTTGCCACTGCACCGGTCCATGACTTCACACATGCTTTGTATTTGTCGTTTGTTTGAATCTGATGCTGACCAAAGATCAAGATATCTTCCTCATGAAAACTTATAAAATCTAGAGTGTCTGCTAATCTGAATGCGTTCACTTTTGTCACAATTACTTCCTCTGCCATCCTTGGATCGTAAGCCCAATAACAGAAGTTCTTTAGCCCACCCTTAGGAAATTTTGGAGCGGCAGGAATGACCTTTTCTTTGTCTGTTGGTGGCCAAATAACTAATTGCATGCGCTTGTGAGTGTGAGGGTCACGGATTCCTGGATTCTTCTTAAGATACATCTCAGTAGTCTTCATGTTTGGGAAATCATGCTTTACTTCATGTTCGAGTTTTGAGTGAAATGCCTAGCCTGGTCTGTGCTGATTAGGATCAGAATCAGAGTAGTGAGCTCGCAACAGACTTTTCAGATCAAGCTTGGTCCGAGACTTAAACTACGATTCCTTAGCATAATACTCCCTATGGCCACTATCCCTTGTCACTATCCACAACTGCCTTTCGTGATCCTATCTCCAGCATTTGATTTCCTATTTATTTTCAACGTTGTCGTAGTGACTCGATCCTAGCTCCATCTCATAACGATCAGACATTCTGGTTGGATCTTTCGGCTGGAAGTTTTCATCGAGGGGATTCAGATCTTGGTTTTTCATGACGAGCATTCTTTTGTTGCCTGAATTATTCTTTTGTGGCTGCTTTCTCTTCTTTGTCTGTTCAGCTACTAGATAAGCATTCAAGCCCGCCTCATGCTCTGCATCGGTTGCAGCTTTCTCTTCTGTTGTACGCTCATGATGGGAAATGTTTTGAGGGTCGTCATCTTTGTCTGCAAATTCGCTGCCAAACTTCTTCTGCAACATAGCTTTCATTTCATAAATTTCTACCATCAACAGGCTTATGTCGCCTTGAAGTTGTTCAATAGCTTGATCTCTGATGGTAATTTGATTTTGCAAGGATGCTATCTGAGTGTTCTTTAATTCATTATCTTGTTCTAACAGCACCACTCTTCTTAGTAGTTTTCCAACATCCACCACTTCATCATTATCACTGTCGGACTGCTCAATAAACTTCATCTTTTCGGCAGCTATTCTCAATTTAGCTTCGTCATGCTCAGAAATACCACCACCAGAACTTCCTGCTTCAAAATGGGCTCCACTTGAGCTTTCTAGCAAATCTGTGATTGGGACATCTTGCACTATTGGTTCAGGAACGACACTTGGGCTTATAGGCTTTAGGTTAAAAGGGCTTTTGTTTTCTCTTTCTTTCTTGATTTTTGTTCTTGAATGGGATCATCTTTGGTCAGCGCTTCTTCAGAGGGAACGATTTTGGGATGAGGGATCCAAGAATCGCCCAGAAGTGATGCTAGAAGGGCAGCAAGATTCTCTACGGATATCACATTCAATTCTTTGACTGTTTCATCAACTTTTTCAATTTCAACATGACTTGTCTCTTCATCTTTCTCTTTGTCTGAAACGAGATCTTCAACTTCTGGTTCTAGTCTCTGTGGTTCACCGACAATCTGAACATCATGTTCTTCAGCAATCATCAAATTAACAGGCATTGTGCAGGCACAAGCTCCTTGAACTTTCCGTGCTTTACCAGATCATGTATAGCAGTGAACTTGATCTTGTGACAACCGGTACTTTTCGGTTTTTGATTACGTAAATAACGAACATTAAGACAATAATACATAGCGTTATTTGACATAAATTAACCTAATTTGGCCTTTAGAAAGCCTAGGAGCGTCTACTTGATTCACGTTGCACGATTTGGCGATATTCAAGAATTATAGCGCACAATTAAACTTTAACCAAACTGACAACGGATAAATACTAACAGTGCATAAAATACAAATTTTGTGCTTATATTTATCATATATTTACAATTACGCAAATTATTTGGATTGTCAGACATCACAGAGCACAAACATAGAAGTTGCGGAAACCAGAACGCACCGGCAATGAACAATTAAATGGAAGCACCAGACTCAAGTTACGTCTTGACATTAATATATTATGATATATTTAGCTTCGTTGTCAAATTTTTATATTCACAATTGAAAACAAATCGAAATCCGGATAAACGATGACCGTAGTGACCTACCCGATTTAACGCGACCGACGAAGGCACGCAATAACGACTTACGGCTTGATTCTATATACCTTCGACCCTAAATAAGCACTATATGGCACATTACGAAGTTCGGGAGCAAAGGCGAGTCTTAAAAACATTATTGGGTCACGAAAGAATTACACACACTAACGGGCTTTAGACCTAACCCACCTAACACCCTACATATTTAAACTTCTCTATCTCCTCTCCACTCACTAGCCCTAGCCCCTATTCTTTTCTTTTCTCTGCAGAGATTTACCAAACACACAAAGAAACCCGTATCACATTCACCTCACAACTCCTACCTACTCTCTTTAATAAACCGGCCGACCACCACCTTGGTGGTAGCGCACGGCGGTGGTAGCAGAGCCACCTTGGGCTGGGGTGCACAAGAGGACCACCACCACAGGCGGCGGCGTTGTGGTGGGTGGCGTCAGGTTCAAGCGAAGGAGAAAGAAAGAGAGGTAGCGGCAAAGATAGATAGATCAGAGAGAGAGAGAGCGGACAGTAGAGAGAGGGAGCGGCGAGAGATAGAGAGAAGAGGGAACAGTGAGAGAGAAAGAAAATGATGGGAGAGAGAGACAGAGCTAGCCCCTCTTTACAGTGGCGCGCCGGTGGCGCAGCGGCGTGGTGGCGACTCCGTTTTTCTAGCTAGGTGCGATGGTGGACATCGGCTATAGAGGCGGTGGTTATTTTTGGCTCGACGTTTGGTTCAGTTCAACTCTGTTTAGGTTCGGTTCAAGTTCAGGTGTTTCGGTTCAGATTCGGTCAACATGGTCAACTCGGGTCTCGATTCGGTTCAAAAGTCAGAATACAGGTCAAACTTAGTCAATCTTAGGTCACGGTCTGGTTCGGGTCAGATTTGTTTCGGCTCAAGTTTCGTGGAACGGGTCGGCTTGGGTCAACTTTGGATGTTATGGGTTTAGGTTGGTTCAGGATGCTTAGGATTCCGTTCAGGATGCTTAGGATTCGGTTCAGGCTCGGCACGGTTCAGTTTTGGTGTTCGGGTCAAACTTGGTCAACTCACTCAACTCGGGTCAAACCCGGTCAACTTAGTCAACTCGGGTGAAGCCTGGTCAACTCAATCAACTTGGGTCAAACCCGGTCAACATGAGTCTTGGTAAAATAATATTAACGTGAAGTTATTAAATAATTTATAAAGTTTCGTTTTAACGCGACATCGAGCTCTAACTCGAACCAATTAACAAAATCGTGAGAAAATAAAATCCGTAAATGTATACATGGTTTTGGTTATACATCTTGCATACATATACAAATAATTATATTAGACAAAAACTAAATGGACACCATATATATATATATACACACACAAAAGTTTATATTTGAAACACGACTGAAAGTTATATATATTGTTGATAAATAGATTGTTGAGTTTTGACAAATATATGGACAACTTATATTGTCGGGATCTTCCAAAAATAGAGGAAACTCTGTCCGTTTTTCGTAAAAATCCAGAATACGAAACGTGTTATATTCTCAAAACTAAATCTATCAGGATTCATAGTATTTTTATAAAGTAAATATAAATATATATTTACTTTCGACGCCTCCTTATAACTCGCAAAACAAGTTTACGACATCTCAACAAACACGGTTTACAAGTTAACCAAACATCGAGAATCCGAATACTTTTATAAAATAAATATAAATTGTTTATATTTATTTCAAACGTCGTAAATTCGTATACTTTTATAAAATGAATATAATTGTTTATATATACTTCATACGTCTCGAATTCGGAGATTTCATAAAAATAAATATAATTATTTATATTTAATTCAAACTTCTAAACCAAGTACGACACATTACCGGAAGATTATAACCCGCATACAATTATATAATCATTTTATTAATTATAAATCAGACGCTAGACTATTATTTCGTATACGTAACGTTTTACATATATATATATATATATATATACGTGTATATATATATACGTGTATATATATATTTACGTGTATATATATATTTACGTCTTACGAAAGTTTCAACTAGTCGCACCATTATCCATCTACGTACTTCTATTCAAGTCGACTAACACGATTCTATAAATATATTTATATTTTTATATAAATAAATATTTATTCTAAACCTCTTGGAAACTAAGCGTTCCCAAGACTTAGTAAATATCGCCGACAATAAATGGGATTGAAGAAGTATAACTTATTCATTTCCATCAATTAACATCTTCCTATCGAATCATTCGGTTAACAATTCGAGAGAGCTCGGTGACACGTAGTTTAGCTACTCTTTTAGTAAAGACTTATAAGTTCAATTCCTTGATAGTATGTTATAGATTGCATGCTAGCGAGTTACGTTTTGGAAACGACATTATGGAATCATATTAAGCTAGTTTTGCACAAGGATATCGAGGTGAGTTCATAACCCCCACTTTTTCCGGTTTTATATTTTTATAAATGCTTTCTGGGGTGGAAACACATGCAAGTTTTTGCAGAAGTACACAATATCTCGATGAACGAAAATTCATATTTCTAAACCATGTTGCAAACGAAATTCTATTAACTTAAATGGTTTATTAAAGGTTTATGCTAAACATACCGGTTTTACAAAACACTCGCGTATTTTCGAAACGTGTATGAGTTTCATGACTAGTGATGGGAAGGTCCTAGTTACAACTGGACTGGTTTGTCCAGCATATAAGTAAGGGGACTGGTTTGTCCTGCTTACAAACACAAGGACTGGTTTGTCCTACATACGAATAAGGGGACTAGTTGGTCCTGCTTATAAACACAAGGACTGGATTGTTCACTACTCAACACTAAGGGCCGTAGGGTCGCTTAAAACTGTACAGTGAAGTCCTCGCAACATATTGGAACTATAACCGCCTGCTAGTCTACCATCTTGAGTAAACGGTTTGGTGAGGCACTTCCTAGCTTGAGGTTGGTTATAGGCTCATGCGGGCATGTTGTCTTTGTCATACACGGAGATCGACGGTTATTCAAGTATTACAAAAGCAAGGTTTTCAATTGGCATGCCGAGAAAAATGGAACTATAACCGTCTGCTAGTCTCACGTCTTGAGTAAACGGTTTGGCGAGGCACTTCCTAGCTTGAGGTTGTTTATAGGCTCATGCGGGCATGTTGTCTTTGTCATACGCGGACATCGACGGTTATTCAAGTATTACAAAAACAAGGTTTTCAATTGACATGCCGAGAAAAATGATTTTATTACGTTTTCTCAAACATACTTAAACCGGCTATCAAAAAGATTTATTTTAAATTTTCTTTGAAAAACTATGAACTCGCCAAATTTATGTTGATTTTCGCATGATCTTTGTCAAGTCACATATTCAAATTATGGTACGGTTGGAATAGGAGAACCCATGGGGATTCGAGTACTTAGCGGGCGTTCACTTTCTAGAAGTCTTAGCATCTTATTACTTGCATTGTGCAATGAACATACCAGTCAGATCACGCCCAACTCTGATTTTAGCGGGTGTGACAGATCTTTGTCGTATCATGTTGCTTGCATGCCGTCTCAAAACAGCTAGGACCCATCGGCTTTAGATTCTGAAAATTATTGCTCTTCACCAGGTCTGGATGTTTATCATCAAGGAACATTTGAACAAATCTTGGGTAAAGCAGAAAGACCTTCTTCTTGGGATTCTCAAGCATGTTTTTCATGTTGTCAAAAATGTATGTAGAGAAGTTGTAATCCCAATCGTTTACTAGAGCAAACACTGCAGCTATTTGCGTTTGGTTAAGCTGATCTAATCCGCCCTTGTTCTCTGAAATGCACTATAGAAAGATGTGAACTAAGTATCTCCAATAAGGCGGAAACATCTTCTTTAGGACTGTAGGATAAGTGCCTTCGTAACTCATTCACCTCAACGCCTTGAGTATAGTGTCTCTATCAAATCCGGTTGGATGACGATCTTGATCTCGAGTCTATAATGCTTTCCGTACATCCACTTCTGATATAACAATCTCTCTTTTCTAGATTATTGATTTAATAAAAGCTCCAACCCTTCTTATTTCGACATTGGTCTAGAAGTCTTGAATCATATATACATCGATCACTTGATTCGTCTTTAGTGCATAGGTGAGTCGGCAAGAGTTCAGTCCAACTATCAGAGAGTTGAACAACCGGTAATAATCAGCTGGTGGATCAGACAGGTAGCAGGCTTGATTGTGAAATGCCTTGACCTCAAGCTTTCTTTTCTCTATCATTTTATGCGCCATTTTATGCACTTGAACAAAACGTCAAAATTTATCGCAAAAAAATAACTTAATTGAACCCTTTTGACCATTTGATATTAAATCAGACCGTTCAAATAGCCAACAAGTCAAATAGTTCAAGTAAGGAAGGTCAAGGGTTCAAAACAGTTTTGAACCATAAAAAGTTCAAACTGAACCAGTCAAACAATTTCGGATGACTAGGTCAACAAGGCTCGAATGACAAAATTTCAACTTAATGACCCCTTGTCAGTCATTCGAGATGATCTAGCATCTCAGATGTTTATCCGAGATGCAAGATGTTCCATTCGAGATGCTATGATATACATTCGAGATGCATCCAAGATGCTTAAAAGTTCATCCGAGATGCATGGGAAAACCAACCTATGAGTTCAAGTTAATTAGGTCCGAGATACGTTCGAGATGAGAGAGTTCGAAATGACTTCAATTAACTCGAAATTGGCTTATAATGGTTCGAATTGGGCCTTGCCTATCTCGAAACAGTATCTTTAATAGCTAGGCCCATTCGAGATAGAAATGAGGGTCCATCTGAGATGAGTGGGCCCATTCAAAACAATACCTTTTCAGCAATATTTTAATCTTTTGGGCCCCACATTCTTAACAATTCTGAACAGTAACACCTTTTGTCAAAATCCGTGATCCAACCAACCGAGCAACAATTTTTATAAAAAATGATAAAATAGTAAAATAAAATAATTAAAGAGATAAAGGGAGAGTTGCCATGGGATCAAACCAATTTTGAACCGATTAAAGAACATTTTTCGGCATGATCTTTGTCAGACGGGTCCGTGCGATTGCCGATATGTTTGTCCGCCTAAACTTATCGCGTTAATCTTCAACTTTCAACCTTGCGACAACATCCGTGTGCCCCATATCAAGGCATACCCCCACGATCATGGTAAGCACAACAGTTCATCGTAATAAGTGAATATGCCGAGATCATCCTTTCATTTCGCAACGTCCGACTTGTTGGTGAGCAGGTCATTACAACGTACTGCAAAGTGACCAAACAATATCAGACGAGGGTTAGGCTTAATACCTTATATGGTATTTTGACTATTAAGTATGTGGAATTTTCTCATGATGAGATTTCCCATCTTTTAAGGTTTTGGCCTTCATTTTCGACTCTTTTTAGGTCCTGACTGTGCCTAGGTCTGCATATATCTAGATGCAGCAGAAGGGCAGCCCTGATATCCCGGATGACTCGTCAGTATACCGACCCAGGACTTCAGACGTTGGCTATCTATCAACACAGGATTTAAGACCATGAAATCATACGCCGATGGTATGTTACCCACGAGAGTATAGCTTGTCGGAATTTTGTCACTTGGTATCTTTTTGCCCTTTGAGCGATAAGCCTATCAACATATCGTAGAGGATCCTCGCCTTTTCAGCATCAATACCTTACATGTGGTAATCAAATTCTTAATATGGAAATTTATTTCACTTCCCAAAACAACAAATATTTCTCCCCTAAATTTGTGCAAAAGTGGAATAATTTATGGGCAAATTTAGTTATTTTGCTGATGGCTATTTACATTTATGAACTCGCATTATTTTTTTAGTTCCTTAGTCGGTGTAACGCATCATTTTTAAATGGTCCACAAGCACCTTGAATCTCATGTTGCTGACATGTTTTGTAAAAAGATCTGTTGTATTAGCCATTAGTGTAATTAAACCTCTATCATAGCAATATCGAATAAAGTGAACTTTGATATCTATGTGCTTAGTTTAGAGTGAAAAACAGGGTTTTTGAGGATTTGGATAGCGACATCGTTATCACAGTAGATAGTAGTGGTAAGATAAGTCAAAGTGTAATCCTCGAGCAAGATGTTGAGCAGCACGCAGATGCTACAACATATTCTTCTTCTGCGGTTGATAGAGACCCCGTTTGTTACTTCTTGCACTGCCATGAAATAAGCTTGTCTTCCAAGTATTGGCATCTAACCGATGTGGATTTCATATCCCTGTTCGTCCCTCCAAGGTTACTGTCAGAAAAGGCAAATAAATCAAAGTTCGAATCTCTAGGATACCAGAGTCCCAATTTGGAGCTCCCTTGAGGTATCTAAAGATTCGTTTAACGACTGAGAAATGAGAAAGTTTAAGATTTGCCTGATATCTGGCACATTGGCAGACATCAAACATAATGTCCGGCCGGCTCGTAGTTAAGCACACCAATGAACCAATCATCGATCTGTACATTGTTTGATTGATCGGATCTCCTTTAGCATCCTCATTCAGTAGTGACCGTTCAGCAATGGGGGAGTCTATGGGCTTAGAATTTGACATGTTGAATTTTGCAAGAACGTCCAAAACATACTTTCCTTGATGAATCAAGATTCGTTGACTGCTCTAATGAACTTGCAAGCCTAGAAACATAGTCATTTCTCCCAATGAGTTCAGTAGTGACCGTTCAGCAATGGGGGAGTCTATGGGCTTAGAATTTGACATGTTGAATTTTGCAAGAACGTCCTGAACATACTTTCCTTGATGAATGAAGATTCCTTGACTGCTCTAACGAACTTGCAAGCCTAGAAACATAGTCATTTCTCCCAATGAGCTCATTTCTAACTTCTTCTTCATTACCTCCTCGAACTCTTTGCATAGCTCTTCATTAGTTGACCCAAAAATGATGTGGTCAACATAGATCTGAACAAGGATAAGATCCTTGCCAACGTGTTTAATGAATAGCGTTTGACCAGATGTTCCGTTAAGGTTGCATACCATGCATGAGGTGCTTGGTGCAATCCATACAAAGCTTTATCTAACTTGTATGCATAACCTTGTCTCTTTGAGTCCACAAACCCAGGGGTTGAGTGACCTAAATATCCTCTTTGATCTTCCCATACAGAAATACTGTCTTGACATCCATTTGATAAACAGTGAAACCCATATAGGATGCATATGCCAAGAAGATGCGTATGGCTTCTAGACGAGCTACTGGTGCGTATACCTCATCATAATCAAGGCCTTCAATTTGTTTGAATCCCTGAACCACCAGACGTTTAAACATGGTTGGGAGCATAGTTTTGCTTTAAATTCATAAGGTATGCTGTTTACCAAATCCTTATCCTCTTTGTCTTTTGCAGACTCAGCTTTCATGGCGGCTGCAGAAGTTCCAGCTTTCTCATCATTGTTGTCGCTTGTTGCTCCTTGGACTGTCTTTTTCGATTCAGTCTTCTCAGCTTCCTTCTTTCCCTATTCTGTAGTTGGTTTAGTAGGAGCGATTATACTTTTCAAACCTTTGTCTCCCTTGGGAATTCTTGCAGCTTGCTTCTCAATGCAGTTTGTTGAAGACGAGACAGGTGTGGTGGAGATTTTAGCCATGAGTGCTTTGTTGACTTCTTCTTTTGCCTCAGCTATTTCTTCTGCCCAGTCATAATCTTCCACCACCAATGCTTTTGGGGTGTTATCAGAAACGTTTTCATTCCCCTCGATACCTATTGGCCTTCTTGTAGGAACAACTTTAGCATTTTCATTTTTCAACAGTGGGCACTCTCTCTTGAAGTGACCCAGATTCTCGCAGTTGTAACATCTTAGCTTGGACTTGTCGAAACCGACTTTTCCCAGTGCAAGTCTCTTTCCGGTTTTTTGTCTTGAAACTTCTTTAGTCGCAGGGTAATCATTTCCATTTGCCACTTCAAGTCCATTTCCTCCATATCATCCGGATCTACCTGATAATGTCTTCAACAGTGAGAAAATCCCTTTTTAGTTCTCATGACATGAGAGCTTCATAGCTACTCAGGATGGTGTTGAACAATGCAAAATGTTCGGTGGATAGCTTGAGTGCTTGAGCATCATCGACCACAGTAGTCTTCTCATTAGATGATGGGGCCTTTGCAGAGCTTGCGGAAGCGTTAATGTAAGATGCGTTATCACTTTGAAAATTTGAACCACGGGAGTTTATGGGGGCAAGGAATGCCAAATTTTTGGGAATAGAAGCAGCAGTAATAAATTTAGTAAATTTCTAGGAGTATCTTGCTTGATTCATTTCTCTCTTGAGTACATCCATTTCGAAGGCCTTCAGTGTATTGATCAGTTCTGAAAGGGTGACAGGAGTAGTGCTGGTCAAGAAGGTTCTTTTGATCATCATACATTGTAGGCTCCATTCTTTTGGAAGACAGTCGAAAAGTTTCTTGATGGAGGCATAGTTGGCAATAGGATTGCCAACTTTCTTCATTTTTGTTAGCACGCTCAAGAATCGACTAATATGATCTGATAAGCTTTCACCACGAACACTCCTGAACATATCATATTCTTTCTGAACCATATCTCTTTTGTTATCCATCAACTCTTCATTCCCTTCATAGTGTATTCTTCAAACAGATTGTTATCATACTTGGACAAAGCCATTGTTAGAGTAGCATGAGCCCTACGATCACGTTGAATGAGAGTTTTGTCCTCCTCAATGAATGTTGAGGGGTCTTTGTTGATTGTTTGAACATCGTCGCGAATTACCATAGGAACATGCAGTCCTACGGTGACAGACATCCATTGAGTATAATCTGTATACTCAAAGAATGCTTTGATTCGATTCTTCCAGCTACTGAAGTCTTCAGATCCTTTCAACTTAGGAGGTCTCGTAGCTGTTCCTATCTCCAGTTCGCTTTGAGCGACATTTTGGTTTATTTGGAGTTCAAAATGTTGATCTTGGATTAAATACGTTGGAATTTGAGAAATCAGAGAGCAAATACGCTAAAAAAGGCAAATATGCTGGCGATGCTTGGCTACTTGACCTGGTGACAATAGATAAATCCACTGGAACACACAAAACAAACGTGAGTTTGGCTAAATGCGCCGATCACCGTGATAAAATGGCTGAGGATTTTTATCATTGACCTAGAAATCACCTTCGATTAATTACGCTGACACTATTTCGCTGGAAATCAACAAATCCGCTGGTGTAATGCCTGCGTATTTGTTAATTACGCGATCTTCAAGTTAAAAACGCTATATTCAAATTTATCTACACTGACTTCAAACTTAAATACACCCAGCAGGGTTTAAGCACGAATAAAAACCCTCTAATCACCCAAAAACGACTCAAATCCATGTTTCTTTGTACCAAAATGACCCAAATGTTTACCAAAACACTGATTAACAACAATCCCAATGATTAAACACACACCAAATCAAGCCATTTTAAGTCCAAAAATTTGAAAAGCCTTGAAACTTTGAACACTTTTGAAAAACCTTAAAACTTGAAGAATCTTAACAAAAACTCAAACAATCAAGAGCACAAAGGCTCTGATACCAAACTGTGAGTCCCAAAACAGATTCAGATCATAGTGGTTTGATTGTTATCACCCAAACAACTATAGATTAGTTGTTTGAATGTGTAAAAGTTAAGAAAAACCAAAAGATGAAGATGAAGATTCTTGTATGGATCAAACAACAAGTGTTGTATATAGAATCCCAAATGATATAATCACTAAATGCACCTGGATGTTCGGATTAAGCATAAGAACAACAATCACAACACCTAGAATCACCAAAATTTGTCCAAGAACCTTGGACTAGGGTTTTCATTGATCACCAATATATACACATTGACTACCCAGCGTATTTATTAAATACGCTGGGACTTTAAATACGCTGCTACTGGTACAAGTATCAAAAGTTACACTATCAGCCCTTCTAGTTTTACTAACTATTACAAACAAGCTATAAACTATGAAACTCAAGTATCAATGGTCTTAAAACGTTCTAACAATTTTCTTCAAATCAGTCCACATAGTACATCTCCATGATCTGCTTCTTGATTTTATTGTATACTCGATATGAGGTATTCTTTGCATAGCGATGAAATAGCATGGATTTCCTCGTGCTTCAAATTTGCCCTTGGCATCCATGGTAAGAAGGACACAAGGACAGCCAAACATACGAAAGTGTTGTACAGAGGGTTTCTGTCCTTATATTATTTCGTACGACGTCTTCATGTGACATTTGTTGATAAAGCATGATTTTGAACATAGCAGGCGGTGTTCACTACTTCTGCCAAAAATATAAGTCGAAGGCCGGAATCTACTAGCAGTGTACGAGCTGCTTCAATGAGAGTCCGATTGTGCCTTTCAGCAACTCCGTTTTGTTGAAGATTTTGAGCAGCACTGTGTTGACGATAAGTTCCTTTTGAAGCACAAAAATTGTTCAGCTCGGCGTTTTTGAACTCCGTCCTATTATCGCAGCGTATAATCTTCACACGCTTGTTCGCTTGGTTTTCCATGAGAGTCATGAATTTCTTTCTTAGACCAGCAGTTTCGCTCTTTTGTTCCAAGAAAAACACCCAAGTGAAACGAGAAAAGTCATCGGTGATAACTAAGCAATAAGCTTTTCCTCCAAATACTCAGCACATTGACAACACCAAAGAGATCCATGTGAAGTAGTTCCAGAACATTAGATGTTGTGTGCATGATCTTGGACTTATGAGGCTTACGATGCTGCTTCCCACGGGCACATGCTTTGCACTTTTCAATCTGTATGAAATCCTTGATTGGTAAGTTTCTGACTAGACCTCCCTTTGCTAGTCAATTAAGATTCTTCATGTTCATATGGCCAAGTCGTCGATGCCACAACATTGCATCATGTTTAGCAATTTCAGAGAATAAGAAGGTATCTTGATCAGTGGGGGCTTTGTTCATGTCGATCACGTAGGCATTTCCCAGGCGTTCAGCTTTAATCAAGTACCAATCTTCGGGTATGACAATCCCGGGGTTTCAGAACCACACATCCACCTTTTGTAAACAAGACCTCTAACCCGTTGTCGCACATCTGTGAGAAGCTGAGAAGACTGTGTTTGAGTTCAGGAACATAGTAACATCCGTCGAAAAACGGGTTTCCAAACCCGCTTCGTTTATTAATCGAATATCAAGTTATAAAATTTTGTTGCGTATTTATGGTTAATTTTAATTTTAAACAATACATAATTAATAGACATTTTAGAATTTAAAAACTATAATTATTAAAAAGTAAAAATAAATTAAATAAAAAAGAAAAGGGGCTGCCGGGTTTCGAACCCGGGTCAGTCGGAAGACTCAAACATCACACACTTAACCACTCCGCCACTTGCTGTTTTGTGTAATCTAGGAAACAAATAAAACCTTAAGTTCACCCGTGAATCATCTGTTTGCGCCAAAACTGAAACCGCTCATCGGCTTTCAACTGTCCAGACTGTTGAGTATTCGCTATTACTGATTATAACCGATAAGCCCACGTTTTTAATCAATTCAGCCTTCAATTCCTTTGATTCATATGATTTTTGGAGTTGAAAACCGAAATCAATTACTTCCTGATTTTCACTAACAATATCATCATCTCACAACTCAGAAACACTCACAGAACCTCCAATTTCACTTTCGCTCTATTTTATGTTCGTCGGAAACGCTTTCTGATATCGCTGGACTTTCGCCGGAAAACCGTGACATTCATCGAATCGGTAAATTTCTCAATTCTTTCATCTTTTATCCATTGTTAGACTTTTACTAACTCAAACTCAATCAGAATCGGTCCCAGACGACGTTGTCGGATATACAGCATTCGCCGGAAAATTTCTGAAAATTCCGAAATCACGCTGTGAATCGGTATGAGCATCTAAACTCTCTGCTTAGTCATTCAATTTCACAATTGGTTAATCAAAACTGTTAATTGGTCCGTTCAGACGGAGTTCATAAAACAGAGCCGACGACTTTGCCGGAGTTCTGAGAAAAATCATCTTTCCGGTACATTCATTCCCAAAACCTTCTCTATCCATTTCATTTTAATCATTTATAAGTCCGTCAATCCAATTAAACAAGAACAGTAGAATAATCGTTGTCTGTGTTTTTGAACGAAGAAGACGAAGTCAGAAAATAAGTATAAGTATAATTAAAATCACATAATCAAACGGGTTAGACACACAGTCAGCGGTGGACTGTGTGCGCAAACAAAACAAACGTCTCGAGTTCGATCCCTAACACGACCCTATCCTCTGAAATAAAAATGTTCTTTTTAAACCAAATCGTATTAATTCGCTGTAAGATGTTAAGTTTAATAAAAACCAGTATTTTAACCAGGTTAGACACACAGTCCAGCGGTGGACTGTGTGCAATGTTAAACAACGGGTCCCGGGTTCGAGACCTGTTATGTGCACCGGTTCGATATAATTAAAATTCTTTTTAAAATAAATGAATTCTGAATAAATTAAATAGTATATAAATATAATTAAAAACAGAAATATTTCGGGTTAGACACGTAGCTCAGTTGGTAGAGCTGCGTGCACGCGTACGAGAGGTCACAAGTTCGAACCTCACTCAGCGCAAACAAATACAAGGTCCGAACCGGTCAACAGTCAAAGTCAATGGTCAACGGTCAACCCAAAAAGTCAACATTTTTTATATTTTTATTTATTTATTTAATTTAAAAATCAATAAAAAAACTTAAAAATAATGTTTTTAAAGTTAGAAAATAACCTTAAACTCACAAAAATAAACCTAGAAACCCTATTAAAATTGTTAATAAAATCCACTTATTTACCGTACCTTTTCGTTATTATTTAGGTTAGTTATTCCTCGTCGATCAACCCTCTAAACTCGTGCGCATTCAACATCATCAAATGAACGCACCCAATGTGAGTGAATCTCTACAAATTCTCCGTTTTAATCACGTTTTTGGGGTGTATCATGTGTCTTATTATTTATTACATTTAAACACTTGTGCATCCATCATATCAATGATCAAATGTGTATTCAATATGTATCAACTGTTTGTGTGGTTAATGTTTAGATTAAATTTATCATTTTCAGTACATACATCATCATAGGCCGTCTGTTCCCCATTACCTATGAGCGGAACCGTTCCCCATTACCTATGAGCGTGAACGAGGCGTTGCCAACATACGATCGGCTCCGTTTGATTGAGCCTTGATCGCACATATATCATCATAGGCCGTCCGTTCCCCATTACCTATGAGCGGAACGTGACGTTGCCAACATATACATTATCATTCATGTCATTTGCTCATGCAAGGTGGTTTGTTATTTGTTATTGTATGTTTATTTACGTTTGCTCACATATGATTATTGCATAATTTTTCCATATTAAATATACCAAGAAATCAATAATAAATGTTTTCTAACAAGGTTCACTCGCCAACTTTTGTTGACCCAAAAACCCCCATTTTTACACATGATACAGGTGATCCAGTTGCAGCAAGAAACATATAGGACGGCTTAGAAGAATAAATCGGTTTAGGCTTTGGATTGTTTATTTAGTTACTTTTTCCTTGTAATTGTATGAAATTGTTTGGAATATTGAAGTTGTAATTTTGAATTTAATAAATATGAAACATATTAGTAAACATCATGAGCTTTGGTGATAACCCAATTACGCCCCGACTCTTATTCCGTTGCGGGTCGGGGTGTGACAAGAGAAGATGAGGGCCCCATTCTGAATGTGCCTTTCATAGTAATTCTTCCCATTTCACCACCTACAAAGGTGACAAACCAAAGTGATAAACCACTGTTGTGTCTAGAATAACCACTGTTGATATGTCCTCTGTCATGTGTCTAGAATAACCACTGTTGATAAACCAAAGTGTAACGACAACCCTCCATAGGCGTTCCTGTAGACAAAAAGGGATTAGTGGGAAACATGAACCCTAATCATTTTTTATCTAGGTTGATAATCACTTTTCCTTCGCAAAGCCTCACGGAAGATCACATCATGGTTAGTAGATTTTTAGGTTTCAGAAGATGGGGCTGTAGAATTTGGCGATTTAGAACACTCTAACTGAGATCTAGCAATATTTTTACGTTTCCAAATCTCTAATTTTCTTGTTGTTTGAAAAGACTTTAGATGATGTTGCGTTTAATTTCTTGGATTGAAGTTGCTTTTGATTGTATTTCGTTGCTACATTCCAGTCTCCATCAGAGGGCATTTGATGTCCATGATGTCGATGGTGCGAAGCCGTCTGATGGATGGAGTTTTTGAATGGATAAGACACGAGGGCACGATGAACACAGTTTCTAGCTATGTGCCCCAAAATTCCACAATTGAAGCAAGTTTGTCTTTTCGATAAAAAAACTTTTAATTCCGCTTGTGTTATTCTTGAGAGCTGATTGGGTCTTTTCTTTCCACTAGGTGCTGATTTCTTGTGTGCATCTTTACTCTTGGATGAAACCTGTTCACCATCGTTAGCACAAAAGTGAGTATCGATAGTTTACCCTTCAACTTTGGCTCATTTGGTTTTTGAGTGGGGTTTTTTTTTCTGATTTATAGCACTAGAAGTGGCTTCCTCTTGAATTTTCATTTTGTGTTGTTTTCTGGTTCTTAGATGTAACGCCCGAAAAATTTAATTATGCACATATATATGTATTATTTGAATATACTACAAGTAATAACTAGGAGTGTGAACCTAGTTAGCATATAATGAGAACTTTAACTTAAAAGAATAAGCTTTTAGCCATTTAAAAATAAGTGTTCATACTTGAGGGACCAAATATTGAAGGAATGCAAGTTAATTTATAAAAACAACTAAAACACACACTATCAATGTGTTTGGGTGTCGCCAGGAGCAAGCGAGAAAGAGGGAAAACCCTCATTTTCACAAAATCAAGAAATTGGAAGGGAAATCATGGCCAAATTCACTGCATGAACACTTAGATTCGATCATCTAAACTAGTCTAACAAGAGGTAAGTTGAATTCTATGATTTGATGATCTTTCATAAGTGGGTTATGATTAATCCATGAAATAAAATGAAATTTAGTATGAATATTTGATATACTCATTATATAGAAGGTGAAACCTCTTTATAGTAAAATTATGAAGAAGTATGATAATTATGTTGGGGCAAATTCATGTAATATCGATGTAAAATTCGTATGTAGTAGAGCATTAGTTAGATAATTGGTGCAAGATGATGATTGTATGAATTTGTTTGATTATAATGGTTCATGTTGTGAAATAGGAAGAATATGCATAGAATACTTGTACGTTATGCTTTACTAATGGTACACACACCAAGTGTTTGATAAAATGTTTAAAAGATAAATTATAACATGTTATGATGATTTCCTCTTGGGGATCATTTGCCAAGATGAAATGAAAAATGAATGCATAAGAAGATTGGTATTCTTATGAAAGAATATTGCTTAAGATGAATGTTCGAGGCATGGAAAGCTAAGTATGTATTTGTTAAGTGTAGGTGTGAAGGAAGAAGGATCAAGCGAAAAGAGGTCACGGAGTTCAAATGATCAGGGTAAGTTCATATTAACTTCGTCTACTATTAATGTAAATTAAGGTAATAGTTTCATTATATTAATTATAGTTGAAAGTTATAGTATAAAACATAGTAAATGGGTGACTTGAGCTTGAAATAATCGTCAGGAATGAGAAACTAAAGGATATGTATTGACCCGTCATTAACAGGACAAAATGAGTAGAAGTTTATAACGATTATACGGTGTATAATATGACTCGTTGACAAACGAGTTAAAATGAATGAATTAGTAATAAGAATGAAATGGTCACTATGTTGACTTGTTATGAATGGGTCAGATAACCCAAAGATGATGAAATATGAGAATGATTAGATTTGATCCGAAACGAATGGATCAGATGAAATGTGTAATTATGAAGATGATGGAAAGATGAAGAGTAAATTTGTTGAAGACGAACTGTGGTACGAATGAAATGAATACATAAAGTATGATATAGGAGTATGACCTTGCTAATGGGTTATAAATATGATAAGACAAAATGATGATGATGAATAATGTAGTCTAAGTGATTAATGACACGTCCTTACCTTATTGCCCTTTGCGCTTCCGGTTATGTTTAATGTCAAATGGGTCAAAACTCTTTTGGGTTGTAAATGTGAATTTTATACTTAATGTCTTTTGTAAGTAAGTTAAATTGGTAATTGTGGTTTGGTAGTTTGAACTAATGTTGTTAAAAAGGCTTTGACGATAGCGATCGTTATAATTAACCATAAGGGTATTTGGTCAAAATTTATGTTATGGAAGAAATGCTTCAAATCTTATGGTGTCTTTGTTAGGACGTTTTGAGACCGTTGATACTTGAGTTTAATAGTTTGTAGCTTGATTGTAATAGTTAGTAAAACTAGAAGGGCTAAAAGTGTAATTTTTGGTAATTCTACCTGTAGCGGCGTATTTAAAGTCCCAGCGTATTTAATAAATACGCTGGTTAGTCAGGGTATATATATATGCTAATCAATGAAACCCTAGTCTAAGGTTCTTTGACAAGTTTTGGTGATTTCTCTTATGTTGTGATTATTGTTCTTGTGCTAAATCCGAACATCCAGGTGCTTTTAGTGATTATATCTTTTGGGATTCCATATACAACACTTGTTGTTTGATCCATACAAGAATCTTCATCTTCATCTTTTGGTTTTTTTCTTAACTTTTACACATTCAAGCAACTAATCTTTAGTTGTTTGGGTGATAAAAATCAACCACTGTGATCCGAATCTGATTTGGGACTCACAATTTGGTATCATAGCCTTTGTGCTCTTGATTGTTTGAGTTTTTGTTAAGATTCCTCAAGTTTTGAAGGTTTTTCAAAAGTTTCAAAGTTTTTCAAATTTTTAGACTTAAAATGGCTTGATCTGGTGTGTTTAATCATTGGGTTGTTGTTAACAGTGTTTTGGTAAACATTTGGGGCATTTTGGTACAAAGAAACATGGTTTTTGAGTCGTTTTTGGGTGATTAGAGGGTTTTTGTTCGTGCTTAAACCCTGCTGGGCGTATTTAAGTTTGAATGCAGAGTATTTAAGTTTGAAGACAGCGTATTTAATTTGAAGGCAGAGTATATAATTTGAAGGTAGCGTATTTAAATTTGAAGGCAACGTATTTAATTTGAAGGCAACGTATTTAATTTGAAGGCAGGGTATTTAAATTTGAAGGCAGCGTATTTAATTTGAAGGCAGCGTATTTTTTTGAAGGCAGAGTATTTAAATTTGAAGGCGGAGTATTTAAGTTTGAAGGCAGAATATTTAATTTGAAGGCGGAGTATTTAATTTGAAGGCAGAGTATTTAAGTTTGAAGGCAGAGTATTTAATTTGAAGGCAGAGTATTTAGTTTGAAGACAGAGTATTTAGTTTGAAGGCAGAGTATTTAAGTTTGAAGATAGAGTATTTAATTATTGAAGATAGAGTATTTAAGTTTGAAGGCAGAGTATTTCTTCTGAAGGCAGAATAATTAACTTGAAGGCAGTGTAGATAATCTTGAAGGCATAGTAATTAATCTTGAAGGCAGTGTAGATAATCTTGAAGGCAGAGTAATTAATCTTGTAGGCAGTGTAGATAATCTTGAAGGCAAATGGGAAAGGATATTTGATCATTTGGTGCAATATGCGAAGTCAAAGCATGCTACTCATGTTATTGGAAAGCTTGTTGTTAGTGCGGCAACTTACTTCATGTGGCAGGAACGAAATCAGAGATTGTTTTCTATGAAAAAAAGGAGTGCAGATCAACTCATTGAGGTTATTCTACTAACAGTTGGGATGAAGCTACATTTGATGAAATTTAAAGACACGAGTCACACTAGAGATCTTCTACAGGAATGGAGACTTCCTAGAGGGTTGCTGATAAATGATGATGAACATGGCTAATGGTGTTACATGTGTTTTCTTTTTGTAACTTAGTGTTACGTGTATTGTCGAGTGACGTGCTTATTAAATAGGTATCTAGCGGCTGTAGGATGATTGCTTGATGAACTCTAGTATGGCTTGTCATACTTGAGAATTGAGGTTTCTGTCTACCTCACTTGTTATTTTTGGATTGATTGATATAATATTTACCGGGGTAACCCTTTACCAAAAAAAAAAATTATATTTACACCAGATTTAAAGCCAGCGTAATTAGGAGAGTCATCGTATTTATCCGAAGAAGACTTCGGGGTCAGTGGTATAAATCTTTTACTATTTTATCACGGAGTTCGACGGTTTTAGCCAAGTATGTGTGTGTCTGGTCTGTCAGCGTAATTGTTTTTGTCACCAGTCTGTCACTCAAACCAGCGAAAATGAATTCTTGAGCGCATTTGACTAGTCGGACTTAGAACTGATTGACAAGCGTAATTAGCAGCGTAACTAAGCCTCATAACACATATCAGCGTAATTAGAAGCGTATTTGTGCCCAGTTCCAGTTAACCTGAGTAATTATCTTACTGTTAACAAATTGAACTTAAAACTGAATCAAAATGTTCCTAAATCAGTTAACCCGTGTTGCACAAGTTGAACTTGAAACCAACACTGGAACCTAAGATCTTGTTCAGAAAGAATATGACATGTTTGGAAGTATTCGCGGATAAAGTCTGTCAGATCACATCAACCGCTTTCTAAACATGCTGACAAAAATGAAGAAAGTTGGTAATCCCGTCACCAACTATGCTTCAATCAACAAGCTTTTGGACTCTCTTCCAAAAGAGTGGAGCTTACAGTGTATGATGTTCAAAAGAACTTTCTTGACCAGTACAACTCCAGTCACTCTTTTGGATTTGATCAACACTCTAAAGGCCTTTGAAATGGACGTGCTCAAGAGAGAGAGATGAATCAAGCAGGATACTCTCAAAAATCCGTCCAATCCACTGCTGCTGCTGCTCCCAAGAACATGGCATTCCTTGCCCCCATAACCTTCGGTGGTTTAAGCTCTCAAAGTACTAGTGCATCTTACTTCAATGCACTACAAAGGCTCCACTGTCTATCGAAAAGACTACTGTGGTCGATCCTGCTCAAGCTATGAAGGAGGAAGCTAGTAGCAGTGTCATGAAGGAAATAGATCAAGCTCTTGCAGCAGCAATGAAAGTCGAGTCCTCCAAAGAGAAAGAAGAAAAAGAATTGGTAAATAGCATACCCTACGAATTCAAAGTGAAATTGTGCTCACAACCATGTGTTAACGTCGTGGCTCACTATAAATCCCTCAATCGTGACCTAATTAAAGAAAAAGATAGAGTTTTGCAATTTAACAAAGAACTAAAACAGAATGAAGCAGAATATCAGAGAAAGTTGAACTCAACTTTAGCTGAAATGCAAACTTTAAAAGAATTTGTTTTCAAAAAAGATTTCATTATAAATGATTTAACTGAAAAACTTGAGAAATCTGAAGTTGAAAACACAAAATTGCAAATCACCATCGACAAATGGAATCTAAGCAAAAAGGCACTGGTTGATATTAAAAACTGCCAACGACCGACATATGTGAAAGATGGCATTGGGTATAAAGATAAGCTCGGAAATGAAAGAAAAATATTTCCCCCACCTCACAGCAAAAACTATGTACCCATGCAACCTCCTCATCTAGAAAACGATTTAATTGACAAAAATGACTTAATTTCTCAAAGTTTCGATTTTGAAAATGACAAAAATACTAACGTTTCTGAAAGCAATGCAGATGCAATTCAGCATGATGAGGGTGTGTGCGATGAGGAATGTGGGGGCACAAAAATAGTGATAGGGTACTCAGGCGACAGTTACACTACCGTTAACTGGTTCGCCTGGAACAGTGATAAAACAAACAAGACTTCTATTTGGGATGAATGTAATGATTCTCTATCTATTCAGGAGACTATATGAGGCCTAAGCCTAAATCTTTAACCCGTGACAATGAGAATGTAGTGGTTCAATGCTTTGATTTACAAACTGCTTTTTGTGATAAAAATGATGTGCATAAACCTCCTGTGTTTGTTCCAGAGTTGAAACAAAACAGATTCGTAAAGTTCCTCACTGAGGAAATTCCAGAATTTGTTCCATCTCATACAGGTATGTCAGAGTCTAGCAAGGAATCAAGAGAAGAAAGTAGCATTGAAGACTCAAGCACAACAACTTTGGAAAGTGGCAAAGGAAGCTCAAGTGTAGATCCAAGATCAGATACTTCTAGTGAAGATCAAGGATCAGATGCTTCAACAGACAATGAGGACGATGAAAATTGCACAGAAGATGAGAGTCGTCTTGACAAGAGAATGAAGAAAATTTCGAGTTCAAGCTCCACTGCATCATCGAAAAACATATCATGAAGTTCAAGACTCTCATCACATACATCATCTTCGAACGCATCAACCTCTAAAAGGAAAAAGACACGTTGCATTAAATGTTTTCGTTGTGGTCATTTAGGACACACAACGAAACATTGCAAAAACAAGAAATGTTCTAAACCAGATCAATATTTTGCTAGAAACATCACAGAACAATCGATAGTTTTAAGAAATCAGTCAAAAACTTCGTTAAAACGAATTGTTTTTGGAGAAGGAAAGATGAAATTATCAAAGAAGATCATGATAAATTGAAAATTAAGCAAGTTTGGGTTCTGAAAACTAACTAACTTGTATATATTTCTTGTTTGTTGTTGTATAATAGAATCAACTGCAAAAAAAAAAAACAACCCTTTTCATAATAAATACGTCTCTTAATACTGTGCCCAACAAAAAGATTTTCTGCAACATTAAAATTTCGTATTCAAGCACTGGACTTTCGAAAATAATTTTAGGGGGAAGATTTCTAGAAAATAAGCATATTTTTGAGATTTGATCTTTCAATTGACACCTGCTTAAGAAATGATAGAAAACTACTGACACTTTGTTCTTAAAACAGAAAAAGAATGGAAAATCAAGATTTTAAACAAGGAAAATCAATCGAGGTGCCAAGCAACGATGTGTCAGTAGATTCAGCCATACCATCAAGTAAACTGCGAGTAGGTGACAAAAGTTAACACTTACACAAGAATTCTGGATACCCACAATGTTGTGCAACTTGCGGGTAACACGTTGCGGCATATGGCTTAATGGTCTTAAATATTGCGTTGATAGATTGTCAAAGTCCGAGATTTCGGGTCTTTATATTGACTAATTATTCGGGGATATCATAGTTGCTCTTCTGCTGCATCATGATATATGCTGACCTAGACACAATTATGATATCTTTTCAAAAAGAGCCAATGCGGCCAAAACCCCCCACACAAATGAAGATCTCTTGCGAGAATCATTCATGTGCTTAAATCGTACCATATAAGGTATCTGTCATAGCCCTCGTTAGGCTTTGGTCTCTTTGCCGTACGAAAGTACTGACCTGATCGCCAATTGTCTATCGTTGAAATTTCAAAAATGAGTAAAGTCAATATACTCACCCGATATGAGGAATCTTTGTGCATACCTTGATCGCGGGGGTATGTACTGATGTGGGACTCACGGGTGCAATATTCTAACTTTCTAGCTTAAGTGGGGGCCACTGCAATTTTTGTCAATATTACCACAACATGATAAAAAGCTCATTGAAAGCATGTTGAAAGAAGGATGCATGGATTTAAGAGGACAAACATAATGACAGTTTTTCTTGTGCCTTGATTATTCAAATTTTTTGAAATAACAAACTGACAAGTGTTGCCAGTATGATCTTTTGCAGGAATGTCATGGGGTTTCAAACACAAGAATGTTGTGAAAAAGGAGGTCCCTCAGTTCGAAAAATGGATTTCGGTGTCAAAATTGCAAAATTCTGATTTTCTTAAACATTTTTTAAATTTTTGCACAAATTTTAGTTCAAAAAAGGGAGGGGTACGTTTTTCCAGAAAGTTTAAAATTTTCGAGTGTATTTGGTTTGGATTCTTAGAATTGAAGATTACTTCAAGTTTTTGAAAGAGGCGCGTATTTAATCATGCGACCCATAGTCAGCATAAATAACCCAATATAACCGGCACAATTGAATAGGATATGTATATGTATCAGCGATCTAAAAGTTGCCGGCGTAAATATTTAATGACTTATCTACGCTTTTAATAGTGCAATTTTTTTATTTTAATTTAATTTAATTTTCGGTATTTTTGTAAATATAAATCTAACTTAACAGTTACGTTTCAGAACCCACATCTCACTTAGCTGGTTTCCGTGTTTCAGAAATGGCGAAACAAATAGGATGGGATGGAACAAAGATGCACAATCAACCAAACACACTAGTTTCGCCAGAAGAAGATTTTGAGGACGTGATGGATTGGCTATCAAGAAGCAAGATAAGCAATGTTGTTCAAGCGAACCCGATAATCTGTCGATACACATAGAAGAGTTCTAGAGAACCGCAAAAGTTAACACGATAAACGGGATGAAAACTATCACAGCAACGGTTCGAAACAAGCAAGTGAATATGACAGAAGAAAGAGTTTGAAAAGTGTAAGTCTCGGAGATAATTCCAGAGATCCAATAAGGCTGAGTTAGGAAGATATTTTGGACGACTACAAGGGTATGAAACTGATGGAGGTGAGGAAGTGGCTCCTCAACACCCTGAGTGGTTCAAAAAGGAGAAAGAAAAGCTGCCCGACTTCTACCAAGTGGTCATCGTTGAGAAAACTGAAGTTACTGACAAAATCATTGGGTGGAAGTACTATAACCTGAAAGGGATTTTCGTGGTAAAGCAAAGGGGCGGTGTAATCAAACACCTCCGAACGGGCCCTGACATGCAAAGTCTGCCACCTTTGGATGTTCGTGAATTGGGAAAACTTGAAATGATAAATCCTACGAATAACAGCATTGGAGCAGATTTCGAAAGACTCTTCCTACGAGAATGCGTGCGTGGATTCACAGTGTTTAAACCCAAGCGCCCGAGAAGACGAGTATCAAAAACCACCAAAGACCCAATTACAGGAAAAGGCAGAGTGACGTGGGTAATCAATCCAGCAAAAGTGGTGACAAGGGTGAAACCTCCTCCAAAATAACATGTGACTCTCACCAACTTTAAGAAATAGTTCTATGACGGTAAAACTGGTGAAGCAGTTATCAGATCCAACTCTAACGAAGATATCCGGATTCTGGATCCGATGGATGTATTCATGTTCTGTCTTTCTGATCTGAACATTCTTTATGGAAACAAGATACATGTTGGCGAAGGAAATGAATAACTGGAGGAATGGATGCTGTTTCAGATAGATGTCGAGCGAGCAAGGGCACGAAAGATAGAAATGATGGAGATTATGCTCAGAATCGACACACAAAAAGAAAAAGATGAATCTACAAAGAAGAAAGTTGCTGAGCTGCAATCATCCACTCCACAACTCAATGATCCATCCTCTGATTCAGATGTTCAAGTTATTCCACCACTTCTGACTTCATCCACATATGAAGTCACTATGGAGGTCCAACCAACAACCAGTGAAGCTACACTTAACCAATATACACCACCAAGAATGATCAAGATGCTATCGCAAGCCCTGAAGCTCAGAACGAAGAATGAAGACTCTCAAGTATGCAACGGTCTAGGGGGGATATTGTTAGGACGTTTTGAGACCGTTGATACTTGAGTTTAATAGTTTGTAGCTTGATTGTAATAGTTAGTAAAACTAGAAGGGCTATTTTTGGTAATTGTACCTGTAGCGACGTATTTAAAGTCCCAGCGTATTTAATAAATACACTGGTTAGTCAGGGTGTATATATATGCTGATCATTGAAACCCTAGTCTAAGGTTCTTTGACAAGTTTTGGTGATTTCTCTTGTGTTGTGATTATTGTTCTTGTGCTAAATCCGAACATCTAGGTGATTTTAGTGATTATATCTTTTGGGATTCCATATACAACACTTGTTGTTTGATCCATACAAGAATCTTCATCTTCATCTTTTGGTTTTTTCTTAACTTTTACACATTCAAGCAACTAATCTTTAGTTGTTTGGGTGATAACAATCGACCACTGTGATCCGCATCTGATTTGGAACTCACAGTTTTAACCTTTAATGGATTTGGGCGTTTCTTCGAAATCTTCTATTATTTGCAGGAGTGGATTCTGCGGACTTAGTTTCATTTGAAACCTTTTCTTCAGAAACTGAGTTTTCTGAGACAAATGTAGCAGTTTCATTTGACACCGAGCTTTCAGAATCAATGGATTCTTTACCAAATGATGAGCAAGTTTTGTCAATATTTTCACTGTCACAACCATCTTGCTCATTATTCGATGAGTTAAAATCTTCAGTCTGACTCCCAGAAATATAAGACGCCTCCTGTTCTCAAGCAATTTCATTCGCACAGTCCGACACAACAAAATTTTAAGTTTCACAAGTTTCGGAAATATCTAAGGCATCCATTAAGGTTTCAGGAGAACTAAAACAGTTTTCTGAATCGCCTAAAATTGATGCCTCAGACTCCTTTGGTTAGCCAGTTAAATCATAGTCTGAATAAAAAACCACATCATTCAAAGTTTCAGTTTCAACAACACTAGAAAAAACCCTTGTCTCAAAAACCATAGACTGAACAAAATTCCAAACATAGTCATCATGTTTATCACATAAAGAAATATCTGAGTCATCAGCAACAACTAGATGAGGTTCATCATCCACTTTCGACCGCTCCTCATCTATCACCAACTCAGCACATACACTAAACAGCTAACATTTTTTACAGAATCAGAGGTAGAAGTCGTTTCCTGTGGTTCTTTGATGGAGTTTTTGTCGACTCCTTTTCCCTTTTTAAATCTTCAACTGATTCATTCAAGCAATCTTGATTTATATTTTTTTTACAAAAATTATAGGCTTTTGAAAATCAGTTGGTTGGGTATTCTTAGGCTAAAACCATGCTGCTCTTGCACCATTAGTGCCTTTCCCGTACCAGATATTCCATGGCTTGATGAGGTTAAAGTTGACGTAGACGTTTGAGCTAGAGTGACTAGAACCATGGATCTCATGGAGTTCCTAGCAGCAACAGTAGTAGTTGCTTCATAACCTGCGGGTGTCTTTCTGCGGTCTTTGGCGAAGTGTCCAGGTTCATGGCATTTGTAGCACCTCAATTTATCTTTGACAGGCCCAATGCAAATATTTGATGTGGGATGGCATCTATATCTCATTTGAAACTTTTCTACTCGAAACGCAGCCATACCCAGATTCTATGACGCATCCAGTTCTTCAATATCTTCTTCAACAACTTGATTCATCTCTGTAGCAAACACTGAAGGAGGCAAGAGATCACCTGTAAGAAAAGCATTCAAACTGTTGAGCATGGATGCTACTAGAGCCAACTTCTCTTCGTTCTACATGGTCAGGAATGCGAGATTTTCAGCAGAGGGTGTAGATTGAACATTTTGAGAGGCTGAGGGATTAACAGGACTGTGGACCACGTTTGCGTGTTGTGCTAATTGCTGAGCAGTAACAGTAGTTGGAGCAACCGAGTTGTTCGGAAAAGACATGCCATAAACATAGTTTGTCTTCTGAGCTTGAAGTTGTGCTTGAATCAACGGACTAAAAACAACATTTAGATTACTGTTCACAGGGCTGAAGATAAGGTTAGGATGACTTTGAGACATCAATCCAATGTTAGAGCTGGTCACCCCTGTAGCCATCATGGAGTTCTTGTGATTTAGCTCTCTTTGCTGGTTGTCGATTTCACATGATTTGATGGTGGCGATCAGTTCAGTGAGAGCAAGTTCATTTAGATTTGTAGTAGGTTTGATCATCGACATCCCAAGAGTTTGGCAGTGAATTCAACAGTTGGTATTCATCCCCTGTTAGTGATCGAATTGCAGCACTGATCATCTGTGAGATGAGTTTGACAAACCTCCTTATTTGGCTCTCCATAGTCTCCCTGTAGATGTGAATAAACGAACTGAACTGCTAGTTCAACATGTTTACCCAGCTAGCCTTCATGTCAGTGTTTCCTTCGTACAGATTTTTTAGCACATCCCAGATTTCTTCCGCACTTGTGCACTTTCTGACAACAATTGAGATGTCAGGACCGAGAGCCATAGTTTGATTTGCCATTGCTTTATCATCTTCACCCTTATTTTTCGATCTTCGTCGGACCACAAACTTTCTGGTTTTGGAATCTGAGTGTCTGGATCATCTGTAGTTGCGTACATGATAGTGGAGGGACCATCACGAATACAACTCCACATACAGGGTTCCTTGGCCTTGCAATACTGCTCAAAATGCCAGGTCTAGTCAAAGTAGTAATCTCCAACAGCAACCTTGGAATCTTGGTAGACGTTTGATACTCTGATCCAGTTCTTGATGCATTGCTAGAGTATGAGACTGGATGGCTATCAAGGTAGCGTTGGTGAGATCTGCAGCAGTCAAAATACTGTTTGGGTTCATCATTTTTAGTTTTTACCGAATCGAAGTTAGTTGTATTTTAATTAAAAATGACAAGTTCAAAAGTCCAATTGGAGATGGTCAACTATAGGTCAACTTGGAATAGTAACTTATCCGAGATGATGATTGATGATTCAAGATGGAATTCGAGATGCAGGGAAACTTCAACAGTAGAGATCCGAGATGATTCGAGATGCTTGATGATTATCCGAGATGGAATTCGAGATGCAGGCAAACTTCAACAGTTGTGATTCGAGATGCTTGATGATTATTCGAGATGGAATTCGAGATGCAAGCAGTTTTATCCGAGATGCAAGCGACTCTATCCGAGATGGATTCGAGTCTTCAATAGATGATCCAAAATGTTCAAGTTGATGATCTGAAATGCAGCAGAAACTCAACAGCAGCTCCAAAACAGTTTGATATCAGATCTGAGCCTGGAAACAGGTTCAAACAGGCTCTGATACCAATTGTAAGTCCGGATAAACGGATCTCACGATATCATACATAGCTTGGATGGTGGTAGAATCACACAAACAAGCTAATAGAAGAAATAAGATGAAAAATAGAAAGAATCAACTTGCATACAAATCAAAGTTTGTCTAATATAAGTGAGAGAAAAACCACCAAGGAGCCCCTAACCCTAAAACAACATTATCTATGTATACTAGAGAGTTAGTGCTCCATTACCCTAAAGCCCTTAGGCCTAAAAGCTACCCCCAAGCCCATTACAACAAGATAGCCCACATCACTATTGTAACTAATATATAAACGTTATAATGTCTAACAACACCAACTAAACAAGTCTAGTGAACTAGTTAACATTGTTTAACACCTCAAACTATAACATAACACCCTAATCATTGTATTATCCTAATGGCATATATATCTAGAATTAACATATCAACACATATCATTAAAAATTCACCAAACCAAACCATGCTACCCCCAACTTACGGTCATGGTGAGCGCCCCACATGCCCTCACCTTGTGTTGATGATGATGATAGAAAAGCATGGTTTGCTAGATCTTATAGGATTTGCAAGTTATAAGGGAACATCACAACCTTACCACCTTATCCTCTCATCATATTTTACACTTTCACAAATACACACAATCCTTTCTTCCTTTCCCCTTATTTTCTGCCAAACCCCACCCACACAACTCTTCACCTTCAAAGTTCATTCAAGGGTTCAAGAAGATGCCATGAAGATCTAAGGAGGATGAAATTGATGAAGATCATTCAGTAGCTTCTCTTACACATCTTCTAGCTTATCATCTTCATCTTTTCTTCTTCTTCAACTACAAATCTTCCCTCGCCACTAGTGTAACACACTGACCGCGAATAAAACAACTGGCGGAAACGTCGGGGTGATGTTACAAATTGTTTCAAACACATGGTACTTAAAGTTTTATTTTATTAATTTATTAGAGTTACATTGTCTTTGGAATTTAAACAAAACACAAACAAATGCAAATAACTTTTTCTTTAATTTAAGCATACTAAGGCATGAGTCCAAATCCTAAGTGTAGTACCTGAAACATATGCGAAAATAAAGTCAACAGAGAATGCTGGTGAGTAACAACGGTTTTGTAGCCATATGAATACGGCAAAAAGTTTAGTATTCCAATACTTTGGTCAACTCTAAGAGTTGAGTGTAAATTAGTTTTGTAATCCAGTTTGTGTGAAAATAGCTAGTATTGCAATAACTTGGTTTCGGTAATAAAATTTTGTAGCATACAATAAGTATACTTTGGTTTTGTGAAAACTAAACATTTAGTGTCAACAAGAGAGAAATATATGGCTAATTTAGAAAACTTTGTATAAACAAGTGTGGTTGTTTGGTAATACATTCAAGGCTTTTTGCTGACGTTTTAGATTAACCACGAAAGTATATCTCTTTGTGTAACTCAGTTTCAATCATTCCCTAATCAAACTTCCATACAGTCCTAGGAAGCGGGAATGGGGTGTCAAATCCTATAGCGCTATATCATACTACCGATCAGCTAATAAAAGTTAATGAATGTATTTTAGACATAAATACAAATACGCACCAACAAGTTTCACACAAATATAGAAAATCATTGTTTAAGCCATACATATAGTAGTTTTAAAATTAAATGGATAAGGTACTATGTATATAATTCATATTGTTTTGAAAATTTGAAAATAATGCTAGGCACATACGAATCACCCCAAAACATTTGAAAACGTAAAAGAGGGGAACAAAGTAGAGACCCAACTCGTGCGATCTGGACATGTCTATGTATAGTTGAGTTGTGGTCTTGAGTCTGTAATAGTTTGCTGATCGGTACGACGAAGCCCTACCCAGTTTTTTTTAGGATTTACACATTTACCACATTAATGAAACAGTAAACTTTAAATAGTAATCTTGATATTGTTGCTTGTTATAAAGTGAATTCCACACGCTTCATGACTAGTTAATTAGAATAGGTCCTCTGCTTATTGGATAAGAAGATCCTACAAGTGGTATCTAAGCGATGGAGGTCTGATTTGAAAAGTTTGATCAAGATTCTACACTTCTATCTTTCTCATACTTCTCATTTTTCTTTTTTTTCAACGATTTCATGGACAAAATGGACTGATTTTTTAGTATAATATGTAAAATACATCATAGTAAAACCCTTGAAAAGATTAGAGCTAAAAACAATAGAAATCATGACAAAAGTTGCAAAAACCATTAAATTGTGAACACAGTTCGCATGAGTTGACACCCTCACTTCGCGCGAAGAGAGCATCCACTTCGGATGAAGTGAAATACTTTGAAAATTAAAACTTTCACTTTGCACGAAGTGAAGTTTTTATTCATTGTTGGGTTTGTTTGATTTCAGTTCGCATGAACCATCACTTCGCACAAGATTCACTTTGCACAACGCATCTTTTGACCAATTTTCTCGACAAAATGGAAAACGAATTCTTCAACGCATTCGCAACATCCTCCGTTGCAACTGCCGCAGCACAAAAAATGTAGCTTGAAAATGAAATGGGGCCAAACACGAAACCCCCGAAACTAATGTGCTTAGAAGATTACCACGGCTAGAGTGAAAGATTTGAAAATGGGTACAAGCAAATTATCTCAATTGTTGGTACATAGTTGAAGAAAAATACGCTACACCAACGGGCGAGAATGGGCTAGAAAAAATGTTGACGCAGTTTACATCAACAAAGAAGGAGAAGTTTGTAAATGAAAAGAAAATGTTAAACATTCTTCAACAAGTTATTAAAGAAGATATCTTGGCTCTTTTACAACACGATGGAGATGCTCAATCACTTTGAAATACATTGAGAGTTAAATTCCAAGGAAGCACTCAAATGATAAAGAGCAAAAAGTTGCTACTGAAGAAAGAGTTTGATATTTTCAATCTACTTGAAGGTGAGAGTATAAAACAGCTGATCGAAAGATATTGTCATCTTGTGGTTGAGATGAAACGGTTAGACATACAGATAGATAATGAAGAGTTGGTAGACAAACTTGCTGATGCACTGCCTGAAGGTGAATGGTCTCCTTATCTCACGATGTTGAAAAACAACCTGGAATATAGTACAATCAACTTGTCAAGATTCATTGAAAAGTTAGAAGGTCATGAGTTGGAGATGCAGAAAATGGCGAAAACCAAAGGATCGCATATTCAGCAAGACGTAAACTTGTATTACAAAGGCAGTTCTGTAGCAAACATTCAAAGTCCGAAGATATAGATAGCCTTCAATATATATAATTCTTCAAGTCCGTCTTCAATCCGGAGGTTTTCAGTCATTTCCATCTTACGAGCCTAATTCTCCTCAAACACCGCAATCTTCACAAAGCTCGAACAATTTTCAGAACAACAAAAGCACCCAAGCCAATTCTAACCAGAGAATTTTTCAATGCAACATTGTCGTGAATTTAGAGAACGCTATAGAATTCAGAGAACGCTATAGAATTCAAAGAACAAACTGCTAAGAACACATGGCATTGCTTGCATCCGTGCTAGAATCGTATGAAAATCTGGTTCCCGGAAAGATCGGGAACCCGGATGACAAAAGAAGATTACGATCAGATTGATTCGGAAGAATTGGAATTGATAGATATAAAGTCATACATGCCATCAATTGTTCGAAGAGCTCAACGCTTTATGGAGATAACAGGCAGAAACAGTTTGGGAGGACTCGATGGTAAACTTGGTTTTGATAAATCGAAAGTTACTTGCTTCAAATGCCGGGATAAGGGCATATCAAAAGAGAATGTCCAAACCGTGAAGTAAATGCCATCAAAATCCGAACGCAGATGATTACTATAAGAAGGCAATATATCATCGACCACAACCTCAAACAACTTCAAGGATGGTTCAGATTGAAGATGGTTTATCAAGTTCGACAGATAAAGCCTTAGTGGTTGCTCAAGAGGATGAGGGGTTCAATTGGAACAAATACATCTCGAAGAAAGAAAGTCTGGTGTTGTTAGTAGAGATAATCGAAGAACCCGAACCTGAAGAAGAATGTTCTGAAGCAATCTTTGATGAATCTATAATTGAAGAATACTATTGTTGTATCTATTGAACCCTACAAAAGAACCGGTAATTGAAAATCCAAAACAATCTCTATACTCTGTTGGGACTTAAAGGTTGTTCACAAGATCTAATTAACGACCAAGATCTGCTGGAAACCAAGGTCTGCTGATGAGAACCTTTGATGAAGATAAATTCTGTAGAAGTAAAGTCTGCTAATGTCACACCCCAACCGATGACGCAAACATCCGAGTGAGACGAACGAGATTGCTCGAGACTTCATAACACTATTACGACAAACTTAATTCAACCGATTTCATTCATAATTAAAATTGTCAAGTACATCATACGAAATCAAAGTACAACAATTGGAAACCTCAAAGTATAACAACACTCAATAAAAATACAGTGATAAAATTTAGTAATTCTAGATGCGTTTTTAAGTCGTCCTTACTGGATTTCGTCAATGTCAACATCATCAACCTGCAACATGTTTTAAAAGTGTAGTTCAACACGCAAGGCATTGGCGGGTACACAAGTTTAATATAGCATAAGTATGAAAAAGGTTTAAACGAATCCACATGGCAAAAATAGTTAACTAGATTAATGTATCAAGGCATGCAATTTTACAAATCAACCCTCTGATTACCGCAAGAATTAAAGACTTAACATGACCTCAAGACTATGAGCGGTGCATTACTCCTATACCGCTATCATGTTAATGGGAGGCTCGTACGAAGTTAATGACAAGCGAATCACATAAGAATGTTCCAAGAATACAAATGAAGTATCATGTATTCAAGCATGTATAATGGATTGTTTATGTTTGCATAAAGTTAAAGTGTGCTTGCATGTATTTAGATAGGTTAAACATATTGCACCCAAAAGTATAAAGCGGAAAAAAGGGCTTTCAAGTGTACTCACGGTTTTGCAAAGCTTCCTTTGGAAATCCCGTGAAGAGTTGGAGAGTTTGAAGGATGGAACATCAAGTTATCCTACATGAGGAAACGTATGTGTGTAAGTATTTGGATAATCACAGAGGTTTCTGATTCGAAATTAAAGTACGTAAAAGTATGTATTCAAGAAAGTAATTATCTAGCCTCAAACACTCGTTTTTGACACTATGTATCCCGTATGGGTTGTTGTGATTTCATGGGTTAAGTGCCCATAAGAATCATAACGAAAGGTTCAAGTCGTAGATAATATAACCTATTACCATGATAAATAACCATGTTGATTATCCTCAAGGGTTCGGTTATGTGTGTGTGTGTATATATAGTTTATATAATAATTTTAAGCTAAGTCTATCAAGGATATCATAGATTGTCATATAAATGATGCATGGAGGTAGGAGGATGACCATCCTTTAACCTCATTTTAAGATTCACCAATACACAAATCATCACAAGGAAGATTCGGATGGTCATGAAAAAAATGGAAATGTACAATAATTACTATACCAAGTAGCCAAGCAACCTTTAACCCGGGTGAGCCGGCACCAACATAGAAAGAGTTAACTAACTGTTGGAGGCTTGACGGGGTTATGTCACTTTCAAGCTAGCAAACCACTTGGGATAACAATTGTAAAACATCAAGTGAGGTGGTGGAATGAAGGTAGGAGAGCCAAAGCTTCCAAGTATTCACACTCATACCAAAACACAAGTCTTGTCATAAGAATCGTGACAAGCTTGGATGGTTTCCTCACTTGTGGGTTGATAACCCTATCAGAACAGAAAGTTTGGAGGGTGATTTACACTTATTTGTATGAATCAATCTTGGCTAAGCTTACTAACCATAGACTTGATTAGTAGTATAAGAAGCACAAGTTTGTATGAGAAGCACAAGTTTGTATGAGAAAACACAAGTTTGTATGAGAAAACAGAAAGTTTGGACCTCAAAATGGTGATGCTCCACCTTGGTTTTCCATGGAAAACCTATGGAAACAATCCTAGAGGCAATCCAAGCTTTGTAGAGGAAGATTTGGTGAAGAGAATATGAAGAAAACTGAGTTTAAACTCACTTTTTCACTTGAAAAGTTCCACAAGAACTAAGAATTTATGGATGATTTGGAGTGTTTTGGAAGTGATTAAGTGTTTGGAAAGTGAAAATGGAAGAGTGGAGGCTTCTATTTATATGAAATGGATTAGGGTTTGTGTTAAATGAGTTAGGTGGTGAAAAGGGGGGGAAATTTGAAAATTCACGCTTTTGGCTTATTCCCGCAGCTGTGGACCGGAGCTTACGGCCAGCGGCCATAGGTTACGGTCAGAATTTTATTTATATTTTTAATACAACTTATTCGACAAGTATAAACAAGTGTGAATAGAATGTATTTTCATGATGATCAAACTCTCAGATTACAAGATTGAAAGCTGAAATACGAACAAGAAACGTTTCCATAAATAGGAATGCGATTTACAATTCTAAATAAGGAAAGTACAAAAGCGAGGCATTACAGTCTCCCCTACTTTATGAAATTTCCTGAAATTTATTCAAGAGGAAGGTGTAACGAACAGATGTGGGTACATAGTCTTGATATCACGTTCGAGTTCCCAAGTAAACTCGGCCCCATGTTTTCCTTCCCATTAAACTTTGACAATGGGAATTCGACTATGCCTTAATTGCTTGACGCCTCGATCCATGATCTTGACAGGTTTCAACACGAAGTTTAGAGTGCTGTTCATTTGAAGGTCTTCGAGTGGGACTTGGAGTCGTTCTTCAGCTAGACATTTCATCAAGTTCGAGACGTGAAATGTAGGATGGACATTGTTGAGCTCCTGAGGTAGGTCCAGTCGATACGCTACCTTGCCAAATCTTTCGAGAATCTTGAAAGGACCTACATAGCGAGGAGCGAGTTTTCCCTTCTTACCAAAACGAACTACACCCTTCCAAGGGGATACCTTAAGAAGTACAAAGTCACCAACGTTGAATTCCAAAGATTTGTGTTGCTTATCCATGTAACTCTTTTGTTGGCTCATGGCTTTCAGCAAGTTGTCTCGAATCTGCAAAATCTTGTCTGTCGTCTCTTGTATAAAGTCACCAACGTTGAATTCCAAAGGTTTGAGCTTCCCCGATCTCGTTCCAACAAATAGGCGATCGACACTTACGACCATACAATGCCTCGAAAGGGTCCATTTGAATACTCGCGTGATATCTGTTATTGTACGAGAATTCGATCAAAGGCAAGTGCATATCCTAGTTGCCACCAAAATCGTTTACGCAAGAATGAAGCATATCCTCTAGAGTTTGGATAGTACGCTCGGTTTGACCATCAGACTGAGGATGGAAAGCAGTACAAAGAGCAGATTGAAACGTTTGCCAAAGATGGGAGGTGAAACGACCATCACGGTCCGAGATAATGTCATTGGGGATACAATGACGACAAATGATTTCATCCATGTAGATACGAGCCAATTTCTCGACTTTGTAATCTTCATGTATGGGGAGGAAGTGAGCAGATTTGGTGAAATGGTCAATGATTACCCACATACAATCCTGACAAGACGAAGTACGAAGGGAGTCTAGTGATGAAATCCATAGCTATGCTCTCCCATTTCCAGCCAAGGATTTCTGGTTGTTCTAGTAAGCCACAGGGAAGTTGATGTTCGGCCTTTAACTTGGAACAAGTAAGGAATTTTGAAACGTAGGAAGGAATATCTTACTTCATACCAGGCCACCAGTAAGACGTACTGATATACGTTTAAATAAACATATTTAAGTCCCCCATTTCGCCGTTGTGTTGTGCGTTTTTGGCTAAAACTTCGTCGTTTGGGTACTGAATCGATTACTTTTATATTTTCAGGCCCAAAACGGCGTGCCACAGACAAAGTTGGAGAAAAAGTGGGATTGACGAACGTTCCGGATGAATTCTGCATAAAATGTTAAAGTTACAGCTCACGCACGGCCGTGCAAATCATCGACACGACCGTGCGCGACTTGCGATCTCGGAAGCACTGGCAGTGCACAAGGCAGTGCAGCTCATTTCTCGGCGCGCACGGCCGTGCAACCCATGTGCATGCCCGTGCACTAGCTGATCATCATTCAACAGGTTATCTAGAGACCCTACACGGCCGTGCAACCCAAGTGCATGACCGTGCACATCTAAAGACTCTGCCACCCAAACGTCCACTTGTTGACCATACCCTGCAGCTAACGTCATGCTGACATGCACGGGCGTGCACATAAAGTTCACGGCCGTGCGGATATGAATTTCTCAATAAAACGTAGCAGACGCTACTGATAAAAATGTTGAGTGATTTTCCAAGTTTCTGGGTGATTTCTGATGTCCGAGAGCTGCCAGTTCTGGTCGATTTTAAGCCTCAAAGTTGCAAGAAGCTCATCTTTCATCCAATCCATCAAATCCTTGCTTATTTATGGTTTGAATACATTTTAAGCACATTTGCAAGCGTTGAGCTGATGTTTATATATTATTATTATGAATGCTAGTAAAATACTTTTTTTATGAACAATCTTTAGTTTGTAATCATGTTGGAATGAAGCTCAGGCAACTTGTTCATGTTTGAATCTTGATGATCATATGGCAAACTTGGTTCATTGATTTTGGATTTTTGATTGAGGTTGTTTATCTTGGATGATTAGTAAATGGTTAGTTAGGATAAGTTGATAAAACCGCATAATTAATCATTTGCTAGTAAACTATTAACTTGTTAATGTGTTTACACCATGAAACTAGAAATGGGTATTGGTTTAATAAAAGATAAATCTGATTTTGATCAAGAATGCTTTCTTACACGTAAGGGCTCTAGCAGGTTAGATGGTGTTATTGCAAGTTCTTAACATGTGTCATAATATTTGTTGCGTATTTTTGGTTAAAATGACCAACTTGGTAGATTTATGTTTAAGACTTGCAAAATGGATAAGTTTGTGATATGGTCTACGTTATGCTTGTCTCGGTGGTTGTATTGTATTAATCGGTATTGCTTTCCTTGAAAAAGTGAGGTTAACAAACTCTTAACGGATGACTAACTTATTTTTAAAAGATTCACATGAAAATATATCAATAGCTCGTTAATGAATAATTTTAGGTGGTTAAAGTGTGTTTATCGCGTTAACTTTCTTAAGAATTATCATGCTAGGATTCCTGAGAAGGATACTAATTGTCTTTATATATTTGGAAAATTGATCAAGTGCCTTTGCGACATTTCTGACTTAGTTAACATGCTTAGGTTGTTTATAAAACAAGAGAAAAGAAAAAGAAATTATATTTTTGTATTTGGAGTCTTATATGTTTTAAAATATATTTTTAGAAAATTTTTAGTAAAAACTCTTTCACCTATCTTTTTACCGGTAGATAAATGACAACGATTTAGTATATAAGCGCCTGCTCGCGTCCATGGATTGACATCTGGTTCTTACCCATACTTTACTACATATACGATAGGGTACACTTGTCCTTTTGTGTGTGTTTTAATGTTCAGGTATAAATTATTTTTATAAATATGAAAACCGAGTTCGTGTGTAAAATTCAATGTAAAAATGTGTATATATACGCACACGTCACGTATAAAGGTCTTGGTACACATTATCAGCGCCGAGATGAATAGAGTATCGGGATTTGTCAGCTTCTTGCATCAAGAGGTAACGAAGGTTATCCCGGTTCGGAATCCAGAAACGATCGAGATAGTAAAGGATGCCATCGGGTTTGGATACGAGTTAACCTTCAGGACCACACATCATCTCGTTGTACAAGGTATTCTCGTTAACAGACGAGTACTGAGCGTCACGAATGCGTTCGTGAAGGTTATTCAAAGCTTGAAAACAACGAATACCCTTCACATGAGTTTTATGACTAAGAGCATCGGCCACGACGTTCGCCTTACCAGGATGGTAGAGAATCTCGCAGTCGTAGTCGTTTAGCAACTCCACCCAACGACGTTGACGCATGTTGAGTTCCTTTTGATTGAAGATGTGCTGAAGGCTCTTATGGTCGGTGAAGACCACACACTTAGTACCATAAAGGTAGTGTCGCCATATTTTCAATGAAAAAACAACTGCACCAAGTTCAAGATCGTGCGTAGTGTAGTTCTTCTCATGAATCTTGAGTTGTCTTGTGCGTAAGCGATAACCTTGTCCCGTTGCATGAGAACGCAACCAAGACCTTGGTTTGAAGCGTCACAATAGACGACAAAATCATCATTACCATCGGGAAGATCTAAGATAGGAGCATGACAAAGCATGTCCTTGAGCATTTGGAAAGACTCCTCCTGTTCAGAACCCCAAACAAAAGGTTTATCTTTGTGACTCAGGGAAGTGAGAGGAACGACGATCTTAGAAAAGTTTGAAATGAAGGAACGATAGTAACCCGCTAATCCAAGGAACAAACGAATTTCAGATGGAGACTTTGGTGCAATCTAATTCTTGACAGCTTCGATTTTAGCAGGATCCATGTGTTTGCCTTTCTCGTTCACAACGTGCCCGAGAAATTGAACTTCTTTTAATCAAAATTCACACTTGGAGAATTTGGCGTAATAACACTCTATACGCAAGATTTGAAGGATAAGATGCTGTCGCTCGTGCTCTTATTGTGTCTTGGAGTAGATGAGGATATCGTCGATGAAGACGATCATGAAACGATCGTGATAAGGCTTGCACACGCGGTTCATCAAGTCCATGAAAACCGCAGGTGCGTTGGTCTAACAAAAAGCCATGACCATGAACTCGTAATGTCCATTATGTATACGGAACGCGGTTTTGGGTATATCTTCTTCGAGGACCCAAAGTTGGTGATAACCAGTACGGAGATCGATCTTTGAAAAACATGTCACGCCTTGTAGTTGATCGAAAAGATCGTCAATGCAAGGAAGAGGATATCGGTTTTTGACGGTAAGCTTGTTAAGCTCACGATAGTCAATGCACATCCGAAAAGATCGATCTTTCTTTTTGACAAACAGAACGGGAGCGCCGCAAGGAGAAGTACTATGGTGTATAAAGCCTTTATCAAGAAGTTCCTGAAGTTGGCTAGATAGCTCTTGCATTTCCGATGTTGCTAGATGGTATGGAGACTTCGCAACAAGAGTTGCGCCTGGTATGAGATCGATGCGAAAGTCCACAGAACGAGGGAGAGGAAGTCTAGGTAGATCCTCAGGAAGACATCAGGAAAATCACAAACAACAGGAACATCATGCACGCTTGGACCCTTATCCTTCTTTTCCACCACGTGGGCGAAGTACTCCTTACGTACTTGTTTGCTTGAATACATGACATGAGCTTAAGACCCTTAGAAGGTTTCTCACCATAGAACTATAAAGAATCATCATTTAGAAGAGGAAGACGAATGAACTTTTCAGAACAAACGACCTTAGCACGAGCTCGTCTAAGCCAATCCATGCCTATTGAACCTATGACCGTTAAGATTTAAAATACACTTCGAAAGGGCAGAACATCTTATGAGTTCAATTGAAAACGTATGACCGTTAAGATTTAAAGTACACTTCGAAAGGATAGAATCGACAGTGACGGACTTACCGTTAGCAACTTCGACTGCGAATGGTTTGGGCAACTTAGAACGTCAACACTTTCACAAAGGTTCGAATTTAACGGATACAATACTTTTATCTGCGCCAGTATCAAATAAACACGAAGCATAGACATTGCTAACGAAAAAGGTACCGTTGATGACGTCATTGCCATTCTGAGCTTGAGCTTCAGTGATGACGAAGGCTCTACCAAGCGCTTGTTGCTGCTGCTGGTGGTTGTTGTTGATGCGTTATGGGAAGACGTTAGCAAGGTGATTAGGATCGCCACACTTGAAACAGGCTCGACCAGCGGCTATTTAAGGTTGGGCTTGGTTTGGTGTGGGGTTTCGGGTTATTGCGACGGTTTGGTTCTGGTTGGCTAGTGGCTTTCGACCACTATAACATTGGTTGGTAAATGCCCAAACCTATTGCAATTTGTGCATAGGCGGCATGGTGTATGGGAAGGATGATGGTATTGGCAAGTCTTACACTGGGGTGAGTCCCAGTGTATGCCTTCTTGGTAGGCACAAGGTTGGTTGGTGCAAGTTGTTGGATAGGTTGAGGGTTTGGCGGAGTGACTACCCAACAGTTTTGGCTGGAAGCCTTCCACTTCTTGTCCTTGTTGTTGCTCCTTGGTGGCTTGGATGGTGTGGGTTCATCGATGGTATCAGTGGTGGCTTGGTGCGCATTCTTTGATAAAGGGTTTGAGGCTTCATGAAGAACACAGTTGTTGTTGAGTTTGGCGGCCAATTTGTAGGTATCTTCGAGGGTTTTAGGTGAGGCGGCTTCAACTAGGTTCATGATCGAGGGGGGTAGGCATCGAATGTACTTCACGATAGCCTTGTCAAAGGTGTCAACTTGGCTAGGGCATAGTGCACTCAGTTGTTTAGAGTGGGCTGTGAGACCAGCGTTGTCGTTCCCAAACTGCCTCAGATTCCAGAATTCATTCTCAAGTTTCTAAAGCTCGTGTGGAGGACAAAACTCATCTCTCATCAACTTTTAGAGAACGTCCCAAGGGAGGGCATGTGCGGCTTCATTCCCACGAACGTTACGCTCGGAGGTCCAACAATCAAGGGCTCTTGATCTGAAAACGCCCTTTGCGTTAATCGTACGCAGGTGGTTAGGACATCCACTTTGAAGGAATGTTACTTCAATGGCATTAAACCACTGAAGCAATATAGTGGCATCCCCTTCACCAGTGAAGGGTAGGGGGTTACAAGAGTAAAATTGTTTGAAAGTAAATGTCGACTTATGCACTTCCACCTTGGAGTCGAAAGAGCCATGGGGTGATTTGTTGTTTGGTGGAGGTTGGATTTTGCTGACGATGTCAGGGATGATCCTGGCCATTTGTTTTGCCATAAATTTCATACAATCCTTCTTGGACATCAAATCTGAGTTGGACTTGACGTCTTCCTTCCTCTTGAGTTTTGCAAAGTAGACATCTAGGCGATCGAAAATAGAGGAAAAGATGAGTCTTGATCATAATGTGGTTATAAAAGTTGCATGATTGAGCATGTAAGGATCACATAGCACGTATGAGTTCATATAGGTGGCATAAGCTTAAAAAGCATTTTATGAGCATAAACACGTATGAAAGTGTAAAGGAGTATAAATTTAATTGGTTCACGAGAATTATTAATGTGTTTGATTGCGGGGGACGTACGAATTGTGCATTGGTTTTAAAATGAACAAGATAACAAGTACTAAAATACATAGAAATTGAGGTAACATAAAAGAGAGGCTTGATAAAATATTGGAGTATTTCGGGTTGAGAAACTTTGACTATTCTAAAGTGAATCGCAAGTCCTTTCAAATTAGGGAGACATGCTTTGGCCTAATAGATAAAATACTCTCACCGAGGAGCGGTTAACGGTACTTTACCCTTCAAGTTACTACATGTCCCTAATTGATTGGCAATTCAAAACTTTGGTGGGATTGAAAATCAAAGGCTGGAACTAGTTATCAAGATGTGGATATCACTCCTAACAAGACATCTCAATTGTTGGTTCATGGTAAGTGATTTATATGATGAGACGTGTGTAATATGATAAAGCATGGTGGATACGCCGGTGGTACTTCCTATATATAAGTGTTTTCGTTATATTACATAACGTAACGTTATCTAAACCACTCCAAACAAAATACAAGACATGACATATTTTATATAAGGCACGAGTTATTTTGGTTATTTAGTTAACCATACATCATTTCTTTAAATCATTTGATATTCATATGATTTCATAAAAGAAATATTTTTGTAAGGGATCATGGCTACTTTTGTAATAGTTGAACATTTTTATGTTACTCACATGCATTTTTAACTTTCAAAGAAACATTTAACTTTCAAAGCCATGAATCTTCATCACAAAACCGATGTTACTCACAGGCATTTTTATGTTTTATTTTCACATATGTTTCAGGAGCTAATGTTTGACTTTGAGCATGCTTCACATAGTGCGGATTTTGGCCTTAGTGACTTTAAAATTTGCAAGACAATTGTTATGTTTTTTTTTTTATTTCATTCTCCCAAGACAATGTAAACAATAATACAAAACTTTATGTACCATGTGTTGTGAAACAATAGTTCTGTGACGTGACTTCCCGACGTTTCCGTCGCGGTTTGTTGTTTTACACGGTCGGGGTGTTATAGAAAGATTGGTATCAGATCTCGTGGTTATATGGACTTAGGTTTATTAGTAATACTTTGACCTAGACTATAACCTTCCTAGGTCCCTAACACAAGTTATCTTATGTTTAGATCTTAAAACAATCCCATCACCTATCCTTAGGTGATTACCAAAACAAATTCACAAGTTACAAATGCGTTTTGAAAATCAATCATCTATCCTTAGATGATTTTTTTAGGCTTCATGCCTTCAAAGTTTTCAAAATCTCGTCAAAGTTTGGGTTTTAATGATGTGAACATGTGCAATCTGGAAGGGTGGATGCTTGTATCCTGAGTTTTCTATCTAAGGCTAGAGTGTTCATACAAATCCGCATTATTGGACTAATCACTCTTACCTGGGAACTCTTGGGGTGAGTGTCCACTTATAGGCTAAAGCACGTCTTCGCAATACATTATAAAGACGCATTTACTTTGATTAGTCACTATGTGTCGTTTGTTTGTTTGAGGTAACAAACAGATGATCACAATCCTTATGTTTCGTCGATATTTTTAATGTTTCCTTTTGACTATCCAATATCAATCTCACCCATTTTCTCTCATATTTCCTTCTCTTTTAGAATGCCTCCTCGTTGAAATGCTGCTCAGGACGCCGATATGGCAACAATGATAGCTCAGCAGATAGCTGTTGTGATACAAAATCTTATGACTCAATTAAACCAAGCCAACAATAACACAACAATGCACCTGTTTCATGTAACTTCAAACAATTCAATTTGGCTAAATTGCTCAAGTTTAGTGGTTCCGAGGGAGCCACTGGGCTCCTACAATGGTTTGAGAGTCTTGAGAGCCCATTCTGTTATGTTCAATGTCCGAATGAGCGTAAAGTAGAATTTGCTTCGAGTGTATTCCAAAAGAGGGCGCTCACGTGGTGGAACGGAGTGGTGAGAGATAGGGGTTCTGATGTTGCAATGGCTCAGACGTGGGAAGAGCTTCGAGCTCTTATGATGAAGGAATTCTACCCACACCACGAGCAAAGAGCACTTGAGAATGAATACCACGATCTGAAACAGGATAGTGGAGAACATCGTGCCTACACTGACCGTTATGAGGAGCTAAGTTTTGGTCACGCCCTAGGATAAGGCTATTGAAAAGTAAGCAATCTATCAAGACTGCACAAGGGAAACTAAAGGGAAAAAAGACTGAAACCTCCAAGAAGTCTAGGGACGTAAAGCTTACAAGAATTTGTTGTTAAAAAACCCAACCAAGCTCCTCCCAATCAACCAGCATAGCCTCCCACCAAGAGACAATATGCCGGTACTACACCTCTATGCAACAAGTGTGATAGTCATCACCAACCCTATCTACCGTGCCGTCATTGTACCAATTGTGGACGTTCTGGCCATCTGGCGATGCTGGTCGTTTTGCTCCTGCCCCGAATCTAGTGGTTCAAAATCCTGTTCAACCACAAGCCAATCCTGCACGACCCCACTACCCACCTGGATCCTGCTACAATTGTGGGATCTTACTCACTACCAAAACAACTGCCCAAAGCTGGTTAATGCAAATCCAGCCTAGGGACAAGCATTTAACATAAATGCTAATGAGGCTCGTGCTGAAAAAGACGTGGTTAACGGTACGTTCCTTGTCAATAATCAGCCTGCTTCTATTCTTTTTGATTCGGGTGCCGATAGGAGTTTTGTATCCTTAGATTTTGAGCCTTATCTTTCAACACCACGAACCAAACTAGGAAAACCCTTAACAGTGGAGATAGCTAGTGGCAAACCTCTTGTACTTAATTCTTCGTAACTGCCAATTGGACGTCAATAACCATCTTTTTTTCCATTGACCTCCCACCAATGCAACTTGGGAGTTTTGACATCATAGTAGGCATGGACTGGTTAACCAAACACCATGCTGAAGTGATCTGTTTTGATAAGATTGTTCGCGTCCCTCTTTTGTCTCGTGAAATCCTAGACGTTCGTGGAGAGAAACCCTCTCATAGCCTTAAACTCATGACATGTACCGAAGCCCAAAAATACCTACGAAAGATTTATGTAGCCTTTTTGGCACATATCGTAGAGGAGAAAAGTAAGAGTAAGAGTATTCAAGACATCCCCGTTGTTCGAGATTTTCCTAAGGTGTTTCCTGAAGAACTACTTGGTTTATCCCCAGCACGTTAAGTCGAGTTTTTTATAGACCTTGTACCTGGTGCCAACCCAATTGCTAAATCCCCTTACCGTCTTGCACCGTCTGATATGCAAGAGTTGTCAAAACAACTCCAAGAACTTTTAGACAAAGGATTTATTCGTCCGAGCTTTTCACCTTGGGGCGCTCCTATCCTATTTGTGAAAAAGAAAGATGGATCCTTTCGCATATGCATCGATTATCGTGAGCTCGACAAACTCACGATTAAAAATCGACATCCCCTACCTCGTATTGATGATCTTTTTGATCAAATACAAGGTGCTACATACGAAGGTTGATCTGCGTTCTGGGTATCATCAGCTTTGTGTATTCGATGAAGATACTCCCAAAACTGCTTTTCACACTCGATATGGCCATTATGAGTTCACTGTCATGCCCTTTGGTTTGACAAATGCTCCTGCCGTCTTCATGGACTTAATAAATAGTTTTGTAAAACTTATTTAGACAAGTTCATCATTGTTTTCATCTACGACATTTTGATATATTCGAAATCCTGAGTCGATCACAAACGTCATCTTCGTCTAACGATGGAACTCCTAAAGAAAGAACAACTTTATGCCAAATTCTCCATGTGTGAATTTGGCTAAAGGAAGTTCAATTTTTTGGGACACATTGTCAACGATCAAGGTAGACATGTAGATCCCGAAAGTCAGTGCGATTAGGGATTAGAGTACACCTACTACTCCTACCGAAGTTCGTTAATTTCTCGCTCTAGCTGGCTATTACCGCTGCTTTATCGCAAACTTCTCCAAGATTGCGGTTCCCCTCACTACTTTGACTCAAAAAATAAACCTTTTGAGTGGGGACCCAACAAGAAGAAGCTTTTTAGACCTTGAAACAAAATCTTTGTGATGCTCCTATTTTATCCTTACCCAATGGCAATGAAAACTTTATCGTATATTATGATGCATCGAATCTAGGCCTTGGCTGTGTTCTCCTGCAAAGAGACAAAGTCATAGCCTATGCATCAAGACAATTGAAAATCCACGAAAAGAACTACATAACTAATGATCTTGAGTTAGGTGTCTTTGTTTTCGCTCTCAAAATTTGGAGACATTACCTCTATCGTACAAAATGTGTGCTTTTCACTGACCACAAAAGTCTCCAACACATTCTTAATCTGAAAAAACTGAACATGAGACAACGATAGGGTTGAACTTCTAAATGATTATGACTGCGAGATTCGTAGCTGATGCTTTTAGTCGTAAAGAAATTGTCAAGCTACATTGTGTTCAAGTTTGATCTGATATCCAAACATGTATTTTTGAAGCCCAACACACTTGTGTAACCCAAGGTTTGTTGAAAAACGAACTACCCCATTATCTCGAGCTTCAGCTTGAAACAAAAGACAATGGGTTACTCACTACATGAACCGTTTATGGGTTTGAAGCCAAGACAATCTCCGCACCCTATTGATGAACGAGGCTCATGATTTTCGTTATTCAATTCATCCTAAATTCAACATAAAGTTGGCGAGTTCATAGTTTGTTTGAAAAGATTTGAAATAAATCTTTTTGATAACCGGTTTATATAATTGTTGAGAAAATGTAATAAAACCATTTTCATTGGCATGATTAACTGAAAACTCTATATTTGTAAAACTTGTCAACGTCCGCGTCGTATAAAAAGGTTTTGCAAGGACATTAATATGTGTGTCGACATAGGAAGCACTCAAGCCTAGACAATTTCCTCTGGTCCACCCGGCTGGGACAACAAAAGCACTATATGTGGCCACACAAAGACCCATGAGTGGGGCTCGCTACACCCGATAGATCTACCACTTTTGTTCCATGGTCTTATAAAAGATTAATGCGCTTAAGAGAGACCCTATTCGCACATGATCTAATATTTCATTCCATAGCTAAACCATACCATTAGAACATGTATTTCCCCCGTGAGTTGTAAAACCGAAAACGTTTTTGAAGAAAAGGGCCTAAAATCACGGAGTCTTTGTGCCTCATACAAGTGAGAATGGGCCTAGCCCGTTTGAGTCTAAAAGTAGGACCAACCAGTCCTCTTATTTGTATGCAGGACAACCCAGTCCTGTTGTAACTAGGACAATCTCGTCCCTAGTCATGAAACCCATGCACATTTCAAATACACGCGTGTGTTTTGTAAAACTGGTATGTTGAGCAAAAAGCTTTTGTAAACCATTTGAGTTTATTGAAATCCATTCGCAACATGGTTTACCATACGAATTATTGTCATCGAAATTTTGTGTACTTTTGCAAAACTTGCATGTCTTTCTACCCCCGAAAACATTTTTAAAATGTAAAACTGTAAAAAGTGGGGGTTATTTCCACAACATGACTTGCTAGCATGCAATCTAAGACATTCCTAAAACGGAATAACTTATAAGATGCTTAATATAACGTAGCTAAACTACGTGTCACCGAGCTTTACCGAATCGTTAACCATACGATTGTATGAAACTGTTGATATCTTGTTTTGAATTAACAAATCTATGGTTGTTTGATTCCATTTAATCGGGATAAACACTAAGTAGTGGAAACGACTTAGTTTCCGAGTGATTCAGAATATATATTTATATATAATTATAAATATATTTACGAAGTCATGTTAGTTGTCGTGAATAGAATACGTATACGTAACAAGTATTTATATGAAAACAATACATTGTAAACTCGTATAATGGATTTAGGTATTTTTCGGGATAGTCATCATATACGTTGGTGGATAACAATACGACTCGTCATAGTGTTTCATAAGATGTGGACATATATATATATATGTAAACGTAAGTGCGTATGTAAAGGTAGTTACCTATATGTATGTATATGTAAACGTTGTGTAGCCGAATACAATCCCGCATCATATCTCGCTTAGACGTTTAAAATAAATATAAATAGTTATATTTATTTTATAAACATTTCAAGTTGTGGATGTTTTAAATAAATATATATAATTACATTTTATTTATATAATCGTCAATTTTCAAATGTTTGAAAAAATATAAATAATTATATTTATTTTATAAAAGTGTGCAAAGTCGACGTGTGAAATAAATATTCGGATTCGTGATCTTTGAAATGAATATAAACTATTATATCTATTGTATATAAGTATTCGAAATCTCGACACTTGAAATGGATATAAATGATTATATTTATGTTGTATGTTTTTCGAATACTATACTTTTGAAAGATAATTTCCGAATTCAAACGTTAGTAAATATACATATTATATTTATCTTATAAAAGTACTCGGAATCTCAGCGTTCGAAGTAAGTATATATCTATATTTAATTTTATAACAATTACTTGGAATCGGATAGGTTTTATTTTTATAATAAAACACGTGTAACACCCCGACCGCGTAAAACAACGAACCGCGGCGAAAATGTCGGGGAGTCATGTCACATAACTATTGTCTCACAACTCATGGAATTTAAAATTTTGTTTTATTAAGTTAAATGTTTACATTGTCTTGGGATAAACAAAAACAACACATAAATAAATTGACTTTCATGTTTTAAGTCACTAAGGCCCGCGTCCATTCCTACGTGAAGCATGCATCATATTATCAAGTATTGACTCCTGAAACATATGTGAAAAGAGAGTCGGCATAAAAATGCCGACGAGTACATAGATTTTGTGAGTGTGTCAAATTCATGGCTTTGTATACATATTGCAACACCTCGTCAGACTACAAGAGTCGTTAAGTGAAAACCTCGTATCAAAGTGTTTAATATTGCAATACAATTAACCAACAAAAACTAGTTGGTTAGAGTTGTGAAAACCTTATAGCCATGAATCTTGACAAAAACGTTTCTTTTGTAAAAACCTTGTAATAGATTGATTCAAAAGAAAACTCCGTATGGTTTATATCTTTAAGTGAAAATCATTGTGTGACATTGTTTAAAAACCATTTCTCCGTGTTATAAACCATTTTTCCGTATTATATATCAATCGTCTGTGTCATAAACCAATTGTCCATGTCATAAACAAATCGTCCGTGTTTTTAATTGTGAAAACTTTTGGTTGTTCTTTAATGAACACATTCAAAGCTGTGTTGAATATCCTACCAAAGAGTATCTTTAATAGACCACCAAAGGGTCTCTTTAACTAGGCTAACAAATCAACAAATGATTTGTTAATCAGAAACAATTTCTGTCATTACCCAAACTTCCACCAAATCCAGTGAACTGTCGGATATTGGGATTGTCAATCCTATGGTACCATAACATACTACTGGTCGGCTCGGCCAAAGCTAATGAATGTCATTTGTGTTATGGATAACGCATCAACAAGTTGTTCACATTATTGACATCATATTGTTTTATATATAAACCACAGACATTGTTTTTGAAAACTTGAAAATGATTTAGCACATATGAGTCACCCCAAAACATTTTCAAAATGTAAAAGAGGGGAACTATGTACTCACTTTGAAAAACATTTTTTATATATAATCCACGTATATTGTTTTGAAATCTTGAAAATAATTGTAGGCACATATCGTCCGTGTTTTTTATTGTGAAAACTTTTGGTCGTTCTTTAATGAACACATTCAAAGCTATGTTGACTATACCACCAAAGGGTATCTTTAATAGACCACCAAAGGGTCTCTTTAACTAGGCTAACAAATCAACAAATGGTTTGTTAATTAGAAACAATTTCTGTCATTACCCAAAGTTCCACCAAATCCAGTGAACAGTCCAATATTGGGATTGTTAATCCTATGGTACCATAACATACTACTGGTCGACTCGGCCAAAGCTAATGAATGTCATTCGTGTTTTGGATAACGTATCAACAAGTTGTTCATATTATTGAAATCATATTGTTTTATATATGAAAAATAGACATTGTTTTTGAAAAATTGTAAATGATTTAGCACATATGAGTTACCCCAAAACATTTGCAAAACGTAAAAGAGGGGAACTATGTACTCACTTTGAAAATCATTTTGTATATATAAACATGTATATTGTTTTGAAATCTTGAAAATATTTAAAGGCACATATGAATCACCCTGAAACATTTTGAAAATGTAAAAGAGGGGAACTATGTACACACTTTGAAAATCATTTTGTATATTTTATAAACCATGTATATTGTTTTGAAATCTTGAAAATAATTATAGGCACATATGAATCACCCCAAAACATTTATAAAATGTAAAAGAGGGGAACTATGTACTCACATTTAAAATCATTTTGTATATATAAACCATGTATATAGTTTTGAAATCTTGAAAATAATTATAGGCACATATGAATCACCCCAAAACATTTAGAAAATTTAAAAGAGTGGAACTATGTACTCACTTGGGATTGCGAAAGTGTTCTTGATCAACGAAATAAACAAAGCTCAAGCGTGTCCTAATGTATCATATAAATATGTTAGCGTGTCGGGACTACAAACGGGATATCGCATAGAATGAAGTCTTATAACACGGTCAAAGCAAAAAATCATCGGAGTAGAATTTTCTCGGTAAGAGACAGTAGCGGTATACTACATGAAGGAATGTCGGTTCCACAGGTCATGGTGGAGCACTATACCCAGTTTTTTGGTAGTGTTGGAAGTATAAATTTGCATCCTACGCCAGATCTATTCCATAATGTATTATCGGTTGATAAAGCTTCTGCTATGGTTAGGATTGTTACGGATGATGAAATTAAACAGGCAATGTTTTCAATTGATGGGAATAAAGCTCCAGGTCCTGATGGTTACACCTCGGTCTTCTTTAAAAAGTCTTGGGATGTAGTTGGGAAGGATGTATGCAGTGCGGTACAGGAGTTTTTTCAAAATGGTAAACTACTCCGTCAACTTAACCATACGATAATCTCCTTAATCCCTAAGGTTAGTACACCATCTTCCATTATGGATTATAGCCCTATATCTTGTTGTAACACACGATATAAGTGTATCAGCAAGATTATTACAAATCGAATAAAAGAAGGGTTATGTGATATTGTGAGCATCAACCAGTCAGCCTTTGTTCCGGGTAGAAGGATTTCTGATAATATCCTCTTAACACAGGAGTTAATGCATAACTATCATCATAATAAGGGGCCACCAAGGTGTGCCTTTAAGGTGGATATTCAAAAGGCTTATGACACGGTAGACTGGAACTTTCTTGAACAGATACTGCTAGGTTTTGGATTTGATCGGAAAATGGTGAAGTGGATAATGGTTTGTGTCACATCCACGTCCTTCTCTTTGGCTATAAATGGTAATCTGTATGGGTATTTTAGAGGGTAACGGGGTTTACGACAAGGAGACCCAATGTCTCCGTACCTTTTTACGCTGGTTATGGAGGTTCTTACATTGCTTTTGCAAAAACAGAGTTCTTTGTCAGCTGAGTTTAGGTACCATAATAAGTGTGAAAATCAGCGAATAATTAATCTCTGTTTTGCTGATGATCTGTTTTTGTTTTCTCGGGGCGATCATAGATCAGCAAAAGTGCTTTTGGAGGCGCTAGACTTATTTAAGAACATGTCAGGTCTTATTCCTAGTATGACTAAAAGTACGGTCTTCTTTGGTAATGTTCCGGACATAGTGAAAGACCGAATTAGAAGCATCATCCCATTTGATGAAGGCGTGTTGCCAGTTCGCTACCTTGGAGTTCCCCTTATATCTACCAGGCTTGTTTACAATGATTGTAAGAGACTTCTGGAAAGTATGGATTTAAGAATTACCGATTGGAAAAATAAGAGTCTGTCATTTTCGGGTAGACTTCAATTGATTCGGTCGGTCTCTGTCTTCTATGCATATATATTGGGCGTCGGTCTTTATTTTACCAAAGCGCATCATTTATGACCTGGAAGAAAGAATGCGAAGATTTTTGTGGGCGCAAGGAAATAACATAAAAGGGAAAGCTAAGGTGAGTTGGAAAAAAGTGTGTATTCCTAAACAAGAGGGTGGCTTGGGTATTCGAAGGATTGGGGATATGAATAAAGCGCTTATGGTTGCGCATGTATGGAGTCTTCTTACACATAGAGAGTCTCTTTGGGTAAAGTGGATCCATTCATATCGTATACGAGATCGAAGTTTTTGGGACTTACCAATCCGAAATAACATAACATGGAGCTGGAGGAAAATGCTACAGTTAAGGCCGATTATTCAACACCATGTATGGACGAAACTGGGAGATGGTAACAAAACACTAGTTTGGTTTGATAAGTGGGATGAGATATGCCCTTTGAATTCTTTTATTACGCCACGTATGATATCGAATGCTGGATTCTATATGAACTCGAAGGTTGCGGATGTATGTGACCATGGGAGGTGGGGATGGCCGACCGAGTGGGTAAACCGATTTCCGGCTTTCCGAAACATGCCAAGTATCATACTGAGCCCGGGTTTACATGATAGAGTTGTATGGAGAACTAGATCAGGAAAGGAGATGAACTATAGTGCCGCTATAGGGTGGGATGAATTTCGACTACACCAGAATGAAGTCCCATGGGCGAGTATTATTTGGTATCCCCAATCTATTCCTCGTCATTCTTTTTTAATGTGGCTTCTTGTGAACAAAAAACTAAAAACGCAGGATGTCATGAGTCGATGGTCTTCGGCGGGTAGTCCTAATTATAACCTCATGTGCTGTTCGTTGTGTATGGGTGGTCTGGATTCTCATGACCACCTTTTTTTCGAGTGTTTATATGCTGCTCAGGTCTGGAATGGTATTCGAGATAAAGCAGGAATGGGATCGCTGCCTAACAAATGGGAAAGGATATTTGATCATTTGGTGCAATATGCGAAGTCAAAGCATGCTACTCATGTTATTGGAAAGCTTGTTGTTAGTGCGGCAACTTACTTCGTGTGGCAGGAACGAAATCAGAGATTGTTTTCTATGAAAAAAAGGAGTGTAGATCAACTCATTGAGGTTATTCTACTAACAGTTCGGATGAAGCTACATTTGATGAAATTTAAAGACACGAGTCACATTAGAGATCTTCTACAGGAAAGGAGACTTCCTAGAGGGTTGCTGATAAATGATGATGAACATGGCTAATGGTGTTACATGTGTTTTCTTTTTGTAACTTAGTGTTACGTGTATTGTCGAGTGACGTGCTTATTAAATAGGTATCTAGCGGCTGTAGGATGATTGCTTGATGAACTCTAGTATGGCTTGTCATACTTGAGAATTGAGGTTTCTGTCTACCTCACTTGTTATTTTTGGATTGATTGATATAATATTTACCGAGGTAACCCTTTACCCAAAAAAAAAAAATAAACCAAACGAGTGTTGTAACTCCTGTGATAGGGTTTAACAAACTTAACATTCTGATTTGGAAAGGATCCTAAGTGCTTTTGACCCATTCTGACTCGTTAAGGTAGTTTATGCTACTTTAACGGGTCATTAGCGTAATCGTGTGATCGGATGGTTAAACATGTCCTATGATAAGTCTTAAATGCTCAAGCATGTTTGAAAATGTTATAACATCATTTTATATGTCAAAATTGGTTACATGTGTTTAAAATGGATTTATGCGCAAAAGGGCATTTTAGTCATCATTTTTTAAGAACATAGAAGTAACTTATCATAACACTAACCAAACAATGTGAACATAAGGTATAACCTTAGTAGGTTATTCCCTATACAACTATGGTCACAAATATGTGTTTGGTCGGATCCGAAGATCGACCAACGGGTCGGCTTCGAAAGTCAAAGCGGTGGTCAAGACCGCTCGACTTACGACCCTAAATAAGCACTAAACTAGAAGTGACGAGTTAGACATGTTAAAATATGTCTAACTAAGTTTATAAAATTGATTTGGTATCAAAACTTGGTGTTTTGATACCCAAAAATAGTTTCATCGTAAAATGCACATCATGCGCATTTTGACCGAAACTTTGACTCGTCACTTCGACTACTAAACGTGGTAATCAGAAGGTGAAATCGCTAGGGACTATAACCTTCGTGATTACAATCACGTTGCAAAGTCCAATTGAACTTTGACTTGACCAAATATGGTCAGAACCAAAAGTCAATCAGGTAGCCAAATTGTTCGACTTTTACCTGAAAATAGCTAAAATAATGAAAGAACTAGGAAGAGTACTTACTCGTGTTGAAGAACACTTTCGGAACTCAAGATAGGAGTCTTCCAAAGGCTGGAAACAAGCTCCAAGAAGGATAGAAAGAAGAACTTCACACTTTGCTTTGAAGTGTTTTGAAGTGGTGTGACAAAAATGGAAGAATCATGGGATATTTATTGTATTTTAGGATTAAGGAGGTGATGACAAGTTTCCTCAAATGTGGATTAGTGTCCTAACATGTGTTAACACCAAATTAAGTGTGGCAAAGTGAGTGCTAGGTGTCAAAAATTGGAGATAGGTGGAAAACTTGGTGAAGAAGCAAAAATATTTATTATTTTTTTGACATTTTTTGTCCTTGGACTTGTATTTTCACTTGTTTGCCAATTTTAACCCCTGTAACCTAATATTTAGGTTATATAAAGGTGTTAAGACATGTGTAACTTGGATTATGCCCGAAAATGTAATGGATGTCGGTTCGTTCGGTTGTACGGTTACGCGTTTCGCAAAAATGCGTTAAACGCTTTAACGAACACAAAAATGATTGAAATTTTGCAAGGATTGACATTTTTGCATTCTCGTTAATAAAATACAAGATTTTACTGAATACAAAAATATTTGGAAATAAAACACAGGGTTTCATTGAATACGAAATTGTTTATAATTGTGTAATGGTTGAACAGGCACAAATGTCACATGTACAATGATTAAAAAGGCACAAATGTCATAGCACAATCCAAAAACAATCTGGGTTGAGCTTCGCCGTACGAATTAGCAAACTATTACATACTCAAGATCACAACTCTTCTATTTATAGGACATGCTGAGTTGGGTCTCCACTTCGTACGAGGTGTGCTCACTTCGTACGATGTGAACTGCATCACTTCGTACGAAGTGACAACACTTCATGCGAAGTGGCTATTATATACACAAAATCTAACTTCTAACATTGAAGCCCTCAAATCAGAAGGTTTCAGTCTACATCAACCAACCCCCCTTGGATATTGCCACAGTCTTGGTCAGTCTTCAAAAATACTTCATAACATTAATGTTCAAAGAAATTCTTCCTTGGTTCCCTTTGCTCCTCTGATGGAATTGGCGTTTGGTCAGTTGGAGGTGCCCATTTTAAGAATTGAAACCTTCTGATAGACGCTTTCTGCGTAACAACATCAATTCTTTATTCTTTTCATATCTACTTCATAAACTCTTTGCGTTCCAGCTCTCTCCATTTAGATCTCCACATCTTCCCTGAATTAATGCCGTGTGCATAGTAAACATTAATCACACCTTGGTATTGCATCGCTTGAGTCTTCTCCTTAGCTTCGTAGTAGATCTTGATGTAGAACAAACACTCGATATCCTTTTAAGAACAATTTACTAGCCACATCGGGTCTAGTATTCGAATCATCCTCCATAAGACTTCATCTCTAAGCACAATCACCGCTTCCCCTATTTCAATATCATACTACCACCGCCTGAAGAATTCGTAGAAATCTTGTTCAATTTTCATCAAAGGCATATTCTTCATCGCTCGTTGTCGCATAACAATCAACCTTACATCCTTTTCTTTAGTAACTAGATATAACTTGATTATCTTCTTCTGTATGTGCGGTTTCTAGTGACTAAAACCTTGAGCAGCTTCATATTCAATCAACTTCCAAAGCCTCTGATCATGAAATTTCATCAAATAATTGATTAACTTTATTTGCACAAACTCTTCAACATCCCACCATGGAAATGTCTTGATGTTGCTCAAATATCTTAAATATTGAACACCAAACTCCCTTCTAATAGCATATACGTCTAGCTCCGGAATCTAACCTCAACTAAGAATATCATCCAATGATTTATCCTGGTCGTGCGTGAAGAAAGCTAATGGTCTTCGGAATTTACGTTCTTTAGGAAGTTCATCGAACAATGATTTCTTTGCTTCAGCTATCTCTTCTTTTGATAGACGTTTCAGACTACTACCATCATTTACAGTCTCTTCAACCCTATGGTTTAACAAATCATTTGTCTCTTCTGCAAACATTTCTTCAAAGGCTGGGAAGTCGTCAGTTCCATCTCCAGAATATTTGACTGTCTGATCATCGGAATCATCCTCCATGACAACCCTATCATATGTATCTGCATCAGCTACGTACTTATAACATATTCTTAAGATTGAGAAGTACTGACCTTGAACTCGTCTTCGAAATTGAAGTCAAAAGAACTTCTTCAGCCCCTAACATCTTTGCGGTCTCTTCTTTGGTGTTATTATGTACGAATTCACCTTCTTCAACACCGTGTTCTAAGTAGAAGACCTTGGGTTGTGGCAACTCAGAAACAACTATTAATGGTGAAACAAATGTGAAGATTTCTGATTGCACTTATCATTTACTTTATCTTTCTGCTCCCCCTATCGTTGAGTATCATCCTCCTGATTAACATCATCATTTAGATATGCATCATAATCAAACAACTCGTTCAGCTTAGCATCCACAACTTTCAAACTTGTACCACCTTGGGTTTATCATCATAATCACCCTTGTCATTGTCATTTTTCTTGTCATTTCCACCGACATCTGCATCATCATCATCATAACCATCAACTTCCTCATCAATCTCAGCTTCCATCTTTTTTCTATCCAAGTACTTTTGCTTCAAAGAAATCCCAGTCATATCAACAGGTTCACCAACCAATACAAATTGGGAAATATCAACATCTACAGGCTCTGTCACTTTTTCTGGTTCAACCTCAGTAGGAATAATAACTTGTATTTCATCTATCTTGTTCTTTCCTTTACCTGCAGCTGCAGCTTCAACTTTCTTTGTTCGTTCAGCAGCTCTAGCCTTTGCCTCTTCAATCTCTATCAGATCTAATTCAGCATCAAAATCTCTCAGCTTCATATTCTTCAAACTTTCTATCTTTCCGCAATCTCTCAGCTTTCTTCAACCAACCTTCGTAATCTTTCATTCTCTGATAGAAAACTTGCTAAAACAGCTACCAAATTCTTTCTATCATGTTCAAGATATTTGATTCTGCTTTCCAACTCAGCAATCTTTGTATCGTTGAAGAAATCTCCATCCAATTCTTCATCAAAGTTAGTGAAAGGAATTTCATCGAAATTATCTGTTGGAAAAGATTGACGTCTCTAAGCGATTGTTGAGTAGATTGTTGTACAGGAGGTGTAGGCTGCTTCTGTCTTGAAATAGGACATGGCGGTGTAACATGTGGTGGTGTAACATGATGTGGTGGTGATGGTTGTTGTTCATGTGGTGGTGATTGATGTTGTATTTTAACTCTAGGTGTGACCACAGTTTCAATCTTAGGTGACCTCCTCTTTCTAAACGTACGTCTTGCTTTCTTGAGTGAAGGAGACCCTATTGTCTTTTTCTTAATATCTGAAGGCTTGCTTTTAACACGTTTACCTTTCTTTGTAGGCCTTTCAAATGTTTCTTCTGGATCAATAGGAACATATGCATCATTATCATCTCCAACCTCCTTTCGTTTCTGAATTCTGCTCTTTCTTTTTATGCAGCTTTCTCAAGATCAGTACTCTCATCTGAACTTTCTTCTTTATCACCAAAAGCTTGTTTTTCAACATCAGCAACAATCTGAACAACATTCACATCTCTTTCATTGCCAGATGTTGAAGAGAATACTTCATCATTTACGTTCACAGCTTCATCCACTAGTTCATTCACTTGAACATTTATCGGTGTCTATTCTTCATTAGTATTCTCATCCACTAACAGCGTTCTTTTAGTTACACGCTTACGATTCTATGTCTGAGCAGGTTGTTTCTTAGAGTTGATATTTCTTTTCTTCTCCTCTTTCTAAAACCAACTACTCCTCCGTGGAACACAACCATCTAACCATTCTTCTTCATCCTTCTCAGAATCACTTGTATCTTTCCTCCAGTTGGGCTTTGGTGGTGCAACATAATCTTATCATGTATAGCTCCAAAGAACTTCTTTGCTACCGGTCCAATATCTTGCTTAAAGTATTGATTCAACCTTATCAAAGTCTGACTATTCATGTGATTTAACTTCAGTTCATCATCTTTGTTTTTCTCTAATTTCGGAAACAAATCGTCTAGCATCATCTGCAAGAATCTTGGATACTGAAGAAACTTTTCTTTTGAAATATTCGACATCATCTGATTAAAAATTACTTTGGTGAAGTTCTATGGAAGATTAAACGTCACTGCTGCGATCATACACATCTGGTAATCAAATATAACATCAAAGCCTCCTTTTCTGTGACTAAGTGCAAAAATCACAGAATGTGCAAAGAATTTATAGGGCCTTCCTAGAAATGCTTTGTTGAAGTTCGCCTCATTAACATCCCATTTGTATCCCATTCTATAGAAACACCTCTTTACCAATCTCTTAGGGTAGCAAGTGAGATCACCAACTTTATCTTTGAAATCTAATACCCTTCGTATCAATTCCTCAGTGATTTTGACCATGAACTCTTTATTTCCGATTTTAACAACTGAATGTATGGCTTGCGGATCACGAACAAACTTGGTAGAATTCCAAAATCTTTCGATATGAGATGTATAGGCTTTGTGTTTATGAGTTAACACCTTCTTTCTTTATTGATATACACTCCATAAACTCCAAAATATCTCTTAAAGGAGCCATTTCCGGTATCTTAGTGTGACAAATGGCAAATAACCGGTAATTTCGTACAATTTAATCGCTAATTTTGCTTTATAATCTCATGCATATTTATCGTAATTTAATTTTGTAACTGAGTCGTACGTCATTAGGGCAAGTAAATCTGATCATAACATACATTAGTTTCCGTTACGACGCGAAACATACCAAAACAATGCCCTAAAAGTGTTGGTAGAAAGTGTTGGCCGCACTAACTGCGGTGACACTAACCGTGTCAGTAAATCCGCTAAAACGAATCAGAACAAGTAATAACGGCATGTTAATGCCATATCTGAGTCCACATATAAATGAAAACACTTATTTGAGAACAACTATTACAATAATACATAACTTTCTGGTATAACGCCTAAATTGCAAAATTGTCCATTTCTACAAAAAAGGGCGACAAATGTTGATTTGTCCGCAAGATTAATTTGGAGGATTCCGGATGTAAGAATAAGAATAAAACAATGTTAATCATCCTAAATTAATGTGAGAATAGCAAGAATGCACAAAAGATATCGTTTCCGGTCATTCGTCAAACAATACACAATTCGACAGGAAAGCAGCCGATTGTCGAAACGACGCATATTCTAGTGGCCGATAGCCTCATCCGGGCATCCAACGAACTAGTTAAGCCTCAGTTGGAACTCGGAATCCATTCAACTAACATGAGGTCACGGAAACACAACTTTCGGAAAAGTTCGACGGCGGAGCGTAAAAGTGCCGATATCGATGGAACGTTTGAAGGAAGACGTTTCGGCCATCCTAACTCATCGTATATTCGTCAGCGAACTAGTCATACATATTTTTGGATCGGAAATGCACTAAGTAGACACCATATTAATTGTGGTGGTCGAAAACAAAAGCTTCCGGTACTAAATAAATAGTTTCGTTTATTAGCGATTATTACGACGATGAGCGATCTAGCGACGTATCCGTCATCCGAAACTTATATTGGAGGATCATGTGGATTAAATACCATGTAAATACACCCTAAACTCTACTCTTATGCTTAAGATGCTAGATCATTAACCCTAATCACTATACTTAGCATAATTACCAAATTAATTACATTTTTACCATGTGTAAAAAAAATAAAATTACACTTTACCCCCCCCCCCCCCATCATGTGGACGGCGACAAGTGGGCCCCATGCCACTTGATTTTGTTGAAAATTAAAAGATTGGAAGCATGGTGTTTAGATATTTGATAGGACTTGATTTATGATGAGAATTATATAATAATTTCATAAGAGTTCTTATCATTTTCAACAACAAATATTGCAACCCTTTCTTCTCCTTGCTCCCCCTTGTTCACGGCTACAATACCACCACCATACACCACCATTGTGCCACCCTAAAACACCACAATCTCTACACTTTAAAGCCTAATCAAGTTCATTAAAGAAGCTAGCAAGGATGGAGAGCATTAGGGCTTCTTAAAGAGCTTCATTTTCTTCCAAATCATCAAGAAACTTGTGCACCCTTTGTAAGCTAAACTCATCCATAATCTAACTTATTTTTGTTCTTAGATTATTAATGTACAAGTTGATCATCTTGAAAATCAAGAAAAGATAAACCAAAAACCCTAACACACATAACACTAAATATTGTTTATTTTGTGTTGATTATATGTTTATATGATAGTTAGTTAGCATGTTGAAGTTGTTTGTGTTAAAAGTGTGATATAAAAGTTGGATGATCTTGTGTGATTTAGTATAAAATGAAGATTTAAACATGATAAGGTTTAAATCTAAACAAGATCATCAACTACATTATCCATGAAAAATACTACAATTTAAAGATAATTTTTATGCATATGAATAATTTTATAAGAAGTAAACACTTGTATTTAAGTTGTAATCACCTTAAAAATTTATAGTAATCAAAGGGTTAAATGCATGAACTTGATTAAATAACATGCTAAAGTAGTGATTTGAAATGGTTAATAAATATTGAAAACCCTCTTGATTTACTAGGAATTTTAACAATAAAAAGTCATGGATGATGATAGATTATAAAATAAATATTAAATGGATTGTTGATGATGATTATGAGCTTAAACAGATTTTAAATACGTTTTTGAAACGTGGAAAACGCCATAGTTTAGGGGAAACTATGGCGGAATTTTTTAAAAATATAATCGCGATTAAGACATGAATAGTGGGGTGATTAGTGGGACTAAACGCGATTAGTAACTTAAATCATCATTAAGTAGACTCTAATGACAAGGTTATCCCTAAATGGCCAAGTGTTTAACAAAGTTATAAATATATATTTATAAGTAAAATAAACGTTTTTTTTTACAAATATATATTTCTACTTGGATAATAATACAAGTATATATTTATACATTTGTTACCAATAAATTTGTATGTATACATGTGTGTATTGTATGTGTATGTATTAGAAACTTAGGGTATTCACAATAAAAATACCCAATCATATACAAAATACAAACACTTAATCAATACACTAAGTTTGGTGACATAACAAATATATCCTTGAAAAGCGTCGAAACAATAATCGGACAATCGAAACGATGCGAACATTAGGCGAACATTCAAGATTACACCGTCGCGTCATGACCAACAGGTGAATCGCCGGCACGAAAGTCATTACAACAACGGGCGATTCTCGACGAAAACGAACATGTAATGAACGACGCCGACGGCAAGTCTAAATATATATATTTAGACATTAAACATATATATATATATATGTTTATCGAAATCAAAATCCGAACAGTTAAAAATATAAAAAGTTAGAAAATTATAAGTAAATACTTATAAGAAAATGGGCTTTTAATAAATAAATGTGGGCTAGGCCCAAATCGTAAAAGTCTTGGACAAGGCCCAATTCCTAAATATGTATGGATGAGGCCCACAACGAATAAAGGCCCAAAAATATAAATTACATGGTCTAGGCCCAAAAATATAAATTACATGGGCTAGGCCTAATGACAAGAAAACATGGGCTAGGCCCAAAGACATAAAATACATGGGCTAGGCCCAATGACAAGAAAACATGGGTTAGGCCCAAATACATAGATGACATGGGCTAGGCCCAATGACAAGAAAACATGGGCTAGGCCCAAAGACATAGATGACATGGGCTAGGCCCAATGACAAGAAAACATGGGCTAGGCCCAATGACATGTGAAGGGCAAGGCCCAGTTCACACATGATTTGAAAACAATAATATATATATATTTTTAAGAAATATATGTAACAATATTAATCGGACAAACAAACTACCAACACTATGATAATATTTTAAGTTGTTCTATCGTAACAAAGAAATACATAACAAGTATTCAAGATGAACAACGAGTACAAGGTCCATTGAGACCTAGGTGTCTAATGAAACCAATACGTATGTAGGTTACATACGTTGCGGACACCGATCGATAAACAGTACGACTTAACGGAACGCAAAAAACTGCGAGTTCATGTCCCTCCTTTAACTATTTCAAGTTTTGTTTTAAACTATAGAGGGGAAATACATGTCATGTCAAAACAGTATGTTAGCTATGGGTTAGTAGATAACAGATCACTGTGCGTAAGTAGGATGATGACACTAGTAACCATTAATCACTTAGTGACCAAGGTGCAAAAGAAGTAGATCTATTGAGTTTGAGACCCGCTCCACTCCTGGTTGGTATACCCTTCGGAGTGCTTTTGTGATCCAATGATGTCAAAGTAGTCTCGGTTTGGTTACTTACTTATGGCACAAGTATGTCAGGGTGCTCGCGACACACTGATAGATCCTTAAATAACTCATTGATGCTAATAACATACTCGGATTTCAATGCAGGATTTCAAAGATGACATTTTGATACGAAAACATTTAACTACATGAACTTGCAAACTTTATGTTGACTTTTAAAAATTACATGTATTTCAGGACGCAAGACTTGACCTGGTGATAGGATCCGAGTATGGGATTTGTCAAGACAACGATGCACCACTTTTGGAGGGTTTGCCTTTTATATCCCAACTTCGTATGGGTATATGGGGTCAAAGCCTCATTATGAAATTGTGATGAAAACAATATCTTATTTTGGAACAAGGTGTTTTAAACTATGTTTGTAAGTGGTAATCTGAAACAGATAACAATGTGATTTCACTTTTGTAAGCTATAAATGTGTAATGAAACTTAGTAATGGGATGACATCGTTGTTATTTAATATTGTTTACTAAATCGGATGCAATGATTACCTAATAGTCACACACTTGCGCTTCCGCTACGACCGGGGTGTGACAGGTTGGTATCAGAGCTCCGATTGTAGTGAACCGGGGATAAACTTTATATTAAAAGTTGGTCTACAATCACCAGGGACTCACACATGAAAACAAGCTTTAAAACATAAAAGAAATGATTTGGAATTACAACAAGATAACAAAAAGGTTTTCATTGTGTCACGATAACATGAGGATCTATCACATGAGCTCAACTATAAGTAACGAGCAGGATCAACACATGATTAATCTATGAGAAATAGACACATTACATTATAAGACTATGTGTCATGGACACGTTACAAAGATAGAAATCCTGGCTAGATGGGATTTTATGTGATTATATATATAAATTATTTGTATATGTGTTGTACGAAATATTTTTACAAGAACAAAATACATTCGACTATGGCTATTATTATTATTATTCGTGACTCGCACAATGAGAATTATGACCTCGCGTCTATTGCGGAGCTTATGGCGAACGTGGTTCCTAAGTGAGACCTTAGGATCGATTCCACATAAGGTGGTTGCTTTTCCCGCAGATGCGGAGATGCCTGGCTTCGGTAGTGACAAAGAGGTGGAGGTGGTAGCCTTGGACAACAACTCTATTAGCGGGATGAGGTCCCTGTGACCCATATTAATCATTAATAACGACACGTCCAGACAAGGAAAGGTGAAGACTCATCTTGAAGGTGCCCCTCCAGTTGTTATTGTTGCAAATTCTCTCTATTTCTAAATCTGTCTAACGACGTGCCTTTTCACGAGTAATGTCAAGGGACGATAGCAGGCGGACCTTCACGAAGGTCCCTTCTATGTTGAAGGTATGTTGACAATAACGTCCTCTCTCTCTTACTGGTCGTCGTCTTTGAACGGTAGAACACTAGGGTGACCATGCAAGGCAATTTATTATTACGGGGGCCCACGTAATAATAACTTGCAGTGGATGAGAATCCTGGTGGGCTATGCGGGTCAAGTTAAAGATCACTACTCATTCGAAATTGTAAGGTTGTTCGAGTTTCTATGTAGTGGGACACTAACCGGGGTGGTTGCTATCCCTACGATACAGAAACACCACATGTATTTGTTCGCATCTAACATTCGACCTATATCACGAGTCGTTTGAGACTAGTCATCTAAAAACTGATTGGCCACCCAACGAGGATATTTCCTCAATGGTCTAGAGTTCTTGTACATGGGTTGGTTCCATGGTATCTATGGTACCTCATCTTATTTATTGGAAAGAGATTACATTAAACTCCGTCTTTTGACATTTGTCTTATTCCAAGGGATGTTATGGCACGAGCCATGCTTCAACACCCTCATTGCATTCTATTCGAGATCTATGGAAATTATAACAATCTAGCTGGAGCTTGTGGAGCTTAAGGGATATCAAAGTATTCGTCACATGGGTTGGTGTGGCGAAGGACCTTTTTTCCTAATTTGGACGATCGAGGTCCATGAAGTATGGAATACATGCTATAAGATTAGAGACGATCGTTTGGTTTCTCCTCCTCAACGAGTAATTTCCTTTCCAATTAGACATATGGCCGATACACGCAATAGGTACCACGAATCTTGGATTGTTGTTATTCACGTTGTCATTGTCTCAAACATGTTTGAACAATGCAATCTTGAGGTTTCCATGACCGATGTCATTCTTTATCCTTAGGCACATGGTAGACTATATTTATCCAAATATATGTCTAACTTCTTTTAATCTTGGGTATTAAGAAGAAACATGGCGCCAAAAGGGAAGGTTACACCCGAAAGGGGTTAGTTAATCCCTGACTTACTGGTAAGCCGAACTAGAACCCTTATGGAAGGACATACGGTTACACCTGAAGATGCGATCATACAAGGTCTTAAATTCTGAGGCCTTCCCGGACAGTAAGCCGCGAGACCTCATTGGTGCGAGAGGGGCAGTAGGTTAGGTCTGCTAAGTAAAGACAACATCAGTTAGCAATGCTAGTAAATGCACTCCTGAGTAAATGATTAGGTAAACAGAGAGTCTCCTGCTGAATGCAACATTAACTTGGTGAAATCCTCAAGTAGAACTTTAAGGAGTTATACTATGAAGAGGTCATCATGGGGAACTCAAAAATCTTACGCGAGAAGAGCATTACTCGCTGATTGGAATTCCAAGGGTAGACACGGAATCCTAGAACTCGATCATGATTGCAGCCAACGTTGTTGGTTACACACGACGCTTTCACGATCTCTCCAGAGTTGTTCCATACTTGGGAACACCTGAAATCAAACGCATTGAGTGCTACATTTGGGGCTTAGCCTCTAAGAACCAAAACATGACCACATCATCCCACCCTACCTTCATCACTCAAACAGTAACTCTCGCAGTTAGTCTCACCAAGGATGCGGTGAGAATGAGAATTATCAAAGAAAGGTGCGGAAAGGAAGGAAACGCATGTGGAACCTACTAGCGACGGGAGGCGAAAATACTCACCCCTTATGGCAGGATCGAGAGTGAGTAACAAATGAAAGGGAACTCCGGTGATGATAGAAACGAAGGCCACTTCAAGCATGAACGTCTTAAGAATGAATCAGGCAAGCGAATTAAAGTGTGAGTGACCATAAACTATGGATACCCCACAAGATCCTGATGTTCTCATGCGTACGTTCTACTCTACATACATTATGTGTCAATTCTTTTAATACCAACAACGAGCTTAGCTAGTGCCTACCGGTGTTAAGCTTATACTCGAATTAGAGTCTTGTAAATTAGACACGTTATCAAGTTAGCTAATGGAGAATTAGCGTTAGACTCGTCTCGTCGATATGAATCCAATGATATATAATGTCCAAAAGAAAAAAAGTTCCTAAAAATCACACGATTCTAACCGTGCAATCGGTTTGTAAAATTATTTACGGATCAATTTATGTGTACCAAAATGTTTATTACTCAGCCTTAACTTTCTACCTTTTCGGTCCAACTCGGAACAGTACCCAATTCGAAACAATAGTCCGAGATGGTAATCCGAATTGTTATTCGAGATGGTGATCCGAGATGGGAATTCGTTTGAAATGAGGTATTTGAGATGTAATTCGCAACAGTAATCCGAGATGGTCCAAAATCCATACCAAAGATCCGAGATGCACTGTTTTGATCCCTGGGTCATGAGGAATCATTAAAAGGTCACCGACGCGTTTCCTATCAACCAACATTTCGCATCCATCTTGTTTGATACCAGTGCCGATTTTAGTTCATCTCCATAGAATGCAAAATATACTTGACCTAGAGTCAAGTAAGATAGACGTCCCCTCATTCTATAGGATTTACCAATGGTAAATTAGTCAAGTTAGGGGAAGTTATAAAAGGATGCGCTTTGGAACTTGGAGAACGAGAATTTAATATCGATCTTTTACCCGTTTATGTGGGTTGTTACGATGTAGCTTTTGGCATAGACTTGTTGACGTATAACCGAGTGGAAGTAGGTTGTCCTGAGAAAACTATTCGCATCCCCCTGCCAGACGAAGAAACACTTGTAGTACACGTAGAGAAGCTCGAGACGCCCTTACGAGTAATTAATTATATGAAGGCCAGAAGTGCCTACAGAAAGGTTGCATAGCCTTTCTAACTCATGTAGTCGACAAGGAAGCTGAGGAGCCAAAATTGGAGGAAATAAATGTTGTGAAGGAATTCCCTCGAAGTCTTTCCAATAGACTTGTCTGGATTACCTCCGCAACGACACGCAAACTTTCGCATTGATTTGGTACCAGGAGCAGCACCAGTAGCGAAGCCTCCATACCGATTAGCTCCGTCATAGATGCAAAGACTATCTACACGACTTCAAAAGTTGTTAGACAAAGGATTCATAAGACCGAATTCCTTGCCTTGGGGAGCTCCGGCGCGGTTTATGAAAAAGAAGGATGGAACCTTCTGAATGTGCATAGACTACCGGGAACTAAACAAGTTAACCATCAAGATGTTGTACCCATTACCGAGGATTGATGATTTGTTCGATCAATTACAAGGGTCGAGTTTTTATACAAAGAATTGATTTAAGATCCGGGTATCATCAGTTAAGAATCCAATCGGAAAGTATTCCTAAGACGGCATTTAGGACTCGCTAAAGTCATTATGAGTTCCTTGTTATGCCTTTTGGTCTGACAAATGCCCTTGCAGTATTCATGGATTTAATGAACCGGGTATGTAAGCTATACCTCGACAAGTTCGTGATCATCTTTATAGATGACATATTAATATACTCACGAACTGAGGAAGAACACGATCAACACTTGAGAACTATACTGGAGTTGCTAAAGAAGGAGCAATTATATGCTAAGTTCTCGAAAATGCGAATTTTGGATTCGCGGGGTACAATTTCTTAGTCACGTGGTGAACGAGAATGGAATACATGTTGACCCTTCGAAGATCGAGGCTCTAAAGAATTGGACCACGCCAAGAACCCCTAAGGAAATACGACAATTCCTAGGTTTAGTGGGATATTACAGAAGATTTATTGAGAACTTCTCAAAAGTTGCTCAGCCGCTAACCTCACTTACACAGAAGGACAAAAAGTTTGATTGGGGAGAAAAACAAGAATGGAAGTTCCAAGTATTAAAAGAGAAATCATGTAAGGCACCGATATTATCACTCCTAGACGGTATCGATGACGTTGTGGTGTACTATGATGCATCGCATCAAGGCTTAGGTTGTGTGCTAATGCAACGTGAAAAAAGTCATTGCGTACGCGTCACGTCAGTTGAAAGTTCATGAAAGGAATTATACCACACATGACCTAGAATTAGGTGCATTGGTATTTGCCTTGAAGACCTGATGTCATTATTTATATGGCACTAAGTATACCCTATTCACGGATCATAAAAGTCTTCAACATATATTCAACCAATTGGAATTGAATATGCGCCAATGACGTTGGGTGGAACTGTTGAATGATTATGACTGTGAGATCAAGTATCACCCAGGCAAGGCAAATGTTGTGGCAGATGCCTTGAGCAGGAAAGAACGAGTCAAAACATTATGCGCACGAGCTTTGGAAATGACGATCCAGACGAACTTTATAGATCGAGTGCGCGAAGCACAACAAGAAGCATTGAAACCAGAAAACATTCCAGCGAAATCATTAAAGGGGATGGAAAAACAATTGGAACCGAACAAGGATGGAACTCTATATTTCATGGGAAAGATCTGGATTCCCTATTATGGTGAGTTGCGAGACTTGGTGCTAGATGAAGCACACAAGTCAAGGTACTCGATACACCCAGGATCGGACAAAATGTACCAGGATCTGAGAGGATATTATTGGTGGCCTAACTCAAGGGAGATATTGCAAACTATGTTGGGAAATGCTTAACTTGTACAAAGGTTAGGGCCGAATACCAAAAGCAATCTGGGTTATTACAACAACCTGAGATCCTGGTCTGGAAGTGGGAACAAATATCAATGGATTTCATTAAAAAATTACCTCTCGAGGTCATGACATGATCTGGGTTATCATTGATCAGTTAACCAAATCAGCTCACTTTTACCCATCCGCGAGAAAGACAGCACGGAAAAGCTAGCTGAACTATACCTGAAGGAAATTGTGGCACGTCATGGTGTGCCAATCTCGATAATCTCTGATAGAGATGGTCGCTTTGTGTCATGGATCTGGCAATCATTTCAAAATTCATTTGGTTCTCGCTTGGATTTAAGCACAACCTTTCACCCGCAGACCGATGGTCAAAGCGAGTGAACCATCCAAACATTAGAAGACATGCTTCGGGCCTGTGTGATGGATTTGGGCGGAAACTGGGATACTCATTTACCGTTGGTAGAGTTTTCCTACAATAACAGTTATCACACCAGTATCAAGGCTGCTCCATTCGAAGCACTCTATGGACGAAAGTGCCGATCGCCATTATGTTGGGCGGAAGTCGGTGACAGACAACTCATTGGTCCCGAACTAGTACAAGAGACCAAGACAAGATACTCAAGATCCGTGAGCATATCAAAACGGCCCGACATAGACAAAAGAGCTACACAGATCGAAGACGCAAACCATTATCCTTCGAGGTGGGAGATAAAGTATTGTTAAAGGTCTCACCTTGGAAAGGCGTAGCTAGGTTCGGGAAGTGCGGAAAGCTCAACCCGAGATATATTGGACCTTTCAAAATTCTGGCAAAGATTGGTACAGTGGGTTACAAGTTAAAACTGCCAGAGGAACTCAATAACGTACATGACGCATTTCATGTGTCCAATCTGAAGAAAAGTCCGACTAATGACACAGTTACCATTCCAGCAGATGAGATTCATGTTGATGATAAATTACAATTCACCGAAGAACCAGTTGAAGTCATGGACTGGAACGTACAAAAGACAAAAAGAAGCCAAATCAAACTGGTGAAGATTCGCTGGAATTCGCTTCACGGTCCCAAGTATACGTGGGAGCATGTAGATCAAATCAAGTCAAAATACCCCCACCTGTTCGAGATGACTCCTTCAGTGGATGCCTCAAGTTGAATTTCGGGACGAAATTCTTTTTAACAGGGGGAGTATGTGACAAATGGCAAATAACCGGTAATTTCGTACAATTTAATCACTAATTTTGCTTTATAATCTCATGCATATTTATCGTAATTTAATTTCGTAACGGAGTCGTACGTCATTAGGGTAAGTAAATCTGATCATAACATACACTGGTTTTCGCTACGACGCGAAACATACCAAAAAATGCCCTAAAAGTGTTGGTAGAAAGTGTTGGGCGCACTAACTGCGATGACACTAACCGTGTCGGTAAATCCGCTAAAACGAACCAGAACAAGGAATAACAGCATGTTAATACCATATCTGAGTGCACATATAAATGAAAACACTTATTTGAGAACAATTATTACAATAATACATAACTTTCCGGTATAACGCCTAAATTGCAAAATTGTCCGTTTCGACCAAGAAGGCGACAAATGTCGATTTGTCCGCAAGACTAATTCGGAGGATTCCGGATGTAAGAATAAGAATAAAACAGTGTTAATCATCCTAAATTAATGTGAGAATAGCAAGAATGCACAAAAGACATCATTTCTGGTCATTCGTCAAACAATGCACAATTCGACCGGAAAGCGACCGATTGTCGAAACGACGCATATTCTAGTGGCCGATAGCCTCATCCGGGCATCCAGCAAACTAGTTAAGCCTCATTTGGAACTCGGAATCCATTCAACCAACATGAGGTCACGGAAACACAACTTTCGGAAAAGTTCGACGGCGAAGCGTAAAAGTGCCGATATCGATCGAACGTTTGAACGGAAGACGTTTCGGCCATCCAAACTCATCGTATATTCGTATCGCGAACTAGTCATACATATTTTTGGATCGGAAATGCACTAAGTAGACACCATATTAATTGTGGTGGTCGAAAACAAAAGCTTCTGGTACTAAATAAATAGTTTCGTTTATTAGCGATTATTACGACGATGAGCGATCTAGCGACGTATCCGTCATCCAAAACTTATATTAGAGGATCATGTACCATGTAAATACACCCTAAACTCTACTCTTATGCTTAAGATGCTAGATCATTAACCCTAATCACTATACTTAGCATAATTACCAAAATAATTACATTTTTACCATGTGTAAAAAAATAAAATTACACTTTACCCCCCCCCCCATCATGTGGACGGCGACAAGTGGGCCCCATGCCACTTGATTTTGTTGAAAACTAAAAGATTGGAAGCATGGTGTTTAGATATTTGATAGGACTTGAATTATGATGAGAAATATATAATAATTTCATAAGAGTTCTTATCATTTTCAACAACAAATATTGCAACCCTTTCTTCTCCTTGCTCCCCCTTGTTCACGGCTACAATACCACCACCATACACCACCATTGTGCCACCCTAAAACACCACAATCTCTACACTTTAAAGCCAAATCAAGTTCATTAAAGAAGCTAGCAAGGATGGAGAGCATTAGGGCTTCTTAAAGAGCTTCATTTTCTTCCAAAATCATCAAGAAACTTGTGCACCCTTTGTAAGCTAAACTCATCCATAATCTAGCTTATTTTTGTTCTTAGATTATTAATGTACAAGTTGATCATCTTGAAAATCAAGAAAAGATAAACCAAAAACCCTAACACACATAACACTAAATATTGTTTATTTTGTGTTGATTATATGTTTATATGATAGTTAGTTAGCATGTTGAAGTTGTTTGTGTTAAAAGTGTGATATAAAAGTTGGATGATCTTGTGTGATTTAGTATAAAAATGAAGATTTAAACATTATAAGGTTTAAATCTAAACAAGATCATCAACTACATTATCCATGAAAAATACTACAATTTAAAGATAATTTTTATGCATATGAATAATTTTATAAGAAGTAAACACTTGTATTTAAGTAGTAATCACCTTAAAAATTTGTAGTAATCAACGGGTGAAATGCATGAACTTGATTAAATAACATGCTAAAGTAGTGATTTGAAATGGTTAATAAATATTGAAAACCCTCTTGATTTACTAGGATTTTTAACAATAAAAAGTCATGGATGATGATAGATTTATAATATAAAATCAATATTAGATGGATTGTTGATGATGATTATGAGCTTAAACAGATTTTAAATACGTTTTTGAAACGTGGAAAACGCCATAGTTTAGGGGAAACTATGGCGAAATTTTCTAAAAATATAATCGCAATTAAGACATGATTAGTGGGACTAAACGCGATTAGTAACTTAAATCATCATTATGTAGACTCTAATGACAAGGTTATCCCTAAATGGCCAAGTGTTTAACAAAGTTATAAATATAATATTCATAAGTAAAAAATAAATGTTTTTTTTACAAATATATATTTCTACTTGGATAATAATACAAGTATATATTTATACATTTGTTACCAATAAATTTGTATGTATACATGTGTGTATTGTATGTGTATGTATTAGAAACTTAGGGTATTCACAATAAAAATACCCAATCATATAAAAAATACAAACACTTGATCAATACACTAAGTGTTGGTGACATAACAAATATATCATTGAAAAGCGTCGAAACAATAATCGGAAAATCGAAACGAAGCGAACATTAGGCGAACATTCAAAATTACACCGTCGCGTCGACGACAAACGGGTGAATCGCTGGCACGAAAGGTCATTACAACAACGGGCGATTCTTGACGAAAACGAACATGTAATGAACAACGCCGACGACGAGCCTAAATATATATTTAGACATTCAACATCTATATATATATATGTTATCGAAATCAAAATCCGAAAAGTTAAAAATATAAAAATCTAGAAAATTATAAGTATATACTTATAAGAAAATGGGCTTTTAATAAATAAATGTGGGCTTGGCCCAAATCGTAAAAGTCTTGGACAAGGCCCAATTCCAAAATATGTATGGATGAGACCCACAACGAATAAAGGCCCAAAAATATAAATTACATGGCTAGGCCCCACGACATAAATACATGGGCTAGGCCCAATGACATAAATACATGAGCTAGGCCCAAAGACATAAAAACATGGGCTAGGCCCAATGACAAGAAAACATGGGCTAGGCCAAAGACATAAAATACACGGGCTAGGCCCAAAGACATAGATGATATTGGCTAGGCTCAACTACAAGAAAACATGGGCTATGCCCAATGACATGTGAAGGGCAAGGCCCAGTTCACACATGATTTGAAAGAAATAGTGTGTATATATATATATAACAATATTAATCGAACAAACAAATTACCAACACTATGATAACATTTTAAGTTGTTCTATCTTAACAAAGAAATACATAACAAGGGTTCAAGATGAACAACGAGTACAAAGTCCGTTGAGACCTAGGTGTCTAATGAAACCAATACGCATGTAGGTTACATACGTTGCGGACACCGATCGATAAATAGTACGACTTAACAGAACGTAAAAACTGTGAGTTCATGTCCCTCCTTTCAACTATTTCAAGTTTTGTTTTAAACTATATAGGGGAAATACATGTCATGTCAAAACAATATGTTAGCTATGGGTTAGTAGATAACAGATCACTATGCGTAAGTAGGATGATGACAATAGTAACCACTAATCACCTAGTGACCAAGGTGCAAAAGAAGTAGATCTATTGAGTTTGAGACCCGCTCCACTCCTGGTTGGTATACCCTTCGGAGTGCTGACAGATCCTTCAATAACTCATTGATGCTAATGACATACCCGGATTTCAATGCAGGATTTTAAAGATGACATTTTGATACGAAAACATTTAACTATATGAACTCACCAACTTTATGTTGACTTTTAAAAATTACATGTATTTTAGGACGCAAGACTTGAGCTGGTGATGGGATCCGGGTATGGAATTTGTCAAGAGAACGATGCACCACTTTTTGGAGGGTTGGCCTTTTATATCCCAACTTCGTATGGGTATATAGGGGTCAAAGCCTCATTATGAAATTGTGATGAAAACGGTATCTTATTTTGGAACAAGGTGTTTTAAACTATGTTTGTAAGTGGTAATCTGAAACAGATAACAATGTGATTTCACTTTTGTAAGCTATAAATGTGTAATGAAACTTAGTAATGGCATGTCATCGTTGTTATTTAATATTGTTTACTAAATTGGATGCAATGATTACCTAATAGTCACACACTTACGCTTCCGCTACGACCGGGGTGTGACACTTAGTGTCAAGTACATAGCACTTATTATGTACGGGCTCAAATATCGATTTCTTTTCCTACAAAACCATAACAACAACACTTAGCAAAATTTAACAAAAATTACCAAACTTTTAGTGCGAAGTGTAGTTTGAGCGAAGTAGGTTTAGAGCGAAGTGGACACAATCCTCTTCGTACGGGTGAAGTAACATTTTTGCCAAACCAAAACCAAATCCACTTCGTGCGAAGCTCGACAAAACAATCAAACCATGTCACTTCGTGTGAAGCGAACTAGTCATTTCATACGAAGTGAGTCCCACTTCGTTCGAAAATAGTTTTAACCAAGAATTTGAATTTGATTGTTTTTATGAAACTAAAGGTCCTATAAGATTCTAACAACACCGATTAACATGTCAATTTTACCTTTTACCGGCTAGATTTACCTAGATCTACGTTTTAGGTTCAAGATTATCGAAAACGTTCAAATACGGTCCAAATCTAGATCTTATACCTTCACCATTGAAAGAGGTGTGTAAATCAACCTCCCCAATGTAAATTTTGGCAGTATAACGACTTAGATCGCAGAAAATTCATAGATCGCTCAAAGGACACTCAAATCGCACGAAGAGTATAAGACAGTGAAATGAACATCTCGTGCGATGTGGTCCTTTATATAGTGTAATTGATTCACTTTATACGAAGTGATTCACTTCGTGCGAAGTGTTTCACTTCGTGCTATGTGGGACCATTTCATGCGAAGTGACATGCAATTTTTCAAAATCTCAACTTTTTCGAACATTTTATCAGTTTTAACAACCTACTCAGTTGACCAAGTCTATGTTAATGACCCTGGTTAGCTGATTTGATTACTAAGTCTAAGCTAATGACCTTGGTTGAATACTTTAAGCATTAACTGATGTTTTCAGGCAATTTTAAGTTTCAAATTAATGAACTTTTGATCTTTTCAAAATATTTTCTCATTTCAAATAAGCTCCCAACCCGTTTTCCTCTGGATTTCCTTCAGCATACCTCTTTGGACTTTGAATATCCGCTTTCCATCATCGGTAGTCGAAACTAAGATAGAAATAAAATCTTTTGATTTTTCCAAAGTTTACGCTAAAACACACTAAAAGTCTTTTTGGCTTTTTCTAAAATGAAATGCAATAACTATGTGCAAACATGTTACAGACATAATTTTTGTGAGTTTGTGTAAGAGGATCATATTAGTTTACGAGACAAATCACTAGTACCGTTGATTTTGATAAAACTTTATGTTTCAAACAAATTCACTTAGCAGTATTCTGATCCACTTAAACCTCTACACATTGCCCAATTCCTTCCAGATATGTTAATTCGATGTTTTAGGACTTGACTTAACAGTGTTTCCTATCTAAGAATATATACTCCCGTACCAAGATTCTCTGGATTCCCTCTTATAGGTGAATATATTATAACTGATATCTGTATCTGGGTTGTGCGAGACATTGAGAGCTCAGGCTAGTACCATCGTACAGATAGAGAGATGAAGGCTCGACTTAAAAGTGGTGTTCGATATTTTGGAATCTTTTGACTCAATTGTCAGATCTTTTAATACTTCCAATTTAATGCAGTTTTTAAGGTTTAAAAGCAAAAGTATTCTACAAGTTCTAGGCCATTTCTTACGCAAAATCAGAAGAACTTGTATAATACCCCATATATCAATTATCCATAAAGACCTAGTATCTCAGAATTCGGCAATCTCCCAGAAGAAATTTCGGTGTACTACAACCATATATCCAAGAGATGTTAACCCACTAATTAAGAAGTTTTTCTTCATTTTTATATCTCAGAAACAATCTACTGAACGTGCGAAGCCTATTGGCACATCATTAGTGAGACCTGTTTAAACATTTTGACACTACATTTCTTTAGCATACTATGATAGTCCACTAATGTACTATCATTTCCTCTTTTTACACGAAAATTCTTTTTGTCTTTTTCATGTTTTTGTATGTTTTCAAATTTTTATATGTTTTTGTATTTTTCACAACATTTCTCCCCCTAAAATCAAAAACATATTTTTGGATTTTTGTTTTTAAAGAAAGAAATTCTAAAAACAATAAACTTTGACAAACCAATGAGGATCACGTCAACTCGTCATCCGCCTCGAATTCAACCTCCTCTAAAATCCCCCCTGATGTCAGATTTTTCAACCAGTTAAGTTTCAAAAGATATCCGAATGTTGCTCTATCAAAAGCTTTGGTGTAAAAATCTGCCTTTTGTTCATCAGTGTGTATTTTTTCTATTCGAACCAACTTTTTCTCGTAGCAATCACGAATAAAGTGGTGTCGAATTTCAATATGTTTAGTTTTAGAGTGTTGAACCTAGTTTTTAGTTATGTTTATAGCAGCCTCATTATCTACATATATGGCGTAGCAAAAAACTGCAATCCATAGTCTCTCATCTGTTGTTGTATCCACAAGATTTGGGAACAACAACTGGAAGCTGAAACGTATTCCGCTTCGCAAGTAGAGAGAGAGACCGTGGTTTGCTTCTTGCATTACCACATCGTGTGCCAAAGATCTGGCAACAAGGAGTTGTAGATTTAGCATTTAATCGATAGCACCCGAAATCAGAATCAGAATATCCAACGAGGTTGCAATCATCGTTCCATGGATACCACAAGCCGGTGCTTGGGTAACCCTTCAAATATAGAAGAATCCGCTTGACGATCAACATGTGAGATACTTGTTGACTTGATTAATATCGGGCGCAGAGCATGTTGGATGCATGACATCCGGCGTAGATGATGTGAGGTACATTATAGATCCAATCATTGATCGATATAAGGTCTCGCAATCTTCACTCCTTTCTCATCTGGTCCGATGTCGTGATTTAGTGCCAATGGGGTAGACAATACTGATGTTCCCGACATATCGAATTTCTCCAATACATCGTGCACATACTTCGTCTAATGGATGAAGATTCCATTAGGTAATTGATCAACCTGAAGTCCCAAAAAAACTTCATCTCCCCCATTGAACTCGTTTCAAAATTCTTTTGCATGACTTTCTCTAAGTCTTTACGCAGCTCATCGTTAGTCGAACCAAAGATTATGCCATCCACATAGATTTGTACGTTAATCAGATCTCCATTCATTTCCTGTGTAAAGAGGGTACTATCTACTGTTCCTCTGGAGAAACCGTTCTCTAGAAGATGTTGACAAAGCGTCTCATACTAGGCTCTCAGGGCCTAGTGCAAACCGTATAACGCCTTATCCATTAAGTAAACCTTTTCTTTGTGTATCGGATCGACAAACCTCGGCGGTTGTCCAACGTACACCTCCTCTTTCCCCTTTCTATATAGAAATGCGGACTTCACATCCAATTGTTATACCTTGAAACCTTTCCATGATGCAAATGCCTGGAAAATGCGATAGCTTCTAATCGTGCGACAGGAGCGTAGACCTCTGTATAATAATTGCCCTCTTGCTAGTGAAAACCTTGGACAACGAGTCAAGCTTTATTGCGAACAACCACTCCTCTATCATCTCATTTACACTACTTGTAGTTATCCGGTAGGTCGACAAGCTTCCAGACTCCAAGTTTTTCAAACTGTTGCAGCTCTTCCTGCATTGCGTTTACCCAACTTTCCTTAGTAAGCGTAGCGCGTCTTTGTGCGATTTAGGCTCAACCTGTGAAATAAAACAACTATATGAGCAAGCTTCTTGAATATGTGCAACTTTAGTATAAAAAGAGCTAAGATCCTAATTGATCTGATTTCTCGTTTTTACTCTAGTCTGCAACTCTCCAATAATGTTCTCCGATCGATGGTATGACAACGTCCTCTACATAACTTCATTTGAGACACTCACTTCATTCTCCAGATTCGTAATATTCTTTTCAGCAACTTGATTACTCGTGGATGCTTCATTCTGATTGCTTGGACCCGCAGATTGATTTAGTAAACTTCTAATCTACTCTGAACCTTCATCGAAACTGGATCCTCCATTATCATAGGTTGGCTCACCATTTGAATTGGAATCGTCTGATTGATCAAACGTGGGTGCTATATTGTTCACATCTGGTTCGACTATGGGTTCTTGTTGTGTGTTGCTCGGACCTGCTTCAGAATTGTTCATGCCAACATGTGATTGTGAAATCACCATTGGTCTAGGAACTTGTTCTTGAGCAGAAGATTGTTGTTGTTGATATAACAACACAAGTTCCTCATAAGTAGGTTCATTCAGCAGTTCAAAGGAATCCCACAAACTCTTATAGTTAAACAACCAAGGATCACCAGGTTTCTGTGTAGGTGACGTGTATCTCTGGCAGTAAACATGTTTTCTGATTTCTTTGTTTCGTGTTCCCAACTGATCTCGTTCGCTCCCCGATGTTCCGTATAGCTCCCAAATAGCTCCTTAAACTCCATTAGACCTACAAGACACAATTCTAATCAAAGTAGGCCATTCGAAACTAAAAGTTATGTAAAAACATAAACTTAAACACAATGAAACACCGGTTTTCAACTGCGCATCAAGCGCACATGAGAATCCACTCCTCGGGAATTTTGGATCCCGGCTTCAAAATGGGGCACTCTTTATCCATAAAATGAGTTGTAAACTTCTTATCGTAAATCTAGGAGATACTTAGCAAATTATTCTCTAACTCGGCTATGTAGTTGACTTTGTCGAAAGAAACCATGTCGTTTGTTATTATTCCCTCACCAATTATCCTTCCTCCTTGAGTACCCGCAATACCTACGTAGCCTCCTTTGATTAATTTAACATCATATAGCCAACATCCCTGTCATGTGTCCAGAAGCTCCGCTATTCATTGTCCACTTATAAATTATTGACCTAGGGAGCCCCTACACATTCAATTAAGAAATTATTTAAATAGTGATACCCAAGCCCTCTCGGTCTTGGGTGGGTTTGGGATATCAAACTTTGGTACATTAACACTCTTAACTTCAACAACTTGTTCAACTTTTAACTTGGTTGTAACAAATGTTTTAACTGCCTCAGAAGATGGTTTAGTTTTCATCACCCAAGTTTGTTGTTTAGAAATTGCCTTTTTAGGGTAAAATTTTGAATCGTTTTGATCTTTCTTGATTGATGATTGACAAGTTTCTTTGTTTAAAACATTAGCAGTTACTGTTTCTCATTGTTTTTAGATTTAGTTTTCTTTTTAAGATCTATGTTGGAACAAACTTTGAGGATTTCTTTTTCACATCTTCTAATGACTTCTTAGCATGGTAAACAGGTTTAGAATTGGGACATTGTCTTACAATATGTCCGACTTCATTACACTTGAAGCATGTCCTGCTGTCAGTTATAAAGGATTTCTGAACCTGCTCACGATGCTTAGCGTGGAACTCGTCGTTTGATTGTTCTTTTGCAAACTCTCTTTCTCCCTTTCTGAGCTTGTTTTGAAAACAAAGTTTACTTTCCTTTTAAAATTTGGTTTTTAGAACTTATCGTTCTGCTTCTTTACATACCCCAACCTTTTCCTTTTGTTCTTAGGGTAATTTTTACCTTTGTGATTATTGTTATAAGAACATTTGGGTTTAGAGTAGCAAAAGTCGTTCAGACTTTCAGGCTCTAAAAGACTCACTTCAACCATTTTAAAGACTCGTTCGACCTTTTCACCATTCATATTCTGAATCGGAAATTCTTGATCAGATTATAGTTTCTCCGTGTAGGTCCGATGTCGGATCCGATAGCTCAGATCTAACTTGAATAACCTAGTCCATAACGTGCGGAATCCGTTTTAGATTAGGCGACATGTTCAACAAGATTATATTCAATCAATTATCAATTTTCGTTAATAGTTCAACGTGTACAAGATCCAGTTGACACTAAGAAAGAGCTTTGCCGTCAAGTTTACACGAATATCTACTTTACAAATAACCCAAACACCTACTTATAGGACTTTCACTTCATGCGAAATGAAACTATTATACACAAACAAACACGATATGATTCGATGACGTAGGAAACCCCTTGGATGTTGCCGCAGTCTTTGAATACAATTTAAGCTTCAAAGTCTTTAATCATCTTCAAATCTGTTCTTTAACTTTAACATTCTTGCTTATCACATATCCTCAACAATCTCCCCCATGCTTTGAAAGTGTATTGTAAACGTTAAATATTAGCATACTCTCTCTTTTTGTGAGCTTCCCTCATTATTCAATGTTTTTTTCCTTCTTCCCCTTTCTAACAACTTCATGTTCATTCTTCTAAATATTCAAATAAACATTTTAGTTTCAAATTTGAAAATTTCAACACAAATATTTGAAACTTTAAACACTTTATCAGTTAACCCTCTCAGCTAACCAAGTCCAAGCTAATGACCTCGGTTATGTGACAAATGGCAAATAACCGGTAATCCCGTACAATTTAATCACTAATTTTAAATTATAGTCTCATGCATATTATCGTAATTTAATTACACAACTGAGTCGTACGTCATTAGGGCAAGTAAATCTGATCATAACATATACTGTTTTCCGTTGCGACGCGAAACAAACCAAAATAATGCCCTAAAAGTGTTGGGCGCACTAATTTCGGTGACACTAACTGTGTCGGTAAACCCGCTAAAACGAATCAGAACAAGAAATAATGGCATGTTAATGCCATACCTGAGTCCATATACAAATGAAAACCCATATTTGAGATCAACCATTACAATAATACATAACTTGCATGGACCAGGTTCTTCAAGAGGGACCTTGGCTTATACGTAATATACCCATATTTCTAAAACCATGGTCTTCTAAGAAGGAAATAAAGAAAGAAGATTTGAAAAAAGTTCCGGTCTGAGTAAAAATGCATGATGTTCTGTTGGCTGCGTATACGGAAGATGGTTTAAGTCTGATCGCTTCTAAAATAGGATCTCCTAAACTCCTGGATAATGAAACGTCGAATATGTGTTTGGAGTCTTGGGGCCGTAGCAGCTATGCTCGAGCGGTGATCGAGTTGGACGCTACAAAAGACTTATAGAGGAAACCATTTCTGTTGCTATCCCCAATGTGGAAGATGGTGGTTTTTTACTTAGTTCGGTTAAAGTGGAGTATGAATGGTCTCCTCCTAGATGCCCAACATGCCGTGTTTTTGGTCATACAAAGGATGACTGCCCTAAAGAGATTAAGCTGGATAGCACTGAGAAACGTAAAGGGAAGGAGCAGGCTAATGTGGAGGGTTTTATGGAAGTTAACAAGAAAAAAAGGAGTGGTTCTCAAGGATAAGCAGAAGTTTGAATATAGGCCAAATAAAAAGCAAGGAAACCTGCTTTTTATAGAGCCGAATATTCACCCGAGTGCCTCTAATTCAGCTCCTACCCGAGATAACCTTCATAGTACAAACAAAACGAGTGATGGTTCTGTTTCTTTTCATAGTACAAATAAAACGAGTGATGGTTCTGCTTCTATGAATAGTATTAAGCTTGGAAATTCCTTTGGATGCCTGGGTTCAAGTAGTGTGATAAATGAAGATGATGATTCAGATTGTGATGAGGTGATTGAGATTAACGAGACTTCAGATTTTATGCAAGCAGGCAATGACAAATCAGGGGCAAGCACTCCTGCTACACATGTTATCAATGGATAGCATCGCATGCTGGAATATAAGGGGTTTGAACCGTCCCCTGAAACAAAGAGAGGTTCAAAATGTCATTATTGATAATAAAATTCAGGTGTGTGCTATTTTGGAATCACATGTTAATGTTTGGAAGCTTTTGGGTGTTTGCAAAAGGATATGTCGATCTTGGAGATGGTCCTCTAATGGTAATATTTGTTCAAAAGGGACTCGTATTCTCTTGGGTTGGAATGCTGACTATGTGGATGTTATGGTTTTATCCATTACTCCTCAAGTCATGCACGCTCAACTTGTTTTCAAGCATGTTAATAAAGCCTTGCTATGTTCTTTTGTGTATGCGGACAACTATCACATAGAACGATGAAAATTATGGGATAGTTTATGTTTGCACAAGCAGTTTGTCAATGATAAACCGTGGGTGATTATAGGTGATTTTAACTCCTCTTTATTTCTTGAGGATATGGCTACGGGTTCCTCTAAATATACTACTGGAATGCGAGACTTCAAGGAATGTGTCGAGAACCTTGAAGTGTTTGATGTGAATAGCTCGGGTATGCATTAAACATGGACTCAAAAACCGAAGAAGGGAGTTGGTATTCTAAAAAAGATTGATCGTGTGTTGGCTAATGTGTATTTTATGGATGAGTTTCCAAGTGCTTGTGCTATTTTCCATCCTTATAGAATCTCTGACCATACTCCATGTCTTCTTAAGATGCCAGGCACTCATGTTAGTAAACCAAAGCCTTTTAAATTTCCTAACTTTATTATATATAAGAAGGAGTTTGAAGAGATTGTTAAGGCGGAATGGATGAAACAGATTGAAGGGGTTCCTATGTTTAGAGTGGTCAAAAAGTTGAGAGCTCTTAAGCATCCTTTTCGTAGCTTCCTTTACAAACAAGGTAATCTGCATAACAACGTTAAAACTTTACGTGATGGGTTGGATGAAATTCACAGAAATATTGATCAAAACCCAGCTGATGGAGTGCTAAGACAAAGAGAAGCGGTCCTGTTGGCGTCTTATCAAGAAGCATTCTTCGATGAAGAACGTTTTCTGAAACAAAAGTCTAAGGTGGACTGGTTGAAGGCGCCAATTCAGCTTATTTCCATAGTTCGCTTGAATGTAGAAATCATCTAAGCCGTATTGACATTATTAAAGATGGTGACGGGAACCTCTATGAGGGCTTGGATGTTCCAAATGCGTTTGTCAATCATTTTAATGCGTTTCTTGGTGACAAAGGAGATACCACTCATCTGCCAACCCCAGACCTCTTTCTGAATGTCCTTGACGCTCACGTGTCTGAACATATGATTCGAGATGTTACGACTGCTGAAACTAAATCAGCCATGTTTTCTATTGATGATAACAAAGCTCCAGGGCCTGATGGGTATTGTTCTGCTTTCTTCAAGAAGGCTTGGCCGATAGTTGGTGATGATATTAGTGCTGCTATACAAGATTTTTTCACATCAAAGCGAATGTTAAAAGAGGTAAACCATACTATCATTGCTCTTATTCCTAAGGTGAATACTCCTTCTAAGGTCACCGATTACCGGCCGCTCTCTTGTTGTAATGTGATTTATAAATGTATTACTAAAATTCTTTCAACAAGAATCTTAGAAGGCCTTGATAAGGTGGTGAGTTTGAATCAGTCAGCCTTTGTGCCAGGGAGAAGAATTTCTGACAATATACTTCTTGTGCAAGAACTTATGCATAATTACCATAGAGATATCGGGTCGCCTAGATATGCTTTTAAGGTAGATATCCAAAAGGCGTATGATACGGTGGACTGGGATTTTCTAGGTGATATCTTAAAGGGGTACAGGTTTCATCAAGTTATGATTGATTGGATCATGAACTGCATCACTACCTCTTCTTTTTCAGTCAGTGTGAATGGTAGTATTTTTGGTTACTTCAAAGGTAAGAGGGCTCTTAGACAAGGGGACCCCATGTCTCCGTATCTGTTTACATTGGTTATGGAAGTTTTAGCTTCCATGCTACGGCTTGCGACTTCTATTGAATCTTCTTTCTGATTTCATAAAAGATGTGAGAAGCAAAGGATTGTGAATTTGTGTTTCGCAGATGATCTTTTTCTTTTTTCTAGAGGTGAGGTTAACTCTGTGAAGATTATTATGGATGCTTTGAATGAGTTCAAAGATATGTCGGGGCTGATTCCTAGTATCACGAAGAGTACTACCTTCTTCTGCAACGTTCCGAATCTTGTTAAGGGTAATATTCTGTCTATCATGCCTTTTGAAGAAGGTTCGCTTCAAATAAGGTATCTTGGTGTCCCCCTGATCGCATCTAGATTATTACATTCTGATTGCAAGGTGCTGGTGGAAAAAATGGAAAGTAGAATAACGGATTGGAAAGCTAAATATCTATCTTTTGCGGGTAGACTTCAATTAGTTATTTCCGTTTTGTCTGCTTTCTATATCTATTGGGCTTCGGTTTTCATTTTGCCGGCTAGTATTGTCAAACAGATTGAGCAAAAACTTAGGAGCTTCTTATGGTGTCAAGGCCGTATGGTTAAAGGTAAAGCTAAAGTGTCTTGGAAAATTGTTTGCTTACCAAAGAAGGAAGGTGGTTTAGGGATTAGGCGAGTGGCGGATGTGAACAAAGCTCTAATGGCTTTTCATATCTACAGCATTCTTTCTTGAAGGAACTCTCTTTGGGTCGAATGGGTATATTCTCACCACTTGCATGATAGGAGTTTTTGGGATATTCCCAATCAGCAAAACATCTGTTGGAGTTGGAGGAAATTGCTCCAATTGAGGCCGTTGGTTCGAAATTTCTTTGTGTCAAGTATAGGTAACGGGGAGCACACGTTCTTATGGTTTGATAATTGGAGCGATCACTGTCCTCTAAGCTCGTTCATTACTCCTAGACAAATTTTGCGTGAAGGGTTGTCGATTTACTCTAAAGTGGCCGATATGGTTCAGGAGAATACATGGGTTTGGCCTGAAGCTTGCGTGATATGTTTCCTATCCTCTTTCAGCTTCCTCCGATTTCTATTTCACCTCATAAGATGGATACCATTTTCTGGAAAAAAGAAGGTAATGTTACGGAACCTTTTTCGACAAATCTGGCGTGGGATTCCTTAAGATGATCAGGGCATATGGTTAGTTGGTATAATATGGTATGGTCTTCTTTCAATATTCCGAGACATGCGTTCCTTTGTTGGTTGATTTGTAGGAGAAAGCTTGCAACACAAGATCGGATCCAGTTATGGAATCATGCTTCGGGTAACATGAATATGATGTGTTGTCTTCTTTGTAATAGAGACTTGGAAACTCATGATCATTTATTCTTCGAATGCCCCTATTATAATCAGATTTGGTGTTCTATCCGAAATAATATTGATATGGTGCAAATCGATGGTAAATGGGAAGATGTTATCGCCTGGATTATTCCTAAGGTGAAATCAAAGCTCCTTATTTGGGTCATCCGCAAACTAGTGATCGCTGCTACGGCTTACTTCGTGTGGCAGGAAAGGAACTCGAGGATTTTTAACAATAAGTTGAGACCGCCGGAGAAGGTAGAGGAGCAGATTGAGGTGACAGTCCGTCTAAAGCTTCTTTCAAGTTCAAGATGAATGATCGAGTTGCAAGATTGTTGAAGACATGGAGGATATCATCTTCGGATGAGGTTGACAACACCTAAATATGAGGATTACTTAGTTTGTATTTCGTGAGTTGTTTTGTGTTGATTGGTGGTTTGCTTTTATTGCTTGTTTTACTTTAGTGTGGCATGTCACACTATTGAATTAGGTTGGCACTCTGCCTTCCTACTTGTTTTATTTTGATAGTAATACAATCACCAGGGTATACCCTTTTACCAAAAAAAAAAAACTTTCCAGTACAACGCCTAAGTTGCAAAATTGTCTGTTTCGACCAAAAAGGCGACAAATGTTGATTTGTCCGAAAGACTAATTTGGAGGATTCCGGATGTAAGAATAAGAATAAAACAATGTTAATCATCCTAAAACAACATGAGAATAACAAGAATGCACAAAAGACATCGTCCCCGGTCATTCGTCAAACAATGCACAATTCGACCGGAAAGCGGCCGATTGTCGAAACGACGAATATTTTAGTGGCCGATAGCCTCATCCGGGCATCTAGCGAGCTAGTTAAGCCTCATTTGGAACTCGGAATCCATTCAAATAACATGAGGTGATGGAAACACAACTTTCGAAAAAGTTCGACGGCGGAATATAAAAGTGCCGATATCGATCGAACGATCGATCGAAAGACATGTCGGCCATCCTAACTCATCGTATATTCGTCTAGCGAACTAGTCATGCATATATTTAGATTGGAAATGCACTAAGCAGACACCATATTAATTGTGGTGGTCGAAAACAAAAGCTTCCGGGACTAAATAAATAGTTTCGTTTATTAGCGATTATTGCGACGATGAGCGATATAACGACGTATCCGTCATCCGAAACTTATATTGGAGGATCATATAGATTAAATACCATGTAAATACACACTAAACTCTTATCTTATGCTTAAGATGCTAGATCATTAATCCTAATCACAAATGGGAAAGGATTTTTGATCGTTTGGTGCAATATGCGGATTCAAAGCATGCTATTCATGTTATTGGAAAGCTTGTTGTTAGTGCGGCAACTTACTTCGTGTGGCAGGAACGAAATCAGAGATTGTTTTCTACGAAAAAAAGGAGTGCAGATCAACTCATTGAGGTTATTCTACTAACAGTTCGGATGAAGCTACATTTGATGAAATTTAAAGACACGAGTCACACTAGAGATCTTCTACAGGAATGGAGCCTTCCTAGAGGTTTGCTGATAAATGATGATGAATATGGCTAATGGAGTTACATGTGTTTTTCCTTTTGTAATGTAGTATTACGTGTATTGTCGAGTGACGTGCTTATTAAATAGGTATCTAGCGGCTGTAGGATGATCGCTTGATGAACTCTAGTATGGCTTGTCATACTTGAGAATTGAGGTTTCTGTCTACCTCACTTGTTATTTTTTGGATTGATTGATATAATATTTACCGGGGTAACCCTTTACCCAAAAAAAAAATAATCACCATACTTAATTAAATGACCAAAATATCTAACATTTTAACATGTATAAAAAATAAAAGTTTCACTTTACCCCCCCCCCCCCCTTGTATTGATGGTACTTGATTGTGTTGAAAATTAAAAGATTAGAGGCATGGTGTTTAGATTGTGATGGAACTTGAGGTATGATGGAAATATATATCCTAATCTATACATGATACTTATTATTTTATTCACAAAAAAATTGCAAACCTTTCTCTTTGTTCCCTCTTGTTCACGGCTCTACCACCACCACCATTTTGCCACCCAAAAACACCACAAACTCTACACTTTAAAGCTTAACCAAGTTCACTAAAGAAGCTAGCAAGGGTGGAGATCATTAGGGCTTCTTAAAGAGCTTCATATTCTTCAATAATCATCAGGAACTTGTGCACCCATTGTAAGCTAAACTCATCCATAATCTAGCTTATTTTTATGCTTAGATTATTAGTGTATAAGTTGATCATCTTGAAAATTAAGAAAAGATAAACCAAAAATATTGTTTATTTTGTGTTGATTGTATGTTTATATGGTAGTTAGTTAGGATGTTGAAGTTGTTTATGTTAAAAGTATGATATAAAAGTTGGAAGATATTGTGTGATTTAGTATAAAAATGAAGATTTAAACATGATACAGTTTGAATCTAAACAAGATCATCAACTACATCATCCATGAAAAATACTACAACTTAAAGATAATTTTATACATATGAATGATTTTTATGAGAAGTAAACATTTGTATTTAAGTTGTAATCACTTTAAAAATGTGTAGTAATCAAGGGTTAAATGTATAGAACTTGATTTTATAACATGACAAAGAAGTGATTTGAGATTGTTAATAAAGATTAAAAACCCTCTTGATTTAATAGAATTTTTAACAATAAAAACTCATGGATGATGATATTTTGATGAGGTAAAATATATAATTGATCGATTGTTGATGATGATTAAAGAGCTTAAACAGATTTTAAATACGTTTTTGAAACGTGGAAAACGCCATATTTTAGGGGAAACTATGGCGAAATTTTCTAAAAATCTGATCGCAATTAAAACATGATTAGTGGGGTGATTAGTGGGACTAAACGCGATTAGTAGCTTAAATCGTCATTAAATAGGCTCTGATGATAAGGGTTATCCCTAAATGCCCAAGTGTTTAACAAAGTTACAAATATATATTTATTAGTAAAAATAAATACTTTTTACAAATATATTTTTTACTTGGGAAATAATACAAGTATATTTATATACATTTATTACCAATAAATTTGTATGTATACATGTATGTATATGTATTAGAAACTTAGGGTATTCACAATAAAATACCCAATCATATACAAAATACAAACACTTGATCAATATACCAAGTGTTGGTGACATAACAAATATATCCTTGAAAAGCGTCGAAACAATAATCGGACAATCGAAACGATGCGAACATTAGGCAAACATTCAAGATTACACCGTCGCGTCGACGACAAACGGGTGAATCGCCGGCACGAAAGGTCATTACAACAGCGGGCGATTCTCGACGAAAACGAACATGTAATGAACGATGCCGACGACGAGTATAAATATATATTTAGACGTTCAACACATATATAAGTTATCGAAATCAAAATCCGGAAAGTTAAAAATATAAAAAGCTAGAAAATTATAAATAAATACTTATAAGAAAATGGGCCTTTATAAATAAATGTGGGCTAGGCCAAAAATGGTAAAAGTCTTGGATAAGGCCCAATTCCAAAATATTTATGGATGAGGCGCATAACAAATAAAAGCCAAAATATATAAATACATGGGCTAGGCCCAATGACATAAAAACATGGCTAGGCCCAAAGACATAAATTACATAGGCTAGGCCCAATGACATAAAAACATGGGCTAGGCCCAATGACATAAAAACAATGGCTAGGCCCAATGATATAAAAACATGGGCTGCCCAAAGACATAAAAATATGGGCTAGGCCCAATGACATAAATTACATGGGCTAGGCCCAATGACATGTGAAGAGCAAGGCCCAGTTCACACACGATCTGAAAACAATAATATATATATATATATATATATATATATATATATATATATATATAACATACTTTTAGTTTAAGAAAAGTCTAGTGATCTTTAATCTTAAACATTTTTCACCCAAAACTTGTATAATCACGATTAGAGTTTCTAATCAATTTTAATCAAAATAATATTTAGTTTAAACATACTTTACTCATGATTAAATTTTATAAAAATTTTGCTATAATTTCCCCTTCATAAACATGATTTTATATATATATTTTTTTTCAATTCAACCTTTTTCACAACCTTCCAAAATAACAATATAAACTTAAAATCTTAACATGAATCATTATGAACTTGTATGTAATCTTGTATAATTTTAAAAATTATATTTTAAAGTGTTCATCCTTACTTTTCTTAACATCTTCATATAAACTTTTTAGTTCAACAAAAGCTTTATGTAAACTTATTTATATATTTTCAAGACTTTATTTTTTATAACATTATTTTAATATAAATCTATGCGTTACAAGTTTTATAAAAATATTATTAAACAAGATTACAAGTTCATAATACTCATATTAATGAATCTTGCGATATCTAAACATGCATGTGTTTAGATCATACCTTTAAACATGAAGATGAAAAAGTAACATATGATTATATTAGTTTGTTTAGTTTTTGTTAGTGATTCATGTGATTTTAAATAAGCTTCAAAATGATCAATTGTACATTTGTGTCTAAACATAAAATGAGAAATGTAAGTACAAGATTTGAAGCTTACTATTAGCTAGAGATGAACAAGATGAAGATGATGAAAAGATGAAGATCCAAAGCTCCAAGTCTTGAGAAAATGCTTCAAGTGTGCTTCCAAGTTTTGAAAATGCCTTAAATCATCATTGAACCTCCATGTATGTATGAATCTCTAGCATTTGGATTTTAAAAGATGAAGATGGTGGTGTTTGTTCTTGGCCGACTTTTGAGAGGGTGAAAGAGAGAGCTGAAGGTTGTTAGTTATCTTGAAAATGAAAATGGTAAGTGGAGATGTGGAGATGGGATGTTGTTGTGGTAAACTTTCTTACACTTCATCACCCACTAATCACATCCACATTACTTACAACACATCAAAGGATTGTTTACATATCCATCTTTGTGATATTTTTGTTGTCCAAAATTCATTAACTTGTTCGCTGGACTAGTAAATTTGCTATTTTGGTCATAATTTTTTGTACCGACTTTGTTATCGGGTAGTTACCGAACTAGTTGTGTAGCCTTAAACAATAAGGTTTATATAAATATTTTTGTGTTGTTTTTAATACCCTATATATATTTATGATACATAATATTTATTTTTGGACTTCGGACGTTTGTTGTTTTGTTCTGCGGAGTGCTGTATATTTCTACAGAATTGCTGAATGTGTCTGCGGACAAGACAATTTAGTGTTTATATAATTGTTTTGGAAAGTATTATTTATAAGTTGTTTCCAACTAATGTTTCTATGTAATATTTGTTGTGAACATATTTTCATGTCTCGTTTTTGCCATGTCGGGCTGTACCGCGACTAGTTTTGGCATGAATAGTGTGTTCGCATTTCGGTCGCCAGTCTAGGACATAGTTTTATATTTTTGTAATTGTGGTGGATTTGTTATCATACTAAACTATGATATTTTACATTCCTAGACTTTTAAGACTTAACTAAATAAAATTCAAGACGAAATATGCGAAAATATATAATATAATAGCTGTTTAGGTTGTACGGAATTACAGGTATTTTGCCAAGTATCACACTCTCCCTCTTTTAAAGAAAATTTATTCCTGAAATTTAAGTTGCGTTATTCGTTGTAGGGACTTTATCAAACAAGTGAGGGTATTCTTTTCATTTCGTCTTCTCGTTCCCAAATGAACTAAGGTCCGCACTTCGAGTTCCAATTGACCTTTACTAGTTTGATATGACTACTGCTTATTTTTTGAGTTTTTGAAACCAAAACCACAATGGGTTCTTCGATGAAATGGAGTTTGTCGTCTAAACGAATTTCATCCGTGGGAATAATAAGTGATTCATCAAAAAGACACTTTTTAAGATTTGACACGTGAAAAATGTCATGGACGCTAATAAGTGTTTCTATTAATCTTAACTTGTATGCGAGAGTTCCAACTTTTTCCAAAATCTCATAAGGTCCAATGTATCTCGGGCTAAGTTTTCCTTTTTTTCCCAACTCTAGCTACACCTTTCCAAGGCGAGACTTTTAACAACACTTTGTCTCCAACCTCGAAAGATAACGCTCTGCAGCGTTTATCCGCGTAGCTTTTCTATCTGTCCCAAGCCGCCTTAATACGGTCTCGAATTTTGAATATTTTATCAGTAGTCTCTTGGACTAACTCTGGACCTATCATTTGTTTGTCATTCATTTCCGCCCAGCGACACTTACGTCCACATAACAGTTCGAATGGAACAGCTTGGATACTCGTGTGATAACTGTTATTATATGAGAACTCCACTAAAGGCAAGTAAGTATCCCAATTTCCACCTAAGTCCATCACACAAGCATGAAGCATGTCTTCTAAGGTTTGAATTGTGCGTTTACTTTGGCCGTCACTTTGAGGATGAAAGGTCGTACTTAGATATAAGCGGGATCCAATGGCCTTTTGAAAAGATTGCCAAATTCTTGATACGAAACGACCAACTCGGTCAGAGATTATCGACACAGGCACTCCATGTCTTGCCACAATCTCCGTGAGATAAAGTTCAGCTGATTCCTCAGTTTTTTCTTTCTCGTGTATTAGCAAGAAGTGAGCTGACTTGGTTAATCAATCAACAATTACCCATACCATGTCATGAACATGAGAGGTCCGGGGTAATTTTTTAATGAAATCAAATTTGTCCCCATTTCCAAGTGGGAATTTTAGGTTACTGAAACAATCTTGAAGGTTTTCGGTATTCGGCCTTAATTTAAGCACATGTTAGACATTTTCCAACATAAGTTGCAATATCATCTTTGATATTAGGCCACCAATAATATTCTTTAAGATCATGATACATTTTATCCACTCCGGGATGTATCGAGTATTTGGATTTATGACCTTCATCTAGAATTAGGTCTCGAAGATCGCCAAAAAGAGGAACCCAAATTCTACTCATGAAGTACAAAACTCTATTCTCTTTCGGCTCTAGATGTTTTTCCATACCTCTAAGCATTTCTTCTTTAAAGTTTCCTTCTTTTACTGCTTCTTGCTGAGCGTCATGAATTCGAAAGGTGAGGTTATTATGAATTGTGAGTCCTAATGATCATACACATAGGGTCTTAAATCATTCTTTTTGGCTCAAGGCGTCCGTGACAACGTTCGCCTTGCCTGGATGATATTTGATTTCACAATCATAGTCATTCAACAATTCAAGGCAACGTCTTTGGCGCATATTCAACTCATTTTGGTTAAATATATGTTGAAGACTCTTGTGATGAGTGAAAATTGTACACTTGGTGCCGTAAAGGTAATGACGCCAGATTTTTAATGCAAATACCACCGCACATAACTCTAGGTCATGTGTGATATAGTCTTCTCATGAACTTTTAATTGGTGTGATACGTATGCAATAACTTTCTCTCCTTGCATTGATACGGATATCAACCCTTGATATGATGCATCACAACAAACTACAAAATCATCCATGCCGTCCGGATGTGACAATTAGCAAAATTTCGGTAATTATGTACAACTTGAACAACTATTACATTATCTATTTACCACACAATTCGACTTAAATTATAAATTTTAAGTCTTATAAGTCTAGGAATTTAACCAAATCATAGTTTGGTATCATAATGAATTCGTCACAATCACGAATATATAAAACCATATCCTAAACGGATGACAAGGAAGTGAACACGAAATAAATATCGGAACTGGTTACGGTATAATATGATATTTCAGAATTAAGACATAAGATATGTCTGAACTATTATATCATAAAACTCTTTATTTAAAATACCAAGTTGTCCAAATCTGCAACAAAATACATCATTTTGCAGCAAAAATGCAGCATTCCGCAGCAAAAAACAGCAAATGTCCGTAAACCCAAAAATAAATATTTTTAGCTAAAGAATAATAATGTGTGTTAGAAATAATATTAAACCCATATATAAATCTTATTATTTAAAACTATACGGTTTGTTCAGTAAAAACCTTACAACAAAGCGGTACCGGAACTGAACTCAAAATGACAAATTTATTAGTCTGAAGAGCTAGATTAATTACCGGGACAATAAAAATTGTACTAGAATTATTATGAACATAAAATTTTATAAGTAACACAATATATCAGTATTTCACCCGGTACAATACCCGAACTAACTTTATCAACCAAACAACGAAACAATAAGACTAGTAAATTATTTTGGCATATTACAACATCACTTTAAATTGTTGGGCATTAGTTTTTATAAAAACTTACATATAAAATTATTAAAGTTGATAAAAGTTTATAAAAATTTCACATTGTTTATAATATATATAATCAAACCACCCCCCACTCATGGCTACATGGGTGTTTTTCCCATGCCACTAATCACTTGATTATGTGTTGGCAAATTGTGGGTTTAGTTGGTGTATCATGAGGTGTAAGAATATAAAGATAACATCAAAATCAAAACCATTTCTTTTCCTTTCATTTTCTAAACACCAAGAACTCAACAAACACTTCCATTTTCTCCTTCCAAAAATCGGCCAAAGCACCACCATTATCACCTTAAACTTTTTAAAGTCCAAACACAAGAAATTCAAGCTTGCATGAAGATCCAAAGATGATCTAAAGTATTTACAAGGATTAGGAGGCACACTTGGAAGTTTTGGAACTCTTGATCAACAATTTTTTTCATCCTTTTACCAACATTTTGATCAACCCTAGCCAAGTGCTAGTAGTAAGATCCTTAACTTGATCTTATACTTTATGTTACATAAAAATGCACAAGATCATCTTAAAATATATTAAAAACCCACTTGAAAAACACTAATAAAACTATAATCACTAACATAATTATGTAATTTTCTTGATGTGTAGGCCCACCTGGAGGATCAAGATAAACCTGCTTCCTTGTTCTTGTAACACAAGTACGAGTGCGGAATTCTCGTAAGAATGCAAACCAAAGCAAGGTAAGAACACATGATAACCAAAGATTCAATATCTTGATTAACTGAAGAGAACTAGTACAAACATATACAAACAATGCTCATACAGACTCAACAAACTCTCTGTGCTCTTGTGTCTCTCAGGAAGGTCTCACTTGCTCAACTCACTGTGTTCAACTTGCCAACCTTCTTACAACTGAAAAGTGCATGTCTGCTTATATAGTGTCCATGCTAAGCAACTGTACGAAGTATGTTGCTAGTCATACGAAACACACTAAAAGACACGAAGAACTATACCAAAGACACTCGCACAAACAAGATGGTTAGTACGAGCATTAACTAGCTCGTATGAAACAAGTGTAATACTTCTTTTAGCATGATTCGTTCGAACGAAGCAGGTGGCTCGTACGAGCATTATCTTGCTCGTACGAAGCATCCGCACTCGCACAGAATGCTTCCTTTGGAGAGCGTGTCACAAACATGACGTACACAAGACTCAACAGTATGCACACATGCAACTGTTTAGCACAGACAAACTAAATGTCGTACTAAACCAAGATAGGAGGATATCTTGATTTGGTTGACACGACCAAACTTATACAGACACTGTAACAGAGACCGTACAATTACAGACATAACTAAGAACAAGCGACAGACACAAAAGTGTATCAACAAACTCCCCCTTGGTTGTTGCTTGGTCTTCGGTCTTTGGTCTTCATACTTGAATGGCCTGGAGTATCAACAAACTCCCCCTAAAGATCTGTTATCCATCATTGATAGAGTATCAAGTTTTCAAACTCTCTAGAAACATCAAACCTTTCCTATTTCCTCTTGATTGCTGCTTGAGGTAATTGGATCGGTCACTAACTGCTGTGCATTAGACTCTACCATTGGAGTTGATGCAGAAACTGTTGGTTGCGAGGATGAGGCCGAAGCATCAGTATTGCCAGTGTCTTCATTAACCGGATCATGCTGACGTTTGATCTCCTTTGCTTTGCATCTCTCATTCCAAAGAATGTTCACTCGCTTTCCGCTCATTTCAAATATGTCTTTAATACCATTAAAGCCTTCAACCAGTGTAGCATTTCGAGAATGATACAATTCTTTCAAGTCGTTATGCTTAGCAGTTATTGTTTCCGTAGATCGTTGTACAGCCGCACTACGTTCTTTCAGCCTATTTATCTCAATCCCCCGAGAGTTATCAGCTGCTCTCATCTGTTGTAGCTAAGTTGCTCTTTCAGTATCTGCAGCCTTCAGTTGCTTATTTTCTTTTCTCAGCTATGAAATTTCAGAATTCTGTTTGCTAACAGTCTCTTTCAAGGAATTTATCTCCAATTGTTGTTTCACGGCAGTGTTACGATTTGAAGATATAAACTCTGAATGCTTGTTAATCTGGATTACCGCAGCTTACAGCTGAGAGAATAGAAAATCCACTTTCTCATCCTTTTCCATTTCAGAGAACAAACGACTGCTTTGTTTTGTAATTTGGTAAGATATAGATTGGGATTGTTGAGCAGAAGAAGTAGTAGGTTGCGGTTGAACTTGAGTATCTTCAGCTGCTGTGGTTTTTGAAGGTATTGGTTCAGAAGTTGTAGTGGGTTCCGTCATTACAGCTTCAGTCTCTCTGTTGTAATAGTAGGCTGGACATCTGCAATTGGTTCACTAGAACGATCATTACAAACATTGTCACCGTCATTATCATTACCTTTTCCCTTTTTATCATCAAACTTATCTTCCATCATTTTTGTCAAAGTTGGCTCTTCATTATCTGAATCACTATCATCATGGCGCCACTTGTTGTTTTCTGGTGCAACATATTGATCATTTCCTAGAAAACCGATCAACTTACGAGGAGGTGTGCTTTCCTTGTAACGCTTTATTGCTACACCCCTAAAGATCTTCAACGAATGTTCCATCATAACTTCTACTTTTAAAACATCGTTGTCGTTCTTCGGAAGATTAGGATGTTGCACATTCAAAATCATTTGGAGAAATCGAGGATACATCCAAAACTTGTTTCCACCATATCCGGTTCTTCTCATGTTTTCTTTCATGTTTGCAAAAATATACTTTGAAACACTAAACGGTTTGTTCAATTTCAAAGCTATCATCATTCCAACTAAGTCGTTATTCGCCATGTCATAACCACTTCGTCTATTGCTCAAACACTGAATCAGAACATGTAGAAAGAAATTGTATCAGAGTGGCAACCATGCTTTGTTTAGTTGTCCCACAATGAAATCTCCAACACATTTCATTCTAAGCAAACATCCACGTTGACACTTCAACGATACTAAGAAAGGAGCTTCAGGATCATCACCAAGCTGTAATACTGAGTTAATAGTTTCAACAGAGACATCTACGTTCAAGTCATTTACTTTTCCGTGGATAAGTTCCTGCCCATTTTCTTCAATAAATGTAGCTGAATCCCAAAATTCCTTGATCAACGTCTTGTATACTGTAGTCTTGTGCGTAATAGCATAAGTATCCTTGAGTCGCGCAAAAACTTCATTATACCGTTGTACTCAGCAAATTTGTCTTCCGAATCCAAGTAGGCCACCATGTTATGTCTCGGTTCAGACATAATTTTCACTTCTAACTTGTCAGTTCTCTTTGTTGCTGGTTTTCTTTTATGTTCTTTTTGTTCCATTCTGTACACATAAGTCAAAATAGGATAAGAACACAAATTTATAGAGGGTTTTATTTCAAATTTTCTCTATATAAATTCCCTCAACAAATAATTACTGACTCATACGAATAACAACTTAATCGTACAAAGAACAATTATTTTTACAAACTATTGATTAAACAAGGAAACTGTTTATTCGTACGGACAGATGATTCGTACGAATCAGTGAGTTATCCGTGCGAATGATGTTTCATTCGTACGAATCTTAGTTCGTACAAACAATTTCAAAGAAAGTTGTTTGTTTTCGTTAAAGAATCTTCAATTTAAAGTTTGTTGTTCTTGTCAGTCATGGTCACATGGTCAGATAATGTTGTTAAGTTGTTCATCTTCAAAGTATCCCAAACATTTTCAAGTATACCTTAAATAAATCAAAAACAACTTGAAGGGAAGTGTAAGGATGACGTGAGCAAAGTGAAAGTGAACGTGAAATTCTACCAAAGAACTTCATCACCTTATATACCACATCAAACTTACTCGTGCGAACTACCTTGCTTTGTACGAAGCACTGAGTTGTACAAAAACCAATTGTCATTCGTACGAAACACAATGGTTCGTACGAATGATCCTTAATTCGTACGAGTCCCAGTCTTTCATAAATTGGACTTTTAGTTCTTCGAGAACCTTAGGTTTTTCGTAGGCCTGTTTAAAAACTTTGCACATATCCACACTAACACAGAGTTAAGTTAAGAAAAGTGCTTGTTAAACACAGATTTTGTTCTTTTTAGATAAGTTTACCGTCATAAGAAAGTACTTTTGTGAAGTTGTGTTATCAAACCGAATGGTTTTCATGACGTATCTTGGTAGAAAACTTTTGAGTTTCAACTTTGGCTAATTCAAAAAGAACTCAAATTAACAACATAGTAAACTAAACTAAGATAATTACTAACACTAAATATTTACCAGACAACCTTTTGTAGAGTTTCAAGATAAGAGAATCATACCAGCTTTTAATTTTGTCAAAAACGAGTTTTGTTTAAACATCAAATTAAATAAATAAATATTCCACTATGATTATTAGTATTCTTTTCCACGTAAGCTCAACTTTTCAAATGTAATCATGATTAGAAGATATGATTAATGTATGATTTATACTAACTAGCCGGTGTTCAACCACTTCACGACACATTCCCGTATAAAGATATGCTCGAGAGAAAATCTTACCGGTGAGTATACTGCTTATCATCTGTTTTGACATATATGATGTGAGATACTCACTTATTTTGATTGAAAACAAGCCCTATGTGATTAAATCACTTATTGATGAGGAACTTGATTTTCATATGCATGTAGGGCACATGAGTAACTCCGTGAACATGTTAGTACCATCGTACCGACAAAGAGACGAACTTAGCTCCCGCATAAGCAGTGATATTTTATCACTTATTTGATGGTCGTATACAGTATTTACACGTATGTATGGTATCATGGAAGTTCTAGACTTGCGTCACCGTTATTTTTCGGCAAAAGATTCAACCATGATACCCAGATGATAAGTCAACATAAAGACCATATATCTCAGAATCTCGGCACAATATCAAACGAAATTTCAGTACCACGACCATATGCCAATGAATGGTTCCCACCTGGCTTGCAGTCCGTTATGTTTATATCAACCTGCACATTTTGATCTGATTATGAGCCTACCGATACATCGTTAGTAAAGCTACTTATCAATTTTCATTCTTTGTTTTGACTGTTTATGACAAATTACCGATGTATTTCTTCATCTTCAACTTATCTATCCAAGAAACTCAATTTTGATTTTTTTGTTTTTCTATTATTTTTGTATTTTTTTGAATATTGTTTTTTATTTTTCCTTAAATCAAGAAGGTAATAAAAACTTAACTAGATTAAATAAAAGACAAATTTTTGTATTTTTGTATTTTCTCATGTTTTTGTATTTTTCTAGAAATATCCTCCCCCTAAAATATAGAAACTAAAAGAAAATAGAAAATCTTTTTGTCATTTTAGAGTTTTTAAGAAAATATTTACGAAAAATGATTAGCCAAGGTTGAGTTACTCGAGTTTCACCTTGATGCCATTGACCAAAAGTAGATAATCAAAACGAGATTTGTCAAAAGCTTTTGTAAAAAGGTCGGCACGTTGGTGATCAGTGTGGATTTTAACAACATTGATAAGTTTCTTTTCATAACAATCACGTATGAAATGATACTTAATTTCAATGTGTTTGGTCTTTGAGTGCTGTACAGGATTACGAGTGATCTGTAGAGCAGCTTCATTATCAACAAAAATAGGAGTAGTTAGAAATTCAAAACCGTAGTACCGCATCTGCTGTTGGATCCATGGAACCTGAGAGCAGCAACTAGAAGCCGAAATATATTCAGCCTCACAGGTTGACGTAGCCACACAAGTTTGCTTCTTACACTGCCACGTGGCTAGGCGATTTCCCAAGAAATGACATCCCGCTAATGTTGACTTTGCATCAATCTTGCAGCCGCCATGATCAGAATCACTCAATGCTACCAAATCAAAGTTATCATCCTTAGGGTACCAGAGACCAGTGTCCAGGCGACCCTTCAAATAACGAAAGATCCTTTTACAACCATCAAATGAGAAACCTTTGGACTGGACTGGTAGCGAGCTAGAAGACATGTTGGGAACATTATATCGGGTCTTGAAGTAGTAAGATACATGAGAGATCCGATCATAGCACGATAGAGATATGGTTCCACATGTTCACCCATTCCGTCAGGAGTAATCCCATGATTTTGAGCTAATGGAGTTCCTAAAGGTTTTGAGTCTTTCATCTGAAATCGTTTTAGAATATCCCCGACGTACTTGGTTTGATGGATGAAAATCCCTTCCTTAGATTGTTGAACCTGCAAACCTAAAAAGAAAGTCATTTCTCCCATAGCGCTCATCTCGAACTTCTACTACATCACATGCTCAAATTCTTTGCACATCTTCTCATTTGTAGACCCAAAAATAATATCATCAACATACACCTGCACCAGCAATAAGTCCTCATTTTGTTCCTTGACGAAGAGAGTACAGTCAATCAATTCATGTCGAAAACCATTCTTCTAAAGATAGGAAGACAACGTTTCATACCAAGCCCTTGGAGCTTGATGAAGACCATATAGCGCCTTGTTGAGAAGCCAAACCTTGTCAGGATGGATTGGATCTTCAAAACCAGGCGGTTGCTCAACATATACCTCTTCTTCAAACACACCATGAAGAAATGCACTCTTTACATCCATCTGATAAACGGTAAACTTCTTGTAGGACGCATAAGCCAAGAAAATACTTATGGCCTCAAGACGAGCTACCGGTGCATATACTTCATTATAATCAATGCCTTCAACCTGATTAAAGCCTTGAACGACCAATCTTGCTTTGTTTCTCACAACCACACCTCGGTCATCTTTCTTGCATTTGTAAACCCATCTGGTTCCAATCTTCTTATAGTTGTCAGGCCTGTCAACCAACTTCCACACGCCTAACTTCTGAAACTGCTGAAGTTTTCCTGCATGGCTTCAACCCAAGAGTCTTCTTTCATAGCCTCCTTCCAAGATTTTGGTTCAACTTGGCATACATAGCAGGCAAAAGACCAATCATTTTGTTCCCCAGATTCTCTAATAACCGAATACAGACCAGCATTCTGATTATTCCTGAGCTGATTATGAGTCTGCACACCGCTATGGACATCTCCGATAATATTCTGCTGAGGATGGGTATTATGAATTCGAGTTTCAGGAACATCAGGAACTCGAGATTTTGTTGATATTAAGATCAAAAACTAATTCGTTTGCTGGATGTGATGATGATGTAGATGCATGACCTTCGGTCGTTCCTAGATTCTGAATAATTGACGTGACATCTGAAATTCCAGGAACCGGAGCAGAAGCAACTTCATTTGCATCATGGAACTCATCATCTTCTGACGATACGTTATAATCAGCAGCATCTTTGAATTCCTCATTTCGAACAAGATTGTTAACCGATGTAGACACTTGAGAGTTAACAATAATTGGTTGAACTAATGATGAGTCAATTGCAGCATCACTTTCTAGTAACATTTGAGCAGCTGCAGAGGCATCATCAAAAGTTGACAGATTAAAGGAGTCAAACAGCCCATCATAGTCGAACATCTAAGGAGCACCCGGAGCTCTTACTGACTCAGTGTATCTTTGAATCTTGACTTCACCCCATTCTTCAATCTTCTTTGTTGACAAATTCCACACCCTGAAATCTGGAATAGCATATCCAAGGAAGAAACCCTCGATAGCCTTCGACCAAGTTTACCATGTGGATCAATCATAGTGCATGGAGCTCCAAAAGGTTCTAAGAAAGAAACATCCGGTTTCCTTTTATGTAGTAGCTCGAAACATGTTTTCCCGTGTCTCTTCACTTTAAGAACTCTATTCATCGTATAACATGCAGTAGCTACAGCTTCTCCCCAAAATTGAACAAGAAGTTCTGATTCTACTAGCATAGTTCTTGCTGTTTCAATAAGAGTTCTATTTTTCCTCTCAGCGACACCATTTTGTTGTGGAGTGTATCGAGAACTGTACTCATACAGAATGCCTTTAGAAGAACAGAACTCGTCCATAACTTGGTTCTTGAATTCGGTGCCATTGTCGCTTCTGATTCTCCTTATCTTCAAATTGTATAAATTTTTAAGCAGAGTCAGGAGATATTGAGGATTTCGGGAACTTCACTCTTGGGTGCCAACATATTTACCCATGAAAATATGGACTAGTCATCAGTAACTACTAAACAGTATGAATCACCAAAGGTGGTCTTGTGTTTCATAGGTCCAAAGAGGTCCATATGAAGACATTCCAAAGGCATATTCACTGTATTGATCTTCTTCATAGGGTGAGATTTTCTTGCTTGCTTTCCTTTCTGTCACGACACATAGACGTCTTGAAGATGAAAATTCTTGACCGGTTCACCATTCACAAGATTGTTTTTCACCAAATAGTTTATTTTTCTCAAGTGAATGTGTCTAATTCGTCTATGCCAAGAGATTGATTCATTCTCGGTGGCTTTTGAGACAAAACATGTGACTTGTGCAGACGTGGTAATAGTTTGGCTCATGTTAAGAATATACAAGTCGTTGATTCTTGGAGCCGACAGGAGGATCCGTTCCTTGGGAATCTTGAAACCAGGTTTCAGCACATAATGTCCGGCATCATCAAAATGAACCGTGAACTTCTTGTCGCAAATTTGAGAAACACTAAGAAGATTGTAATGAATTTGTTGAACATAATTGATCTTATCAAAACTCACAACACCATTGGAGACCATTCCCTCTACAATGATGTATCCATCTTTATCACCAACAAAGGCAACATAACCACCCCTAATGCTTTTCACATCATAAAGGAGCCTTAAGTCGCCTGTCATGTGCCTCGATGCTCCACTGTCAACAATCCAATGACTATTCATAGTTCCTCCTGGAACACCCTGCACATTTCAAACCTAGATCAGTTTGAGATGGGGACCCAAGCCTTAGTGGTCTTGGGTCGACCCTTATCATCAAGAAATGTGATTTCTATTTCTTGATGATTTGCAAATTGTGTGCCTCCTCTTGAACCATCACCGGTCTTAGGTTTCCAAAATCTTTGATTATTACGAGATTGACTATTATTTACAGTTTTAACAATTTCTGGTTTTAATAAATTTGAAGAACTTGGATTCCCTTTTAAAGAATCCGGTTTTAAAGCCTTTTTAATTACTTTTACTTGTTGACGTCTCTGTTTTTCTTCTTTTTCTTTAATAATTCGTTTGTCTTGTTTTGGAGAAACAGATCGACGTTGGCAAGTTGGTTCATGAGGAGCTTTTTCAACAAATCTTGGTTTTGCTGGTTTTGTGCAATTCTTGATAATGTGTCCAAATTCTCCACATCTGAAACATGTTCTCCTTTCAACAAATTTAGGAGATCGTGTTCCATGGCTTGATGTTGAACTTGTGGGTCTTGAGGTACTGGGTTCATTTTCATCACACCCATTTGTATGTTGGGTGTAATTGTTTTCACTGTTACGTTTCAAAATCTTGACCTTGTTTACAAAGTCTACATTAGACATGTGTTCAAAAGTCTCGACTTTATCAGTACCCTTAGAACTCACAAATTTAACATTCTTAAGCTTCTTCTTGTAGTGAGTGCCTTTTGTCTCAAACTTTGGTTGTGGTGCTTTAGGCTTTTCAACTCGCTTTTCTTGGTGTTTTTCTTTTGATAATGCTTGTGACTTGGTTTGATTTTCCTTCTCCAAAAATTTAGTTATTGTCTTTTCAAACACTTGATCAATGGAGGTTGGATTTACATTTTTGATTGGAAAATCTTTGTTAGAATAGATTTTCTTGTCTCCAACCAAAGTGTACAACACTCTTGTCTTTACTGATTCTATAGGATCATTCTCTTGATTTTTAACCATTTTTACACTGGGAGTAGCAAACATTTTATTCCCTTATCTTCATCAAGAGATTGATCCTGAACACTTTTCTCCGACTCATTATCTGATGAATCATCCTCCTCTGCTGTAGAGGGGTTTTGATTAACAGCTGATGATGAGTTCTCGGAATTTCTTGATTCAACTGAGGAATTGTCTAGCTTGAACCCTAATCCTGCTGCAAATTCTTCAGGATTAAGAGGTACAGAGGGTTCAAAGCGTGATATTTCCTCTTCATCAGACAATTTGGTATAGTTGTGTTTCATCGGGGGTGGACACGACTTATACCCAATGCATTTAACATCTCCCTTAGCTTTTGAACATCAATGATATGATCAAGCACATATCGGGAGTTAGAATAACTGTCCAATTTAAGCTTGATCGCATCATGTTCGCATTTGGCGATGGCTAACTCTTTCTTTGTTTCTTCTAGGAGATTAATGTAGTTATTAATTCCTGTCTGTTTATTCAAAACTATTTTTCTCGATTCAGAAACGCTTTTCTTAAGGGTTTCTATTACAGATTTGAATTCCTTTTCATTTCGAGTTAATGCCAAGTTCGCCTCTTTGCATTTAGATAGCTCAACAACTAAGCTTTGATTATGACTGTTAATTGTTTCATATTTTGTTTTTAATTCAACACAACCATTGCAAACTTTAGGTGAGTCGGAATTTACCCGACTTGTTAAGCCGACAACATTCGCCATGAAGGCAGTGTGATGAGGAAAGGCTGCATTATCTGTAAAGAATTTTTCTGTATCCGTTGATGCAGCTTCAGCTTTCTTCATCAAATCCACCTTTTCACTCTTCATCTTCTCAGCTTCTCTCAGCAACTTTCTTACCTCAGCATCACTTCCTTCTATAATATCTGAATCAGATCCATAACCACCTGAACTTGAGCATTCTTCATCAGAACTACCAGTATACCCTGAAGCATCATCATCATATGAATTATCAATGCTGTGAACATGTTTAATTTGACTGATGATCTTGGCATAACATGCAGTCCTTCCGTTATTCTCAATTCCCAACTATACTGACCAATCACATCCTTTATCAGATTGAACTACCAAAGCTCTGTGTGTATTTGAAGGTCCTGATTGATTGGTATTGTTTGAGTTGCTGACAGCTACTATTCTTTTATCATTGTTGACTTGAGCTATGTTGGATGGTTGAGATTGACTTCGAAAGGGGTTGTGATTTCCTTGTTTGTTGGGCCTCGTGCACTCACGTTTGAAGTGGCCTCTTTCACCGCATTTGAAGCAAGTAACGACATTTTTATCAAAACCATATTTTGTATCCTTCTTGCTCTCCAAACTGGTTCTTCCTGTTCTGCTCATGTAATCCTTTTCTCTTCTCACCGCACTAGCAAACGCCCACTTGATATCCATTAGCTCCATCTCATCTTTGTCTATCTGCTGGTAGTCTTCATTTGTCAAATTGATGTTTCCAATTTGACCAGCTACTAATCCGCAATAGGCACTAACCATGGTGTTTAGAAGTTCCATATGCTCTTGAGCAACTTCTACGCTGACCTTGGAAAGATGCAATGTGTCAAGTCTGACAGTGTTTGGGTTTGCAGATTGAAAGTTGTTTCCATAGAAAGCTTGTTGAGGAGCTTGCTGTGGAACTTGAGGTACTAAATCTCTTGGCTGTGGTAGAAAGGCTTTTGGATCAAATGCTTGTCCGTAGGCTTGAGTACTTGAGCCTGCAATTTGTTTGAACAGGTTGTGGTAGAAAGGGATTCACATTTGACACAAACACAGTTTGAAGCTTCGGTTGCTGGCTTGCACTGATAATACCTCCGAAGTACATCTAAGGGTTTTGTGGAACAGTGACTCTTTGTGCCTTTCGAAGTTCTTCTTCATTCTTGTTCTCTAATTTCTGCACAAAATTCATAAATACTGATTGAGTCCAAAACACTTGTATGTTTTAACAAGTCAATGAATTGACCCCATTTCGGCGGTAACACTTCAGCAAAACGCATCGCAATCTCTTGCGGAGATGCTAATACTTTGTAAGAGTACATTTCGCTCAGTAGATGATAAAAACGTGTGGTCATATCATTCAATGTTTCATTCTCCATGAACATAAGGCCTTCAAACTCCTTCTTAAGCAGATCATGCCAAATCTTTCTGGTTGTAGCATTACCTTCTCCTCTTGCTTCCAGCGTATCCCATAGATTCTTGGTGGTGGTACAATACACAAACTGATGATAAATATCTTTGTGAAGTGCTTGTGTAAGGATAGCAAACACCTTTTTCTCTAGATCATAAGCCTTCTTGTTGCTTTCATCTAGATTGGTTAAGGAGGTTGGATTCGATCCCGCTTCTTCGAGAGATTCTTTATAGGGTGTGGTAAAACATGTCCACAATTTTGTGTTCTGACCGAGAACATATGTATGAAAACGACTTTTCCATGAGGGATAATCGTTCATGTGGTTTAGCTTTGGTGGACGGTTATTACTCCCGGTTTCACTCTCGCTCATCAAAAGAGTCTGAATACTTTGGTTCTGATTTGTGACACACACCCATTGATTTGCAGAAATCATGGCTGTATATTGGGGTATCAATGATTTAACCCATGAGGTTGCGGAGCTTTTTGAAGAGTCCTGATTTGTGCTTGAACTACTTCTGCAATCCCACGGATTTGAACTCATTTTCTTAATTATGAAAAGTTAAAAGGTTTAAAGTTTGATTCTTTTAGAAAATAAAGGGTCCCTTTTAAAAATTCACAATTTCAAAAATCACAGAGTTTGAGAAATCACAAGATATGAAAAACTGAAACACAAAGCAAACTGTTGTTCCTCGTATGAACCACTCTTACGTACGAGTGGTATGTCCTTCGTACAAACCACTCTTTCGTACGGAGGATGTTACTTCGGGCGAACAACTAAGTCCTTCGTGCGAACTAGATCTTTCGTGCGGATGACAAGTCTTTCACACGAGTAGTCTGGTTCTTCGTGCGGATGGGTATTTTGCACAGAAGTTTTCGTGGAGGAATCTTTTTACAGGGCTCTGGTTGGTGAAAACTTTCCTATTTTGCACATACTGGTTCTCAAAAGTGTTTCTTCTGCAAGTGTGTTCAACTTAGATGAAAATTTTAAGAAAAACCAGATTTTAACATGTCTCAATGTGTTCTAACTAGGTTTTTATGAACATTTTCCACATACAACAGGTTTTAACCAAGTTTTAAGTTTGTTATCTTTCAAAAACTTAAGTTTCTGCTGAAAGTTCAAGATTACTTCAAGAAACCCTCTCAACTAGCTCAGACACAATCACTAAGCTTGGTTTTGAACAAGGAAGAGAGTCAAAGCTCTGATACCACTTGTAGGTCCACCAGGAGGATCAAGATAAACCTGCTTCCTTGTTCTTGTAACACAAGTACGAGTGCGGAATCCTCGTAAGAATGCAAACCAAAGCAAGGTAAGAACATGAGATAACCAAAGGTTTAATATCTTGATTAACTGAAGAGAACTAGTACAAACATATACAAACAATGCCCATGCAGACTCAACAAACTCTCAGTGCTCTTGTGTCTCTCAGGAAGGTCTCACTTGCTCAACTCACTCTGTTCAACTTGCCAACCTTCTTACAACTGAAAAGTGCATGTCTGCTTATATAGTGTCCATGCTAAGCAACTGTACGAAGTATGTTGCTAGTCATACGAAACACACTAAAAGACACAAAGAACTATTCCAAAGACACTCGCACGAACAAGCTGATTCGTACGAGCATCAACTAGCTCGTACGAAACAAGTGTAATACTTCTTTTAGCATGATTCGTTCGTACGAAGCAGGTAGCTTGTACGAGCATTATCTTGCCCATACGAAGCATCCCTACTCGCACAGAATGCTTCCTTCGGAGAGCGTGTCATAGACATGACGTACACAAGACTCAACAGTATGCACACATGCAACTATTTAACACAGACAAACTAAATGTCGTACTAAACCAAGATAGGAGGATATCTTTATTTGGTCAACACGACCAAACTTATACAGACACTGTAAAAGAGACCGTACAATTACAAACATAACTAAGAACAAGCGACAGACACAAAAGTGTATCAACATGATGATTATAGATAATCTTGAAAATTATCGTAAACTAGTAAACTTGAATCTTGCATGTTCGTGTATAAAAAAGATAATCTAAACACATGCATGTTTAGATTAGCAAGATTTATTGACAAAAATTGTCATGAACATGATTTATATTTTAAAATGATCATACAAATTATAGATTATTAAATAAAAGTTATGAATTAAAAACTTTGTTAAAAAGTGATACTAAAGTTTTTAATTTAGAGAAAGTTTTCTTCAACTAAAAAGGAGATTTTGGATAAAAATATATATATATTTTTTGAAATCACCAAATATGTTTACATATATTTTTGTATAAAAATATGTATAAGTGTTCAACTTTTGACAAAATAATATATCGGACAAAATAAAGTATAACATTACTAGTTGGAGAGGTATGGTCTCAAAATAAACTCTGCGCCTGCACAAAGAACCGTACCCTCATGCTAACATCAAAAGAATAACCTTGCGCGTAATGCGCAATAGTGCACCATTCTTGAAACAAACAGGTTGCACAACAAACCTTGTGCACACTGCGCAACGGCAAGTTAAACCTGGAAGCGCAGGGTCAAGTTGCAGGCCACTTGACCCTGCGCTGATATAATAACCTTGCACGCAACACGCAACGGTACGCCATTCATAATACTTACAGGTCGCACAACAAACCTAGCGCACACCTTCGCAGCGGCAAATTAGACCTAGAAGCGCAGGTCCCTTGACCCTGCGCGGATCAAACAACCCTCTAGTTGCGAAGTCCTAAAACCTTGTACAAGGCCATGACTAACATTATTGCAACTCATAGTCTTGAGAACAAAAGGACTTAATCCCTACAACTCCGCGCTGGCCAAAAAGCACTGATAAAGCCACGCGGAAGGGAGAAGCGCAAAGAGGCGCTGACCAAAACATAAGGGTATGAAAGTGGCAAAGCTGTGACCCAGTTTCTGCTCGACAAATTGTGTTTGACTGTGCCGCATGATGAACAGTCATGCATCGAGCAAATTGTATACAAGGACGTAAACTTGGATAAGCCCAACTAAATAATTATTAGGCTAAGGCCCACTTTTATAAAAACTAACTTTGGGCTAAAGCCCACTTTAATAAAACTAAACTTGGGCTAATCCAATTTTCATAAAACAAATTGAGCTAGGCCCACACATAGTAAGAAAAATTGGGCTAGGCCCATTTACATGTAATCAATCTAGAATATACATACACACACACACACACACACACACACACACACACACATATATATATATATATATATATATATATATATATATATGTTTATCAACAAAGAAAAACTAACAATTACAAGTATGAAATTCGAGATAAAATACTTGTACGAAAAACAAACGAAAGTCTAAGTGTCTAATAGATAGAACACTTGTAGGTTGAGAAATGAACGAAGTATCAAAAATCGAATAGAGATTTGAACGAAATGCAAATCTGTGAGTTCATGTTTCCCCTTTTATTTTAACGTTTTTATCATTTTAAACGTGCGGGGATATATACATGTTATAGTTAATATAGCTGGGAAAATAAAAAAATATTTAGATCACATGCGTATAAGGCTCAAGCATTGGGACCATTAAATAATAACAAGTACCAAGGAACAAGGGGATAGATTTATTGGGTTTGGGCAAACCCCACTCTATTACAGCAATAATAACAGATCGTATTAGAGTGCTTTTGTGTCTAAAACAAGTGTCTCAGACACAATAAATCGTCAAGGGTTGGTTGCCATCTTATTCGGCATACAAATTAGTATCCTTGCAACACTAATGATCTTACAAGTTTCATTAAGCTATATTAAACGAATTTATTATTTCAAATGTTTTTGAAGATTCATTTGATACAAAAATTTATAACATGAATTCACAAGCTTTTGTTGACGTTGTTTTCAAAACTAGCATGTATTACAGGAAACAAGTGGATGGCCTTCGGGGAAAATCTTGTTCGTTTGTTTGGAAGTCAAGATGTTATGTTTTATCTAGTCTTTTGTTGTCATGCTTTATAAACTTATGTTTGAATTTTAAATAATGTTTTTAAACTTGTGGTTTATTTCAAAACAAAAGTTTGTATGTAAATTATGTATTAAATAAAAGTATGGATGAATGTTTTGTTATACGATTTTCGTTTAATTGTTTGAATGCAACGATTGCATGCTTTCGCTACATCGAAAAATCAGGGTGTGACACCGGACGTGATAAAATTGGTTCATCACAAAGTTTGTCCTCAGGTAGTTGGAAAGCTGCTTCTTGCTTTTCTTCCCAATCAAACTTCTTATGTTTTTTAGTGAGGGAAGTTAATGGCTTTCTATTTTAGATGGATTGACATGTATGCCTTTCTCATTGACTACATGATCGAGAAATTGAACTTCGTGAAGCAAGAATTCGCATTTAGAGAATTTTGTATACGGTTTCTCCTTCTTTAATAACTCAAGAATAGTTCTAAGATGATGTTCGTATTCATCCTTGTTTCGTGAATATATCAATATGTCATTTAGGATCTGAGTTTATATTGATGTTATTGTTTTAGATGAAATCAATGAAAGAAGATAACCAAATGAAACAGTGCAGCAAAAATATGTAAAACTTTGAAATCACAACAATGGAAATATTGTTTTCATTGACATGCTTTTGTAATATTAATCACGTATGCAAGCAAAAACTCCCCCTCAAACTAAATCACTCTAGTTTGTTCGTACATGATGTGTAGAAGAAATGATAGTACAGGCATGTTCTATTTATAGTACATTACAAATCACTAAGCATCTTTGGCTGACGTCACTATGAAAGTGACATTTAACAACCTAACAAACTCTAACCTCTGCTAGACCTAAACACTGTTACATTGAAATACAATAAAAACTTTGATGATAACAACTGTTGAGATATCCTTCAACAGACTTTATCTTCATCAGTTGTTCTCATCAGCAGACCTTGGATCCCAGCAGATCTTAGCCATTGATCAGATCTTGTGAACAGTCTTTAAGTCTCAGCAGAGTTTGGAGTAGTAGATCTTTATTATAAAAGATCAGTTTTTAAAGATTATTTTGGCTTTTCAATCATCTGTTCTTTTGTAGGGTTTAATAGATCCAACAGTCTCCCCCTAGAATAGATGATGTCAAAACTCTTCTTTATTTATAATCTTTGTTTCTCAACGAAAATTCCCTAATTTACCCTTTGAACCGTAGTTCAAAGCTCATAGAGAACATGTCTTCAAAATCCCTTTGTAACTCTAGGTTCAGTAGATCTTGGAGATCAGCTGCATCTAGACCATATGCATCCTCCATTTTCAGCTTTAGAATCTTGCCATTTGATCTGAGCAGAGTCAATTCATGGGTGTCTAGGGATGACTTCCATTTTAGAATTTTTTAATCATCTGGCTTTTATGGGGGAAAACTTATTGTTGAGCTTGGTTGAAGTGATTTGTTTACAAGTTTGGAAATTGTTTCTTTTAGTTTTACTTGCAATATCAGTGTAATAGAGTAATTGGTTTTTGATTCCCTCTCTTATATGTTCTTCAAACCTCTATTCATCATCCTCATCCATCTGCGTTTGCCTTTTTACTTGATGTAAGGCAATTGTGGGTAAGAAAGAGGATAAGAGCTGCTTTTTAAAGGTTTGGGTCTGATGAGGGATAACATTTGTTGAGTAGTCTGGCTTTCTTGAAACTGTAGGATCTTTCTTCCTAAGCTTTTCCAGTTTTCTGTAGGTGTCTACAACCCTTGACTCAGACCATCTAGCAACTAACCTTGACTACCATAGTTGGCAGCAACCAGCTATTGCTTCATCCTTTTAAGCTTTAAAGCTCTGTTCTGACCTATCTACCTATTTTTCTTCCAATCAGGTGGTGTTGGCTTGTGTGGAGGATCTTTGAGCATTGCTTGTATTCTGTCAATTTCTTCTTTAAGATCATTTATTGACCAATCTTTGAACTGTGTTCTGGTAGCTTTATAACGATTGCATTGCATAATGTGGTCATGGTAGTCCCGTTTCAGTTCTTAATCCAGCTCAGCATTCAAAGGCCTTTCTGATATAGACTTACTCATATCTTTGGCAAAGTCTTCAATCTTTCTTACTTTGCTCAATTCATAAGACAAAATGCCTTGAGTAGTCCTATCATCTTTCCCTTTGCTCTTCTCTTGGCAATACTCTCAGTCTGTCTAGCCTTTAACTTTAGATATTCATCTAAATTTCTTGGCTTTCTGTAACCAAAGAGAGATGGAAAGTCAAGTTTTGTATTATCCTCTGCTATGAAGAATGATTCAATTTCTTTTCGCACAACCATCAGTTTTAGAGGATACTTGGTAGCAAAAGGTATGATGGATGGTGGTTGATAAATGGTTGCAAGTGAAGTGGTTTTAGGTGAAGATGATGAGGATGGAGATCTAGTGATAGGATTTGATGATAAAGGAACTGGTGATGGAATCCCTTCATCATCATCTTCAACAACAGAAGTCTTTCTTTTGCGTTGGAATTTGATTTGTGGTGAAGGTGATCGTAACGGAATTCTTGGTGGTGTGGACAATGGTTGGGTTAATGTGGGAAATGTGATAATGGTAGAGGTTTGATTAACATTTGCTGTTCCAGTATATGCTGGCACATCAGCTGTACTAACATCTATTGGTGATGAAGATGATTTTTTTGGTGAGTGTTTTTGTTTCTTTTGAGGTGGTGGTGTTGGTTTTTTTGGAGCAGAGGATACACTTGTTGTAGGCATGGTGGTGGTTTTAGAAAAGGTGGTTATTCGCTATCTAACATTTATTGTTGACTTTCTTCTTTTTGAAGTGCCAATGTCTTCTTTTTCCATATGCTTGGCCTTTTCTTCTTCAATTAGTTTAGAAGCTTTAACTTCCAGTGTATCTTGTCTTTCTTGCTTTTCTGTGGCAATTTCTTCCGCTAGTTTGTTCAGAGTCTCATCAATCCCTTTTTGAACACCAGCATCTGATGACACAGCAGAAGTTTGATTTGCAGCAGTAGTTGTAACAGACCTTGGCTTTTGTTGCACCTTTGAATCTGGGTTCACCTCCACATGCACGCTTGTAACCACTATTGCAGCAGAAGTTTGACTCAGATGTTTCTGGGTTAGCAAAGAGATTTAACTCAGACTGGGTCTTAGTAAACCTGAATTAATCAAAATAAAAAAGTATGTCAAGCATGGGTCTTAGAAAAATTAATAGTAACTCTACTTTTATAAAATACTCATTCCACATAAAATCCAAAGAACAATACAAACCATACGTAAAGTATATATAATCATTTCAAAAAAAGATATCAATACTTTTTTTGAGAAATTAAAAGGAAACATATTTATAAACATATACATAAAAAGATTACAAAAATATTTATGAAAGACGAAAATGTTTATAGTTATTGAGAAGTTAAATAAAGCTCATAAAAAAACACTTTTTATATATCATAATTCAACAATATATTTTATAAAATTGAGTACGGGCCGTCGACTATATTAAAAAAATGGTAATGGGGCTTTTCAAATAGATAGCAACAAAACTGAGATGGATTTACCTTTTTAGAACGTAAAACAGGTTTTAAATTTGCAGTCTTTAAAAAAGTTTAAAGAATAATAATCGTAAAAATAATAATATTAAATTTTTTAGGAATGCATAAAAAAGGTTTATAAACGAAAGTACAATGTAATTGCAAGTCATTGACGAGAGTAATCAACAAATTTGACAAATCTAGATTTTGATTCATTATTTTCCACAAGTCTGCTCTCCCTTTTCTACAACTTTGAATCTTTTAACCTTGTCATTTACAACTTTTTATTTATGTGTATAATTATAAAAGGCAAGTGGCGCTAGACACAAGTTATTGTTCCTTTGTTACAAGGCGGCAAGGTGCAAGCATCTTATACAGTACTTACGACATCCACTTTGTCTACACTGATTTCAGCTGCAATTATATGTTTTTTCTTTATATTAGTTTTTTAATAAGGTCTATCTCTTCTTTTAAAGTTATTCAGCAATTATAAGTTTTTTTTCTTTATATTGAGTTTTTTTGTAAGGCCTATCTCTTCTTTTGAAGTTATTTATAATAAAATATGCTTGAAAACGTTAGGTTTAATACAACACAACACATGGGTTTAGTTATTGAAATACACAAATACGTTGCATCATATGGGCAGAATTTATGTATGCTATCAACATCCTTTCAACTTGTGGGTTCATGGTGACGTTTCGACCGCTATTATACACAATTTTAAGACCCTGCCGCAATGCAGAGGTTCTAATACTGGTTATCAATAAAAACAAATATCGGTTCCCACTCAAATACTAATATTTATGGAACACTAGTACTTTTAAGCATATTTCCTTCTTCTCCAAATGATTTTAAAATATGATGTTTTATAAAATTCAAATATGTTATTGCGACATACTTATTTTTATTTACGTGTCGATATTTGCAAGTGTTATATATAAAAGTGTGATTCTATGATATCAGGGGCTATAATATGTATGATATATGATAAAAAGTACGAATTGTATGAATACGTGATATGTTATAGTGGTTACAAGCGTGCATGTGGAGGTGAACTCGCATGAATAGGTAATTGAGAGGAACTGATTTGTGTATGAGTTATCTCAATTGCACAAAACAGAGGTATGATAGTAGGTGGAATTGAAGGTGACGGTTGTGGAGTAGAAAAAGAATTTGCCCTAGGAGGAGAGGGGCTTAGAAACAAAGATTCAATTAAATCATCTACTTCATAATGTGGGATCCTTGTGCTTATAACCTGTTCCTTTTGTGAGGAAGCAGGAGGAGTTTGGCTTTGAGATGGAGATCTTTACACTGTTGTGAGGAAGTAACAACAATGGTTTCAAGTGGCTTTTGTGTTACCACAAGGTTATCCTTTAGGATCTCATCTTCCAGAGGTGTCTTTTTATGAAGTGTGGTTTTGTTGGGCTTTTTGGATTTGGTGGTTTCTTTGGATTTTTCTGGTGTGGGTTTCACAACACCGGTTGTGGTGTCATGATCACTAGGAGCTTGAGATGTGGACTCATTCAAAATCTTCTCATCCCCCTTTGCTTTTGTTTTGTAAACCTTTGACTCCATATTTTATATTCTTGTAAAGATTTCAGTAGTAAGACTCTTCATCTCAAAGACAACTCCCTTTTGAAAATCTTTTTCTAGAAGTTGTTTCTGTATTTAATAGCTTAAAAGCCTTGGATATAAAAGAAAAGCTTTATTTTTTGAAATTTTATTATACTTTGCCACCAAGTCCATAAACAATACCTGGGATAGATTAAAATCAGATTTTGTTAAAATAGCATATCCCAGAAATTGAATATTTTGTGCAATCTCATAAAATGAGGTGGTCTTTGTTGAAAGACAAGTAAGTAAGGTATGGAAAATATATCTCATTTCAGAAGGAAAATTTGGTTTAAAAATGTTAACACCAGATAACTGACCCTCATACCCACGTTCTATGAACTCAACATGTAATTCTGTTTGCCAAAAGAAGTGTTCCCATCTAGGTCATTGAGACCAAAAGTGGTGGAAATTGAGGAATGGGAAAATTTGGACAAGAGCTTCTCTGACCTTGGAAATGATAGCATATGGTTTCTTCTTTTGAGATTGAACTTTAGCATTTGCCAAGAACTTTCCAAGTGTATCCACATAGATTGTTGTGTTTGCAACCATGATGTCTTTGTATTTTGATGATGTGAGAACTTCAATTATTGAATGGAAGAAGTATTAGTGTTTTCTCGAAAGTGGGGAGGTAGTTGTGTGGGAGTTTGATGGTGAGAGTCATGATCAGAGATGGAAGTGAGAAGTAATAAAGAAGATGAGATTAGTGAAAACCGCTTTAGAGAATTTTGAATTCGAGACGTCAAGTAAAAACTCTATTTGGATAGAACAGTGATATATGAAGGGAAAAGTGAATGTTCATGTGGCAGTGGTTTCAAAGATCTGATGGCTAATCATCTGTCTACGTGTAACCTCTGATGGATAATGGATGACAGTTCTTAGGGAAACCGCTGTTGAGAACCAGCGATGGTTGAGAACAGTGGTCATGAATAGAGATGATTTTACTCTATCAGATGATAGATATTAGTGGATAAGGCAAAACAATGTTTTAGCACAAACAATGGATGGAACAGTGGACAGGATAACAGAGGTTACATTTAGCAGTGGATAGATATATAAGCCAAACAGAGGTTTAGAAACAGTGGCTTAAAACAGACTTTAGGATTATTGAAATTTCATATTTTTGCTATTTTTAAGGATGAATTTTTTATTTTCTGGAAACATTTTAATGCCTCTTATTCATGGAAAACAAAAATTTTGCTTTTAATCCATGTTAAGCATGTGAATTCTAGAGATCAAGCTTTCAAAAGTAGATGTATCTAAAGCCTTGTTAGAGCATCTGCTAGCTGATCCTTGGAACATGATGCAGAGAAATCAAGCCTTTTTAATAGCAATCTCTCACAAAATGATGTCTGATGTCAATGTGATTGGTTGTTGAATGTGAAACTGGATTTTTAATGATGTTTTCAGCTGCCTGACTACAACATGAGAAAGGTCTTTAGAGCAATTACACCAAAATCCAACAATTGATTTTGAAGCCATAGGAGTTGAGCAGTGCAACTTGCAGCAACAATATACTCAGCCTCAACTATGGATGTTGAAACTGCAGCTTGCTTTGCCAAGGAACTAAGCAATTGCCTAGAAATTGACAACCTCTTGAAGTTGACTTCCTTGTAGCATGGCATCCAACAAAATCATTATCTGGGTAACCTAAAAGCTCAATATTCCCATTAGCAAGATACCAGATACCAAGTGTGGGAGCACCTTTTATGTATCTGAATATCCTTTTCACAACAATAAGATTGGACTTCCTAGGTGCTGACTTGGATCTGGAACAGACACATGTAGCAAACATGATATCTAGCCTAGATGAAGTTAGGTACAATAAAGACCCAATCATGCTTCTATAAAGAGTTTGATCAACCACGTCATCTTTGTCATCAATAGTGACCAGCTTAGATGTACCCATGGGTGTACTACATGGTTTACAATCATTCATATCAAATTTGGTAAATAGTTCTTTGACATACTTACTTTGATGAATGAAAGTACCATTTTGCAATTGCTTAACTTCAAGACTAAGAAAGCATTGGAGTTCACCCATAACAGTCATTTCAAACTTTGTTGTCATGAGTTCTCTAAACTCTTCATGTGGATTCAAAAATGATGTCATCCACATAAATTTGGACAAGCATCAAATCCTTTCCTCTCCATTTAAAAACAAAGTTTTATCAATTTTACCTCTTGTAAAGCCTATGGATAAGAGAAAGGTGGAAAGAGTTTCATACCAGGCTCTAGGTGCTTGTTTCAAGCCATATAAAGCTTTGTTCAGCTTGTAAACATGATCTGGATAAAAAAGTGTCTTCAAAACCAGGGGGTTGGCATACATATACCACTTCCTTGATCTTTCCATATAAGAATGCACACTTGATATCCATTTGATACATCTTGATGTTGTGGTTGGCAGTAAAGGCTAAAAACAGTCTAATGGCCTCCAGTCTTGCAACAGGAGCAAAAGTTTCTTCATAATCAATGCCTTTTTCTTGTCTATAGCCTTGAACCACAAGCCTAGCTTTATTTTTGACAACAATGCCCTTTTCATCTGTTTTGTTCTTGAAGACCCATTTTGTGCCTATGGGACATGCATCCTAAGGCAATGGTACAAGTTCCCATACTTGTTATAGTTGAACTATAGGAGCTCTTCTTGCATGGTATCTACCCAACTGTTGTCTTTTAGTGCCTCTTGGTACTTGACAAGTTGTGTGAGTGATAGAAAACCAACAAAAAAGACAAATGTTTTGGGATTGACTTCTTGTGAGTACCCCTTCATTGATGTTACCAGTGATTTGGTCAGATGGATGGTTTTTAACAACTGTTTTAGATCTCCTTTGTATGGAATGATAGCATTTTGAGATGAAGGCTACCGATGAGAGTCATCTGATAACATCTGTTGGAATTTTTGAAAAGCCAATATCTGTTTATAATGGAGGTGGAGGTGTAGGTGGAATGGGGGTAAAGACAGGTTGACTTTTGCTCACAGAAAATGGACTTTTGTCATGGAGGTTTGATTAGATCAGCTGGTAGAGGTTTGGGGATTAACAACTGTTGGCAGAGTTTTCACAGTTGTTAGTAACATATGTTTCCCTAGTGGATGAAATGACTTTGTATTGTGGAATCACAATGTCATATCCATAATCTTGATGTGAAGACTGTGGTGTACCTGCATTGTTAGTCTTGATAGAAACATCATCAAATGTAAATTTATCTAAATCAAACAGTTCAGCAGGATTTGCAGTGATTTTTATTGAAGAAAGTTCATTGAACTTTACATTCAAGGTGTCTTCCACACACATCGTCCTTGAATTAAAGACTCTGTAGGATTTAGAAGTGGTTGAGTATCCCAAAAAATAACCACAATCTACTTTGGCTGCAAATTTTAGAATTGAATCTTTTAAGTTTAAAATGAAACATGGGCAGCTAAAGATTTTGAAATATGAGATCAGAGGTTTAATTTTGTATAGAATTTCACAGGCAGTCTTTTGATGCCTGGGTTGATCAAAACTCTGTTCTGTACATAGCAAGTAGTGTTTATAGCCTCTGCCCAAAAAGAAAAGGGTAAACCTGTGTCTACAAGCATTGTTCTAGTAGCTTCAATCAAAGTTCTATTTTTCCTTTCAACCACCCCATTTTGTTCTAGTGTCCTTGGGATGTTGTATTGCCTAACAATCCCTTTTGACACACAGAAATCAACGAACTCCTTATTTTTAAACTATGTCCCATTGTCACTCCTAAAGACTTTTATTGGCAGGTCGAATTGCTTTTCAACTTGTTTTACAAAATTTTGCAAAATACATTCAGTCTCATCTTTGGAGTGCATGAAGTAGGTCTATGTAAACCTTGAAAAATCATCAACTATGACAAGACAGTATCTCTTCCTTTTAAGACTCAGGATTTTAAAGGGCCAAACAGGTCCATATGTAGCAATTGAAGACACTGACTTGTATTGGACTCTTAAATTGATTTGTATGAACTTTTGTATTGTTTACCTTTTAACTAGGAAACACAATGTTCATCACAGGTGAGTTGTTTAGATGGAAGACCTCTTACAAGACCTTGTTTGGAGAGTGTAGTGATAGTTTTGAAGATTTGTGTGACTAAGTCTTCTATGCCGTAGTTCTTTCTCTTTCTTAAAAGCAACAAAGAACAGACATGCACTGGACATTAGATTATCCTTCAACATATCAACTACATATACATTGCCACTTCTATGAGCAACAAGTTGTGCTTTGCTCTAAGCTATGATTTGATAAATCTATTTAACGACTTCTTGCCCAACAATCTGACAAGTTTTCTTAGTGAAGATGACCCATAGCCTTTGTCACTCATTTGAGATACACAAGAAGATTAAATTTCAGATTATCAATAATATTGACGTGTTCATACTTGAGTTTCCTAGCATGGATAGTCCCTGACCCTAAAACCTTCCCTTTTGAATTGTTATCAAAAGATATATCACCCCTCCATGTGCCATGAAATCTTTGAGTAGGGCTCTACATCCTATCATGCATCAGGAGCCTCCACTAACGACATACCGTAAACTATCAAGGCAAGTAGAAGCTCCCTACACATTAGTAAACAATTAGTTTAGGTGAGTTTCCAAAGCTAGGATGGCTTGGGGTCACAGACATTCCAGCCTCATGTCTAGGAATATGGTCAATGTTTGAACAGATTTTATTAACAACTGTTGTGGACCATTTCCTATCAACTGATCATAACCATGAGGGACGCCTGTTAACTCTTGGTTTAGATGGTCTTTTGTAGACCTCATAGCCAAGTGGTACACTCTTGTAAGCAGGTTGGACATATCCTCTTGGAAATATATTAGCTGGTGGTGCATCTGTTACCTGAACCTTTCTAGTGGAAGCATAGGTTGTATTCAATTGTTTGGTAACAGATGTTTGGATAGGGACAAAGGTCTATTTGGTCTTTTTATTTCTTGAACTCTCAAGTGTTTTAGATTTATACTCATTTCTTTTAACATCAAAATTTTTGAGATAAACACACTCTTGAGTTTTGTGGTTTGATCTGCCCCAAATGGTCCAATTTGGTGAATCAATGATCACACTTGTTTTGTTGTATCATAAGCTCTTAGAAGAAAACAGTTTTTGGTGACATGATTCTTCTTTTCACAAGAATCACAAAACAAGTTTGATATTTTCTCTCTTTTCTTCCCTATTTCTGTGTTTTTGTCAGCAAATGTTGTAAAATTTGCTCAACATTTGCTGAAAGATATTTTAAGGGAATGATCTTGACTTGTGGTGCCTTTACACCTTCAATGGTTGAAAAATCCATTGGCTTAAAGTTGTCAAGAATGTCACACTCATTTGACCAGGTAGTTTTGAATTGATATTTTTTTCCTTAAAACTTGAGGATCCTATTGGTCTTTCTAAAACAATTTTCTTACCATTTGGTTCAGTGACTTTACTTGACTAGCCAAATTTGTTGAAAAATTTCAACCAACTCACAATCATTTACAGTAGTGCTTTGAGAAACTTGGTCATGTTTTCTAAAACCTACACCAAATTTTACATTTCTTTTGATTTGTGATTCTAAGCTCATAACCTTTATAAGATTCTACCCACTTTTCACAAGTAATTTGGATAGATTCAAGCTCCTTTTTACAACTTTGATATTTTTCTATCATAGTTTGGAGTTGATCCATGGTTATGCTGGACTCATGTTTGAGACTGCTAATTTCATAAGCTTTTTCAAACAGTTTTGTTTTTAACTCTTTTGCAAGTTTTTCAAACTAAATTTCATCATCCAAAATTTAGTTTCTAAGATTTTCATTCACCTATTTTATGTTAGCAAAAGCAATAATGTATTTATCAGATTATAAGTCTTTAAGAACCTGAGATGATACCTTAGTAGAAGCCATCATGGCACAATCACATTCACCATCACAAGCACTTGAATCCCATGAGTCTGATAGAGAAATTTTGGTTTTTTTACATCTGCTACAACAATTTATTCTGTAACATCTGTTACAGCATGTTCATTAGTCTCAACACATATTGATACCACGTCCTTAGATTCAATCCCTTCTTGAATTTTGTCTAGTGCCATAAAACGAAATTTGTCATGTTTATTTTCATTATTGGCAACTAGAGCAAAGTTCTCATCAGTCAATTCCTCAGGTGAACTACTCCAATCAACCAATCCTTGCGTAAAGAACCTATGTTGACTGGTTTTTGTAGGTGTAGAAACTTGTGTAGCTTGAGGTGCAGCTTGCATTTGAACCTGGGGAACTTGAGTATGAACATATTGTATATGAGGAACAGTGGCTTAAACATACTGAACTGGAATAGTGGCAGCAGGGTGTGCAAAATGAGTAGTGTTTTGCATTTGTGGAGCACGGGTATATTGGGAATAATGGACAGTGCTTTGAGTGTTTTGAGGTCTAGGGCCAGGATGTGTGAGAATTAGACCATTTGTTTGACTTCTACACTCCCTAGCAAAGTGTCCTAGCCTATTACACTTATAGCATTTAATTTTAGACTTATCCAACCCTCCATGCAACCCTTGAATTTTTCTACGAGTTTTCTTGTAAAACTTACTAGTTCTAATACTTAGCAAGGCCAGTTGGTGCAATATGTCCATTTCTTCCAAATCAATTGGATCAAAATGTTGAAGGTTGTTTAACTCAAAAGAAAGGTTGTGAGAAACTTGGTTTTCCCCCATTTGCAGCAAATGCAAAGTTGGGTGAGTAAGGGTCAGAATTAAATCCACCACCAGATGTTATGTCAATGAAATGATCATAACTCTAATCCTTGCTACCGCTAGAGATTTCTTCTTGACCAAAAAGTGTTGTGCTACCGAAAGCATAGTCATCAGCCACGTTTCCTGACTCTTGTAGCTTTTTTCTGGTTAAGCTTTCTCTCATAAGTGAGAAGCCTACCACGAAGCTGAGTTAGACTCATTTCTTTAAAACCAACAAAATTTCTTGTGACAAAGGCTATATTGTCCCATTTGTCTTCTAGGGACCTTAAGAACTAACTGTTCAAAGTTGAATTTGGGTAATTAATGTTTACTAGTTTTAGCTTACTAATAAGACAACTAAACATTTCAAACTGTTGAGTTAACGATTCTCCTTTTACATGATAAAACGTTTAATATTGTTGATTCAAAACTTCTCTATTGTTTTTTCAATAACTTTCTCAGTACCACCGAACTACTCCTTCAAGGCATCCCATAGCTCCTTTGCACTATTGCAATGCAATAGGCCATCATAGATGTTGTTAGGCAAAGTTGAAGCTATAATGCTAAAACCCTTTGCATCTAATTCAATTTTTAAAAATCTTGATCAGAATAATTTTCAAGATTTTTTTTGGCACTTGAATTTTCGTGTCCTCAGCACCTTGCTACCATTGAAACATGAGGTCCAAAGGCAACCAACCTCCAGCAACCGGTGTTTTGCTAAGCTAGTATATGACCCATCCGACGTTGCCAGATATTATACTCAGGTCTGACAAGCATCGGTGGTTTAAACATGTAACCAAGGTTTTTGTTTAAAAACCTTGAACGTAAATAAACATTCACTCTGTTTTCAATACAAACAAACGAATTAGCAGTGAGAGTTGACTACCTTATATCAAATTGATTGTTAAACCAAATTCGAACGACCAAGCTCTGATACCAATTATTAGGATCTTAGTTTGATATTGATGTGATTGTTTTAGATGAAATCAATGAGAGAATATAATGATCAATGAAACAGTGCAACGCAAATGTGTTTAAAACTTTGAAATCACAACAATAGAAAGATTGTTTTCATTAACATGCTTTTGTAATATTAATCATGTATGCATGCAAATTACAAACTCCTCCTCAACCTACGATCACTCTAATTTGTTCGTATAGAATGTGTAAATGAAGTGCAGGTCCTCTAGTCCTTATGGATCTTGATAGAATCGTCTATCTAATCTAGAGTGCGGAATCCCCTAGATCAGATTTCATAGAAAACACAAGAACACGAACAAAAAGAATTCTTTCAAACTGTCTTCTATTGATTATCGAACACAAAGTGCTTACAATCAATTCAAGACTCTCTCTCTAAACTCTCTGAAGCAATTCTCTCAACAACTAAACAATAGAACCAGCAACCTTAACCCTAATCACAACCTCCCTATTTTTAGTGATAGGTTATGCACATGGGCTAGGGTTTCCTACATGGACTGCTAATGGGTTTAAGGCCTAATTCGCCTACCATGTGTTAGATTGTATCTAGTTCAGCCCAATTACTTCTAATTCACTATTACAACACTAAACACGCTAAGTGTTTATCATTCTACTAATTACAAGATATCCAAAGACCAAATCTAAGCTGTTGTCACAAATATGCACCAACAAACTCCCCCTTGACAATAGCTTCATAAAATAACTTAGTCTTCAGTCTTCTTGCAATCTTCAACATCTTTGAAAAACGTTGACGTTGATCTTTGGATAGATTCAGCTTTAATAGCTTCTGTCAGCAACAGACTCCCCCTATGCTGATGTATCCAATCACCAAATCTTCTAAATCGTTAGCGTTAGAGTAAAATCCAGTTTAGTCCTTTCATAGCAATCTACAAAACTCCTCAACTTTGTCTGCAATGTAGAAAGGAGGTTCTACCATGCATCCAAGCAAACTCCTCTTCACCAAACTTCTCAGCACACACTGCTACAATCTGTATACTATAAAACAAACATCTCGAGAAACCATAAGAATTTTTCAACACAAGTTAAACAAATTATTATTATTCAAGAGATAGTAAAACTGTATCACAGATTAACACTTCTCAACTCAAAATACACACTTAAACTCTTAAGCACACATAACCCGCAAGATCGTAAAAAATTTTGAACTCAGCTTCTAACACCGTCTCCCCCTATCGGTAATAACTCCTCCACGAACAACCAATATCCGTACAATAAGAATTTACAAGAAAATGAAATATTTTTGGATTTTTATATTTTCTGAAAGCAAATAAAGTAAAAAAAAATTAAACACTCTATTTTTGTGAGTATCACCGTTAAGAAGATCATATAAGCAACATCAAACTGTTTCACACTATTTTATAATTTTATATGCAATATTCATGACGAGCAGTTCAAGACGATTACCAGTATTGTTTATCCACTTAAACAAAATACATGAACATTTCAAGTACCATTACCTCGTGATCTGCTTAGATAATTTACTACTAATATACTAGTGTGTCCCACTTCAGGATATACCCCCGCGATCAAGGTATGCACAACAATTCATCGTAGTTGGTGAGTATACCGAAATTCATCCTTTTTTATTTACAACGTTAGATAATTGGTGATTAGGTCAGTACTTCCGTACAGCATAGAGACTAATATCTAACGAGGGTTAGGACAAATACCAAATTTTGGTACGAATAATGCAATTTGCACATTTGAATGACTCTCTAGGAGAGCTTCTTCAATATTTGGGATTTGGCATTTTAGCTCTTTTAAGATATCCCGGTTGTGCCTAGGTCAGCATATATCTGGATGCAGTAGAAGGACAACCTTGATACCCCAGATGAGATAACGATATAAAGACCTAAAACGTCAGATTTTGGCAATCTATCAACGCAAGATTTAAGGTTATAAAACCATACGCCACTGATATGTTACCCACTCATACATAGTTTATTATCTCCAAGGTAAGTTGATTATTTCATGCTTTTTGCCTACTGGTACATCGTATGATGAAGCTGCTATCACACTTAAGCAATTTTCTTTTAAGTTCAGTGTGACAGTCTAACTTGCTGATGTACTATCATTTCTTCTTTTTCACACTGTGAAAACTCATTTTTGATTTTTTATTTTTTATGTTTTTGATTCTTGAGAAGCAGTAAATAATTTACAAAACTTTTATGGAAAAAAATGGTTATTCAGGATTCCTCATCCCGTTGAGTTTGACTAAATGTTCAAAACGAGCTCTGTCAAATGCTTTTTGTGTAAAGATCTGCCAGGTTATCTAGTGTGTCGACTCGATGCAGTTCAATTAATTTCTTTTCAGCACAATCCCATATAAAATGATGACGAATGTCAATATGTTTTGTGCGACTGTGTTTTACGGGATTGTTGGTGATTGATATAGTGGCATTATTGTCTATCATAATAGGAGTACGAGAAAAACTCAAACCGTAATCGAGCATCTGCTGTTGGATCCAGAGTACCTGAGAACAACAGCTACCGCAGGAATATATTCAGCTTCACATGTCGAGGTAGACACGCAAGACTACTTCTTGCATTGCCATGACACGAGCCTCCCTCCTAAGAACTGACAACCACCTGTGGTAGACTTCCTTGTAGATTTGCATCCTCCAAAGTCCGAATCAGTAAAAGCAACAAACTTCAAATCACTAGTAGCTGGATACCATAACCCAAGTTTAGGTTTTCCCTTCATGTAACGAAGAATTCGCTTCGCCGCTTTCATGTGGGACTCCTTTGGATTCGCTTGATATCTGGCACACAGACATACTGCGAACATGATGTCAGGTCTTGAAGCAGTCAAGTACATCAGAGAACCAATCATTGCCCTGTATTGAGTTGGATCAACATCCTCCACACTCTCATGATCTGGACCAAGATTGTGATTCTCACAGATAGGTGTATTGAAAGTAGCGCAATCCTCCATCTTGAAACGAGACAAAATGTCATACACATACTTTGTCTGATGAATAAACATTCCATCCTTCTTATGTTCAACTTGTAAACCCAAAAAGTAGGATAGTTCACCCATTACACTCATCTCAAACTTGCTCTTCATTACCTTTTCGAAATCATGACACATGTTCTCATCAAATGACCCACAAATGATGTCATCTACGTAGACCTGTACCAGCGGAAAGTCTTCCTTATTCCTTTTGATGAAAAGTGTACTGTCAATCTGACCTCTTTCGAAACCATGTTTTAGCAAATGTGATGACAGTGTCTCATACCACGCCCTAGGTGCCTAATGCAACCCATACAATGCCTTATCAAGTCGATAGACTCGATCTGGATAGTCTGGATCAGTAAACTCGTCTGGTTGTGAGACATACACCACCTCTTGGACTTTCCCGTAAAGATATGCACTCTTCACGTCAAGTTGGTAAACTTTGAAGTCCTTGAATGAAGCAAAAGCTAGGAACAAACGAATTGCCTCCAACATTTCTACTGGTGCAAACACTTCATTATAATCAATCCCCTCTTGCTGATTGAACCCTTTCACCATCAACCGAGCCTTATTTCTTATCACGATCCCTCGGTCGTCTTTCTTGCACTTAAACACCCACTTAGTGCCTATTTATTTTTCTCCTTCAGGCAAGTCAACTAGCTTCCAGACCTTCAACTTCTTGAACTGAGCTAGTTCCTCCTGCATAGCTTCTACCCAACAATTGTCTTTGATAGCCATATGAACATTCTTCGGCTCCTCTTGGGCAATAAAGCAACTATACAAACACTCATGAATCAAACCAGTCTTCTGAATCGAAGTAAACAAACAGGAACCTTCGAGCACACCTCTTCTTGTCTGAACACCTGCAGTAGGATCACCAATGATGTTTTCAACTGGATGATCTCTATGTACTCGTGTGGTAGCAATGGTGTCAACGACCAGATTATCTCCCAGATTCGATCCAACCTCCCCCTGAATGTTAGCAAATGGATTAGCGAAGTCCTCCCCCTGAATAGGTTCAGACTCACTTTCACTGGAGTCCTCGGGAGCAGCACTGGAAGAAGTTTCTGAAGCATCTGTCATCGATACACTCGATCTAGGCATGAAATCACACTCGCCATCTTCACTGATCACAGTATGGATCACTTGAGACTCATGTGTATTAGAAAAATAAGGAATATTAAATGATTTAAAAACACTGTCATAATCATATAACATAGGAGGACCACTCATTGATTGTTGAGGTGAATAACTAGTGATTCCATGTTAAACACCACCTCAATTTTACCAGTTTTTAGATTAAAAACCCTTTTATTCGGTGTTCCAGGCATATAGCCTAGAAAGTAACCCTCATCAGCTACCTCACCGAATTTTTGCTTATCTTTGTTTCGCATGCAGGGTAATCCAAATGGTTCAAAGCCTTTTAAGTTTGGTTTTCGGTTAAACAATAGTTCGTGACATGTTTTTTTAAACCGTTTAACCGTCAAAACTTTATTCAGGACATAACAAGCTGTGTTCACAGCTTCTCCCCAGAAACGAACTGGAAGCTTTGATTCAGATAGCATAGTCCTTGCGGCTTCAATCAACGTCCTGTTCTTCCTCTCAGCAACTCCATTCTGTTGAGGTGTATAAGGAGCAGAATATTGATGTTCAATTCCTATGCGAAGACAATAAAGATCTAGAACTTGGTTCTTGAACTCCGTGCCATTATCACTCCTTATCCTCTTGATCCGTGCATCATGGACATTTTCCAATTTTGCAAAAAGATCTATCAGCATCTCTGCTGTCTCATCTTTTGTACCTAAAAAGAAAACCCATGAATATCGTGAGTAATCATCAGTGAAAACTAAACAATAGTACTTTCCACCTATGCTCCATACGTTCACTGGACCGAATAGATCCATATGAAGTAATTCATAAGGGGCGTCTATGGAATTTACTGTTTTAGACTTATAAGGTTTCTTATGTTGTTTTTCCTTTTGACATGGAAGACATTTATCTTCCACGTGAAACCTCAGCACTGGCACCCCTTCCACCAAACCATTTTTAATAATATAGTTCATTTTTTGGTAGTGGATGTGGGCCATGCGTCTATGCCACAATAATGACTCAGCCTCATATGCTTTTGATAGAAAACACTCCACCACAGTGGAAGAATCCTTAGCACCCATGTCCATGACATAAGTATCATTTCTCCTTGGCGCTCTCATCACTATCCAGTCATCCGGTATCACCAAACCAGGTTTCAACACCAAAGCTTCAGACTTTATAAAGTGGACCGAGTGACCCTTGTCGCAGACTTGAGACATGCTCATCAGATTGTGCTTCAGCTGCTCAACATAGTTCACTTTGTCCATTGTGATCTTCCCGTTGGTCACGTTTCCTCGACCAGTAATGTGCCCTTCTTTAACACCTGCAAAATTCACGTATCCACTATCTATATTCTCAAACTCAGTCAGCAACCTTGCATCCCCCGTCGTGTGCCTGGAGCAGCCACTATCAACATACCACAAGTTGATAATCCTCCTTAGCAGCTCCTGCACCACCCAACAAAATTAGTTAGATTGGGGGACCCAAGCCTTAATGGTCTTGGGTCTTCCAGATTCATCAATCATAGGAACATCCATCTAGTATCCATCACTCCTAACAGGAGTCTTGGATCTTAGACTTGTTGATGGAAATGGTTTTTGATTTCCACTAGGTCTGTGGTCCTGAGGTTTCCTAACCATGTTTGGACTTTGTGACCTTTGGAAATTATGATTTTGGTTCCATGAATTTTGATGATGATAATTTCTAAAGCCATTGTTATAAAAATTTCGACTACCAACATTTTGGTATCGATTTTGATATTGACCTTGACTTCTGAAATTGTTTGATTGACCATGAAAGTTATTCATTCTTGGTGAACTACTTCTAGGTCTATCATATCTGCCTGATGTAGATGCAGGCTGAAATCTTTGTTGATTTCTTTGAAAACGAGGAACTTGGTGAGTTCCTTTTTCAGCCTTATCTACACCCACATCAACACTCTGTTTCTTGGTAGCAGATATCTTTGGTGAGTTAACCTTCTGCTCACCATCACCACTTTTTGCTGGTGATTTTTCTCTCTGTCTCTCACTTACCTGTGCTTCATTCTTTTTGTTAGGACAGCAGCTAGCTACATGTCCCTTTTCATGACATTTGAAGTAAGATTTTCTAGCCGAAGACTTCTTAACTGAAGCCTCTTGCTTAGATTCATCAGGCGGTGATGATGATGATGCCTTCGAAGGATCTTGTTTAGTTTGCTTAACTTCTGATTTTTCTTTGTTCTTGTTCTTAGCAAACTGAACATTAGACTCTTTAGTAATAACAGGGACCTCTTCATTCATGTCACTCCCTTTAACAAAATCAACCTTTTTAACAAATTTTTTTTGATTCTTAGGGTGTGTTATTTTTGTTTTCAAAACTGGTTCCCTGTTATTATCCTTCTTGGCATTTTCAGAACCATCATCATTACCTGATGTGGAACTGCCAGGTGTAGTTGACGCAAAGTCTATAAGCTCTTCTTCATCTGGCAAGAAAGAATAGTCATGACCAAGAGGTGGTGGAACTTCATTCAGACCTCTAAAGCCCACACAAGTCTTGTCATTACTCTTCTTCAGGCCATTCATCATGTGTTTCATGACAAAAGATGAATATCTGAATTGATTTAACTTCTTTTCAAGCTCACAAATTTTAAGTTGTGCTTCAGACAACTCTTTGCACTTTCAGAAACCTCTTTTGTTTTCTCACTCATCGTATCATGAGCTAAGTCAATAACTTGAAGTTTTTCGTTTAGCTTACATGTTAGAATATTAATTTCTTCTTCATAACCTTTAATTTTCTTCAAGTATAATGACTCATTTTGTTTTATGAAAAAGTTTGATTATTTTAGGTTCAAGAGCTCATTAGCCAGACTTTGGTTTGTTGTGTTAATGTGTCAACCTCACTTTGCAGTTCACGACATTCCAAACAAACAGAACTACCAGAGTTAGAACATACCTCGCCTGTAGATTTGCTTAGATCAGCCATGAAAGCATCGAAATCAGCTGCCATCTTCTTCTCTGTATCAGTCTTTTCTCCATCAGCCTTCTCAGCTACCTTCTCTTGCTCTCCCTCAGCATCAGCTTTCACTTCTTCATCAGTAACTGGAGCTATCTCAACCATGAATGGTGAGGCATTGTTATCACTCTCCAGATGAACACTCTAATCATAAGAACCCTCTCTAGCAGTAGAAATCAGGGCCTTTGATCCAGTGTTGTTTGACGCATCCCTGTTGCTTGAACCATGACCAGGAGAATCTTGAAAGGATGAACTAGAACGAGATTCAGACTTAGCTCTTTGACACTCTCTAGCGAAATGTCCATAGTTGTGACAGTTGTAACACTTCACTTTTGACATGTCAAAGCCCACACTTTTTCCAACGAACTTCCTGCCCGTTCTGTTCATAAACCTCCTCACCCTTCTAGAGATCATGGCCATCTGCCATTGTAAATCCATCTCCTCTAAGTCATCAGGGTCAATCTGATCATAATCTTCATCGAACGTAACAGGATCAAATATTTTTCCCTGAATATAGTTCTCGTATGAAGCAACGAAAGAAGCAAGCAATGCCAGGTGATCTTCAGCACTTTTTACACTTAGAGGCATAGACTTAGAATTGCTGTTACTTGATTGTTGTCTCTTAGCCCCTGACGAGCCTCCTGAAGCAGCAACGAAACATACTTGTCCATCAGAATTTGTCATTGTTCATTCTCACATGAGAGAAATGCAGTTGTAGTGTCACTAGAAGCATTGTTGGAAGATGAAGGTGTAAAACCTTTATAAATCCCTGGATCTTGAACCCGATCATAACCCGTTTCCTTCTTCTTCATATTGAGCTCATAAGCTCTCAACTTTCCAACAACCTCTTCCAAGTCTTTCTTTCATAATTAGCTTCACCCTTTATCATTAACGTGTAAATATCCCACTTTGTATGTAAAGCATCCAACAACTTGTCGTTTATCTCCACATTTGTGTATCCCTCTATGTCATAATTATCTATTTCTGACATCAGATGATAGTATCTCGTGATAATATCTTCTAGGGACTTACTCCTCATGCCTTTAAACACAGCAAACTGTTTCTTCAGCAGATCCACTTTGTTCTTCTTCACATCGGTATTGCCCTCATACCTCTTCTCCAGGGCATCCCACATCTCCTTCGATGTTGTATACCGCTTGAATGTATGTTTGATGCCATCAGGTAACGACATCTTTATAGCAGCTAAGGCTTTCTTCTCTGACTCATACATCCTCTTCTCAGCTTCAGACATATTCACGTAAGCAGTAACACGATGTCTGCCCTCAAAATCATGCGTTGGGTTAGCGTACCCATCTTAAATATAGATCCACATCCATGAGTCGTGGTATTCAATAAAGGATTGAAATCTATCCTTCCAAGTAAGATAGTTCTCCACCTTCAGCATCTTTGGAGGTTAATTTGTGGTACCAGCCTCATGCTCCATCCTCAATAGCTCATTTAAGTTTGACATATTCGACATTTTTACCGAACCGGCTCGTTAAAAACGTTAAATATCCGATTATGATTTTTGGGATTTTCGTGGCTTTTTTGTCCTAAAATCCACACGAGTCTAACTGTTCAATCGGTTCGTCAAAAATGTCTATGGATCGATTTCTATGTCCGAATACGTTTAACTCTGGTTACGTCAGCTGATTAAGTTTCCACCTCTTTATGAGTAACTCGGAACAGTATCAAATCCGGAATGGTAACTCTGATTGGCAATCCGAAATAAAAATCCGGAACAGTAATCCGAATTACTAATCTGAAATGGGAATCCGGAATAGTGATCCGAGATGAAATCCGGAATGCACTGTTATGCTCTGAAATGGGAATCCGGAATAGTGATCCGAGATGAAATCCGGAATGCACTGTTCTGATCCGAAATGGAAATCCAGAATGGAATCCGAAATGGCTTTTCTGAAATCCGGAATACACTTCTGATCCGAATTTGAATCCGAAATGGCTTTTCTGATCCGAATTGCACTGTTTTCCAGATCCGAATTGCAAATTCTGGTCCAAAATTCAAGCCTTCAATCCGAATTACTATGCTTTTTAATCCGGAATGCATGTCTTCAATCCGGAATGCTTAGCTGTTAATCCGAAATGCTGCAAAAAATCCAAAATACCTACAAAACCCGAAAACAGCCATCAAAACCCTAATTCAGCCGTCACAAACTTCAAGAACAGCCTACAAACACGCCCAAAAACCCAATTTGCTGCTGTCATGATTCTGAACCGAGCAATAATCAAGAGCCGAATGCTCTGATACCAATTGTAGGTCCCCTAGTCCTTATGGATCTTGACAGAATCGTCTATCTAATCTAGAGTGCGGAATCCCCTAGATCAGATTTCACAGAAAACACAAGAACACGAACACAAAGAATTCCTTCAAACTGTCTTCTATTGATTATCGAACACAAAGTGCTTACAATCAATTCAAGACTCTCTCTAACTCTCTGAAGCAATTCTCTCTGCAACTAAACAATAGAACGAGCAACCTTAACCCTAATCACAACCTCCCTATCTATAGAGATAGGTTATGCACATGGGCTAGGGTTTCCTACATGGACTGCTAATGGGGTTTAAGGCCCAATTCGCCTACCATGTGTTATATTGTATCTAGTTCTGCCCAATTACTTCTAATTCACTATTACAAAACTAAACCCGCTAACCGTTTATCATTCTACTAATTACAAGATATCCAAAGACCAAATCTAAGCTATTGTCATGAATATGCACCAACAAGAAGTGATAGATAGAACAGTACAAGCATTGTTCTATTTATAGTACATTACAAACCACTGAGCATCTTTGGTTGACGTCACTATGAAAGTGACATTTAACAACCTAACAAACTCTAACCTTGCTAGACCTAAACACTGTTACATTAAAGTACAATATAAACTCTGATGATAACAACTGTTGAGATATCCTCTATTGGGTTTTATCCTTTGTTAGTCTTCAGCAGACTTTACTTCAACAGATTTATCTTCATCAGAGGTTCTCATCAGCAGACCTTGATTCTAGCAGAACTTAGCCGTTGTCAGATCATGTGAACAGTCTTAAGTCTTAGTAGAGTTTGGAGTAGCAAATCTTTATTATAAAGGATCCGATGTTAGATTGTTTTGGCTTTTCAATCATCTGTTCTTTTGTAGGGTTCAATAAATCCAACATAAACACTATCACGAAGTTATGAAGGTACGACTTGTACTCACGATTCATTAAGTCCATGAACACTGCTGGTACATTTGTTAAGCTAAAAGGCAGTACAAGGAATTCGTAATGACCGTAGCGAGTTTGAAACGTTGTCTTCAGAATACTTTCTTCTTGAACTCTAAGCTGATGGTATCCTAACCTTAAGTCAATCTTTGAATAGAAACTCGATCCTTGAAGTTAATCAGACAAGTCATCGATCCTCAGTAATGGATACCGGTTGTTGATTGTGAGCTTGTTCAATTCTCGATAGTTAATGTACATCCTGAAAGTTCCATCCTTCTTTTTCACGCATGAAACTGGAGCTCCACAAGGTGAGAAACTTGGCCAAATGAAACCCTTGTCCAACAACTCTTGAAGTTGTGTGGACAACTTTTGAATTTCTAAAGGAGCTAGTCGGTAAGGAGATTTTGCTATAGGTGTGGCTCTTGGAATTAAGTTTATACGAAATTCGACTTGTCGTTGTGGTGGTACTCCAGGCAAGTCTTCTAGAAAGACTTCAGGGAATTCCTTCACAATGGAGATCTTTTCAAGTTGCAGCTCTTTGGCCTTCTTGTCAACTATGTATGCTAAGAATGTTATACATCCTTTCCGTAGGCACTTCTGAGCTTTCAATCGTAGTGGCATTACATTCTTCTCGCCATGAACAAGAAGAAATGTTTCGTTATTAGGAAGAGGAATACGAATTATCTTGTCGCAAGACACGACTTTGGCTCGGTTATTGGATAACCAATCCATACCAACTATGATATCAAAACTACCTAATTGAACGGGTAATAGGTCGATGTTGAACTTTCGTTTGCCAAGCTCTAAAGAGCATCCTCTATAATTTCACCAGATTTGATTATTTTTCCATTTGCTAGTTCGATAGTGAAAGGAATATCTAATTTATTTGAATTTAATCTAAGTATATCTTTGAACTCTAAAGATATAAAACTATAGTCTATGCTAGTATAAAATAATATAGATGCAAAGTGATTGTTGATAGGAAACGTACCCGTGATCACATTAGGATCTTGGTGCACTTCTTGGGCTCCTATCACCAAAGCTCAACCATGGTCTTGAGTCTCTTTTGGGCAATCCTTCTTGAAATGGCCCAAATCTCCGCATCCATAACAACCTTGGTTCTTTCCCTTCCCGTTTCCGTTTCTGCTACCGCCTTCTTTCTTGTCCCCATTCTTACCTCCCTTATTGTTTCGGAAACAATTCTCAGTGCGGTGACCCAACTTTCCACACTTATCACACTTGGTGTTTCGGCATCCACCATGGTGATGATATCCACACTTGTTCCATTTCGGCGCATTCCCAGCATATCCCTTCAGCCCAGTTTTGGTAGTAGCCACAAATGCCTTGCCCCCTTTTGCTGTGCGGGTTTCCTTCTTCTTGTTGTTTTGCCTTGATATGTTCTTGAAATGAGAAATTTCTCTCTTGTTGTCATGTGAAGATGACTCCAATATGTCTCCTTCGTTTTCTCAGTACCTTTCCGAGTCAACTTATGCATTCTTACCGCCTCTTTGGTAAGACTCACAGCAATAGTTATGGCTTCACTGATCGTAGCCAAATGTGATGATGTGACCATACTCCTGATATCAGGGGCTAATCCCCAAATGTAACGTTCAATTTTTTTGAACTCAGGAGTTACCATGTATGGAACAACCCGTGAGAGATGAGGTTGAGTATAGCCGTACATGTCAGCTCCAATCATAGTTAAGTTCCAAAATTCTGTCTCTAGCCTCTTGTAGTCCAGCTCTTGGACAATATTTTTCTTTCATCATTTCTTTCAATCTTTCCCCTATAATAGCATATGCAGCTGCATCTCCGAATGTTTGTACTTGTAGATTCCACCATGAAAGAGCTTCGTCAATGAACAAACCCGAGCTGCATCTCCGAATGTTTGTACTTGTAGATTCCACCATGAAAGAGCTTCGTCAATGAACAAACCCGAGACATACATAACCATCTGATTGGAAGAACAGTTACTCATACAGATCACTGAGTCTGTCTTTTCATTCCATCGTACAAAAACCACGGCACCGCTAGTGCCATCAAAGTTTAATGGCTTGCAATCTAAGAATTGCTTGTGCGTGCGTCCTTAAATGTTTGTCCTCAAAAATTGTCAAAAATATAAAATTTTGCAAATAAATATTAATGAAAATTCTTTTGTAAGGTTATGAATAACCAACCATTTGCAAGATTTAGAGCTCTCGGTGGGGTTTGAAGCCTAGCTTCGTTATCCTAATTGGTACAGTTTGTTTCGTGCAGTGCGATCGCTTCGGGGATTCACTGTTTCGTGCGATCGCTTGTGATGAAGGTAGAGGGGTTTGTAACAGATTAAGAGCAAGTAATCACCCTAAGTTTCCGGTTTCAATTAACATTTGAGTTTAAATCCAACTAGAAAGAATCACATAGACATGATTCATGTTGACTATTTGTTTGTGATGAAAGCGAACTAAGTACCCGGATTATAAAATGCGAGGTTGTTACCCGATGACCAATTAACCAATATCCAACCCTAAACCCTACCGTGATATCTCGATTGTCAACAACACCAAGAACGTACGATTAAGGCTAAGAGTAAATCATCAATCAATATCTTACAAACAAACATTCAAACACAATAATAAACTACAAACATTGCAAGTCTATTATTCTAGAAATTATGGATAAAAACACAAAAGTTGCAAGCAAACCTTCAACCTCGGATGATCATTATGAGTTTAGCCCCTCATGGTCTCGCAAATCATCACACCATCAAATGACATGTTCATACGAATCATAAACGCCAAACAAATGTTAGAAATTGTTCTTGAACCAAGTAGTACACTCAAAATCGCCTCTAGAACTGTGAAAAAACGTCCTCCAATGATTCATTCCCCAAAAGACACTTGAAAACCGGTTTAAAGAGGGCAGTTACACTTTTCTCGCAGGTCACAACCGTAAGCTATGGTGCCCACCATAGCTTACGGTGGTCAAAAATCTCCATACGGTCCATAGCGTCTGGCTTACGGTGCGTAGAAGGATCAAACTTCACCGTAAGCTACGGCGCCTGCCATAGCCTACGGTGGTCATCAGCTTTTCCACTCTTCATTCTTATCAACTCTCCATGTCTCCACCTTCTTTTGGCCAAGTACAAGCTCCTATTAAAGCACGTTAAAATCGCTTATTTATACTCTTCGGAACCTTCAAAACCATAACACACCGTAGTTATCAAATCCTAATAATAACCCAATTAAGTGCATAATATTGATCGTTTTAAAGCACTTGAGGGTTTTCCAATGGACCACCCGTCACATCCCCACATTTAACCGTTGCTTATCCCTAGTAACACATAAAAAACATTTCCCAGCCTACAAGTGATCGGAACGTAAACCAAACACATGTCGTCCAATTGTCAATTTACCATCATACCAAATGACACACCCCTCATAATAACTCTCCTCTCGGTGACAAAAAAATTAATAGCAAAATTGTGCTAGATCACTCAATGTGAGTGCATGACTGTGCGACAATAAGCTTGTGTAATAATCAAATCTCCACCTATAGAATGCCTAACATGCTTACGAATCAAAAGGACTTTCTGGTGGTAACGAGGCTATGTGTAAGGGTGAGAATTGGTGGGATATATAAGTATGTAGCTCATTGAATCGACCCGGTTTTATTATTACAAATAAACAAAAACAACCCTTACTACTTACATAACTTCACTATCTTTTTCTTTCTCTCTTTTTTTACGATTACAAACATTGAACAAAGAACACATACACATCAACATCAAACACTATATACTAAAGCTCCTAAACCGGGTTGATCAATATGTAGAATTTTTGTAGGGCATAGGCTTGGGTTACAAATGAATGGTATTAAGCTCAATTTTGGCTACTAATGACCAAACCCTCATCCCTCTCACTACCAAGCTCATATATTTATCTGATGAGGTCCAACCCCCCAAAATCCCACACTCTCACACATCCAGACGAGGCTACCTAAATGCCCTTATCATCTTCATAAACATGTTACACCTAGGTTTCGACAAGCATATATTACACAGGTTCTATTAACACAAATCACACTCTGCCACTCAAACCAAAGAAATAATTTCTAGTAAGCATCCATGTGGCCTAAAAACTTACCATGAAAGGATAAAAGGATACCGATGTGTCTAGTGTGGAATTATGTTAAATTTTCAAATTTGACAATTGTTTTGCTTGGTTTAAAAAATTTCAAAATCTCAAAAATTCCCCCCATCCCCACACTTGTGATACATTGACCCCAATGTATGGTTTTGAAGGAAATGATCACTAAAACTACCTCAACCTCACTTTCAGCTCAACTCTCAAATCCTAAATTTCTTTTTGATTTTTTTTATGAAAACATATAAACACCACCAATACTACCAAACCCATAACATGAATATCAACCACAATACACCACCCTTCCACCCAACCATAAACAAAAAAATAATGTCTACAATAGTATACAAGAGAATAACACCACCTGACTAGTAGTAGCGCGACTGAGGAGGTCCAAAGATAGACATCATCATCCCTGAAAACTCTCAAAATGTGAACGCGCCGCTCCCACTACCACTACCACCTTCACCATGAACGGCTAACAACCTGATCATGTGTCTGTACTGATGCGGCTGTTACGCTCTAACCAATATAGACGCACCCCATGGATTCTTTGATATCTCACAGGGGATGTTGCCAAACATCCCCACACCTGAATCATTTCATCTGTGAGGATTGAAGCGTATAAACCTACCACAACACAAACACACACCAAACGAAACCAACCAAAGTACACTACTTTACATCCTCGACTGCCTCCGAGAGCGCTGAGTTTTAGGTCTTCGGCCAGACCGTACCTGACGTACTCAAGGTGGTTCAAATGAACCCTTGCTTTCTCATTTCTCTCCATATTCGATCCAATTTCTTGGAAAGTTTGTAGTTTCACGCCAATTGGGATCAAATTCAGCCTCATCACCCCATCTAATCCCACCATCGGGTGGTTTTCCTTCGCCCGCTCTCCTACTCACACTAGCCTTCTTCCTTGCTTGATTTTCATTGTTCTTCAACTTAAACCTGTACAACTCAACACCACTTGCAATTAACCTGACTGTGCTAACACTTGAAACATGTTCGTTAGTAGCAACTGTGTGACTCAAGTCATTAACAAGATCGTGATAAATGGATTTTAAAAACACATTAAAGTACAACTTACGATTCTCGTAGTTCATGGTGACCATTCCGTTTCTGCAATCAATTTGAGTGTTTGTTGTATACAAGAATGGACGACCCAACACTTCCTGCGGCAGCTCGTAAGTCTTCGACAGTGCGTGTCGATCACCATAAAATCCACCGAGTATTAAAACTCGCCCAATTGTTTCACTACGTCTTTCACAACCCTCGGGGTTGCTTCCAACTCGCATCTGCGAACACCGCCATGCTATCTATCTCGTGTAACGGACCAAAGTCATACTAGTCATACAGGCTACTCGGGAGAACGTTCATCCCTGTTCTGTAATCTAACAATGCTTTGTGTATCTTGAACTTCCCAACTTGAATCGGGATAACTGGTTCCCCTGCATTAGTTCCACGTCTCTCGACACTTGTTTCATTCACACCTGCAATCACATGAACAATAGAAGTAGTTAAACATTTATCATTTTTAGAAACGAAACTTACCCTGCTGATCGGTATGTTCTTTGTGTTCTTCTGGTTAGTTTGCGTATCACTGGGAAGCTTTCCATTCTGTTGCTTCAATGCTGCTAACTCATTAGCCAGCTGCCCTATCTGTATGGTCAGTAATTGGATGGCTTTGTCCCAAATCTCATCCTTTTGTGCCCGAGCGTCATCCAGTTGATTCCTCCTTTACATATCTTTTTTTTTGGGTAAAGGGTTTACCCCGGTAAATATTATATCAATCAATCAAAAAACAAACAAGTGAGGCAGACAACAACCTCAATTCTCAAGTATGACATGCCATACTAGAGTACAACGAGCAACCACCCTACGGTAACACTCAGTTACAAAAAACACATGCAACACCATTAGCCATATTCATCATTATATATCAGCAACCCTCTAGGAAGTCTCCATTCCTGTAGAAGAGCTCTAGTGTGACTCGTGCTCTTGAATTTCATCAAATGTAGCTTCATCCGAACTGTTGTTAGAATAACCTCAATGAGTTGATCTACACTCCTTTTTTTGCTAGAAAAAAGTCTCTGGTTTCGTTCCTGCCACACGAAATAAGCTGCCGCACCAACAACAAGCTTCCCAATAACATGAGTAGCATGCTTTGACTTCGCATATTGCACCAAATGATCAAAGATCCTTTCCCACTTGTTAGGAATCGATCCCATCCCTGCTTTATCTCGAATACCATTCCAAATCTGAGCAGCATATACACACTCGAAAAAAAGATGCTTATGGGAATCCAGACCAACCATGCACAACGAACAACACATGAGGTTAAAATTAGTACTACCCGCCGAAGACCATCGACTCATTACATCCTGCGTTTTTAGTTTTTTGTTCACAAGCAGCCACATTAAAAAAGAATGACGAGGAATAGATTGGGGAAACCAAATAATACTTGCCCATGGGACTTCATTCTGATGTAGTCGAAAATCATCCCATCCTACAGTGGCACTATAGTTCATCTCCTTTCCCGATCTAGTTCTCCACACAACCCTATCCTGAAAACCCAGGTTCAGTATGATGCTCGGCATGTGTCGAAGAGCCGGAAACCGGTTCACCCACTCATTCGGCCATCCCCATTCCCCATGGTCACACACATCCGCAACCGTCGAGTTCAAATAGAAACCATCATTCGGTATCATACGTGGCGTAATAAAAGAATTCAAAGGACATATCTCATCCCATTTATCAAACCAGACTAGCGTTTTTTTACCATCTCCCAGTTTAGTCCATACATGATGTTGAATAATCGGCCTTAGCTGTAACATTTTCCTCCAGCTCCACGTTATGTTATTTCGAATTGGTAAGTCCCAAAAACTTCGATCTCGGATACGATATGAATGAATCCACTTAACCCAAAGAGACTCTCTATGCGTAAGAAGGCTCCAGATATGCGCAAGCATAAGCGCTTTATTATATACCCGATCCTTCGAATACCCAAGCCACCCTCCTATTTAGGAACACAAACTTTTTTCCACTTCACCTTAGCTTTACCCTTTATGTTATTTCCTTGAGCCCACAAAAACCTTCGCATTCTTTCTTCCAACTCATAAATGATGCGCTTTGGTAAAATAAAAACCGACGCCCAATATATATGCATAGAAGACAGGACCGACCGAATCAATTGAAGTCTACCAGCAAACGACATATACTTGATTAGTTGCTTGTACCCCTCCATCATCTACCGCATAAACTTGAGGTCTTGTAATAACGTGCCTTGCCCTTCCTGAAGATTGCGCTTTTCTCTTAGACGTGACCGCCATTTGCTCCAAAAATGCCCAATCATCTTGCTCAAAATTGGTACCAGATGTACAATTAGTAATTGACATAACTTCCAAAGTGCAATGCCATATTGAGGATAATTTTTCAACATCATATTAAACCTCTCGAATGCTTCATGAAACATCTCACCCGGTTGTTGTTGAAAACTTCTTAAGCTCCGCCTAGCCTCATTAGTCTTCTGGGATATGAAAAACTCTTCCAAAAATCTTTGTTGCATGTCAGCCCATGTGTATATTGATGCGGATGGTAAAGTATGGAACCATCATTTTGCCTTGTCTTCCAAAAAAAATTGGAAGAGTACCAACTTGACATCATCCAAAGAAAAACCTTGCCCTCCAATAGTGTTGCAAATAGAATCATGTGTCTCCAAACTTCGGCAAACTTTGAGGTGTGGTTGTTCTAACCTCAAATGTCATTCCATCCGGGTGATGAGGTATCACCATCGGAGAAGGGATATTAGTGATAACGGGCCTAAAATGAGCTTCAATCCCCCTCACCGCCTCTCGATGATGTTTTAGCGGAGCACCTAACAGTACTCTCAGTCGACCCGCTTGACCTTGCCTTAGCCCTTGAGGTGCAAACTGTTGTTGGCATTGAGGTGGTTGCATCGGCCTTTGAAATTGAGGTTGTTGATGTTGAACTTGTTGTAGAGGCATTAGTCATTGAAATTACGGCCCTTGCGGACGAATTTATTGTACCCCCATGGGTTGCCTAACCACTTCTTGAACTTGTTCCACTTGTTGTCTTTGTTGGTAAATCATTCCTCCTTGAGGTCCCAAACTACCTCCATCTCCTCCATAATAATATCTCTCTTCTTAATATCCTCCAAATTCTTCCTCATATCCGTCATCAAACCTATCTCCTCCTACACCCGAAGATTGCTCAGATGGATAATAAAAACCCAGTTGTTTTGTGTTTGGAGTGTAGAAGTAGTATGAACAATGGTTGAACTTGGTGGAAATGGATTTGGTAGTGGTTGTTCGGTAGAAGATGATTGGCCGGAAGTTGGGAAAAAGGATGAAAACGGTGGAACCATTGATGTGGAGCTACAAATGGGAACGGGTCCGGTCTGGGTAGTTACGGATGAAGTGGTGTTGGTTGGGTTGACTTCATGTGTTGAAGTAGGATGGTTAGTAGGCATTGGTGAAGGTGTGGATGGTGTTGATTGACTTGTAGTGGAAGGTAATGGATCCATTGTGTTAATCGGTGAAATTGATGTTGTAGGTGTTGTTGGTGAACCACTGATTTTATTTTCTCGTAATAAAACTCTGTTTCTTCACAAAGTTTGTTCAATCTCTGGATCAAATGCCAATGGTGATAGCTTGTGAGAGCCTCTAGTATGCATGCACCTGTAAATACCTGCACGCTAACACAACCAGTGTAAACCCGAAAAATAACAACCTATACTATCAAAAATAACACACGTTGCACACTACTCCCTGGAAACAGCGCAAAAATTTGACGTGAAGTCGTAGTCTCACATAAATTTAATCCAAATCTACTAAAGTTAGCGGTAAGTGGGTATTAGGGAGTTTGTGGAATATGTGCTATATTAAGTTTAAACTAAAATGACTAATTTATTCCGCACTCTAAATGAATTCAAGATTTTTGAGTGTTTTGGTTTTAAAATTAGAATTAGCTAAGGAAATTGCAATTCAAATATTGGTTGTTAAAACATAATAAGAGTAAGTAATCACCCTAAGTTTCCGGTCTCAGTTAACATTTGTGTTTAAATCTAACTAGAAAGAATCATATAGACATGATTCATGTTGACTATTTGTTTGTGATGAAAGGGAACTAAGTACCCGGATTATAAAATGCGAGGTTGTTACCCGATGACCAATTAAGCAATATCTAACCCTAAACCCTCCCGTGATATCTCGATTGTCAACGGTACCAAGAACGTACGATTAAGCTAAGAGCAAATCATCAATCAGTATCTTACAAACAAACATTCAAACACCATAATAAACTACAAACATTGCAAGTCTATTATTCTAAAAATTATGGATAAAAACACAAATGTTGCAAGCAAACCTTTGTAGGTCCCCTAGTCCGTATGGATTGTCACAGAATCGTCTATCCAATCTAGAGTGTGATATCCCCTAAATCAGATTTCACAGAAAACCGAACAAGAACACGAACACAATCACTTTTAAACTGCCTTCTATTAATTATCTAACACAAATGTTTACAATCAATTCAATAATCTCTCTTTCAAGTCTCTCTAAAGTAATTCCGTGAGTAACTAATCCACTGAGCAGTCTTAACCCTAATGCAAAACTCTCTTTATATAGAGACAAGTTTGCTCCTGGGCTAGGGTTTCACCATATGGATTGCAAATGGGTCTATGCCCAATTCGCCTACCATATGTCTAGTTTAGCCCAATTACTTCTAATCAACTACTACAAAACTAAACCCACTAACTATTTATCATTTTACTAATTACAAGATATCCAAAGACCAAATCTAAGTTGTTGTCACAAATATGCACCAACAAACTCCCCCTTGACAACAGATTTATAAAACAATTTTTTTTCTTCTGTCATCTTGCAGTCTGCAACGTCTTTGAAAATCTGTTTGGTCTTTGGATAGCTTCAGCTTTAATAGCTTCTGTCAGCAACAGACTCCCCCTAAGCTGATGCATCCAATCACCAAATCTTCTAAATCGTTAGCGTTGGAATAAACTCCAGTTTAATACTTGCATAGCATTCTTCAAAACTCAACTTTGTCTACAATGTAGAAAGGAGACAAACATCTTGAGAAACCATAAGAATTTTCAACGCAAGTTAAACAAATTATTATTATTCAAGAGATAGTAAAACTGTATCATAGATTAAGCACTTCTCAACTTAAACCGCATACTCAAAATTTTGAACACACTGAACCTGCAAGATTTAAAAAAATTTGAACTCATCTTCTAACACCGTCTCCCTCTATCAGTAACAACTCCTCTATGAACAACCATATTCCGTACATTAAGAATATACAAGAAAATGAAATCTTTTTGGATTTTTATATTTTATGATAGCAAATAAATAACAAAATAATAATCACTCTCTTTTTGTGAGAATCGCCATTAAGAAGATTATATCAGCAACATCAAACTGTTTTCACACTAATAGTTAATTCTATATGTAATGTTCATGAAAAGCAGTTCAAGACGATTACCATTATTGTTTATCCACGAAAATAAAATACATGAACATTTCAAGTACCATTACCTAGTGATATATTAAGATAATTTAATACTGATATATTAGTGTGTCTCACTTCAGGACATACCCCCACGATCAAGGTATGCACAAAAATTCCTCGTAGTAGGTAGGTATACCGAAATTCATCCTTATTGAGTTACAACGTTAGATAATGTGTGATCAGGTCAGTACTTCCGTATAGCAAAGAGACCAATATCTAACGAGGGTTAGGGAAAATACCAAATTTTGGTACGATTAACGCAATTTGCACATTTGAACGAATCTCTATGAGAGCTTCTTCAATTTCTAGGATTTTGGCATTTTAGCTCTTTTAAGATATCTGTTGTGCCTAGGTCAGCATATATCTGGATGCAACAGAAGGATAACCTTGATACCCTAGATGAAATAACAATATAAAGACCTAAAACCTTAGATTTTGGCAATCTATCAATGCAAGATTTAAGGTTATAAAACCATACGCCACTGATATGTTAGCCACTCATACACAATTCATTATGTTTATATCACCAATGTAGGTTGATTATTTCATGCCTTTTGCCTACTGATACATCATATGATGAAGCTCCTATCACACGTAAGCAATTTTAATTTTAATTTCAGTGTGACAGTCTAACTTGCTGATATACTATCATTTCTTCTTTTCCACACCGTGAAAACTCATTTTTGATTTTCTATTTTGTTTATCTTTTAGATTTTTGAAAACTAGTAAATTATTTACAAAATATGGAAAATTGGTTATTCAGGATTCTTTATCCCGTTGAGTTCGACTAAATGTTCAAAATGAGCCTTGTCAAATGCTTTTGTGAAAGGATCTGCCAGGTTATCAAGTGTGTCGACTCGATGTAGTTCAATCAATTTCTTTTCAGCACAATCCCATATAAAATGATGACGAATGTCAATATGTTTTGTGTGACTGTGATTTACGGGATTGTTGGTGATTGATATAGTGGCATTATTGTCTATCATAATAGGAGTACGAGTGAAATTCAAACCGTAATCGCGCATCCGCTGTTGGATCTAGAGAACCTGAGAGCAACAGCTACCCGCAACAACATATTCAGCTTCACACGTCAAGGTAGACACGCAAGACTGCTTTTTGCATTGCCATGACACTATCCTCCCTCCTAAGAACTGACAACCACCTGTGGTTGACTTTCTTGTTGATTTGCATCCTCCAAAGTCCGAATCAGTGAAAGCAACAAACTTCAAATCACTAGCAGCTGGATACCATAACCCAAGTTTAGGTTTCCCCTTCAAGTAACGAAGAATCCGCTTCACCGCTTTCAGGTGTGACTCTTTTGGATTCGCTTGATATCTGGCACAAAGACACACTGCGAACATGATGTCTAGTCTAGAAGCAGTCAAGTATATCAGAGAACCAATCATTGCGCTATATTGAGTTGGATCAACATCCTCCACACTCTCATGATCTGGACCAAGATTGTGATTCTCACAAATAGGTGTATTGAAAGTAGCGCAATCTTCCATTTTGAAACGAGACAAAATGTCATACACATACTTCGTCTGATGTATAAACGTCCCATCCTTCTTCTGTTCAAGTTGTAAACCCGGAAAGTAGGACAGTTCACCCATCGCACTCATTTCAAACTTGCTCTTCATTACCTCCTCGAATTCATGACACATATGCTCATCAAATGACCCAAAATGATGTCATCTATGTATACCTGTACCAGCAGAAAGTCTTCCTTCTTCCTTTTAATGAAAAGTGTACTGTCAATCTGACCTCTTTCAAAACCATTCTTTAACAAATGTTCTGACAGTGTCTCATACCACACCCTAGGTACCTGATGCAATCCATACAATGCCTTATCAAGTCGATAGACTCATTCTGGATAATCTGGATCAGTAAACCCATCTGGTTGAGAGACATACACCACTTCTTGGACTTTCCCGTAAAGAAATGCACTCTTCACGTCAAGTTCGTAAACTTTGAAGCCCTTGAATGAAGCAAAAGCTAGGAACAAACGAATTGCCTCCAACCGTGCTACTGGTGCAAACACTTCATTGTAATCAGTCCCCTCTTGCTGATTGAACCCTTTCACCACCAACCAAGCCTTCTTCCTTATTACGATCCCTCGGTCGTCTTTCTTGCACTTAAACAAACACCCACTTAGTGCCTATTTCCTTCTCTCCTTCAGGCAAGTCAACTAGCTCCCAAACCTTCAACTTCTTGAACTGAGCTATTTCCTCTTGCATAGCTTCAACCCAACAATTATCTTTTAGAGCCATGTGAACATTCTTCGGCTCCTCTTGGGCAATAAAGTAGCTATACAAACACTCATTTAACATTCCAGTCTTCTGAATCGAAGTAAATAAACTGGAACCTTCGGCAGCATCACCTATGATGTTCTCAACTGGATGATCTCTGTTTGTGCGTGTAGTAGCAATGATGTCAACAACTAGATTATCTCCTAGATTAGAGCCAATCTCCATCTTCACTGATCACAGTTTGGATCACTTGAGACTTATCTGCATTGGAAAAATCAGGAATATTAAATGAATTAAAAACACTATCATAATCATATAATATAGAAGGACCACCCGTTGATTGTTGATGTGAATAACTAGTGATTTCCATGTTAAACACCACCTCAATTTTACCAGTCCTTAGATTAAAAACCCATTTATTCAGTGTTCTAGGCATATAATCTAGAAAGTAACCCTCATCAGCTACCTCACCGAATTTTTGCTTATCTTTATTTCGAACAATGGTGCAGGGTAATCCAAATGGTTCAAAGCCTTTTAAGTTTGGTTTTCGGTTAAATAATAGTTCGTGACATGTTCTGTTAAACCGTTTAACCATCAAAACTTTGTTCAGGACATAACAAGCTGTGTTCACAGCTTCTCCCCATAAAAGAACTAGAAGCATTGAATCAGAAAACATAGTCCTTGCAGCTTCAATCAACGTCCTGTTTTTCCTCTCAGCGACTCCATTCTGTTGAGGTGTATAAGGAGCAAAATATTGATGTTCAATTCCCTTGCGAAGACAATAGTGATCCAGAATCTGATTCTTGAACTCCGTGCCATTATCACTCCTTACCCTTTTGATCCGTGCATCATGGACATTTTCCAATTTTGTAAAAAGATCTATCAGCATCTCCGTTGTCTCATCTTTTGTACCTAAAAAAGAAAACTCATGAATATCGTGAGTAATCATCTGTGACAACTAAACAATAGTACTTTCCACCTATGCTCCTTACGTTCACCTGACTGAATAGATCCATATGAAGTAATTCACAAAGGGCATCTATGGAATTTATTGTTTTAGACTTGTGAGGTTTCTTATGTTGTTTTCCCTTTTGACATGGAAGACATTTATCTTCCACGTGAAACCTCTGCACTAGCACCCCTTCCACTAAACCGTGTTTAATAATATAATTCATTTTTCGGTAGTGGATGTGGGCCATGCGTATGTGCCACAGCAATGACTCAGCCTCAGATGCTTTTGATAGTAAACACGCCACCACAGTGGAAGAATCCTTAGCACCCATGTCCATGACATAAGTGTTGTTTCTTCTTGGCGCTCTCATCACTATCCAATCATCCGGTATCACCAAACCAGGTTTCAACGCTAAAGCTTCAGACTTTGTAAAGTGGATCGAGTGGCCCTTGTCGCAGACTTGAGACATGCTCATCAGATTCTACTTCAGCTGCTCAACATAGTTCACTTTGTCCAATGTGATTTTCCCGTTGGTCACTTTTCCTTGGCCTGTAATGTGCCCTCCTTTAGGACCTGCAAAGTTCACATAACCTCCATCTATATTCTCAAACTCAGTCAACAATCTCGCATCCCCCGTCATGTGCCTAGAGCAGCCACTATCAACATACGACAAGTTGATCATCCTCCTTAGCAGCTCCTGCACAACCCAACAAAATTAGTTAGATTGGGGGACCCAAGCCTTAATGGTCCAGGGTCTTCTAGATTCATCAACCACAGGAAAATCCATCCAATATCCATCACTCCTAACAAGAGTCTTGAATCTCAGACTTGTTGATGGAAATGGGCTTTGATTTCCATTCATTTTTTGGTCCCGAGGTTTCCTAAACATGTTTGGACTTTGTGACCTTTGGAAATTCTGGTTTTGGTTTCATGAATTTTGACAATAATAATTTCTAAAGCCATTGTTATAAAAATTTCGATTACCTATATTTTGATATCGAGTTTGATATTGACCTTGACTTCTGAAATTACTTGATTGACCAATAAAGTTATTCACTCTTGGTGAACTACTTCTACGTCTTTCATATCTGCCTGATGTAGATTCTGGCTGAAATCTTTGTTGATTTCTTTGAATGAGGAACTTGGTGAGTTCCTTTTTCAGCCTTATCTACACCCTCAGCAACACTCTGTTGCCTGGTAGCAGATATCTTTGGTGAGTTAGTAACCATCTTCTCACCATCACCAAGTTTTTCTAGTGATTTTTCTCTCTGTCTCTCACTCACCTGTGCTTCATTCTTTTTGTTAGGACAACAGCTAGCTACATGTCCCTTTTCATAACATTTGAAGCAGGATCTTCTAGCTGAAGGCTTCTTAGTTGAAGCCTCTGGTTGAGATTCATCAGGTAACAATGATGATGATGATGATGATGATGATGCCTTAGAAGGATCTTGTTTAGTTTGCTTAATTTCTGATTTTTCTTTGTTTTTATTTTTTGCAAACTGCACATTTGATTCTTTTGTAATAACAGTGACCTCTTCTTTCATATCACTCCCTTTAACAAAATCAACTTTTTAACAAAAATTTGCTTTTTAGTCGTTGGGTGTGTATTCTTAGTTTTCAAAACTGGTTCCCTGTTATTATCCTTCTTGGCATTCTCAGTCACATAAGCATTCCCTGATGTAGAACTACTAGGTGTAGTTGACACAACGTATGTAAGCTCTTCTTCATATGGCAAGAAAGAATAGTATGGCCAAGAGGTAGTGGAACTTCATTGAAACCTTTGTATCCCACACTTGTCTTGTCATTACTTTTCTTCAAGCCATTCATCATGTGTTTCATAACAAAAGATGAATCTCTAAATTGATTTAATTTCTTTTCAAGTTCACAAATTTTAAGTTGTGCTTCAGTCAACTCTTTGCATTTTTCAGAAATTTCTTTTGTTTTCTCACTAATCATATCATGAGCTAAGTCAATATTTTGAAGCTTTTCATTAAGCTTACAGGTTAGAATATTGATTTCTTCTTCATAACCTTTAATTTTCTTCAAATATAATGACTCATTTCGTTTTACGAAATAGTTTGATTCTTTTAGGTTTGAGAGCTCATTTACCAGACTTTGGTTTTGTTTTGTTAACGTGTCAACTTCACTTTGCAGTTCATGACATTTTAGGCAAACAGAAATACCAGAGCTCATTTCGTTTTACGAAATGTACCTCTCCTGTTGATTTGCTGATTTCGTTTTACGAAATGTACCTCTCCTGTTGATTTGCTGATATCGTCCATGAAAGCAACAAAATCAGCAGCCATCTTCTTATCAGCAGCATTCTGTTCTCCATCAGCTCTTTCAGCTACCGTCTCTCGCTCTAGCTCAGCATCAGCCTTCACTTCTTCATTATCAACTGGGGCTATCTCAACCATGAACGCCTATGTGGTATTGTCATCACCCTCCAGATGAACAATCCAATCATAAGAACCTTCTCTAGCAGTGGAGATCAAGGCCTTTGATCCAGTGTTAGTTGATGCATTCCTGTTGCTTGAACCATGACCAGGAAAATCTTGAAAAGATGAGCTAGAATGAGTTTCAGACTTAGGTCTTTGACACTCTCTTGCAAAGTATCCATAATTTTGACAATTGTAACACTTCACTTTAGACTTGTCAAAGCCCACATTCTTTCCAACGAACTTCCTTCCCATCCTATTCATGAATCTCTTTACTCTTCTAGAGATCATAGCCATCTGCCATTGTAAATCCATCTCTTCTAGGTCATCAGGGTCAATCTGATCATAATCTTCATCAAACGTAGCAGGATCAGATATTCTTCCCTGAATGTAGTTCTCATATGAAGCAACGAAAGAAGCAAGCAATGCTAGATGACCTTCAGTAGCCTTGACACTCAGAGGCATAGATCTTGTACTGTTGTTACTATTGCTAGCTTGTTGTCTCTTTGCCCCTGACGATCCTCCATTGTTGGAAGATGAAGGAGTAAGCCCTTTGTAGATTCCCGGATCTTGAACCTGATCATATCCAGTTTTCCTTCTTTCATGTTGAGCTCATAAGCTCTCAGTTTCTCAACAACCTCTTCCAAGTCTTTATCTTCATAGTCAGCTTCACCCTTTATCATTAGAGTATATATATCCCACTTGGCAGGTAAAGCATCGAGCAACTTATCATTTATCTCCACATCCGTGTATCCCTTTATGTCATAATTGTCCATTTCTGACATTAGATGATAGTATCTAGTGATAATATCTTCAAGGGACTCATTCCTCATGCCTTTAAACACAAAAAAATGTTTCTTCAGCAGATCAACCTTGTTCTTTTTCCACATCTGGATTGCCCTCATACCTCTTCTCTAGGGCATCCCACGTCTCCTTAGAAGTGGTATATCTCTTGAGAGTATGATTGATTCATCAGGTAACGACATCTTTATAGCAGCTACGGCCTTCTTCTCAGACTCATACATCATTTTTTCAGCCTCTGACATGTTCACATAGGCAGTGACACGTTGTCTGCCTTCAAGGTCATGTGTTGGGTTAACATACCCATCTTGAATACAGATCCACATTCGTGTATCCTGATATTCAATGAACGACTGAAACCTATCCTTCCAAGTAAGATAATTTTATACCTTCAACATTTTTGGAGGTTTGTTAGTCGTGTCTGCCTCGTGTTCCATTCTCAACAATTCATTTAAGTTAGACATATTCGACATTTTTACCAAACCGGCTCGTTAAACGTTAAAAATTTGTCCGAAATGAGTGGTCACCAAATTATACCGTTAGACTCGTCTCGACGATACGAATCCAATGATGTATAATGTCCGATTATGATTTCAGGAATTTTCGTGCCTTATGTGTCCTAAAAATCACACGAGTCTAACTATGCAACCGGTTTGTCAAGATTGTCTACGGATCAAATTCTGTGTCCGAAAATGTTTAACACAAGTCTAACTATACAAATCGGAACAGTACCGAATTCGTAACAGTAACTCGGATAACAATCCGAGATGAAAACTCGGATTAACAAACCGAGATGAAAACTCAGAAGAGTGATCTGAGATGGTTATCCGAGATGATGATTCGGAATAGTGATCCGATATGCACTGTTTCAATCTGAAATGCTTCCTTTTTTATCCGAGATACAATCCGAGATGGATTGATCTGATCCGACATGGATTGCTCTGATCCGAAATACAATCCAAGATGGACTGTTCTGATCTGAGATGTAATCTGAGATGAACTGTTCTGATCCGAAATGCAATCCGAGATGAACTGTGCTGATCCGAGATGCTAATTCTTTGATCCGAGATGCAACTCTGATGATCTGAAATGCCTAGTGTTCTTCGATATGCTTTGCAGTTTGTCCGAAATAGCAGCAATCCCTAGAACAGCCGTCAAAACTTCGTAACATCCGTCAAAATACGTCCAAAAACCCAACTTTTTTGCAGAAACGATTCCGAACCAAGCAAAAACAAGAGTCGAATGCTCTGATACCAATTGTAGGTCCCCTAATCCGTATGGATCGTCACAGAATCATCTATCCAATCTAGAGTGCAGAATCCCCTAAATCAGATTTCACAGAAAACCGAACAAGAACACGAACACAATCACTTTCAAACTGTCTTCTATTGATTATCTAACACAAGTGTTTACAATCAATTCAAGACTATCTCTTTCAACTCTCTCTGAAGTAATTATGTGAGCAACTAATCCACTGAGAAACCTTAACCCTAATGCATAACTCTCTTTATACAGAGATAAGTTTGCTCCTGGGCTAGGGTTTCACCATATGACTGCAAATGGGTCTAGGCCCAATTCGCCTACCATATGTCTAGTTTAGCCCAATTACTTCTAATCAACTACTACAAAACTAAACCCACTAACTATTTATCATTTTACTAATTATAAGATATCCAAAGACCAAATCTAAGCTGTTGTCACAAATATGCACCAACAACCTTCAACCTCAGATGATCACTATGAGTTTAGCTACTCATGCTCTCGCAAATCATCACACCATCAAATTTCATGTTCATACGAATCATAAACACCAAACAAATGTTAGAAATTGTTCTTGAACCAAGTAGTACACTCGAAATCGCCACTAGAACTCTGCAAAAACGTCTCCAATGATTCATTCCCCAAAAGACGCTTGAAAACCGGTTTAAAGAGGGCAGTTACACTTTTCTCGCAGGTCACCACCGTAAGCTACGGTGCCCACCGTAGCTTACGGTGGTCAGAATTCTCCTTACGGTCCATAGCGTCTGGCTTACGGTGCATAATCAGACTTCACCGTAAGCTACGGTGCCTACCGTAGCCTACAGTGGTCATCAGCTTTTCCACTCTTCTTTTCTTATCAACTCTCCATGTCTCCACCTTCTTTTGGCCAAGTACAAGCTCCCATTAAAGCACGTTAAAATCGCTTATTTATACTCTTCGGAACCTGCAAAACCATACACACCGTAGTTATCAAACCTTAATAATTAACCCAATTAAGTGCAAAATATTGATCGTTTTAAAACACTTGAGGGTTGTCCAATAGACCACCCGTCAGTTTCGTGCTGTGCGATTGCTTCGCCAATTCACTGGTTCAGCAGAGTATCATGTTTAGCTTGTGATGAAGGTAGAGGGGTTTGTTGGAGTCGGCATACATTTCTTCTTTTTGTGCCATGATCTTCATATATATAATATACAGAAATTATTAGAAAAATATTTATAATAAATATTGTCATTCATGGACTCAAATTGAATAAAATACATCATCATATAATACTGATATATAAAGGTAGGATAAATCAGATCATCTCTCACGTAAAGCATCCATACTATAATCATCATAACATGTACATAACGATAATAACAATGCATAATAGAAGAAAAGATACTAACTTATATATATATATATATATACATATATATATATACATATATATATATATGTATATATATACATCATTTTGTGAAGAAACAAAAATAATTCGGAGTTACATCACTTCGATATACAACCTATATATAATATACAAAACAAAGTAGATACTTTCTTCACATTGTTCTTCAACGGTCTTCAAGTTGACTATATATCTTCAAAAAGTCTTTGGTCTTCTACAAAAACAGGTATGGGTACATACTCTCAAAAGATGATAATATACCATGACTACACTGATGGTGGGGGTGAAGACGCACGTATGACACCATGGATGCATGCAATCTACTCCTCGATACCAAACACGCGTCCGGTAGTGGTCGTGGCTTGGTCTCGAGAGTACTGATACGCCCTCATGAGATGAAGGAGCAACATGAGGGTGGTGTTAGTGAAGGTACAGATGGAGATGGTGGTGGTGGTGGTGGTGGTGGAGATGACGGTAATGGTGGAGGTGATGATGTGGGTAATGGTGGCTGGGATGAGAATGATGGTGGAGCACTCAGAGATGCTCGAATAGTAGAAACCTGAGCATTAAGCTCATGAAAATGACTAAACAGAATACTGAGCTGAATCTTGGTAGATGTGACCCTATACTCTGAAGTAGTAAGTGGCATGTGACTAGGGTGGTAAGGATCAGATGGGCTCATACCTGGTGGTGGTGGCTAAACATGTGAATCTGAATAGTAAGGTGAAGGGTAAGTAACAGTACTATGCATGAGAAGTGGGGGATGAGATGAATCTCCAGCAGTGTGGGGTCAGATATAAGGATGATACCCAGTCGTAGAGTCGCTAAGGTCAGTAGGAATAACTCGTGAGGGTCTAGCTGCATATGGTAAGATGTAAGGATCAGAAATAGATACATGTGAAAGGTATGATGGTCCTGCAGCATATGGGGTCTTGTAAAGATCAAGAATCGGTATAATGGTAGTCGGTGGTGATCCAAAAAAAAGGGTGAGGTGGTAGGTGCTCACAGACTGGGAAGTACCTCCAAGAGTATAATGTGATGGTCAAGTAAATGGATGAGAGATCAGATGATCGGTGGGGTGTGTGGTATCTCCTAATGGATACAAAGATGGTACAGATCCAGATATGAGATCGACAATGAGTGTATCAGATGAAATAAGATCGACATGAGTAGGTAAAGCATCTGAGGATGGTAGTAAAACGGTATCAGGTGTAAGTATGGGAGGTGGTGTCTCTAGTGTAGAAGGAGTATAGGATGAGATGTCAATTACTGTGATCTCAGGTGGAGCTAACTCCAGAATGGCTACATCGAAATCCTCCCCGATGCCGAGGTCATCATCGAGGTGGTCAATGTGAACAACAGGAATGATATCATCATCATCGTGGTCAATGACGGGAGGAAAGGCATCACCGTCAGCATCAATATCATCAGCAAATGCACCTACCACATTAAGTGGTATAGGAAAATACTCTACAACATGTTCACCATCGGGGTGACCATATATAATCATGTCGTGAAAACGTGGAACGGCTAATATGTCGTCCTTTATAGTAACATCTGCATGAATAGGATTAGGAAGGGCAAAAAGCTGAAAATCAATGTTCATCCACTCATCATCCAAAAGATCATCATCGAAGATAATGATGATGATCGGTGCAATGTGATCGTCTAATTGTATAAAAACAGTGTCTGAGGCAACACCCATAGAATCAGTGTCTAAACTACTATCAGTAGACATGGTCCTGGCGAAACAATCCGTGCAACTCATATGTAAACAATTATTACTTATAATCAATTTTTGGGCAATTATATTTGGTTTCATTGTAAGTTAACCTATATGTATTGTTTGGATCAATTTTTGTTATTGTGTCTATCCCTCGTAAACTAACCCGTATAATGTCCTTGCATTACTGTTTTAAAATAAAGTTTGGTACTAGTGGACTTTTTGTAAAAATGCAATGAACACACTTGTATTTTGCAAATCTTTTCAAGAACAAAAATTTTCAAGAATTTGATCATTTGTAATTGTAGACTAGACTCAAAAGAAAAAATCCTAGTTCACTACAATCGAAGCTCTGATACCAAGTCTGTTATACCCGGTCGTAGCAGAAGTGCGAGGTGTGATCAGAGCGGTAATCGTTGCATTCAATCAAGTAAACAACCAATATAATGTAATAAGATGTTCATCCATACGATTATTTAAAGTACAGTTTACAACCAACATCTTGTTCAAAAGAAAGACAAACTACAACTTCAAATAACATTATTTAAAGTTTAGAACACAAGTTTACAAAACATATTAACTAAAAGTGGATGACATCTTAAACTAGACTTCTTAACATCATGGACTTGTTTTTCCAAAGTTGTTCACTAGTTACCTATAATACATGCTAGGTTTGAAAAACGCCAACAAAAGCTAGTGAATTCATGTATTTAGTTTTGTATCAAATGAATCTTAAAAAAATTTGAAATATTAAAACGTGGTATGTAAAGCATAAATGAAACTTGAAAGATCATTAATGTTTTGTATGGACACTAATATGTATGCCGACATGGAGGCAACCAAACCTAGACGATAAATTATGTCTGAGACACTCGTTTTAGACACAAAAGCACTCTTAACGATCTCTGTTATGCCGTTTAAGGGTGAGGCTCGCCAAAACCCAATAGATCTATCACTTTTGTTCCTCGATACTTGGGATATAAATTAATGGCCTTTTATATTATCCTATACGCATGTGATCTAAAATATTTTCATTTTCTAGCTTAATCATACCAATTGTAACATGTATACGGGCGTTTAAAACTATAAAACTTTTAAATAAAAGGGGAAACATGAACTCATATATTTGAGTCTTGTGCAAATCTCTAGTTGGTGTTCGGTTCTACGTTCGTGTCTTAACCTACAAGTGTTCTAATCTTATTAGACACTTAGGTTTATGTTTTGTTTTTGTACAAGTCTTTTATCTTTAGTTTTTAGTTAGACTTATACTTGTTTGTTATTATATACATTTTATATATTTTTTGTATTCTTTTAATTTGCATGGGCCTAGCCCAAAAAGTTTAGTGTACAAGTCCATTCTATTTGATTGATATATATGGGCCTAGCCCAATTAAATTACATGTGTGGGCCTAGCCCATATGATTTATAAAAGTGGGCCTAGTCCAATTTAACTTATAAAAGTGGGCATAGGCCAAATTAAATTATAAAAGTGAGCCTAGCCCAGGTTAATTTATAAAGGTCGGCTTAGCCCAATTGATTATATAAATAGGCTTAACCTAATATTTATGTAAATGGGCTTGGTCCATGTTTAAAGATTAGTTGTATTTCTTTTATAAAAAAATAGTTTTTATAAAAACTACTAAATATTTTATATAGCTTATTTTTTATAAGTTCTAATATATGTAAACTTTAGTAAATACGTATGCATTTCGTGTGATGGTTCGTATGTTCATTTCGACCGTTCCATTGCTGTCGTCCTTTTCGTTCGCGTTGTTCGTTTCATCCATGTCAGTCGTTTCGTCTGATTTGTCCGAATTGTCCAATATAAGATTTTTTCAAGTTTGGACATAATATTGTTATTCTTGTCAAATTTCAAGTATTTTATCTTTTTGTATATTGTAAGTATTTTAAATTAATATGTATTTCCTAAACTTTTCTAAATACATACAAATAACTACACACAATTACATACACATAATTTTTAGCGATATATATATATATATATATATATATATATATATATATATATATATATATATATATATATATATATATATATATATATATATATATATATATATATATCATCCGAAACATATATTTAACATATTTTTAGTTTAAGAATAGTCTAGTGATCTTTAATCTCAAACATTTTTCACCCAAAACTTGTATAATCATGATTAGAGTTTCTAATCACTTTTAATCAAAGTAATCTTTAGCTTAAACATACTTTAATCATGATTAAATCTTACAAATTTTTTTTGCCATAGTTTCCCCTAAACTAGGAACTTTTCCCATCTTTCATAAACATGATTTTATGTATACTTTTTCAATTCAACCATTGTTCCAATCTTCCAAAATAACAATGTAAACTTAAAATCCTAACATGAATCATTATAAACTTGTATGTAATCTTGTATAATTTCAAAAATTATGTTTTCAAGTGTTCATCTTACTTTTCTTAACATGTTCATGCAAACTTTTAGTTGAACAAAAGCTTTATGTAAACTTGTTTATATCTTTTCAAGACTTTATTTTTTTTTATAACATGAATTTTTAAATCTATACATTACATGTTTTATAAAACATTTTCAAACAAGATTACAAGTTCATATATTCATATTAATGGATCTTGCTAAATCTAAACATGCATGTGTTTTGATCATACTTTTAAACATGAAGATGCAAGATCAAGTTTACTACATAATCATAACTTCAAAGATTATCAAAAATCATCAAAAATAACATATGATTATATTAGTTTGTTTAGTTTTTGTTAGTGATTAATGTGATTTTTAGATAAGCTTCAAGATGATCACTTATCCATTTGTGTTTAAATATAAAATGAGAAATGTAAGTACAAGATTTGAAGCTTACTATTAGCTAGAGATGAACAAGATGAAGATGATGAAAAGATGAAGATCCAAAGCTCCAAGTCTTGAGAAAATGCTTCAAGTGTGCTTCCAAGTCGTGAAAATGCCTTGAATCATCTTTGAACCTCCATGTATATATGAATTTCTAGCGTTTGGATTTTAAAAGATGAAGATGGTGGTGTTTGTTCCTGGCCGATTTTGAGAGGAAGAAAGAGAGAGATGAAGGTTGTTGGGGATCTTGAAAATGAAAATGGTAAGTTGAGATGGGCTGTTGTTATGGTAAACCTTCTTACACTTCATCACCCACTAATCACATCCACATTACTTACAACACATCAAAGGAAGATGAGTGGATGGGGGACCCACCCAAAACCGTGGACATAGGGGGTGGTTTGGGTTTTATTTTTGTTATAAATTTGTTATACAATATGACTTTTATAAAATTTGGATGATTTAATTTGTTAGTTTTTATAAAGAAACTAACAATCCAACACATTTTAGTGATGTTAAAATTTGTTTAACTAGTTCACTACACTAGTCGTTTTGTTGTTTGGATGATGGATTCGGCTCATGTTTCGTACCATGTCAATTATCCGCAATTTATACTATTTACTAGGAATTGTTTACATATCAATTTTTGTGATATTTTTGTTGTTCAAAATTCATTAACTAGTTTGCTAGACTAGTAAATTTGCTATTTTGGTCATAGTTTTGTACTAGCTTTGTTATCAGGTAGTTACCGAACGAGTTGTGTAGCCTTAAACAATAAGGTTTACATAATGATTTTTGTGTTATTTTTAATACCCTATATATTTTTAATGATAAATAATATTTATTTTTGGATTTTGGACGTTTGCTGTTTTGTTCTGCGAAGTGTTGTACATTTCTGCAGAATTGCTGAATTTGTCTACGAACAAGACAATTTAGTGTTTATATAATTTTTTGGAAAGTATTATTTGTAAGTTGTTCCCAACTAATGTTTCTATGTAATTTTTGTTGTGGACATATTTTTATGTCTCGTTTTTGTCGCGTCGGACTGTAACGGGACTAGTTTTGGCATGAATAGTGTGTTCGCATTTCTGTCGTAAGTCTAGGACATAGTTTTATATTGTTTCTAATTGTGGCGAATTTGCTATCATACTAAACTTTTATATTTTACATTTCTAGACTTTTAAGACTTAACTAAATAAAAATAAAGTCGAAATATGTGAAAATAAATAATATAATAGTTGTTTAGGTTACGGAATTACCAGTATTTTTTCCGAGTGTCACATTTTTATCATCTAGGATTAGATAAATCTTGATGTTGTTTAACTTGATTATGATATTCGTTTGATTTTAGTAAAGTATTTGATATATACTTACATAATCTGTTTGGATACTTGATTATATTCTTTTGTGTGATCAACGTGATTTATTGATTTTAGAGTAAACACATGTGTTTTAGGATTAGTTTGTTTTATCCTTATGTTATATTCAGTTATATATAATCTAGAGATCAATATCTCTAACGAGAGTTCAAGATGAGTTCAGACATTTAGTTGGTGAAACAAGCTAGTGTGCTACCATATAACTAAATCTGAATAAAAGGTTTAGAAGTCTTGTTGAAATATGAGCATATTATTAGCCATTCATTTGTTATACATACTTTAGACTTGTGACATAAGCTAGTTCGTATAATTATATTATTACTAGGCCTATATTCTAGGCTTATGTGTATTTGTGGGCTAATAAGGGTTTGAGATGTGCAGGTTTGTTAGTTAAAGGTTTCAGTTGTTAAAACTGAGATTGTGAAGTTTATAAGTGGAACTATGGAGGGGTGCAAAGTGAAAGTTTATAAGATTCTTGTAACACCCCAATCGCGTAAAACAATAAAACCACGGCGGAAACATCGGGGAGTCATGTCACAGAACTATTGTTTCACAACTCATGGAATTTAAAATTTTGTTTTATTAAGTTCAATGTTTACATTGTCTTGGGATAAATAGAAACAAACAATTGTCTTTCATGTTTTAAGTCACTAAGGCCGCATCCATTCTTACGTGAAGCATGCATCATAGTATCAAGCATTGACTCCTGAAACATATGTGAAAAGAGAGTCAACATAAAAATGAGGCGAGTACATAGGTTTTGTGAGTGTGCCAAATTTTTGGCAACACCTCGTTTGACTACAAGAGTCGTTAAGTGAAAACCTGGTATCAAAAGTGTTTGATATTGCAATACAATTAACCAACTAAAATAAGTTGGTTAGAGTTGTGAAAACCTTGTAGCCATGAATCTTGACCAAAACTTTTCTTTTGTAAAAAAAAACTTGTAATAGATTGATTCAAAAGAAAACTTCATATGTTTTTTTTTTTGGGTAAAGGGTTACCCGGTAAATATTATATCAATCAATCCAAAAATAACAAGTGAGGTAGACAGAAACCTCAATTCTCAAGTATGACAAGCCATACTAGAGTTCATCAAGCAATCATCCTACAGCCGCTAGATACCTATTTAATAAGCACGTCACTCGACAATACACGTAACACTAAGTTACAAAAAGAAAACACATGTAACACCATTAGCCATGTTCATCATCATTTATCAGCAACCCTCTAGGAAGTCTCCATTCCTGTAGAAGATCTCTAGTGTGACTCGTGTCTTTAAATTTCATCAAATGTAGCTTCATCCGAACTGTTAGTAGAATAACCTCAATGAGTTGATCTACACTCCTTTTTTTCATAGAAAACAATCTCTGATTTCGTTCCTGCCACACGAAGTAAGTTGCCGCACTAACAACAAGCTTTCCAATAACATGAGTAGCATGCTTTGACTTCGCATATTGCACCAAATGATCAAATATCCTTTCCCATTTGTTAGGCAGCGATCCCATTCCTGCTTTATCTCGAATACCATTCCAGACCTGAGCAGCATATAAACACTTGAAAAAAGGTGGTCATGAGAATCCAGACCACCCATACACAACGAACAGCACATGAGGTTATAATTAGGACTACCCGCCGAAGACCATCGACTCATGACATCCTGCGTTTTTAGTTTTTTATTCACAAGAAGCCACATTAAAAAAGAATGACGAGGAATAGATTGGGGATACCAAATAATACTCGCCCATGGGACTTCATTCTGGTGTAGTCGAAATTCATCCCACCCTATAGCGGCACTATAGTTCATCTCCTTTCCTGATCTAGTTCTCCATACAACTCTATCATGTAAACCCGGGCTCAGTATGATACTTGGCATGTTTCGGAGAGCCGGAAATCGGTTTACCTACTCGGTCGGCCATCCCCACCCCCCATGGTCACATACATCCGCAACCTTCGAGTTCATATAGAATCCAGCATTCGATATCATACGTGGCGTAATAAAAGAATTCAAAGGGCATATCTCATCCCACTTATCAAACCAAACTAGTGTTTTGTTACCATCTCCCAGTTTCGTCCATACATGGTGTTGAATAATCGGCCTTAACTGTAGCATTTTCCTCCAGCTCCATGTTATGTTATTTCGGATTGGTAAGTCCCAAAAACTTCGATCTCGTATACGATATGAATGGATCCACTTTACCCAAAGAGACTCTCTATGTGTATGAAGACTCCATACATGCGCAACCATAAGCGCTTTATTCATATCCCCAATCCTTCGAATACCCAAGCCACCCTCTTGTTTAGGAATGCACACTTTTTTCCAACTCACCTTAGCTTTCCCTTTTATGTTATTTCCTTGCGCCCACAAAAATCTTCGCATTCTTTCTTCCAGGTCATAAATGATGCGCTTTGGTAAAATAAAGACCGACGCCCAATATATATACATAGAAGACAGGACCGACCGAATCAATTGAAGTCTACCCGAAAATGACAGACTCTTATTTTTCCAATCGGTAATTCTTAAACCATACTTTCCAGAAGTCTCTTACAATCATTGTAAACAAGCCTGGTAGATATAAGGGGAACTCCAAGGTAGCGAACTGGCAACACGCCTTCATCAAATGGGATGATGCTTCTAATTCGGTCTTTCACTATGTCCGGAACATTACCAAAGAAGACCGTACTTTTAGTCATACTAGGAATAAGACCTGACATGTTCTTAAATAAGTCTAGCGCCTCCAAAAGCACTTTTGCTGGTAATTCTTAAACCATACTTTCCAGAAGTCTCTTACAATCATTGTAAACAAGCCTGGTAGATATAAGGGGAACTCCAAGGTAGCGAACTGGCAACACGCCTTCATCAAATGGGATGATGCTTCTAATTCGGTCTTTCACTATGTCCGGAACATTACCAAAGAAGACCGTACTTTTAGTCATACTAGGAATAAGACCTGACATGTTCTTAAATAAGTCTAGCGCCTCCAAAAGCACTTTTGCTGATCTATGATCGCCCTGAGAAAACAAAAACAGATCATCAGCAAAACAGAGATTAATTATTCGCTGATTTTCACACTTATTATGGTACCTAAACTCAGCTGACAAAGAACTCTGTTTTTGCAAAAGCAATGTAAGAACCTCCATAACCAGCGTAAAAAGGTACGGAGACATTGGGTCTCCTTGTCGTAAACCCCGTTGCCCTCTAAAAAACCCATACAGATTACCATTTATAGCCAAAGAGAAGGACGTGGATGTGACACAAACCATTATCCACTTCACCATTTTCCGATCAAATCCAAAACCTAGCAGTATCTGTTCAAGAAAGTTCCAGTCTACCGTGTCATAAGCCTTTTGAATATCCACCTTAAAGGCACACCTTGGTGGCCCCTTATTATGATGATAGTTATGCATTAACTCCTGTGTTAAGAGGATATTATCAGAAATCCTTCTACCCGGAACAAAGGCTGACTGGTTGATGCTCACAATATCACATAACCCTTCTTTTATTCGATTTGTAATAATCTTGCTGATACACTTATATAGTGTGTTACAACAAGATATAGGGCGATAATCCGTAATGGAAGATGGTGTACTAACCTTAGGGATTAAGGAGATTATCGTATGGTTAAGTTGACGGAGTAGTTTACCATTTTGAAAAAACTCCTGTACCGCACTGCATACATCCTTCCCAACTACATCCCAAGACTTTTTAAAGAAGACCGAGGTGTAACCATCAGGACCTGGAGCTTTATTCCCATCAGTTGAAAACATTGCCTGTTTAATTTCATCATCCGTAACAATCCTAACCATAGCAGAAGCTTTATCAACCGATAATACATTATGGAATAGATCTGGCGTAGGATGCAAATTTATACTTCCAACACTACCAAAAAACTGGGTATAGTGCTCCACCATGACCTGTGGAACCGACATTCCTTCATGTAGTATACCGCTACTGTCTCTTACCGAGAAAATTCTACTCCGATGATTTTTTGCTTTGACCGTGTTATGAAAAAACTTTGAGTTCTTATCACCAAGCGAAAGCCATTGTAACTTAGATTTTTGCTGCAAAAAAAGAGCACTCATCAAGAACCACTTTCTTATACGCTTGAAGTAATTGACTGTGTTTATCAAGAAGCGCATTGTTGAAAGGATCATTATCAATAGCTATCTGGTTGTCTTCTAGATCCTTTCTCATCGTCTTAACCTTCTCATGCAGATTACCCTGTGTATATAAGAGTTTTCTCATCGGGTTTTTTAACAGCTTAAGCTTTCTAACAATCTGAAACATGCGATAACCCTGAATGTCCATATTCCAAACCGTTTTAACTTCCTCCATAAAACCCTTCTTATCGGCTACCAAATTCACAAACTTAAACGGCTTCGGTTTTCCTCTAGTCACATTAGGCAATTTTAAGATACACGGAGTATGGTCTGATATTCGGTACGGAAGTAAACATGCTGCCGCATTTGGGAACGTATCGATTAATTGCATATTCCCCAATATTCGATCAGTTTTCTTGACAATGATACCCTTTTGCTGCTTATTCGTCCACGTAAAATGTAAACCCGTTCGATTAATATCAAACACCTCTATCTCATCAATGCACTCCTTAAATTCCCTATTCCCAATGCTAAACGTGGATGGCCCTTGAGCTATATCTTCATGAAACAAGGAAGAATTAAAATCACCCATAATAGTCCATGGTTTATCATGCATATAAGAATGATGAGCACATAAGTTCTGCCATAGGTCCCTTCTATTTTTGTAGTAGTTGTCAGCATAAACAAACGAACAAAAAATAGATTTTTGATCGAGTCTAAACATGATCTGAGTATGCACAACCTGATCTGTTTTAGAAAGGATCATAACATCCACAATGTCAGCGTCCCACCCTACCATAATACGAGTACCTTTCTCACAACAATCAGCATTAGTCGCCCAGCTCCATGACGAGCAAACTTTCTTACAAACATTATAAACATCAGACGAGTCAACATGAGTTTCCATAATTGCACACACCTGAAGATGATTGTCCAGCACCACCTGACGAACCTCCTTTTGTTTGAGGGGCCGGTTCAAACCCCTTATGTTCCAAGAAGCCAAACTACCCATGGACACTAGTATCACCAGGTGTGCTTGCACCCTCAGAATTTTTATTTTCTACTTTCTGCTCCATTAATTTTGAGATATCACCTAAAAGCTCCTCGATTCCAACTGCATCAGCAATTATTTCCTCCAAATTGGTACTTTTATTTTGTTAGTTACCTTTTGAAGTCATACCTTCTATTCCACGGAATTCATTGGAGTGATTTTCCTCCTTTTGAAGTACAGAAATTGGGTTAGAGATATGCACTTGGTTTTTCGGTTGCACTTTCTCATCAGCCTTGGACTTGGGCTTTGCTACCGGACGGTACACAAACTTCGGCTTCTGATTCTTAACATGCAGCCCTTGATTGATCCCTTTCCTACTCTTCGATAATACCTCCTGAAAATCATTATTATTTTTCATCTTATCATCCATTTGCACTGGTGTTTGTTTCTTTGGGCACGAGTTATCATCATGACCAAACACGCAACATGTTGAACATCTCAACGGTTCCCAATCATATTCTATTTTTACCTCCGCTTTAGAGTATCCTTTTCCATCGAGTGCCGGGATTGCAACCGTGACAACTCTCTTTAATTCAGACCCTGCTTGAACTTCAATTAACGCCCTAGCATAACTACTTCTTCCCCATGAATCTACACACATTGTTGTTGTATAAGAATCCAGCAATTTTGGAACACCTATTTTCGAGGCCAGTAAACTCAACCCGTCCTCAGTAACGCAGCCAACGGTACATCATGCATTTTTACCCAAACCGGTATAGATGTTATATCCTTTTTCTCAACCATAACATCAGGAGTCCATTCAGTAAGAATAATTGGAACATTTCGTATCATCCATGGCCCATCTTCTAGTAGCTGGGCCATCCCTTTTTTTGTTTGAAACTTAAAGAAGAAGAACCCCTTAGCATTCATCATCATTTTGGATAACCCATACTTCGACCACTTATGTTTAACAAAATAGTCTACCACCGGAAATGCTAAGCGCTTTCCCAAAAAATATCCATAAAGAGTGTTCGAGTATCTATCATTCACCTGCTTTACCGATGATAAAGGGATAACAACATCTGCCCCATCAATTATTTCATCAGTTTCCAAAGACCGAAAATTAACCTTAATACCATCACTATTATGCTGAACAACTCTAGCAAACGAAAGAGGTTCTACAATCTTAGTAGTCGTTACCTTCGTGGACTCAGCTGATGAAACACCACCATCCGAATCAGGTGCAATATCCTCCAAATTACCATGCAAGTTAGCCCCTTTTTCCGTGATGTTTTCCGAGTGCTCCTTAATATTATTCACCACGGTTACCGCACCCTTATTCTTGTTTCGTTCTTCAATGGCATTAAGCAGCTTCGGATCCGAGTTCACCTCTTCCACTAGTGAGTTAGGAACATTCCCTCGTCGGGCCAGCTTAGGGTTACCGTCAATATTCAGCACACGGTTTCCAAACCCCTTATTAGGTAACTGGACTTTGCCTCGATCAACATGCACATCAGGTTTCTTACGTTCATTCATGCCAGTTTTAACAACTCTCTCCTTACTCAGTTTTGGATACCCATCACCATTTAGAACTTCATCGCTCTCCATACCGCAACCACAACCAAAAACCAGAAATAAACCAGACAGAGACCCTAGAATCCGTAATCAATCCTTAATCGATTAGAAAGGTTGTATCAATCTAGCTAAATTAACATCCGTTAACCGCGATCAACACAATCTTTATAATAAATCTGAATTTCCTACTAATTCCCAGGTCGTCGATTATAAAACAAAACAAGCACAAACCCTAAACTGATCGGATTGTTGATTATTATCCGAAACACAAGATACGGCCGGCGATAAAATAACAAATCGAAAGAAAACTACTATCCGATCCTATATGCCACCAGAGTTCGTATTAAGATTTGATTACTCAAACCTCTAATAACAGATCTGTTGCACACATTTCCCGATCGAAATCGTAGGATTAAAAGAAGAACAAAAATCGCCGGCTAGAGAGAGAGCGATCAGATTAAAAAACGAAACTAAACCCTATTCTAATCTTTCTTTGGATGCTAACAAGTTCGTATTGCTATTTGGAAGATCAAACAACAATCACAGACTGTTATACAGCTAAGATTGATCGAGAGATTCGGGTTTCATGAAGAGCACGAAAAATCGCCAACTAGGGTTTGCGGCGCACTGAGTAAACTTCATATGGTTTATATCTTTAAGTGAAAATCATTGCGAGACATTGTTCAAAACCATTTGTCCGTGTTATAAACCATTTGTCCATGTAATAAACCATTCGTCCATGTTATAAATCAATCGTCCGTGTCATAAAACAATTGTCCATGTCATAAACAAATCATCCGTGTTTTTAATTGTGAAAAGTTTTGATCGTTCTTTAATGGACACATTCAAACCTGTGTTGACTATACCACCAAAGGGTATCTTTAATAGACCACCAAAGGGTCTCTTTAACTAGACTAACAAATCAACAAATGATTTGTTAATTAGAAGCAGTTTCTGTCATTACCCAAACTTCCACCAAATCCAGTGAACAGTCTGATAATGGGATTGTCAATCCTATGGTACCATAACATACTACTGGTCGGCTCGGCCAAAGCTAATGAATGTCATTCATGTTATGGATAGCGCATCAACAAGTTTTTCACATTATTGAAATCGTATTGTTTTATATATAAACCATAGACATTTTTTTTTGAAAACTTGAAAATGATTTAGCACATATGGGTCACCCCAAAATATTTGCAAAACGTAAAAGAGGGGAACTTTGTACTCACTTGGGATTAACGAAATAAACAAAGCTCAAATGTGTCCTAATGTGTTAGATAAATATGTTAACGTGTCAGGACTACAAACGAGAGATCAGATAGAATGAAGTCTTATAAACAAACGAGTGTTGGAACTCATGTGATATGGTTTAACAAACTTAATATTCTGATTTGGAAAGAATCCTAAGTGCTTTTGACCCATTATGACTCGTTAAGGTAGTTTATGCTACTTTAACGGGTCATTAGCATACGCGTGATCGGATGGTTAAACATGTCCTATGATAAGTCTTAAATGCCCAAACATGTTTGAAAATGTTATCATTTTTTAAGACCATAGAAGTAACTTATCATAACACTAACCAAACAACGTGACCATAAGGTATAACCTCAGTAGGTTATTCCCTATACAACTATGGTCACAAATATGTGTTTGGTCGGATCCTAAGATCGACCAAACGGGTCGAATTCAAAAGTTAAAGCGGTGGTCAAGATCGCTCGAGTTACGACCCTAAATAAGCACTAAACTAGAAGTGACGAGTTAAACATGTCAAAATATGTCTAAATAAGTTTATAAAACTGATTTGCTATCAAAACCTGGTGTTTTGATACCCGAAAACAATTTCGTCGTAAAATGCACATCATGCGCATTTTTTACCGAAACTTTGACTCGTCACTTCGACTAGTAAATGTGGTAATCAGAATGTGAAATCATTAGGGATATAACCTTCGTGATTACGATCACGTTGCAAAGTTCAATTGAACTTTGACTTGACCAAATATGGCCAGAACCAAAAGTCAATTAGGAAGCTAAACTGTTCGACTTTTAGCTCAAAATAGCTAAAATAATGAAAGAGGGATAGAAAGAAGAACTTCACACTTTGCTTTGAAGTGGTGTGAAAAAAATAGAAGAATCATGGGGTATTTATAGTATTTTAGGATCAAGGAGGTGATGAAAAGTATCGTCAAGTGTGGATTATTGTCCTAACTTGTGTCAACACCAAACTAAGTGTGGCAAAATGAGTGCTAGGTGTCAAAAATTGGAGATAGATGGCAAACTTGGTGAAGAAGCAAAAATCTTTATTATTTTTTTGACATTTTTGGCCCTTGGACTTATATTTTCACTTGTTTGCCATTTTTAACCCCTTTAACCTAATGTTTAGGTTATATAAAGGTGTTAAGACATGTGTAACTTGGATTACGCCCAAAAATGTCATGGATGTCGGTTCGTTCGGTTGTACGGTTACGCGTTTCGCAAAAATACGTAAAACGCTTTAACGAACACGAAAATGATCGAAATTGTGCAACGATTGACATTTTTGCATTCTCATCAATAAAATACAAGATTCTATTGAATAATGGATTGATACATATGGTTCGTATCTTGAATACCAACAGACTTTCGCAGTTTGACGAAAATAGTCCCTGGACTTGTATAAGCGTGTTTTTGTCATATCTAACCCTTCAAATTATATCTAACTTATGTAAAGGGTATTTAGAATATGTGTAGCTTATGTCCTTGTTTGGGAGTGTATGTCGCATTAAACTAATTGTGTTTGAGTGTCAGTTAACGAATTACTTCCACAAATTTTTTTGAGAGTTCTAAATCAATTGAAATTGTTCAAATGTCTTAGATAATTATATAAATTACGAAAATAAAACACAGGGTTTCATAGAATAAAAAATTGTTTGTAATTATACAATGATTGAAAAGGCACAAATGTCACAATGCTGGTATAAAAGATAGTGATCTAGTGTTTCTAGATCATTCACTCTCTTATCTCACCTACCACTCATCCATTCTCTGATTCGTTCAAGTTGTTATGATCTGTTATTGATCCAGTATGGATCTTGTTTAGTAGTTGATCCTTTTGTGGATCTATTGTTGTTTTTGATCCTGTGGGTCGTTGTATTTCTCTTATTTATTGTCACTTGATCATATCTCTTTGTATTTTGTTAATAGATCTTACTATTGGTAAGATCTTGGGTAATTGGGTGTTTTTCTGGATTGGTAACATAATAACAATTTTTCCTCGTCGTTTTTCACTATATTTGGTGTTATTGTTTGTTTGAGTTTGATCTATACCATTTTAACATGGTATCAGAGCTTTTGTGGCTTTATTGAGATCGATCTGTTGTTTCTGCTATGATTTGTTACTGATTTCTTTTTCGGTTGTGTCTAGGGTTTCTGATCTTTGGAAACTGTTGGAGGTGATTTGTGTGACAGATCTGAGTGGATCTATTAGCTTGAAGGATGATTGTTCATTGTTGGAGACGTAACCTGAAGGGGTATGGTCCCAAAAACCTTGCGCCAATCAAGGAAACCATACCCATTAATAACTTCTAAAGAAACTGTGCGCAGACTTCTTTGACAAAATAAGATTTATTAGAACTTTACGCCAAATATCCAAGAGAGGAAAGCTTCATTTAACTACCTTGCGCGGACTCGCGCAAGGTTCAAAGTTAACCTTGAACACTCTCTTTGGATAAATGCTTCATTTAACTACCTTGTGCGGGCTCGCGCAAGGTTCAAAGTTAAGCTTGAGCATTCTTGTTTGATAATGCTTCATTTAACTACCTTGCGCGGGCTTGTGCAAGGTTCAAAGTTAACCTTGAACATTCTTGCTTGATAATGCTCCATGCGCAAACCTTGCGCAGATATTTATATCAAAGCAAGCATCTACCAAACGTTGCGCCAAGCAGCAAGGAAAAGAAGGAAGATCAGTTAACTAACTTGCGCTTCTTGCGCAAGGAAACAGTAAATCCTGAAACTTTCCCTTAGCAAAATCCTTAACTTGGTGCAGAAGCAATGGGAATCTTTTCTGTTGTAACAGAATGTACACGTGGCGAATGATTGATGGATAACAGCTGTGAAACCTTCTAGAAGCCATTAACACCCAATCGTGCAAGCATCTTTTCGGTTATAACCAATTGCCACATGGCAGCATCTGGACGGCTGAGGAAGATCACGGTGATGGCATGCTCACATTCATAAGATGTAGTGATCTCATGTTGACATGTGGCGCCTCCCTAACCGCTGATGAGCTCACAATCCGTGTGCATTAACAGATTGCCAACAAACGCTTACAGAATAACAAAATATTCTGTTAACGTTAACAATCTCTCTTTTTGGCGCCAAACACAGGCTATAAATAAGTAACTTGGAGTTCAAGGAAAGATATTCACACTCAATTACTCTCTCACTTACAGTACTTACTTCCGACTACCTGTACTTATTCTCATGCCGGAGGGTGGTCATGGAGAGAACCCCCTTCTCCCCGTGGCGAGCTAACGGTGTTCTGTTTTGCAGGATCAGCCGGAGTACTGTTCTATTGAGCATCCATCGTGAAACCAAACGGAGGGTTAACCCTTTTATGCAGAGCCCATTCCATAGATCTACTTTGATTCCGGTCTAGTTGATCTAGGGTTTCTTCATTGGCGCCCACCGATTTCGATTCTCTCACCTTTCGTTTCGTTTCACTTAGATCTGCAGCGTCATGGCTGACGGATCATCTTTTCAAGCTAATGCTCAGTATGATCCCAATCATGCAAGTATTCCTGTAACGCCGGCAGCTCCTCAGGTTGATGTTACGTCAATTTTACCACCTGGAGAGACTCCATTATCGTGGTTAATCAAATCTCAAGCAACTCTAAAGGCTATGTATGCTCAGTTATGTGCCCAAACCTCCGGTTAGCGCTCCTCAGGTCCATGCTTCGCCGGCACTTCGAGTTTTGAGTTATAATACTCAAGGTCATGCTCGTTCCCCTTCGTGCATGCCTGAAGATGGAACAGAAATGCATTCTAAAACCAGGAATGATCCTGTTCATTCTGGTAATAGAAGGCAAGAAGACAACGTTCAGCGTCGCGCATCTGTCCACTCTCGTTTGGGCCCGCGATCTTCACAGAAACGGGACACCTAACACGACGAGCTTGATAGAAGCTATGAGGAGGGGGATAGTGCAAGTATTTTTAATCGAATATCTGCAGATCATGCTAGTTACAGGCCAAAAGTACGCGCGGTATACAATCTAGAAGCTGAGCATAATTACAATTTGGTGTATCGCCCAACCGAAGCAGCTGAACAATCAAAGTTTACCAAAGAGATAGCACTGGCTCCTTTGGATCGAGCAGGGTTACTCGGGTCATTCCAACGTCGGAAAGTTTAACGGTTTGACTGATCCCGATGATCACATGCGCCTCTTTACCGGCGCAGGGTTACTCGGGTGCTGGACACTGCCTATGTGGTGTCACTTATTTGTGCAAACCCTTACTAGCGTGCGCGCCTTTGGTTTGATAATTTGTCGGCAGGTAAACTTTCCTCTTGGAATGACTTGAAAGAAAAATTTCTTACACACTTTAGTCAGCAACGGTGATACGTGCTCGACTCCTCAGATGTAATGAACATCTGGCGGAGAGACGATGAAAGCCTCGAAGATTTTATGACACGATATAATAAAGAGGTGTTGGAAATTGGAGATGTCCATGAAGACCTTATACGCGCGTAGTTCAAGTATGCGGTAAGGTGCAACGAAATGATTAAAGTGCTGTCCGGTACAACTGGCCTTCCAAAAAACTGGGATAAACTCATGGCGGCAGCCAAGGTTTACGCCCAGACTGAGCGCAACTTAAGTTCTAGCCGGCCACCTCTACCTCAGAACCGTCCGCAAGACCTGAGTAGAGGTAGTCGCAAATATAAGAGAAACTGGAAAGAGTCAAATCAGAATTCGTTTTCTCCGTATTCAGCAATTGATGCGCGAGCAACAATCAATAAGATAACAACTCAAAAAGCGATTAAACAGGAGAATAGGGAACGTCAGTGGACTCCCTTAACGAAATCGTCGGATGAGGTTCTCAGCACTGAGAATTATCGGTTTAAATAGCCGCAACCAATGAAAAACAAAAAAGGGCAAGACCCAAATTTGTTCTGTGACTATCATAGAGACACCGGCCACACAACAGATAATTGCAATAGTCTGCGCACGGAGATTGAGAAAGCGTTAAAGAGTGGGAAGCTTACACATCTAGTCCAAAACGTGCGCAAAGAGATTAAGCAGGTTACGCGGGAGAACGAAGGGCCTAGTAACAAGAAAATGAAACAACACGTTTCCATGATTCAAGGTGGATCATCGTGCAAGCGTAGCCATCAACATTTTCAAAACAATACTTGGCGCAAACAGCAAGTCATTTTTCCTATCGTTCCAGGAGGTTCTCAAGAAGACCGGCCAATAGTCATCACGGGTATCTTTGGGCACTACCAAACAGACTATATGTTTACAGATCCGGGTAGTTCTATGGATATCATGTATGAGCAGTGTTTCAAGCAACTAGATCCTAAGGATAAGGCACGCTTGGAACCAGTTGATTTTCCATTAACTGGGTTCTGCAATGAGGCTGTCTTTCCTCTAGGACAAATCCTCTTTCCTGTCACTTTATCTGATGGAAAATGCTCTTGAACGAGTAACGTCAACTTCATGGTGATGCCGGCAAATTCCCGTCACGATGTAAATTGGGACGCCGCGCGCAACGTGATTTTAGTATGATTACTTCCGCTCCGCATACTGCTTGTGGTTTTCCGACACCTAATGGCGTAGCTATACTTTATGCACGGAAAGAAATCATGTCAATTGAAGAACCAGTTATGAAGGCTGGCAAGACATTACCAAGCAATGAACCAGAAAAGTGGATACTCAACAATAAGTACCCTGAGCAGACAATCCTATTAGGACCTGCAGTCAGTACTGGAATCCGCGCAAAGCTTAAACTACTGTTGTTTCGCAACAAAGACATTTTCACCTGGACACCTGCCGACATGGTTGGTGTCCCGCGCGACGTTGCGGAACATTGCCTGAATGTATTTCCATCAGCAGAGCCAGTTGCGCAGAAAAAGCGCAACCTCGGGTCAGAAAAGACAGCAGCAATGAACGAACAAGTCATCGAGTTATTAAATGCTGGTATTCTGCGCGAAGTCAAATACCAGACCTGGGTGGCAAACCCAGTCATGGTAAAGAAACATAATGGCGGATGGCGGATGTGCGTAGATTTTAAAGATCTAAACAAGGCATGTCCGAAAGATTGTTATTCTCTTCCTGAGATTGACAAAAAAGTTGACTCATTAGCTTCCTTTCGCTGGAAATGTTTCCTAGATTGTTATAAAGGTTATCATCAAGTCTTGATGAAAAAAGAAGACGAAGATAAAACCGGTTTTCGCACGGAGAAGGGCATCTTTTGTTATACCAAGATGCCTTTTGGTCTCCGCAATGCGAGAGCTACTTTTCAAAGATTGATGGATACATTGTTTGGAGATGATTGGGAAAACTGTGGAAGTCTACATGGATGATTTGGTCATTATGAGTAATTCAGAAGACACTATGCTAGATAACATCCAAAGAACTTTTGTTTCTCTGCGCGAGGTAAACCTAAAGTTAAATCCCAGCAAATGCTCCTTCGGCATGGAGGAGGGCAAATTTTTGGGTTTCATCATCACCAAAGATGGTTTCAAAGTTAATTCCGAAAAGGTCGATGCAATACAAAAAATGTCTTCTCCGACTACCGTCAAAGAGATGCAACGTTTGGCTGGAAGGTTAGCTGCGCTAAACTGTTTCCCCGCCAATTACGCTGCAAAATCTTATCCATTCATTCGAACCTTGCGCAATTGTGCAAAGAGCAAAGAGTTAGCACGGACTCCTGAAGCTGATCAAGCTTTCCAGCAGATGAAAGATTGGTAAGTTCAACTTCCCACACTTACTGCTCCTCGAGAAAAAGAACCCATGGTCTTATATCTTGCTGCATCTGAGGTAGCAGTAGGTGCTGTCTTGCTGGTAGAACGCGAAGGGGTCTAGTCTCCAATTTTATATCAGCAAGATGTTGAACGATCCAGAGACAAGGTATTCAATCATGGAAAAATTAGTTTTAGCATTGGTCCATGCTTCGCGCAGGCTGCGAAGATACTTTTCTGGACATGTTATTACAGTTTTAACAAACTTTCACATAGGCCAAGTCCTGGCCAAACCAAACGTTTCTGAACGACTTGCGAAATGGGCAATAGAACTGGGAGGTTATAACATCTGTTATAAACCTAGACCAGCTATCAAAGGCCAAGTTTTGGCAGATTTCATCGCTGGAATTCCTGCTGATAAGCTTGAAGAATGCCAAGCAATCCAAAACCCAGTCCCAGTCATCGACAACAGAGTCTGGACATTGTTTACAGATGGCGCATCAAACAGTGATGGGGCTGGAGCAGGTCTTCGATTAATGAGTCCAGAAGGAGCAGAATTCAGATATGCAATTTGGTTGGATTTTAAAAGCACCAACAACGAGGCCGAATATGAAGCTTTGATAGCAGGCTTACGCCTCGCTATCAAAATGGGCGCAGCAAATTTAGAAGCCCATGTTGATTCATTATTAGTGGCTGAGCAAGTAGTTGGAACATACGATGCAAAGGGAGATATCATGGCTCTATACTTGGCGCAAGCCAAGGCTCTTATAGCACAGTTCCAACAAGTTAAAATCACACACGTCAAGCGAAGGGAAAAAAAACATGCAGACACTCTAAGTAAACTTGCTGCAACTAGCTTCAAGCATTTAGCAAAAGAGGTTCGCATCGAGGTTTTAAGTAATCCGTTCGTCCCTCTCAGGCAAGTGACAATGATCGAAGTAGGAGATCCATCATGGATGTCTCCAATAATGATGTATCTGTTGCATGGTTCTTTACCAGAAGATAGAGCGCAAGCACGAAAGTTACGATGCAAAGCCCTCAATTATGAAGTGATTGACGGTATCCTGTACCGACGCTCTTACATGGGTCCTTCGCTCCGCTGTGTTGACAACATGACGCGTAATACCTGATCAGGGAAATTCATGAGGGACTACGTGGCATACATTCTGGGCCGCGCATGGTTGTAGCCAAAGTCAAAAGCGCAGGGTATTATTGGCCCCAAATGTACGTTGACGCGGTAGAGATCTTGCGCAAGTGCATGTCCTGCCAAGGCATGCCCCTAAAACATTGCGCCCAAAGAATCCTTTGGTACCCGTCACAACAGCTTGGCCATTTCAACAATGGGCCATTGATTTAGTGGGACCATTTCCAGATGCGCCCGGCGCAGTAAAGTTTAACATCGTTGCGGTTGATTACTTGGTTTGAAGCCAAACCTTTAGCTTCTACTACAGCGATGGTAATTCGCAAATTCATCTGGGAGTATATTATTTGCCGTTTTGGTCTGCCCATGCGCATTATTACTGACAACGGTCCAAATTTATCGGCTCAAGAGTTGCAAACATGGATGACCGAAATGGGAATCCAGCATGTTTTCGCTTATGTTGCGCACCCGCAAGCAAATGGTCAAGTTGAAAGCATAAACAAACAGTTGGTCGACGGTATCAAAGCCCGCCTTGGCACGGCACGGCGGGGGTGGGTTGAGGGCCTAGCATCTTGTGGGCACACCAAACTATGCCCAAGATTAGCACTGGAGAAACTCCTTTTAGCCTTGTATACGGCACGGAAGCTGTGATTCCTGCCGAAATTGGGTTACCATCTCCAAGAATGCTAGCCTTGGAAAAACAAGATAACGAAGAACAACGGCGCATCGACCTAGACTTATTGGAAGAGCGCCGAGAAAACGCAGCAATTCGCGAAGCCAAATACAAGTCAGCTTGAAAAGTATTACAACAAAAGGTGCGCATCTATTCCTTTTTGCCTGGTGACTTTGTTCTTCGCGATAATGAAGCGTCGAATGCCGAAAAACCGGGGAAGTTAGCCCCACGATGGGAAGGCCCATACGTAATAAATGAAGTACTGGGAAAAGGCGCGTACACTCTGAAGCGTATAGACGGATCCAGCGTTCCCCGAACCTGGAATGCCCAGCAACTGCGCCGATGTTACATGTAATCTCAGTTCTCTAAGAAACTTCTGAACGTTGCGTAACGAGACTGCTTACTTTATTTTGTTATGTAATCTTAGTGGCAACCATAGCCTTGCGCTTTGTTAGTTTGAATAAAATACTTTGCCACTACTTACAGTCTTATATATGTTAATTTACAAATGCATGCAATTCCTTTGGATAAACAAAAACACAAACTCATGAGCCACAAGCTAATTTAATACTTACGCTCACACATGAGAAAAGAAATTTGTCTATCCTAAACAAGTAATTGGTTCATGCAAACATTGAAAACTGAAACATATTATATTCACAATACTTGCGCAGAAGAGCAATGATACAAGTTATCATACAGTAAAAATTACAAATTTCCTATTCTATGGACTTGGTTTCCGCCTGCTTCTCTGCTGAAGAAAAAATCTCCTTTAGCTTATCAACAAAGTCGTCTTGCTGCAGCGCGGCGTCCACAAGGTCCATAATCGGAATTTGCAATTGATCATATTTTTCCTTGGCAGCAAAATAAATGGCGGCAGTGTTTAGCCCATGCGTGGCAGCACGGCTGGTATCCCATTCAATCTTCAGCGCATGGGCCACGTGCAAAGTACATTCTCTATAGCCCTCGGCGTTGCGCGCCGCCACCATTAATTCTGCCACTCTCTCATCCAACTCCGTAGAGTTAAGGATGGCATTTGCGATCTGTACACAAATACAATCAGTATATGTTGCGACAATCAAAGCAGACGAATAAAGAAAAGTGAATATTACCTCCACAATCCCATACTCCCGCAACCAGGTAAGCTGGTTCATAAGGGATTCGGTCAAGCTTTCTGCAGTAGCGCGAGCGACCTCCGTGTCGTTAAGTTTTTGATCGCCTTCAGTCAAACGCGGATCAACTCGGCTTTCTCTGTTCAGTGCAGGTTGACATCTTTTTTCAAACTGTCAACCTCAGCTTGCAACCGCTCCTGGTCAAAAAGCATAGCAGTTAGATCATCAATTTCTTTATTCTTAAGAAGGAGAGTCATTTTGGTTGATACCTCATTTTGCTCGCTTCTTTCTTGGTGTGAGCGCGTCTTCTGCTGACGCAATTGCATCAGCTTTCTCTTTTTTGAGTTTCTCAATCGCGTTGCGCAGAGAAATTTTTTCTTTGTTATCACGCTCGCAAGCCTCCCAAAGCGCTTGCGCTCGTCCGCATATTGCGCAGCAGACGCCTCACACTTGCGCTTCCAAGACAGCGCAACCCATTCTTCAGTCTTCTTCTCCTTCTCAAATTGGGCCTTTTCCGCCTCAAAATCAACAAGCATCTTCAATGTCTTCTCCTTCTCAAGCTTAGCCCTCGCTTTCTCAAGCTCAACCTCGCCCCACTCCTTGTTCATACTGCGCCATTCGCGCACAATTCTATTTATGGTGGACGAGGCAAGGGCAGACTCTTACAGATATAACTCGTAAGTGGCTTCATGGTCTTTTTCCTCCTGGCGCTTCACCTCCGCCGGTGGGAAGATGCCCTTCTACCACTCCCTACAGAAGTGCCAATCGGTAAAAACATCGCCCTGCTTAACCTTCCACACAGGCTGATGAATCGCAGAGGCCCGCCTCTCAGAAAGAGCGATAATAATAATCCCCAGGCGTCTCCTATGGGCGAATGGGCGCTTCCCCTTCCGAATCCTCAACAAACACAAAGCCTTCGCCTTGTGTTGAAGGTCCGGCTTCCTTAGAAATCAACCTTGACGGTTCCCCAGCATCTGTAGCCATATCTTTAACCTGCTCGCCAGCAGGATTCTCAGTATCAAAATTTGGGCTCTTCTTCTGGAGCCACCTTCTCAATGTGTTCCGAGACGATGGGGTCGGCTTCAGGAACAGGAGTTTCTTGCCTCGCATCTCCCTCAAGATTCTCAGGCCTGCGCAGAGATGATATAACAGATGAGGTGGCCGGCGCAGCCTTCACCATTTTCTCTGCAAAGCATATCAACAAATACCAAGTATCAGATTCTGCGCAACTTTTATGACAGAAATGCGCAAAAACTAGACGTACCAGGTGAGAACTTCTTTGCAAAGGCATCCAGATTGCCCTTCTTACCAATGCGCGGGCGCGCAACCTTGGTTGGCACAGGATTTTTAGTCTCCACCTCCTTCCTCTTCCTAGTACGCACCTCTTCCGGGCTTGAAGGTATTTCCAAAGGATCATCTGGGTTCCCAGTAGGAAGTGATGAGGTGTCAACGGGTTCTGGCTTCGGTTTCTTCAAACCTACAGGCGCAAGACCCTCCAGTTAGATACGGGAAATGTACCTTTCTGCCCTCAGCCTTCGCACCAGCTGGTGGCTTGGTATTTTTCTCTGGGTTGGAAGGGGGAGGCGCAGCAGCTACAACAGCAATTGGTTTCTTCTTCTTCTTCTTCTTCTTCTTCTTCTTCGAATCAGCGCCTACGCCCAAGTTCAGCAAATCACCTGCATCATCAATCATATTGAGTAAAGGTTGAGCCATTAAGTTATATTGCAATATCAACTTAGGCTTTGTATAGACTTATTTACCAGTCTCCGAACATGGTTGCACCTCCAGATCCTCCTGCTTGGACAACTCAAAGTTCCCCAAGATTTTTGAGAACCAAGTGTCCTCACCGTCAACAATAGGCACGACGGCCATTTTTCCCTTCTCTCTCTTGAAAGAGACCAAGTAGAGAGGCGCAGCTACATAGCAAACATTTTTGCATCAGTACACACCTATTGAAAGATATTGCTAAGAAGTTAAAGGGTTACATACCAGTCCCATCTTCTGTATACACCGGTTTTTCTCGGCGTTCCTACTTCCAAAAAATACTCATCCCGACAGCGATGGGGGCCCTCTCTGGTAAAACAATATTGGGCACATCCTTAATATCTTGATACCATACCTCGTCGGCAGGTATGGCAAGGGTCTCCAGCTCAATCTCATCACTACCCCGGAATGTCATCTTCATCGGGATCACCGCCGCCTTGATAAAGAAAGATTTCTGCTTCTAGTCATGGTAGGACTTCGGCGGCACCAGCAACAAACGTTTGGCTTGCACACGCTGTTAGAACGAATAAAAACCCAACGAGCAGTGCAGCTCGTAGAAAACTCTAAACTTCTCGACCGACGGCAAGATCTGCATCGATCGGTAGACGAACTCGAAATGCCGGATCCTCACCATTCCCATTGGGCTTAACTGAGAAATATGAATCTTGTAAAAATCAAGAATTTCCAGCAAGAAATGGGTCACCGGCAGCCGGAAGTTCCCTTCGGCAAAATAATCGTAGAATAATGTAATGAAGCCGGCCGGCGCATCAGCCGCCGTGGCATTCGCCTCCGGAAGAAACGCTTTCCAGGACGGAGCGAAAAGGAAGTTGGTGGCAAGATTATCAAAATCTTTCTTCGACCACTTTAGCGGTGGCAAACTTGACGACGACATCTCAGCAGAGCTTGCACCTGTAGCCATAACTTGAACTTAAGGAAAACTTAGAAAGCTTTGAGGGTTGCCGGAATTTTTGAACGCAAATTTCTCTCAATATTGGGTGAGGAAGCAAATGGATCGTTGATCCCTTTATATACTAACCGCAATTAATGCACGATTTGACTGCAGTGACTTTTACGGCCATCACGTTTCCCCAAGTAACCGCAAGGGCGAGTGGGGAACAGTAACCGCTCCACGCGCGCGAGTGCCGCTAAAAAGCATTAAATACGGTAAGACAAATACTATTGACAGCCTATCAACAGTACCACCATGTCTCAAGAACGTGCGTCGTCACCAACTACACCACCCAGATAAGTGACACGTGTCTAAGCATATTTGAAATTCAAATACTTTTTCAAAATTTACTTACGACACAAGATGCATAAAGCAACAAAAAGCTAGTCCTTACCTAGCGCAGCACATTTATCTTAAGTCCAGTACTCCACCTACTTTTTATTCTTACATAGGAGCAACACTGGACTGGGGGACTTGAAGGGGTATGGTCCCAAAAACCTTGCGCCAATCAAGGAAACCATACCCATTAATAACTTCTAAAGAAACTGTGCGCAGACTTCTTTGCCAAAATAAGATTTATTAGAACTTTACGCCAAATATCCAAGAGAGGAAAGCTTCATTTAACTACCTAGCGCGGGCTCGCGCAAGGTTCAAAGTTAACCTTGAACATTCTCTTTGGATAAATGCTTCATTTAACTACCTTGCGCGGGCTCGCGCAAGGTTCAAAGTTAAGCTTGAACATTCTTGTTTGATAATGCTTCATTTAACTACCTTGCGCGGGCTCGCGCAAGGTTCAAAGTTAATCTTGAACATTCTTGGTTGATAATGCTTCATTTAACTACCTTGCGCAGGCTTGCGCAAGGTTCGAAGTTAATCTTGAACATTCTTGTCCGATAAATACTTCATTTAACTACCTTGCGCGGGCTCGTGCAAGGTTCAAAGTTAATCTTGAACATTCTTGTCCGATAAATGCTTCATTTAACTACCTTGCGCAGGCTCGTGCAAGGTTCAAAGTTAACCTTGAACATTCTTGCTTGATAATGCTCCATGCGCAAACCTTGCACATATATTTATATCAAAGCAAGCATCCACCAAACGTTGCGCCAAGCAGCAAGGAAAAGAAGGAAGATCAGTTAACTAACTTGCGCTTCTTGCGCAAGGAAACAGTAAATCCTGAAACTTTCCCTTATAGCAAAATCCTTAACTTGGTGCAGAAGCAAGGGGAATCTTTTCTGTTGTAACAGAATGTACACGTGGCGAATGATAGATGGATAACAGCTGTGAAACCTTCTAGAAGCCATTAACACCCAATCATGCAAGCATCTTTTCGGTTATAATCAATTGCCACATGGCAGCATCCGGACGGCTGCGGAAGATCACGGTGATGGCATGCTCACATTAATAAGATGTAGTGATCTCATGTTGACACGTGGCGCCTCCCTAACCGCCGATGAGCTCACGATCCGTGTGCACTAACAGATTGCCAACAAACGCTAACGGAATAACAAAAGATTCCGTTAACGTTAACAATCTCTCTTTTTGGCGCCAAACACCGGGTATAAATAAGTAACTTGGAGTTCAAGGAAAGGTATTCACACTCAATTACTCTCTCACTTACAGTACTTTCTTCCGACTACCTGTACTTATTCTCACGCCAGAGGGTGGTCACGGAGAGAACCCCCCTTCTCCCTGTGGCGAGCTAACGGTGTTCTGTTTTGCAGGATCAGCCGGAGTATTGTTCTATTCATCATCCATCATGAAACTAAACGGAGGGTTAACCCTTTTATGCAGAGCCCATTCCATAGATCTACTTTGATTCCGGTTTAGTTGATCTAGGGTTTCTTCATAACACTAACTTTGGGTTTGGTGTTCTGTTTGAAGATCTGTTGCTCAGATCTGAGTTAGTCTCTGTAATCCAAGAAGATTATAAGGCAAACTAACCAATCTGATTAGCTTGGAGTTATACGCTTTTTTTGAGATTTTTTAACCTTCTTTTACTTGTTTCACTCTTGCATTAAGTCTAGGCATACTTATTACCGGGCTTGTCAGACCGGCCTAGATCGAATCTTGTCTACTATTTGTTTCATAGTTCATTTGTTGGATTATTTGTTTGTTTTTTTTTTCATTTTACTATAGGTTAATGTTTGGCTCCTGTGTAAAGGCTTGTCCAGGCACCATAGAGTGACGATCCTGGAATCTGGTCCCTGACACAGCTTCGCCTCAGGGTTGTTGGTTCTATTATCTTGTTGTTCTTTGTTGTTTTCTTATCTGTGTTTTGTTAACTGTTGTTAACTGTTCATTGTGGGTGACACCGGTAGTACTACCTAGACCTTAATTAGTAAACTAGATATTGGTGACCCATTATACTTACATCCCAGTTATTCTAGTGCATTAACTATTGTTAGTGTTAAGTTGAAAGGTACTGAAAACTATTCTGTTTGGTCTGGTTCTATGAAGTTAGCATTAGAAGCCAAGAATAAGTTTGGCTTTATTGATGGTAAACGTGAGAGACCTACTGATGATCATGTGTTAGCAAATCAGTGAGATTGGTGTAACTCAATTGTTTTAACATGGCTTTTAAATTTTGTATCTAAAGAGTTGTTTTTGGGTCAAGTATTTTCTAAGTTTGCCTCAGAAATGTGGGATGATCTAAGGGTAACTTATGATAATGTGGATGGTTCTGTTGTATATGATTTATACAAAAAGATTAACTATATATCACAAAATGGAAGTACAGTTGCAAATTAATATAACATATTAACAACTATGTGGAAGCAGTTTGATGCTATGCTCAAACTGCCCACTTGTTCTTGTAAAGCTACTAAAGACTATAATGATTTTTCTATGTTAATAAAACTTATGCAGTTTCTCATGGGTCTTGGTGATGTTTATCAGCCTATGAGAACAAATTTACTTACAAGAGAATCATTTCCATCTATCAAGGTTACAAGAGAATCATTTCCATCTTTCAAGGTTGTCTTTTCTGTTGTCTCAAGAGAGGAGTCTCATAGGTTGTCTAGTGGGGGGAGTCAGAATGTGTCTTTTGTGTCAAAATCTAATTAGTCTTTTGATCCTAGAAGGAAAAATGTTAGAGGTCCTGATCCTAATGTAAAGTGTGCACACTTCAATATGATATGACATACCATAGATAGATGTTTTGAGTTGATTTGTTATCCTCCTGGTATGAAGAAGAGACCAGGAGGACAGTTTGTTAAAAAAGATAATAGTATTGGGGTTATAATAAATCGAATACTACTAGTACTTCTCTACCTTTTACACCTAAACAAATATCTAGGTTATTGAATCTGGTGAGTGATAAAATTGGAGGAGATCAATCAAAGTCAAATATGGGAGGTGAGTCATCTAGTATGCATTGTGTAGTTAATACTTTTGTTAGTTGTTCCAGTTCTATTAGTCTTGAACATGAATACAGTTGGATTGTTGATTCAGGGGCAAATCGATACATGATTAAAACAAATAAAGATACGTTCAATTGTGTAGATGTGTCTGAGTGTGGTCTAAAAGTTAGTCACCCAAATGGAACAAGTGTTCAAATTTTAAATTTAGGAGAGTTAAAGTTAATTAACAATGTTGTTTTAAAGGATGTTTTCTATCTTCATGATTATAGTGTTAATCTTCTGTCTGTACATAAGTTAGCTAAAGATAATCATATTACTATTTTGTTTAATGAGAATAATTGCATGCTTCAAGATTTGAACACAAAGAAATCCTGGTGATCGGTAGTCAGGACAATGATCTGTATCTAATTGGTAAAAATGGTAATTCTGCTAATATGTGTTTCAATAGTGTTTTGAAGTCTAATATGCGGCACACTAGGCTAGGTCATCCATCTGATGGTTCCTGGCTATTTTAAAAGAAAGTCTAGGGGTTGGTTCAGTAGATCATGATCCATGTGAGATTTGTCATAAGTCTAAAGAAGTAAGGGTGCCATTTCCTCTAAATGAACATAAGTCTAAAAGTGTTGGTGATTTAATTCACTTAGATTTGGGGACCTTATAAAGTCAGTAGTTATGAAGGATATAAATATTTTCTAACTATTGTTGATGATTTTTCAAGGTCCGGGATGTATTGCAAAATACATACATTTATCGTGTAAAGTTTGTATAATTTCGTATTCGTTTATTTTGGTTTTTAGGTAGATTTAGCTTCTTATGATAGTTTGTTAACCCGCAGGTCTCGGTTGCTGAAAAGATGAGAAAATGCTTGGGATTTATTGGAGAAGAGTTAGCAACGAGAATTGAGTCATGGCGCGGTTGAACGGGAACGAAAATCAAGAAAATCTGGAAAAAGTACCCCATCGTGTCACGCGACCGTAAGGAAGAAATTCACGCTACGCGAAGGCAATTAAATAATGGTTTTGTTTTTATAGCGTCGTGCTATGCGGCGCTTATGGGAGTTATCGTCGCGTAACGCGATGAGGTTGTGTTTCGCAGCAGAAGCATCATTGGAGCTGGATTCTTGTTTGAAAGATATATATATATACACACATCTTATTTAAACTCATAAACCCTAGTTACGAATCAGCAACAATTTAGGTCAAAAGTTGAAGACTTTCGGAGCATTTTTGAGAGCTTGAAACAGCCGGTGGAGTCATCCGGGTCATCTTTTCACTATTCGGGTGTCGTTATTCTTCGTTTCTTGTTTTTTATCATGTTTCTGGTTCGTAAAAATACTCCTTTTGCGATTGTTTCAATGACTATGATTGGCTAAACTTATTTACTACCTAGACTTGGATGATTGGTTTGTAAAGTTTTGATTTTTATGGATTATTAGTTATTTATGGATTATTTGCGAAAGTAGTCGACTTGATTATTGGTTTGGTGTGTTTGCATGCTTAGTTTTGTTTAATTGTCGTTTATTGCTTCGTATGAGTCTTGGTGGATGCCTTTCACATAATAGGTTCATGCTAGATTAAAATAGATTTTGTAATTTTTTTGGTTAATCGGCCAATATACCTTAGAAGCGATATTCGATAGTTAAATAAGTTTAAGTGTTCTACTAATCTCTATAGTTGTGAGGTGCGAGCTTATTGTTAGGTCTAAGTCATTAAATTCCTAGGTAGGAGCTTCATGAGGAGTCTAAACTTGTTACCCTAGTGATCGTTGTCTAACAAGTCTAATTGAGAACTCGAGTCTATCCTAGGTTTATAGTCTGTGAGGGAGTAAATCGGATTAGGATACTTACGTAAACCACCTAGATAGCCTGTGAGAGAGTCTAGACCAACCGGTGTTCGTAACAGCCTCTAGAGTGCCACAAGTGTCTTCCTAAGAAGGGTCGGGGGTCTTGTTTGATACTTCGACAGGTTTAACATTAGAAGATCCCAGTTCCATAATAAGTAATATCCTAATAATATCATTACTAGGATTCCTGTCTAGGTAGTTGTTTCTACCATCTGAGTAAAACCCGAGTTCAGTTCATGCTAGTTAACCTTAGTTAATTAATATTTAATTTAATTGCGTTTTTAGGATATTTAGAAACCGCCAACCCCCCCCCCCCCAATATAAAAATGGGTAGTGTCGTGTCCGTGTCAGTTTAGGTCTAGCTTAACGTAGTTAACTAGAGTCTCATAGGTTTGATATCCGGACTTACTTAGCTTTACTAGAGTCGATCGGTTCACTTGTCGGTTAGTAGTTTAGTCGAGTTTAGAGAGTATAGAGTATTACTTAGTGACTAGATTAGGTTAATTTAGTTTGTTTTTATTAAACACTTTAAACACATCAGTCTATTTTGTCTGTCTAGTGTTTTTTTAAGTCTAAAATGGAAGTGTTAGAAAATCTAAAGGATTTTTATGAATTGATTCTTACTAAGTTTAAATTTAAAATAAAGGTCATTAGGAGTGATAACGGAACTGAGTTTGTTAATGGTCAAATGAATTCATTTTGTAAAACTAATGGTATAATACATCAGACTTCATGTGCTTACACTCCACAACAGAATGGTGTTGTGGAACATAAATACAGACATCTTTTAAAATACTGCTAAAGCTTTGATGTTCCAAGGTAGATTGCCACTTAGATTTTGCAGATTGTCTATTAACTCCAGTATATTTAATCAACAGGTTACCCTCATCTTTGTTAGTTGGTAGATCCTTATGAAGTTATGTGTGGTTTTAAACCCTCCTTATCACATTTAAGGAACTTTGGGTGTTTGTATTTTAAAATTGTTTTAAATGACACTGATAAATTTGCTTATCATGATGATAAGTGTGTGTTAAATTGATATTCAAATGTAAAAACGGGATATAAATTGTGGAATTTGGTTGAAAAAAGAGTTTTCTTTTCCAGAGATGTAAAATTTTATGAACATGTATATCCCTTTAAATCAAAACAATATGATGATCAAATAATATTTGATAAAACATTAAATCACATAATTTTTTTATGAAGTAAATACACCTGATCAGTTTCCAATGATGAAGAGGGTGTAGATAGATCTCAAGATATTTCTTGGGTTGATCAACAATCAACTCCTTCTACATCTGCCACTCCTGGACAAACTGAGACTGCCCCTTGCTTAGAACCTAGAGTTGATAGCAATAGTAGAGAAGAGATTGATAGGGCTGAGGACACAGGAATATCATATGTTGAGTCTAACCCATTTGGGGGATCTGAGGGACAAGATGTTAATTTTAGAAGGTCAACTAGAAACACTATTTTACCTAAAGATTGAATGACTCTGTGTTGGATGATTAAGTTAAATATAGTATTAAAAAAGTTGTTAATTACTCTTGTTTGTCACATGATAATCTGTGTTTTGTGAGTAGTTTAAATAAAATGGTTGAACCATGTTCTTATGAGGAAGCTTCTAAAGATCCTTTATGGGTTGAAGCAATGAATGCTGAAATGGAAGCTTTGTATAGAAACAATACATGGGTATTAACTGATTTGCCTGTAGGTAGAAAACCTATAGGATGTAAGTGGGTGTTTAAAATCAAATATAAGTCAAATGAGGAAGTAGAAAGATATGCCTTCTATTTTAAAACCAAAGAAAATACTGTATGGAGTTATTACATGAGTTGGGTTACTTGGGTTGTAAACCTGTGAATACTCCAATAGAGTTAAACTTTGTTCTTAATCATAAAATTGATAGAAAAAAACTTATTCTTAAAAATATAGCAGGCTTTCAAAAACTGGTTGGAAAGTTAATATATTTATCCTTAACCAGACCTGTTATTAGTTATACTGTCTAATTCTAAAGTCAGTTTATGCATTGCCCTTTAGAAAGTCATCTAGAAATAGCTTTAAGGCTGCTTAGGTATTTGAAGCAGTCTCCTGGTAGTGGATTGAGTTTCAAAAAGGGTGATAATTTTGAATTGGTCAGTTATGTAGACTCAGACTGGGCTAAACGTCCGAATACAAGGAAGTCTATAACATGGTATTGAGTAATCCTGGGGGAACTTTGGTTTCATGAAAAAGTAAGAAACAAAGTGTGGTTTCTAGATCAACTGAAGAAGCAGAATACAGAGCAATGTTTTTTGCTGCATGTGAGTTGATCTGGATTAAAAATTGTTAAGTGAGTTAGGGGTTGAGTGTGAATTGCCATTAAAAGTGTTTATGATAGTCAAAGTGCAATATCAATTGCAATGAATCTTGTATTTCATGAAATTCTGAACACTTTGAAATTGATCTTCACTTTTTAGAGAAAAAATTGTTAGTGGTTTAATTGTTCCTATTAAGATTGATTCTGAAATCCAAATTGCTGATGGTTTGACTAAAGGTTTAAGTGCAGCTCAACATTCTCGGTTTTGTAAGTCACTTGGTATTATAGATATGTATAATAAATGAATGATGGGGGGATGTTGAAATATGAGCATATTATTAGTCATTCATTTGTTATACATATTTCGGGCTGTTATACATATTTGGGCTTGTGACATAAGCTGGTTCATATAGCTATATGATTAGTAGGCCTATACTTTGGGCTTATGTGTATTTGTAGGTTGATAAGGGTTTGAGATTGTGAAGGTTATAAGTGGAACTATGGAGGGGTACAAAGTGAAAGTTTATAAGATGCTGGTATAAAAGATGGTGATCTAGGGTTTTAGATCATTCACTCTCTCTCATCTCACCTACCATTCATCCGTTCTCTGATTCGTTCAAGTTGTTGCAATTTGTTATTGATTCAGTGTGGATCTTGTTTAGTCGTTGATCCTTTGTGGATCTATTGTTGTTGTTGATCCTGTGGATCGTTGTATTTTGGTTGTATTTCTCTTATTGAACAAATATCTCTTTGTATTTTGTTAATAGATCTTACTATTGGTAGGATCTTGGGTGGTTGGGTGTTTTTCTGGGTTGGTAACGTAATAAAAGTTTTCCGTCGCCATTTTGTCACTATATTTGATGTTATTATTTTGTGTTTGATCTATACCATTTTAACAAGTCTGTTAGGTTTTTCCTGTTACACTGTTGGTGATGTGAAAATTTCTATAGCGAGTTCATTTGGTAAGAGGTTCTAAATCATAAGAAAACAAAGTTATATCAAAATTTTGCCTCTGGTTAAAGAAGTTAATGTGTCCTTAACATTAATCCTTCTTGTATCAGTAGTACTTCGATTGAAGGGTTGTTGGTTTCTAATTGTAGTAGGTCATAGGTTAACGTCGCTCTAGCGAGTTCCTTGTTTTTTCCATTAACAGGCCTCATAATTTAAAGTCGTTTAGGATAGTTATCCATGTGTCAAGATAAACCGAAGCCTAGGTGATAATCTTTCTCCATCTGATTTCCCTTACTTTTTTAGTCGTTTGCTTGGTTATTAAGTTAAATTAATTGCTTAATTATTTTAGTTTCAAATTTCAATTAGTTTAATCATTGCTTCCATCATAAATTGGCGGTTAGATATCAATAAAGATTCAGGATCTTTAGCTATCCTGTCCTATGGAGTAACATTTTAGGTATCATGTCCTAAGGTTCTAAGGAGTAACATTTTAGCTATCATGTCCTAAGGAGTAACATCTGGTTCCTACCAATATATATATATTATAGATATGATAGTACACTTGGTTATATGTGTGTAAATTAGTAATCAGGAGAAAGTCAATTTATAAACTTAAAATGCGTTCAAGGTGCAAAATTACATATTTATTCAAGCATGACACCTCCAAGGATTGTGAAACTAGTTAGGTTAGGTCATGTCATGTTTGTCTTTCAAAATAACTCTAGTCTATTTGAAAATGGTGAGGGTTTATTGGGAATATTTTTAAAATAACAAAATATGTATGTTTTTGGGTTAAGTCTTCGGAAAATATAACCAAAAAGAAATACAGTAAGGGTTCATGGAGAGTTATAATTGTTAAATGGCGATGCTTCAAAGGATTGTGACACTTCAATTGAGGGTTACCAAATAACTACCATGACTATTCATAAAGATTTATATGTAAAGAGATATGATGGTTCAAATGGAAGTTATCAATGAACCATTGTGATGACTTCATATATAGTTATGACTATTCTGAAATACCCTATAAATAAAAATAAGAGCCAAAAGATAACCATTTGAAACACATTAAAAATCCTAGAAAACCTAAAAACTCTCTCCCTTTTATGACAAAAAATCCATCACTTGACTCAATCTGAATATGGATAACAGGCAGACTGCAACTAAACAGCTATGTAAACGGGTCTCTAGTGACAGAACATAATTAAATTAGTAGCTAAATGATCTAATGACTAAACTAGAATCGGTGACACTACAGATTCATAACTGATTACGTCACTAATTGTTGCATGAACATAACCAATCTTTTAGATTATTTTTTGTTGTTCTGTCACGTGTAACCGAATTAGATAAAACTCTCTATCTATACAAGATTTCTGAATAATCATGTTAGAATCAAACACCGATTCTTTAGTTACTTGAAATAATCCTTGAAACTCAGAAAATTCATAAAGATATTATCTGCTACTTCGTTTTATCTTGGGAAGGAATTCGCCACAAATTAAAGCACATTGTTCTACTACACAATGGGGCAAAATTCCTTCAAGGTTAGAGATTACTCACCTCGAAGTAATAAGTTGTAGTTTTGATTGTTATTTAGGGTTTACTTTAATTAGATATTATTTGGAACCCGATAACCAACTGTCTATAAACAAGTGCGTGTCTCATACACCATCTGAGTTCACATTTAACCTCTTGAATTTGCTCCAGAGAGCCATCGCCACACACAGCCCACATATTTAAAAAAAACAATAGTTGATGTGAAACTTCAAATTAAGTTGTAGAACAAACCACTAATGACTTCTCTAACTTATAAAGAGAAAAGTTTTTTGTGCATATTTTGCTAGATTGAAAAATGCAACCTGTAAAGATATTGTTATTTATGTAGCAAAGACTTAGTATACATTGTCTTTTAAATTCTTGATTCCTTGTAGTAATCGTTTGGTTTCTCACTGTTCTGTCTCCTATTATTCTTATATATATTGATACAAATCTTTTAGCGAAAACCATGGATGAAGTTGGGATTCATTACTATGGATGTACTATTTATTTTCATCATCTTTTCCTAGATGATTATTAAAGAAACAAACATACATTATTATTATTAAAGAAGCCAGAAATTGAAGCATTGCCGCAAATCAATCTTCAACAGGTGTAGATCAAAACTTGATTTTCATTTAGTCAATGTCACATCAAAGAGTTGTGGTATAGGAAGGTCAAGTTCCGAGCAAACAAACTTGATTATCTCCCCTGTCAAAGCGCCTAAAGACAACTTGTTTACGGTCACTGCAATTGCAAACCTGTTGTTTATGTCACAATGTTCGGTAGATCCACCTAAGCCCACGTGGCCAACCCCGATCACCGAACCACCCGTTGTGTTAAATCTTATAAACCCAAGCCCAAACCCACCATTCGGGAGGGCCAAATCCTTATAATCTCCACTTCCATAAAAGGCATCATGAATTTTCTGTTTTGGGTTGGTAAAGATTTTGGTGTTGAGGTCATCTTTCGTTGGGTGGCTTTCAAGTGGAGGAAGGGATGAAGAGGGATGGCGAGATGGGACCACACCGCCATCCGCGAGGGTGGCATAGTAACGAACCAAAGCACGAGCTGAAAAGTGTCCATTGCCAGCAGGTTGTATGGAACGACGGGCATTGAGAGTATTCATTAATGGAATAAGGGTTGAAACCATGTTGAATGTGTATGAGGAAGGCCAGGAGCCTGAGTACAAGCTGGATTTATAGATATCGTGTTCTGGGTCAAACAGGAAGAGATCATTTCTATCTATTGTTAGATTTGCAAGACGAGATTCAACACCAGGTGGAATCCCTATATAGAACTCGCCTTGGATGCCAAGTGGGGGAACAATAGCCTCCTCAAGAATATCCTGAAACTTCTTGGCGGTTGCTTGCTGCACACTCAAAAGCTGAAGTTACAACATCAAGCTTTTGAGCCGTAAAGGTCACACGCTCGGATCCCATATGTGGTTCATGGAACCTACCTCCATGATCCCACCACAAAGCCATCCATATGATAGATAATGATATAACTGTACGCGACCAGGTTCGGTCTTGGGTGCAACAGTAGCAATGCGCTTTAGAAACTCATCAAAATCACAAAACAGCTTATGAGTATTTTCAGAAATGCCAGCAAGAGCATCGTATAAACCAGCTGTATGATTAAGTACATGATTAACCTGAGGGTCAGAAAGGAATAGTAATTAGTTAATTTTAATATACTTTTTGAAATAGGATTTTGATTATTTACTAGTATAGAGCTGAATAAGTGATGTATCATTACTGAAAGGGAAAAAACATATTATAGAATGTCCTTAATCCCTATGTTTTGTTAGAAAATCTGCTACTAATGTAAAAGAAATATTGAAACAGAAACAAGAAACAGTGAACCGGGCTTGTGTTTGACACAGCGCATTGCCGGTCCCAAGCAGCAACAGCGCATTGCCGGACTTAAACATTTGCCTGAAAAACAATCGGAGATATTGCAGAGAGAGAACTAGATAGGAAGAAGAGAACTGTGTGTTATGGTGCGTCTAAACTGAATAGCCTTGGTCTGTATTTATACAGGTAGAACCATAACCGATTTTGGGTCATCATTGCAGCGTTTTAATAACCTCATAATGGTTATTAGTTATCAGTTTCTAGACTGATAATATGACCTTCAAAGCTGTTTCGAATTCAAAAAGACTGACTTAAATGATCATTAGAACAAAATAAGTTTCAGTTTTTGACATAATGATCATCAATATCAAATTAGTTTTTCAAAAACTCAATCAACAGAATCGGTTACGGTTGCAAAAACCGCCCCGCGTGAGCCTGGGTTTTCGGAACGGCATTTGTGTCCGCAGGACATGCGGGCGTACACGAGTTCAACTAAATTCGACTCAAGATTTGCACCCCCCCTGCGCGCCCGCGTAGGGGTTTTGGTAAAACATGGCATATAGTTATGTTAGTTAGGTAAAACATTACCTTATACACTAACATCTATTTTATTCCCACACCTATGTGGGACAATGTTTTAGACTTCATTCACACACATTCAAAAATCCAACAATCCCCCACATGAATGGAGTTCGATCTCAAACAACATTATTCCAATTAAATTTCAGCAGTTGAGTTTTGCATACGATAGGTAGGTGTTACCTTCACTCATGAAATGCACTTAGCCCACTAGCTCTGAGTAGACATTGATGTCTTTGAACTCGTCTGCCGTTTATGTAGACGACAATACATTTCATACAAGACTCTCCCTGACAACGTCAAGTCCTCATAGATATGTTCGTTATGGTCATGAACATGATGCCTAGTTCTGCGAGAGCTATTAAGTATTGTGCCCCAACAATACCCTTCGAAGCGACCCCACTTCTCTCTCACATAGGTGACTCACTAGGTATGGATACCTTAGTCGAATCATTTAAAGCCATAGGCTCAGCCTCATACATGTCACTTTTAGGAATGGACTAGGAGGTTTATTAAACTTTATAATAAACTCCCTTTATATGTGTGGGGTTAACCCTTCCCCCACAGTGACTTTACCAATTCATACAATTAGGTTTTCCTATTGAACTTAATTCTTGGGATCTCCAATCTATTAAGTTAGGTTTCCATCATATGAAATTCATTTTTCAAGGGCTTCAGTCCCATTCCCATGGACGACTTCTGAACTAACTCTCTACTTAGGCCTTTTGTTAGCGGATCCACGATATTATCCTTTGACCTCACGTAGTCAACAGTGATAATTCCTGACGTCTGATATGTCTGTTTCTACCATTATACATTGTGCTATGAGCTCTGCCAATTGCCGATTGGCTATCACAATGTATACAAATGGCCGTTGCCGGCTTAGGCCATCTTGGTATGTCCTCAACAAATTGACGCAGCCATTCTGCTTCTTCACCTGCTTTATCTAAAGCGATGAACTCCGATTCCATCGTGGATCTAGCGATTACCGTTTGTTTCGACGATTTCCACGATATAGCAGCACCTCCAAGTGTAAATACATACCCACTTGTTGCTCTGGAATCATTCGTGTCAGATATCCAATTTGCATCGCAGTGTCCTTCTATGACCGCTTGATATCTATTATAATGCAACCCGTATTCTCGAGTGTATCTTAAGTATCGAAGCAATCGAGTAATACCGTTCCAATGCATTGAATTTGGATTGCTCGTGTATCTACTTAGTTTGCTCACAGCATATGCTATGTCTGGTCTAGTACAACTCATAAGATACATCAAGCTACCAATAATTCTTGAGTACTCCAACTGGTTTACAGGTTCACCTCTATTTTTGGCTAGATGTTGACTTATGTCAAGTGGAGTCCTAGCTACGTTGGAGTCATTTGCATTAAACTTTTCAAGAATTTTGTCCACATAATGGGATTGACTTAAAACAAGTCCACTTTGAGTTCGTGTGATTTTAACTCCCAGAATCACATCCGCAAGACCCATGTCTTTCATGTCAAATCTTGCTTTTAGCATGTTCTTTGTAGATTTTATAGATTTTGTCATCACTTCCAGCAATGAGCATATCATCTACATATAGACACAAAATGACGTATCCATCAACTGTGTCCTTCACATATACACATTTGTCACATTCATTGATTTTGAACCCAGCATCAAGCATAAAATGATCAAATTTTTGGTGCCATTGTTTTGGAGCTTGTTTCAATCCATATAACGATTTTACAAGTTTACACACTTTCTTTTCTTGCCAAATGGCTGTGAAGCCTTCGGGTTGCTCCATGTAAATTTCTTCCTCTAGATTTCTATTCAGGATAGCTGTTTTCACATCCATTTAGTGAACTTCCAAATTTCTAATAGCGGCAATGGCAAGCACCAACCTGATGGATGTTATTCGCATGACTGGCGAATGTGTATCAAAGTAATCTAAACCTTCTTGTTGTTTATATCCTTTGATCACCAACCTTGCTTTGTACTTATCGATGGTTCCATCAGGCTTCATCTTCTTCTTGAAGATCGATCGATATCCTAGTGGTTTGCATCCTTGAGGAAGATCCACTAGTTCCCAAGTATGGTTTTGTAAGATCGAGTCTATCTCACTTTTGATGGCCTCCCTCCACTGAGGTCCTTCAGAGGAATGTACTGCTTGTTGGTACGTTTGAGGTTCATCTTCTACCATGTAGGTAAGAAACTCAGGCCCAAAGGATTTTTCCGTCTTTTGCCTTTTACTTTTCCTGATTTCAACTTCCTTAGTCTTAGATTTTTGAAGAGGTTCATTGTATTCAACTTCATGAACATTTTCCTCGACCGGTCTAGAAGAACTCGGTTCACTTCTAGTTAAGTGTGGGAACACATGTTCAAACCATGATGCATCCTTGGATTCTATTATGGTGCCTTTGCATATTCCAGGGTTCTTAGAATCATGCACAAGAAAACGATAAGGACCATAAGGACGGGTGTATCCAATAAATACACAATCTACGGTTTTGGGTCCTATTAGTAGTCGCTTTGGTGGTGTGACCACCACCTTAGCTAGACACCCCCACACTTTCAAGTATTTATATGGTGGTTTCTTTTCCGTCCACAACTCATATGGCGTTACCTCCTTTTTCTTATTGGGTATCATGTTCAACACATAATTTGCCGATAAGATTGCTTCCCCCACATGTTTTGGTTTACACCAGAACTTATCATCATGGCATTCATAATTTCTTTCAAGGTACGATTTTTACGTTCCGCTATGCCATTTGATTGAGGGGAGTAAGGAGCCGTGAGTTCATGTATGATTCCATTTTTCGCACACACATCAACAAAAGTTGAAACATATTCACCTCCTCGATCGCTCCTTATAATTTTGATTTTGCGATTTAGTTGATTTTCAACTTCGGCCTTAAACAAGATAAACTTGTCAATGGCCTCGTCCGTACTCTTAAGTAAGTACACATAGCAATACCGTGTACTATCATCAATGAACGTGATGAGGTACTTGTTCCCACCACGAGTAGGAATTGCCTTTAGGTCGCACTCATCAGTGTGTATCATGTCGAGGGGTTCGGTGATTCGTTCGACCTTTTTGAAGGACGATTTTGTTTGTTTTGCTTCTACGCAAGTTTCACATTTATTGTTTGAGTCGATATCGTGTCCGCAGGACATGCGGGCGTACACGAGTTCAACTAAATTCGGCTCAAGATTTGCACCCCCCTGCGCGCCCGCATAGGGGTTTTGGTAAAACAATGCATATAGTTATGTTAGTTAGGTAAAACATTACCTTATACACTAACATCTATTTTATTCCCACACCTATGTGGGACAATGTTTTAGACTTCATTCACACACGTTCAAAAATCCAACATGTTTGTTTTACTGGGATAGCTAAAACATGTGTTGTCCTTTCAGATCTACGCTGCCACTTATCGGCACCTGGATCGCTTGTTATTGAGCCTTCGGGGAAGGTACCTTCTGTCAAAGAAGGAAGAGGACGAATCGGATGAAGCACAAAAGGATTGCTTACCTTAGAATTACAAAAGTTAGAGATTACTTGGATATATTTTATGGAAGAAATACCAGCTTTTATTTATTCTAAACAAAGCAATAAAGTAAAAATAGATAGTGTGTTAGTGGAAGTTATAACTTATTCTCCACTACTTCATAACTTAAAAGACACTTGATGAGACATGGTAACCTCCCAAATACATATGATTGGGTTATACTTCTTCTGGTTAGCTTGACCCATGCAAATATTGTTAAGAAAGCAACCCAGGTCTAGTTTACAACCCACAACATGCATCAGTTAAGAAGACAGGAACTAAAAGAATTGAGATCAAGACAACCTGCATTTATTTGATCTTTTCCATTTCCACCAAACCATGGCCAAACATGTGTAACATTTTCGTCAACCTTCAGTTTCCTGAGATGAAAATATGTATTATTTATTAATCGCCAAACTGCAAGAACTAGTTAAACAAAAAGTCACCCGAATTGTATGTTAAATAATGCATACAACCACTAATTATTTTATTCAAAAAGTCAAATTGCTATAGGCCTATAGCAATTATATAGTTTTTATATCTGTAACGTGTTTGCGATTATAAACACACCCTAAATCAGCCAGCCAGTGTATCATTCCGGCTGTGACGCCCTTAGTTACAGAGAAAATAGAAAATAAGCAGTAAGGCTGAACCGGACGAGGAATCCAGCTGCAGTATCAATTATCACTTTCCCATCTTTGTATACACAAACCTAACACACACAATAACATAATACGAAATAAACGGTCATTGATAGAAAAAACTAGCATTAATGACGTTGAAAATCTGTCGCAAAAAAGGGCAAAAGTTTTGTTCTAAATTTCTAGTTGCATTATCTAGTAGTGAAAGCACACCTGCATTCCAAGTATTCTATCAGTAGTATTCTTCAGTTCAACCAAGAAATGTCTCAGCTTTGCCTCAACATCAGAATTGATTGGACTGTCATATAACCATCTACTTTTTGAAGCAGCGGATCCGTTATTCATGTTGCTGAAAGAAATTAGAAGTTAGTTAAACAAAAGTGTGAATAAATACAATAAGCTATCGTTTATTAAAATTGTTTGTTGGTTTTTGAACACGGGGTTTACACTTTCTTAACAAAGACAACTTATTTCAATTAAAAATGATCAGTTTAAGCAATTATAAAGACGTGCATCAAAATGCGATAAACAAAAAGCAATCCTAGACAACCCGATTCAGATAGAGGTGTCACGGTACAACGAGCATTCAATCATCAAGGACGAAAGTTTAAAAGAGTACGAGATAACCCTTCTAGATAGAATACCAATCAACCGCTGACGGTGTAAGGAAATCTTCTTTGTTTATCATCTTATTTGAGTCTATTTATGCACCAGCAGGATGGATAGGTGGGTGGGCTATGGGTATCCCTGAATTAACATATATTTGTTTGTTATCTCTACATGTTGTCATCTTATATATGTGTATCATTGTTTTGGCGATACCATAAATGGAATCTTGTTTTGGTATGTCTCAGACTTAGAGACTAAGCATCAACCAATAGTTAGAAACTGATGTTTTTGAATAATGGAACTTGTATTTATGACATCAGAGATGTTTGTAACTTCATAGAAATTAATAGGACCATCAACCAGAATGATCGGTGAACTATTTAACAGCAAGTTCGTTTTTTCGTATTTAACGATTTTTTTTCATTTGATTAAACAAACGGACATGCCACAAGTCCCATTTGTACACCTACATATGTGAACGTTCATTTATGTTCATTTGTGTTTGTGTTCCATCCATTTGTTATATCTATACGTTGTATACATATTCATTTAAATATATTTATTACTAATATTAATTAGAAAATTTGTGGTCATTTTGCTACGGAGTTTTCTTACAAGAAAAAAATGCAAATTCCGATTAACAACACATTAACAATTTAAACACGATCGGACGTGCCGTAAACGATTCCGGGGGTATAGATTTACATAAGCATGATCCTTAGAGTAAAACAAAGGGATTTTGTTGCCTTAGCATGTAGCAAACCCGTTAAACGAAGTAGTTTCCGGGTAACGGATCGCCTTCGATTTTAACGCGCATTGTATCATCCGAACATATATTGCATCATCCATGAAGACAAAAAAAACTTATAAAACATTAAATTAAGATGTTTTAAGCAAATACGTTAAAGCATTCGGGTTTTTGTTAATGTAGGGTTTTTTAACACGAAAAACCGCGTGAAAAAATACACGTTTTACGACCGTTTACCAACCGAGGGGAGCGTTTAAAGCTCGATAACAAACCTAGCCCTATATATCTGCCTAATTGAGACAACCGGCAATTTACAGGTTTTAATTACACGCATAACTAACATTAAGAAAATTATAAGTGGTGTTTTAAGACGCAAATTAAATTAAATAGGCCTTGGGAATGCCTGGGAACGTCTATCTGACTTTATGGTACGTGAATGGTGATTTGCGTGAAACTGCTATGAGTACCAAATCAGATTCGGATCACAGTGGTTGATTGTTATCACCCAAACAACTATAGATTAGTTGTTTGAATGTGTAAAATTTAAGAAAACCAAAAGATGAAGATGAAGATTCTTGAATGGATCAAACAACAATTGTTGTATATGGAATCTCAAAAGATATATTCACTGGATGCACCTGGATATTTTGGATTAAGCACAGGAACAACAAGCACAACACAAGAGCAATCACCAAAATCTGTCCAAGAAGCTTAGACTAGGGTTTCATTGATATTCATATTTATACAAACTGACTATCCAACGTATATATTAAATACGCTGGAAACTTAAATACGCCGCTGCTGTATAGGTACCAAAAAAATACACTTTTAGCCCTTCTAGATTTACTAACTATTACAAAACCAGCTCTAACTATTATACTAAAGTATCAACGGTCTCAAAACGTCCTAACAATATCCCCCTAGACCATTGCATACTTGAGAGTCTTCAATCTTGTTGTTGAGCTTTAGGGCTTGCGGCTGATTCTCGATCTTTTGATTATGACAGTGGCGCAGCTTGATCTGTAGATTGTTCAGTTGTTGCTTCAATAGATGGATTGATAAAAGCTTCACTTGTGGTGGTTGGATCCTCCGTGGTGACTTCATATGTGGATGAAGTCGGAGTTTGAGATTTTGAAGCGACTTGAGAAGGCGATGGAGCTTTCCGCTGAGCTGACGATTTGTGCTTTCTTTTCCTTTCTCTCGCTTCCTCTTTTTCTTTCTGTTTTCAATTCTGGTCACAGTGTCCATCATTTCTGTCTTTATTTCTCTTGCACGCTCTATCGCCCTTTGAAACAACATTCCTTCCTCTTTGTATTCGTTTCCGGCTCCAACGTGAATCTTGTTGCCATAAAGAATGTTTAGGTCGGATAGGCATAACATAAAGACATCCATCGGGTCTAAAATACGAATATCTTTGTTAGAAACCAATCTGATCACTACTTCCCGAGTTTTCCCGTCGTAGAACCATTTCTTGAAATTTGTGAGCATAACGGGTTGTTCTGGTGGGATTTTAACTCTAGTTTCAACTTTAGCAGGATCGATGACCCATGTGACCACTCCTTTTCTGGTAATGGGATCTTTTGTTGTTTTCGATACTTTTCTGCGAGGACGTTGTGGCTTGAATAAAGTAAAACCCCGATTACATTCTCTCAAGATTAGTCTTTCAAAATCAGCTCCAATATTGCTGTTTGTAGGGTTTATCATGTCTAATCTGCCCAGCTCACGTATATCCCATCTTGGAAGACTTTTCATGTCAGCTCCGGTTTTGAAGTGCTGAATGACTCCACCTCGTCTCTTCACAATAAACATCCCTTTCAGATTACAGTACTTCCAGCTGATTATCTTGTCAATAACTTCGGTCTTTTCAATTGTGACCACTTGATAGAAACTTGGAAGCTTTTCTCTCTCTTTTTGAACCACTCAGGATGTATTGGAGTCACTTCATCACCATCTTTAGTCTCATAAAGGGTATCTTCTTCCAAACCCCATTCGACAAAACGAGTCGGCATCTCATCTCTATCCACCTCCTCTTCTTCACTTTCGTCTTCTTCAGTGACATTTACGACAGATTCTAAACGCCTTTTCTTTTTCTGCATCCTCAGCCTTTTGCATGTCTTCTTCAACCTTAAACTTTTCATAATCGAAGATATCTGTGGCTAAGAACATTGGTTGTATGCCTTGGCGCATAGTTCTCTGATCATTCTGTACATCTTCTCGATACCATCTTGCTGAAATCGGACAAATCTTGTTTGTTCCTTGACATAAGCATGGAGCTCCTTGTTTTTCTTTCTCTGCTCTCTCAGCTTTTCACGAATTACGTTTGTGTTGCTCACTTGATGCTTTAGAAGGCATATCTCTTGAGCTGGACCTTTCCCGATATCTTTCGCAAGTTTATCATACAGTTCCTAAAATGGGCGTGGTCTGCGGGGAACTTGTTGTGGCATCTGCCTTGGTTGAGCATCTTTTGACGATCCTTCCCCTGTTTTCTTTCCTTTCTGAGTGGGTGATCTGCTGGGAGCCTCTGGATCTACAATCAGTTGGTCAAGAATTCATATAATTGTTCTTGTTCAGTTGTGACCGTCACTGGTGTTTCAGATTCCGTCATTTGTCGCCTCTTTCTTTTTGCTTCTCTCTTCTCTATTTCCTCTGCCTCGTGAATGGCACAAAGATTTTCAATGTGCTCTCGGTGTTCTCTAGTGCCCCCGGCCGAAAGCTGCTCTCCATCAAACGTTCTTGAGAAGGGTATCTTTTCTTTTCTTTGACGTGTCCCCTTCTTTTACAGGTTGCTTTCCTTTGTTCTTTCGGATTAGCTATTCTGTTTCTTCCTCTTCCTCGTCTGTTTCTTCACCAACATCCGCCTGCCTCTTTCTTTTAACTCCCTCTCTATATTTCTCATAAGCAGCTTTCACAAGAGGAAACCTTTCTTCTCTATACATCCATTGATGAAGCAACACCCACTCTTCAGTTTTCAGTTCCGTAATTTGGCGTCTGGTTGGTAACCGAAATCTGTACACGTCGTTGTCGTGTGGGAGATTCGGATGTTGATCATTGATGAGAAGCTAAAAAATCATGGGTACATAGCACATGTGGAGGAGTTTGCGTTGTCAACCATGTAGTAGAAGATAAGACCCGAGATGTTGAATGGTTGTTTGGTGCAGACGTTGAGCATAGCGGCTGCATTCAAGGTTCAAACCATCGTATCCACCTTTTCTGTGTGCTAAGCTCATAGCAACTACGTGAAGAATAAATCTCCAGTCCTTTGTGAGGCCTTTTCGCTTAATCTCGTTTTTCTCTCTGAAATCACCAACATGCCTCATCCCTTTAAAGCCGTCGAGGATGTCATCCTTCTTTACACTGAGTGGGTCATTACGGTCGTCTCTAAGGCTGAGCACTCTACGCACATTGTCCTCTGTTACTACGACTTTCTTGTTTCGTACCGTAGCTGTGATTCTTTTGATTTCGTTGACTGTTGATACCTTGGGGGTTTTCCAGAATTCCTCATGTGAATGTTGTATATGATGGGTTCAGCTTGAACAGCATAGCTTATTCTGCTTGAGTTTATCCATTCAGCCACATCTTCAAAATCGTTTGGAGGCGGGACCAACTTGCATGGCTGATTATGCTTCTGTGTTTTATCCCAAATAATCTCCTTCACCAATTCTGAAAGCACAGAAACCAACCAAGTTAGATCTAAGCTATAAAGCACGACAATCAAATAGTAGATATATATATATATATACATATGCATGTATATACACGGATAATAAAAAGATTTAAAATTATTAAAAAAATAATTTTGCCACTAATTACGCTAGACAACAATATTAAATACGCCAGACATGAGACTTTTATACATAGGGCACAGTGACAATTACGCCGGAAGTGGCTTATTTACACTGAAGTTATGTCGCGTAATTAGGTTTTGACTCGAGAAAGCATCCAATGAAGATGATTATCTACGTTGTTTGACTGGCGTATTTGTCAAATACGCCGGTTGCTTAAACTCGCGTTCAAGACTTAAATCCGCAGACAATTGACTTCCTCTTAAATACGCCATATTCAACATAATTACGTTGCATTCAACATAATTATGCCGCATTCAATATAAATACGCCAGCATCATAATTTTCTTGATAAACCCATAAACCCAAATGAACTCAGAACGATCTTTCTACATAAGATTAAACTGGTCCTATATTTGATGACAAAAGACTCAACAACAAGCAATCAACATACGAATACTAAAATCATACCGAGATCGATCTTAACAAGATTCGTTCAGATGATTTAATGATGTTTGAATTTTGATAAGTGGGTGTTTGGTGAGATGAAGAAGATGTGAATTTTTGAAAAACTATAAACAAAACGAAATCTGATATATATATATATATATATATATATATATATATATATATAAATACCTTCCAGCATATTTAATAAATACGCTGGAATCACAATTACGCCGCATTGGGGCCTTATTGAAATATCTTCAAGGCTAAGAAATTCAAAAACAAATACGCTCGAAAGTCTTAAACTTTCTCGAAAAACATGCCCCTTTTTGGTTAAAAATAGAGCAAAAATTAAAATATTAAGAGAAACAAAGACTTGCAATTTGAACTCTGAAAATCAATTTTAGAGACACGAAGCTTCCTTTTTCATATAATTCTTACTGATTCAGATCCTGTGACCTTCCCGCAAAAGATCATATTGGCAACACTTTGTTAGTTTTTGATAAAATATATTAAATAATCAAGGCACAAGAAAAACTGTAAGTATGTTTGTCATTTTAAATCCATGCACCTATCTTTCAACATGCTTTCAGTGAGCATTTTATCATGTTGTGGTAATACTGACAAGAATTTAATGGCCCCCCACCTAAGCTACACTGTTGAATGTTGTGCCCGTGAGTCCCATATAAGAACATACCCTCACGATCAAGGTATGCACAAGTCTAACGAGGTGAGTATATTGACAATTGGTGATCAGGTCAGTACTTTCGTACAGCAAAGAGACCAAAGTCTAACGAGGGCTATGAGAGATACCTTAGATGGTACGATTTAAGCACATGAATGATTCTCGCATGAGATCTTCATCTGTGTGGGGTTTTGGCCGCATTGGCTCTTCTAAAAAGATATCATAATTGTGTCTAGGTCAGCATATATCTTGATGCAGCAGAAGAGCAACTATGATATCCCCGGATGATAAGTTAATTAAAGACCCAAAATCTCGGACTTGGGCAATCTATCAACGCAAGATTTAAGACCATTAAGCCATATGCTGCAACATGTTACCCGCAAGTTGCACAACATTGTGGGTATCCAGAATTCTTGTATAAGCATTAACTTTTGTCGCCTACTCTCAGTTTACTGGAATGTATTGCTGAATTTACTGACAAGTCGTTACTTGGTACCTCAATCGAGTTCTGTTTAAAAACAAACAAAGTGTCAGCAGTTTTCTATCATTTCTTAAGCAGGTGTCAAACAACGGATGCAAACCTTAAAGATTATTTTATTTTCTGGAAAACATCCCCCCTTAAAATTTTATTTTCAAGAGTCCAGAGCTTGAAAAGGAAATTTTAAAATTTGCAGAAAATCTTTTTGTCGGGCACATTTATAAGATTATTTAAGAGGTTTATTATGAAAGGTTTTATTTAAGAGGAGGGTTTTTTAATCACTTCCACTCAAGGAAATTGGCCATTTCCAACCAGGTTACCAACTGGTTGAAGCGGTATTATTGAAGGCTTTCGTGAAAGTATCAGCTTTTTGTTGCAAGGTATCCACCGGCACCACTTGAATGTATCCTTTCTCATACGCATCTCTGATCACATGAATACGAATCTCGATGTGTTTTGTTCTGGAGTGGTGGATAGGGTTCTTCACAATTCCTAGACATGCCTCGTTGTCGATGAATATGGGAGTCTTCATAACGTTGATTCCGTAATCCAGCAACTGATTTTGTATCCAAAGAACTTATGAACAACAACTGTAAGCTGCCGCATATTCGGCTTGAGCAGTTAGGTGTGGAAACTGTTTCTGCTTCTTGCTCTGCCATGATATGAGATGATTTCCTAATAATTGACAGCCTCCAGAGACGGACTTTCTATCAACTTTGCAACCTGCATGATCACTGTCAGAATAGGCAACTAAATCAAAATTACTATCTTTAGGGTACCACAATCCAAGTTTTGGTGTTCCTTTCAGATAGCGAAAGATTCTTTTCACAACAGCTTCATGAGATTCTTTTGGATCCGTCTGAAATCGTGCACAAAGACAGACAACCCACATAATGTCAGGCCTACTTGCGGTCAGATACATCAACGAGCCTATCATTGAGCGATAGAAGGACTTGTTCACAGGTTTTCCTTGAAGATCAGATGTAAGTTCTGTCTGAGCTGCAAATGGTGTGCTGGCAGTTTTGCAGTCGTTCATGCTGTACTTGGAGAGAATATCCCTGATGTATTTCGCTTGATGAATGAGGATACCATCTTCTCTCTACTTCACCTCTAGTCCCAAGAAAAACGTAAGTTCTCCCATCATGCTCATCTCAAACTTTGCCTTCATAACCTTTTTGAATTCCTTGCAAAGAGCTTCATCAGTTGACCCAAAGATAATATCGTCTACGTAGATCTGTACCAGCATCACATTATCTCTGATCCTTTTCGTGAAGAGAGTCATGTCGATTTTACCTCTTGAGTACCCATAATCCAAAAGATATGTCGACAAAGTCTCATACCATGCTCAAGGAGCTTGATGAAAACCATATAGAGCTTTGTCAAGCTTATAGTATTGTGCAGGAAAGTGAGGATCTTCAAAACCTGGAGGTTGACAAACATAGACTTCTTCCTTCACTTCCCATATAGAAATGCACTCTTTACATCCATCTGAAACACCTTAAAGCTTTTGAACAAAGCATAGGCTAAGAAGATTCTGATAGCTTCCAATTGTGCAATCGGTGCAAAAACTTCCTCATAGTCAATCCCTTCCTCCTGTCGAAAACCTTGAACTACCAATCTTGCCTTATTCTTGATGACTACACCACGATCGGCCATTTTGTTACAAAAGACCCTTGGTGCCAATTGGATACTTTCCATCTGGTAAATCAACGAGTTCCCAGACTTTAAGCTTATGAAATTGAGCTAATTATTCTTGCATTGCTTGCACCCAGCTAGAATCTTGAATGGCTTCTTCAATATATCTTGGCACAGACTACGAGAGAAAAGCTGCATACAATCCAGTGTTGATGGTATGTGATTGACCGCGAGTTCGAACTCCATCTTCCATGGAACCAATGACATTCTCAATTGGGTGATTTCTATTTGTCTTGTATCCTGCGTTGGTGTGAGTCTCAACTTGTTGAGGCAGATTGGAAAAATGTTCGTCGACATAGATAATTGGAGGTTCGTCTTCTTTAGGTGGTTCATCCACAATAGGCTGTGAAGAAGAATCATCACATGCAGATGCATTCTCAGCCGAAGTGTCACCATCTACTTCGAGAACAGGAAGGATTGGATCGGCAGAGACTGGGGTAAAACGAGTTGTAAAAGGAGTGAAACCAATGTCTGAAGGGTCAAACAATGGCTCTATTTGGGTTGATTATGCAGGTTCGGATTTAGTGAGTGGTTCATCAATGTCAAAAGTGTTGAATACAACGTCTACATCATAAAACCAGTTTGGAGCGCTTCCAGTGTTGGTGGAATTTCCTTCTTGAAAATCGATGTAGTATGATTCAATCACCATCTTTGTTCGTTTGTTGTAGACTCGATAAGCCTTCTGAGAAGATGAGTAGCCCATGAAGTAGCACACATCACCGACTGCTTCAAACTTGATAAGATTGTCTTTAGTGTTGCGGAGTGTACAGGAGCATCCGAACGATCTAAAGAAATCTATCAGAGGCTTCCTTTTGAAAAGAAGTTCATAAGTTGTTTTTCCATGAAGTTTAAGGATGAGAACTCAATTCAAAACACAGCATGCTGTGTTGACTGCTTCAGCCCAGAAGATGATGGGGAGCTTGGAGTCTACAAGCATAGTTCGAGCAGCTTCAGTGAGAGTTCTATTCTTTCGTTCTGCTACTCCATTTTGCTGAGGAGTTCTGGCTGCACTGTATTGAAGGCGTATTCCCTTTTCTTCACAGAAGGAGACAAACATTGATTTTTGAATTTTGTCTCGTTGTCGCTTCTTACGGATTTGACCTTCAGCTTCATTACGTTTTCAATCAAGGGAATAAAGCTCTTGAGAATGGATGTTGTTTCACTTTTGGCTTCAAGGAAATATACCCATGAAAAACGTGAGAAATCATCTGTAATCACCAAGAATTAGGATCTTTTAGCTAAACTTTTAACACTTATAAGGCCGAAAAGATCCAAGTGTAGTAACTGCAATGGGGCAGATATCGTATTCACTACATTGGATTTATGCGGCTTTTTGTGTTGCTTGCCTTGGGCGCATGCGATACATTTTTCTGAAAAAAGAAATTCTTTTATAGGTGATCCTCTTACTAAATTTAATTTAGAAAGCTTATTTATATTTTTGAAGTTCAGATGCCCCAACCGCCTATGCCAAAGCAGTGATTCTGATTCTGATGCTTTTGAAATAAGACATGCCATTTGCTCATTGGATTTAGCATTTTTCATATTGAGAACGTAGGTATTGTTTTGACAAGGAGCTTTGAGCATGATCATTTCAGTAAGGACGGAGTATTCGGGCTTGAGGAATAAGCATTTATGTCGTTGAACAGCACTGAAATTCCTTTGTCACAAATTTGTGATACGCTCATGAGATTTTAACATAATTCTAGAACATAGTTTACATTCTCTAGAGTAAGTGCTTCAGACACGATGTCACCCATTCCAACAATTTTAGCTCCCTTTTCATCTCCAGCAAAGGATACAAAATCACCATCGATGACTCGAAAGTTTTTCAGAAGATCCTTCAGACCAGTCATATGGCTTGAGCATCCACTATCAACATGCCAAATATATTCCATGAGCATCCTAAGCCATTTTTGTAGTTTATTCTGTTATATAACAACAACAAAAATATGTACAAGTTAGTTAGATTTTGGAACCCAGACTTGCTTCAGTATTGATTTATCATGATTTTGAGCAAGAGTATTTTCTTTTCTTTTCCAAAAACAAGTTGAATTAACTATGCATTCACTGATTTCTTCAGATTGTCAAATTAATCGGTGAAATTTTTTACAAGATCTTGTTTAGGTTTTGAAAATTTCTTGCTTTTGCAATGTTTCGCAGTGTGTCCTAAGTGACCACAACGAAAGCATTGCTTGCCATTTGATTTTTTCTTTCCGGTTGCCGCATGTGAAGATGATGTATGTGATGAGAGTCTGGAGCTGCTTGAAGATTTTGATGACGGAGCACGGCTCGACTTATTGACTTTCTTCATTTTCTTGTCATGACGATTTTCATCCTCAATGTTGTCTTCACTGACCTCACTATCTGATGAAGAGATTGACTCTTGATTGTCACTTGACATTTCTTCATCACTTTCTGAAGTTGTTGTACTTGAGTCATCTCCATTGCTGACTTCAGTAGAATGTTTATCAGTCTCTGATGTACCTGTACATGATGCAACAAACTCGGGAATTTCCTCTGTAAAGAACTTTCCGAATCTGTTTTTCTTCAATTCTGGGACAAATACAGGAGATTCAAGCATAACATTTTCATCACTCAAAACAGAATTCAAGTCATGACTTTCAACTGCAGCAAGCACTTGGTTGTCAGTCTAAATGTAGTGTAGGTCCCTTAGTCCTTATGGATCTTCACAGAATCGTCTATCTAATCTAGAGTGCGGAATCCCCTAGATCATATTTCACAGAAACAAGAACACAAACACGATTACTTTCAAACTGTCTACTATTGATTATCTAACACAATGTGTTTACAATCAATTCAAGACTCTCTCTCTCTAAATCAGCAACACCAGCAACTAAGCAACAGAAACTACAACCTAAACCCTAATGCAAACCTCCCTTTATATAGAGATAGGTTATGCAACTAGGCTAGGGTTTCCCTACATGGACTGCTAATGGGTTTAAAGCCCAATTCGCCTACCATGTTCTGTTTAGTGTCTAGTTTAGCCCAATTACTTCTAATTAACTATTACAAAACTAAACCCACTAACCGTTTATCGTTTTACTACTTACAAGATATCCAAAGACCAAATCTAAGCTGTTGTCACAAATATGCACCAACAAACTCCCCCTTGACAATAGCTTCATAAAATAACTTAGTCTTCAGTCTTCTTGCAATCTTCAACGTCTTTGAAAAACGTTGGTCTTTGGATAGCTTCAGCTTTAATAGCTTCTGTCAGCAACAGACTCCCCCTAAGCTGATATATCCAATCACTAAATCTTCTAAATCGTTAGTGATTAAGTAAACTCCCGTTTAGTACTTGCATAGCAATCTTCAAAACTCTTTAACTTTGTCTGCAATGTGAAAGGAGGTTCTACCAAGCATCCAAGTAAACTCCTCGTCACCAAACTTCTCAGCAACATACTGCTACAATCTGTATACTATAAAACAAACATCTCGAGAAACCATAAGAATTTTTCAACACAAGTTAAACAAATTATTATTATTCAAGAGATAGTCAAACTGTATCATAGATTAAGCATTTCTCAACTCAAATCACATACTCAAAATTTTAAACACATTGAACCTGCAAGATCTTAAAAATTTTGAACTCATTTTCTAATACCATCTCCCCCTATCGATAACAACTCCTCTATGAACAAACAATATCCGTACAATAAGAATATTACAAGAAAATGAAATATTTTTGGATTTTTATATTTTCTGAAAGCAAACAAATAATGTATAAACATCCCATCCTTCTTCTGTTCAACTTGTAAACCCAAAAAGTAGGATAATTCACCCGTCGCACTCATCTCAAACTTGCTCTTCATTACCTCTTCGAAGTCATGACACATGTTCTCATCAGATGACCCAAAAATAATGTCATCTACGTATACCTGTACCAGCAGAATGTCTTTCTTCTTCCTTTTAATGAAAAGTGTACTGTCAATCTGACCTCGTGCGAAACCATTCTTTAACAAATGTGTTGACAGTGTCTCATACCATGCCCTAGGTGCCTGATGAAATCCATACAATGCCTTATCAAGTCGATAGACTCGATCTGGATAATCTGGATCAGTAAACCCATCTGGTTGTGAGACATACACCACTTCTTGGACTTTCCCGTAAAGAAACGTACTTTTCATGTCAAGTTGGTAAAATTTGAAGCCCTTGAATGAAGCAAAAGCTAAGAACAAACGAATTGCTTCCAACCTTGCTACTGGTGCAAACACTTCATTGTAATCAATCTCCTCTTGCTGATTGAACCCTTTCACCACCAACCGAGCCTTATTCATTATCACAATCTCTCGGTCGTCTTTCTTGCACTTAAACACCCACTTGGTGCCTATTTCTTTCTCTCCTTCAGACAAGTCGACTAGCTCCCAAACTTTCAACTTCTTGAACTGAGCTAGTTCCTCTTGCATAGCTTCAACCCAACAATTGTCTTTTAGAGCCATATGAACATTCTTCAGCTCCTCTTGTGCAATAAAGCAGCTATACAAACACTCATGAATCAACCCTGTCATCTGAATCAAAGTAAACAAACAGGAACCTTCGAGCACACCTCTTCTCGTCTGAACACCTACAGCAGCATCACCAATGATGTTGTCAACTGGATGATCTCTGTGTATAGTAGCAATGGTGTCAACAACTAGATTATCTCCCAGATTAGATCCAACCTCCCCCTGAATGTTAGCATTAGCAAACGGATTAGTGAAGTCCTCCCCATGAATGGGTTCAGACTCACTATCACTGGAGTCCTCTAGAGCTGCACTGGAAGAAGTTTCTGGAGCATTTGTCATCGATATACTCGATCTAGGCATGAAGTCACACTCTCCATCTTCACTGATCACAAAATGGATCACTTGAGACTCATCAGCATTATAAAAATCAGTAATATTAAATGATTTAAAAACACTGTCATAATCATATAATATAGCAGGACCACTCGTTGATAGTTGAGGTGAATAACTAGTGATTTCCATGTTAAACACCACCTCAATTTTACCAGATTTTAGATTAACAACCCTTTTATTCGGTGTTCTAGGCATATACCCTAGAAAGTAACCCTCATCAGCTACCTCACCGAACTTTTGCTTATCTTTGTTTCGCACAATTGTGCAGGGTAATCCAAATTTGTTCAAAGCTTTTTAAGTTTGGTTTTCGGTTAAACAATAGTTCGTGACATATTTTGTTAAACCGTTTAACCGTCAAAACTTTGTTCAGGACATAGCAAGCTGTGTTCACAGCTTCTCCCCATAAGAAAACTGGAAGCTTTGAATCATAAAGCATAGTCCTTGCAGCTTCAATCAACGTCTTGTTCTTCCTCTCAGCGACTCCATTCTGTTGTGGTGTATAAGGAGCAGAAAATTGATGTCAATCCCTTTACGAAGACAACAGATATCCAGAGTCTGATTCTTGAACTCCGTGCCATTATCACTCCTTATCCTCTTGATCCGTGCATCATGGACATTTTCCAATTTTGTAAAAACATCTATCAGCATCTCCGCTGTCTCATCTTTTGTACCTAAAAAGAAAACCCATGAATATCGTGAGTAATCATCAGTGACAACTAAACAATAGTACTTTCCACCTATGCTCCTTACTTTCACTGGACCGAATAGATCCATATGAAGTAATTCATAAGGGGCATCTATGTAATTTACTGATTTAGACTTGTGACATTTCTTATGTTGTTTTCCCTTTTGACATGGAAGACATTTATCTTCCACGTGAAACCTCTGCACTGACACCCCTTCCACAAAACCGTTTTTTAATAATATAATTCATTTTTCGGTAGTGGATGTAGGCCATGCGTCAGTGCCACAGTAATGACTCAGCCTCATATGCTTTTGATAGTAAACACGCCACCACAGTGGAAGAATCCTTAGCACCCATGTCCACGACATAAGTGTCATTTCTCCTTGGCGCTCTCATCACTATCCAATCATCCGGTATCACCAAACCAGGTTTCAACACCAAAGCTTCAGACTTTGTAAAGTGGACCGAGTGACCCTTGTCGCAGACTGAGACACGCTCAGCAGATTGTGCTTCAGCTGCTCAACATAGTTCACTTTGTCCAGTGTGATCTTCCCGTTGGTCACTTTTCCTCGTCCTGTAATGTGCCCTCCTTTAGCACCTGCAAAATTCACATAACCACCATCTATATCTCAAACTATGTCAACAGCCTCGCATCCCCTTAGCAGCTCCTGCACAACCCAACAAATTAGTTAGATCGGGGGACTCAAGCCTTAATGGTCTTGGGTCTTCCAGATTCATCAACCACAGGAACATCCATCCAATATCCATCACTCCTAACAGGAGTCTTGGATCTTAGACCTGTTGATGGAAATGGTTTTTGATTTCCACTAAGTCTTTGGTCCTTAGGTTTCCTAACCATGTTTGGACTTTGCGACCTTTGAAAATTATGATTTTGGTTCCATGAATTTTGATGATAATAATTTCTAAAGCCATCGTTATAAAATTTCGACTACCAACATTCTAGTATCGAGTTTGATAATGACATTGACTTCTGAAATTATTTGATGGACCATTAGAGTTATTCATTCTTGGTGAACTACTTCTAGGTCTTTCATATCTGCCTGATGTAGATGCAGACTAAAATCTTTGTTGATTTCTTTGAAAACGAGGAACTTGGTGAGTTCCTTTTTTAGCCTTATCTACACCAACAACAACACTCTGTTGCCATGTAGCAGATATCTTTGGTGAGTTAACCTTCTTCTCACCATCACCACTTTTTGCTGGTGATTTTTCTCTCTGTCTCTCACTTACCTGTGCTTCACTCTTTTTGTTAGGACAGCAGCTAGCTACATGTCCTTTTTTGTGAGATTTGAAGAATGATTTTCTCGCCGAAGACTTCTTAATTGAAGCCACTTGCTTAGATTCATCAGGTGATGATGATGATGACGATGCCTTCGAAGGATCTTGTTTAGTTTAATTAACTTCTGATTTTTCTTTGTTTTTGTTCTTAGCAAACTGCACATTAGACTCTTTTATAATAACAGTGACCTCTTCTTTCATATCACTCCCTTGAACAAAATCAACCTTTTTAATAAAAACTTTCTTTTGATTTTTAGGATGTGTATTCTTTGTTTTCAAAATGGTGTCTCTGTTATTATCCTTCTTGGCATTCTCAGACCCATCATCATTACCTGATGTGGAACTGCCAGGTGTAGTTGACACAAAGTCTGTAAGCTCTTCTTCATCTGGCAAGAAAGAATAGTCATGACCAAGAGGTGGTGGAACTTCATTTAAACCTTTGAATCCCACACAAGTCTTGTCATTACTCTTCTTCAGGCCATTCATCATGTGTTTCATAACGAAGGATGAATCTCTGAATTGATTTAGTTTCTTTTTAAGTTCACAAATTTGAAGTTGTGCTTCAGACAACTCTTTGCATTTTTCAGAAATTTCTTTCGTTTTCTCACTCATCGTATCATGAGCTAAGTCAATAACTTGAAGTTTTCATTAAACTTACATGTTAGAATATTGATTTCTTCTTCATACCCTTTAATTTTCTTCAAGTATAATGACTCATTTCGTTTTAGGAAAAAGTTTGATTCTTTTAGGTTCGAGAGCTCATTAGCCAGACTTTGGTTTTGCTTTGTTAATGTGTCAACTTCACTTTGCAGTTCATGACACTTCAAACAAACAAACCTACCAGAGTTAGAACATACCTCGCCTGTTGATTTGCTTAGATCAGCCATGAAAGCATCAAAATCAGCAGCCTTCTTCTCCTCTGTAGCATTCTGTTCTCCATCAGCTTTCTCAGCTACCTTCTCTTGCTCTCTCTCAGCATCAGCTTTCACTCTTCATCAACAACTGGAGCTATCTCAGCCATGAACGCCTGTGAGGCATTGTTATTACTCTCTAGATGAACACTCCAATCATAAGAACCCTCTCTAGCAGTAGAAATCAGGGCCTTTGATCTAGTGTTGTTTGACGCATTCCTGTTGCCTGAACCATGACCAGGAGAATCTTGAAAGGATAAACTAGAACGAGATTCAGACTTAGGTCTTTGACACTCTCTAGCGAAATGTCCATAGTTGTGACATTCTAACACTTCACTTTCGACTTGTCAAAGCCCACACTCTTACCAGCGAACTTCCTGCACGTTCTATTCATGAACCTCTTCACCCTTCTAGAGATCATGGCCATCTGCCATTGCAAATCCATCTCCTCTAAGTCATCAGGGTCGATCTGATCATAATCTTCATCAAACGTAGCAGGATCAGATATTTTTCCCTGAATGTAGTTCTCGTAGGAAGCAACAAAAGAAGCAAGAATGCTAGATGATCTTCAGCATTTTTGACACTCAGAGGCATAGACCTATTACTACTATTATTATTACTTGATTGTTGTCTCTTAGCCCCTGTCGAGCCTCCTGAAGCAGCAACAAAACATACTTCACCCTCAGCATTTGTCACGATCTGCTCATTCTCACATGAGAGAAACACAGTTGCACTATCACTTGAAGCATTGTTGGAAGATGAAGGTGTAAGACCTTTATAAATCCCCGGATCTTGAACCTGATCATACCCAGTCTCCTTCTTCTTCTTCATATTGAGCTCATAAGCTCTCAATTTCCCAACAACCTCTTCCAAGTCTTTCTTTTCATAATCAGCTTCACCTTTTATCATCAAAGTATAGATATCCCACTTTGCAGGTAAAGCATCCAACAACTTGTTGTTTATCTCCACATCTGTGTATCCCTCTATGTCATAATTATTTATTTCTGACATCAGATGATAATATCTCATGATAATATCTTCAAGGGATTCATTTCTCATTCCTTTGAACACAGCAAACTGTTTCTTTAGCAGATCAAGCTTGTTTTTCTTCACATCGGTATTGCCCTCATACCTCTTCTCTAGGGCATCCCACATCTCCTTCGATGTAGTATAACGCTTGAATGTATGTTTGATGCCATCAGGTAACAACATCCTTATAGCAGCTAAGGCTTTCGTCTCAGACTCATACATCCTCTTTTCAGCTTCAGACATGTTCACATAAGCAGTAACACGTTGTCTTCCCTCAAAATCATGCGTTGGGTTAGCGTACCCATCTTGAATATAGATCCACATCCGTGTGTCCTAATATTCAATAAAGGATTGAAACCTATCCTTCCAAGTAAGATAGTTCTCTATCTTCAGCATCTTTGGAGGTTTGTTTGTGGTGCCAGCCTCGTGTTCCATTCTTAACAGCTCATTTAGGTTAGACATATTCGACATTTTTACCGAACCGGCTCGTTAAAAACTTTAAAACTTGTCCGAAATGAGTGGTTACCAAATTATACTGTTAGACTCGTCTCGACGATACGATTCTAATGATGTATATTGTCCGATTATGATTTTAGGAATTTTCGTGCCTTTTTTTGTCCTAAAAAATCACACGAGCCTAACCGTGCAATGGGTTTGTTAAGATTGTTTACGGATCAAATTCTATGTCCGAAAACGTTTAAACCCGGTTACATCAGCTGGTTAACTTTCCACCTTTTTGTATAGAACCCGGAATAGTGCCAAATCCGGAACAGTAACTCGGATAATCAATCCGAGATGGTGATTCGAAATAGTGATCCGAGATGAAATCCGAAATGCACTGTTCTGATCCGAAATGGAATCCGGAATAGACTATTCTGATCCGAGATGGAATCCGGAATAGACTTTTGATCCGATATTCAATCCGAAATGGAATTCGAGATGGGCTTTTCTAATCCGAATTGAACTTTCCTTATCCGAAATGCAAGTGTTCCAGATCCGAATTCCAAGTCTGATGATCCGAAATGCAGATTTCTGATCCGAAATTCAAGTCTGCAATCCGAAATGCTTCACCTTTGATCCGAGATGCCTTTCTTCAATCTGAAATACCTGCTGTTATTCCGAAATCACTGCAGAAACCCTAAAACAACCGCCGAAACCCTAATTTAGCCATCACAAACTTCAAGAACAGCCTCCAAAACGTCCACAAACCCAATTTTTCTGCTGTTACGATTCTAAACCGAGCAAAATCAAGAGCCGAATGCCCTGATACCAATTGTAGGTCCCTTAGTCCGTATGGATCTTCACAAAATCGTCTATCTAATCTAGAGTGCGGAATCCCCTAGATCAGATTTCACAGAAAGAAGAACACGAACACGATTACTTTCAAACTGTCTTCTATTGATTATCTAACACAATGTGTTTACAATCAATTCAAGACTCTCTCTCTAAAGCAGCAACACCAGCAACTGAGCAACAGAAACAACAACCTAAACCCTAATGCAAACCTCCGTTTATATAGAGATAGGTTATGCAACTGGGCTAGGGTTTCTCTACATGGACTGCTAATAGGTTTAAAGCCCAATTCGCCTACCATGTTATCTTAGTGTCTAGTTTAGCCCAATTACTTCTAATTAACTATTACAAAACTAAACCCGCTAACCGTTTATCGTTTTACTACTTACAAGATATCCAAAGACCAAATCTAAGCTATTGTCACAAATATGCACCAACATGTAGGCACATGGCCATTACAGTCATCCTGAACATTAAATTTAGGCATAAAGCCAATATAGTCATCCATCCTAGTCAAACTACGACAGTTATCCTGAAGAAGTACTGTTTGTCTTGTTACAGCTCCAGACAAACCAGTTAACTGTTGAATAAATGTCGCCTGAGTAACCAATTCCTATTTTCGAACCTCCACAGTCATCATCCTCATCGCACACATCTTCTTTACGCTTACACAGATATACATTACTTTCAGGAATGTTAGCATTGATTTTATTTTTGTAAAAGTCATTTTAATCCAACAGATCATGTTTATCGATTAAGTCATTTTTAGGATGAGGAGATGGCATAGGTACATAGTTTTTGTTGTGCGGAGGAGGAAAAATCTTTTTCTCGTTTTCGAGCTTATCCTTGTATCCAATTCCATCCTTTATGAATGTCAGTCGTTGGAAATTTACAATATCAACTAGTGCCTTTTGACTAATTTTCCATTTATCAATAATGATTTGCAATTTGTTAGTTTCATTTTGAGATTTTTCTAACTTTTCGGTTAAATCATTTACGATAAAATCTTTTCTAATGACAAATTCTTTTAAAGTCTGCATTTCAGCCACAGTTGAGTTCAACTTTCTTTGATATGCAGCTTCATTTTCTTTTAATTCTTGATTAATTTTCAAAACATTTTCTTTTTCTTTAATTATGTCACGGTTGAGTGATTTGTAATGTGACACGTCGTTCAAACAAGGTTTGGAGAAAATTTTTGCTTTAAATTCATATAGTATGCTATTTACCAAATCCTTATCCTCTGTTTCTTTAGCAGATTCTGCTTTCATGGCAGCTGTAGAAGTTCAGTTATCTCATTCTTGCTGTTGCTGATTGCTCCCTGGGCTTTCTGGTTCGAATCAGTCTTCTCAGCCTTCTGCTTTCCCTTCTCTGAAGTTGGTTCAGTAGGATTGATTATGCTTTTCAAACCTTTGTGATCCTTGGGAATTTTGGCAGCTTGCTTCTCCACACAGTTTGATGAGGACGTGATTTTTGCCATGAGAGCTTTATTGACTTCTCCTTTTGCCTCAGCTATTTCTTCTGACCAGTCGTAGTCTTCCACCACTAAAGCTTTTGGGTTATTATCAGCAACACTATCGCTCCCTTCGATAGCTATTGGCCTTCTTGTAGAGACGAGTTCAGCATTTTCATTCTTTAGTAGTGGGCATTCCCTCTTGAAACGAACCAGATTCTTGCAGTTGTAGCATCTCAGTTTAGATTTGTCAAAACCAGCTTTTCCCAGACCTAGCCTTTTTCCTGTTTTGTCTTGAAACTTCTTTAATAGGAGGGTGATGTGCCACTTTAAATCCATTTCCTCCATATCATCCGGATCTACCTGATACATGTCTTCAGCAGTGAGAAAATCCCTTTTCAGCTCACCTGTCCTGAGAGCTTCATAGCTGCTCAGAAAGGTGTTAAACAACGCAACATGTTCGGTGGATATCTTGAGTGCTTGAGCATCACCGGCCATAGTAGTCTTCTCGTTAGATGATGGGGCCTTAGCAGAGCTTGCGGAAGTGTTGGGATAAGATGCTGCGGCACTTTGAGGATTCGAACCACAGGAGGTTATGGGAGAAAGAAAGGCCACGTTTTTGGGATCGGAATTTGTAGCAGTGAATTGAGTAATTTTCTGAGAGTATCCTGCTTGGTTCATTTCTCTCTTGAGTACATCCATTTCAAAAGCTTTCAGAGTGTTGATCAGTTCTGAAAGAGTGACAGGAGTAGTGCTGGTTAGGAAGGTTCTTTTGATCATCATACACTGAAGACTCCATTCTTTTGGAAGAGAGTCCAAAAGCTTCCTGATGGAGGCATAGTTTGCAACAGGATTGCCTACTTTCTTCATTTTTGTCAACACTCCTAGAAATCGACTAATATGATCTGATAAGCTTTCACCACGAACACTCCCGAACATGTCGTATTCTTTCTGAACCATATCTCTTTTGTTATCCATCAGCTCCTCGTTTCCTTCATAGTGATCAATGAGAGCCAACCACAGTTCATGAGCTGAAGTGTACTCCTCAAACAGATTGTTGTCGTCTTTGGATAGAGCCATTGTTAGAGCAGTATGAGCCCTACGATCACGTTGGATGAGAGTTCTGTCTTCTTCGGTGAATGTTGAAGGGTCTTCATTGATGGTTCGAACATCGTCGCGAATTATCATAGGAACGTGTGGACCCACCGTGGCGGACATCCATTGAGTATAGTCAGTATACTTGAAGAACGCTTTGATTCGATTCTTCCAACTACTGAAGTCCTCAGATCCTTTCAATTTGGGAGGTCTCGTAGTTGTTCTTGTCTCCAATTCGGCTTAGGCTATTGGGTTAAGTTGATTGAGAGACATCTTGATTGATCGGAGAATATATACGCTGGAATGTAGAGATCAGATGACAAATACGCTGCAATAAAATCAAATACGTTAGAGATTCTTGGCGATTTTATCCTGCGAAAATAGCTAAATCCGCTGAAACATGCAATACAAACGTGAGTTTGGCTAAATACGCCGATCACCGTGATAAAATCGCTGAGGATTTTTATCACTGATTTCGAAGTCACCTTCGATTAAATACGCTGACACTATATCGCCTGGAATCAACAAATTCGTTGGTGTTAACCCAGCGTATTTGTTAATTACGTGATCTTCAAGAATAAAAATGTTGTATTCAAGTTTATCTACGTTGCCTTCAAAAATAAATACGCCCAGCAGGGTTTAAGCACGAACAAAAACCCTCTAATCACCCAAAAACGACTCAAAACCCATGTTTCTTTGAACCAAAATGACCCAAATGGTTACCAAAACATTGATTAACAACAACCCAATGATTAAACACACCAGATCAAGCCATTTTAAGTCTAACAATTTGAAAAACCTTGAAACTTTGAAAACTTTTGAAAAACCTTCATAACTTGAAGAATCTTAACAAAAACTCAAACAATCAAGAGCACAAAGGCTCTGATACCAAATTGTGAGTCCCAAATCAAATTCGGATCACAGTAGTTGATTGTTATCACCCAAACAACTATAGAGTATTTGTTTGAATGTGTAAAAGTTAAGAAAACCAAAAGATGAAGATGAAGATTCTTGAATGGATCAAACAACAAGTGTTGTATATGGAATCCCAAAAGATATATTCACTGAATGCACCTGGATATTTCGGATTAAGCACAAGAACAACAAGCACAACACAAGAGCAATCACCAAAATCTGTCCAAGAAGCTTAGACTAGGGTTTCATTGATATTCATATTTATACAAACTGACTATCCAACGTATATATTAAATACGCTGGAAACTTAAATACGCCGCTGCTGTATAGGTACCAAAAAATACACTTTTAGCCCTTCTAGATTTACTAACTATTACAAAACCAGCTCTAACTATTATACTCAAGTATCAACGGTCTCAAAACGTCCTAACAACTGTTGAACGTTAAAACGGTAACGGACTGACACCATATGAAATACTGACAACACCGAAAAATACGAGTTTTGTACGTATATGTTAAACACATGAATTAATTTTTGCTAAATAGTCATGCTTCCGAACATCACAAAACGCATACGTGAACGAAAAAACACGACTGCAGAAATGCACCGACAACGAAATGGAAGTATCGGACTTGCTTATTATCTTAAAAACTGAAATTTATGATATATTAAGCTTCGTAACCAGATTTTAATATAGGACGGATTGAAAAACGGACAAGAAACAACCACCAAAGCATTTTAAGCGATTTTAACGCAACCGATGAACGAACGCATCAAACGTCAACTACCGGCACTATTTTACATATTTTTTATCCTAAAATAATGTTATATGCAATTTTATGACGTTCGGGTTCGAAAACGGGCCTCATAGACGCGATTAGGCCGCTCAAAACACAAGAAACGGACTTATGGACCTTGGGCCCAACCTACACAAGAAACGGACGTTCGGGTTCGAAAACAGACCTCGTAGACGCGATTTTATAAAAATAAATATAAGCGTATATTTATTCTCGACGACACTTTATAACTCGTAAAACAAGTTGATAACGATTCATCAAACGTGGTTTACTAGTTAACCGAACGCGAAACTTTTTATAAAATAAATATAATTATTTATATTTATTTCAAACGTCTAAATGTAATTCGACGCATCACTGTACGATCTTCACTTACCTTACCGCCGAATCATTTTGATAACAAACAAACGAGACTCGATTCTAACAAACGATATATTTCGATGATTTATCTACAAGACGCGAGACTACTATTGCGACTACGCAACGTTTATGTGTATATGCAAATATGTCTATGTATATATAGGTACATTTATGTATGTACATGACGGCTACTTGGAAACCGTACAAATACTTATTACAAGTTTACAACGTGTATTATTTTATACAAACACTTGTATGCGTACACGCGCGACCATTTAGGATGACTAATACGATTCTATAAGTATATTTATATTTTTATATACATATGTATATATATTCTAAATCTCTCGAGAATTAAGTGTTCCCAAAACTTAGTAATTATCACCGACAATAAATGAGATTAAACGAGTATAACATTATCGTTTCCATCAAATTAACAACACCTCCATAGGGTGTTTGGTTAACGATTCAGTAGAGCTCGGTGTCACATATTTTAGCTACGCTTTTTGTAGAGACTTATAAGTTTGATTCCTTGATAGGAATGTTATAGATTGCATGCTAGCAAGTTTACGTTTTGGAAACGACAATATGGAATCATATTATGCTACCTTTGCACTGGATATCGAGGTGAGTTCATAACCCCACTCTTTATAGTTTCATATTTTTATAAATGTTTTTGGGGGTGGAAAGACATGCAAGTTTTGCAAAAGTACACATTATTTCGATGAACGAAAACAATAGACCATGCTGCAAATTAATTTCAATAAAATCAAATGGTTTACGAAAGGTTTATGCTAAACATACCAGTTTTACAAAAACATGCATATTTTCAAAACGTGCATAAGTTTCATGACTAGTGACGGGAAGGTCCTAGTTAAAATGGGACTGGTTTGTCCTACATACAATTAAGGAAACTGGTTGGTCCTGCTTACAGACTCAAATGGGCTAGGCCCATTCTCACTTATGCAAGGCATAAAGACTCTAGTGGGCTAGGCTCACATAGCACGAAGACTCAAGGACTGGATTGTCCACTACTCAACACTAAGGGCCTTAGGGTCGCTTAAAACTGTACAGTAAAGTCCTCGCTACATATCAGAACTATAATCGCTTGCTAGTCTACCGTCTTGAGTAAAAAGTTTGGCGAGACACTTACTAGCTTGGGGTGGGTTATAGGCTCATTCGGGCATGTTGTCTTTGTTGTACGCGGACATTGACAGTTATTCAAGATATTGCAAAAACAAGGTTTTCAATTGACATGCCGAGAAAAATGGTTTTATTATGATTTCTCACACTATTTAAACCGGTTACTAGAAAGATTTATTTCAAATCTTTTTTAAATAAACTATGAACTCGCCAACAACATAATTTTTCGCGTGTTTCTTTCTCATGTTACAAATTCAAATTATGGCATCGTTGGAATAAAAGAACCTATTGTGAATCGAGTACTTAGCGGACGTTCACCTTCTAGAAGTCTTAGCATCATTATATACTTCCGTTGTGCAATAAAGATACCATTCAGATCACGCCAACTTTGATTTTAGCGGGTGTGACACTAATAATTATCCTTTGTGTGGAAAATAAAAGGTCAAAGTGGACAATTGTTGTGTCCCCTTTGTACCCATCGGAACAATCCCCCCCCCCCCCTTATAATTTCCTTTTCCTTCTTCTAAAGTGATTACATTTACTTTCAAGACCCTCTTCTAAGTTACCACAATTCTACTCCAGCCTTTAATTAATAAGTTCTAGCTAAAAACTTGAGGTATAATGTCACACCTCAACCGATGGTGGAATCATCGGGGCATGAGCGAATAGAAGATTGCTCAAAGCATCATAACAATTGAAAATGACGATGTTTAATAAACCATTTTATTTCATACACTCAAATTTGTACATTGTTAAAAGAAAAAGAAATTACAACAATTCAAATATTCAAACAAAAGAAAACTAATTTATTCGTGCGTTTCTAAATCCACCTAGTAGATTTCTTGAACATTATCATCAATTCCCTGCAATATATGAATAATAAAGGTCAACAAAATAGTTGGTGAGCATACAAATTTGGTCTACATAATATGGAATAAAAGGTGTCAATGGCAATTTGTATACTACTAGCATGTGTAAACTATCAATCAAACCAAGCGTCTACTAGCATATCCTTTCCACATAAGGAAACAAGCCGTATAAGATTGAATACTTAACAATAAATGTGCTACTCCTATAACGCTATAATTGTTAAGGTAGGCGATTGAGTACACAAGATTGACTTCTAGCATGTATGTATGACAAATAGCATGTATTCATAGATTGAGTGTTTGAATAATGTGGTTGATTGTCTGTAGGTGAGTTTTTATAATTTCATATATTGCAACCCAAAGTGTGTTTAAAGGAAAAAAAGGGTTCGAGTATACTCACGGTTTGCAAGTGCTTTCCACAAACGTGAGATGACCGTCTTAAGAGGTTAAAGCACCAATTTATCCTAAACAAGGATGAATAAGGTGTGTAAGTAGAAGGATTTAGAAGTTAGAATATAAATGAGATTTGAATAAGAAATAAATAATAATAAATAATAATAATAATAATATATGAAAATACCTAAAAATACTATCTTGACTAAACAATCACTTTAGACGCTATTAATTTATCTGTATTTTGTTGGTACTATTTCACCCACTAGATATTCAAGTGTAAGGAATTTGGTCTAAGATAAATGTTTACCTTTGCACACAACTTTCCACCATAAATTGGTTGGTGTCATGGCTAGGTGTAATATTTTTATATCTATAATACATAATAATAAATAATGGATTGGCAATAATAAAATTTCCAGTCTAAATAAGTAAATAACAAAAATTAGAGGAGTTGTACTTTTATATATTTTTAGTATGTAATAATAATTAACAAATTGGAAATAATGATCTAATTGTAAGACTAAATAAGTAAAGGACAAAATTAAAGAGTTAGTATTTTTATATATTTTTAGTATGTAATAATAATTTAATGAATTGGTAACAATGATATATTCAAAAACTAAATAAGTAAATGGCAAAATTAAAAATATTAGTACTATGATTAGAAGAGTTAATAGTTAGTAGCATGATTAAAGAGTTGGCAATGGTTAGTAATGTTAGACATGGTAATAATATGTTAGTTAATACTATTATCAAGGTTAGGCATAAATAATAATAATAATAATAATAATAATAATAATAATAATAATAATAATATAATAATAAGTTAGCTAATACAATAGTAATTAATAATGTTTTAGTAATGTAATGACCATTTTATAGAGGTATGATAAATGTCATCCATTGTACCCCTTTATTACATCAAGAATCATTAACTTAGGTGATGATCTTGGTTGCTCATGTATAAAATATAAATGACATACAATAATAAAAGGTTGGAAGTCATAAAATAAAATCCAAGACGGGGAAGTATGAAAAGAAAAACAAGAAGAAGGTGAAAGGAGATAGAACTCACTTTCAAGAGGGAAGAATTCTTTGAGAAATGGTAAAAAAAAAAGTGGTGGAATGAGTGGGTAGTTATAGGAAAGAGATCATTGGGCCCTAATCTCATGGGTTTGTTTGTTTATGCATTTCTCTTTTATTATTTGTATAAATTTGAGTTTCTAACATAATATATAAACATAGTATGACACAATAGTTGATTGATTGGGTCTCGAATATCGAATTTACACAACATAAGTTGGTTTTTGAATGATTTAAACATGTCTTGATGATTATATGAATAACACATATGTTTGATTGAACAAGTATTAGGAGAAATAAATAAGTAAATAAAAATGAATTCCATTATGATCATAAGTACCAGATTAAAATGGTTGAATACGAAAAACAAGAAAACAAATAATACAGTAATTTGGAATATTACATAGAATACTTTCCCTAAGTGTTTTAATGGTATTTTTCATAATAAGCATGATTATAACAAAAAGAAAGATGTTTAATCCATACCATACTTAACCAACCTTTTGGCCTTAGGAGCTGTTTAAAGATCTAATACATTTAACAAGTTGGTTATGGTGTTTTATGTTAGAAAATCTTGGTTTCTAGATAAAAAAATAATAATAAGTATTCGACAAGAAACACATAGTTAACAACTTAACCGAAAAAGACTATTATAAAGGTTTGATTGATGATGTGTTGTACATGTTTGTGTTGTATATGTTATGTAGGTATTGTACTTAGCCTTACTCCAGATTTAGATTTGGAAGCGTAGATATCTCTCAAGGAATCGAGAATAGGAAGGTATACCGTCAAAAATGGAATTTTGGGGCATTAAAATTTTGTTTAAGCGTAACTTTTTGTGTGGGTATTGTTAATACATAAAATTTTTCAGGCTGATCACATACTGTAAAATTAGAGTCTTTACAAAATTTGAGAATGTTTGGAATATCTGAGAATATTTGGTAAATTTATTGGTATTTAATAACGTTAATTCGTGAAAAATAGTAAACCGATTTTTAAATCTCCAAATTTGCAGAGAGTCCTTTTTTGACATAAAAGTCATCCACACAAAATTCAGGGTTCATTGGTTAATCCTAACTATGGTTTTAAAAATCACGTTTATTCAAATTTTCGGTAACCGAAAACTCTATTTAGGATGTTTAGGAAGCTCGGTTGAAGCTAAAAATTTTACAGGGAATTTATGGGCATATTTTGAAACTTCAATAAAAAATTGGAAATTTTGGAAACCGGATGGTATGGATCGCCAATTTATTGGTTAAACGGATTTTTAATACTTAATTATTAAGTATGATAAATAAATTTAATAAATTCTGAAAATAAATTTTTTTGAGTGTATATATATATATATATATATATATATATATATATATATATATATATATATATATGCTTGTAAGGTTTTATATAAAACTTTTCAGAATTTTATTAATAGGGACATATATTTATGAAAATTAGGCTTTAAAATATATTATTCTTATCAAAACCAGCAAAATAAGCTTTTAAGGAACCTGTCGGGACTTTCAAGCAATTCAATGACTTATTGGCAATGATTGGAAAGTCGGGAGTAAATATGGACTTTTCCTGGATAAATCGGGTAATCGAGATGAGTTACACGCTTGTTTGGTTAATCCTCAAACTACAAAAACTCGAACTACCATTTGGACGAGTTAGACCGCTCCAACGCCCAAACTTGCTTTATAAAACAAACCATTTTATATTATTCCACAAATTTTGACATTGTATGTGATCATACACTTATTCTAACTCCTAAAACGAACAACCGTGACGGACAGAGAAATTGATGCACGAAAGTCAAAGTTGATTTTGAAACTAAGACATTTCCCAACGCCATACATTGATGCTTTAGCCCATTCTCGGATGAATATTCAAATCCAAACTTCGTTTACAGAAATTACCAACACGAGAACTGTTTTCAGTAATTAACCATACAATATTAATACTAGGGTCGGATTAGCGTTACAATCGTACTACTATTCTATGCTTGCATACTACGTGATAACTTATCAGGTGAGTTTCATTTTCCCTTTTTCTAAATTATTTTACTGAATACTTGGGGTGAAAAGCATGTTTATATATGTGTGAATAGTACTATTAGTCTAACATAATCAATTGAACTGGCATGGATGCCATGTGGGGTTCTGCTACAATTGCACATGTCCATGGAAATACTTTGCACACGTTATGGGGTGTTTAACATAGCTAGTTAGGGTGGGCATATAGAATGGTTTGTGTGGCCACGAAGGCTTGGATGAACTGACAAAATTTTGTGGGCTTAGTATAATTATATTACATGTGCTAAATTCAATTTGCGTGTATATTGATTTAATATTAATAAAATCGGTGAAACTCACCAACTGTTCGTAGTTGACCGTTTAAAATTTTAACATGTTTTTAATGTGAACATAAAGAAGAAGAATGTGCAAACGTGCTAGTTGGACAAGTTTTTTTGTTCGGATATTATTGTAGATAGAGGCAAAGATAATAGTAGAAAAAAAGTTCGATGGAACTTATTCGTGTTACTCCACTTATCTTGTGTAACTGACTATTAAAATAGTGTAATATGATGTACATTAATGTGTTTATGTCTCTTTATAAACAATGAGGTTGATACTAGAGATGTTTGTTGCATTCCCCTTTACTTCTGCTGCTAGTCGAGGTGTGACATGGTGTGACAAGAGAGGGAGGGATAAGGTTTTCAAGGTTCTTTTGATCTCTTTGGTGTGTATTAAAACTGAATCCTTAACCTTGTATTTATAATGCCTCAAATACTTTAATATTTAACCTAAATAAATAAATAACAATTATTTGTTTAACTCCTTTTGATCAATTTAATTAACGACTTAGTTAAATAATCAATCTCTTTATGCATATAAGAATGATGAATAAGCAAAAACCCTAATTCTCTCACCTAGCATGGCGATTTTGGTTCTTCTTGGTAATCCTATCTTTTGATCGTCGATAACTTGTGTAACAGATCTGTGATTAGTGTATGTTAATTATACATTGATACGAATTCTGGTAGCAAGTTTGAAGCAGTCAGATTTTAGGGTTTTCTTGTTTCTTTTCATCTATCGCCGGCCATAATCATTGTTTCTAATCTAATTGAATAGTGTATTGGGTGTTTCGGTCCTACTGGCGTGGCAGTAACCTTGATTTACCTGGTTCTCTATTTGATTTTGTGAAGATCTATGGATTAGGGTTTTGCTAGATTAGGGTTTTCTTAGTTTCCTCGGTTGAAGGTTTCTGCCTTTTTCTCTCGTTTTCTTTTGCATGGTTGGCAGTGTGTTTGCTGATGGAGGGAGTTGATGATGACACTAAGAATGTACGTAAAAAACCTGGTGGAAATTCGCTCAACGATCGTGGGAAACATTCATTATCGTTCCTGGATTTGGCTTCAAGAGTGGTAGATGTTGAGGGTAGCACGTTAATGCCTCGGAGGGGTATTGTGACTCCCGCTCGACAATACCTGATATGTTTAATAGTATTGATGAACTGACCAAGATTACTGTGCCTGTCATGGAACAAGGTCAACCGGATCAAAAGATTGATGATGGTCGTGCAGCAGGTATTAGCCAAAATGACGAGGAGAAGGGGTCTAAGTCACTATCATATGCTGATTTGGTGGCCAAGCCGAGTAACAAAAAACTTAATTTCAGATCACTTGCTAGTCCAATGCAGCATGAGAATTGTGATGTGGTTTTGCAAAAGGATTCGATTCGGGTAGTTCAACACAAGCTAGCAAACACATTATACGGGTACTTCCTGGGGGATCGAATTGCCTACCCGGTTATGGAGTATTATGTGAAAAAAAACTGGAAAAAGTTTGGATTACAAAAATCTATGATGAATGCTAATGGTTTCTTTTTCTTCAAGTTTGCAGACCAAACTGGTATGATGGCTGTCCTCAACGAGGGCCCATGGATTATTCGATCACAACCTTTGATTTAATGTGAGTGGACTCCCACTACTAAGCTGATAAAAAAAGAGCTTAAGAATCTGCAATTATGGGTCAAGATACATGATGTTCCTTTAGCCGCGTATACAGAGGATGGTCTTAGATTGATCGCTACAGCCATGGTGATCCCAAACATCTAGATTCTTACACTACTTCGATGTGCTTGGATTCCTGGGGCCGTAGTAGCTATGCTAGAGCTTTAATTGAAGTGTCAGCTGATAAGGAGCTTAAAGAGGAAATTACTATGGCAATTCCGGAACTTGAGGGTGATGGGTATGTCAAGGAGACTATGTCTATTGAGTATGAATGGAATCCGCATAGGTGCTCGCATTGTTGTGTTTTTGGCCACTCAGATGATCATTGTCCTAAACATCAAAAGAAACCGGGAAAACAAGTGAGTGATGACAAAGCTCGTAAGCCTTATGTTCTAGGACAAAGACCTGATAAAAAGCCTGTTGTTGATGAGGAAGGGTTTACGGGAGTGTATACCAAGAGAGTGGCTCGGAAGACGGGTTTTCAAGTTAACAAACAAAAGCCGAAATTTGAGTATAGGCCGGTTGGAGCTAAGTCGAAGGATAACTTGTATAAGTCGGAATCTTTAAATACTGTTGTGTCTAGAAATCCGTTTGAGGTCTTAAATGATGATAATATGGAGAAAGGTCAAAGTAGTAAGGAGGGAGAAGGTGGACAACAGGAGGCGGATGATGAAGAGGCTATGGAAGTATATAATGAAACTGACGAGTTTATCATGGAAGGCACTTGTAATCTTAATGCTAAAAAAGGGGCAAGCACTCCTAACCCGGAGGTTTCCAATGGTTAGTCTTGCTTCATGGAATATTAGGGGGTTGAACCGCCCTCTAAATCAAAAGGAGGTTCGAAAAATAGTTAAAGATAGTAATCTCAGTTTTTGTGCTATTTTAGAATCTCATGTTGATGTCAGAAATCTTAGTAAGGTCTGTAACTCAGTGTTCCGTCGTTGTGATTGGACTTCTAATGGGGGTTCTTGTGATAAAGGAACTCGTATTATTATAGGTTGGAACCCGATGGTTTTGGATTTGATGGTGTTGTCTCAAACGTCGCAAGTCATGCATATTCAGTTATTCGTTAAAGAAGACAAGAAATGGTTATTCTGTTCGGTTGTGTACGCAGCTAATTACTATATCACTCGGCGAGAATTATGGCCCCAGTTATCTATGCATAAACTTATGGTAGGTGATAAGCCGTGGCTGAGTATGGGAGATTTAAACTCGGCTCTATACCTGGAGGATAAGTCTATGGGTGCCTCCTCTGTTTCAACGGGTATGCGAGACTTTCAAGCTTGTGTTTCAGATATTGAGGTGATGGATATTAACCAGTCGGGTCTCCATTTTACATGGAACCAAAAGCCAAAGAAGGGTGTTGGCTTGCTTAAGAAAATTGATCGTATCATGGGCAATACTCCGTTTATTACTGAGTTCCCTAATTCAGTGGCTGTTTTTCATCCTTATAGATTGTCAGATCACTCTCCTTGTGTTCTAACTATTAAACGAGCTGTTACTAGTAAGCATAAGCCCTTCAAGTTTGCGAACTTTTTGGTTCATAAGCCTGATTTTCTAAGGATTGTGAAGGAGTCGTGGGAGATGAGTGTTAATGGGGTTTATCAGTTTAGGGTTGTGAAGAAGCTTCGGATGCTAAAGACTCCGTTACGTGCTTTACTCTTTAAGCAAGGCAATCTCCATAAGAAGATGGCTGATCTTCGTGGTAAATTGGATGATTTTCAAAAGGATATTGTAAGGATCCCATGAATGCGGACCTTAGAGCTCGAGAAAGGAAGCTGAATTCTGACTTTCAAGAAGCGTCTCTTGATGAGGAAAGGTTTTTAAAGCAGAAGTCTAAGATGGAATGGTTAAGAGCTGGCGACGCTAATACTGCTTCCTTTCATGCAACAGTGAAGAGTAGGAACCATCGAAGCCGAATCTAAGTTGTATTGGATACGAATGGTGTAGTGCATGAGGGTGATGCGGTTCAAGATGCTTTTGTGAAACATTATGAAAATTTCTTGGGTAGCCAAGATGAGTTATCCATGCATCCTACTCCTGATCTGTTTACTAAGGTTGTGAACCCGATTGATGCTTCCCTCATGATCCGTCCGGCTACGATGGATGAGGTTAAGAAAACCATGTTTTCTATAGGTAATGACAAAGCTCCAGGCCCGGATGGTTACACTGCTGCTTTCTTTAAAGTGGCTTGGCCAATTATAGGTAATGATGTTTCTATGGCAATCATTGATTTCTTTCATACAGGCGGATTACTGGGCCAAATCAACCATACTCTTGTTGCACTAGTGCGGAAGAAACCCTCGCCAGTTATGGTTTCTGATTATCGCCCTATAGCCTGCTGTAACGTCTTATTCAAATGTGTTAGTAAGATTATTGTTGACCGTATAAAGGGTGTGCTCCATCAGGTTGTTAGTATCAACCAATCTGCTTTTATTCCTGGTAGGAAAATCTCGGATAACATCTTGCTGACTCAAGAGCTTATGCATAATTATCATAGAAATTCAGGTCCACCCCGGTGTGCTTTCAAGGTGGATATTCAGAAAGCTTATGGAGGTTCCTGGAAAACGTTCTGATTGCTTTCGGCTTTAACACAAAGATAGTGGATTGGATTATGTTTTGTGTTTCCACAACATCATATTCTGTTTGTGTTAATGGGAATGTGCATTGTTATTTTAAAGGTAAGCGTGGCCTTCGACAAGGAGACCCATTATCTCCTTATTTATTCACGCTGGTTATGGAGGTTTTCACGTGTATATTACAGCATGCTTCTAGGATTGATACATCCTTCAAATTTCACAGTAAATGCGAAAGGCAGCGTATCATTAACCTGTGTTTTGCAGATGATTTATTCTTGTTTGCGAGAGGAGACGTTGAGTCGGTGTAGTGTGTTTTCAAGTGTCTTTCGAATTTTTCAAACATGTCCGGTCTAGTTCCTAGTATTCAAAAGAGCACAGGGTTTTTCTGTAATGTGCCAGCTCATGTTAAAAACCATATCTTGTCTTTCATGCCGTTTATGGAGGGGTCTCTTCCAGTAAAATATTTGGGGGTTCCTCTTATTTCTTCTAGCCTTGTGTATAAAGATTGTAGTGACTTAGTGGAGAGGTTGGATCAACGGATTTCAAATTGGAGGAATAAACTTCTTTCGTTTGCAGGTCGGCTGCAGCTTATAAACTCTGTTCTTCTTCAATGCATATTTACTGGTCTTCAGTTTTTATCTTGCCTATCCGTATTATTCAAGATCTAGAAGCCAAAAAGCGAAACTTCTTATGGTCTTCGGATGGTTCCTATCACAAGGGGAAGGCTAAAGCTTCCTGGAAGTCTGTTTGTGTTTCAAAGTACGAGGGTGGCTTAGGTATTCGTCTTATTAGGGATGTTAATAAAGCGCTTTTGTCTTCTCATATTTGGAGCATTCTTGTTGAGCGTGATTCTCTTTGGGTTGCTTGGATCCATTCGTACAGACTTAGAGGTAAAAGCTTTTGGATTTGTAAGTCGGTGGCGAATTGTTGTTGGAGCTGGCGGAAAAATATTACAGCTTCGGCCGTTTATTAGAGAATTTGTTTGGTCCAAGTTGGTGATGGTAGCAATACTTCAGCTTGGTACGATTCGTGGTGTCACTTGGGTCCGCTTGGTAACTTCTTGACTCCTAGAACCATATACAGTTCTGGAGATTCATGTTAGTGGTGTTTGGAGGTGGTCAGTGGCGTGGAGGGATATGTTTCCGGTTTTAAATCAGCTAGATGATATCCATACAGATCCGAATAGGTCTGACGAGCTCCTATGGAAGGATGATAATGAGTTAGTTGCGTACTCTTCGTCTCAAGTGTGGCATTCGGTTAGACAGAGAGCAGCAGAGGTGGATTGGGTTAAGTATGTTTGGTTCTCGCAGTGTATTCCAAAACATGCTTTCTTTATGTGGCTGGTGATTCGTCGTAAGCTCCTCACTCAAGATAAATTGTGCAATGGGATATTTCCAGAAGGAAAAATATGAATATGATGTGTTGTCTTCTTTGCTATGCGGAAATTGACTCCCATAACCATTTGTTCTTCGATTGTAACTACTCAACTCAAGTTTGGATCACGGTTCGCGGAAAAGGGGGTATGAGTACTGTTGGCCCAGAGTGGAATGCTATCGTTGACTGGCTGGGGGCTCGAGCTGGGTCTAAGTCAGCGACCAACTATATTAGTAGGCTTATTGTGGCTGTTGCGACGTATTTCGTTTGGCAGGAACGTAATGCGAGACTTTTCAAGAACCAAACGAGACCGCCAGATGTTCTAAGTGATACAATTTTGAAAACGGTTCGATATAAGCTAATGGGAGTTAAGTTCAAGGATTGCCACAATGTGCGAAGATTGCTTGAAACATGGGAGATTTATAGCAACCGAGTGGAAGATGAAGAAGGCTGATTATTTATTAGTTTTCTTGTTTCTCTAGATTATTGTCTAGTAGTTTGTCTTCGATGTTCTTGGTAGTTAGTGTGTTTTTTCTTTGGCTTACATTCATGGGGAATTCCCATGTTTGAACTAGTGTGGGTGTTTCCATGCTACTTGTTTTTGGTTTGTTTATATATAAAATCACCGGGGTAACCCTTTACCCAAAATAAATAATCAATCTCGCTAATATTAAACGAAATAATTAAATAAATTCTTAATTAATATTCATTGTTTGATTCCATGTTAATTGTTATTATTATAACTTCATAAGTAATAATAATCAACACCCTTATTCGATTATTATCTAATAATCATCACTACAACACTACTTGGTTATTCTCTAACGATCATCACTATAACGTGTATTTCGTGTTAGATTGTTTAAGCGTTAAACAATCATTACTTAGTTATTGCTCTCGGTGTAACCCTTAGATCATAACTTGGCAGCAGTGTTGTCGAAAGTCGTAGCTTGGGCATGTTTTTCCAACACATAAAACCTATTTTTTGAATTCCCCTATATTACTAAGTGTTTTTAGCCCATTGTGTGTTTAGCCCAATTATCTTATGGCCATTTAGTAAAGGAGAACGATGCAATACGTGAATTGATCACCACCGCAAACCTATCATAAACCTAATATGTTATGGTCTTTTATGAATAATCACCACCGCAAACCTAATACATGAACAATCACCACCATAAACCTAATACATGAATTCACCACAACATCCTCAATCATCACTCAATGCTCACGGCATCGATTGGAGTTGAAATGAATCTGATGAACCCTAATTTTGAGTTTCAATCGATTGCATCAATAATTACTGGAAACTTAGAGGATAATTGAAGACTGTTTGTGATTGGTAGGATTTTTACGAAGAAATCAGAATCATTTACGAAATTCATGTCCATGTAAACTCAAAATTTGCCTTTACTTCCCTTCTAAACTCACAAGTAATCAGGTTTCGCTGCTCTTTCCAAATTGCAATTTGACATTCGTATCGAATTATTGTTCTCTTGATTGTGCTAAGGTAGTTGTAATTGTCGATATGTTTGATTAATGATTAGAACTATTGTTACATCTACTAATGATAATACCTATAGAATTTCATGTGATTTCCTATGATGATGATGTATTTGTGATGTTTTTGAACTTAATCGCATTAGATTTGTGCGTTTTTAGTTTATTTTGTCATGATATTATACTCTTCACATCATATTGTTGTGTTGTTTGTTTATACTATCGCAAACTATTGTTACATCTACTGATTATAAGCTTTATTGAATTTTACATGATTTGTTATAATGATGATGAATTTTGTGAAACTTTTTAACTTAATTGCATCAAAATTTTTGTGCTTTCTAGTTTCTTTTGTCATGATATTATACTCTTCGCATTGAATTGTTGTGTTGTTAGTTTATATTATACCAACTATTGTTACGTTTATTGATTATAAGCTTGATTAAATTTTACATGATTTACTTTAACGATGACGGATTTGTGATGTTTTTGAACTTAAATGTTCGCTTAAATAACAAAAAGTGCAACAACATTACTTTATATTACTGTGTATAACTCGGTTTTAAATGAAACTTAAGTCTAAACGTAGGCAAAAATAAATACATTGCAATAACATACTCATAATCTTATAAATCATTATATTTTTTAAGCTATAAGAAAAAAATGAAATCTACTCAAAAGAAATTATAACAACAAAATATTATAATAATTATATTAAAAATAAATATAATAAAAAGAATATTTGATAGATTCACAATTCACTTTAAGAGATAATTCAAAAAGTAAAAAGATAAACTAACATACATGATTGATATGGGCTAAATTACTTCAACCTCTTCTAAAATATAAGTTGTATAATATATTAAAAAATAAATATAATAAAAAAAAGCTCCTCATACTTGTGTGGCTTTTTAGATTTTTTTTGTCATAATGATGAAAATACATGTATCTTTTTAGACATATATGTATGTTAAAAGTTTATTAGTCTTGTGGTTTAAATATAGTAGAACTTGCATTATATATGATGGTTTAAATATATTAGAACTTGCATTATATATGATTTTTGAGTTATGATGAATTTAAAATACGTTTTGTAAATTTTTGGTGATTTTTCCTACAAATTTTTTAGCAAAAAAAATCTAGATTTTTGGCAGGTTTCTAAATATTTTGTCACAGATGCGTTGCAAAAAAAATCTGTTTTTAATTGTTTTTTTTTTGGTTTGTTTTTTTTTTACAATGTGTAGCTAACTTTACTAATAAAATAATATGTAGCAAATTTAAAAATAATAACTAGGAAATGCATCGCAAATTTCTAATATCTGATTTTTCCAGCTTCCATAATTTTGTTTTTTAATGTAATCACAAAAACAAATCTATTTTTTAATTGTTTTGCTGCAAATGTGACGCTAACGTTACTAATAAATAAGTTACTTTTGTAAAAAAAAAATGTGTAGCATGTTTAAAACTTATTTTTGTCAAACATATGTAGCAAAATCATAAAGGATAATTAGGAAATGGCGAACGAAATATGTTGCTAACATCAAGGTTTTGTCACAAATTAGTAACAAATCGTAATTTTGCAACCCATTTTTTATGGAAAAGCATGATGAAAATACCCAATTTCTAGTAGTGTTAGGTCAATTGGCTCGTCATCCCAATTTTAAAAACATATTGATATTCTTATTCAACTTTATTGGTGTTTGTTAATTGTGTTGGTGTAACGTATTAACAAATGGATACACGCAAGTTCATTTTTTAACGTAAGGTATGTAGACGAATGGTATCAAGGTATTATTTTGCTCTTTCAAAGTTGCGACGGTTCAGAATCTCATTATAGGTAAAAATGATGTAATTTCAGAGTTGTTATAGGGGTGTAAGATTTTTCCTTTGAAAAAAGCAAACATAAGCAAGAATAACTGTTTATTTACATTTTGTGTGTTCGTTTAGTTAGTTTGTTAAAGTTATATAATACGAATAGACCTCTATTCTAGTTTCATTTGATTGCCTAATTATTAATCATAAAATTAGTCCTTTTATAAACAATACTAGTTTATTTTCCTTCACGAAGCAAACACCGATATCATTTTTACTATGGCAAAATATCGTCAATGATTTTGTACGCAGATAAGTTGTTAGGTTTGTTACGGTACCGCAACGGTAACGTCATTCACTATAACTAATGATACCTAAAAAATACTCGATTTTAAATAAAACTTTGTTTATAAAACAATTTACACCATAGTGTTTGGTACATTCCGTTTTTTTTGTTAACAAACGAAACTTATTAAAGAAAAACAAATTGATTAGAAAATCAAATGGATTATAAACATTTACTATATATAGTATAAGGAGTAAAAAAATGAAATTTACAAAAAAAAAATTAATAATAATAATAATAATAAGAGTAAATGTCAATTTACGTCTCAGAAGTTTACACCAAAACACAGAAACAACCCTTATTTGAAAAAACGCAACAATCATGTCTCTGTGGTTGTCAATTTGAATTACTAACGTCCTTGCTAACATAATTCGTTGGTCAACCGTTAGTTGACTAGTGAAATGTTCAAAATACCCTGTGTATTATATTGCACCTTAAAAAATTTAATAACGTTATTCACATCATCTTCTACTTTTTATTCTAGTAAAAGTTAAGGTTTTTAATTAATCGTGCAGAAACACATGAACAACTTTCTTCTCCTTTTCATGAATTAATCTCTTCTGGTTCACTATTATATACACGATCACTGTCTTCCTGTAATTGAGCATTTCAAACCAATTAAGTATTTTTAACAATACAATCTTTTTTATTTTTATTTGATGAGCTTCAAATCTTCAATGGCCACTACCCACAACCCCACAAAACCAGTTTCATCTTTTCTTGTTTCTCCAAGTTTTTTAGTGGCTTTTCATGGCAAGAAGTCTTTCTGATGCAGAATCACCACCCACCTCAGTTCTCAACAGCCCATTTAGGTTCAGACAAAACCCAGAAAGATCTTTGAAGAAATCAACAACCCTTTTGAAAATTTTGAATTTGAATCTAAAAATGATATTGCTTTTCCTCTATTTGATTCATATTTAAATGGTGGTTGTGGGGTGAAGATGGGGCAGCAGTGGTAGTGGTGGTGATGGTTGTGGGGATATTTGACGGTGAAGATGAACATAAAAAGAGGTTGGGATATCTGGATGAAATGTTGGGTTCTTGATAGAAGTGTTTTTATGTTTATAATAATAGTAAAAATGTAATAGTGAAAAGACAAGAATAGCCTTCAAATCTCACTTAAAAAGACAAGTTTATCCGTCAATTAACGGTTGGCCAACGAATTCTATTAGGAGTGACGTTATTGATTCAAATTGACAATCATAGGGACTTGACTGTTCCGTTGTTTTTTCAAATGAGGATTGTTCCTACGTTTTAGTATAAAGCTCAGGGACGTAAATTGACATTTACTCTACTACTACTACTGCTGCTGGTGCTGCTGCTACTAATAATAATACTAATAATATTATTAAGTGCCCGATGTCACCAATCTAGTGGGCCATGGGACATGCTCCTAATGGCATGGTTACTATTCCCCTAAGTTTTCTTTAAATATATAAAATAATAATTAAATGTACTAGGTTATACACTCGTGTATTACATGAGGTTGTATAATAAAAATGATATAATTATATAGCCTATAAAAACATCAAAACTGACAAATTTTTATTATCATATGAAATTTACACATCTAACTTAAATTCATAAAAAAATCGACTATGTTAATAAGTAAAACTGGAATACCAAAATAGCACATGTATTACCCGTGCTGAATGTTGAAAATATGTAATACATAAATATACATAAATATATATATATATATTCTTAGTATAACTAAACTTATGTATTATGTGTATCTTTTATATATAATTTTTATATGAAATAAATGAAAATAGTTTTTATAATATGTTATAGATTAGATTTATTATTATTATTAGAGTAAAGTGCAATTTGCGTCCATATGGTATGTGAGCGGTATAAACCCAAGTCTCTATTTTCAAAAAAAATAGATACTTGCATCCCTAGGGTGGTTTCCATTTCGCTTAAGTTTGCACCCTTCTATCAAGTCCTTGTCAGTTTGGTTGTTGGAAAATGGGTGAAAAGTCTATTTTACTCATGATCTTTATTTGGAAAGTCTCTTTTACCCTGATCCTTATTATTGTTATGTACACCGTCACTCCACATCAAACCATTATCACTGTCGTCGATATCCTAACCTACAACACCCATTTCCCCACCAATTAACCACCCACCACCGCAAACAACAACCACCTGCCACTCACAATTTATCACTTTCAAAACACGATGAGATCGAATCGCTCTGCTACCAACGCGATGCTAAACACCCCTTTAATAATCTTAGGTTGATTTGTTGTTCTACAATATCATTTTGATTTTGATTACTCCATACATCATGGAATCACTTTCAGAACGCGCTGCTCAACACTCTTTTAAAAATCTTATGTTGATTTGTTGTTTTGCAATATCATTCTGTTTTGTTAGGAGGTGTTTATAGCATTTTCTAGTTGCATTTTGATTATTTGGGGATCAAATAGTTAGTTTAGCAGTAACTACTTGCAAATTGACTAATAATTTAGGTGTTGTCGTTAAATAATCAGATTTAGTGAAATACTCATTTGATTATCTGATTTTGATTACTTGGAATCACTTAAAAATATGATGCAAGATTATCCCTATAATAACCTTGGGTTAGTTTATTGCTAGTGATTAATTTTGTTTTCTCAAGGTGTGTTTATTGCATTTTGATTATTTAGGGTTTAAATAGTTAGGTTAGCAGTAGCGGGATGCAAATTGATTACGAGATTATTGGTGGCTAAAATGGTGATTGTCCCGATGGATAGAGACGATGCACAGTAAACGAAATTGTGATGGCGGGTCAATCTCTTGTTATGGTACACCAATTATTCTAGTGAGGCAATGATGGTCGATGATTGCAGTTGGTGACAAGTAGTGATGGTGGTGAGGAGGGTGGTGGCAGGTGGTAATAGTGGTGGGGTGGGTGGTGGCGAGATGCAGGGGTTTAATTTGTTATGGGTTTTAATTAGGAGGGATTCAATGTGTTAGGGTTATGAGATTATCAAAATACCATTTGAACTAACGATCAAATTATTCACCACTTGATAGAGGGATGCAAAGTGTAGCGAAAACTAAACAACAAGGACTTAAGTATCCATTTTTTTTTAAAATAGGGACTCGGGTTGATGTTGCCCACATACCACAGGGACGCAAGTTGCACTTTACTCTTCTTATTAATAATTGTTATGTGTAGTTTATTGATGATTAGTTGTTATGAACTTATGATCTAAGTTTACGTTTTACATGTGATGAATAAAATATTTTCGATAACTTATTATGTCGCAAATGGGTAAAATAATTAACAATATTAAAATATTATTAAGTTATTCTTTTCTATTTTATAAAATATTTTTTTTATTTAGGTTACGATGGAATTTGAATGAAAAAAATGATAAAATAAAATATGATTGTAACATATGTCTAGCTTTTAACTTGTATTCATTTATTATATTAGATTGTAGATAGATTCAAAATAGAATGATTGTATCAATCATACAAATTAGAAACTAACTCCACACGAAGCTAAATTAACATCGTTACTCGCCGACCAAGTAATCCAAAATATACCTTAAACCAGCCAAGTTTGAAAAAGAAGGGTCATGCAATTGATTCTATTTTGCCGAGTAATCCAAAATTACCTTAACTGGCCAAGCAATTGTTTCTATATCTTATAATATTCATTTTTAAGGATAAATTAAAACATAAGTCAACCACATAGTTCAATTCATGCAACCAGATACTAAAGCGAACATTGGCTTTTTACCAATCGATCAAGTCGCTTTTCAAACATTCATAGGCCTGTAAACGAACTGAACGTTCATGAACTGTTTGTGAACTTGTTTGTCGGGAAAATCTTTTATGTTCGTTTATTTAATAAACAAACGAACACGAACAATTTGTTAAACGAACAAACATGAACACACCTTGTGTTTGTTCATTTATGTTCGTGAACGTTCGTTTATATTCGTTTAAATTTTAGTAAATACATAAATAGTTATATTTTATAATTATTTGGTTTTCTAACTACTTATATAAATCTAACTAAGTAGTAATTGAGTTTTCTAGTAATAAAAAAATGAAATTTGAAAATTTTTCTTAGATCAAAACTTAATATTTATATAAAAAAACTACTTAATTTTAGTATCTATGAACCCTAATTTAGATTTGTTTTTCGGATGAACTGTAATATATTAAACTTGTTTATTTGTGTTCACTAGTGTTAACTTGTGTTTATTTATATTTGTTCAGTTACGTCCATTTGTGTTCGTTTATATTTGTTCAATCATCTTAATATATGTTTGTTCAAATATGTTTAGTTATTATTTTTTGTTTGTGTTCATTCATGTTCGTGAATTGTCCGTTTGGGCTTTAAACGAACAAACATAAACGAATACGAACATGCCTGGTTTCTTAAAGAACAAACACAAACTAAAAAATATGTACGATTATATGTTCGTGTTCGGTTAAAATTAAATGAACGAACACGAATGTAGGTCCACTTGGAGGATCAAGATAAACCTGCTTCCTGTTTATGTAACACAAACACACGAGTGCGGAATCCAAGTGTGTATGCAAACCAAAGCAAGAGCACAATCAATATGACAAAAGATAAATATTCAAATGTTCACTATATTGATTTGTATAGAGACTCGGTACATAGACTCTTGGATAAACTGCTAATCTCTCTATATACTCTCAGTGTTCTCACTCTGTGTTCTGTATCTCACACCTACACCTTTGAGGTGCATGTCTGTTTATATAGTGCTAACACCTAGCAACAATACGAAGAATGTCACTGGTGTACGAAGCACTACAAAAGGCACGAAGAACATTCAGACATGGTTGCTCGTACGAATAGGTTATGGCTCGTACGAATGAGTAAGTCATTCGTACGACCAAGCAATGTTCTTTGTTAACACAATCACTCGTACGAGCATGTAATGTCTCGTATGAGCAAGCACCTTGCTCGTATGAACCACCTATCACTCGCACGAACAAACTAAACGACGTACCAAATCAAGATAGGATGATATCTTGATTCGGTCAACATGACCAAACTTTACAGACACAACAAACAAAGATCGTACAATTACTGACGTAACTAAGAACAAGTGACAGACACAAAAGTGTATCAACAAACTCCCCCTTGGATGTTGCTTGATCTTCGGTCTTCATTTCTAATGGCCTGCTTCGGACTATGAGCTTCCAGCGTGAAAACTGAACTGAGTTGAACCGAACCAAACTGAGTTGCATCCACACAAATATGCATCAACAAACTCCCCCTTGGATGCTGCTCGTGATGGTTCGTTCTTCATACTGTCGGATCTTCAAATTTCTTCACGTGTCATAATCAGGAGGTGTATCAGCAAACTCCCCCTTGGATGTATCTTGTGGTGTTGAAAAGTGGTCAGCTATGAATTGTTCTACTTGATTCATGGCTTGCATTTATGATGTGTCTTTACTCCCGTAACCTGTTTTCTTCAAACTTGTCCTCTTTGCCTTTAGCTTGCTTGAATATACATCTGCACACACCAAAAAGCTAACCGCGTAATGAGAACAAGCACTAGGGATTTGATCAACCTTTGAGAATTTACATTTCAAAATTTCACGAAGGATTGATTTTAAGCAAAATTAGCAAATGACACTCATGAGATCAACTCTCATTCAACTACCAACTGACAATACTTTAAGAGTTTTTAAAATTGTTCAATTTTAATCTATTAACCTTTAAAGCTTGTCAACTTCGACCATTTATGAAGATGCAATTGTTTTCCGGGTTATAATCAGGATTTTAGGTAGGATAGACTCGAGCTCCAACATCGGTCAATCAACACTAAACTAGAGGCAAAATATTTTTGGCTTTTATAAAATTTATATTAAAACTCACCTAAAATCTTTTTGACATTTTTTGATTTTTAAATATAAGGACGGAAAGCAATAAAGAAAATATTTACAGACATTCGTTTTGCGAATTTCGAAGGTGAGAGAATCATATTAGTATACGGTCATGCCAAAACACATTGTTGTTCGATTAATTAGAATTTAGATAAGTATCCTATAACAATTATCGGTATTGTTGTCCACACAAGCTCAACTTATCAGATGTACTTGCGGTGAGGGGATACGTTTAATGTATGATTTATACTTACCGACCGGTACTCATCCACTCATGACACATTCCCGTATCAAGACATGCACGAGAGAAAATCTTACCGGTGAGTATACTGCTTATCATCTGTTTTGACGTATATGATGTGAGATACTCACTTATTTTACATGAAAACAAGCCCTATGTGATAAAATCACTTATTGATGAGGAACTTGATTTTCAGATGCATGAAGGGCACAAGAGTAAGTCCGTGAACAGGTTAGTACCATCGTACTGACAAAGAGACGAACTTAGCTCCCGCATAAAGCTGTGATATCTTATCACTTATTATTTGGGTGGATGTGATATGTTTTATCACTTATTGATTGTCGTATGCAATATTTACACGTATGTATGGTATCATGGAAGTTCTAGACTTACGTCCCCGTTATTTTTCAGTAAAAGATTCAACCATGATACCCAGATGATAAACAAGCATAAAGACCGTATATCTTAGATCCTCAGCATACTATCAAACGAAATGTCGGTACCAAGACCATATGCCAATGAATGGTTCCCACCTGGTCTTCAATCGATTATGTTTATATCGCCCTGTGCGCACTTTGAAGTGATTGTGAGCCTACCGATACATTGAATATAGAGCTACTTATCATCTTTCATTTGAAGTTCAAAGAGGTTTTGACAGACCACTAATTTACTATCATTTTCTCTTTTTCTTGCCAAGAAATTCATTTTTATTTTTCTCATGTTTTTGTCCTTTTTGATGTTTTGAACTGTTTTTGTATTTTTCGGATTGGATTGTCCCACTACCCGTACAATGCAAAAAGTAAATTTAATCCTTTAAATGCATCTTTTTGGATTGTCTTCAAGAAAAATATTTACAAAAACGATTTCCCGATGCGGATTAACTCATGTTATACCTCGATGCCGTTTACCAAATTAATTTAATAAAAATGATTTATCAAAATTTTGGAGAAATGAGTTGGCACGTTGGTAATCGGTGTGGACCAAAACAACATTGATGAGTTCCATATTGAAACAATCATGTGTGAGGTGATATTCGAGATCAATGTGTTTGGTCTGGAGTCCTGTTCAAGATTTTAGAAATCTGTAAAGAAACTTAAATATCAACACAGATAGAAGAGATTAGAAAAATCAAACCGTAATCCTGCAATTTCTCCGTGCATTGCCAGGAATCTGTGTGCTCTCCCAACTGGATATCCACCCGGTGTGGATCTCAAGGTCGATTTTGCAGCTACTTCATATAACTAAGAAATCTCTTCACAGCAACAAGATCATAAACCTCTGGGTCCGACTGGTAAGAAGCAAGAGAGCATGTGGAGAAGCTTGTACACATCATCTTTGGACGGTCCATACATGATGTTGTCCACATGTCTTTGCACCAGCAAAGGTCTTCGTCTTTCTCCTTGAGAAGTAGTGTGCAGTTGTTCAAACCATGACGAGGCATCTGCACACCCGGTTGATTTGTTCATCCAAACACATTTTCTTCAATCACACCCGTGGAGAAATGTACACTGCACGATCATCTTGAAAGCTTTGAACTTCTTGTGGTCTTAAGACATGAATCTTTGAAAATCTTCTGACGTGCTGCAGGCGCGTACATTTCAATTAAATCTATCATGTGGGTCCGATCCAAGCCTTAAACAAACAAATTTTTGGTCGTTTTTCATCTTGTCGAATTTATCAACTTTATTCACCAAACTTTTCTTTACTCATCGGACATTATCTTTTCTTTCTTTCCAACAAAGGCAATAACTCCTGGATATAACTTCAGAACCGCATGTCGCCAATCTTGTGCCTGGATGCTCCACGATCCACAATTTTTTTATTATTAATAGTTCCTCCTGGAACATCCTGCACACTCAGTAAAGATTAGTTGGAGATGGGGACCCAAGCCTTCATTGACTTGAATCGTCTAACATTATCGAGAATTGGAACTTCGTTTTCCCGATTATTTGGAATGGATTGTGCCCCCCCCCCCCCACCCTGAAATGTTGATTTACAAATCTGTTTTTGTTTCTTAATTTTAACAATTGACTGTGTTTGGACAACCTCTAGTTTTAAAGCTTTTTCGACAGCCTTTTGTTGTTTCTTTCTCTGTTTCTTTTCTCGTTGTTTAACAAGACGAGGGTCCTGTTTTGGCGAAACAGATTTTGTGTGGTAACGTTTACCATGAGGCGCATCAATTTTTGCTTTTTCCTTTGTGAGATATGGACGGTTTTTGACAATGTGTCCATACTTACCACACTCAAAGCATGATCTCCGTTCAACAAACCTCGGAGTATTATAAATGTGGTAGCTTGATGATGAACTTCGTGATCTTGAGGTACTTGGTCCTACATCACAACAATTAATGTGTTGTGTCTAGTTGTTCTGACTGTTTCTCTATAAAATTTTATTTTATTTAACAAAATCCGTGTTGGATTTGTTTTCAAAAGATTCAATTTGATCAGTCCCTCGGGATTTCACGAAGTTCACATTTTCATTTTTCTTCTGCTGACTCTGTTTCCTTTTTCCATTTCTTTGGTTAGCGTGATTTTGCTTTCGTTGATTGTTTTGATGTTTCAATTTTTTATTTCCGTATTTCTTTCTAACTTCGGTTTTTAGGAGAGGAGCACACTGAGTTACTACAACTCTTGGGATCAAATTACCTAAAAACTTGCTAGTAGAATCCTCGAAAACTTTATCAATCATGCTTTCACAGGTTTCAACATGAGCTTCAGCAAGCTTAACATTGGCAGTCACACATGGTTTCGCTGGAGGATTACAGAGAATGTGAGTTTTGTGAGAAACATTTTCCTCTTTTGTTACCGCATTAGGTTGCTTAGGTTTGTCCTCATCTGACTCGCATCCAAACTATCATAATCCTCAATAATTGGAGAATTTTGATCATTCATAGACTTTGAGTCATTGATGTCATCCGATTGATCTTGACTTGAAGATGTGCCTTTAGTGAACCCTAGACCAGCTGTAAATTCATCTAGATCCAATGGAACGGTGGGTTCAAACTATGGCATATCTTCATCGTCTGGCATTTTGGTGTAATTGTGCCTAACTGGAGGGGGGACAAGCATGATAACCTATGCATTTCACATCACCTTTCTTCTTTTGAACATCGATGATGTGATCCAAAACATATCTTGAGTTGGAGTAACTGTCCAACTTGAGTTTGATTGCATCATGTTCACATTTTGCACAGGCTAGCTCCTTTTTCGTTTCTTCAAGCATGTTGATATAATTGTTAATGGATGTTTGTTTTCTCAAAACATTCTTTGTTAATTCAGAAACATCTTTCTTTAAAGTTTCAATTGTTATTTTAAATTCTTTTTCGTTTTTCTTAAGAGCTGTGTTTGCCTCAGTGCACTTTGTCAGATCTATATTCAAACTCTGATGATGCTTCTTTATGTGTTCAAATTTTATTTCAAGTTCTAGGTATTTACCTTATAAAGCTATACATTCAAAACACTTAGACATAATGGGTTTATCGAAACTTACCTGACTAGATTGGCAATCCAAACGGGTCATGAATGCTGCACGAAGAGTAGAAGATCCGATTGATGAGAGATGCTTGGAAAACTCATTAGATGGTCCTACGATTTCATGCTCCAAATCTTTTTCACTGCTATCTGTCGATTCTGTTTCAGTGACCACTTCATCTTCTTCAGCATTAACGTCTTCAGATCGTTCTCACTTGAAATCGATTCTGCTTCATCTGAACTGCTGTTATCCCATGAACTGTTATCATTTCCGGAAGATTCTCCTTCGTTATTATTTTTTGTATATTCAGCATAGTATGCAGTTCCTCCTCCTCCATTGTTTCCCAATTGAACAGACCAATCAAAGCCCTCATCTGCTTGAACTACTAATGCTTGGTTGAAAGGGTTTGCAGGAACCATTGCTCTTTCGTTGTTAGTAACTTGAATTCTGTTGAAAGGATATTGATTCCTTTGTTGTGGAGGCTTCGTGCATTCTTTTTTAAAATGCCCCTTTTCTCTACAGTTGAAACAAGTAACTTTCCTTTTGTCAAAGTCGTATGGAGTATCCTTGTTGCTTTCCAGATTAGTTCTCCCTGTTTTCTCCATAAAATCTTTTGCCCTTCTCACTACACTTGCAAACGCCCATTTGATATCAATTAACTCCATCTCTTCCTTATCGATTTGTGCAATAGTCTTCACTAGTTAAATTGATATTACCAATTTGTCCAGCTACTAATCCACAGTAGGAGCTCACCAAAGTGTTTAGAAGCTCCATGTGTTCCCAGGCAACTTCCACACTTACCTTAGAGAGGTTTGATGTATCAAGTCTAACAGTGTTTGAAGTTGAGGGTTGAAAGTTTTTACCATAGAAAGCTTGTTGTTGAACTTGTGGTTGAGGAAGATATGCTTTTGAATCAAATGCTTGTTCATAAGCTTGAGGAGTTGAACTAATATCTTGAGGTAGAGGAAGAAAGGCTTTTGGATCAAAAGTTCGTTCATAAACTTGAGCACTTGAACCAACAGACTGATCTGGTTTAACTTGCGGCAGAAAAGGATTTGAATTTGACATGAATGTTGTTTGTAGCTTCGGTTGTTGAATTGTACTTATACCTGAGTTAATGCCTCCAAAATACATTTCTGGGTTTTGTGGAACTAGAAATCGTTTTGCTTTGTGAATTTCTTCTTCATTTTTGTTTTCAAGTTTCTGAACAAATTCGTAAATGCTGATCACATCCATCACACCTGTATGTTTTAGCAATTCAATAAATTGACTCCACTTAGGTGGTAAGGCATCAGCAAAGCGCATAACAATCTCCTGTTGTGATGCAATAACCTTGTATGAGTACATCTCACTAAGCAAATAATAGAAACGAGTTGTCATATCATTTAGTGTTTCACTTTCCATAAACAGAAACCCTTCAAACTCTTTCTTTAAGAGATCATGTCGAATTTTTCTTGTTGCAGCATTTCCCTCTCCTCTTGTTTTTAACGCGTCCAACAAGCTCTTCGTAGTTGTACAATACATAAACTGATGACAAATATCTTTGTGAAGAGCTTGCGTAAGAATGGCAAAGGCTTTCTTTTCTAGATCATAGGCCCTTTTATCATTCTCATCCAATTCGGCTAAGGTGACTGAATTTGATACAACTTCTTCGAGAGATTCTTTGTACGGAGAAGTAAAACATGTCCACAACTCGGTATTCTGACCAAAAACATAAGTTTTAAAACGACTTTTCCATGAAGGATAATCGTTCATATGATTTAGCTTTGGTGGACGGTTGTTACTTCCCATTTCACTTTTGCTAAGGAGAAGAGTTTGAACGCTTTGATTTTGATTCGTAACAAAAGCCCATTGACCAGCGGTAATACTTTGTGGAGGTATTAAAGATTTTACCAATGAGGTTGTGGAGCTAGATTGTGATGAATCTTGGCTTGTACTTGTACTGCACCCCCAATCCCAAGGATTTGTACCCATTTTGTTTCCTTGTTTATGAAAATTAAAAGGTTTAAAGTTTTTTGAAAATAACAGTCTCCTTTTAAAGTTCACAATTTTAATAATCAAAAGGTGAAAAACTGAAACACGAAAAACAATCAAGGAAGAAGGTTCTTCGTACGAATCAATGATTCGTACGAATGACAGTCTTTCGTACGAACCAAGTGCTTCCTACGAGAGACACTTCTTCGTGCGACCTAACTTGTTCTTCATGCGGATGGGTTGTTCGCACGGATGTTTTTCATGGAAGTTTGGTTTTTCGCAGAGAGGAATCTTTTTGCAGGGTTGGTTGGTGAAAGATTTCCTTTTCTAACACAGACTTGTCTCTGAGTTTGTTCGAAAGTGGTCAGTTGTCTGCACAATTTTGGTTAAAAAGACAAACATTCCAATATCAGCTTATCTGTCAAAACAATCAAGTCTAGAGATTTGGTCAACCCTACAAGAATATTCCGGCGAGTTTTCCGGCAGTGTTTCACCTGAAGATATGTCCAACTGAACTTTGATAGAAAATTTTAAGAAAAACCAGATTCTAACATGTCTCCATGTATTCCAACAAGGTTTTTATGAAAATTTTCTGGATACAATAAGTTTTAAGTGAGTTTAAGTTGGTTATCTTTTAAAAGCTTAAGTTTCCTGTTGAAAGTTCAAGAACACTTCCAGAAACTCTCAAAACTAGTTCAGACACAACACTAAGCTTGGTTTTAAACAAAGAAAAGAGCCAAAGCTCTGATACCACTTGTAGGTCCACTTGGAGGATCAAGATAAACCTACTTCCTTTTTATGTAACACACACACGAGTGCGGATTCCAAGTGTGTATGCAAACCAAAGCAATAGCACAATCAATATGAGAAAAGATATATCTTAAAATGTTCACTATATTGATTTGTAGAGAGACTCAGTACATAGACTCTTGGATAAACTGCTAATCTCTCTATATACACTCAGTGTTCTCACTCTGTGCTCTGTATCTCACACCCACACCCTTGAGGTGCATGTCTGTTTATATAGTGCTAACACCTAGCAACAATACGAAGAATGTCACTGATGTACCGCACTACAAAGTCACGAAAAACATTCAGACATGGTTGCTCATACGAACAGGTTATGGCTCGTACGAATGAGTAAGTCATTCATACGACCATGCAATGTTCTTTGTTAACACAGTCACTCGTACGAGCATGCAATGACTCGTACGAGCATGTAATGTCTCGTACGAGCAAGCACCTTGCTTGTATGAACCACCTATCACTCGCACGAACAAACTAAACAACGTACCAAATCAAGATAGGAGGATATCTTGATTTGGTCAACATGACCAAACTTTACAGACACAACAAACAAAGACCATAAAATTACTGACGTAACTAAGAACAAGCAACAGACACAAAAGTGTATCAACACGAACTTGTTAATCAGTTTTGTACAAACATAATAGAAAACATATAGAAGTACCTGTAACAGCAGACAGGCCAACAGAGAATCTAGTCAGAGACGCAACCATGGAGTTCGACATACTTGTCAGGATGATCTAGTTCCTCCTTAAGGTGTCAGTTAATGATGGTGAAACCGATTCTAGGGTGGAATTCAGATGGTTATGGAGAGAGAGATAGATGTAGGATGATTTTGATGTTAATATGAGAGTCCAAATTATGTAACCTTTAACCTCTCTAGTTATCTCCATATATATACACCCAAAAGGAAACCTAGTTAGTTAATAAGGGTAATATGGTCCATCAACAATTACCATCTAATTATATAATAGATTTAATATATTTTGATCTAGATATAATATAAATGATTATATTGCTACAAGATTAAATATTACAATAATAATATATTTAATCTTACATTCTCCGACTTAGTCGAGTAATCATTAGCCTGATCAAGAGTTAACACTCATTTTTGCTTTAAACCAAGAACCATAGTAGAGAAATACAGCCGTTGAATCATCATTCGACTCAGGACCCGCATTAGTCATACTACAGCCTTCAATTTAAAATCAAATAATTATGATCAAAATACGCCCTTTAGCGTTTGATTTGTATTTATATTTGTCTATATGTCATTATACCGGCAGAAATATGATAGAGACATACAAAATGAAACTGGGAAAATTTTATTAATTAAAACATAAGTAAGTACAGTATGCTCTTAAATAAGGTCTTTAGTAAATCCGATATACGAAACATGTTCTTCGAAAACTTTAAGTGGGAGACCTTTGGAATCGGATCCGCAAGCATATTCTTAGTACTAATATATTCAATACAAAGATTATTTTCCTCAACTCGTTCGTGTACGAACAAATACTTTGTATTGAGATATAAACCAGCTCCAGTAGAACTGTTACTGTTCGAGAAACTAACGGCAGTTGAGTTATCAAAATAAAGCTTTAATGGTCTAGAAATGGAATTAACAATTTTGAGTCCAATGATCAGATTCCTAAGCAACATTTCATGACAGGTTGCATTATAAACAGCAATGTATTCTACCATCATTGTGGAAATTGTGGTTAACTGTTGTTTATGACTCTTCCATGAGATAGGTCCGCCTGCTAACATAAAGATATAGCCTGAAGTGGATTTCTTGTCATCTTTGCACTTAGCAAAGTCTGAATCAGAATAGCCTACCACTTCTAAATGATCACTTCTTCAATAAGTCAGTTTATAGTCTTTCGTCCCTAACAGATATCAAAATACTTTCTTAGCTATTTTCCAGTGATCTAGGCCAGAATTAGTTTGATAACGGCCTAGCATTCCAGCCATATAAGTAATATCTGGACAAGTACCAAATTGAGCATATATCAGGCTCCCGACTACTGACACATAACGTATCTAGCTCATTTGCTCCTTTTCAACCTCTGTTATCGGACATTGGAAAGAACCAAAACATCTTAACTACTGGAGCGACTGAGGGTTTACACTGTTGCATGTTGTAATGCGTAAGGACACGATCTATGTAGGCCTTTTGAGATAATCCTAAGATCCCTTTGTGTCTGTCTCGGTGAATTTTGATGCCAATCACATAAGAAGCATCTCCGAGATCCTTCATGTCGAAGTTATGCAAGAGTAACCGCTTCGACTCATGCAACATATCTAAACCATTATTTGCCAATAGAATATCATCTACGTAAAGGACAAGTATAGTAAAGTTGCTCCCACTCATCTTGTGGTAGGTGCATTGATCCACTTGATTCTTTGCAAAACCTTGTTTCTTCATGACTTCATCAAACTTAAAATACCATTGACGTGATGATTGTTTTAACCCGTAAACGGATTACTTCAACTTACAGACTAGATACTCTTGACCTTCAGGTTTAAAAGCCTTCAGTTTGTTTCATGTATACATCTTCGTCTAAGTCTCCGTTAAGGAAAGAGGTTTTAACGTCCATCTGATGCAGCTCGAAATCAAAATGAGCTACTAGGGCCATAATGATCCTTAATGAATCTTTATGATAGATAGGTGAAAACGTCTTGATAATCAATTCCCTCTTTCTGAGTGTAGCCCTTTGCAACCAATCTCGCTTTGTAGCGTTCAACGTTCCCATTCGGATCCATTTACATCCTACGGTTTGACACCGTTAGGTAATTCTACCAAATCACAAACGTTATTTTTCTTCATGGATTTAAGCTCATCATTCATTGCTTTATTCCATTCAGAAGACTAGTCACTACTAGTGGCTTCATTATAAAAAATAGGATCATTGAGCTTTCTGGCATCCATTTCAATCAGGTAGGTAACATAATCATCCCAATTAGTAGGCCTTCTGGACCTAGATGACCTCCTGAGTTGATTATTGGGTTCAGCGTTGCCTTGGTTTTGAGTGTTTGATGTGACTTCGTTATGAGGTATAATGGATTCTAATTGTGGAGGTAAATTTGGAGTTGGTGCAGTAGCTTCAGGTGCAGTTGTTGCATTGGGTACAAGAGAAGTAAACGGAGTAATGATAAGCGATGAATCCCCCCTCTGCGCTGGTGTCTTGTACTTCTTGCAATTCTTCATAAGGGTTGGTCGGTACTGCTCCCGCTGACCTTGAAATCCTCCAGGAACGCAACATGCTTGATTTCAACAATACGAGTGACATGGGAAGGACAATAGAAACGGTAACCCTTTGAGTGATCAGGATACCCAATAAAGAAGCAAGTAACTGTTTTACGGTCAAGATTCCTTAGGAAAGGATGGTAAAGTTTAGCTTCAGCAATGCAGCCCCATACTTTCATATATTTAAGACTCAGATTCCTTCTTATCCAAAGTTCATAAGGAGTTTTAGGGACAGACTTAAAAGGAACTCTATTGAGTATATGAACAACTACTTTTAACGCTTTAGTCTAGAGCAATAATGGTAAATTAGTGTGGGCTAACATACTGAGCACCATGTTCATAAGGGTACGGTTTCTTCGTTCAGCGACACTGTTCTGCTGAGGTGTACCAGGCATGATGTATTGGCTTACAATCCCCTGGCCCTTACAAAACTCATAAAATGGACCAGGATCTTGACTTACATCAGTGTGTCTTCCATAATGTTTACCGCCTCTATCTGATCTCATAACTTTAATTTGACAATCTAGTTAAAGACGCAGCCATGGAGTTCGACATACTTGTCAGGATGATCTGGTTCCTCCTTAAGGTGTAAGTTAATGATGGTGAAACCGAATTCTAGGGTGGAATTCGGATGGTTATGGAGAGAGAGATGTAGGATGATTTTGATGTTAATATGAGAGTCCAAATTGTGTAACCTTTAACCTCTCTAGGTATCTTCTTATATATACACCCAAGAAGAAACCTAATTAGTTAATAAGGGTAATATGGTCTATCAACAATTATGAACTAATTATATAATAGGGTTAATATATTTTGATCTAGATATAATATAAATGATTTTTTGGCTATAAGATTAATTATTACAATAATAATATATTTAATCTTACAGAATATGCCTATATTCGTATTCATTCAGTTCATTTACAAGCCTAAATATTCATATAAAATAAATGGGCCGTCTGGTTAGGTAGAGTTTTATACTTTTCTTAAAAGAAATGATTTATTTGACATTTGTGAAAGAAAACAAATGATACTCTCGTTGTTGGTGTTAAAGTTTGTAGTGAAACATTATATAAATATTATTGTGTTAACTGGTAAAGTATAACTTTTAATATATTAAATGGTTGGTGTGTAGTTTAATGTATTTTGGAAAACCGTCAACATGTTTAATTTATTTAGGGTTATCGGATTTTAATAATTCTAAGTTTCGTCTATTAGCTGATAATAATTCCAACTTAAAAATTGCCTCCAACTATCCTAACTTGTAAGAATTTAGCCTACATCAATCCTTTTCTAAATGAAGTCTAACCCAGTTAGTTATATGTTGATGTGGCAGCTTATGTGGCATATACCTTAATGATTTGCTAAGATGGCTACTTATGTGGCACCATCACCACATCCACCTTCACCACCACCACCTTCAGCCACCGCCACCACCATCCATCACCACCACCCACCACCTTCAGCCACCACCAACAGCCACCAGCACCACCGCCATTGTTTTTATCAAATTATTAGGTTTGAATCTTAGAAGATCGAGAAAAAGAAGTAATCAAAGGAATGTAAGCCTTTTTCTTACCCTTACACAAAAGATACCCAATTTCTCTTTGAAATTTTTAGGTTGAATTAACTTACCACACTTCCTTGTGCACGAAATTAGATGAGCAATCTTCATATGGGTGATGATTCCATCTATAGATAGGTAATGTTTTATTCATTTTCCCTGGTTGATCGACGATCCATGCGCACACACACACGATTCATTGTCTGTTTTTTTTGGTAACAGAGCATGAACTCACCCATGATTTTATGGTCATTAATCCAATTTAATCTCTCATGTCTACAAGATATGTATTTCAAACCCAAAGTTACAAAATAATTCTTAACCCTTTTATAAGCTTAAATGATTTCTAATTTCAAAAAAGAAATATATTAGTGGCATGTAGGGACTCAAGTGGTTTGGAACAGAGCATGATCTCACCCATGATTCATTGATTTTTAGGGACTCAAGTGGTGGTGGTAGATGGTGGTAGTAGTGGGTGGTGGCGGTAAATGGTGGTGGTGGGTGGGGTGGTTGAAGGTAGCGGTGGCTCAAGATGGTGGTGGGTGGTGGGGGTGGATGTGGTGGTTGAAGGTGACAGTGGCTGAAGATGGTGGTGGGTGGTGGAGGTGTGGATGTGGTGATGGTGCCACATGTTGAGACTGTTGTAGGGAATTTTTTAAGTTGAGATTATTATCAGACAATAGGCGAAACTTATAATTATTAAAATCCTATAACCCATTTATTTAAAGTATAACTTTTAATATAATAAATGGTTGGTGTATAGTTTAATGTATTTTGCAAAACCGTCAACATGTTTAATTTATTTGACGCGTTTTGTATTTAGATAATACTTTGTTTAATATATTATGTGTTATAATAAATACGAAGGAAAGACTCAGTTACTAGTATACAAGGCAACACTAATAAACAATAGACGAAACTTATAATTATTAAAATCCAATAACCCATACCAATTTTGATTGAACAACATTGGTATCAGTATTGGTATTATCGGAAGCGGTATTTGCTTTTATGGTTTATGATTGATGAAATACATGTTAATATTCTTTTGAGCATATTACGACTTTAGTTTTCTTGACAATTCGTCATAATTTGTTGGAAACGAGGTTGTATTCAAGATCATATATTTTTTTGGTACTATAAGTTATACAAGTGCTAGTACCGTTTTTGACCGAACAACATTGGCACCAGTATCAGTATTATTGCATCATTATTGTTTTTATGATTTTTAATTGAAGGAAATGCATGTCGATATTCTTTTAGTGTCACATTCGTATTTTCAACCAAACCTCGGTGGGCCCGAGTGGGGAGTAATGTGACGTAAGTTGATGTTATCATAGTCAATTAACACAGCACAGCGGAAGTCTTGGAGTTTAAAATACTATTACAAACCAAAATGTCCAAAATTCGAAAATCGGCTTGTAATGAAAGATCCACAGGTGGATCGTAAAATATACAAAAGATGTACAACAGACTTTAGGTAAATCTAAGGATTTGCAAGATCCTCTTAAATCTCTACTAAGCGGCTTCTAGCCTATTTCGTATTGTACCTGCAACTTAGTCTTTTGAAAATACGTCAGCTTTCGCTGGTAGATACAACTAACTGACTCATTTTAAAAAAAATTAAAATTGATGTAAGTACACGGGCATGAAAAATCTTTTATAACTTGGGAAAATTAAGCTTTTAACCTTATATTCAGATTCCCATGTGTGCATATACATATGGGGCCTAGTACAGAGACCCAGACATGATTAACTAACACACCACTTAAGAACCCACGAAGGAGTTATCCCTAACTTATGGGTTAAAATATTTTAGCATTTGCATCTGTCATGTGTATGCCTACACACCGTGCTTTGGTCATGGCCATTAGTAACTTAAATGAGCCGAGGATATCCAGGACATGGTCGTTAACCCCCAATGTTTAAGTTATCAAACAAAACTAATCAAAACGGAATGTGCGGATTTACTAGCCATAATCCGGCATTCGATGACTCTTATGGTCAGTGTATATAATACACTTTGTGCCATATAAGTAATGTCTCCACAACTTAAGTGCAAATACAACATCACCCAATTCCAAATCATGGGTGGTGCAATTCCTTTCGTGCACCTTTAATTGTCGTGATGCATAAGCAATTACTTTGCCTTTTTTCATTAGCACACAGCCCATGCCAGTGTGCGAAGCATCACAATAGACTACAAAATCCTCAATACCCAGGTAGAGATAACACAGGAGCATTGCTCAACTTGTGTTTAAGAATCTCAAAAGATTCTTGTTGCTTTGGACCCCAATTATACTTAACATTCTTACGGGTCAAGGTAGTTAAAAGATTGGCTATTCTTGAAAAGTTCTCAATGAACCTTCTGTAATAACCAGCCAGTCCTAGGAAACTACGTATCTCTGTTGGGGTTTTGGGTACTTCCCAATTTATTATGGCCTCAAATTTGGCAGGGTCCACTTGGATACCATGCTCACTTACCATGTGTCCAAGAAATTGGACCTCTCTGAGCTAAACTCACACTTAGAGAATTTAGCATAAAGCTTTTCTTGCCCTAGGAGTTTTAAGATGCACCTAAGATGTTTCTCATGATCAACTTGATTACGAGAGTAGATAAGTATGTCGTCTATAAAGACAATGACAAACTTATCCAAATATGGCTTGCAGACTCCATTCATGAGATCCAAGAATGCTGCTGGTGCATTTGTGAGCCCAAAAGGCATCACCAAAAATTCAAAGTGACCATAACGGGTCCTGAAGGCTATTTTGGGAACATCCTCGTTCCTAACCTTCAATTGATGATATCCGGATCTCAAATAGATCACATAAGCTATATATAAAATTAATCATAGCCCGAAAGGGAAATACATCACTAATGGATTGTTTAATCACCGCACTGGTGATATTAGCCAGGATCAAAATATATCACATAGGCTATATATAAAATTAATCATAGCCCGAAAGGGCAATACATCACTAATGGATGTTTAATCACCGCACTGGTGATATTAGCTGGGATCAAAATAGATCACATGGCCTATATATAAAATTAATCATAGCCCGAAAGGCAATACATCACTAATGGATATTTAATCACCGCACTGGTGATATTAGCCGGGATCAAAATGGATCACATAGGTAAAATTAATCATATCCCGAAAGGGCAATACATCACTAATGGATGTTGAGTCACCGCACTGGTGATATTAGCCGGGATCAGAATAGATCACATAGGCTATATAGGGTTAGGACATAGTCCATTACCTTGAAGGCTAGTGTGATTCCTCAAGTTACACTACCATGAGTATGAACATTACTTGAATGTTAACATAAGAGGACCTTAATGGTTGATTAATAGTCCCGGTCGCATTGACCTTAATGACTTGCAACAGGTGCCACTCCTGGTAGGATGTCAATCCTAAACTCCACTTGCCTATCTAGAGGTAGATCCAGTAGTTCTTCAGGGAAAACATCGGAATATTCTGAAATGACTTAAAAGTCTTCAATCTTTGGTTTTGGCTCGTTAATAGATACTTGTGCCATATAAATGACACAACCTTTCCCTAGACACTTGGATGCCTTAAATAACGACACTTTGTCGGGCAATCCATAGTGTGAATCTCCAAGAATGGTGAGCTTTTCACCAGATGGGGCTTTAACTTCGATGAGTTTCTTATCACAGGCAATGCGGGCTTGGTTATGGGATAACCAATCCATACCTAAGACTACATCGAAACCCGCAATTTCATTGGCAGAAGAGAACTAGGAATTGAATGATTCTTAATGGATATAAAACATCCATCAAGAATGGAAGATGTTGTTTCTAAGGTTCCATAAGCAAGTTCTACCTCATAAGTTATGTCTAGGGTTCTTATGGGTAAGTTTAATAGTTTACTAAATTTATGGTCTACAAAAGACTTATCTGCACCCAAATAAAAAAGAACTCACGTCATTGATGAGTAATGTACCTGTTATGACGTTGTTATCATTAATAGCATCTCTAGCATTCATCTGAAAACACGAGCATTTTCTTTCTTGGCCTCTCCAGGCTTTGCATTGTAACTCTTAGGATTCTTGGGGCAGTTAGTCTTAATATGCCCTTTTTTATTACAGCCGTAGCAGACGGCATCCGTAAGATCCTTACATTCTAGGGTCTTATGCCCCTATTTCTTGTAGATACCATAGGGTTTAGCCTGTGGGTCGGAGTTGCACTGTCCCTAGTGCCTGCGGTTGAAAGTTATACATATCGGCTTCTCGCCCGACCTATCTTGGTTCCTTTTGAATACGAATATCCCCTTATTCATCTTAGTATATCTTTGGGAGTTACCATCCTCTCTCTTCCTTTTCCCGTCAGTCTCAAACTTGACTGACTTTTGTCTCACCAGATCTAAGGTGAGAGAGAGATAGGTCAACAACAGACCTATAAGTAGTAGGCTGAGCAGCCTTCACCATGCCTTTAATCTCAGGCGCTAACCCATTTATAAAACGTGCAATGCGTTTGGTTTCAGGTGAAATTAGATAAGATACTAATCTGGATAAAGAATTAAAGTCGGTAACATACTTCTGACAATCCAGATTTTTCATTGTAAGAGTCAGAAAATTTGACTCTATCTTCTCCACCTCATGAGGTCGGCTGTATGTTTTCTTTACAAGGTCCGCAAACTTGGTCCATCCCAAGTTATACAGGTGTACCTTACCTATTGACTGGACCATGGCCTTCCACCATATCAGAGCATCGCCCTTAAAGGATTGGGATAAAAACTTCACCACATCCTTATCAGCATAACCGCTGATATCTACAATAGTTTCCATTTCATTGAGCCATCTCAAGGCTTCTATAGCCCCTTTTTCTCCATTAAAATCTCTGGGCTTGCAGGAGACAAAGTATTTATAGGTACATCCGTCTTTGGAAGAACGGGACCTATCATGAAACTCTAGTTTCTTTGGTTCACTCTTCGCATTCGATGAGTGAACATAGTTCTCCTTTCGAGCTGAAGATGGTGGAATAGATAAAGGTCTAGAGCGAGTAGCGCTCGATTCCTTATATTTTTTCATTGCCTTTTCCATGGCCTTTCCAACAGCTGCATCAATGCGAGCTTGGAAATCATCAGCATTGATGGCTATGTTTTCAGAATTGTCTGTATTATTATCACGGCGACTACTTTGTGCCTCATTTGAATTAGCCATCTCTGATGTTTAGGTACTAAATACCAAATTAAACATATATTAGCCATGGCATTATTAACGATATAGGCTATAAAGTTGGATATATAGATCCATTGCCTATTTGAACCAGTGTATATAGAGTCACAACTGTCAGGCTTAATATTTTAAATAAATATTCTTTGAGATATTTAGGTATAATTGGCCTAGGTCTCAAAGAGACCATCAAAGGCTTTCTAAATTTGGACGTAGTCCATATAATTGGACAGTGGATCATAATGTCACAATTGTCATTGTCATATTTGACAATATAATATGGCTCGTAGGCCAATTTAATTAACATTATTTAAGATGTTAAGATAGATAATCATCGCACTGATGATATTAGTCATGATCTCATTGATCATATTAACTATGATGCTTGAGTATAACTCACCACCTTGGACAGGGAACCATAAGGTTACAGCTGTCATTGTCTTAATTGACAATATAATATTGCCCGTAGGAAAATTATCACTAATGGATGTTAAATGATAGCCCGTAGGCATTTCATCACTAATGGATGTTAAATAATAGCCCGTAGGCACTTCATCACTAATGGATGTTAAATAATAGCCCGTTGGCACTTCATCACTAATGGATGTTAAATCATAGCCCGTAGGCACTTCATCACTAATGGATGTTAATCATAGCCTGTAGGCACTTCATCACTAATGGATGTTAAATTATTTATCATCGCATTGATGATATTAGCCGGTATCAAATTTGATCACATAGGCTATAAGGTTAGGACGTAGTCCATTCACTTAGATGACTAGTGTGGTTCCTCAAGTCACACTGCCAGGAGTATTAACATTGCTTGAATGTTAACATAGAATTATCTTAACGGTTGATTAATAATAGTCACGGTAGCATTGACCTTAACGTCTTGGAGGCTTGAACATAGTTCACCACCTCTGGATAGAAGGATTAATCTTCCTTAACTATCATGATAGAAGGCTATTCATCCTTAACTATCTTTTATAAAATGGCCAATTAATATGGACTCTGCCATTTGGCTAATCAAAACCATTAAGAAGATCTTTAGAATTATATAGCGGATCATAAATTTCGAGTTAAAATCGAGACGAACGCTTGAAGATGATGTAACGATTACATATGTATATAATTCCAAATATTTCTTTAAATAACAATAGAAAACTACAATACTTGAAATAAATTGAACTGATTGTCCTTGCAAGGACTAAATGAAACAACGTGTCCATGTAGGGACTAAAGAAATAACATGTCCACGTAGGGACTAATGAAATAACTATGTCCACGTAGGGACTAAAGGAAAGGTTACAAAACTTAAAAATAGAAGAAACTTCATTCGTCCTTCTTTCCTTTGACTAACTTGGAAAGTTTCTTGAAGAACTTATTTGTCTTCTTCTCCGTCTTTCAGCCTGTTGTTGCATTTCCTTCATACGCTCCAAAGCCTCATTAATGGCTCCAAGAGGTGGCGGAGGCTGTGGTTGTGGTTGAGGCACAACAGGATACTGGTACCCATAACTTGGGTATCCAGTAGATGGATAAGTAGGTGGGAAGGGAGATGGGTAAAGTGCATTATGCATGACCGCTTGCATATATTGGTCATGTGACAGTGCCTGATAATTTATGTTCGTTAGCGTAGTTAGGTTAAAGGGATTATACTCAGACGTATCTGGGTATGTAGGAATAGGTTATTAAAACCCAATGGTGGTGGTTGAACCACAGGTGGTGGTGTTGGTTCCACCACAGGAGAAGTATTTGAGGGTCCAACATTTTCGGGTCCTCAGGAATGGTAGGGTAGGTTTTGGGCAATGGTGGTAGCGAACCCGACCGTTGTCCCACACGTACTGACATACGTGCTCCATGTTTCCTCCTTGGTGGCTCAGGTAGTGGCTGAATTTGCTCCACTGGTTCCATTTGGACGTCTTCCTGTGTAGGAGGCTGTGTTGGAGAGTGGTACGAAGGAGTGTTAACAAAAGTGAATTGACTCCAATATTGGTCCCCTTCATTTGGACCTTGATAAGGTGATCCTGCATAAGAGTTAGAACCGCTAGAGATTTCAATGGGGGTGTCCATGCGATCCTGACGATGGCATCTTTGGGTCGGAGTCCTCGTCCATAGGATTTGGTTGATCCAACTGATTCTGATCAGCTAGAGGTGGGTTAAAATAAAGATTTGGGTTAAACTCTTCATGTATGAATGTGAGTGGGAATGATGGAATGGTAGGAGTGGTGTGAATGATGGGAGTGGTGAGAATGGTGTGAATGGTATGAATTTGGGAATGTGGGGGCGAGTATTTATGAGAGACAAAGTGTCTCGCTGGCTGCCAAGAAGATGAATCTCCCGAATCTTTGTAGGAATTTGAGTTGTGAGGTTGTGAAGAGATGCGCCCCGATGGTCCTCCCCTCATTGGACCTTTTCCTCTTCCATCCTGCATAAGAGTTAGAACCGCTAGAGATATCAATGGGGTGTCCATGCGATCCTGGCGATGGCATCTTCGGGTCGGAGTCCTCGTCCATAGGATTTGGTTGATCCAACTAATTTTGATCAGCTAGAGGTGGGTTAAAATAAAGATCTGGGTTAAACTCTTCATGATATGAATGAGAGTGGGAATGATGGGAATGGTAGGAGTGGTGTGAATGATGGGAGTGGTGAGAATGGTAAGAATTTGGGAATGTTGGGGTGAGTAGTTATGAGACAAAGTGTCTCGCTGGTTGCCAAGAAGATGAATCTCCCGAATCTTGGTAGGAATTGAAGTTGTGAGGTTGTGAAGGGATGCGCGCCCGATGGTCCTCCCCTCATTGGACCTTTTCCTCTTCCACTTTGTCCTGTAATTCTTGGCGGCATTTTTCTGTTAAAAATCAAGTCAAAAACAATAATAATAACTTAATAATGAGATGAGTAATCCTAGGTCAATGCCTAGACTCGGAAGTCTAAGGAATGTGCTATTGTGTATGTTTGAGATTAAACACCAAAGGCTAGTGTTTAATTCTCTCAAACATTGGCTATGATACCAACCTGTCACACCACGTATTTCCAACCAAACCTCGGTGGGCTCGAGTGGGGAGTAATGTGATGTAAGTTGATGTTATCATAGTCAATTAACACAGCACAGCGGAAGTCTTGGAGTTTAAAATACTATTAAAAACAAAAATGTCCAAAATTCGAAAATAATATACAGACGGCTTGTAATGAAAGATCCACAGGCGGATTGTAAAATATACAAAAGATGTACAACAGACTTTAGGTAGATCTAAGGATTTGCAAGATCCTCTTAAATCTCTACCAAGCAGGTTCCAACCTATTTCGTATTGTACCTGCAACTTAGTCTTTTGAAAATACGTCAACTTTCGCTGGTAAATACAATTACCTGACTCGTTTTAAAAACATTTCAAAGTTGATTTAAGTACACAGGGCACGGAAAATCTTTTATAACTTGGCAAAGTTAAGCTTTTAACCTTGTATACAGATTCACATGTTTGTCAAAACATATGGGGCCTAGTACAGAGACCGGACATGATTAACTGACACACCACTTATGAACCCACGAAGGAGTTATCCCCAACTTGTGGGTAAAAATATTTTAGCATTCGCATCTATAATGTGTATGCCTACACCCCGTGCTTTGGTCGTGGCCATTAGTAACTTAAATGAGCCGAGGATATCCAGGACACGGTCGTTAACCCCCAATGTTTAAGTTATCAAACAAAACTGATCAAAACGGAATATGCGGATTTACTAGCCACAATCCGGCATTCGATTGATCCCCTTTCCGATTTAGCGGTAATAATTTACCGTAACCCAAGCCCGTATAGGGAAAATAAGTCAAGAGTATTTACCTGGGCTAGCACTTGACTTTTAAATTGCAAGTTTATATTAACTCATCCGTTTAATCAATAAATAAGTGCAGATAGCATTTACTGGAAGGCTTCTAGTCTGGAATGATGGCATAAGCTAACCAATTAGAATGATAACGGTCTTATTTAAGTCATAGACTTAGACCACTTAGCTTTAAAGGATCAAAGCTAGATTAAGCGATGACCAGATAGAATGTAGTTTAAACCCCAAAAGTATTTGAGACTTGTATGTCATGCGTAAAGAATTAACATTCTGGAATTTGAGATTAAAATGATAAGGTTAAACCCGTTTTGGTTAATTTTCGTAAACTAGTTACATATACTTCACCGTACGCATAAGCGATATCGAGTAACCGGATGAGTCATGAACAAGTTCTATATGTCATTATACTTTAAAATATTGTAATATCAGTAGGATATCAACTTATATGTCCGTTGATGTTTTAAAATGAAACTACGCCTTATAAGGCATTTTGACCCTTATGTGTCATATAAAAGGAACTTGCATGTATTCTGATGTTATGATCATAAACATTCTGGAAAATACTTAATTTGTGATATATTATCAGTAAGAAGTCACACATAAGTGTGGTTTATGGTTTAGGACCAAACTACGCACCGAAAGGGCATTTTGAACTTTTAAAAACATAATTTACGATATTATATTAAAACTTAGTTTATGATCAGAATATTAACATCATAATATGTTAATTATATTAACATATCAATAGGCATTCCATTTGCAAGAAAAGAGCAGAGATGGAAAAGAGAAGTTTAGAACTCAAAGGGATGCTCCTAGATGACTAGGAACTTCCAAGAGTGTATTAGAGAGAAGAAAAGGGAATGAGCAAAGAATAGAGTGAGCTTGATGGTCTATTTATAGTGCAAGAGGGTGTGTAAGGATGAAGCCAGGTGTTAGAGATGTTGTAGGATCATCACAAGTGTCTAATTAGGTGTCAAGAGCTGAAAAGTGTGCTAATTTGCAGGAGAGGTGGCATCTTGACAAAAATTTAGGGTTATTTAGCCCCTCAAAAATAGTTTTATGAATTGCCATGAATAGTCCCTTGACTTATATTCAATGGCATAATGACACAACTTAGTCCTTTTCATTCAACACGTGTTGTGTTAAAGAAGAGTGTGAATAGCCGAACGTTAACGAGTGTCACACAAGGTGCTTTTGTGACTTATTTGTAGTTACTAGCTTAGAATACGATAAATACGGATCTTCATGGTTTTAAAGGATAATTTACCTAAATTAGTAAAGTTAAAGGTTCGGTGATAGCGTGAAATACTCGAGCATGGTGAATCAAAGATATCACTTCAACCGGAAGTCGTTCGGGCCATAAGATGGCTTGGTTATGCAAGAAAACAAAATAATAAAATCTAGGGGCCTTCGGGTTATTAGTTGAAAGTTAAAATAATGAAAAAGAGGAGTTCTAGAGGCCCCTGTAGGCTACGGTCATCAGACCGTAGCTTAGGTTAGTTTTAAATCAAACCAGTGAGCCTGGACCGTAGCTTATGGTCTTAGACCGTAAGCTACGGTTAGGTTTAAAAATCTTTTTTTAGACACGTTTGAGGAGTTGAGTGGCTAACTTATTTGAGGCATCATCCAAGGGTACTTACACGTGTCGGTATAATACAGGACGTGAATTTTATGAGGTTTTACAATTGGCGATACCGTGACGAATCGAACAAATTGTGACAGAATTCCCGCTGCACAATGCAATGAATAACACTAGTTATTAATTAATAGTAAATCAATTTGTACCAGTAAAAAACTTGGTGCAAACAGATATTTAAAAAGTTGATCAACTCATAATAGAGTACGGCCGGTTCGTCTCTTTGTATGGAATAAATGGGTCCCCAAAAAAGTGGGGATTGTGGCTTGGAGAGCTGAAAAAGAAAGGGTACCGACTCGAAGCGCTTTGTCGAGACGAAGGATTAATGTTCCCAATTTAATGTGTCTGTTTTGCGGAGAACACGAGAAAACTTACGACCACATATTTGTTGTGTCACTTTGCCCAGGTCATTTGGCAGAATGTCCCAATGTTGTGTAAAATACCACCCATTATTGCATTTGAGATCAAGGATCTCTTGGAGCTGCATGGTTTTAGTTCGGGGTCTAGAAAGAAGAAAAAGTCTCTAAATGCTATACTCCTGGTTACGATATGGTGTATCTGAAAGAAGCGCAAACATTCAGCTGGCAGCTACGAAAGTATTGGACGAAGTGAAGTCTCTTGCCTTCCTCTGGGTGAAGAACCATTCGAAAGAGGCCTCAATTACTTCGGAGGAGTGGAGCAGGTTCAATATTTTTGGTTAAATGTAAGTTGTGATGTATCTATTTGGTGTTGCTTGTGCTGGGATGTATATAACTTTGGTTTCTAGCGCGTTGCTAGTATGTTTAATAATTTTTTTGTCAGCAAATCTTAAATACATCATAGTAACGTCATTGTTTTGGTGCAAATAAATATTTAAAAAGTTGATCAACTCCTAATCTTAAATGCATTATAGTGACGTCATTTGTATGCATTGAAATTGTTGTTCTTAAATTCAGTTATTCTTTTACATTTAAAAGTAAACATTTTCATAGTTATCCATTGTAATTTACGGAACAACTAGTTTGACGTATTTTAGAAGCTAAATAAAACAAAACGTTTGACAAAATTGTTGGGTTGACTTTCGATATAGGGGATAGAATCCATCTGCTCTTTCTCTCTCCATTTTTCTTCCCCACTAACGCGAGCTGGACGGCGGCGGGCGCGGGAGGAAGAAAGCTAAGAGAAGACGCTCTTCTCTTAGGTCCTTTTTTTCATTGCAGGAAAGCGCTCTCTTTTTGTCATCCCTGTAGCTTTCCTTTCCAGATTATTTATTGAACGCATGGCGTAGCTAGGACCCTTCAAATCATGTTTGAGCCTATGTTCAAACCAAACAAACCCACCTCCTATTTGAGTCAGGCTGGAAAGAATGCCCGCCAAGTTCAGATAAGGGAATGCTTCCCCCAACCATTCAAGGAAAGGCTCGACGAAGGGAGGGAGATGCGGCGGGGGAAGGAAAAGGCTTTCGGAGATCGAGATTTTATTTATTTTTCATCGAAAACGAATTAGTTTTGGGATATTGTATTGTATAACCTTACAATAACAGGGTGGTCTACAGCAGCATCTTAATGGGTTTATTTTTCTTGTATTTTTTTTCCTTTTTTTTGTCTGTTTAGTGTCTTTTATTTTTTATTTTATTTTTACTCTTTAACGTTTACTATTAACATTTAATTCTTTATCTTTTTAAAAACTTTGTAATTTTTTATGTACATATCGATATAAATTTTAGTTAATTTAGGTTTCGTCGTTTCTTTTTCAAAATGAGTATGCTTTACCCTTTAACATTTAGTTTTGGCACTTATAACCCCTTAGTTTTGTAAAATTTTTTTATTTTTTATGTATGTGTCGGTATAAATTCCAGTTGATTTAGGTTTCAATGTAATTTATTTTTGGAAATGAGTAGACTCAGATATAATACGTTTTTATGCTTATTTTTATGTACTTTTTTAGGTTGTGTATGTTTTGATATAATTTTTTTTCTAAAATGAGTCGGGTATAATATAATACGTTTTGTTAGATGATATAAATTCGAGTTATTTTAAGTTTCAACGCCACCATAACATGCCATATCATTATTTAACGAAAAAAATATAATTTTCTTACGTACTTATTTTGATATACATGCCAGTATAAATTCAAGTTGGTTAGCGTTTCAACGTAAATATCTTTCACGAATAAGTTAGGTCAAATATAATACATTTTCGTTCTTATTTTTTATATGTGTTTTCAGTTGATCTACGTTTTAACGTAACATTTGTTCAAAAATGAGTCAACTCAAATGTAATACGTTTTTATTAGGCGATATAAGTTCGAGTTACTTTATGTTTCGACGCAGCCACAATGCGAGGGCAGCTGCCCGTTGGTCACTTTTTTTAGTTTTTTTTATTTGTCTTTTACTAACTTTTTGTTTATTTTAACATTTACCCTTCAACATTTAGTATTGGCACTTACAACCCTTCAACTTTTTAAAACTTTATAATCATTTTTACATGCTTATATTTATGTACGTGTCAGTATAAATTCAAGTTGACTACATTTTTTTTTCGTCTTTTAGTAAGTTTTTGTTAAAGCCTTTACCCTTCAACATTTAGTATTGATAGTTACAACCCTTCAACTTTCTAAAAAATTTATAATGATTTTAGGTGCTTATATTTAAGTACGTGTCGTATAAATTCAAGTTGATTACGTTTATTTGGAAATAGGTAGATTCAAATATAATATACTTTTTTTCTTTTTGGTGTATTTTCAGTTGATCTACTTTTGCCATAAATTTAGTTTTACAAATTCGACTTACTTTAAGTTTCGGCTCAACGCAATGTGCGGTGCCATTTTAACTTAAAAACATATTTTTTTACTTATTTTTATGTACGTGTCGGTATAAGGTAAGGTTGATGTACGATGTAAATTTCTTTCGCAAATAAGTCGGGCCATATATATTACGTTTTCGTGCTTATTCTTATATATATCTTTAGTTTATTTACGTTTTGATGTAACTTTTATTTAGAAACGATTTAAATCTTTACTGCATAAATTCAAGTAACTTTACATTTGAACCCGCCGCATCAATTAACTAGTTCTACACATTGTTCATAGAACTATGTGGTTGTGTGTCATATCATATGGGATCGGGTAAAAACATATTTGGATGTATCCATATCACTTAATGTTTATTCTATTCTATTCTATATAACAACAAAAGCCATGACAATGAATAGTGTTTTTTTGTCATTGGTTAATATGGGTGGCGGGAAATAGCGCCAGACAGTTATATAACAACAAAAGCCATGGCAGGGAATAGTGTTTCCCTGCCATTGGCTAATATGGGCGGTGGGAAATAGTGTCAGGCAGCTGCCTTGCACTTTCCATTGGTCCTGCTAAATTATGATTTTGCCCATTTAAATTTACCGTTTTACCATTGGTTTTGTTTTTTTCCCCTCCCAGCTAAATTACAATTCTGCCCTTATTTTAAATTTGCAGTTTTGCCACGTTTTTTTCCTATCAAATTACAATTTTGCCCAGTGCAAAATAATAGTCATGCAATCGTTTTAGTTTATCTTTTTTTGACAAAACCATGGTAGTGTTTTGTTTTAACTGGTTGACTCAGTGTAACTTTTATTCGTGCCAGACGGCTGCCAGACGCACGCTCGTTTGTCCTAAAAAATTACATATGTTTTCATATATAGTTTGTATAATAAGTTGAGTCGTTTTATGTCATATTATTATTGGTTTTGTATATTATCATGTTTTGTGTGCTTTGTAGGGTCTAGGAAGTGAAAACAAGCTTAAACATTAAAGAGACGAGCACACAAGAGAAGGTTTGGGTTTAGTGAAGGATTCTCATGAAATGAAAATGAATATTTGAGAAGATGAGAAGATAGAGAATTGAATTGCGAATCCGTAGGCGAAAAGCGTGAAGAAAACGGAGTTGAAACGAGAAAGTTATAAACGAAACCGTATTCTTAGTACGCGAGTTGCTCACCACCCACGACCACCAGAGCATAGGAGGTCGTGGGACGCGACGTGAAGCCCTGGTCAGCGCGTAAAAGTCCATAATTAAGCCTTATTTAAGCCTATAATTAACCCTAATCAATCCTAAACAACCATAGACGAATCTACATCAACTTTGACGAGAATTCTAAAGCTTTTGGAGCGTTTTCGAAGGAGAAGAAGCATGGTTGAAGGATTGGAAGTGCTAGGATCATTCGGCTCGTGGTTTTGTAAGACCCATCTCTTAAAACATAACTTTTACAAAATTTATGCATTAATATAAGCATAACGAAAAAACATAATGATTCAAAATTGTAGATTTAATTTGATCTTCACAATTAATCCAAAATATTTTAAAATATACACTTAGTTCAATTTGATAACGATTTAATCGAAACACGGAAGCTTCGTCTTTGATCGTGTTCGGTTCTTTGTAGAGCCTGATCATCATCCAAGGGTGCTAGCAAATACCTTAAACTGGAAATTTACAAATTAGTTAGTAATGTACTGGATAAGAGTTAACACCACATAACTAATTTAACAAAATTCATCAAGAAAATTTGGACCATTTAGGTAGCATTGCGACGACACTTTGCCGCGTCGGCGACGCCTCTTTTAATGTCACGTCGCCGTAGGCAGTAACTTAAGGCATCAGAATACCAAGCTGCGTCGGACAGCCAAACATGGCATCAGTGACGCTATCTACTGCAACAGTTTTGTTGCTATGTTATTTAACTTGTCCGTTGGACCTGTTTCAAGTTCCGAACATTTAAAACACGACTTGGGACTTACAAAGACACATTCGTAAAACACTAATTCCTGTTTTCATTTAGTAGTTGCCACCCGTAAGCTACGGCTGGCCATCGTAGCTTAAGGAGGGCTGTCGCAAGTATTTCCATTTTGCCGTTTTTGTTACGAAACTTCCGTAACTTGTTACATTTTCGTCCATTTCCTATGAAACTTGTTTCTAAATGTCCGTAAAATGTTTTCTTACATATTTAACCCGAAATCCTAATCCTGTATTCTTAATTCTTATGAATTACGCATCCATTCCTGGTTTATGTTTATATTTATTTTGACTCATTAAGAGATTTAAGCACTTAAGCTTAAATCTCACTTCCTCTTTTCTTACTTCTCATTTCCACTCTAGATTTCTATTTATTCTCACCACAACTATATATTTATGGTGGATTTGTTACAGAAAATGATATATTTCAAATTTCTACCCTTCGGTTGAACAATAGACGAAAAAGACCCGCTATGAGGCATTAAACCAAAACGGCTTATACTATTTGCTTTTACACTACCGAAAGAATATACTTACTTATAAAAATTATTTTAAACTACCCTCAAGGGTCGTTTGGTTGATTTGTCATTCGAGAGCGTTTTGGTCAACTTTAGTCCTTTTTACGACGAAGGACTTTTAGAAGCATATTTTGACCAAGTGGACACTTTTAACCCACGTTCTATTAAAATTTCATTATGTTCCTAAGAACATAATATCTAGAATTTAAATTATTAGATATACCTCCCTTTAGGTAATCCAATGTTCATCTAAGACTCGTTTAACTCTTATCGGACCTTAAGTCCTAATTGAGAATTTGACCCATTACACGTATCTGGCTCGGGTCATAGCATTGACCCGTTTTAATACCTTGCTCTATTAGTTGCTATTTAATAGCGATGCAAGTCATACTCTATTCTTCCTATAAGAATAAATCTCAACAAGCGACATTAGTCATCATTGTTAAATGGTGATAACATCACCATTTGACCCGTTTGGCCTAAATGACCATTTATCGTTAAGAGATGGGATTTATTTGCCATCTCACCCATTTAGCCCATTTCGTTTTACACTGTGTAATCATATTACTTAAAAATCGTTTCTTAATTCGCTTGACCTACTATGACTTACGCCATATGGTGTCTTTTTCAAAACTCTATATTTACCCGTCAACTCATGACCGGATTACCATTTTACCCCTTATTACCCATTATGGTTTACACCATAAGGTAATGTTTCAAAACTCCTTATTTATTCGTCATTACATGACTAATTTACCGTTTTACCCTTTTTTACCATCAATCATGGTTTCTTACCATTTTCACTTGTTCCGACCCAAATCACTTCGCATCGGAACATCATATTTCATATGCTTACCATTTTCACTTTTCCACGCGTATTCGATCAGTTTGACCAGCTTCTCTCCAAGCTTCCACCTAGCTTGTCAAGCGTTAAACTACCTTTTATCATTTCGCAAGATGGTTAGATTAGTCATTATTTATCAAGACTATCCCACCTTACGGACTTTATATCAAAATTACCATTTGATCCTATTATAGGCCAGTTTGACTTTTAAAAGTCAACAGCCTATTAACATTTGCACACGCATAGTTAAGTTCAATGAACTCATTTAAGCATTTATCAATTACCCAGCATGCGATATTTTTAGGCTACCCTCTTATCTAAATTCCCAACCAAGTTCCCGTCATTTCTCTCACTTAAAAAAGTTCGAGCAATTGTTAACATCAAGTTAACTTAACTTTCGATTATCTATGCTAATTTATCCATTCATTGTACTAGAACTAAGGGTTTTCATCTTTATGTAAAAACCCATTTCATCATGTACTAGACATTCATCCGAATACCTAATATAATCAAGCTTCATACAAACTAGTAGACAACATGATCTCAAACACCTATTAACATAACATCAATTTCATTATATCATACAAAACCCATTTCAAGTCATGTATGATCACTTACTCGAATCTCTAATTTGTTCAAGTATCTTACACATAGATACAAGTATGATTAGAGGGGTATGGTCCCAAAAAACCCTGCGCTTGCACAAGATACCATACCCTCATAATCATAACAGGTCACTAGAATAACCTTGCGCGCTAAGCGCAACGGTACGACAACCTTGAAAGCAGCAGGTTACTCAACAAACCTTGCGCAATGGCAAGTTAAACCTAAAAGCGCAGGTCCCTAACCCAGCGCGGATTGACAAGCCTCTAGCCGTGAATTCCTAAAACCTTGCACAAGGCCAAGACTAAGATGAGAGTAACTCATACTTAGTCTTGAGAGCAAAAGGACTTGGTCCCTGCAAGTTCACGCTGGCCAAAAAGCACTGATAAGGCCACGCGGTAAGGAGAAGCGCAAAGAGGTACTGATCAAGTACAAGGGTACAAAGTGGCAGAGCTGTGACCCAGTAACCGCTCGGCAGGTTGTGCCAGACCACGTTGCACGATGAGCAGTCATGCAGAGGACAAAAAGTACGCAAGGACGTACACGTGGCACCAACCAGCTCACGCCAGCAACTGTCACACGATCTCCATTAACTGCTGATGACAGGCCCGACAACAAGGACAACTGCCAGGACATGTGGCCCCATCCACCGTGCGCCAAGCACACTTCCTGCCAGAGACCATTAACGGTCATAGTAGAGGGGACAAAATGGATATTCCTGGTTGTCGGTTCTAGGCCCAAGGCCCATCAGCCCATCTCCTACACACATCTCCCCGCCTATAAAATAATGATCGCACCTCAAGGTAAAACACACTGTTTTGAGCTCACTCACTAATTACTTGCATTACTATTTGCAAACCCCGATACTTATTCTCACGCCAGAGTGTGGTCACGGAGAAAACCATCCCCTCTTTCTCCCGTGATGAGACTAACGCCATTTTTAGTTTTGTAGTAAGCTTGAAGCAAGTTAACACCGAAGAGCAAACGAGAGGCGAACCTTATATGTAGAGACTTTGAACCATAACCTAGATATCTTCGGATACGTTTTGGTCCAGTATTTCTTCAGTGATGATCATAAACACTCATATATTATCAAGTTCATCATATAATCAAAAACCCACTTCACATAGCAATATACTTAAAGCTTTCACTTAAGGTTTGTTCCTAAGTAAGTATACATCTCTTATCTTACTTCAATTTATGAAATTTTTACATGAATTGGAATCCATGAAATCTACCTACATTCTTAATATCACCAAATTAAGATTTTTGACATACCTTGTGATCCCCTAGTTTATGTGATCATTAACATGTATTCATGCATGAGTTTAGATCCAAATTCTCCTTCAATTTGGTGATTCTTGATGAACAAGGGTTTTGCTCCCCTTGTTCTTCTCCTGGCCATTACACACACACATACACACACTTAATGTGTGTTTTGTTTTATTTTTGTTTTATATATTCAAGTTTCATCCTTTTTCCATTTTGGTCCCTTATATTTGAGATTTTAAATAATAATAGATATCATCCAATATTTATTACTAACAACATAAATAATCAACTAGGTTAATTATTCCTAGTTATTTATTCAAGCATGTATTATATATATATATATACACACACACACACATTTATATGGTTCAATATTTTTGGGGTGTTACAAGTTTTATCATTCGGGTTTATTTGTTCTTTGACTTTTTATTCTTAATCATGTTTTTCTACCTTGTTACAACTCTTGTTTTCGTATTGTTCATGATGTTTGGCTAAAACTCTAGAACTACCTGGATTGTGATGAATGGATGTTAAATTTATTATTTTGATTCGGATATTGATTGTTTATGGATTGTTTTTGTTGAAGTAAAGAATTTGGTTATTGATTCGGTGTGTTTGCGTATCTAGATTTGTTTAATAGTTGTTTATTGCTTTCCATGATCTTAGGTGAATGTCTTTCATATCATAGGATTGTTCTAGATCATTAATTTTGTGTTTGTGATTTGTTTGGTTAATCGGCCGATATACCTTAAAAGTAACATTCAATAATTAAGTAGGTCTAGGTGTTGTACTAATCTTAACAACCGGGAGGTGTGAGATTATCGGTCGGTCTAGGTTGGTAATATGCTAGGTAGGTCCTTGTAGGAAGCCCGACTTAGTTGCCCTATCAATTCTTGTCTATTGAGTCGAATCAAGAACCCAAGTTACCTTAGACTTTCATACCGTAAGGGAGTTAGTCATATTAAGGTACTTTTCATAAAATACTTAAATAACCAAAAGGGAGTCTAGATAAAACCGATATTTCTTAACATCCTTTAGAGTTCAATAGGTGTCTTTCCGATAAGGGTCGGGGATCCTGTTCGGTTCCTCTCTAGGTTTAGTAATTTATGATCCCGGTTCCGTAACAACTAGTATCTGAATAAAATATAACTATTAACATTCCTGGATTCTAGTTTAGGAGTCTTTATCAACATCTAAGTTAAATCCAAGTCTCATTTCGTGTCTTAGTTGTCCTCGTTAGTTAGTATTTAATTAGTTGCAATCATAGGATATTTAGAAAACCCTCTCTCAAAACATAAAAATAGTAAGAGTCATGTCAGTCTTAAGTCTAAAGAGTCTAGTTTACGTAATTAAAAAGAGTCATATGGGTTTGATTTTCAGACTTACTTAACTTTACTAGAGTTAATCGGTTCACTTGCCGGTTAGTAGTTTAATCAAGTTTTAAAGAATCTACAGTATAACTTAGTGTATATATTAAGTTAAATTGGCTAATAATTAATAAACTACTTTTAGCACATCAATTATGTTTATTGAAATTATGTTTTTTCCTAGGATATGTAATTTTATTTTTAATTAATCAATGTTTTTATATTTTTAAAAATTTATGTATTAAAAATAAAAATAAAAAGGTAAAATGGAAAGAAAGGGGAATCACACCCCACCCTTGGAAAGGGGTACACAGCCCAAGTCTATTGAGTTATGGATCCGGGTTATATAAACAAGCACCATCAGCGACCCATATACCAAACCCGGTTCCATCTTTTCTTATCTTCCTCCTCCAGAACACTTCTTAGTAGATAACCCTTATTCGTACAAAAGCCGCATATTAACCATAAAATCATACCAAAAATGTCGATTTCATCATCTCTAGCAACATCCATATTCCCATTATGCAACTCTTCCTCAATTTCTCCCACACCCAAGTTTTCTACAATCCCATTTCTCCCAAATGTCTCATCAACCTCCAGAATTCAGCTTCAGTTTCAATCTTCTCGTTGTTCTTCCACCAGATGTTTTGCTGCTCCTGAAGCTTTGGAACAAACCCTTGAGGTATGTTTTTGGATAATCTTGTGTTATTGATTGTGTTTGAATTGATACGAGGTTGTTTCGATAGATAGAAGGTGCTGAATCGACGGCTGTGATTGAAAGTTCTGATTCTGAAAAGGTAATTTTGTTACTTGTGATTCTTCGTTTGGGCTGTTGAAATTTTAGAAAATTTAGGGCGTTTGGGATTTCAAAAATAATGTTGTTATTGTGTAGAATTTGACCACTTGAGTTATCTTTTAAATATTTCTTTTTCCATTTTTAAATTATGTAGTTGTATACATGTCTTATAATCATGAACCATCTTTATCATTTTAAAAGTTTCAATAGAAACTAATGTTTTCAAAAAAGAAAAAATATATATTCAAACTACGAAAATCGAACTATTAAACCGCCAACAGGTCCTGTTTTGTTTGTCATTTCCCAAAACCGTCGTTAGCGGTTCGCCCCATAATTTTCTGTCAAAACCGTCCTGGCCGTGAACATCATCACTGAGAGCAGCAGGGGGTGTTTGGATGTATGTTCTATAAAAATCAATTATGATTGTTCAAGAAACATTGGTTGTGATTCTGATTTTCTTACTATCTAGGGTCAAAACAATAAAATTTAGAGATACATGCTAGAGAAAGACTGAAAATTGCATATTTTTTATTAGCTCTAAACCTCCAATTCACTGATTATCTGATTCTGATAGTTCAAGTTGCTATAATCACTTTCAATATGGGCACCATTTTACCTTTCACCTTTCACAGACCACAATTAAGGCCGTTTCATGCTTTTGATCATAAACTTTCGAGTATTTTGAGTGTTTTTCATGTTAATAGTTGTAGAAACGTAATATCCAACACATGTTATTGCATCGTTTAGTTATACGACTCATAGAAGAAACACAAATCCTTTTTAGAAGTCCATATTCTTGACCTATGTAATTAATATCGCGATATATCGGTTATCGGTCCTCCCTGGTGAGATATCGATGCAAAATATGGTCAGAATATTGGTACCGATATTATCGACGATATTGACCGATGTATCTCCGATTTTCACGATATCAGTACCTTTCTTCTTAGTTCTTCCATTCCTCTTTCTTCTGATTGCTGCTATTAGTGTCTTAAGACTTAATTGTTAGTATTAAATGTTAGTGATTTGAGTCTTAATTAGTTCCTACTTGCTACAATTTTTAGTGTTTTGCAAGCTGCAAGAGGTTAATTTGTTAATGGTAGGAAAGTATATTGAACTATTAGTGTTAAATTGCTATATATATAAATTCAGCATGATATTAAAATTACCGATATCCCACCGTGATAACCGACATCTCAAATATCGGTCCTTGACCGACTTCCGATTTTTTACTACATTAACTGCTTAGTAATCCTGACTGCTAAATGTCTTCCTAACTGTTCAACTGTCAAAACTGTATTTCAAAGTTTCTTTATATTACTGTATTTCAGATAGCACCAAAGCAGAAAATAAGGATTAAACTGAGGTCATACTGGGTACATTTAATTGAAGATTCATGCAAGCAGATAATGGATGCTGCAAGAACAACAAATGCGAAGACAATGGGACCAGTTCCGCTGCCAACTAAAAAGAGAATATATTGTGTGCTCAAGTCCCCTCACGTTCACAAAGATGCACGGTTTCACTTTGAGATCAGAACCCATCAACGACTCATCGACATATTACACCCGACTGCTCAAACCATTGACTCGTTGATGCAGCTTGATCTTCCAGCCGGTGTCGATGTTGAAGTTAAGCTTTAGAAAGTATCTTCAAAGTTCTTTTTTTATTGTTAAATGATTCCGCTTGATACTTTTGTGTAGTGAATTTATTAATTACTTGTATCATTGTTTGATCAAAGGGAAGGTGTTTGGTCAATTTTGAAATATCTTGTAATAGCTTAAAGTTGATGGTTTTCTGTACTTCAATTTGGATTACAAGTCACAAAAGGTTCTCATTATTGTAACTTGTAAGGTGGGTTTTAAGCTATGAGTTAATTAAAATCATATATTTTGGATTGCTTAGACCACAAGTGTTTGACCCACTTTGGGTCACTGGCAATTGCTCTTTTGACAAAAGTGGTGGTAAGGGTGCACGAAACCCAGTTCCGAACCCAACTCAAAACCGGATCTTACCCTACCCGATCCGCGGGGACGGACTAGTTCCAGATTCTGGTTTAGAAAAAGAAACCGACCCGGAACCAGTTCCCCCTCTACCCTATCAAAACCTGGACCCGAACATGCCAAAACCAAAAAAAAACCGGCAGTTAAAAACTCAAACATACTTCTGAAACCGGTTGCTGACTTTGTTGACCAAACCCGGTTTTTGTTGACTAGTTGTGTTCACAAGTGAACAAGGTTTTTGTTACCCTTCAAAGAAAAAAAATCCATGACCAAAGTATATCAACAATAAACGACTCACCCTTAGGCCAACAATGAAGTTGCAAAGTTATAGTAATACCAAAAAAAAAGATTGAATGTGATGATGGTTGATATTAGTTAATCCATTTTCAGACGTATAGCCGGTCAAAGTGTTCCAGATTGTTCATGATGGTTGACAGTTATAGAAAATCGCTTCAAACGTTTCTTCAAGTACTATTTTGTTTATTGTTGAAGTAATCCCTAACTATTGTAGAAAGTTACCAAAAATGCAAACCCGAAGCATGATACTTTTGATTACGCCAAGTTCGAGGGGTGTCAGGCCAACTTGGATCTAATGTATGCGTCTTTATTCTACACATATATAACAGGCGGTTTTTCACGATTAAAACTCGTGACCTCCATGCCATATGATAACAACCTTACTGTTGCTTCAAAGTTTGCCTGGTAAAAAGGTTATCAATGGTTATTTAATGTTTGTATGTAATATTAAAAATGCACTCTGATGATTATGGGATTCAAGCATGCATAAAGTTAGTCTAAAAACTAGAGTAATTTACTATTTTGGCCTCCATGGTTTAGCTAGTTTAACTCTTTCAGCCTAAAAAAAATCTTTTGACATATCCCCTGACACTAACTTTGTTACTTTTTGCAGTTAAGTAATCATTATATATCTTCGAGGCTATTTTTTATAATTACAAAGTTCTTTTAATATTTAATAGATTATTAATGTAATTACTCAAGTTTATTTTATTATTATGTTATTTTCACGATTATTATTTAACAAAATATGTTTTAAATATACAAATAAAAATGTATTTCTTTAACCATTTGTTTTTTACAAATATCGTTTTTAAAATCATTTGTTTTTTAACCATTTTTTAAAACCGTCTATCGTTTTTAAAAGTGTTTCTTTATTAAACCATTTGTTTTTTAATCGTTCTTTTTAAATTCGTTTGTCTTTTCAACTTTTTTTAAACAATTCATTTTATATTGTTCCTTTTACAATCGTTTTTAAAACTATTTAAATAATTCATTTTTAAGTCGTATATTTAAAAAAATTAAAAATGACGTGTATAAAAAACAAAATAAATGGAAGATTTGACTAAAGATGAACCATTCTAACAAAAAGTTTGCAAAAGATCGTTCATTTTTCAAACTTTTTTTAGAATGGTTTATCTTTTTTTTAAATCTTCCATTTGGTTGTTCAAAATTTGTTGTTTTTAACCTTTCGCTTATGAAATTTGTGCGTTTTTTAAAAACCTTACACTTGTTAACTTATTTTTTGTAAGGTTTTGTTTGTTTATAAACGTCAATTTTTAAACAACTCGTTCTTTTAAAATTGATCATTTGAAATTCCTTCGATTTTTGAAGTTCCTTTTACCTAATGGTTATAAGTAAATTGAATACAAAGTTTCTAACGATTTTAAAATGGTTCTAAAAGGAACTGTTTAAATGGAAACGCTTTTAAGAAATGAACGTCTTAAGAAAATGAGTTATTTAAAAAAGTTAAAAAATGATTTATAAAAACGGTATAACATGAAATGTTTAAAAAAACTTGGAAGGATAAACGGCTTTAAAAAGAACGCTATTAAAAAACCAAAGGGTTTGAAAAGGAACAATTTTAAAAATGATAGACTGTTTAAAAAAGGTGAAAAAATCAAATGATTTTTAAAACGACATTTATAAAATACAAACGGTTAATGAAAATGCATATTTATTTGTATATTTAAAACATATTTCGTTAAATAATAATCGTGAACATAACTAAATAATAAAAAAAACTTGAATAATTGCATTAATCATCTTTTAAATATTAAAAGAGCTTTGTAATTATAAAAGAAACCAACTCCTAAGGTATATAATGACCTAAATACCCTTACACTTAATTGCAAAAAGTAACAAAGTTAATGTTATGGGTCAAAACAGTTATAAAATGCAAATTCAAGGTCTAACACGTTAAAAAAAATCCTTTTAGGTTGAAAGGGTTAAATTGACTAAACCACAGGGATTAAAATAGTAATTTACTCTAAAACTATTATTATGTGAATGATTCTGGTTCTAATGTTTGTTATTATGTGATTGTGAGGTCAAACTTATAAAAATAGATGCATTTGTTTTGAGGGGCTTGACACAAACACAACACGATAACTTTATGTCATTTTTTTCTAAACACGAACCAGTTTAAGAAAACGTTAACACATTAGTTTAGGGACCTATTTAGGGCAGATAAATATCACAATGGTAGTGAAACGAAAATGCCAAAATTTATAAAAATCGTAACTAATACATAAATACATAATCCTTAATATATTAAGCAGCCTTAGTTTGAGAAAAAAAAATATCCATAAAAGTCGTAACTAGTAAGCCATATTCTTTACCAAACCTCGTAATAAAAAGTAAGCAGCATGAATACGACATTCAACTAATCAACCAACGGCCACGTAGGACAAAACACGCCATTGTGTACACAACATTCAACTATTTAAGCACCCCTACACCACGTCCCTTTTCATGCAACTAAATTCTCTCAAAATTCAAACCCCTAAATCACAGGATCATTAATGGGTCATTCCAGCATTATTCTAGCAATCATTTTTTTTAATGGCCAATCCCCTTGTCTAGTGATAAAAGGTTTAGGCTTTTTAATAGAAACTCAAGTTTAATTTTCATTTGTGTCATATTGGGGGTGGATATAGGCAATAAAGGATTTGCACTAGACTTTGTGTGAGGTTGTCAGTTTGATACCCGAGCCCAACCGGGTTTTCGTCACACCGTGTGTTACGCCAAAGAGTTCTGCTCTTGTTGTGACATAACGACTGTCAAGTGGTAGCTGGCGATATGGTTTCCCGGGGGAAAGCCCGAAAAAGCCAAACTTTGAAGCCAACGTGGGCCCGGTTAAGACAACATAGTCTGAACAAAGTGGGGTAATACGGAACTCTCTGATTTGGATAGTGTGGTAACCTTATAGTTTAACGTTCAAAAAATTTTTAATGGCCAACAGAATCAATCCCGAGCACTCTTGGGTCACCCACTAGACCAAACGGAGTACTCCGAGAGTAACCCGAGTCCACCACCAATACCTGGAGAAACCTGGTAACCCACTAATCAATCCGCCGTAGGCACAATGGTGAAATTACTAGTAAAACCCGTTTGGCTCAAGGATCGAACCCAAGAAACATCATGTTAATGTATGTACAACGTTAAGGTGTTACAGGTTTCGTTTTCGCAACTTCAATCGCGAAAGAAGAATTCAACAAGTTACTGTTATCGGGATTGATCTTGGGATGTTGGTGTTTATAAAAACAGACACGTTGAAATCGTAGCCAATGATCAAGGAAACCGTATCACTCCATCGTGGGTGGTTTTCATAGACAACAAGAGGTTGATCGGTGAGGCTACGAAGAATCAGGCGACTGTAAACGCCGAAAGGACCATCTTTGATGTTAAGAGACTTATTGGACGAAAGTATGAACTTACAATATGTTTCTTGTGTATAGATATTGAGGTTATGTTCTATTGTTATTTCATGTCAGAGCCTACATTATGAGTGAGATATAACTGGGTACTTTTTTTTACAGGTTTGAGGATAAAGAAGTCCAAAGAGATATGAAACTAGTTCCGTACAAAACTGTGAACAAAGATGGGAAGTCTTTTATCCAAGTTAAATACAAGGATGGGGAAGCCAAGGTTTTCAGTCCGAAAGGGATTAGCACGATGGTTCTTACAAAAATGAAGGAGACGGCTGAAGCATTCCTTGGAAAGAAAGTTAAGGACGCTGTTGTCACAGTTCCTGGTAAGTAATTCATGGGTTTGGTTTTAGTCTAAACAGTCTGTCAGTTTCGGGTTGAACCCACTAAGTTTAGTTAAACGGGTCGTGTCCGTGTCAATTCTAGCGGGTTCACGGGTGGACCTGTTTAAGTCATTTATTTATTTTCGTGTCCGTTTTTTTAATTGTTATTTTTTATTTGGGTATTTTTTATGCCAACATTTATAATTAATGTACATTCAAAATTCTAAAGAATTAAGATGTTCTAAGTATTTTTTGGTTAAACGGGTCGTATTCGTGTCAAACCCACAAACATATGTGTTATATTCGGGTTTATCTTGGTGACATGGTTTTTGGGTTTGTGTCATTTTCATGTAAAATATTCGGGTTCGTGTGGTATGGCCTGTTTATGTCTTTTATTAATTTTTGTAGTATTTTTATACTCTTTGAAGAAACACCCGTTGAACTTAAGGATATCCGGGGATATATTAGTTACAACCGAGAGATTTCTGCATAAAAGGTTGCCTCCTCGCTCGTTCTTCAGGGTGGTCTCACTCGGACTGATCTGCAAAACTAACAGCGCCGTTAGTCTCGTCACGGGGAAAAGGGTGGGTTTTCTCTGTGACTACACTCCGGCATGAGAATAAGTATTTGGTGATTGCAAGTAGTAAGCAAGTAAGCTTGTATGTTTGTGAATGTGATTGTAGATAGATTACCTTGTGGTCCGATACTTATTTTATAGCCGAAAGTAAGTGGGCTTAGGAGATGGGCTGATGGGCCTTGGGCCCGGCCCAGACGACCATAGATATCCGTTCTATCCCTCTGCGTCGAATATTAAATGTTCTCTGTAGGAGAATTATGTTCTCTGTCAGGAAGTGTGCTTTGTCGGATGCTGAATGGTGCCACGTGTAAAGGCATTGTCTCTGGTGTCAGACCTGCTATCAGCCGAAAGTGGAGAATGTGTGACAGTCAATGGCGTAAGTATGGTTGGTGCATAGTTTGGCGTCTGCATTACTATTCATGCGACGCCGTCTGACGCAACCTGCCGAGCAATCATTGGTTGCAGCTCTGCCACTCCGTACACTTGTATATAGTCAACGCCTCTCTGCGCTTATCCCTTCTGCGAGGCTTTGTCAGTGCTTTCTGGCCAGTGTAGAGTTGCAGGGATAATCCTTTTGTCCGCAGGACTATGAGTAGCTCTCATGTTTGTCTTGTTCTTGCAAGGTTTTAGGACTTGCGGCTAGAGGGTTGTTTGATCCGCGCAGGGCCAAGTAGCTTGCACGTCTAAGTCTAACTTTGTTGTTGCGCTAAGTACACAAGGTTCGTTGTGTGACTTATATTGTTTGGTCTAACTTGCCGTTGCACTGAGTGCACAAGGCTCGTTGTGTGACCTACATGTGTTGGTCTAATTCACCGTTGCGCTGAGTGTGCAAGGTTCATTGTATGACCTATTGGTTCCAAGGAAAGCGCACCATTGTACATTGCGCGCAAGGTTATCCTTGTAGTATATTGTTGAGGGTATGGTTCCTTGAGCAGGTGCAGGGTTTTTGGGACCATACTCCTCCAAGTCCCCCAGTCCAGTGCTGCTCCTATGCGCATGCTGGCAAGTAGGAGGACTGCTGTACTAAAAGAATTCTTGTATGCGCGCTTATTTCAACGGCAAAAATTCAAGAAGGGTTAGAGGAAATGTTTGCCTGAAGGAAACTCTTCGTAATGATGATTTTGAAATTTGAATCTCTGCCACGCTGACGTTGCAGGTGGGTTGGTGAGAAAAAGAGTGTCTTAGAGAGGACATTTGACAGCTGTTGCATGCTGTCAACAGTGCCGCTTCACATTCATTAATGAGCTGTCAGGGAGAGTGGCGGCCACGCGCGCATGATAACTGTCAGTGGCAACTTTGCCTGCCACGCGTCCTGCGCTGATTGGTTGTTATTTCCCCTCGTGTGTCACAGTTCTCAAACGCATGAAATGCGATTAGTATAAATAGAAGTAACCGTCTAGGATTTTCTTCATTCCTTCAAGTCGTCTCTTAAAATTCTCCGCATTTGTTCTTGAGTTCTTGAGTTTTTTGTTCTTCAAAACTTCCCATCTTCAAAACTTTTTTTTTCTTTTCTTCGATATGGCGGCCAGAGGTCCGGAGACTGCTTCTTCCACAGAGGCTTCGACCTCTTTGCCAGCAGTCAAGTGGAGCCGCTTCACTTTTGACTGCATGGTTTCCGGCTACTGGTTCGCCAAGAGCTAGGATGCCCGGTTTCCATCGGACAGTGAGACAGCCGTCGACGTTCGGGTCGGCTACATCACCCTTTTCCAGGAGTTTTTCTCTGACGGTAACTTCCGGTTTCCGGTTATAAAATTTTTTCTTTATTTTTTTCATTTTTACAGCTTCCACATCTCCTAGTTGAATCCGATGGGGATGGTGATGATTAAACATTTTGAGTTTTTGTGCCAGTCGACGGGATCTGTCCCAACCGTCGATCGTTTTCTCATTTTTTACCAACTCCATTGTTCAATGGAGTTTTATTCTTTCCAGCACCGTGTGCAGGCACGGAAAATTTTGCTCTCCCCTCACAAGTACTTCCACGATTGGAAGGCAAAAATTTTTTATGTGAACTCTAGTGTCATTCCCCTCCAGATGCACTTCCGGGGGGGCGGAGGAGATTCCGGAGGAGACCCTTTCTATACCAGTGGTGGATCCCTGGTATAAGGATTTAAAAGAGATCCCGGCAACCCAATTGCCGGAGAGGATATTGGTGGCGGCCGGGATGAGCCTGGTGTGGAAGCCCGACCGCCTTGTGCGCAGGCTGACATGCATTTCTCTTTTGCATGGGCGCCGCTATTCTTGGCTGCCTTCAAGAGGAAGGAAGGACGGATTTAGAAAATTGCATTGGGCCTAGAGGAGCCCACCTGGTATACGCAAATCCTGGGCAATTGCGCTCCCCAGGAATGCGGATCTGTTGGCCCCTTCGCCTCCATCTGGTAAGTCTTCATATTGTTGAGTGTCGGCATCTTTGTAGATTACTCATTTGTTGTTGCGCCATTTGCAGGCGCTTTGAAGAACTTGGGTATTTGCCCAGGTCATAAGAAGAAGAGACGCGCGGGGCCGGGCGTGGCGAGTGAGAAGGAGTTGACTCAACCCGGGGTGGACCCTTCTAAAGGTAAGCGCATTGTGTCTGACCGTTGGAAAGCTTATGCAGTAGTTATCCCGACCGCCAAACCTGCTGACCCGGTGGAGGTCGAGTCCAGCCCGGAGGAGCCTCTCAAGGGGAAGAGGCATCCAAAGGAGGACATCTCTGCGCAGCCACCCAAAAAGGTTGCGCGAAGGTGATAGGGAATAGGAGGAGTCTGGTGACACTCACCGCCAAGATTTTCCTAGGTAACTTTATAACTTGTATTACTCGCACCACGCTTTTGTATAATGTTTAGCTGGCTGTTTGTTATCCCGCAGAGGGATGAGCCGGTCTTTGTAGAATCCAGCACATTGGCTGCGCCCAAAGATACTCCAATGCCCCCGTTTGTGGGTGAAGGTGCGCAAGCGTCCAGCACACAGGGTGGGGAGTCTGCTGCTGGGGCGGCAGAACATGAGGTAGTACTGGAAGAGCCTCAGGTGGTGGTGGAAGATCCTCAAGTGGTGGTGGAAGAACTCGTGGAGGTGGTGGAAGAACCTCGGGTGGAGATTAATGTGGAACCCGTGGTGGTGGTGGAAGAACCTCGGGTTGTTGGTGATGTGGGTGTTGAGACGGAGCCGGTGATGATGGCTGCCGATGAGGGTGCGCAAACTGATGCTCCACAGGGGGTACATGTAGAAGAGCCGTCGCCCGGGGGTGAGGCCGGGGGATTTGGTAGAAATCTTTCAGCCGAAGGATCTCCAATCCGCCCGGACGAAACCCCGGGTGATTATTATTACAAGTCATACTCCGCGACTCATGTTGAAGAAATCCACACCCCTGTGTGGAAATTAAAGAAATGAGATGATTTCTCTCACTTGCCCGTGTGCCGTGGTTTAAAGGAGCCTTCCCTCCAGCAGAGGTGCGTGCACGTGCTGAGCATGAACAAGAAACCACATACCGCACGTACCTCTAGGTAGCTGCAAGCTCCGCCCCGGTTACACACAGGATTGTTCATGAATGGCGGAGTCTGCTGAAAAAACAGAACGAATTTGTAGCTGCCCAAGCGGCCCTGGATAAAGAGCGAGCCCAAGTGGCTGCGCGAAAAGCTGAGGTGGAGGCTAAGGAAACTGCATACGCCGACCTCCAGGGGGTTGAAGAATGGGTCGCGCTGGGGCGGAAGAGGAGGGCTTAAAGCTCCGATGCCATACTTGCAAAGGAGCGTAAGTTGTGGAAGGAGGCTTGTGAAAGGGACAATAACGAGAAAAAAATATTAAGGGATGAATTGACTCGGTTGCGCGAAGAGGTAGGGCGCGAGAAGAAAGAGAAGGAGGCAGCCATTGCTGCGGCCGCGGAGGCCAGGGCGGACCGCGAGCGCAATGAGCAGAGAGAGGTAAAAACTTGCCTCACTATTTTTCCTTTATTTGTATGAGCTACAAGAATGTCGTACTAACCTTATGTATATGGCCAGGTTTCTGCTTGCGCCACTTTGGAGAGTGCGAAAAAAGATTTCCAGGGCGCACAGAAAGTCTCCAGGTGGCCTTGGTGGAAAAGGTTGAAATTCACCGCAGGCACCTGGAGGATAAGGAGCGGCTGCGATTGGCCGAAGACAAGGTGGACGCAGGCGAAAAGAAACTATAGAATTCTGAAGACTCCTGCGCCATCTTTGAGTCGTTGGTGGAGTCGCTGACCAACAACATGTTGTGGATGCAACAACATGGAGCTGGACGGCATGGTGGCCAAGCTGGTGGTCACTGCGCGCCACGACGGGTACGCGCAGGGCTATGCTGAGTGTGCGCAACACGTCACTCATGCAATGGACGTTCCATGGGACAACAGCCGCGCTGCCACTCATGGTGTTGCTACTGGGGAGCTGCTTTCTCCCGGGCTCAGCAGGAGAACAACCGTCTTGAAATCCCGGCTATGGAATTGGTAAGCGAGGCGCTCACACACGACGACTTCATGGATCGCTTAAAAGACATATTTCCGGAAGAAGCCGAGGCCGCTGCGGATGAAGACTAGTGTAGGATCCTTATTGTAATATCTTTGTAGGATCTTTGAATGTATTGCGCACTTTGCTAGTTTGTACATACTTTGTAAATATTTTTGTCTTCAATGAAATGTTTCTTTTTAGTTAAAATATTTGCATGAAAGGAGACGAACTTTGTGTAGGTATAGCGAATAAACCTGGTAATGAACTCGTGTATGAACACCCGCTCCCATGCGCATGCAGTAGGTAGTGAATTTTGGTTCAAGAGTCCTTGTGTACCGAGGTGTTTTCGCATAGACCCAAAGTGGCTTCGCGCATTTGTAACGAAACATTAAGATAAAATCATTCATGTAACCCTTGTGTTTATTAATCAATGAGGCGTAAGAGCCATGTACAAAGTAGACAATAAGATAATGAACTTGTTAATTTACATGTAGCACCGTCTTAGCTGCTGCGCATTCCATGTCTTAGGAATATTTGTACCGTCTAAGCGTTTAAGGGTGTAGGCACCCTTTCCTAGGACTTCATGAATAATGTAAGGACCTTCCCACTTAGGTGCGAGTTTTCTAGGACGTTCAGCGTTAAACACTTCATTGTCGCGTAGAACAAAGTCACCAGGTAAGAAGGTACATATGCGGACTCGCGCGTTGTAGTATTTTTCGAGCTTGGACTTGTATTTTTCTTCGTTGATAGTGGCGTTTTCACGCCTTTCTTCTAGTAAGTCTAAGTCAAGTCTGTGCACGTCTTCGTTGTTTTGACTTTGCGCAACTAGCATGCGTGGTGATGGGAGGCCTATCTCTGCAGGAATCAGTGCCTCCATCCCATACACAAGGCTGAAAGGAGTTTCACCTATGCTGGTCTTTGGCATAGTTTGATGAGCCCAAAGGATGCTTGGCAACTCATCTACCCAGCCTCTTCGCGCCGTACCCAATCTCGTCTTGATCCCTTCGATGATGCTCTTGTTTATGCTCTCCACTTGGCCGTTCCCTTGGGGATGCACGACCGAAGTGAAGACATGCTCGATATGTATTCCCATCATCCATTGTTGTAGTTCTTCAGCTGCGAAATCGGTGCCATTGTCACTGACTATGCGTAAGGGTAACCCAAAACGACATATGATGTGCTCCGAAATGAATTCCGAACTACAGTGGTGAATGCAAGGGGTTTGGCTTCGACCCACTTGGTGAAGTAATCGACTGTAATGATTATGAACTTCACCGCACCTAGGGCATCTGGGAAAGGTCCCACCATATCAATTGCCCATTGCTGGAAGGGCCATGCTGTTGTCATAGGGATCAAAGGATTCTTGGGGCGCAATGTCTTCAGAGCATGGCACTGGCACGGTTCGCACTTCCGCAGTGTTTCGACCGCATCTAGGTGCATGACAGGCCAATAGTAACCGGTGTTCATGATCTTTTCCACGACCATGCGCGGACCTGTATGAATACCGCATAACCCTTCATGTATTTCGCGGATCAAGTACTACGCGTCTTGTGGATTAACACTGCAGAGGAGCGGTCCAAGGTATGATTTCTGGTATAGGATACCGTCTGCCATTTCATAGTTAAGTGCCTTGTTCTGGACCTTCCTTGCTTCCGCTTTGTTTTCAGGGAGAATCCCGTGTTGCAAGAACATGATTATAGGAGACATCTAGGAAGGATTCCCCACTTTAATGATATTGACTTGACGCAAAGGAACAGAAGGTTCTTGAGTACCTCAATGCGCACTTCACACGCGAGGTGCTTGAAGCTTGTAACGGCTTATTTGCTGAGTGCGTCGGCATGTTTATTCTCGCTTCGGTTGACATGGGTTATTTTGAAGTGTTGGAATTTGGTTATTAAGGCTTGCACCTGTTCCAGATACAAAGCCATCGTTTCGCCTTTTGCGTCGTATAGGCCGTTGACCTGTCCTGCGACTAAAAGGGAGTCAACGTTTGCTTCCAAATTCTGCGCACTCATTTTGATTGCTAACAGGAGGCCTACCAGGAACGCTTCGTACTCAGCTTCATTATTGGTACTTTTGAAATCCAACCTGATGGCGTAGGTGAACTTCTTATTGTCGGGGCTTATTAGGCGAAGGCCTGCCCCTGCGCCGTCATCATTGGATGCGCCGTCTGTGTAAAATATCCATGAGCGGCCATCTGCAACCGGCGTTGGGTTCTGTACAGCTTCACACTCTTGGGCTTTATTTTGTGGTACTTCCGCAATGAAATCGGCTAATATATGGCCCTTTATTGCTGGGCGTGGTTTGTACACAATGTTGTGTCCGCCAAGTTCAATCGCCCATTTTTCTAGCCGGCCAGATATGTCCGGCTTCGACAAAATTTGTCCTAAATGATAGTTCGAGAGAATTGTTATCACATGGCTGGAAAAATACCGACGCAACCGGCGAGATGCGTGGAGCAAAGCTATAGCAAGCTTTTCCATCATAGGATATCGTGTCTCTGGGTCAGTTAACATCTTGCTGACGTAGTAGATTAGAGTTTGAACTCATGCGCGCTCTACTAGCAGGACTGCTCCCATAGCGATATCTGATGCGGAAAGGTAAAGTATCAGTGGCTCGTTCTTTTGCGGTGCCATGAGCGTTGGCAGTTGAATTAAGCACTCCTTCATTTGATTGAAGGCTTTCTCCGCATCCGGAGTCCAGTAAAACTTGTTTTGCTTTACACAATTCCGCAAAGTGCTGATGAATGGGAAGGATTTCATTGCGTGGTTGGCCAGGAACCTGTTCAGCGCAGCCAATCGCCCCGCCAATTGTTGCATTTCTTAGATAGTTGAGGGGAAGGCATACGCTGAATCGCTTCCACTTTCTCGGGATTAACTTTGAAACCGTCGCGCGTGACGATGATTCCCAGAAATTTGCTTTCTTCCATTCCAAACGAGCACTTGCTGTGGTTCAGTTTCAGGTTTACCTTTCGCAAGGATGCAAACGTCTTTTGAACTTTTGTCAGCATTTTCTCCTCATCCGAGCTCATGATGACGAGGTCATCAATATACACTTCTACGATTTCGCCAATGTCGTCCCCGAAACATGGTCCATTAAACGTTGGTAGGTGGCTCATGCGTTGCGCAGTCCGAAAGGCATCTTTGTGTAACAAAAATCCCCTTTTCAGTTCGGAAAGCGGTCTTGTCTTCGTCATCTTTCTTCATTTGGATTTGGTGGTAGCCTTTGTAGCAATCAAGGAAACATTTCCACCTAAATGAAGCGAGGGAGTCAACCTAGTTGTCGATTTCAAGTAAGGCGTAGCAGTCCATGGGACATGCCTTGTTAAGATCCTTGAAATCGACGCACATGCACCAATTGCCGTTGGACTTTTGGACCATGACTGGGTTGGCTACCCATGACTGATAGCGTACCTCTCGGATGATTCCTGCTTGGAGAAGCTGTGAAACTTGCTCCATCCGTGCGCGGGTCTTTTCAGGATCGAAACCGCGCTTCTTCTGAACGATGGGCTGAACTGAAGGGAATGTGTGTAGCGCGTGCTCAGCTATTTCCCTTGGTACTCCAGTCATATCCGCCGGTGACCATGCAAAAATATCTACATTGCGGAACAACAATTGTTTTAACCGCGCCTTGATTATAGGAGTTATGGCGGGTCCTAATGTAACACTTGGTAAAATCGTGTCCAATAGTATAGTGACACGTGTTGTATTTTTATTTTAGTCTATTAAAGACTAATAAGGACTAAAGGTTTCAACATGCTCAAACTGAGCCTCTGAGTGACTGTCTGATGTCAACATGCATAAAAATAAGCCTCTAAGTGACTGATATGTCAACATGCTTAAACTTGGCCTCTGAGTGACTAATATGTCAACATGCCGAGCCTCTGAGTGACATCGAAGTCAACATGCTTATAGTGGGCCTCTGTGTATTCCTTTACGAAGTCTTAACTCTCATGTGTCCCATTTGTTGGACGAGAGGGTTCAATTCTGTAAATATGCTAAAGTTGGATAATGGAGGGGTTAAAAGTGTCAACATGTTAATTTATACCTCTGAGTGACCTTTTAAGGAACCGAGAGCTCGACAATGTCCGGGCATAACCCCGGGTACACCAAGCATTGACTACGGAGGGCTAAAAATTCTAAAAAAGTGTTTTAGGAAATTTTAAAGGGGTTTAATAAGTTGAGGGGCTAAATGTGACAAATTTTGAAAACTGACATGGGGCGCTCGCGGGGCGCGAGAGGCTAAGGCCACATTTGTTGGACGAGAGGGTTCAATTCTGTAAATATGTGAAAGTTGGATAATGGAGGGGTTAAAAGTGTCAACATGTTAATTTATACCACTGAGTGACATTTTAACGAACCGAGAGCTTGACAATGTCCGGGTATAACCCCGGGTACGCCAAGCATTGGCTACGGAGGGATAAAAATGCTAAAAGGTGTTTTAGGAAGGTTTAAAGGGGTTTAATAAGTTGAGGGGCTAAATGTGTCAAATTGTGAAAACTGACAAGGGGCGCTCATGGGGCGCGAGAGGCTAAGGCCTGGCCTCTCGCGGGGCGCGAGAGGCCTGTGTCTGCAGAAAATTAACTTGGCCACCACACAAAGGTGCCAAAAACCATGTATTCGAAACTAGGGATTTTTAAACAGCTATGCCATGTTTTGGGACACTTGTAAGCTTCCTCTTACACCCCTTAGCACCTGGCATCTCACCTCCTTCAAGCTCTCCAACTATAAATAGGTGCCAAGGTTCACCATTTGAACTTGCACCTTTCTCATTTTCAACTCTTCTCCCTCCTTTGTAAGTTCCTAACTGAAAGGAGTATCCAACTTAGTTCTCTTGCATTCTAGGAACCTCTTGTAAGTGTTCCTTGCTCTTGCATTTTCGTTTATAGGCTTTTATAGCCAAAAGTCAAGCGTTTTACGGAAAACGCTTTGACTTTCGGTTAAGACCATTATGGTCCAGCCATTGTTCGTAATGAACATGGCTAAGTGATCTAATAAGGTAGGTGTTAGTCCCTATAAAGGGCACCTCCTGAAGAGCGCGTTTGCTAGACCAATTGACGGGACAAAGTTATGATATTAAAAATTCAAACAGGCCATTTTTCGGAAAAATCATAAATTGATCTTATATATGTTAAGAAACTTGTTTTGACACTTAAAAATGTTGGTAATAATTATTAGAACATGTTCGGCTCGTCAATTTCAGTTCTAGGGTCGGTTTGGAACCGAAAGTTGCGAAGTTTGACTTCTGCTTTGACTTTCGATTCTGACCCGATATAGATTAGTTAGATACTGATCTAAAGTTGCATTATGATCGTAATATAATTTAGCATAACATGAGGTTATATTACATTATCATAATCAGAATCTGAGTTTATGCGCAAGTTCCATAATTATGCCATTTTGACTAAAATACCCTTTTTGCATAAAAGAGGTTTTAGTGATAATGAACTTGAAAATGAGTTACCTACTGATGTAATATTATAAGTAGGATTATTTGGGATGTCAAATCAGATTATAAACTGAATTTATGAGCAAATCCATGTATTATGTCGATAAATGACGATAAGACCCTTGTGACTTATAAAATGACTTTAATCACATCTTTTCAAAGTAAATCTTTTATCTACTGATATGTTATATAAAATTACATATCTAAGATATGTTAACCTGATTTTAACATCAGTTTTCATTAAACGTCACATAATTCATCATTTTACGACATAAGCGTCGTTTCGGCGCATAGTGTGGTTTTAAACCATAATTATTAACCAAGACTTGTTACCTACTGATTTTAAAACCTATTTTAAATATTTTTACAGTAGGTACATGATACAAACTCAGAATTCCAAATAATTTATAAACTATGTGTAAAAGGACCAAAATGCCCCTTCGGTGCATAGTTTGGTCATAAAAGATAAATTACACATATAATTAATATCCTATTAATATTATATCATAAATAATTTATTTTTCCAGAATACTTATAGTTATAACATCAAATTATATTCAACTTTCTTTTATAAGGTATGAAATTACCGAAACGCCCTTATGAGGTATAGTTTCATTTTAAAACCATAACGGGCATAAAAGTTGATATCCTACTGATATTACAACTTATTTAAAATGTAATGGCATATAGAACTTGACCATGACTTATCCGGTTACCCGATATCGCTGATATGCGTACGGTTAAGCATATGTAACTAGTTTACGAAAATTAACCGAAACGGGTCTAACCTTGTCATTTAAGTCTCAAAATCCAGAATGTTTATAGTTTATCCATATTACACAAGTCAAAGTACTTGTTGGGATTAAACTACATTCTATCCAATCATCGTTTAATCTAGTGTTATACGTTTTGATCAAGTATGCTAGTCAGTCTAAGTCAATGACTTAAATAAGACCGTTAGTATTTAATTGGTTAGTTTATGCCATAATCCAGACTAAAGACTTGCCTGTAAATGCTATCTGCACTTAGTACTTTTGTGTACGGCTGAGTTAATAAATCTTGCGTTTAAACGAAGAATAGCTCAGGTAAATACTCTCGACTTATTTCCCCTATATGGGCTTGGGTTACGGTAAATTATTACCGCTTGGTCGGAAATGGGATCAATCGAATGCCGGATTGTGGCTAGTAAATCTACATATTCTGTTTTAATCAGTTTTGTTTGATAACTTAAACATCAGGGGTTAACTACCGTGTCCTGGATATCCTCGGCTCATTACAATAGATAATGGCCACGACCTTAGCGCGGGTGTATGGTGTAGGCATACACCCGATAGACGCTCAAAATGCATTGCCCACAAAGTTAGGAAGAATTGACTCCTTCGTGAGTCCAAAGTGGTGTGTACGTTAATCATGTCTCGGTTTTCCCACTGGGCCCTGTATGTATGGACAAATATGTAAATCTGTTAACAAGGTTGCAACGTCAACTTTCCCAAGTTATAAAAGATTTTGTGCTGATATGCACTTAAAACATATTTTTAAATGTTTTCAAAATGAGTCAGTTGAGTGTATTTACCAGCGAAAGCTGACGTATTTTCAAGAGACTAAGCTTGCAGGTACAATACGAAATAGGCTGGAAGTGCTCGGTAGTGATAAGAGGATCTTGCAAATCCTAGATCTGCCTAAAGACTTCCATTGTACTGTGTTTAATTGTCTATGAGGTTATGAACTTACGTCACGATATTCCCCACCCGGGCCCACCGGTGTTTGATTGGCTGTGGAAAGCCTGGGTATGACAGGTTGGTATCAGAGCCAACGTTTCAGAGAATTAAACACTAGCCTTTTGTGTTTAATCTCAAACTTACACAAGCACATTCCTTAGACTTCCGAGTCTAGGCATTGACCTAGGATTACTCATTTCATTATTAAGTTATTAGTATTGTTTTTGAATTGATTTTTATCAGGAAAATGCCGCCACGTGTACGAGGAAGAGGAAAAGGACCAATGAGGGGAGGACCCTCAGGACATATCCCTCCACATCCACATCACCCGAACCCCTATGAAGATTCGGGGATTCATGGTCACTACCACAACATTCGCCTACCCACACTCAAAGTTCATACAACTCGTACCATTCACACCACTCCCACCACTCTCATCATTCTTACCACGATGATTTTAATCCCAACCAATACTTTAACACACCCCCAGCTGATCAAAATCAGCTGGATCAGCCAAACCCAATGGACGAGGACTCCAACTCAGAGATGCCGTTGTCAGGTTCAAATGCACATCCCATTGAGATATTGAGCGATTCAAACTCTTATGCCGGATCGCCATATCAAGGTCTTAATGAGTGGGACCAATATTGGAACCAATTTACCTTCGCTAATACTCCTTCCCATCACTCCCAACCACCTCCCGTGCAAGAAGATGTGCACATGTAACAGGTGGAACAACCCCAATCGCCACCAGAACTGCCAAGGAGGAAAAGAGGAGCACCGTGCGGGCCAACGGTCGGGATCGCTGCCACATTTGCCCAAACCCTACCCTACTATTCATGAGGACCCACAAATGGGTGGACCCTCTAATGCGACACCTGTGGTGGAACCAACACCACCACCATCGGGTTATAATAACCCTATTCCAACATATCCTGATACGTTTGGATATGATCCTTTTAACCCAACCACACCTGTTGATTATCAAGTATTGTCGCAAAACCCTTACATGCAAGCGATCATGCATAACGCACTTTACCCGTCTCCTTTCCCACCTGCTTATCCACCTACTGGATATCCAAGTTATGGATACCAGTATCCTGTTATGCCACAACCACAACCACAACCTCCGCCACCACTTGAGGCCATTAATGAGGCCTTAGAACGAATGAAGGAGATGCAACAACAAGCGGAGAAAACGGAGAAGAAGACAAACAAATTCTTTAAGAATCACTCCAAGCTGGTTAAGGGAAAGAGGACGAGTGAAGTCTCTTCTAATATATGTCAGTCCCTGCGAGGACATTGTTATTTCTTTAGTCCCTGCGTGGACATATTTGTTTTTGTAGCCTTGCATAGACAGTTTTTTTCATTGTTTCTAGTATTGTAATTTCTATTTGGAATTTAATAAAGTATTTTTGGAATTATATATATACATATATGTATTCATCCTTTTCAAGCGAGCGTCTAGATTTTACTCGAAATTTATGCTTTGCTATAATTCCAAAAGACCTTAATGGAATTGATTATGCCAAGTGGCACAGACCACATATTGGCCAAGAAATGATAGTTAAGGATAAAAGGCCTTCTATCAGGATAGTTAAGGGATGTTATCCTTCTATCCAGAGGTGGTGAACTAGGTTCAGGCCTCCAAGTCGTTAAGGTCCAAAGTGACCGGGACTATTAATCAAACATTAAGGTACTCTTATGTTAACATTAAGGAATGTTCATACTCCTGGTAGTGTGACTTGAGGAACCACACTAGCCGTCTACATGATAGGCCAACGTGCCATAATTTACATCCAAAGTGATGTAGGCCAACGTGCCATACGTTTGTCCAAAGTGACAGGCTGATATGCCAAATGTTATGTCCAAAGTGACAGGCTGATATGCCAAATGTTATGTCCAAAGTGACGGGCTGATATGCCATATGTTATGTCCAAAGTGTCAGTCTGAATGCCAAATGTTATGTCCAAAGTGACAGGCTGATATGCCATATGTTATGATCAGAGTGACAGGCCAGTGTGCCGTATTATTGTAACCATTAGTAACAAGCCTACGAGTTGTATATAATTGTCTAAATGACAATGACAGTTGTGACCTGACGATCCACTATCTAATAAAATATGGACTATATCCAGATTGTAATTTGCCTTTGATGGTCCTATTAAGACCTAGGCCAAATATAGATATAATAAGCCTAAGAGTTGTGATGTTATTCACACTAGCTTAAATAGGCGATGGATTGTTATATCCAATGTTTAAAGCCAATATGGTTGTTATACCATGGCTAAGAGAAATTTTGTTTGATATTTAGAGCCAAAGCTTCAAAATGGTAAAGTCGGATGAGGCACAGAGTAGCCACCAAGAGATTAGCTCTAACAAAGCTGAACACATGGCCATTAACAACGATGACTTCCAAGCTCGCATAGATGCAGCTGTAGGAAAGGCCATGGAAAAGGCCATAGAAAAATTTAGAGAGTCGAGTGCTACTTGCTCCAGACCATTATCAATCGCACCATCCTTAGCTCATAAGGAGAGCTCAGTTCACTCTTCTAACGCTAGGAGTGAATAAAAGAAATTTGAAATCGCTGATAGGTCCCGTTCTTTTAAAAATGGATGTACCTATAAATATTTTGTCTCCTGCAAGACCCGAGACTTAATGGGGAGAAAGGAGCTGTGGAAGCCTTGAAGTGGCTGGAGGAGATGGAGACAAGTGGATATCAGCGGTTGTGCTGATAAGGATGTGGTCAAATATGTATCACAGTCCTTCAAGGGCGATGCCCTGATATGGTGGAAGGCAATGATTCAATCTACAGATAAGATACACCTGTACAACTTAGTATGGTTTAAGTTTGTCGATCTAGTCAAGGAGACTTATTGTCCACCGCATGAGGTGGAGAAATTAGAGAAAGACTTCACAATGAAAAACCTAGATTGTCGGAAGTATGTTTCTGATTTCATTTCCCTGTGTAGGTTAGTTTCCTATCTGATTACCCTGAGCCCAAACGCATTGCGCGTTTCATCAATGGGCTAGCGCCCGAAATAAAGGGCATGGTAATGGCTGCTCAGCCTAGTACATATAGGTCCGCTGTTGACCTATCCCTTTCCCTCACCTTAGATTTGGTGAGGCAAAAGTCAGTAAAAAATGAGACTGATGGGAAAAGAAAGCAGGAGGAGAATAACTCCCAAAGATTTAAAAAGAAAGGAATATTTTGGTTCAAAAGGAACCAAGATAAGTCGGGTATAACGCCGACATGTAGAAATTGCAACCGCAGGCATTAGGGATGATGCAATATTGACCCACAAGATAAACCCTGTGGTATCTGTAAGAAAAAGGGGCATAAGACCCTAGAATGCAAGGATTTTAAGAATGCCGTCTGTTACGGCTGTAATGAAAAGGGGCATATGAAGTTTAACTACCCTAAGAACCCCAGAAATGATACAAAGTCTGGAGAGGCTAAGAAAGGGAATGCTCGTGCCTTCCAGATGAATGCCAGGGAGGCCGTTAATGACAACAACATCATAATAGGTACATTCCTCATCAACGATGTATATGCTAGAAGTCTTTTCGATTCGGTGCAGATAAATCTTTTGTTAATCATAAGTTTAGTGAGCTATTATTCTTGCTCATAAGAACTCTAGATAAAACTTATGAGATAGAACTTGCTGACGGAACCTTAGAAACAACATCTTTCATTCTTGATGGATGTCCTATATCCATTAAAAATCATTCTATCCCTATCTCCCTATTGCCAATGAAGTTGGAAGGGTTCAATGTAGTTTTAGGAATGGATTGGTTATCCCATAACCAAGCCCGCATTGCCTGCGATAAGAAACTCATCGAAATTAAAACCCATCCGGTGAAACGATCACCATCCATGGAGATTCACACTATGGATTGCCAGACAAGGTGTCGTTATTTAAGGCATCCAAGTGTTTGAGGAAAGGATGTGTCATTTATATGGCACAAGCAACTATAAATAAGTCTAAGCCAAGTATTGAAGACCTTCCGATTATCTTAGAGTATTCTGATGTTTTCCCCGAAGAATTATCTGGCCTACCTCTAGATAGGCAAGTGGAGTTTAGAATTGATATCCTACCTGGATCAGCACCGGTAGCCAGAGCTCCATATCGGTTAGCACCGACGGAGATGAAGGAATTGAGATTACAATTAGATAAACTCTTAGATAAAGGCTTTATTCAGCCGAGTTCCTCGCCTTGGGGAGCTCCTATTTTATTCGTAAACAAGAAAGACGATTCAATGCGAATGTGCATTGATTACCGAGAGCTGAACAAGTTAACAATTAAGAACCGATATCCTCTGCCCAGGATCGACAACTTATTCGACCAACTTCAAGGAGCTAGTTACTTTTCTAAGATTGATTTGAGATCAGGATATCATCAGCTGAAGGTTAGTAACGAGGATGTTCCTAAAACTGCCTTTAGAACCTGATATGGTCATTTTGAATTTCTAGTGATGCCTTTGGGGCTCACAAATGCACCTGCAGCATTCATGGATCACATGAATAGAGTCTGCAAACCGTATTTGGGTAAGTTTGTCATTGTCTTAATAGACGACATACTTATCTATTCTCGTAATCAAGCTAACCACATGAAACACCTTCGGTGCGTTCTAGAATTATAAGGCAAGAGAAGCTTTATGCTAAATTTTCTAAATGTAAATTTTGGCTTAGAGAAGTCCATTTCTTGGACATGTTGTAAGTGAGCGTGGTATCCAAGTGGATCCCGCCAAAATAGATGCCATAATGAATTGGGAAGTGCCCAAAACCCCATCGGAGATTCGTAGTTTCCTAGGATTGGCTGGATACTACAGGAGGTTCATTGAGAACTTTTCAAGAATGTCCACTCCTTTGACTACCTTAACCCGTAAGAATGTAAAATTTGTTTGGGGTCCGAAACAACAAGAATCCTTTGAGATTCTAAAACACAAGTTGAGCAATGCTCCTGTGTTATCTCTACCTAAGGGTATTGAGGATTTTGTAGTCTATTGTGATGATTCGCACACTGGCATGGGCTGTGTGCTAATGCAAAAAGGTAAGGTAATTGCTTATACATCACGACAGTTAAAGGTGCACGAAAGGAACTACACCACCCATGATTTGGAATTGGGTGCCGTTGTATTTGCACTAAAGATATGGAGACATTACTTGTATGGCACAAAGTGTATTATATACACTGACCATAAAAGTCTCCAACATCTGTTCAATCAGAAAGAATTGAACATAAGACTGCGATGTTGGATAGAAACACTTAATTATGATTGCGAAATTCGCTATCATCCCATCAAGGCAAATCTCGTTGCTGATGCCTTAAGTCGCAAGGAAAGAGTTAAGCCCATTAGGATTAACGCCAAGAGTATTGAACTCAGGAATAACTTGAGTGAAAAGCTATTAGATGCGCAGAAGCAAGCCCTAATAGAGGTTAACATTCCTAATGAGGGATTAGGCGGAACTGTTGATTAGTTAACGCCTGGAAAGGATGGAATCCTTAGATTTAATGGAAGAATCTGGGTTCCAATCTTTGGAGGACTTAGAGATCTAATCCTCCAAGAAGCGCATAATACGAGATACTCAGTTCACCTAGGTGGTGACAAAATGTATCAAGATCTGAAAAAGAGTGGTGGATGGGTTTGAAGAAATCCATAGCCACTTATGTAGCTAAGTGTCTGACGTGTTTGCAAGTTAAGGCCGAACATCAGAAACCGTCAGGACTTCTACAACAACTGGAGGTTCCCACTTGGAAATGGGAAATGGTAACAATGGACTTGATTACCAAGTTACCTAAGACCAAACGTGGAAATGACACTATTTGGGTCATTGTGGATAGGCTGACCAAGTCAGCGCATTTCTTGCCAACAAAGGAAACATTATTCAGACAAATTGGCTAAGTTGTATGTGGACAAGATTGTCTCCCTACATGGTGTGCCGGTATCTGTAACTTAAATCCAAGACTTCCACCGTGCTGTGTTTAATTGTCTATGATGTTATCAACTTACGTCACGATATTCCCCACCCAGGCCCACCGGTGTTTGATTGACTGTGGAAAGCCGGGGTGTGACACCTAACAGCACTGTTTGCTTTGGGTACTTGTTGTTTAGTACCCATTTTTCTGGTTCACCGTTGGATGATGACTTTGGTTGCTTCGTCTGTGGTTCCTCTTCAACGGACATGTTTTCCTTCCTTGCGTACATAATGGCCACCCTGGTTTCTGTGGGATACCCGTAGGCGGCATGGGGAGTGGAAATGATCATGCTGAACTCTCGTTGAGAGCGCCGGCCCTGTAATACGTCCTGGCGCGAAGTTGCGGGCATAACCATGAAATTGTCCGAGACCGTGCGAGAATGTCACCCTTCGGAAAGAGTCACCAAAAATGAAATTTGGCCCAGAGGGAAGACAACCTCGTTGTAGAAACCAGTGAGTGGGAAGCCCACCAGCTCCAGGTGCGCCTTGTCCTCTGGGTCGAGCTGTTGGAAGCACTTTTCATAGATGATGTCCATAGAGCTCCCAGGGACTATGAACATATAATCGGTGCGATAATGGCCGAAGATGCCAGTTATCACGACCGCTCGGTCTTCTTGTGGACCCCCAGGAACTACGGGGAAGATGACATGCTGTCGCGCCAGTGAGGTGTGCAACTTTTCTGGTGGTTTCGCTTGCGCGACGGACCACCCTGGATCATATGAACATACTTCATCTTCTTATTACTCGGGTCTTCGCCGCCTCGAGTGATTTGGCGCACCTCCTTGCGCACATTTTGCAATAAGTGGGTGAGCTTCCCACTTTTGAGCGCTTTCTCGATCTCCATGCGCATGGAGACGCAGTTATCAGTTGTATGCCCTGTATCCTTATGACAATCGCAGAAAAGGTTGGGGTCTTGACCTTTCTTATTGCGCATCGGCAGCGGCGGTTGCGTGAACTGATGGTCCTCGGTGCTGAGCAGCTATGCCGGTGTTTTTGTTAGTGGGGTCCACTGACGATCGCGATTATCCTGTAGTTCCCGACAAGACTTTGATCATTTCGTCGTAGCGTACAGCGTACTTGAACTGTACACGAATCAGGTCTTCGTGCACATCCCCTATCTCCAGCACCTCTTTATTATAGCGGGTGATGAAGTCTTCAAGGCTTTCGTCATCACGCCGCCAGATGTTCATTACGTCAGAAGAGTCTCTGACGTAACGCCGCTGTTGGCTGAAGTGCGTCAGGAACTTGTCTTTCAAATCGTTCCATGACGCGAGCTTGACAGTGGGCAAGTTGCAAACCATAGGCATGCAGCGCCTGTTCGAGTTTGGACAAACAAGTGACACCACATAGGTAGCATTCAGCCTCCAATCAATCCTGTGCCGTGAAGAGGCACAGGTGGTCATCTGGGTCTGTCAACCCATTGTACTTCCCAACATTGGAGGGAAGTTTTGGGCACTCCAACGGTGCGAGCGCGATCTATTTGATTAATTTTGAATGTTCAGCTGCTTCAGCCGGCTTGTAGATCAAATTATAGTTGTACTCCGCCTCCGGGATGTAACCAGCCCGTGGCGCAGATCTGTAAGCAGCATGATCTTTCGGTAGCTGGTGAAACACACTAGCGTTATCACCCTCGCCATATGTCTTGTCCTCATCACGTTGGGTGTACCGCTCCCTAAGGGGACGCGAGCCCAACCGCGAGTGGATGGACGCTCTCTATGAGTATGGGACACAGGTTTAGGCAGCGATTGAGTGTACTCCGTTTCTTAGGTACGGAGTTCAGATGGTATGCTCGCCCTAGCCGGCGAGTCGTAGCTTAGTATTCTTGGTGCAGGCGAAGCATGCAACTTAGTAGCTGGTTGCACTGGGCAGCAGAAGTGTTTGTTTGTGCGCAAAGTTGTGCATAAACGACGTTCAGAGCCGTTTGAGACTTGATGTACCAAGACATCGGGGTCTCACCAGGGGTAACACCGATATGATTGATACGAAACGAGTCTCCATTTGAGCTCCGGGGGTAACCGAAATATTCACACGAGTAAAGTCGTGATGAGTTCCGGCATTCCCGGAAGAAGCTTCTTCAACTAGTTCGTCAAGTCGAGAGACATGAACTAGGTTCTTGCCTTCAGCTCGAGGCCCTCGTGGGGTGTTGGTGAGTCAGCCATTTGGACGTGAGGTTTATAAAAAACAAAACGAAGAAAAGGATGTGAGAGAGAGAAAATAGCGGATGGCGTCAATGAAGAAACACCGGTTGAACTTAGAGATATCCGAGGATATATTAGTTACAACCGAGAGATTTCTACATAAAAGGTTGCCTCTTAGCTCGTTCTTTAGGGTGGTCTCACTCGGAATGATCTGCAAAACTAGCATCGCCGTTAGTCTCGTCACGAGGAAAAGGGTGAGTTTTCTCCGTGACCACACTCCGGCGTGAGAATAAGTATTTGGTGATTGCAAGTAGTAAGCAAGTAAGCTCGTATGTGTAACACCCTGTAAACTCGTGTCCAATAGTATAGTGACATGTGTTGTATTTTAAATACAGTCTATTAAAGACCAATAAGGACTAAAGGCGTCAACATGCTCAAACTGAGCCACTGAGTGACGGTCTGATGTCAACATGCATAAATAACAGCCTCTGAGTGACTGATGTGTCAACATGCTTAAAACTTGGCCTCTGAGTGATTGATATGTCAACATGCCAAGCCTCTGAGTGACATCGGAGTCATCATGCTTATAATCAGCCTCTGAGTGATCCATTACGAAGTCCTAACTCTCATACGTGCCATTTGTTGGACGAGAGGGTACAATTCTGTAAAATTGTGAAAGTTGGAAAATGGAGGGATTAAAAGTGTCAACATGTTAAATTATACCTCTGAGTGACCCTTTTAACAAACCGAGAGCTCGACAATGTCCGGGCATAATCCCGGGTATGCCAAGTATTGGCTACGCAGGGCTAAATATGCCAAAAAGGTGTTTTAGAAGGTTTTTAAAAGCTTCGTTACCTTAAGGGGTTAAAGTGTCAAAGTTTGAAACTGGCCTTAGGGCGGTCGCGGGCCGCGAGAGACCAGGCCTGGGTCTCTCGCGGGGCGCCAGAGGACCTCAGCTGTAGAAAGTTTTTCTTAGCTGCCACACAAAGCTCCAAAAACCATTTACTCGAAACCATGGCTTCCCAAACTGCTATGCCATGTTTTGGGACACTTGTAAGCTCCCTCTTACACCCCTAAACACCTGGCATCACCTCCTTTGAGTTCTCCAACTATAAATAGGTGCTTAAGTTCACCATTTCAACTTGCACCTTTCTCATTTTCAACTCTTCTCCCTCCTCTGGAAGTTGCTAACTGAAAGGAGCATCCAACTTAGTTCTCTTGCATTCTAGGAACCTCTTGTAAGTGTTCCTTGCTCTGTCATTTTCGTTTATAGGTTTTTATAGCCAAAAGTCACGCGTTTTACGGAAAACGCTTTGACTTTCGGTTAAGACCATTATGGTCCAGCTATTGTTCGTAATGAACATGGCTAAGTGATCATAATAAGGGGTGTTAGTCCCTATAAAGGGCACCTCCAGAAGATCATGTTTGCTAGAACAATTGACGGGTCAAAGTTATTATATTAAAAAGTCAAACATGCCATTTTTCGAAAAAATCATAAATTGATCTTATATATGTTATGAAACCTATTTTGACACTTAAACAAGTCGGTATTAATTATTAGAACATGTAAGAACATGTTCGGCTTGTCAATTTCAGTTCTAGGGTCGGTTTGCAACCGAAAGTCGCAAAGTTTGACTTCTGCTTTGACTTTCGATTCCAACCCGGTTTAGATTAGTTAGTTACTGATCTAAAGTTGCATTATGATCATAATATAATGTAGCATAACCATCTGAGGTTATATTACATGATCATAATCAAAATCTAAGTTTATGCGCAAGTTCCATAATTATGTCATTTTTGACTAAAATGCCCTTTTTGCATAAAACAAGTTTTTAATGATAATGAACTTGAAAACAAGTTTCCTACTGATTTAATTTATAAGTAGGATTATTTGAAATGTTAAACTAAGTTATAAATTGAGTTTACAAGCAGGTCCTTGAACTATGTCGATAAATGACGATTTTAGCCCTCGTGGCTCATTAAACGGTTTTAATCAAATCTTTTCAAGGTAAATCTTTTACCTACTAATATGTTATATTAAATAACATATCTAAGACATTTTAGTCTGACCTTAACATCGGTTTTCATTAAACATCACATAAAACGTCATTTTACGAAATAAGCGCCGTTTCGCATAGTATGGTTTTAAACCATAATAATTGACCAAGACTTGTTACCTACTGATTTTAAAACTTATTTTAAACATATTTACAGTAGGTACATGTTACAAACTCAGAATCCCAAATAATTTATAAACTATGTGTAAAATGACCAAATGCCCATTCGGTGCATAGTTTGGTCATAAATGATAAATTACACATATAATTGATATCCTACTGATATTATATCATAAATAAATTATTTTTCCAAAATACTTATGGTTATAACATTAAATTATATTCAAGTTCCTTTTATATGGTATGAAATTACCAAAACGCCCCTATGAGGCATAGTTTCAATTTAAAACCATAACGGGCGTAAAAGTTGATATCCTGCTGATATTACAACTTATTTAAAATATAATGGCATATAGAAATTGTCCATGACTTATTCAGTTACCTGATATCGCTGACATGTGTACGGTTAAGTATATGTAACTAATTTACGGAAATTAACCGAAACGGGTTTAACCTTGTCATTTAAGTCTCAAAATCCAGAATGTATATAGTTTATCCATATTATACAAGTCAAGGTACTTGTTGGATTAAACTACATTCTATCCAATCATCGTTTAATCTAGCGTCCTACGTCTTGATCCTATACACTACACGGTCTAAGTCTATGACTTAAATAAGACCGTTAGTATTTATTGGTTAGTTTATGCCATATCCAGACTAGAGACTTGCCGGTAAATGCTATCTGCACTTAGTACTTTTGTGTATGGCTGAGTTATAAAAATTAAAAGAAGACTAGCTCAGGTAAATACTCTCGACTTATTTCCCCTATATGGGCTTGGGTTATGGTAAATTATTACGTCTTGGTCGGAAATAGGATCAATCGAATGCCGGATTGTGGCTAGTAAATCCGCATATTCTGTTTTAGTCAGTTTTGTTTGATAACTTAAACATCGGGGGTTAACTACCGTGTCCTAGATATCCTCGGCTCATTACAATAGAAATGGCCACGACCTTAGCGCGGGTGTAGGCATACACCCGATAGACGCTCAATAATGCATTCCCACAAGGTTGGGAGGAATTGACTCCTTCGTGAGTCCAAAGTGGTGTGTATGTTAATCTTGTCTCGGTCTCCGTACCGGGCCCTGTATGTATGGACAAACATGTAAATCTGTTAACAAGGTTGGACGGTTAATTAACCCAAGTTATTAAAAGATTTTTTGCTGATACGTACTTAAAACATTTTTGAAATGTTTTCAAAATGAGTTAGTTGTGTGTATTTACCAATATGGATAAACTATATAAATTCTGGATTTTTTGACTTAAATGACAAGGTTAAACCCGTTTCGGTTAATTCCCGTAAATTCGTTACATATACTTAACCGTACACATGTCAGCGATATCGGGTAACTGAATAAGTCATGGACAAGTTTCATATCCATTAAGAATCGTTACATCTTGTCTCGGTCTCCGTACCGGGCCCTGTATGTATGGACAAACATGTAAATCTATAGAGGTTTGTCATTTGTTGCGTGCTGGTTCTTCTCAAACCCGTAATTCCCTTTCTTTTTAAACCTTTGGGAGTTATTGTCCTCCCGCTTTCTCTTTCCGTCGGTTTCAGTCCTAACTGATTTTTGTCTTACCAAATCAATGGTGAGGGAAAGAGATAGGTCTACAGCGGACCTATAGGTACTAGGCTGAGCAGCCTTTACCATGCCCTTTATCTCGGGTGCCAACCCATTTATAAAACGCGTAATGCATTTGGATTCGGGGGTGATCAAATAGGAAACCAACCATTTATTTGCACATCTTTATGTGACATTGCTAGCGACTCATTGGCTAGACATTTCTTAAGATTACTGATGTGGAATACATCATGGATTCCACTAAGCTCCTCTGGCAATCTGAGCTTATAAGCTACAGTGCCGACATATTCGACTATCTCGAATGGTCCGATGTATCTTGGGCTTAACTTGCCCTTCTTCCTAAAGCGCATCACACCATTCTAGGGTGACTCGTTCAACATGACCTTGTCCCCTGCTTGGAACTTAAGAGGATTACGCCTCTTGTCAGCATAGCTCTTTTGCCTATCCCTGGCAGCTTTGAGACGATCACGAATTTGCACAATCTTTTCCATGGTCTCCAGGACAATCTCCGGTCCTGATAGTTGGGCTTCCCCAACTTCTGCCCAACACACAGGTGTTCTACATTTTCTCCCATACAAGGCTTCATAAGGAGCAGCCTTGATGCTCGTACGATAACTATTATTATAGGAGAATTCTATTAGGGGTAAGTGGTCATATCAACTTCCACCTAAATCAATTACACATGCCCGGAGCATGTCTTCCAATGTTTGAATAGTATGCTTACTTTGTCCATCCGTCTGCGGGTGGTAAGCCGTACTAAAATTCAATCGTGTGCCTAATGATTGTTGGAAACTCTTCCAAAAGTGAGATGTGTATCTGGTATCTCTATCAGATACAATAGATACTGGCACACCGTGTAGGGATACAATCTTGTCCACATATAGCTTAGCCAATTTGTCTGAATTATACGTTTCTTTGATTGGCAAGAAATGAGCTGACTTAGTCAGCCTATCCACAGTGACCCAAATCGTGCCATTACCACGTTTGGTCTTAGGCAACTTGGTAATCAAATCCATAGTTACCATTTCTCATTTCCAAGTAGGAATTTCAAGCTGTTGTAGAAGTCCTGACGGCTTCTGATGTTCGGCCTTAACTTGCGAACACGTCAGACACTTGGCTACGTAGGTGGCTATGGATTTCTTCAAACCCATCCACCAATAATTCTTCTTCAGATCTTGATACATTTTGTCACCTCCAGGGTGAATTGAGTATCTCGTGTTATGCGCTTCTTGGAGGATTAGATCTCTAAGTCCTCCAAAGACTAGAACCCAGATCCTTCCATTAAATCTAAGTTCCATCTTTCCCAGGCGTTATTGATCAATAGTTCCATCCAATCCTTCATTAGGAGCATTAGCTTCTAATAGAGCTTGTCTTTGCGCATCTAATAGCTTCTCATTTAAGCTATTTCTAAGCTCAATGCTCTTGGTGTTAATCCTTATTGGTTTAACCCGTTCCTTGGGATTTAATGCATCAGCAACTACGTTTGCTTTGCCCGGATGGTAGCGAATCTCGCAATCATAGTCATTAAGTGTTTCCATCCAACGACGTTGTCGCATGTTCAATTATTTCTGATTGAACAAATGTTGGAGACTCTTATGGTCAGTGTATATGATACACTTTGTGCCATACAAGTAATGTCTCCATAGCTTTAGTGCAAATACAACGGCACCCAATTCCAAATCATGGGTGATGTAATTCCTTTCGTGCACCTTTAGCACACAGCCCATGCCAGTATGCGAAGCATCACAATAAACTACAAATTCTTCAATACCCTCAGGTAGAGATAACACAGGAGCATTCTCAACTTGTGTTTTAGAATCTCAAAGGATTCTTGTTGTTTTGGACCCCAGTTAAATTTAACATTCTTACGGGTCAGGGTAGTCAAAGGAGTTGCTATTCTTGAAAAGTTCTCAATGAACCTCCTGTAGTATCTAGCCAATCCTAGGAAACTACGAATCTCTGATGGGGTCTTAGGCACTTCCCAATTCACTATGGCTTCTATTTTGGCGGGATCCACTTGGATACCACCTTCACTTACCATGTGTCCAAGAAATTGGACTTCTCTAAGCAAAACTCACATTTAGAGAATTTAGCATAAAGCTTCTCTTGCCTTAATAGTTCTAAGATGCACCGAAGATGTTTCTCGTGATCAGCTTGATTACGAAAATAGATAAGTATGTCATCTATGAAGACAATGACAAACTTATCCAAATATGGTTTGCAGACTCTATTCATGAGATCCATGAATGCTGCAGGTGCATTCGTGAGCCCAAAAGGCATCACCAAGAATTCAAAATGACCATATCGGGTCCTGAATGCAGTTTTAGGAACATCTTCACTTCTAACCTTCAGCTAATGATAACCTGATCTTAGATCAATCTTGGAAAAGTAACTAGCCCCTTGAAGTTGGTTGAATAAATTGTCGATCCTGGGCAATGGATAACGGTTCTTGATTGTTAACTTGTTTAGCTCTCAGTAGTCAATACACATCCGCATTTAACCGTCTTTCTTTTTAACGAAGAGGATAGGAGCTCCCCAAGGCGAGGAACTAGGCTGTATAAAGCCTTTCTCCAAGAGTTCATCTAATTGTGTCCTCAATTCCTTCATTTCCGTCCGTGCTAGCCTATATGGAGCTCTGGCAACAGGTGCTGATCCTGGCAGGATAACAATTCTAAATTCTACTTGCCTGTCTAGAGGTAGGCCTGGCAATTCCTTAGGGAAAACATCGAAATACTCTGAGATAATCGGTAGGTCTTCAATATTCGGCTTAGGCTCATTAGTAGTAACTTGTGCCATGTAAATGACACAACCTTTCCTCAAACACTTGGATGCCTTAAATAATGACACTTTGTCTAGCAATCCGTAGTGTGAGTCTCCAGGGATGGTGATTATTTCACCAGATGGGGTTTTAATTTCGATGAGTTTCTTATCGCAGGCAATGCGGGCTTGGTTATGAGACAACCAATCCATGCCTAAAACTACATCGAACCCCGCCAATTTCATTGGTAGAAGAGAGATAGGGATGGAATGATTCTTAATGCATATGAAACATCCATCAAGAATGGAAGACGCTGATTCTAAACTTCCATCGGCAAGTTCTATCTCATAAGTTTTATCTAGAGTTCTTATGGGCAGGTTTAATAGTTTACTAAACTTTTGATCAACAAAAGATCTATCTGCACTCGAATCGAAAAGAACTCTAGCATAAATATTGTTAATGAGGAATGTACCTGTTATGAAATTATTGTCATTAACGGCCTCCCTGGCATTCATCTGGAAGGCACGAGCATTCCATTTCTTAGCTTCTCCAGGCTTTACATCATTACTTTTGGGGTTCTTGGGGCAATTGAACGTAATGTGCCCTTTTTCATTGTAGTTGTAGCAAACTGCATCCTTAAGATCCTTGAAATCTAGGGTCTTATTCCCTTTTCTTTTGCATGTACATGTCGAATGTGTCGGCACTGTAGCTTATAAGCTCAGATTGCCAGAGGAGCTTAGTGGAATCCATGATGTATTCCACATCAGTAATCTTAAGAAATGTCTAGCGAATGAGTCGCTAGCAATGTCACATAAAGATGTGCAAATAGATGAAAACCTGAGGTTCGTTCAGAAACCAATTTCGATCGAGGATCGACAAGTTAAGAAGCTCCAAAGGAAAATGATACCTATAGTAAAGGTTAAGTGGGACGCCTTTAGAGGTCCCGAGTACACATGGGAGGTTGAGTCCTCTATGCGACAAAAGTACCCCTATGTTTTTGAATAAAATCTCGAGGTCGAGATTTCTTTAAGGGGGTGAGGATGTAACACACTGTAAAATCGTGTCCAATAGTATAGTGACACATGTTGTATTTTAAATACACTCTATTAAAGACCAATAAGGACTAAAGGCGTCAACATGCTCAAACTGAGCCTCTGAGTGACGGTCCGATGTCAACATGCATAAATAACAGCCTCTGAGTGACTGATATGTCAACATGCTTAAATCATTAGCCTCTGAGTGACTGATATGTCAACATGCTTAAAACTTGGCCTCTGAGTGACTGATATGTCAACATCCCCAGCCTCTGAGCAACATCAGAGTCAAGATGCTTATAATCAGCCTTTGAGTGATCCTTTACGAAGTCCTAACTCTCATACGTATCATTTGTTGGACGAGAGGGTGCAATTCTGTAAAAATGTGAAAGTTGGAAAATGGAGGGATTAAAAGTGTCAACATGTTAAATTATAGCTCTGAGTGGCCATTTTAACAAACCGAGAGCTCAACAATGTCCGGGCATAATCCTGGGTGTGCCAAGTATTGGCTACGCAGGGCTAAATATGCCAAAAAGGTGTTTTAGAAGGTTTTTAGAAGCTTTGTTAAGTTAAGGAGTTAAAGTGTCAAAGTTTGAAACTGGCCTTAGGGCGGTCGCGGGCCGCGAGAGACCAGTCTGGGTCTCTCGCGGGGCGCCAGAGGACCTCTGCTGTAGAAAGTTTTTGTTGGCTGCCACACAAAGCTCCAAAAACCATTTACTCGAAACCATGGCTTCCCAAACTGCTATGCCACGTTTTGGGACACTTGTAAGCTCCCTCTTACACCCCTAAACACCTGGCATCACCTCCTTTGAGTTCTCCAACTAAAAATAGGTGCTAAAATTCACCATTTCAACTTGCACCAATACTATAAGTATGTGTTCTACTTAAAAGATGTAAGCTTTACTTACCTTGCATCCAATTACGCTTTTCCGCATATTTGATCTGTTTGACCCGCTTCTTCCCAAGCTTTCACCTAGCTTGCCAAGTGTCAAACTATTATTTATCATTCGCAAGAGGGTTAGATTAGTCATTATTTATCACGACTATTACACCTTACACATTTTACATCAAAATTATCATTTGATCTTATTATAGGTCAGTTTGACTTTTAAAAGTCAACTGTCTATTAACCTATGCAAATGCACAAATAAGTTTGACTCATTTAGGCAATAGGTCAAATGTCCGGTAGGCGTTATTTTAAAGCTACCATTTAAGTTAGATTACCAACCCCTTAACTTAACACTTTAACTCCTTAATAAGAAGAACTTTTTGGACCAAGGTTATTTTGTTATCATCTTTGTGCATTTGTGTCTGATTTACATGCTTCAAATCGATATCCAGGATCTATGATTGTTATTTTCATTATGGGATTACATCTTGGACAAGATTCTTCACCTTCATCTTTGTTTCCTTTTGTTTTCTTACTTATATCATTTAAACACCTAATCTATAGGTGTTTGGGTGTTTGTCAATCACCATCATTGTGATCCAAGGCTGATTTGGGACTCATAATTTGGTATTAAAGCCATTGTGCTCTTGATTGACTCATATTTGTTAAGATTTTCAAGGTTTTGAAGATTTTTCAAAGTTTTCAAGTTTTTCAAAAAGTTAAGTTCAAATGGTTTGATTTGGTGTGTTCAATGTTCGGATTGTTGTTAATCAGTGTTTAGAGTATCATTTGGGTCATTTTGATGCAAAATATCATGGTTTCTGGGCTGTTTTGGTGTGATTAGAGAGTTTTTGTTCGTGCTAAAACCCTTCTGGGCGTATTTGTGTTGAAGTTAGTGTAGATGTATTTGAAGATAGCGTAGATCTGGTTGATAGTAGCGTAATTGTCTATTACACTGCTATCTGTGTTAGCATTTTTATCCGAAGGTGACTTCGGGATCGGTGATATAAATCTTTTGCGATTTTATCACGGTGTTCGGCGAATTTAGCCAAATCTTTGTGCAGTTTTAGGTTTGTTAGCGTAGTTGTCTGTGTAGTTGTTCGCCGCCGGTCCAAAAAGCACTTCTTATTCGAGCGTAATAGCGAGCGTAGTGTCCTCTGAACTGTGACCTAATCTCATAGCGTATTTAAGAACCTTCAACGTAATAAAGCCCAGTAATACAAAAAGTTAGCGTATTTGTGCCCGGTATCATTAAAATCCAGCGTATTTAATTTATGTGAACAAATTTGGACCTAAAATTAATTCAACATGTCACTTAATCAACTAAATCATTTCGTTCAAGCTGAGCTAGAAACTGGAATTGCAACTAGCCATCCAAAGTTGAAAGGATCTAAAGATTTTAGGAGCTGGAAGAACAGAATCAAGTCATTCTTTGAGTATACCGACTATACTCTATAGTGTCTGTCACCGTCGGACCTCACGTCCCTATGGTGATTCGTGACGATGTTCGTACGATCAACGATGATCCCTCGACCTACACTAATGAAGATAGGTCATTAAATTAATGTGACCGCCAAGCTCACGCTGCTCTAACAATGGCTTATCAAAAGATGACAACAATCTGTTTGAAGAATACACCACAGCTCATGAATTATGGTTGGCGCTGATTGATCATTATGAAGGAAATCTAGAACTAATGGAGAACAAAAGAGATATGGTTCAAAAGGAGTACGATGTGTTTGGAAGCATTCATGGTGAAAGCTTGTTAGATCACATCAACCGCTTTTTGAACATGCTGACAAAAATGAAGAAAGGTTGTAATCCCGTCGCCAACTATGCCTCAATCATAAAGCTTTTGGACTCTTTTCCAAAAGAGTGGAGCTTACAATGCATGATGATCAAAAGATCCTTCCTGAACAGCACAACTCTAGTCACTCTCTCATATCTGATCAACACACTAAAGGCATTTGGAATGGATGTCCTTAAAAGAGAAATGAATCAAGTAGGATACACTCAGAAATTACGTCCAATCTGTTGCTGCTGCAGTTTTTTATTTGGGTAAAGGGTTACCCCGGTAAATATTATATCAATCAATCCAAAAATAACAAGTGAGGTAGACAGAAACCTCAATTCTCAAGTATGACAAGCCATACTAGAGTTCATCAAGCAATCATCCTACAGCCGCTAGATACCTATTTAATAAGCACGTCACTCGACAATACACGTAACACTAAGTTACAAAAAGAAAACACATGTAACAGCATTAGCCATGTTCATCATCATTTATCAGCAACCCTCTAGGAAGTCTCCATTCCTGTAGAAGATCTCTAGTGTGACTCGTGTCTTTAAATTTCATCAAATGTAGCTTCATCTGAACTGTTAGTAGAATAACCTCAATGAGTTGATCTACACTCCTTTTTTCATAGAAAACAATCTCTGATTTCGTTCCTGCCACACGAAATAAGTTGCCGCACTAACAACAAGCTTTCCAATAACATGAGTAGCATGCTTTGACTTCGCATATTGCACCAAATGATCAAATATCCTTTCCCATTTGTTAGGCAGCGATCCCATTCCTGCTTTATCTCGAATACCATTCCAGACCTGAGCAGCATATAAACACTCGAAAAAAAGGTGGTCATGAGAATCCAGACCACCCATACACAACGAACAGCACATGAGGTTATAATTAGGACTACCCGCCGAAGACCATCGACTCATGACATCCTGCGTTTTTAGTTTTTTGTTCACAAGAAGCCACATTAAAAAAGAATGACGAGGAATAGATTGGGGATACCAAATAATACTCGCCCATGGGACTTCATTCTGGTGTAGTCGAAATTCATCCCACCCTATAGCGGCACTATAGTTCATTTCCTTTCTTGATCTAGTTCTCCATACAACTCTATCATGTAAACCCGGGCTCAGTATGATACTTGGCATGTTTCGGAGAGCCGGAAATCGGTTTACCCACTCGGTCGGCCATCCCCACCCCCCATGGTCACATACATCCGCAACCTTCGAGTTCATATAGAATCCAGCATTCGATATCATACGTGGCGTAATAAAAGAATTCAAAGGGCATATCTCATCCCACTTATCAAACCAAACTAGTGTTTTGTTACCATCTCCCAGTTTCGTCCATACATGGTGTTGAATAATCGGCCTTAACTGTAGCATTTTCCTCCAGCTCCATGTTATGTTATTTTGGATTGGTAAGTCCCAAAAACTTCGATCTCGTATACGATATGAATGGATCCACTTTACCCAAAGAGACTCTCTATGTGTAAGAAGACTCCATACATGCGCAATCATAAGCGCTTTATTCATATCCCCAATCCTTCGAATACCCAAGCCACCCTCTTGTTTAGGAATACACACTTTTTTCCAACTCACCTTAGCTTTCCCTTTTATGTTATTTCCTTGCTCTTAAAAACATGGCATTCCTTGCTCCCATAACCTCCGGTGGTTCAAACTCCCAGAATTCTAATGCATCTTATTCCAATGCTTCCGCAAACTCTACAAAGGCTCCACAGTCCAATAAAAAGACTACTGTGGTCGGTGATGCTCAAGTTCTCAAGATATCTACCGAACATGTTACATTGTTTTACACCTTCCTGAGTTGTTATGAAGCTCTTATGTCGGGTGAGCTAAAACGGGATTTTCTTACTGCCAAAGACATGTATCAAGTAGATCTAGATGATATAGAGGAAATGGATTTGAAATGGAAAATGGCAATCATAACCTTGTGGCTAAAAAAGTTTCAAGACAAATAGGAAAGAGATTGGCACTGGGAAAATCTGGTTTCGACAAGTCCAAGCTGCAATGCTACCTGCAAGAATTTGGGGCACTTCAAAAGAGATTGTTCGTTGCTAAAGAATGAAAATACTGATACGACTCCAGCTAGAAGGGCAATCGCAAATGAGAATGTTGCTGCTAACCCTCTAAAGGTGCTGGTGGTGGAAGATTATGATTGGGCTAAGGAAATTGCTGAAACAATGGAAGATGTTAACAAAGCTCTAATGGCAAAGTTATCCTCTAAACCGGTTCCACGTCCTTCAAACTTTCTTAATAACAAAAATGCAGGTATTCCCAAGGGAGATATGTCTGCTGACAAAGGACTGAAAGCATAGTCAACACACAAGTCTGCAGATGACCAAGGAAAGAAAGAGGCTGAAATCTCTGAGTCAAAAGAGAAAGTTTAAAAGCAAGTAGCAGTGTTAAGAAGGAGAAAGATCAAGTTCCCGCAACAGCAATGAGAGCTGAATTCGCCATAGTGAAAGAGGAGAAAGACTTGGTAAACAACATTCCTACGAATTTTAAGTCAAATTTTGCTCACATTCGTCTGTCAACGTCATGACTCACTATTAATCTCTCAACCATGACTTAATCAGAGAAAAGAAACAGTTTTGCAATTTAACAAAGAACTAAAACAGAATGAAGCTGCATATCAGAGTAGAGATGAGCATAAAAACCGGTTCCGAACCCGAACCGGTGGAACCGAACTGGAACCGGTTCCAGTTCCTACCCGACAGTAAGTAGAACCGGTTCCGGGTTCAAAATACCCGTTGGTTCCAACCCGGTTCCACAATTTTACCATTTGAATCGGGTAGGAACCGGTTCCTAACCGTACCCGGTTCCTACCCGTACCCGGTTCCTACGTGGAACCGGTTCCTGACCGTTATAATATTACCGTTGGAACCGGTTATAGCCGTTAAAAATGTTACCGTTGGAACCGGTTATAGCTGTTAAAAAAGTTACCGTTGGAACCGGTTCCTGACCGTTGGAACCGGTTCCTGGCCGTTAGAACCGATTCTATATATATTTTTTTGAAATCTATTGTTTAGCACACAATTTCTCATATCTATTCTTCTTGTTACATTTCTTTCTTGTTCTTTTTCACATTCTAATCAACAAATGGCCTCAAAGAGTTCCAAAAACGCAAATTCCCAATCCGTTAACAATGTTCCTCAAGAACATTCGGTTCCATATGTGGTTGGAACATTGTCTCATAATCGCAGTAAGGAAGTTTGGAGCAATTGGGAGTTGGTCGAGATGAGTGACGGCTCGCAAAAAGCTCAATGTAAACATTGTGGATCGTTATTAGCCAAGGAATCAAACTCAACGTTAACGAAGCATATTAATAAGTATTGCAAAGTTTTAAAGGAAATGACATCCGGTCAAGTTCCACTTTCCAAAGATGATACCATTTTTCGTTATGAGCAAAAATTAGCTCGCGATCGGATGGCGAAGTTGGTGATACAAAAAGCGTTGCCGTTTGGACACTTCGACGACCCGATCTTACAAATCTTATTCGGGAGACTCTACAACCTCGCTATAAACATGTAAGTCGTCGCACTTTAAAACGTCTTTGTTTAAGTTTATTGGAAAATGCAAAAAAAGATTTAATTGTTTTTTTAAGAATTTAAAAACTAGTGTAAACCTAACTAGTGATGTGTGGTCGGCTCCACATGGTTTACCGGAATCGTACATATGTGTCACCGCTCATTGGGTTGATCCCGATACATGGGAAATGATGAAGCGTACGATTGCGTTTGACGAGTTTCCTTCTCCTCATACGGGAGAAAATATTTATAAAATTATAAATGACACAATAATTAAATATGGTTTAGAAGATAAAATTTTTTCAATATCCTTTGATAACGCTTCAAACAACACAACGGCGATTGAAAAATTAAAGTTGAAGTACAAACCAATACTTGATGGTGTTTTTTTTTTACACACGATGTGTTGCACATATTATTAACTTAGTAGTGCAAACCGGTTTAAAAGATCAATTTGTATCGGATTTTATTATAGCATTTAGAGCTATGCTCCAAGATGTTTTCAAAAGTGGAAAAGAAAGATATCAAGAATATAAAAAACTTTGTAAAGATGTCAACCAAAAAATTATTGGACCGAATTGGGATATACCGACTCGTTGGAATTCAACTTGTCATATGTTTGAAATGGCTATAAAGCAAATGGGCACTTTAAAATCTTTTCATAAACTTTAAGTGATGAGTACCTTGTCGTCCCTTTTCCCGACACGGCTTGGGAAAATATTAATAACCTAAGTACTTTTTTACAAGTTTTTAAAACTACGACTTTGATTTCCGGTGTTTATTATCCTACTAGTTCTAAAGTTGTGGACCAATTGTATTTGATAACAACTAATTTTAAAAAGTTTGAAAATTCTAGTGACATGTTAAGGAATATGACGAGACCAATGATTCAAAAATTTTAAAAATATTTTTTAGAACTACCACCCGTTTTTCTATGTGCCGCTGCTTTAAATCCAGCTTTAAACGTACCGGGTGTTGAAGCTTTAATTGATGAAATTTATGACAAGTTGGATATGCATGAGGAGGATCCAACTTTAAAAGCAAAAACAAAAACAAAAAAAATATTCAATGAGTGTATGGCCAAACTTTATAATCATTATTTAAAAAAATATGGTGAAAAAAATCATACAAATTTGTTTGAGTCTCGGTCCACGGCCTCTAACGATGAAACAAGCGGGGATCCACTTATAACCATGTTGAATGTCGTTAGAGACGAGACCGCTAGACAACAAAGGGGTAGTGAACCAACAAGTGAACTTGGGAGATATAAAAAAATCAGTATTCGCTTACTATGACCACCGAGGAGTATAGGAAATTTGATGTTTTGGCATGGTGGAAATCGAAAGAATCCGAATACCCGATTCTAGCCACCATGGCTCGTGATATACTAACGGTCCAAGCTTCCACGGTAGCTTCGGAAAGTGTGTTTTCTCTTAGTGGCAGGGTTTTGTCAATTAGAAGAACAAGACTAACTCCGGAATCGCTAGAGATGGCAATATGCTTAAAGGACCATTTGGATGCCGTTGATCGTGTTCAACATAAAACTAGTCTAGAAGATGAAGTTGAGTTAGAGCATAAAATTGTTGACGAAGAGGAAGACGAAGAAGTGGAGACTAACGATTCGGACGACGATTGTACCGAGGTACCCGTACCTAAGAGAAACTCGTCGGAAAGTGTTGCACCTGCCGCTAGTAAACGATCAAAGAAATAAAATCTTACTAGAACCGGTTCTGAGTAATTTTTTATTTTTTTTGTAACCGGTTAATTTATTTTATATATTGTAACCGATTGATTTGTTTTTTAATTTTAATCGATTATTGTTACTATTTTTATTTATCAATGTAACTAATAATAAAAATCAAACATAACAAACACAATAGAAAGAAACATTACACAAACTTTATTAAAACACCAACGATAACATTTATCAGGAACCGGTAAGTAGGAAGGGGTTTATATACAAAAAAAAAATGATTTTTTAATCAGGAACCGGTTCCACCGGTAACATTTTATCAGGAACCGGTTCTGAACAGTAAAAGTCAGCTTTTACTGTCAGGAACCGGTTCTGAACAGTAAAAGTTAGGTTTTTTACTGTTCAGAACCGGTTCTGAACAGTAAAAGTCAGATTTTTACTTTCAGGAACCGGTTCTGAACACTATCAGGAACCGGTTCCGCACCATACCCGGTTCCACACCATACCCGGTTCCATAATACCCGTACCCGGTTCTACACGGTTCCATATTCTTGGCTGTGAACCCGGGTAGGAACCGGACCCGGTTCCACACCATACCCGGTTCCAATGACATCCAAGCAGAACCGGTTCCGGGTTGGAACCGGTTCCGGGTAATAATAATACCCGATTTTGCCCATCTCTATATCAGAGAAAGTTGAACTCAACTTTAGCTGAGATGCAAACTCTAGAAGATTTTGTTTTCAGAAAAGATTTCATAATAAATGATTTAACTGAAGAACTTGAGAAATCTGAGACTAAAAACACTAAATTGCAAATCACTATCGACAAATGGAATGCAAGCAAAAAAGCACTGGTTGACATTAAAACTGCCAACGACCGATATACATGAAAAATGGCATTGGGTACAAAGATAAGCTTGGAAACGAAAGAAGAATCTTTCTGCCTCCTCACAGTAAAACTATGTTACCCATGCCAACTCCTCATCAAGATAACGACTTAATTGATAAAAATGATCTAATTGCTCAAAGTGTCGATTGTAAAAATGACAAAAATACTAACAATTCTGAAAGCAATACAGATGCAATTGAGCGTGAGGGGGATGTGTGCGATGAGGAATGTGGGGGCACAAAAATAAGGATAGGGTACTCAGGCGATAGTTACACTATGGTTAACTGGTTCGCCTGGAATTGTGACAAAACAAACAAGACTTTTATTCGGGATGAATGTAATAATTTAACTAGAATGGATGACTGTATTAAACCTAGCTTAAATATTTGGATGACTGTAATAGGCATATGCCTAAACCTATGACCCACAACCATGAGAATGTAGTGGTTGAATGCTTTAATATAAAATCTGCTTTTTGAGATGAAAATGTTGTACATGAATCCCCTATATTTGTTCCAGAATTTGGGAGGAGTTGACGGGAAACTAGACTTTGATGAGTCGAAGGTTACATGCTTCAAATGCCGAGAAAATGGGCATTTAAAAAGAGAATGTCCAAATAGAGAGGTCAAGGGCAATCGGAACCCTTTTGCTGATGATTATTACAAGAAGGCCATATATCATCGACCTCAACCCCAAACAAGAATGGTGCAGATTGAAGATGGACAGTCAAACTCCAAAGACAAAGCACTCACGTCACTCAAGAGGACGAAGGTTCCAACTGGAACAAGTACATCATGATGAATGAAAGTTTGGCATTAGTGGCTGGAATTTTTGAAGAACCTGAAGATACTGAAGAATATGCAGAGGCATCTTTTGATGAGGAACCGAAGAATTTTATGCAACTTCATTGAGGAAGAAGAACTTCTAAACAATGCTTTTAAAACATCTTTTGCCTGCTGATATTCTTAAAACTTTTGCAGGGTATTTCAATTCAAGTCTTCCACCAACATGTGAAGAAGAACTAAAGTCAGAAGTTGTCGATTTGATTGATGAAGCCAAGGAAATTACTGATGAAACTCTGACTGATGTTGCTGACAAAGCTTTAATGGCGAATCTGAATGAGGTAGTTTTTGAGCAAGCTCAGTAGAAAATGTTGAATTGATTAAGAAGTCGGTAAGTGAAACCGTGGAAAAGAATGAAGCTACTCATAATGTCGAATTGGAAATTCCATGCATGAAATGCAAATTGCCATGCAAGGAGTGTGTTGAAAAAGACGAAAAATATAAAGAACTAAAAACACATGCTGATCATTTGTCACATGATTATGTCAACAAAAGAAGCATATGACAAATTAAGCAAAACCATTCGACAATATGAGAAAGCAATCAAAGAAGATGACAATACACTTTCTATGCTCAAAGCAACTGTTATGGACAAATAAATGGCCATAAACATGCATATAAATACAATTGCTGAGCTGAAAAATGAATTGGAGAAAATGAAAATTGAAACTGAACGAGTTAAAAAATTGTTAATCAGTCACTCTCAGTTCATATTGCATTGATCACATTCTTCCGAAAATTGAGGTTAGACAAGGTAAGACATTTGTTGTTAACGAATGTAAAGGTTACGATCGTGTTCCACCACCCACGTGGAATGGATATGCAAAGAAAAAGCCCGATGGGGTGGAAAAGGCTTTGTTTACTGAAAATGGTAATGAGCTGTCTGAGAACATCAATGTAAGTTACACCAAAACAGAAAAAGATTGTGAATTTGATGTGGTAACCAAAGTGGTTGAAAATGTTTTCAAAAATGAGTCTGACAACACAGTTTATGAAAGTGCAGAATCAAGCAGTGAAAAGTCTGAGTCTAATTCACATTCTGGAAGTGAGAAAAATTTTCACAAAAACTTCATTTCAGCATTAGAGGATGGTTTAAATAATGATCCTTATATAGTCGTTTACAAACTGAAAGGATCAGATAAACTATACTTTGATGAGGAATTTCCACTCCAAAATGTAAACTTAGACCGAGTTGACAAGCTTTTTAAGCTAACTGAAGTCAACACCTCTAATCTTGATAAGCAAGATGCCACTTTTTACTCAAAACCAAAAGGGTCTCACAGATACGTTCATCCTAGTGGTAAAAACTATCCCAAGTATAAAAGGGCTGGTTTAGAGTTTGAAAAGAAGAGAAACACCAAAAGCAAAATGTTACCAAGAAGATTGAATTTGTTTACGGAACTAACACTGTTAATGAAAAGGAAATCACTGGTTAACAATCAAACAAAGATTTTGAGCAATAAAGAAAGCTCCGTGAACACGTTTCGAAAGCCTCTGTTGGAAACAAACAATAGGACATGTTACAAGTGTAACAAAGCTGGGCACATTTCACGTCAATTGAAACCAACCAAAACGAAACATGCTCATGAAGTTAGAAAATGCACAAAAGATGTTAAACAGAAAGGTCCAGAGTTTGTGCCAAAGAAAATTTTGAAAGGAAATGCTGAGTCAAACGTAAATGTGGAACCAATCATTGCAAAATTTTCAAACTTTGAGATTGGTGAATCATCAAAGAAAAATGAACAAAATAATCCTAAGTTTTACTCAAAGAGAGCGTTTTCAAGTGCACAAACCTGGGTTGCTAAGAACAAATCATCTTTTTGTTGCTGTAAACACCACTGTTGTTTCAACTAAACTTAAAACAAAAAAAAGGATCAAAGGTTGAGCAACGGGTGGAGGTAAAGAAAGAGGTTAAGAAAATTATCGAGCCTAAATGTGATATCCCAAACCCGCCGAATACCAAAAAGGCTTGGGTTTCTCTGTTTACGTAATTTCTTTTCACATGTGTGCAGGGGCTCCCGAGGTAATCATGTCAAAATGGATTATGGATAGTGGAGCTTCCCGACACATGACTTGGATGCTTGCGTTGTTACATGACGTAAAAGCTATCCGAGGAGGTTACGTTGGGTTTGCTGGAACACATGGTGGAAGAATAGTGGGAGAAGTTATTCTAAAGAATGGAGTGGTATCTTTCGACAAGGTGAACTACATTGCGGAGCTTGAGAACAATCTGCTGAGTATTTCGCAAATTTGTGACAAGAAATTCACAACACACTTCAATGACAAGGAATGCTTAGTTGTCAAACCAGGATTCAAAATTCTTGAGGAGTGGATCCTCATGCGTGCTCCACAGGAGAATGATCTTTATGTCTTAGACATGGGCGTTTCATCCACTACGTCAAATAAGGTTCAATGCTTTGTTTCTAAAGCTACCGAGAAAGAGTCCATCTTATGGCATCGGAAGATGGGGCACATACACCTGCGAAAGATGAATTATTTAGTGCACAACGACCTAGTGGAGGGAGTTAATCTGAAGAATTTTCATTTATCTGATGATTGTCTGAGCTGTAAGAAGGGGAAACAACATAAGAAATCACACCCGAGAAAGTTACTTAACTCTATTAAGCTACCACCAGAAAGGCTTCATATGGATCTCTTTGGACCAATAAGCGTGAAAAGCATTTCTGGAGATCTATATTGCCTGGTCGTAACAAATGATTTTTCAAGATTCTCATGGGTTTTCTTCCTGGAGAGTAAAGATGAAACGTTTGAAAGTCTTATGATTCTCTTTAGGAAACTTGAAAATCTGTATCACTTGCCTATCAAGAGAATCCGCCATGACAATGGTACTGAGTTCAAGAACAAGAGGATGCTCAAATTCTACAACGAAAAGGGGATTCTTCACAAATTCAACGCTCCCTATACTCCTCAACAAAATGGAGTAGCTGAACGTAAGAATTGCACACTGATCGAGACTGCCAGAACAATGCTCGCTGATTCAAAACTTCCAATTAGTTTCTGGAGCGAAGCAGTCGCTTCAGGGTGTTACACCCTAAACCGTGTGTTGACTGTCAAGCCTCACAACAAGACATGTTTTGAGCTACTAAACCATCGAAAGCCGAACCTAGCGTTTTTGGAACCTTTTGGATCACCATGTATTGTTTTGGACCCGGACGGTAAATTTGGAGCCAAATCCTTGGAAGGATTTTTCGTCGGTTATGCTAGTCCACAAAAGCGAGTCTTCTGCCGAGTCTTAACCAGGTTATTCTTGCACCGCATGTTGATTGTTAAAGATATACTATGCCTAAGCAGAAACCTAGGGATCCATGGCTGTTCAACTACAATGGGTTATGGAATTCATTTGACCTACTTTAAGTCCCATCAGAAGAAGAGTTTGTTATGCTCTTTCAACAACATCAAATCTCCAATCAAGAGCAAGTTTCAGTGATTTCCCCATCACTTCCTGTCTCTAACACTTCTGATGTAGGTCCGAGCAATACTCTGCAAGAATCAGTCTTTGTACCAATCTTGGACACTGATGAATCATCTGCTCATCAACCGATTGATGCCGACTCTGATCGTGAACTGACTTTTGATGACGGAGGAACCAGTTTCGATGAAGGATCTGAGCAAATTCAAAGCTTTCTGAATACTAAGGCTGATGAATCAAATGTCAGAAATGAAGCTACATCTTCTGAATCGGTTGCTGATGAAGTGGCCACGAATTTGCAAAGACAAGTAGATGTTCCGAGTGAAGTGATGCCAAGGACACTATCTTACCATCCATCGGAGGATATTATCGACAACTTACAAACCGGAGTGAAAACTCGCAATCAGATCAACAAGGATCTAATTTGCTTTTATACAAATATTGCTCCACTACAAACTAGACTTTCTCACAATTGTTTTTTTCGCAGGTTGAACCAGGAAACTGGAAAGACGCGTTGAAAGAGGAAAGCTAGGTGGATGCAATGCAGGAAGAGTTGCTTCAATTCCAGAAACTTGGTGTCTGGAAGCTTGTTTACCTACCGGGTCATCATAAAAAGATTAATAAGATTAATACTCGATGGGTCTTCAAGTGCAAGAGAGATGACAGAGGTATTGTGGTCAGAAACAAAGCTCGGCTCGTGGTCCAGGGCTTTCATCAGCAAGAAGGGATAGACTACAATGAAGTCTATGCCCCTGTCGCTCGTCTTGTAGCTATTCCATATTCTTGGCCTTTGCTTCTTGGAAAGATTTCAAGGTGTACCAATTAGATGTGAAGTCTGCATTCCTGTACGGAAAGGTAAACGAGGAGGTGTACGTCGGCCAACCACCGGGTTTGTCGATCTGATACACAAGGATAAGGTCTATATGTTGAACAAAGCGTTATACGGACTGCACTAGGCCCCAGAGCCTGGTACGAGACGCTCTCCAAACATCTCCTGGGAAACGGTTTCTCAAGAGGCACAGTAGACAGTACCCTCTTTACCAAGGAAGCGGATGGACATCTGATTATTGTACAAATCTATGTAGATGATATCATCTTCAGATCGACAAATGATAAGCTGTGTAAAGACTTTGAAGAAGTCATGAAAAAGAAGTTTGAAATGAGTGCTATGGGGGAGATGAAGTTCTTCTTAGGACTTCAGGTTGAGCAATTGCCTGATGGTATCTTCATTCATCAGACGGAGTATGTTCATGACGTGTTAGAGAAATATGACATGACAGGAATTAAGCCAGCATTAACTCCATTAGCCCCAAACCACGACATTTGTCCAGACGCTCATGGATTCAAAGTCGATGAAACATTATATCACTCCATGATCGGTTCCTTGATGTATCTCACAGCTTCAGGACCTGATATCATGTATCCAACAAGCCTGTGCAACCGTTATCAGTCTAATCCAAGAGATCCACACATGTTAGCCGTCAAAAGAATCATGAAATACTTGAAAGGATGTCCAAGCACCGGCTTGTGGTATCCTCGACATGACGACTTCAATCTCGCGGGTTATTCAGATTTCGATTTTGGTTGCTGCAAGCTTAATGCCAAATCTACAACGGCTGGTTGCCAGTTCTTCAGAACCCGTTTGGTAACGTGGCAATGTAAGAAACAGACCGCGGTTGCTCTCTCTACATGTGAAGTTGTTTCAGCATCCAGCTGTTGTTCCCAGATACTTTGGATACAACAGCGATGAGAGACTTCTGATTGCAATTTCTTGACACGCCCATATATGTAGATAACAAGGCGGCTATTGATATCACTAAAAACCCAGTTCAACACTCACGCACTAAACACATAGAAGTTCGACACCACTTTATTTGTGATTGTTACGAGAAAAAGTTGGTTAGAATTGAAAAAATCCACACTGATGACCAAAAAGCAGATTTTTACACCAAAGCTTTTGATAGATCAAGATTTAAAAATCTTTTGAAATTAAATGGTTTAAAAAATCTGACATCATGGGTTGGAAATGAGGTTGAATTTGAGGATGATGAGGACTTAACGTGATTCTCATCGGTATGACATGTTTTTTTGTAAATATTCTTTCTTTCTTCCTTAAAATACTAAAAACCAAAAATATGTTTTTGATTTTAGGGGGGAAAAAGTTGTGAAAAATTCAAAAACATTAAATAGGACAAAAAGAGTTTTTGTGAAAAAGAGGTAATCTTATTACATCAATGGACTATCACAGTATGCTAAAGATATGGAATGTTTAAACAAGTAATTAAACAAGTCTTACTGATGATGTGCCAATAGGCTTCACACGTTCAGTAAATTGTTCTTTAAGATATAAACCTAAAAGATAAACTAAGTAATTTGTGGGTCGACATCTCTCGGATATATGGACTTAGTACTCCGAAATTTTGTTTGAGAGAATACCAAATTCTTCTGATTTTGCGTCGGCAATGACCTAGAACTTGTATGATACTTTAATAATTCACCTTCAAAAGCTGCACAAAAAATGAGTATGGCATAAAAATTTACGACATTTGCAGTTGAAAAGATTCCTAAATGGAACACCACCTAAAGTCAAGCCTTTATCTCTTTCTCTGTATGGAAATATTAACCTAAGCTCTCAAGGTCTCGCAATTCACCCCATTTACAGATATCAGTTAGATATATTCACCTGTGAGATGAAATTCTAGGAATCTCGATGCGGGAGTATATTCTGAGATGGAAAACACAGTTACTTCACGTTCCCTAAGATTACCTAACATATCTTGAATCAATTGAGAAACGTGTAGAGGTTTAAGTGGATAAGTATATTGGTAATCTAGGTAAATCTGTTTAAGACTCGAAAGTTATTACCAAGATCAACAGTACTGGTGATTTGTCTAAATTACTGATGTGATCCTCTAACACAAACTCACAAAAATATGTCTATAAATACATCTTTATTTACTTTATCTTTCTTTTAGAAAAACCAAAAAGATTTTCAGTTTATTTTTAGCAAGCTATCTTAGATTTTAGTCTACCAATGATGAAAATACCGTCAGTCCAAGTCAAGGCGACAATTGCTGAAGGATAGCTGAAGATCATGGGCTGGGAGCTAATCTAAAAAGAAGATAATTCTGAAACGTCAAAAAGTTCATTAACTTGAAACTTTAAATTTTAAAATAAATCTGTTTTGGTCAAACATCGGTCAACCAAGGTCAATAACTTGGACTTGGTAGCCAAATCGGTTAACCGGGGTCATTAACTTGGACTTCGTCAACTAAGTGGGTAGTAAAAACAGATAATTTCACAAAAATCTGAAAAATAAACAAGTGAAAGGAACTAGCTCATATGAGCAAGCTTTTTAAATGTCAGATTATTATCATCACTCGTACGAGTGATCGTTCATACGAGCTTGTTCCTAAATGTCATAAATCTCTTTGACTCGTACGATGCACCACTCGTACGAGCAAGTCTGTTCAAATCCTAAAAACTGTTAAGTACTAATTATAAGGGTTTTATTCAGACTTGAATCTATGTCTTTGTGATTATCTGACTCGTACGAATGGTGAGTTGTACGAGTATGTAAGATTTGAAAATTTTGAAAATTTTTCCAAGTGTTTAAAATGTTTGTGTTTGCAGATCAAGAAGTCTTCGTTCTCACCATTCCACATTGTCTGTTGTTTATTAGATGAGAACATTCTAGATTTCGCAGCAAATAAAGAAGTGTGAGATTTTCTGAGCCAGCTGCCGATCATGCAGGCTCTTACAGACAGACATACGGCGTACCGATCAAATGTCAAATTTTTGAAGACTTTTTTTGAAGACTATCCAAGACTGCGACAACATCCAAAGGGGAGTTTGTTGATGCACTACGTCTACGATATGTCAGTTGTGTAAATAGGGCTTAGAAAATGTTATATTTTATGTATTGTAGTGGCTCGTTCGAGTGACTGTTGTGGCTCGTACGAGTGACTGTTGTGGCTCGAACGAGTGACAAGGGCTTGAATGTCATTTTTATATATTTGGTATGACTCGTACGAGTGACCTTAGTGGCTTGTACGAGTGACATCTTGTCACTCGTACGAGCCTACCTACACTCACTCACTCCTTGTGCAAGCCATGTTGTCTTATAAATAGTGGAGCTTGAGTGTTGTGTCTTGATCAGTTGGTGTGTGACTACGGCGAAGCACTATCTAGTTGTTTACTCGCCTGTAACCTTCAGGTTTATTAATACGAATCAAAGGCGTTTAAGCAACATATCTTTCTTGTTTGTTTGTCCAACTCGCTAACAATGAATTCCGCATCTGTTAGCTGAGTCGAATCAGTCCGGTGCTCATAAGAGGAGAGTCGATCCCCTCTCACAGAATTGAAACAAAACATATTCGAAAAGTTTCTCACTGAGGAAATTCCAGAGTTTTTTCCATCTTATACAGGTGTGTCAGACTCAGACAAAGAACAAAACCAAGAAATCAGCAATGAAGATTCGAACATAACAACTTCAGAAAGCAGTGAAGATCAAAGATCAGATGATACAAGTGAAAACCAAGAGTCAGATTCTTCAATAGCTTTCAAGATTTGTGGAGATAGTATAAACGATGAAAGTCGCATTAACAAGAAAATGAAAAAAATCAGAAGTTCAAGCTCCACTGCATCATCATCAGACATCGCTTCATGCACTTCAAGACACTCATCACATACATCATCTTCCAACGCATCAACCTCTAAGAGGAAAAAGACTCGTTGCATTAAGTTTTTTCGTTGTGATTATTTAGGACACACTGTGAAACATTGCAAAAGCAAGAAATGTTCGAAGCCAGACCAAAATTTTACTAAAAATTTCACCTATCCATTTGATAAATTTAAGAAATCAGTCAAAAACTTTGTTGAAACAAAGTGTTTTCGGAAAAAAAAAGACGAAATTATCAAAGAACATGATAAATTAAAAATTAAGCAAGTTTGGGTTCCGAAAGCTAACTAACTTGTATATATTTCTTGTTTGTTGTGGTATAACAGAACAAAATTCAAAAATGGCTTCGAATGCTAATGGAGTACATTTGGCACATTGACAATGGTTGCTTTAGGCATATGACGGGATTGAAGGAACTTTTGAAGAACTTCAGCTTCATTGACGATGACTTTGTCTCATTCGCTGGAGATGAGAAAGGAAGGACAATAGTTGGACTTGGAGATGTCATCTTATGAGTTACAATCCTATGAGTGTATCACAAGTCTATGACAAAGGAATTTAGTGCTCTTCAATGATGTAGAATGCATCTTTCTCAAGCCTCGCTACTCAGTTCCTCCCGAAATGATTATGCTTACAGCTCTACGTCTATTACAAAGAACATATTATCACCAATTTAAATTACTGGAAATACCGTACTTTAGTTAATCCAATGTCTACCCACGACACGTTTAACTCTCATCGGACCTTAAACCCTCATTGAGAGTTTGACCCATTACGCGTACCTGGCTCGGGTCATAGCATTGACCCATTTTAATACCTTGCAATATTACTTTCTAATTAAAAGAAATGCAAGCCATACACTATTCTCCCTGTGTGCACAAACTCGGCAAGCGACCATTAGTCATTAGTGTCAAATGATGACAACATCACCATTTGACTCGTTTGGTATAAATGACCATTTTATCGTTATTTTCCAACTCACCCATTTAGCCCGTTTCGATTTACACCATGTGATCATACTACTTAAAAGTCGTTTCTTATTCGTCCGACCCATTATGGCTTACGCCATAGGGTGTCTTTTTTAAAACTCAATATTAATTTGTCAACTCGTGACTGGATTACCATTTTACCCTTTTTACTTTTTATGGTTTACACCATATGGTAACTTCTCAAAACTCGTTTATTCGTCATCACATACCAAATTACCATTTTACCCTTTTTACCATCAAATATGGTTTCTTACCATTTTCACTTGTTCCGACTCGTATCATTTCACGTCGGAACGTCATATTTCAAATACCATTTTACCTTGTTCTTAACCAATCGCTGCTTTGGCACAAGCGAATGGGGCATGTAAATTTCAAAAATATGAATAAACTTTCTAAATTAAATTTAGTAAGAGGTCACCTATGAAAGAGTTTCCTTTTTTAGAAAAATGAATTGCATGTGCCCAAGGTACACAACATAAGAAGCCTCACAAGGCCAAAGAAGTGAATATGATAACTACACCTCTGCAATTGTTGCATATGGATCATTTTGGTCCCATTAGTGTTAAAAGTTTAGCTAAAAAATCCTATTACTTGGTAATTACAGATGATTTTTCTCAATTCTCATGGGTTTACTTTCTTGAAGCTAAAAGCAAGACTGCATCTATTCTTCAGACTTTCATTCCCATGATTGAAAATGTCATCAAACTGAAGGTCAAGTCAATCAGAAGTGATAACAAATCTGGATTAAAAAATCAAACGTTTATCTCCTTCTACAGAGAAAAGGGAATTCGCCTTAAGTACAGTGCGGTTAGAACTCCTCAACAAAATGGCGTAGTGGAACGAAAGAACAGAACACTCATTGAAGCTGCTCGAACTATGCTAGTAGACTCCAAGCTACCCATCATCTTCTGGGTGGAAGCAGTCAACACAACATGCTATGTCTTGAATCGGGTTCTCATTGTTAAACCTCATGGAAAAACTAATTATGAACTTCTTTGGCAGTTTTGGGACACTTGTAAGCTCCCTCTAACACCAATACTATAAAATTCACCATTTCAACTTGCACCTTTCTCATTTTCAACTCTTCTCCCTCCTCTGGAAGTTCCTAACTGAAAGGAGCATCCAACTTATTTCTCTTGAATTCTAGGAACCTCTTGTAAGTGTTCCTTGCTCTTGCATTTTTGTTTACAGGCTTTTATAGCCAAAAGTCAAGCGTTTTACGGAAAACGCTTGGACTTTCAGTTAAGACCATTATGGTCCAGCCATTGTTTGTAATGAACATGGCTAAGTGATTGTAATAAGGTAGGTGTTAGTCCCTATCAAGGGCACCTCCTGAAGATCACGTTTGCTAGACCAATTGACGGGTCAAAGTTATGATATTAAAAAGTCAAACAGGCCATTTTTGGGAAAAATCATAAATTGATCTTATATATGTTATGAAACCTATTTTGACACTTAAACAAGTAGGTAATAATTATTAGAACATGTAAGAACATGTTCGGCTCGTCAATTTCAGTTCTAGGGTCGGTTCGCAACCGAAAGTCGCAAAGTTTGACTTCTGCTTTGGCTTTCGATTCCGACCCGATTTAGATTAGTTAGTTACTGATCTAAAGTTGCATTATGATTGTAATATAATGTAGCATAACCCTCTGAGGTTATATTACATGATCATAATCAGAATAAGTTTATGCGCAAGTTCCATAATTATGCCATTTTTGACCAAAATGCCCTTTTTGCATAAACAAGGTTTTAATGATAATGAACTTGAAAACAAGTTTCCTACTGATGTAATATTATAAGTAGGATTATTTGGGATGTTAAACCAAGTTATAAACTGAGTTTACAAGCAGGTCCTTGAACTATGTCGATAAATGACGATTTTAGCCCTCGTGGCTCATTAAACGGTTTTAATCAAATCTTTTCAAGGTAAATCTTTTACCTACTGATATGTTATATTAAATAACATATCTAAGACATTTTAATCTGACCTTAACATCGTTTTCATTAAACATCGCACAAAAAGTCATTTTACGACATAAGCGCCGTTTCGGCGCATAGTATGGTTTTAAACCATAATAATTGACCAAGACTTGTTGCCTAATGATTTTAAAACTTATTTTAAACATATTTACAGTAGGTACATGTTACAAACTCAGAATCCCAAATAATTTATAAACTATGTGTAAAATGACCAAAATGCCCCTTAGGTGCATAGTTTTATCATAAAAAATAAATTACACATATAATTGATATCCTACTGATATTATATCATAAATAAATTATATTTCCAGAATACTTATGGTTATAACATTAAATATATTCAAGATCCTTTTATATGGTATGAAATTACCAAAACGCCCCCTATGAGGCATAGTTTCAATTTAAAACCATAACGGGCGTAAAAGTTGATATCCTACTGATATTATTACTTATTTAAAATATAATGGCATATAGAACTTGTCCATGACTTATCCGATTACCCGAGACATGCGTACGGTTAGGTATATGTAACTAATTTACGGAAATTAACTAAAACAGGTTTACCTTGTCATTTAAGTCTCAAAATCCAGAATGTATATAGTTTATCCATATTATACAAGTCAAGGTACTTGTTGGGATTAAACTACATCCTATCCAATCATCGTTTAATCTAGTGTCCTACGTCTTGATCCTGTACACTACACGGTCTAAGTCTATGACTTAAATAAGACCGTTAGTATTTAATTTGTTAGTTTATGCCATAATCCAGACTAGAGACTTGCCGGTAAATGCTATCTGCACTTAGTACTTTTGTGTACGGCTGAGTTATCAAAATTAAAAGAAGACTAGCTCAGGTAAATATTCTCGACTTATTTCCCCTATACGGGCTTGGGTTGCGGTAAATTATTACCGCCTGGTCGGAAATGGGATCAATCGAATGCCGGATTGTGGCTAGTAAATCCGCATATTCTGTTTTAATCAGTTTTGTTTGATAACTTAAACATCGGGGGTTAACTACCGTGTCCTGGATATCCTCGGCTCATTACAATAGAAATGGCCACGACCTTAGCGGGTGTAGGCATACACCCGATAGACGCTCAATAATGTATTCCCACAGGGTTGGGAGGAATTGACTCCTTCGTGAGTCCAAAGTGGTGTGTACGTTAATCTTGTCCCGGTCTCCGTACCGGGCCCTGTATGTATTGACAAACATGTAAATTTGTTAACAAGGTTGGACGGTCAATTAACCCAAGTTATTAAAAGATTTTGTGCTGATACGCACTTAAAACATTTTTGAAATGTTTTCAAAATGAGTCAGTTGAGTGTATTTACCAGCGAAAGCTGACGTATTTTCAAAAGACTAAACTAAAGATACAATACGAAAATAGGCTGGAAGTGCTCGGTAGTGATAAAGGATCTTGCAAATCCTAAATCTGCCCAAAGTCTCTTTTATATTCTTTCCATGTACAATTTATGATTCGCCTGTGGATCTTCTATTACGAGCCTGTATATTATTTTGTATTTCGAACATTTGGTTTGTAATAGTAATTTTACTCCAAGACTTCCGCTGTGCCATGTTTAATTGACTATGATGATTATCAACTGACGTCACGATACTCCCCACCCGGGCCCACTGGTGTATGGATTTGGGTAGGAAATCCGGGGTGTGACAGTATGTTTGTGAATGTGATTGTAGATGGATTACTTGTGGTTCGATACTTATTTTATAGCTGAAAGTAAGTGGGCTTAGGAGATGGGTTGATGGGCCTTGGGCCCGGGCCCAGACGACCAGAGATATCCGTTCTGTCCCTTTGCGTCGAACATTAAATGTTCCCTGTAGGAGAATTAATGTTCTCTGTCAGGAGGTGCGCTTTGTCGGATGCTGAATGGTGCCACGTGTAAAGGTAGTTGTCTCTGGTGTCAGACCTGCGATCAGCCGAAAGTGGAGAATGTGTGACAGTCACTGGCGTAAGTATGGTTGGTGCACAGTCTGGCGTCTGCATTACTGTTCATGCCACGCCTTCTGATGCAACCCGCCGAGCAATCATTGGTCACAGCTCTGCCACTCTGTACGCTTGTATATAGTCAACGCCTCTCTGTGCTTATCCCTTCTGCGAGGCTTTGTCCGTGCTTTCTGGCCAGCGCAGAGATGCAGGGATAATCCTTTTTTCCGCAAGATTACGAGTAGCTCTCATGTTTGTCTTGTTCTTGCAAGGTTTTAGGACTTGCAGCTAGAGGGTTGTTTGATCCGCGCAGGGTCAAGTAGCCTGCGCGTCTAAGTCTAACTTTGTCGTTGTGCCAAGTACACAAGGTTCGTTGTGTGACTTATATCGTTTGGTCTAACTTGCCGTTGCGCTGAGTGCGCAAGGCTCGTTGTGTGACCTACATGTGTTGGTCTAATTTACCGTTGCGCTGAGTGCGCAAGGTTCATTGTATGACCTATTGGTGTTGGTCTACTTTACCGTTGAGCTGAGTGCGCAAGGTTCATTGTATGACCTATTGGCTCCAAGGAAAGCGCACCATTGTACATTGCGCGCATGGTTATCTTTATAGTATGTTGTTGAGGTTATGGTTCCTGAGCAAGTGCAGAGTTTTTAGAACCATACCCCTCCACTCTTAATTTTATTTGGGTATTTTTAATGCCAAAGTTTATAATATTTGGGTTAATCGGGTCGTACGTATCAAACCCACAAAGTGTCATATTAGGGTTCATGTACGTGACACAATTTATGGGTTCAAGTGATGTTCAAGTAAAATACTCAGGTTCATGTTGATGAAACGATTTTTGGGTTCGTGTTATGATTGAGTTCAAGTAAAATTTGAGGTTCGTGTAGGGTTCCACCCGCCAATTGTGAACACAACCCGTTTAGGAGTAATAATGCAAATGACAGAGTTTTCTAACAGAATTTAGTAATGTATCCTTAAACAATGTTCATTGATGGTTTAACTTATGATCATTCTTTTTGCAGCATACTTCAATGATACCCAAAGGCAGGCAACCAAGGATGCTGGTATAATTGCCGGTTTAAACATTGTCCGAATCATCAGTGAACCCACGGCTGCGGCTATCGCATAAGGTCTGGACAAGAAAGGCATCGAGAAGAACATCCTAGTTTTCGACCTCGGTGGTGGAAGATTTGATGTCAGCATCTTAACGATTGACAATGGTGTTTTCAAGGTTCTCGCCACACATGGAGACACTCATCTTGGAGACGAAGACTTTGACCAAAGGATCATCGAACACTTCATCAAACTGATCAACAAAAAGTATGGAAAAGACATAAGCAACGACAACCGCGCACTCGGGAAGCTACGAAGGGAAGCCGAGCTGGCCAAGAGAGCCTTGAGCAGTCAGCACCATGTCCGTGCTGAGATTGAGTCACTTTTCGACGGTGTGGATTTCTCTTAGCCGTTGACTCGAGGAGATGAAGGACAACTTGTTTAGGAAGACGATGGGGCCCGTGAAGAAGGCGATGGAGGATGCAGGTTTGTGGAAACACGAGATTGATGAGATTGTACTTGTTGGTGGGAGTACAAGGATCCCAAAGGTTCAACAACTCCTTGGGGATTATTTTGATGGGGAAGGAACCAGACAAGGGTGTGAACCCTGATGAGGCAGTTGCTTTTGGTGCTGCGGTTCAAGGAGGTATTTTGAGTGCAGAGGGTGGTGATGAAACTAAAGGTAATTCATTTTTCTAGTCATACATGTCCTGCATAAATGGTCTGAAATGGGTCGGGTCGGTTGGTGCCAAAAGCGTAGGTTTTTATGGGATCAAAAGTGGTCCGATAGGGTTGGTGTCCAAAGTGTATTTTTAGGGTTTAAAACGGGTTGGGTCGGGTTGGTGTCAAAGTGTATATTTTTATGGGCCTAAGCGGGTCGGGTTGTATTGGTGTCAAAGTGTATTTTAATGGGTCTAAACAGTTCGTTCGGGTTGGTCTCAAAGTGTATATTTATGTGGGTCTAAACGGGTCGGGTTGGGTCGTGTTGTTGTCAAAGTGTATATTTTTATGGGTCTAAAAGGGTCGGGTTGTGCTGTTGTCAAATTTGATATATTGGGTCTAAACGGGTTGGGTCAGGTTGGTTTGATAGAAGATTAATCTTTTGACAAAGCAATGCTAATGCTACTAATGTGTTCACAAGTAGGAATCGTTCTTTTGTATGTAGCTCCGCTTAACCTAGGCATTGAAACCGTTGGGAGGGGTGATGACAAAATTGATCCCAAGAAACAACGTGATCCCGACCAAAATATCCCAAGTGTTTATCACCTACAAGGATCATCAAACCGTCGTCTCCATCGAAGTACTCTTTTCCCTTAATACTGTCGTCATCAGGACCTTGAGGCGACGCTTCATGTATCACGCCTCGGGTTCTGAGTCATGGGAGCCCATTTTAATCTCCTTTCATTTTTTAGTTTTTGATTTTTAATTTTTCTTAAAGGTAGGTGAAAGAAGTCTCACAAAGGATTGCAGGCTTCTTGGAACATTTGATCTTTCTGGAATCCCTCCAGCACCAAGGTTTGTCTTTTAACATGTTATCGAAATCGTATATGTGCTTTCAGGGGGCTGAAACTCTCTTTTATTAATCCAGGAGCACCCCACAAATTGAAGTAACATTCACAGTAGATGCCAACGGTATCTTAAACGTGAAGGCCGAAGATAAGGTGGTTGGAAAATCTGAAAAGATCACAATCACCAATGAGAATGGTCGGTTGAGCCAAAAAGAGATCGAACGAATGGTTCGCGAAGCCAAAGAGTTCGCAGAAGAAGGTAAAAGTTGAAAGAAAAGATTGAAGCGCGTAACGCACTCGAAACTTATGTCTACAACATGTTAAACCAAGTTAATGATAAAGATAAGTTAGCCAAAAAGCTCGAGTCGGACGAAAAAGAGAGAATCGAAAGCGCGATGAAAGAAGCACTTGAATGGCTTGATGATAATCAGTTAGCTGAGAAAGAGGAGTATGATGAAAAGCTGAAAGAAGTGGAAGTGGTTTGTAATGCGATCGTAACGGCTGTTTATCAAAGGTCGGGTGGGGCTCGGGTGGTGAACCTGAGATAATGATGATGAACATGATGAACTCTAGAGAAGAAGATAGATAAAAAAATTTAATTCGTTTAGTAGATAAACTGTAGAGAAGAAGATTGATTGTTTTGATTATATTTGGTTTAATTTTGGTATATTATTACATGAAGTAGATAATTTTTAAACGTGTTTGTGTACGGACATCGGGTTGTTACTTGTTAGTTATTACATCGGGTTGAAACGAAAGACCCAAAAGGGGTTGCAGTGCAACTTGTTACATGTTTACCTGCAACACTATTGTAATCGTCCTGCTATCTATAAAATTAAAGGTGAAAACAAACTGGGCCACAATCCAGAATTCCTAAAGGGTCGGTTCAAGATTACATTGTGGGTCGGAATCTATAGTTCAAAATAATGCCTGAATTTATTCGATAACCAAGACCGCACACTTAATGTTTAGTGCATGATCAGGTCAGTTCTGGTCCGGTCCTGATTCGAGCTTTCGGTTGAACAGCTCTAGACAGGCACTCCTAGTTTATATTATTATGTTACAAGTAGAGAAAAATGATATACCAAACTTAGATTATATGAAAAATGTAAGTGTTGAGAAGCACTTTATTTTAAATGCAGGAACTAGCAATGATTGTGATGCGGGTGAACCCGTTTTGGAATGGGATCCAGGTTGAAGATTATCTAAAGTTTAAATAATATTTAGTTTCTTAATTATCGAGTCTTTTATTACGTATCGTATATTTTATTTACTTAGTTTATTTATGCTTATCTCTAAGGTTGTTAAGAGTCTAGTATAAATAGAGGTCTTGGTGAATATTTATGTGAGTTTTTGATTGAATTTTAACAGAAAAGAACATTGTTCTTAAACCTATCGATTCGTTATGAGACTTTGATTAACGAAGTGATCTTGAACCATTTGATTGCACGCGAAACTGCATTAGATTGACGTGTTGCTTGTTAGCTTTAGTCACATATGCAAAATCTGTTTAGTTGAGTGAAGGACGATTTTTAAGCTGTTATACACAAATATGGTTTCTATGGGAGACTCGTAACGCATGAGTATTCAACAAACCATAAAACATATATTCAAAATGCTATGTACCTGAGTTCTTTTTTTTTTCTCTTTTACTAAAATATTATTGGAATTAATTGAATTTCAGTCCTTCCATCATATATTCAAAATCCAACCACAAAACTTGCAAAAATCAAAATTTAATAAAAACATGTAGAATCAAACCATGCCAGAAAACTCTAAACTATTAATGGGAATTTATCCAATCATTGATTTGCGATTCGAACTGATTGGAGATAGTTGCTTAATTTTGAATAAGGATTTTTTTTGAAAGGGGTAATTTTTCATTATGTAATTCTCCCTATTTATCAGAGTGAACATATAGGGTATAGCAAGAAAAGGTTTTGGATACGTGTGTGGTCAACTTCGTGAAGATTGGATATTGGGAAAAGTCAGGCCAGTAATCTGTATCTACCAAACCCAGGTATTGAGGAAACAAACCCAACCCTATATAATCGGGTAGGGTTAGGTATTAAACTGGGTATGAAATCGAGTTGGGTTTGTACCCATTTTCAAAATTTCGATTTGCTTTATATTTTGTAAAAATAAGTAAAATAAATTTTACAAATGTAAATTTATTTAACTAATATTACCTACCTTATGTTATGTATTTTTTTCAAAATTTTAATATAAAAACAATATAAAGGAAAATGTATAAAAACAATATAAAGTAGTATGTAAAGAACTTACTTTGAATATTCGCTTTTTTAGTAAATTTTTGGAAAATATAAATTGCAATACATTATAAGACACATAAAAGTTCCACATTCATTTCATTTGTTTTTTGTTATTTAATCGTTGTCTTCGTTGTTGTGCAACTATGGCAGTATTATTAGAGTTGTTATTGAAAATATAGAAAAAAATTTGAAATAATTTATTTGTGATGGACGTCCAAACATTTCAAACACAAATCGTTCTTTTCATCATTTGCCGGTCCTTTTCATCATTTGCCATGTATTGAGTGTACCCAATCAGTAGTAACACAAAGGTACGATTCGGCTAAATTGTGTTGAGCACGACAAAACATCCCAAGTTATATTTATACCGGTTTCTAATTTTTCAAATCCTAAAATAATTCATAATTAGTCATTTTTTCACATTTTTGACAATCACGTCTAAGGGTAGTACGACTTATGTAATTATAATGATGGTGAGGATTGTTTTTTGAATAGTCAAGAATGGGTTGCAAAAGTTGTTGAGTAACAAACCCTCTTGAATCACGGACTTTGATATACTATCCCAAATGCCTTCTACATTGAAGTTCCAAATATTTACGTCATTTGACATTGTTGCATGACCTCAATCCGGAACATTCTTCAACGCCTTGCAAAATGTTTTTAATATTTTTTCAAATCTGTGTTTGTATTTTATTTTCAAAAGCGAACGATATGCCTACATCGGGCTTTATTTAGACCACTTGACATTTTACACAAATCAAATTGCCATCAAATTTGTTGGTTCCAAGTTGTAAGGGTTATTTCCACAACAACTAAAGTGCTTGCCGAAGAAGTACCACTTTGGGAAGCCATTATAGAGTGTTTTTAAAAGCATTTTTGAGATTTACTAGAATAAAGATTATGTGTTGTGATTAAACCAAAATATCCACAGTCTATTCATATTAACACATTGGGGCAAATGGTAAGAAAACACCAGCTAGAATTAGGCTACAATGGCTATATAGATATTGCCATTTAAACGCAGATTAAATGGTTATATCTGATTCTGGGTCAAGTAAATCACCCATTTTAATGGCTCCAATCGCTATATAGCCATTTGAAAACGTATTGAATTTGTAAATTACCCATTTACCCTTCCCAATTGTTAAAACAATGAAACGGTGATAACCTAAAAATTACATAACATCAACGATCAACCACAATTTTTGGCCAAGGACATCTTATTCTACTTCACGTCTTTTCAAACTTTTAATTGCACTGTTGAAACTCGATTAAAACTTGGACTATTGAACCCTGTTTATTGAAACTTATTTAGATCATTAGATGCCTTCCAACTACAGTTTTAGGTGATTTGAAATTGATGAATCTTGATTGAAACTTGTTAGGTAATAAGGATAGGTTTTTCAAGTCATCAAACTTTCAATGCTTTTTCAATAAAAACCACTTAACTCTTATCACTCTATTAGAAAAGAGGAAAACATGCTTAGAGGTCCATGTCCAATAGTCAGCCAAGAGTTCATGATTTTTCACAAGGAAGAACTAATGGTAACGTAAGATGTTTTCATCATAGCTAATTTGATCAATATAAAAGTTGGTTGGAGTACCGAATAAAACTAGATAAGTCATTTTAATCGTGTAGTTTTCTTCAATGAAGCATGTGAAGACAAAATTGTGTAATCGAAATGGTCATAGTTATATGAATAACTCTTGTATTTGTTACATTGAAAAAAAGTTCTTTAAAAATGTTTTGATTAAAGAGAGATGGGTTCAAGTGAGCAATACAAACTCGGGTTGCTACTGCTTAATTCCCACTGATGGTGCGAGTTGCGACTGAGCAGTATGAGTTCCAACTGCTCTTTCCGCCTAATAGCGTGACTTGTGACTAAGCAACTACTATGGCTCGGGCTCCCACCGAGCCGCCCATGCGAGTTCCCGCTACTTGTTCCTACTAAGGGTTTGTGGTAGCTCAGTTCCTGATGATTGCAGGTTGCTACTCAGCTAATGAAAGTTACAACCAAAATCCTTCTATATATAACATTCACCATGGAGGAGAATAGTGCCAGGCATCTCCCTGTCACTTCCCCATTTTTACAGCCAAATTATGATTTTGCCCGGTTTAAATTTACAATTTTGTTGTTAGTTTTGTTTTTTTCCCTCGCAGCCAAATTGCGATTTTGCCATCAGTTCAAATTTACAGTTTTGCCATCTTTTTGTTTTTTATCCCTGTCAAATTACAATTTTGCCCCTGGTGAAATATTACAGACATGCGATTGTTTTAGTTTTTTTTAAACTATGGTAGTGTTTTGTTTTAATTGGTTGACTCGGAGTAATTTTTTATTCGTGCCAGGCGGCTACTTGGCACCCTCCCATTTATCTTGAAAAGTTACAGTTTTGTTCCAAGATTAAAATTATATAGCCTTTTCATCAGTTTAGTTTTTTTTTAGCAAAAGTATTGTAGTGTTTTGTTTTAATTGGTTGACTCGATATAATTTTTTTAGATCGTGTTATGAGTAGTACGTACAAGTAATCGAAACACATACGTACATGTTACGAGTGAGAAATATTTGGCTTAGTGCTCCGCAATGCAGGCGGGGCAAAAACTAGTTAAAGCATACAAATTGCATTGAGATGCATTGAAGAAGTTTAATAAAAAAAAAATATTTCACTTACTTAAACTAAGAGGGTGTTTGGAACTGCTTATTTAACTTCAAAATGTTGTGTAACAACTAGCCTATTAACATATAGAGATAAAGAGAGAATGGTAAACATATATCTTATTCATGTGTAAGTATGAAATACAAAGCCTCTACTTATAGCCCCGTACATTAATCTAAGAGTACATACAAAAGCAGAGTTAAGGATGTGGAGAGTCACTCTTAATGAAGTATTTATAACACTTCCACTTGACTATCCACATGATGAAATATTATATTATTCTTCTAATACGCTTGGTGATGCTGCCTCATTAAAAATCTTGCTAGGAAAACTCAGTGAGATAAAACCATAACTAAGGGAAAAAGAGTGCAACACGTATTTTCTCCCCCTAATACTTCTAGATCAGATTTGTTTACTCGTTAAGAATCTTATTAAGAAAACCCGATAGCAGAAAACTTAGTGAAGAGGAACGAATAACGTGTATATTACTCCCCTTCATTTTAATATGTATTGTTTAAGTGACAATTTTAAAATTTCTCAAAACTTGGTAGCCAATGAATTGTTGCGTGATCTCCTTATGTGCAATTATTCAAACTAAGGAATGATGCATGACCTTCATTTTAGACTTCTACTGCCTCCTCTCATATATACGTATGACAAGATCAACAACCGTGTTGTGTTACATTCCCTACATCAACAAGGCTAACCAAACTTGTTTTGATTGGTTAGTAAAATAATATTTCATACCTTAAATGTATCAAAGTAGTTGTTTTAACTAATTCCAACTTCTCTTCGCTTGACAAATGTTAAATTACATCAATATATTCAAATAAAAGATTTATAATCATGCACGAGTAACAAGAAATATTAATTTATCAATTACACTTAACTATAGTACTTCTCGACCAAAATTTTCAATTTATTTAATTGGAGATGATAATGTTTCGTTTCTGTATCATGTAATGAACAAAATTTAACGTTCTTTAACGATGAGCTTTGTTCATAGTAAAATGTCACAACAACTTCTGAATGTACTTTGATGGATTGATAAAAATATCATTACACATATACTCGAGCTGCAAGTCGAGAAATAATTACATTGAGTCAAGGTCTTTCAAAAAATTCTCTCTAAAAGCTCAACAGTTTCTCTCGATGATGTGTACATCATCACTGTAAACTGTGATTATAGCAAACTTTTAGAATTGAAATTTTGATAGAAGCATGGCTAACTTAATCAAACTTATATCCCTCTTTATCACAATATCACATGAGTTATAAAACACTCAACCCGACTATTTTAATCCTTACACATTTTGTTAACTTTGTAGATAAAGCTCTTAGGGTAGTGATATTAATGCTTACAACATCATCAATCCATCATGGACTTTTTCCATCTTGACCAATTATGCATGTGCATTCACACTTTAAGAGTTTTGGTACATAAACTTTATCATCTAGCAAATCAATTGGAACATCGATAACATCAAAATCACTTTCAATGAACATTGTACTATTCCTATACATTAGGATATCATAATCACCAAATTTTATTAATTCATTACGTATATATTGGTGTACAAAATTACATCCTATGATGTCTCACATTACTTTAAGCACCCAACTACTTTAGGAAACTCATCAAGAGTTCCAATCATAATCAACATATTAAATAATCACAAAGTACTCAAAGTTTAATATGCATATAACAATCATAGTGTTCTCAAGAACTTACTTTACATGATTTTGATAATATAAATCCATCATGGAGCTTCATGTAAATTTCAATATCAAATGATATACAACATCCATAAAACGCATAACAATTCTATCTTTGTATTACAAGATTAATAAAATATTAGAAAGTCACAGCATCCACCACTTCAGAATGCGTCTTTTTATAATAAATCATGGGTTTTTGCGAAAATCCTCGTGCCACCAATTTTGCCTTATCTCATTTAATTTGATTTTCACATGATTCGCATAAATGACCCATTTGTATCCAACAAATTCAGTTGTATGGACTGTTGGTCCGAAAAACTTTCCATTTTATTAGAGAATTCAACTCTGCCTTATTTGCATTTTTTCGCTTTTGGCCAGTCATTTATATGTATGTATTAATTCATAGGCAGATCTTAAATTTTGATCCTCATCATTTAATTATTTAAAGCGCTACATTATATACACAAGTGTAACGACGTCGTTTTAATGTCGATTCCAAAACATTTCTAGACATGATATAATTTACTAAGAGCTCTTTATTTTCAGGTACCTGAGGTTCTTCTGGAACCATCATGTCTAATGTCTATTCAGGAGACCTTTTCACTATAGCCTCGACTTGACAATCTTCTTCATTACTTGCTTCAAATTTTTTCGAGTAATTTTTATTTTTTTGCAATCAACTAGTCTACCATGCTTCAGACTTGCAAGAAACTCATTACTAATATATGGTTTGTCCTTCTAGGACAATTAACTTAATTGAAGCATTAACAGTTGACTATGTGACTTATTTAGTCATTGTATTTAGGTCAGTGAACTCGTCTGATAATTTATTATTTTATATTGGTAAATGAATTATCTTTTGAACTTCTGGTTCATAATTTATAGTCTGAGGATCAAGATAACATGATAATTCATTCCGTATAACCAAAAACCTTTGAAGGGACAAATTAGGTTCCTGACCAACACCAACTATAACGAGGAAGAAATATGATAACTTGTTGGCTTGATGTGAATACATGTAAAATTAAATATAAACATGAATCTTTTGCTTCATGATCAATTGGTTTTTACTCACTTGTAGACGTTTAGGTGATCGTCTCAACAATAACACTTAAGCCAATGATCATTAATAACATGGGATTCAAATTCATCATTATATACAAAATAAATGTGCCAATCTGGAATCATATGCTTGCTATCTTATTAGCTAAGCCATAAACGATCAATACTTCAAGTTGCGAACTTGATAACCATTTAGACGATGCATCGATTTCAAAATACTAAATGGTTTCATGTTAGAAAACATACAAATCCTTTAACATTTCCAGAATATTTAGGGATTTATACCCTACTTTAACTGATAAATAATTAATTTTCACTGACATGTTTAACTATCAAGAAGATATGATTCTTTAATACATTTCACATCATCAATACTCGGTGTGGTCTAACCGGCCTTGCCAAGTAAGTAATTATGATCCATAAACTTTTGTTTATGACTATATATGTGCACTCTTGTTTGTCTAATACACGATAGTAAATACGAGAGAATAAAGTATTATTATTTCAAAATTTCATCTTATAACATATTTCCCATATTTTATTCTCGTATATTCACTCCCTTAATGCACCACTTCTTGTGGCCAGATTCATTATTACATGGTCGACTCATTATTAACATGAGGATCATTGCAATTTCCTCATTTACCATGATCACAACCTTTACAAGGATCATTGTATAATCATTATTAACATGGTTGAATTCATTTTTAACATGAGCATTATTATGATTTTCTCAATTTCTATGATCACAAACTTTAAACCGGTCGATAAGTATATCATCACATTCATTTAAGGGAAAGTATCATTAACACACAACTTTCTTGGTGGCATCATTACAATTTCCCTAATCATGATCGTGACCTTTACACTGATCATTGTCGCCTTTACTTTAATGAATGGATTAGAACTACACGGCTTCACATTCACTCTAGGGAAAGTATTATAACCACACAACTTTCATGATGGTTATTTCAAACCTTATATTATTTTCTTTAATAATCTTGTTACTTCAAGAGCATATTTTTTTGATAATAAAAGTATGTTTCATATAACAATATATAATAACCTTCTCATCATATAATATCAATTGAGAAGAAGTTACATGATCAAATCATTAGGATTTATCGGTTCAAAATCTTACAAGTTTTTATAGACACTTTGGGTGTCATATTTTAAAACTGAACCTTGATCACAAATTAATCATGTTTATAACTTGTGATCCTATACCATAACTTCAGTCATTAGGATGTTCTTTTTAAACTTAGAAAATATGAAACACAATGTATACACAAGATTAGATTATATAACACATAACTTTATGTCATGTCATTACGTAAAATGACTTATAATACAACCTTTGAAATAACATGCATTCATCACTTCTATCACTTCTATAAAGTATGTATTTACCTAGTAACTCATCACGATATAACCACATAAGTATATCTCATATACACAGTTTTGTCACTCTAACTTGAAATTATACAAATATCTCCATGATTTAGAGTATTCACTAATAGCATATAACATTATGTCTTTTCAAGTTTACCAAATTATACAAAGCATGACATGAAATATGTATGATCTTTCATCATAATTTCCATGCATAAGTTGTAAGTTATTTTATAGCTTTATCCTTTATACACAAAATGTCCAACATTTTTTTTCAACAGTATAATAACCAAATAAAACCCAATTAACATGTTAAAATCATAATAAAAGGTAGAAGATTAACATGTATAAAAGATAATGATTATAGAATTTGTATCCATGAATCAATAATACTCAATGTTCACAACCTTTCAAGTATATTAATCAACTTATCCAAGGATTTTTCTATTTTACCAACATCAAGTATGTGACTTTCAAAATATTGTAGTTCCATAAAAACAAAAATGAAAACGATGTAAGACTTCATCAAATCATACATCTTAGAATCATAAAAATACACTTATATATGCATGCATATAAAAGTCAAACTAGAATCTTAGCTAAATTTTTTATGTAAAACATGTTACTACAAATCAAATCTCATCGTAAACACAAAATTAAAGACATGGATATATGACAATACAACTTACTTGCATATCACTCCATTTTTCTAAAATAATATGGCGCAACAACCGAAATTTTGCAATCTCTAAATACGATAGGTATGTCTAGGTGTATTCAAGCGTGTTTGCACATTTAAACCAAAAGAAAAACCAATAATAAAATATTATGAGAGATTCAAAATGTTTATAGACTTTAGAGTATTATGAGATTTCAACATGATTATATAAACATTAGAGTTTGAAGAAGCACCGTTGAACCTAGAGATATCCGGGGATATATAAGTTACAACCAAGGAGTTTCTGCATAAAGGGGTAGTCTCTCGCTTGTTTTTCAGGGTGATCCCACTCAGACTGATCTGCAAAATTAGCAACGCCGTTAGTCTCATCACAGGAAAAAGGGTGGTTTTCTCAGTGACCACACTTCAGCGTGAGAATAAGTATTTGGTGATTGCAAGTAATAAGTTTGAGTGCTTGTGAATATGATTGTCGATGGATTTACCTGGTGGTCTGATACTTAGTTTATAGGCGGAAGTATGTGGGCTCAGGAAATGGGCTGATGGGCCTTGGGCCCGGTCCAGACGTTCAGAGACATCCGGTTTGTCCCTCTGCGTCAGACATTAAATGTTCCCTGCAGGAGAATTAATGTCTTCTGTCAGGAGGTGTGCTTTGTCGGATGCAGAATGGTGCCATGTGTAAAGACAGTAAGGGCTTCTTTCTCTAGTGTTAGACCTTCTATCAGCCGAAAGTGGAGAAGGTGGAACAGTCACTGGCGTAGGTATGGTTGGTGTACAGTCTGGCGTCTGCCTTACTGTTCATTTGACACTGTGAGACGCAACCTGCCGAGCAACCATTCGTCACAGTTATGCCACTCCGTACCCTTGAGTATGGTCAACACCTCTTAGTGCTTATCCCTTCTGCAAGGCTGTCAGTGTTTTCTCGCCAGCGCAGAGTGGCAGGGGTAAATCCTTTTGTCCACAAGAATTGAGGTGCTCTCATGTGTGTCTTGGTCTTGCAAGGTTTTAGGATTCATGACTTAGAGGGTTGTTTGTTCCGCGCAGGGTCAAGTAGTCTACGCGTGTAAGTCTAACTTGCCGTTGCGCCAACTACACAAGGCTCATTGTGTGACTTATTGGTGTTGGTCTAATTTACCATTGCGCTGAGTGCGCAAGGTTCATTGTATGACCTATTGGTGTTGGTCTAATTTACCGTTGCACTGAGTGCGCAAGGTTCATTGTATGACCTATTGGTGTTGGTCAAATTTACCGTTGCACTGAGTGCGCAAGGTTCATTGTATGACCTATTGGTTCCAATGAAGGCGCACCATTGTACCTTGCGTGCAAGGTTATCCTTGTAGTTATGCTGTTGAGGGTATGGTTATTTGCGTAGGCGCAAGGTTTTTGGGACCATACCCTTCCAAGTCCCCCAGTCCAGTGCTGCTCCTATGCGCATGCTGGTAAGTAGGAGGAGTGCTAGACTAAAAGAATTATTGTATGCGCCGTTATTTGAAAGGCAAAAAATTCAAGAAGGGTTGGAGGAAACATTTGTGTGAAGGAAACGTTTTGTAATCATGATTTTGAAATTTGAAAATCTGCCATACCGACGCTACAGGTGGGTTGGTGAGAAAAAGGGGGATTTGAAAGGATGTCTGACCGCTGTTGCATGTTGTCAGCCGTACCGCCTCCCATTCATTAATGAATTGGCAGAGAGAGTGGTAGCCACGCGTGCATATTAACCGTCAGTGGTAACTTGCCTGCCATGCGTCTTTTGCTGATTGGTTGTTATTATCTCATGTGCGTCATGATTCCCAAACGCATTAAATGCAATCAGTATAAATAGATGTAACCGTGTAGGGTTTTCTTTATCCCTTCACACTTTCTCTTCTAATTCTCTATGAATCTCTTGAGTTCTTATCTCACGTGCATCATGATTCCCAAAAGCATTAAATGCAATCAGTATACATCTATGTAACCGTGTAGGGTTTTCTTTATCCCTTCACACTTTCTCTTCTAATTCTCTATGAATCTCTTGAGTTCTTGAGCTCTTCAAATTTCTGCTTCAAACTTTTTTCTTCGATTTTGATGGCGTCCAGGGGTCCTGAGACTGCTTCTGCCACAGAGGCTTCGACCTCTTTGCCGGCATGCAAGATGAGCCGGGCCACTTTTGACTGCATGGTCTTCGGCTACCGATTCACCAAGAGCTGGGATGCCCGGTTTCCGGCGGAAGGTGATACAGCCGCCGATGCTCCGGCTGGCTGCATCACCGTTTTTCAAGATTTTTTATGAGGGCAACTTCCGGTTGCCAGTTACAAAATTTTTTCTTGAATTTTTACAGTTTTACGGCTTCCACCTCTCCTAGTTGAATCCGCTGGGGATGGTAAGGGTGAAGCACTTTTAGTTTTTGTGCCAGTCGACGGGATCTATTCCAACCGTCGACCGTTTTTGTATTTTTACCAACTCCATTGTTCAATGGGGTTGGAAAATTTTGCTTTCTCCCCCAAGTCCTTCCATGATTGGAAGGCAAAATTCTTTTATGTGAAGTCTTGCGTCGTTCCCTTCCCGATGCAGTTCCGGGGGCCGGAGGAGATTCTGGTAGAGACCCTTCCTATACCAGTGTTGGACCCTTGGTATACGGATTTGAAGGAGATCCCGGTGATTCATTTGCTGGAAATGATACTGGTGGCGGCCGGGATGAGTTTGGTGTGGAAACCCGACGCCGGTATAAACCGGTGTACATGGAGGGGGATCGGAGTAAGTATTCCTACTTCCTTGTTGTGTTTCTTGATTTTTCCTTGTGTAGGTTGACATGCATTTCGTTTTTGTAGGGGCCTACCTGTTTTTGGCCGCCTTCCAAAGGAAGGAAGGGCGGATTGACAGGCTCGCCTTAGGTCCGGATGAGCCCACCTGGTATGCGCAGGTCCTGGAGAATTTTGCACTTCCCAGGAATGCGGATGTGGATGCCCTCGCGCCTTCAACTGGTAAGTTTTTGTTGTTGAATGTTGGTAAATCTGCAGGTGACTTATTTGTTGTTGCGCCATGTCGTAGACGCTTTGAAAAACTTGGGCATTGGCCTAGATCATAAGAAGAAGCGACGCGCATGGTCGAGCGCAGCGGTTGAGAAGGAGGTGACTCAACCCGGGGCAAGACCTTCCAAAGGTCATTGTGTCTGACCGTTGGAAAGCCTATGTAGTATCTCTGACTCATGGGAGGGTCTTGATCTTATAGGTATGAAGAAGCCCGCACCGAAGCCAGTGGTTATCCCGACCGCCAAACCTGCTAGTCCGGTGAAGGCTAGTCCAGCCCGGATGTGTCTCTTAAGAGGAAGAGGCGTCCAAAGGAGGACTTCTCCGCGCTGCCCCCTAAAAAGGTTGTGCGGAACATATAGGGAAGAGGGGGAGTCTAGAAGCACTTACCGCTAAGATCTGCCTAGGTAACTTGATAACTTGCGTTACTTCCTCCGTATTTTTGTATCATATATAACTGACTTTTTGTTATCGCGCAGTGGGTGATGAGCAGGTTTTTGTGGAATCCAGCACATGCGCCACGCCCATGGATACTCCAATGCCCCCGCCTGTTTATGAAGGCGAAGAGTCTGCTGCTGGGGTGGCAGAACATGAAGTGGTGAGGGAAAGGCCCCACATGGTGGTGGAAGGTTCTCGGGTGGACTAACGCAGGTTCTATGGTGGTGGCAGAACGCGCACAGGTGGAGGGATAACCGCACTTGGCGGTGGAAGAACACGTGCGGGGTGTGGAGGTACCATGGGTGGTGGTGGAATCACCCGTGGTGGTTATGGAAGAACTACGGGTGGTGCTGGAAGGACCCGTGGTGGTGGTGGTGGTAGAACGCGCGCCGGCTGGTTGCGCGGGTGTTGTTGAAGAGACGGAGCCGGTGGTGACGGCTTTCGTCGAGGGTGAGCAGATGGATGCTCCACAGGGGCGACATGTAGAGGAGCCGGCATCCGGGGGTGGAGCGGAGGGATCTGGTAGGAGACCTTCTGCCGAAAGGTCTCCCCTCCGCCCGGATGAAACCCCGGGTGATAATTATTACAGGTCATACTCCGCGGCTCAAGCTGAAGAGATCCACACCCCTGTGTGGAAGTTACAGAAAGGAGAAGACTTCTCTCACTGGCCGGCGTGCTGTGAGTGGTTCAACGGAGCCTTCCCTCCAGCGGAGGAACGTGTACTTGTTGAACATGAACAAGAAACCACGTACCACACGTACCTCCAGGTAGCTGCAAGGTCCGACTCGGTTATTTATAAGATTGTTGGCGAGTGGCGGGGCTTGTTGAAACAAAAGAAAGATCTCGAGGTTGCCTAAGCGGTCCTAGGTAAAGAGCGAGCCCAAGTGGCTGCGCGAGAAGCTAAGGTGCAGGCAAAGGAAATTGCCTACGCCGACCGCTAGCGAGCTAAGGAATGGGTCGCGCTGGGGTGGAAGAGAAGGGCCGAAGCCTCTGATGCCACACTTGCGAAGGAGCGCCAGTTGTGGAATGAGGCATGTGCAAGGGATAACAATGAGAAAAAATCATTAAGGGATGAATTGGCCTGGTTGCGCGTAGAGGTTGCATGTGAGAATAAGGAGAAAGATGCGGCAGCTGCCACGACTGCAGAGTCCGTGGTGCAACGCGTACACAGTGAGCAGAAGGAGCTAACAACTTGCCTCTATGCTCATTTATTTTCGAGGTCAATAAATTGTGATGCTAACCTTGTTATGAATAATCAGGTTGAATCTTGTGTCACTCTGGAGAGCGCCAAAGGCTGGAAAAACGATGTTTATACCATGCGCCGCAAACCCTAGTTGGCGATTTTTCGTGCTCTTCATGAAACCCGAATCTCTCGATCAATCTTAGCTGTATAACAGTCTGTGATTGTTGTTTGATCTTCCAAATAGCAATACGAACTTGTTAGCATCCAAAGAAAGATTAGAATAGGGTTTAGTTTCGTTTTTTTAATCTGATCGCTCTCTCTTTAGCCGGCGATTTTTGTTCTTCTTTTAATCCTACGATTTCGATCGGGAAATGTGTGCAACAAACCTGTTATTAGAGGTTTGAGTAATCAAATCTTAATACGAACTCTGGTGGCATATAGGATCGATCGGATAGTAGTTTTCTTTCTATTTGTTATTTTATCGCCGGCCGTATCTTGTGTTTCGGATAATAATCAACAATCCGATCAGTTTAGGGTTTGTGCTTGTTTTGTTTTATAATCGACGACCTGGGAATTAGTAGGAAATTCAGATTTATTATAAAGATTGTGTTGATCGCGGTTAACGGATGTTAATTTAGCTAGATTGATACAACCTTTCTAATCGATTAAGGATTGATTACGGATTCTAGGGTCTCTGTCTGGTTTATTTCTGGTTTTTGGTTGTGGTTGCGGTATGGAGAGCGATGAAGTTCTAAATGGTGATGGGTATCCAAAACTGAGTAAGGAGAGAGTTGTTAAAACTGGCATGAATGAACGTAAGAAACCTGATGTGCATGTTGATCGAGGCAAAGTCCAGTTACCTAATAAGGGGTTTGGAAACCGTGTGCTGAATATTGACGGTAACCCCAAGCTGGCCCGACGAGGGAATGTTCCTAACTCACTAGTGGAAGAGGTGAACTCGGATCCGAAGCTGCTTAATGCCATTGAAGAACGAAACAAGAATAAGGGTGCGGTAACCGTGGTGAATAATATTAAGGAGGACTCGGAAAACATCACGGAAAAAGGGGCTAACTTGCATGGTAATTTGGAGGATATTGCACCTGATTCGGATGGTGGTGTTTCATCAGCTGAGTCCACGAAGGTAACGACTACTAAGATTGTAGAACCTCTTTCGTTTGCTAGAGTTGTTCAGCATAATAGTGATGGTATTAAGGTTAATTTTCGGTCTTTGGAAACTGATCTTTGGAAACTGATGAAATAATTGATGGGGCAGATGTTGTTATCCCTTTATCATCGGTAAAGCAGGTGAATGATAGATACTCGAACACTCTTTATGGATATTTTTTGGGAAAGCGCTTAGCGTTTCCGGTGGTAGACTATTTTGTTAAACATAAGTGGTCGAAGTATGGGTTATCCAAGATGATGATGAATGCTAAGGGGTTCTTCTTCTTTAAGTTTCAAACAAAAAAAGGGATGGCCCAGCTACTAGAAGATGGGCCATGGATGATACGAAATATTCCAATTATTCTTACTGAATGGACTCCTGATGTTATGGTTGAGAAAAAGGATATAACATCTATACCGGTTTGGGTAAAAATGCATGATGTACCGTTGGCTGCGTTTACTGAGGACGGGTTGAGTTTACTGGCCTCGAAAATAGGTGTTCCAAAATTGCTGGATTCTTATACAACAACAATGTGTGTAGATTCATGGGGAAGAAGTAGTTATGCTAGGGCGTTAATTGAAGTTCAAGCAGGGTCTGAATTAAAGAGAGTTGTCACGGTTGCAATCCCGGCACTCGATGGAAAAGGATACTCTAAAGCGGAGGTAAAAATAGAATATGATTGGGAACCGTTGAGATGTTCAACATGTTGCGTGTTTGGTCATGATGATAACTCGTGCCCAAAGAAACAAACACCAGTGCAAATGGATGATAAGATGAAAAATAATAATGATTTTCAGGAGGTATTATCGAAGAGTAGGAAAGGGATCAATCAAGGGCTGCATGTTAAGAATCAGAAGCCGAAGTTTGTGTACCGTCCGGTAGCAAAGCCCAAGTCCAAGGCTGATGAGAAAGTGCAACCGAAAAACCAAGTGCCTATCTCTAACCCATTTTCTGTACTTCAAAAGGAGGAAAATCACTCCAATGAATTCGGTGGAATAGAAGGTATGACTTCAAAAGGTAATCAACAAAATAAAAGTACCAATTTGGAGGAAATAATTGCTGATGCAGTTGGAATCGAGGAGCTTTTAGGTGATATCTCAAAATTAATGGAGCAGAAAGTAGAAAATAAAAATTCTGAGGGTGCAAGCACACCTGGTGATACTAGTGTCCATGGGTAGTTTGGCTTCTTGGAACATAAGGGGTTTGAACCGGCCCCTCAAACAAAAGGAGGTTCGTCAGGTGGTGCTGGACAATCATCTTCAGGTGTGTGCAATTATGGAAACTCATGTTGACTCGTCTAATGTTTATAATGTTTGTAAAGAAAGTTTGCTCGTCATGGAGCTGGGCGACTAATGCTGATTGTTGTGAGAAAGGTACTCGTATTATGGTAGGGTGGGACGCTGACATTGTGGATGTTATGATCCTTTCTAAAACAGATCAGGTTGTGCATACTCAGATCATGTTTAAACTCGATCAAAAATCTATTTTTTGTTCGTTTGTTTATGCTGACAACTACTACAAAAATAGAAGGGACCTATGGCAGAACTTATGTGCTCATCATTCTTATATGCATGATAAACCATGGACTATTATGGGTGATTTTAATTCTTCCTTGTTTCATGAAGATATAGCTCAAGGGCCATCCACGTTTAGCATTGGGAATAGGGAATTTAAGGAGCGCATTGATGAGATAGAGGTGTTTGATGTTAATCGAACGGGTTTACATTTTACGTGGACGAATAAGCAGCAAAAGGGTATCATTGTCAAGAAAATTGATCGAATATTGGGGAATATGCAATTAATCGATACGTTCCCTAATGCGGCAGCATGTTTTCTTCCGTACCGAATATCAGACCATACTCCGTGTATCTTAAAATTGCCTAATGTGACTAGAGGAAAACCGAAGCCGTTTAAGTTTGTGAATTTGGTAGCCGATAAGAAGGGTTTTATGGAGGAAGTTAAAACGGTTTGGAATATGGACATTCAAGGTTATCGCATGTTTCAGATTGTTAAAAAGCTTAAGCTGTTAAAAAACCCGATGAGGAAACTCTTATATACACAGGGTAATCTGCATGAGAAGGTTAAGACGATGAGAAAGGATCTAGAAGACAACTAGATAGCTATTGATAATGATCCTTTCAACAATGCGCTTCTTGATAAACACAGTCAATTACTTCAAGCGTATAAGAAAGTGGTTCTTGATGAGTGCTCTTTTTTGCAGCAAAAATCTAAGTTACAATGGCTTTCGCTTGGTGATAAGAACTCAAAGTTTTTTCATAACACGGTCAAAGCAAAAAATCATCGGAGTAGAATTTTCTCGGTAAGAGACAGTAGCGGTATACTACATGAAGGAATGTCGGTTCCACAGGTCATGGTGGAGCACTATACCTAGTTTTTTGGTAGTGTTGGAAGTATAAATTTGCATCCTACGCCAGATCTATTCCATAATGTATTATCGGTTGATAAAGCTTCTGCTATGGTTAGGATTGTTACGGATGATGAAATTAAACAGGCAATGTTTTCAATTGATGGGAATAAAGCTCCAGGTCCTGATGGTTACACCTCGGTCTTCTTTAAAAAGTCTTGGGATGTAGTTGGGAAGGATGTATGCAGTGCGGTACAGGAGTTTTTTCAAAATGGTAAACTACTCCGTCAACTTAACCAGACGATAATCTCCTTAATCCCTAAGGTTAGTACACCATCTTCCATTACGGATTATCGCCCTATATCTTGTTGTAACACACTATATAAGTGTATCAGCAAGATTATTACAAATCGAATAAAAGAAGGGTTATGTGATATTGTGAGCATCAACCAGTCAGCCTTTGTTCCGGGTAGAAGGATTTCTGATAATATCCTCTTAACACAGGAGTTAATGCATAACTATCATCATAATAAGGGGCCACCAAGGTGTGCCTTTAAGGTGGATATTCAAAAGGCTTATGACACGGTAGACTGGAACTTTCTTGAACAGATACTGCTAGGTTTTGGATTTGATCGGAAAATGGTGAAGTGGATAATGGTTTGTGTCACATCCACGTCCTTCTCTTTGGCTATAAATGGTAATCTGTATGGGTATTTTAGAGGGCAACGTGGTTTACGACAAGGAGACCCAATGTCTCCGTACCTTTTTACGCTGGTTATGGAGGTTCTTACATTGCTTTTGCAAAAACAGAGTTCTTTGTCAGCTGAGTTTAGTTACCATAATAAGTGTGAAAATCAGCGAATAATTAATCTCTGTTTTGCTGATGATCTGTTTTTGTTTTCTCGAGGCGATCATAGATCAGCAGAAGTGCTTTTGGAGGCGCTAGACTTATTTAAGAACATGTCAGGTCTTATTCCTAGTATGACTAAAAGTACGGTCTTCTTTGGTAATGTTCCGGACATAGTGAAAGACCGAATTAGAAGCATCATCCCATTTGATGAAGGCGTGTTGCCAGTTCGCTACCTTGGAGTTCCCCTTATATCTACCAGGCTTGTTTACAATGATTGTAAGAGACTTCTGGAAAGTATGGATTTAAGAATTACCGATTGGAAAAATAAGAGTCTGTCATTTTCGGGTAGACTTCAATTGATTCGGTCGGTCCTGTCTTCTATGCATATATATTGGGCATCGGTCTTTATTTTACCAAAGCGCATCATTTATGACCTGGAAGAAAGAATGCGAAGATTTTTGTGGGCGCAAGGAAATAACATAAAAGGGAAAGCTAAGGTGAGTTGGAAAAAAATGTGTATTCCTAAACAAGAGGGTGGCTTGGGTATTCGAAGGATTGGGGATATGAATAAAGCGCTTATGGTTGCGCATGTATGGAGTCTTCTTACACATAGAGAGTCTCTTTGGGTAAAGTGGATCCATTCATATCGTATACGAGATCGAAGTTTTTGGGACTTACCAATCCGAAATAACATAACATGGAGCTGGAGGAAAATGCTACAGTTAAGGCCGATTATTCAACACCATGTATGGACGAAAATTGGAGATGGTAACAAAACACTAGTTTGGTTTGATAAGTGGGATGAGATATGCCCTTTGAATTCTTTTATTACGCCACGTATGATATCGAATGCTGGATTCTATATGAACTCGAAGGTTGCAGATGTATGTGACCATGGGGAGTGGGGATAGCCGACCGAGTGGTAAACCGATTTCCGGCTCTCCGAAACATGCCAAGTATCATACTGAGCCCGGGTTTACATGATAGAGTTGTATGGAGAACTAGATCAGGAAAGGAGATGAACTATAGTGCCGCTATTGGGTGGGATGAATTTCGACTACACCAGAATGAAGTCCCATGGGCGAGTATTATTTGGTATCCCCAATCTATTCCTCGTCATTCTTTTTTAATGTGGCTTCTTGTGAACAAAAAACTAAAAACGCAGGATGTCATGAGTCGATGGTCTTCGGCGGGTAGTCCTAATTATAACCTCATGTGCTGTTCGTTGTGTATGGGTGGTCTGGATTCTCATGACCACCTTTTTTTCGAGTGTTTATATGCTGCTCAGGTCTGGAATGGTATTCGAGATAAAGCAGGAATAGGATCGCTGCCTAACAAATGGGAAAGGATATTTGATCATTTGGTGCAATATGCGAAGTCAAAGCATGCTACTCATGTTATTGGAAAGCTTGTTGTTAGTGCGGCAACTTACTTCGTGTGGTAGGAACGAAATCAGAGATTGTTTTCTATGAAAAAAAGGAGTGTAGATCAACTCATTGAGGTTATTCTACTAACAGTTCGGATGAAGCTACATTTGATGAAATTTAAAGACACGAGTCACACTAGAGATCTTCTACAGGAATGGAGACTTCCTAGAGGGTTGCTGATAAATGATGATGAACATGGCTAATGGTGTTACATGTGTTTTCTTTATGTAACTTAGTGTTACGTGTATTGTCGAGTGACGTGCTTATTAAATAGGTATCTAGCGGCTGTAGGATGATTGCTTGATGAACTCTAGTATGGCTTGTCATACTTGAGAATTGAGGTTTCTGTCTACCTCACTTGTTATTTTTGGATTGATTGATATAATATTTACCGGGGTAACCCTTTACCCAAAAAATAGAAAGACCTTCAAGCGGCCTTGGTGGAGAAGGCTGAGCTTCAGCGCAGGCTGTGATTGGCGGAAGCCAAGGTGGACGCGGCCGAGAAAAAAACTAGAGAATTCTAAAGATGCCCGCGCCATCTCCGAGTCGTTGGTGGAGTCGCGACCAACAACATTCTGTGGATGCAACAACATGGAGTTGTCAATGTAAGTACTCCATTTGTTTTCTAACCATTTTGTGTTGGCTCTAACTTTGTCCTTTTTCTTGTAGATCACAAACTCCATTATGAACTCCGCGGAGTTAGATGGCGCAATGGCCAAGTTGGTGGTCGCTGCACGCCACGACGGGTACGCGCAAGGCTATGCTGAGTGTACGCAACATGTCACTCATGCAATGGACATTTCATGGGACAACAGCCGCGCTGCCACTCATGGCGTTGATACCGGAGCTGCTTTCTCCTAGGCTCAGCAGGAGTACAACCGTCTTGACATTCTGGCTATGGAATTGGTGAGCGAGGCTCTCACCCACGACGACTTCATGGATCGCTTGAAAGATATATTTCCGGAAGAAGCCGAGGCCGCTGCTGATGAAGACTACTGTAGGATCCTTAATGTAAATCTTTGTAGGATCTTCGACTATAGCGCGCATTGCGCGGTTTGTAAATACTTTTATCTTTAATGAAATGTTTCTTTTTTGTTACGATATTTGCGTGAAAAAAAGCCAACTTTTTCTAGGTATAGCGAATAAAACTGGTAATGAACTCTTGTATGAACATCAGCTCCCATGCGCATGCAGTAGGTAGTGACTTTTGGTTCAAGAGTCATTGTGTACCGAGGTGTTTTCGCATAGATGTCACACCCCGGCTTTCCACAGCCAATCCAAACACCGGTGGGCCCGGGTGGGGAATATCGTGACGTAAGTTGATAACATCATAGACAATTAAAAACAGCACAACGGAAGTCTTGGAGTAAAATTACATTACAAACCAAATGTTCAAAATACAAAATAATATACAGATGGCTCGTGATAGAAGATCCACAGGCGGATCGTAATAGAAGATCCACATGCAGATCATAAAATGTACAAAAGTGTATAACAGACTTTGGGCAGATATAGGATTTGCAAGATCCTCTTATCACTACCGAGCACTTCTAGCCTTTTTTCGTATTGAAGAAGCACCGGTTGAACCTAGAGATATCCGGGGATATATAAGTCACAACCAGTGTGTTTCTGCATAAATGGTTAACCTCTCACTTCACCTTTTGGTTTGCAAGCTCACTCCAGCTGATCTGAAAAACTAGCAACGCCGTTAATCTCGCCACGGGGAAAATGGTGGTTTTCTCCGTGACCACACTCCTGCATGAGAATAAGTATCTTAAATAAGAAGCAAGTGATTGCTGATGTAAGCAAAAGCTAGTGTGTGTGGTAAGTTATGTAGTAAGTATGTGAGCATGTCTGTACCTGGAGATTCGATACTTATTTATATCCGAGAAAGGTGTGTTTCGGAGAAATGCTGGTGGGCCTTGGGCTCTACCCATACAGCCAGAGACATCCCTTTTGTCCCTCGGCGCCATACATTAAATGCTCCCTGAAGGAGAAATAATGTTCACTATAGGGATGTTGTCAAATGTTGAGAGATGCCACGTGTAAAGCTAGCCGTCTCTAGTGTCAGGCCTGTTGCCAGCCAAAATGGAGAGGGTGGAACAATCACTGGCAGAAGTGTGGTTGGTGTATGGTCTGACACTTGCCTTACTGGTCATGGGCGCTGTCACATGCAACCTGCCAAGTAACCTTCGGTCATAGCTCTGCCATTTCATACCCTGAGGTATGGTTAACATCTCTTAGTGCTTGCCCTCTTCTGCGAGGCTGTCAAGGTTTTTCCCGCCAGCACAGGGTGTCAAGGGTACATCCTTTTGTCCCAAGACTATGAGGCGCTGCTCATGTGTGTATTGTCCTTGCGAGGTTTTGGGATTCGCAGAATGTTGTTGTGCGCAGGGTCTAGTAGCCTGCGCGCGTGGGTCTAGCTTGCTATCGTGGCGAGTACACAAGGCTCGTTGTGTGACTTTATTGTATTGGTCTAATTCACCATTGTGTTGAGTGCGCAATGGTGAATTGTGTGACCTTTAAAAGCTGGTCTTCACCGTTGCGCTGAGTGCGCAAGGCTAATTGTGTTACCTATGAAAGCTGGTCCAATTCACCTTTAAGCTGAGTGCGCAAGGCTCATTGTGTGACCTATAAAAGCTGGTCTAATTCACCGTTGCACTGCGTGCGCAAGGCTCATTGTGTGACCAATTGAAGCTGGTCTAATTCACCGTTGCGCTGAGTGCGCAAGGCTCATTGTGTGACCTATTTAATCCAAAGAAAGCGCACCATTGCACGTTGCGCGCAAGGTTATCTTTGTAGTACCTTGGTCAACGATATGGTCACTTGGGACCATACCTCCTCACGTATTGTACCTGCAAGCTTAGTATTTAAAAATACGTCACTTTCGCTGGTAAATACACCCAACTGACTCATTTTGAAAACATTTGAAAATGTTTAAGTGCACGTTGGCACAAAATCCTTTATAACTTGGGAAAATTGGCCTTGTAACCTTGTTAACAGATTCATATGCTTGTCCATACATACAGGGCCCGGTATGGAGACCGAGACATGATTAACGTACTCAACACTTTGAACTCACGAAAGAGTTATTCCCCCAACCTTGTGGGTAATGCATTTTGAGCGTCTATCGGGTGTTTGCCTACACCAGCGCTAAGGTCATGGCCATTATCTAATGTAATGAGCCGAGGATATCCAGGACACGGTAGTTAACCCCCGATGTTTTTCTTATCAAACAAAACTGATTAAAACGGAATATGTGGATTTACTAGCCACAATCTGGCATTCGATTGATCCCATTTCCGACCAAGCGGTAATAATTTACCGTAACCCAAGCCCGTATAGGGAAAAAAGTCGAGAGTATTTACCTGAGCTAGTCTTCGTTTAAACTGAAGATTTAATAAATCAGCCGTACACAAAAGTACTAAGTGTAGATAGCATTTACCGGCAAGTCTCTAGTCTGGATTATGGCATAAGCTAACCTATTAAATACTAACGGTCTTATTTAAGTCACAGACTTAGACCGAGCAGCGTACATGATCAATACGTATAACACTAGATTAAACGATGATCGAATAGAATGTAGTTTAATCCCAACAAGTACTTTAACTTGTGTAATATGGATAAACTATAAACATTCTGGTTTTGAGACTTTAATGACAACGTTAGACCCGTTTCGGTTAATTTTCGTAAACTAGTTACATATACTTAACAGTACGCATATCAACGATATCAGATAACCGGATAAGTCATGGACAAGTTCTATATGCCGTTATACTTTAAATAAGATGTAATATCAGTAGGATATCAACTTATATGCCTGTTAAGGTTTTAAAATGAAACTATGCCTCATAAGGGCATTTCGGTAATTTCATACCGTGTAAAAGGAACTCGAATATAATTTTATGTTATGACCATAAGTATTCTGGAAAAATAACTTATTAGTGATATGATATCAGTAGGATATTAATTATATGTGTAATTTGTCTTTTATGACCAAAATATGCACCAAAGGGGCATTTGGGTCATTTTACACATAGTCTTATAAATTATTTGGGATTCCAAGTTTATATCATGTACCTACTGTAAAAATATTTAAAATAAGTTTTGAACTCAGTAGGTAACAAGTCTTGGTTGATTAATATGGTTTAAAACCATACTATGCGCCGAAACGGCGCTTATGTCGTAAAATGACGATTTATGTGATGTTTACTGAAAACTGATGTTAAGGTCAGGTTAACATGTCTTAGATATGTTATTTAATATAACATATCAGTAGGTAAAAGATATACTTTGAAAAGGTATGATTAAAACCATTCTATAAGCCATAAGGGCTTTATTGTCATGTATCGACATAATACAAGGACTTGTTCATAAACTCAGTTTATAATCTAGTTTGACATCCCGAACAATCCTACTTACAATATTACATCAGTAGGAAACTCATTTTCAAGTTCATTATCATCTAAACCTCTTCTTATGCAAAAAGGGCATTTTAGTCAAAATGGCATAATTACAGAACTTGTGCATAAACTCAGATTCTGATAATGATCATGTAATATAACCTCAGAGGGTTATGCTACATAATATTATGATTATAATGCAACTTTAGATCAGTGGCTAACTAACCTAAATCGGGTCAGAATCGAAAGTCAAAGTAGAAGTCAAACTTCATGACTTTCGGTTGCGAACCGACCCTAGAACTGAAATTGACGAGCCGAATATGTTCTCACATGTTCTAATAATTATTACCAACTTGTTTAAGTGTCAAAACATGTTTGATAACATATATAAGCTCAAATTATAACATTTCTGAAAAATTGCATGTTTGACTTTTTAATATGTAAACTTTGACCCGTCAATTGGACTAGCAAACGTGATCTTCAGCAGGTGCCCTTATTAGGGATTAACACCTAACTTATTACGATCACTTAGCCATGTTCGTTATGAACAATGGGTGGACCATAATGGTCTTAACCGAAAGTCAAGGCGTTTTCCGTAAAACGCTTGACTTTTGGCTATAAAAGCCTATAAACGAAAATGCAAGAGAAAGAAACACTTACAAGTGATTCCTAGGATGCAATACAACTAAGTTGGATGCTCCTTTCAGTTAGGAACTTCCAGAGGAGGGAGATAGAGTGATAAATGAGAATGGTGCAAGTTCAAATGGTGAAGCATTGCACCTATTTATAGTTGGAGAGATTGAAGGAGGTGATGCCAGGTGTTAAGGGGTGTTAGAGGGAGCTTACAAGTGTCCTAAAACGTGGCATAGCTGTTTGAAAGTCCATGGTTTCGAAACAATGATTTTTGGCAACATGTGTGGAGGCCAAGCAAAAATTCTGTAGACACAGGCCTCTTGCGCCTCGCGAGAGACATGGCCAATGTCTCTCGCGCCCTGCAAACGCCCTATGGTCAGTTTCAATGTTTGTCACTTTTAGCCCCTCAACTTATTAAACCCTCCTAAAACACCTTTATAGCATATTTAGCCCTTCGAAACCAATATTTGGCATACCCGGGAGTATGCCCGGACATTGTCAAGCTCTCGGTTTGTTAAAGGTCACTCAAAGGTATAAATTAACATGTTGGCACTTTTAACCCCTCTATTATCCAACTTTCATATATTTACGGATTTAATCCCTCTTGTCCAACAAATGGGACATATGAGAGTTAGGACTTCGTAAAGGATCACTCAGAGGCCACTATAAGCATGTTGACTCCGATGTCACTAAGATGCTGGGCATGTTGACATATTAGTCACTCAGAGGCCAATTTTAAGCGTGTTGACATATCAGTCACTCAAAGACTAAGTTTAAGCATGTTGACATATCAGTCACTCAGAGGCTAATCTTTATGCATGAGGACATCAGAAAGTCACTCAGAGGCTTAGTTTTGAGCATGTTGACACCTTTAGTCCTTATTAGTCTTTGATAGACTAAAAAATACAACATGTGTCACTATACTATTGGACACGATTTTACGAGGTGTTACATCCTCACCCCCTTAAAAGAAATCTCGTCCTCGAGATTTTATTTAAAAAGATGGGGGTACTTTTGTCGCATAGTGGACTCAACCTCCCATGTGAACTCGGGACCTCTAAGGGCGTCCCACTTAGCCTTTACTATAGGTATCTTTTTCCTTTGGAGCTTCTTAACCTGTCGATCCTTGATCGAAATCGGTTTCTCAACAAACCTCAGGTTTTCATCTATTTGCACATCTTGATGTGTCATTGCTAGCGACTCATCAGCTAGACATTTCTTAAGGTTAGATATGTGGAATACATCATGAATCCCATTAACCTCCTCTGGCAGTCTGAGCTTATAAGCTACAGTGTCGTCACATTCGACTATCTCGAATGTGCCTATATATCTTGGGCTAAGCTTGCCCTTCTTTCCAAATCTCATTACACCTTTCCAAGGTGATACTTTCAGCATGACTTTGTCCCCTAGTTGGAACTTAAGAGGTTTACGCCTCTTGTCAGAATAGCTTTTCTTCCTATCACGGGCAGTTTTGAGTCTATCACGGATTGTATAATCTTATCCGTGGTCTCCAGGACCATCTCAGGTCCTAATAGTTGGGCTTCTCCAACTTCTACCCAACACATGGGCGTTCTACCTTTTCTCCCATACAAGGCCTCATAAGGAGCAGCCTAGATGCTCGTATGATAACTATTATTATAGGAGAATTCTATTAGGGGTAAGTGGTCATCCCAACTTCCACCTAAATCAATCACACATGCTCTAAGCATGTCTTCCAAAGCCTGAATGATACGCTCACTTTGTCCATCCGTTTGCGGGTGGTAAGCCGTACTAAAGTTTAATCTTGTGCCTAAAGATTGTTGGAAACTTTTCCAAAAATGAGAGGTATATCTAGTATCCCTATCAGATACAATAGAAATCGGCACACCATGTAGGGACACAATCTTGTCCACATACAACTTAGCCAATTTGTCAGAGTTATATGTTTCTTTTATTGGCAAGAAATGCGCTGACTTAGTCAGCCTATCCACGATGACCCAAATCGTTTCATTACCACGTTTGGTCTTAGGGAACTTGCTAATCAAGTCCATAGTTACCATTTCCCATTTCCAAGTGGGAATCTCAAGTTGTTGTAGAAGTCCTAACGGTTTCTGATGTTCAGCTTTAACTTGCGAACACATCAGACACTTAGCTACATAAGTGGCTATGGATTTCTTCAAACCCATCCACTAATAATTCTTATTCAAATCCTGATGCATCTTGTCACCACCTGGATGAACTGAGTATCTTGTATTATGTGCTTCTTGGAGGATTAGATCTCTAAGTCCTCCAAAGATTGGAACCCAGATTCTTTCCTTAAATCTAAGGATTCCATCCTTTCCAGGCGTTAACTGATCAACAGTTCCGCCTAATTCCTCATTAGGAATATTATCCTCTAATAGGGCTTGTCTTTGTGCATCGAATAGCTTCTCATTCAAGCTATTTCTGAGCTCAATGCTCTTGGCATTAATCCTAATAGGTTAAACCTTTACTTGCGACTTAAGGCGTCAGCAACGACATTTGCCTTGCCAGGATGATAGCGAATTTCACAATCATAATCATTAAGTGTTTCCATCCAACGGCGTTGTTGCATGTTCAAATCCTTTTGATTGATAGATGCTGGAGGCTCTTACGGTCAGTGTATATAATACACTTTTTGCCATACAAGTAATGTCTCCACAATTTAAGTGCAAATACAACGGCACCCAATTCCAAATCATGGGTGGTGTAATTCCTTTCGTGCACCTTTAATTCTTGTGATGCATAAGCAATTACTTTACCTTTTTGCGTTAGCACACAGCCCATGCCGGTGTGCGAGGAATCACAATGAACGACAAAATCTTCAATACCCTCAGGTAGAGATAACACAGGAGCATTGCTCAACTTGTGTTTTAGAATCTCAAAAGATTCTTGTTGTTTTGGACCCCAATTAAACTTGACATTTTTATGGGTCAAAGTAGTCAAAGGAGTGGCTATCCTCGAAAAGTTCTCAATGAACCTCCTTTTTGGGTAAAGGGTTACCCCGGTGATTTTATATATAAACAAACCAAAAAACAAGTAGCGTGGAACACCCACACTAGTTCAAACAGGGGAATTCCCCATGAATATAAGCCAAAGAAAAAACACACTAAACTACCAAGAACATCGAAAACAAACTACTAGACAATAATCTAGAGAAACAAAAAAAAAACTAATAAATAATCAGCCTACTTCATCTTCCAATCGGTTACTATTAATCTCCCATGTTTCAAGCAATCTTCGCACACTGTAGCAATCCTTGAACTTGACTCCCATTAGCTTATATCGAACCGTTTTCAAAATTATATCACTTAGAACATCCGGCGGTCTCGTCTGGTTCTTGAAAAGTCTCGCATTACGTTCCTGCCAAATGAAGTAAATCGCAGCAACCACAATAAGCCTACTAACATAGTTGGTCGTTGACTTAGACCCAGCCTGAGCCTCCAGCCAGTCAACGATAGCATCCCACGCTGGGCCAACAATACTCATACCCCCATTTCCACGAACCGTGATCCAAACTTGAGTTGAGTAGTTACAATCGAAGAACAGATGGTTATGGGAGTCAACATCCGCATAGCAAAGAAGACAACACGTCATATTCATATTTTTCCTTCTGGAGAGATCCCATTGCACAATTTTATGTTGAGTGAGGAGCTTACGATGAATCACCAGCACATAAAGAAAGCATGTTTTGGAATACACTGCGAGAACCAAACATACTTGACCCAATCCACCTCTGCTGCTTTCTGTCTAACCGAATGCCACACTTGAGATGAAGAGTACTCAACTAACTCATTATCATCCTTCCATAGGAGCTGATCAGACCTATTCGGATCTGTATGGATATCATCTAGCTGAATTAAAACCAGAAACATATCCCTCCACGCCACTGGCCACCTCCAAAAACCACTAACATGAATCTCCTGAATTGTAGTATTAAGAGTAAAGCCTGCATTTGAGATGGTTCTAGGAGTCCAGAAGTTACCAAGCGGAGCCAAGTGACACCACGAATCGTACCAAGCTGAAGTATTGCTACCATCACCCAACTTGGACCATACAAATTCTCTAATAAACGGCCGAAGCTGTAATATTTTCCGCCAGCTCCAACAACAATTCACCACCGACTTACAAATCCAAAAGCTTTTACCTCTAAGTCTGTACGAATGAATCCAAGCAACCCAAAGAAAATCACGCTCAACCAGAATGCTCCAAATATGTGAAGACAACATCCCCAATACGACGAATACCTAAGCCACCCTCGTATTTTGGAACACAAACAGACTTCCAGGAAGCTTTAGCCTTCCCCTTGTAATAGGAACCATCTGAAGACCATAAGAAGTTTCGCATTTTGGCTTCCAAATCTTGAATAATACGGTTAGGCAGGATAAAAACTGAAGACCAGTAAATATGCATTGAAGAAAGAACAGAGTTTATAAGCTGCAGCCGACCCACAAACGAAAGAAGTTTATTCCTCCAATTTGAAATCCATTGATCCAACCTCTCCACTAAGGCACTACAATCTTTGTACACAAGGCTAGAAGAAATAAGAGGAACCCCCAAGTATTTTACTGGAAGAGACCCCTCCATAAACGGCATGAAAGACAAGATATGGTTTTTAACATGAGCTGGCACATTACAGAAAAACCCCGTGCTCTTTTGAATACTAGGAACTAGATAAGACATGTTCGAAAAGTTCGAAAGACACTTGAAAACACACTGCACCGACTCAACATCTCCTCTTGCAAACAAGAATAAATCATCTGGAAAACACAGGTTAATGATACTCTGCCTTTCGCATTTATTGTGAAATTTGAAGGATGTATCAATCCTAGAAGCATGCTGTAATATACACGTCAAAACCACCATAACCAGCGTGAATAAATAAGGAGATAACGGGTCTCCTTGTCAAAGGCCACGCTTTCCTTTAAAATAACCATGCACATTCCCATTAACACAAATAGAATATGATGTTGTCGAAACACAAACCATAATCCAATCCACCATCTTTGTGTTAAAGCTGAACCCAATCAGAAAGTTTTCAGGAACCTCCAATCAACCGTATCATAAGCTTTCTGAATATCCACCTTGAAAGCACACCGGGGGGGGGACCTGAATTTCTATGATAATTATGCATAAGCTCTTGAGTCAGCAAGATGTTATCTGAGATTTTCCTACCAGGAATAAAAGCAGATTGGTTGATACTAACAACCTGATGGAGCACACCCTTTATACGGTCAGCAATAATCTTACTAACACATTTGAATAAGACGTTGCAGCAGGCTATAGGACGATAATCAGAAACCATAACTGGCGAGGGTTTCTTCGGCACTAGCGCAACAAAAGTATGGTTGATTTGGCCTAGTAATCTGCCTGTATTAAAGAAATCAATGATTGCCATAGAAACATCATTACCTGTAATCGGCCAAGCAACTTTAAAGAAAGCAGCAGTGTAACCATCCGGGCCTGGAGCTTTGTCATTACCTATAGAAAACATGGCTTTCTTAACCTCATCCATCGTAACCGGACGGATCATGAGGGAAGCATCAATCGGGTTCACAACCTTAGTAAACAGATCAGGAGTAGGATGCATGGATAGATCGTCTTGGCTACCCAAGAAATTTTCATAATGTTTAACAAAAGCATCTTGAACCTCATCGTCCTCATGCACTACACCATTCGTATCCAACATAACTTGTATTCGGCTTTGATGGTTCCTACTCTTCACTGCGGCATGAAAGAAAGCAGTATTAGCGTCGCCAGCTCTTAACCATTCCATCTTAGACTTCTGCTTTAAAAACCTTTCCTCATCAAGAGACGCTTCTTGAAAATCAGAATTCAGCTTCCTTTCTCGAGCTCGAAGGTTCGCATTCATGGGATCCTTATCAATATCCTTCTGAATGTCATCCAGTTTACCACGAAGATCAGCCATCTTCTTCACAACCCTAAACTGATAAACCCCATTAACACTCATCTCCCACGACTCCTTCACAATCCTTAGAAAATCAGGCTTATGAACCAAAAAATTCGCAAACTTGAAGGCTTATGCTTACTAGTAACAGCTCGTTAAATTCTTAGAACACAAGGAGAGTGATCTGACAATCTATAAGGATGAAAAACAACCACTAAATTAGGGAACTCAGCAATAAACGGAGTATTGCCCATGATACGATCAATTTTCTTAAGCAAGCCAACACCCTTCTTTGGCTTTTGGTTCCATGTAAAATGGAGACCCGACTGGTTAATATCCATCACCTCAATATCTGAAACACAAGCTTCAAAGTCTCGCATACCCGTTGAAACGGAGGAGGCACCCATAGACTTATCCTCCAGGTCTAGTGCCGAGTTAAAATCTCCCATAATCAGCCACCGCTTATCACCTACCATAAGTTTATGCATAGATAACTGGGACCATAAATCTCGTCGAGTGATATAGTAATTAGCTGCGTACACAACCGAACAGAATAACCATTTCTTGTCTTCTTTAACGAATAACTGAATATGCATAACTTGCGACGTTTGAGACAACACCATCAAATAAAAAACCATCGGGTTCCAACCTATGATAATACGAGTTCCTTTATCACAAGAACCCCCATTAGAAGTCCAATCCCAACGACGGAACACTGAGTTACAGACCTTACTAAGATTTCCGACATCAACATGAGATTCTAAAATAGCACAAAAACTGAGATTACTATCTTTAACTATCTTTCGAACCTCCTTTTGTTTTAGAGGGCGGTTCAACCCCCTAATATTCCATGAAGCAAGACTAACCATTGGAAACCTCCGAGTTAGGAGTGCTTGCCCCTTTTTTAGCATTAGGATTACAGGTGCCTTCCGTGATAAACTCGTCAGTTTCATTATATACTTCCATGACCTCTTCATCATCCGCCTCCTGTTGTCCACCTTCTCCCTCCTTACTACTTTGACCTTTCTCCATATTTTCATCATTTAAGACCTCAAACAGATTTCTAGAAACACCAGTATATAAAGATTCCGACTTATACAAGTTATCCTTCGGCTTAGCTGGCCTATACTCAAATTTCGGCTTTTGTTTGTTAACTTGAAAACCCGTCTTCCGAGCCACTCTCTTGGTATGCACTCCCGTAAACCCTTCCTCATCAAGGCTTTTTATCAGGTATTCGTCCTAGATCATAAGGCTTACAAGCTTTGTCATCACTCACTAGTTTTCCCGGCTTCTTTTGATGTTTAGGACAATGATCATCTGAGTGCCCAAAAACACAACAATGCGAGCACCTATGCGGATTCCATTCATACTCAACATACATAGTCTCCTTGGCATACTCATCACCCTCAAGTTCCAGAATTGCCATAGTAATTTCCTCTTTAAGCTCCTTATCAGCTGACACTTCAATTAAAGCTCTAGCATAGCTACTACGACCCAGGAATCCAAGCACATCAAAGTAGTGTAAGAATCTAGATGTTTAGGATCACCAATGGCTGTAGCGATCAAACTAAGACTATCCTCTGTATACGCGGCTAAAGGAACATCATGTATCTTGACCCATAATTGCAGTTTCTTAACCTCCTTTTTTATCAGCTTAGTAGTAGGAGTCCACTCACATAAAATCAAAGGTTGTGATCCAATAAGCCATGGGCCCTCGTTGAGAACAGCCATCATACCAGTTTGGTCTGCAAACTTGAAGAAAAAGAAACCATTAGCGTTCATCATAGATTTTTGCAATCCAAACTTTTTCCAGTTGTTTTTCACATAATACTCCACAACCGGGTAGGCAATTCGATCCCCCAGGAAGTACCCGTATAATGTGTTTGCTAGCTTGTGTTGAACTACCCGAATCGAATCCTTCGGCAAAACCACATCACAATTCTCATGCTGCATTGGACTAGCAAGTGATCTGATATTAAGTTTTTTGTTACTCGATTTGGCCACCAAATCAACATATGATAGTGACTTAGACCCCTTCTCATCCTCGTTTTGGCTAATACCTGCGGTGCGAAAACCATCATCAATCTTTTGATCCGGTTGGCCTTGTTCCATCACAGGCACAATAATCTTGGTCAGTTCATCAATAATATTAAACATATCAGGTACTTGTCGAGCAGGAGTCACACTGCCCCTCCGAGGCATTAACATGCTACCTTCAACATCTACCACTCTTGAAGCCAAATCCAGGAACGATAATGAATGTGTTCCACGATCGTTGAGCGAATTTCCACCATGTTTTTTACGTACATTCTTAGTGTCATCATCAACTCCCTCTATCAGCAAACACACTGCCAACCATGCAAAAGAATCTGAGAGAAAAAACCAGAAACCTTCAACCAAGAAACTAAGAAAACCCTAATCTAGAAAAACCCTAATCCATAGATCTTCACGAAATCAAATAGAGAACCAGGTAAATCAAGGTTACGGCCACACCAATAGGACCGAAACACCCAATACACTATTCAATTAGATCAGAAACTATGATTATGGCCGGCGATAGATGAAAAGAAACAAGAAAACCCTAAAATCTGACCGATTCAGACTTGCTACCAGAGTTCGTATCACTGTATGATTAACATACACTAATCATAGATCTGTTACACAAGTTATCCACGATCAAAAGATAGGATTACCAAGAAGAACCAAAATCGCCATGCTAGGAGAGAGAATTAGGGTTTTCCTTCCCTATAATAACTAGCCAATCCTAAGAAGCTATAAATCTTTGATGGAGTTTTGGGTACTTCCCAATTCATTATGGCTTCTATCTTGGCGGGATCCACTTGGATACCACGCTCACTTACAACATGTCCAAGAAATTGGACTTCCTAAGCCAAAACTCACACTTAGAGAATTTAGCATATAGTTTCTCTTGTCTTAGTAGTTCTAGTACAGTAATGTTTCTCGTGATCAACTTGATTACGAGAGTAGATAAGTATGTCGTCTATGAAGACAATGACAAACTTATCTAAATACGGTTTGCAGACTCTATTCATGAGATCCATGAATGTTGCAGGTGCATTTGTGAGCCCAAGGCATCACCAAGAATTCATAGTGACCATATCGGGTTCTGAAAGCAGTCTTAGGAACATCCTCATTTCTAACCTTCAGCTGATGATATCCTGATCTCAAATCAATCTTAGAGAAATAGCTACCACCTTGAAGTTGATCGAATAAGTCGTCGATCCTGGGTAAAGGATAACGGTTCTTAATCGTTATCTTGTTTAGCTCACGGTAATCAATGCACATCACATTGAACCGTCCTTCTTTTTAACGAAAAGAATTGGAGCTCCCCAAGGTGAGGAACTAGGTTGTATGAAACATTTCTCTAAAAGTTCATCTAATTGAATTCTCAATTCTTTCATTTCGTCGGTGCTAGATGATATGGAGCTCTGGCTACAGGTGCTGACCCAGGTAGGATATCAATTCTAAACTCCACTTGCCTATTTGGAGGTAGGCCTGGTAATTCTTCATGGAAAACATTGGAATACTCCGAGATAACTGGAAGGTCTTCAATATTTGGCTTAGGCTCGTTGATAGTTACTTATGCCATGTAAATGACACAACCTTTCCCCAAACACTTGGATGCCATAAATAACGACACCTTGTCTGGCAATCCATAATGTGAATCTCCAGGGATGGTGATTGTTTCACCAGATAGGGTTTTAATCTCGATGAGTTTCTTATCGCAAGCAATGCGGGCTTGATTATGGGATAACCAATCCATGCCTAAAACTACATCGAATCCTGCCAATTTCATTGCATCGAATCCTACCAATTTCATTGGCAAAAGAGAGATAGGGATAGAATGATTCTAAATGGATATAAATCATCCATCAAGAATGGAAGATGTTGTTTCTAAAGTTCCATCAGCAAGTTCTACCTCATTGGTTATATCTAGAGTTCTTATGGGCAAGTTTAATAGTTTACTAAACTTATGGTCAACAAAAGATTTATCTGCACCCGAATCAAAAAGAACTCTAGCATATACATCATTGATGAGGAATGTACCTGTTATGACGTTGTTGTCATTAACGGCCTCTCCAGGCTTTGCGTCATTATTTCTAGGGTTCTTGAGGCAATTGAACTTAATATGCCCTATTTCATTATAGCCGTAGCAAACGACATTCTTAACATCCTTACATTCTAGGGTCTTATGCCCCTTTTTCTTACAGATACCACAGGGTTTAGTCTGTGGATTAACACTACACTGTCCCCAATGTATGTAGATACAGTTCTTGCACAGAGGTTTGTCATTAGACTATGCTGGTTCTTTTTCTTGAACCCGAAATTTCCTTTCGTTTTAAACCTTTGGGAGTTATCCTCCTCCCGTTTCCTTTTTCCGTCAGTTTTAGTCCTAACTGACTTTTGCCTCACTAAATCTAAGGTGAGGGAGAGAGATAGGTCCACAGCAGACTTATAGGTACTAGACTGAGCAGCCTTTACGATGCCCTTTATCTCGGGCGCTAACCCATTAATGAAACACGCAATGCGTTTGGGTTCAGGAGTGATTAAGTAGAGTACTAACCTAGATAGGGAATTGAAGTCAGAAACATACTTCCGACAATCTAGGTTCTTCATTGTAAGAGTCAGAAATTCTGACTCTATCTTCTCCACCTCATGAGGTGGGCAGTAAGTCTCCTTAACTAAGTCAACAAACTTAGACCATCCTAAGTTGTACAGGTGTACCTTACATGTAGATTGGATCATAGCCTTCCACCAAATTAGGGCATCGCCCTTAAAGGACTTTGATACATACTTAACCACATCCTTATCAGCACAATCGCTGATATCCACTATCATTTCCATTTCATCTAGCCACTTCAAGGCTTCTACAACTTCTTTTCCCCATTAAAATCCTGGGGTTTACAGGAAACAATATATTTGTAGGCACATCCATCTTTTGAAGAATGGAACCTATCAGCAAATTCTAATTTCTTTGGTTCACTCTTCGCATTTGAAGAGTGAACTGAGCTCTCCTTACGAGCTGAGGATGGTGGAATTGATTAAGGTCTGGAGCGAGTAATACTCGACTCCCTAAGTTTTTCTATGGCCTTTTCCATGGCCTTTCCAACAGCTGCATCTATTTTTTGGGTAAAGGGTTACCCTGGTAAATATTAAATCAATCAATCCAAAAATAACAAGTGAGGTAGACAGAAACCTCAATTCTCAAGTATGACAAGCCATACTAGAGTTCATCAAGCAATCATCCTACAGCCGCTAGATACCTATTTAATAAGCACGTCACTCGACAATACACGTAACACTAAGTTACAAAAAGAAAACACATGTAACACCATTAGCCATGTTCATCATCATTTATCAGCAACCCTCTAGGAAGTCTCCATTCCTGTAGAAGATCTCTAGTGTGACTCGTGTCTTTAAATTTCATCAAATGTAGCTTCATCCGAACTGTTAGTAGAATAACCTCAGTGAGTTGATCTACACTCCTTTTTTTCATAGAAAACAATCTCTGATTTCGTTCCTGCCACACGAAGTAAGTTGCCGCACTAACAACAAGCTTTCCAATAACATGAGTAGCATGCTTTGACTTCGCATATTGCACCAAATGATCAAATATCCTTTCCCATTTGTTAGGCAGCGATCCCATTCCTGCTTTATCTCGAATACCATTCCAGACCTGAGCAGCATATAAACACTCGAAAAAAAGGTGGTCATGAGAATCCAGACCACCCATACACAACGAACAGCACATGAGGTTATAATTAGGACTACCCGCCGAAGACCATCGACTCATGACATCCTGCGTTTTTAGTTTTTTGTTCACAAGAAGCCACATTAAAAAAGAATGACGAGGAATAGATTGGGGATACCAAATAATACTCGCCCATGGGACTTCATTCTGGTGTAGTCGAAATTCATCCCACCCTATAGCGGCACTATAGTTCATCTCCTTTCCTGATCTAGTTCTCCATACAACTCTATCATGTAAACCCGGGCTCAGTATGATACTTGGCATGTTTCGGAGAGCCGGAAATCGGTTTACCCACTCGGTCGGCCATCCCCACCCCCCATGGTCACATACATCCGCAACCTTCGAGTTCATATAGAATCCAGCATTCGATATCATACGTGGCGTAATAAAAGAATTCAAAGGGCATATCTCATCCCACTTATCAAACCAAACTAGTGTTTTGTTATCATCTCCCAGTTTCGTCCATACATGGTGTTGAATAATCGGCCTTAACTGTAGCATTTTCCTCCAGCTCCAGTTTCGTCCATACAGCTGCATCTATGCGAGCTTGGAAATCATCGTTATTAATGGCTATGTTTTCAGCCATGTTAGAGTTAATATCCCGGTGGCTACTTTGTGCCTCGTCCGAGTTAGCCATTCTTGGAGCTTTGGTTCTAAATACCAAATAAATTTTCTCTTAGCCATGGTATTAACAACCATATTGGCTTTAAACGTTGGATATAACAATCTATCGCCTATCTAAGTGTGAATAACATCACAACTCTTAGGCTTATCATATCTATATTTGGTCTAGGTCTTAATAGGACCATCTAAGGCAAATTACAATCTGGACATAGTCCATATATTATTAGACAGTGGATCGTAATGTCACAATTGTCACTGTCATAATTGACGATTATTATTAGCTCATAGGCTTGTCACGAAGGACATTAAAATATGGCTCATTGGCCTACATCACTAATGGATGTAAATTTATGGCACGCGGTCTATCCCCCAATGGACATCACATATGGCACCTTGGCCTGTCACTTTGGACAATTTATGGCTCATTGGCCTGTCACCTTGGACATAAAATATGGCACGTAGGCCTGTCACTTTGGACAATTTATAGCTCATTGGTCTGTCACCTTGGACATAGCCGGCCTGTCAATCGTCATCGCATTGATAACATTAGCCGGGATCACATTGATCACATAGTCTATATAATAGGTCTTAGGACATAGTCCTTTTACCTAGACGGATAGTGTGGTTCCTCAAGTCACACTACTAGGAGTATGAACATTCCTTAATGTTAACATAAGAGTACCTTAATGATTGATTAATAGTCCCGGTCACCTTGGACGTTAACTACTTGGAGGCTTGAACCTAGTCCATCACCTCTGGATAGAAGGATAACTTCCCTTAACTATCCTAATAGAAGGCCTTTTATCCTTAACTATCATTTCTTGGCCAATATGTGGTCCGTGCCACTTGGCCTAATCAAATCCATTAAGGTCTTTTGGAATTATATAGCAGAGCATAAATTTCGAGTAAAATCGAGACGTTCGTTTGAAGAGGATCAATACATATTTATATAATTCCAAAATACTTCATTAAATGCCATTAAGAAATTACAATACTAGAAATAAATGAAACAAACTGCCCATGCAAGGAGTAAAGAAATAAAAAAATGTCCACGTAGGGACTAAAGATATAACAAATGTCCTCGCATGGACTAACATATATCATTAGAAGAGACTTCACTTGTCCATCTTTCCCTTAACCAACTTGGAGAGTTTCTTGAAGAACTTGTTCGTCTTCTTCTCCGTATTCTCCGCTTGTTGTTGCATCGTTCTAAGGCCTCATTGATGGCCTCAAGTGGCGGCGGAGGTTGTGGTTGTGGTTGTGGCATAATAGGATACTGGTACCCATAACTTGGATACCCAGTAGAAGGATAATCAGGTGGGAAGGGAGACGGGTAAAGTGCGTTATGCATGACCGTTTGCATGTCAGGGTCATGCGAAAGTGCCTAGTAATTTATCAGCCTAGACAGGTTAAAAGGATCATATCCAGATCTATCCGGATATGTTGGGATGGGGTTATTATAACCCGATGGTGGTGGTTGAACTGTGGGTGATGGCGTCGGTTCCACCACATGTGAAGCATTGGAGGGTCCACCCATTTGTGGGTCCTCGTGAATTGTAGCATAAGTTTTGGGTAAAGGTGGCAGCGATCCTGACCGTTGACCCGCACGTACCGACATACGTGCTCCACGTTTCCTCCTCAGTGACTCAGGTGGTGGTTGTGGTTGTTCCACCGGTTCCATATGTACATCTTCTTGTACAGGAGGTGGTTGGGAGTGATGGGAAGGAGTGTTAGCAAAGGTACATTGGTTCCAATATTGGTCCTATTCATTAGGACCTTGGTATGGCGATCCGGTGTAGGAGTTAGAATCGCTCGAGATTTTGATGGGATGTGTGTGTGATCCTGACAGCGGCATCTTCGGGTCGGAGTCCTCGTCCATGGGATTGGGTTGGTCTAACAGATTTTGGTTGGCTGGGGGTGTATTAAAGTATTGGTTGGGGTTAAAATCATCATGATAAGAATGATGAGACTGATGTGAGTGGTGTGATTGGTGTGAATGGTACGAGTTTTGGGTATGAGAAAGTGAATGTTGTGCTAGTGGCCATGAATCCCCCGAATCCTCATAGGGGTTCGGGTGATGGGGATGCGAAGGGATATGTCCAAAAGGTCCTCCCTCGTTGGTCCTTTACCTTTTCCTCGTACTCTTGGTGGCATTTTCTGTTAAAAATCAATTCAAAAACAATACTAATAACTTAATAATGAGATAAATAATCCTAGGTCAAAGCCTAGACTCAGAAGTCTAAGGAATGTGCTTGTGTAAGTTTGAGATTAAACACAAGAATGCTAGTGTTTAATTCTCTCAAACGTTGGCTCTGATACTAACCTGTCACACCCCGACTTTCCACAGCCAATCCAAACACCGGTGGGCCCGGGTGGGGAATATCGCGACGTAAGTTGATAACATCGTAGACAATTAAACAAAGCACAGCAGAAGTCTTGGAGTAAAGTTACTATTACAAACCAAATGTTCAAAATACAAAATAATATACAGACTGCTCGTAATAGAAGATCCACAGGCGGATCGTAAAATGTACAAAAGTGTATAACAGACTTTGGGTAGATCTAGGATTTGTAAGATCCTCTTATCCCTACCAAGCACTTCCAGCCTATTTTCGTATTGTACCTCCAAGCTTAGTCTTTTGAAAATACGTCAGCTTTCACTGGTAAATACACCCAGGTGACTCATTTTGAAAACATTTGAAAATGTTTTAAGTGCACGTTGGCACAAAATCTTTATAACTTGCGAAAGTTGGCCTTGCGACCTTGTTAACAGATTCATATGTTTGTCCATACATACAAGGTACGGTACGGAGACCGAGACATGATTAACGTACTCACCAGTTTGAACTCACGAAGGAGTTATTCCCCTGTTGATACAGTTTTGTGTCTGTCGCTTGTTCTTAATTACAGTTGTAATTGTACGGTCTTTGCTCAAGTGTCTGTATAGGTTTGGTCGTGTCGAATAGATCGAGATATTCTTCTATCTTGATCTAGTATGACATCTTAGCTTGTCTGTGTTAATCAGTTGCATGTGTGCGCACTGATAAGTCTTATAAACGACATGTCTACACACGTTCTCCAGAAAATGGATTCTGTGCGAGTCAAAGAATTCGTACGAATCATGATTCGTACGAAATAATATGAGTAACAAGTGTGTTACTTGTTTCGTACGAAATAAGTATTTCGTACAAAACAGTGTCTCGTACAAAATCCTGGAGTTGTGACTCGTGTGAAATAGTGTGTTCAGTATGTCTAGACTCGTATTTCGTACGAAACTAGACAGACACTATATAAGCAGACATGTACCTCTTAGTTGGGGGTTGCCTGGAGAACTAGTTGACTCGCATGTGAGAGTTAGACTGACTAGCTCACCAGACTGACTAGAGAGATTGTTATCTCTGTAGACGAAGACACAAGAACACAGCAAGTTTGTTTGAGTCATACGAGCATTGTGTGTATATGTTTGTACTTGTTCTCAATCATTAATCAAGATAGTGAATCTTTGGTTACCTCGTGCTCTTTACTTTGCTTTGGTTGCATGCACACTTGGATTCCGCACTTGTGTGTGTGTCATATGAACAAGGAACTGGTTTAACACCATCCGCAGGTGGAACTACAAGTGGTATCAGAGCTTTGGCTCTTTCCTTGTTCAAAACCGGGCTTAGTTGTGCTAATCTAGTTTGAAGATTTCTGAAATGTTCTTGAGCCTCCAGCAGAAAACTTAAGTTTGAGATAGATAACTAACTTAAAACTTGGTTAAAATCTGTTGCATACAGAAAATTTTATGGTAAAATTTTTTGAAGAACACCCTTGAAGAAGAAATCTGCAAAAATTTGAATCTGATTAGTTTTGGTAGGGTTGACATTTTCTGACTTGGATCTGGACTTGGACTGTTGATTGATTAAAAATCTGTGTTTTAACTAAAAGTGGGTAAGACAACAAGTAATTTCGAAAAAGCAAGTCTACACAAGAAAGGAAATTTCTCACCAAACAATTTCTGAAAAGATTCCTTTGAAAAACACTGAACAAAACAGTTTGTGCGATTGAAAAGTTTAGTGCAAAACATCTGATTTGCACGAAAACACCTTGTCTCGTACAAAACAACTGTTTCGCACGAAACTGTGTGGTTCGTACAAAATAGGGTGTTATCCGCATGAAATTAGTTTCGTACGAATAACTTTGGTTTTTGTTTGTTTTTCGTGTTTTCAAAGCTTTATGATTTTAAGAATTTATCATATTTTCAGATCTGTGAATTTTAAAAGGTAATTATAACCGTGAAACTTTAAACCTTTAATTTTCATTAAACAAGAAATTATAATGAGTTCTAACCCGTGGGATTGGAGTTGTTCAAGCTCAAATCAGGAGTCTTCGCAAAGCTCCGCAACATCATGGGTAAAATCTTTGATGCCACAACATACAGCAATGATCTCTACAATCAATGGGCATGTGTTGCAAATCAAATCAAAGCATCCAAACTCTGTTAATGAGCGAAAGTGAAACAGGGAGTAACAATCATCCGTCCAAGCTAAATCATATGAACGATTATCCTTCTTGGAAAAGTCGTTTTCATACATACGTTCTTGGACAGAACACAAAATTGTGGACATGTTTCACTACCCCCTACAATGAAGCACTTGAAGAAGCTGGATCAAACCCAACCACATTGGCCAATCTAGTCGAAAGTGACAAGAAAGCTTACGATCTAGAGAAAAAGGCATTTGCTATCCTCACACAAGCTCTGCATAAAGACACTTATCATCAGTTTGTGTATTGTACTACAACAAAAAATTTATGGGACACTTTGGAAGCAAGAGGTGAAGGTAACGCTGCTACCAGGAAGATTCGGCATGATCTTCTCAAGAAAGAGTTTGAAGGTTTCATGTTCATGGAGAACGAAACCTTGAATGATATGACCACTCAGTTTTATCATCTTCTCATCGAAATGTACTCGTATAAAGTGTTAGCAGCACCACAAGAAATTGTGATGCGATTTGCTGATGCTTACAGGTGTTTTGGACTCAATAAGTATTTATGAATTTGTGTAGAAACTGGAGAACAAGAATGAAGAAGAACTCTGGAAGGCACAACGAGTCTCTGATCCACAAAACCCTGAATGTATTTTGGAGGTATAAATGCAGGTACAAGCTCAAGTCAGCAACCGAAGCTGCAGACCGCGTTTGTGTCAAACGTGAATCCTTTTCTACCCCAACCAGTTCAATCAAGTCAGTCTACAGGTTCGAGTAATCAAGCCTATGGACAAAATTTTGATCCGATAGCCTTCCTTCCACAGCCAAGGGATTTAGCGCATAAAGCTCCACAGTAAGCTCCTCAACTAGCTTTCTATGGAAGCAACAGTTAATCGGCAAATCCCAACACTGTCAAACTTGACACGTCAAATCTCTCCAAAATCAACGTAGAAGTTGCACAGGAACATGCAGAACTTCTAAATACCATGGTCAGTTCATATTGTGGTTTAGTTGCAGGTCAAATAGGGAACATCAATTTGACGAACGAAGACTACGAACAAATTAACCAAGATGAAATGGAGCTGATGGACATCAAGTGGGCATTTGCAAGCGCTATGAGAAGAGCGAAGGATTATATGAGAAGAACAGGTAGAACCAATTTGGAAAGCAAGAAGGATACCAAATACGGCTTTGACAAAACCGTCGTTACTTGCTTCAACTGTGGAGAAAGAGGTCACTTTAAGCGGGAATGCACAAGACCCAGCAAGGAAGGAAATCACAACCCCTTTCGTAATCAGTCTCAACCATCCAACACAGCACAGTACAAACAACGAAAGAAGAATAGTAGCTGTTGGCAACTCTAACAACACCAATCAATCAGGACCTTCAAACACGCACAGAGCTATGGTAATTCAGTCTGATGAAGGATGCGATTGGTCAGTACAGTTGGGAACAGAGAACAACGGAGGAACTGCATGCTATGCAAGGATCATGGATCAAAACAAGCATGATCACAGCATCAACACTCAAAATAATGATGATACATCTGGGGATGCTGGTAGTTCTGATGAAGAATGTTCAAGTTCAGATGGTTATGAGTCTGATTCTGATGTGAAGAAAGGAAGTGAAGCTGAGGTTGAAGAGTTGCTGAGTGAAGCTGAGATGTTGAAGAGTGAAAAGGTAAGTATGATGAGGAATGCAGAAGCTGCGGAAAAAGAGACAGAGACACTCTCTACAGATGGTGCAGCTTTTCCTCATCACACTGCCTTTATGGCAAATGTTGAAGGTTCTTCAAAACAGGTAAATTTTGACCCTCCTACTGTTTGCAATGACTGTGTTGAGTTGAAAATAAAATATGAAACCGTCAACAGTCATAATCAGAATTTAGTGGTTGGACTATCAAAATGCAAAGAGGCGAATTTGGCGCTAACTAGAAATGAAAAGGAATTCAAATCTGTAATAGAAACCCTTAAGAAAAGTGTTTCTGAATTGACAAAAACAGTTTTGAATAAATAGATAGGAATAAATTAATAACTACATTAATCTCTTAGAAGAAACAAAGAAAGAGCTAGCCATCGCCAAATGCGAATATGATTCGATCAAACGCAAATTGGAAAGTTATTCTAACTCCCAATATGTGCTTGATCATATCATTGAAGTTCAAAAACTAAAGGGAGATGCTCAATGCATAGGGTATAATTCGTGTCCACCCCCAATGAAACACAACTATACCAAAATGCCTGATGAAGAGGAGATGCCTCGTTTTGAACCCTCTGTACCTTTGAATCCTGAGGAATTCGCAGCAGGGTTAGGATTCAAACTAGGCAATTCCTCTCAAGAACCAAGCAATCCAGAAAGTTCATCATCTGATGAAGAAGAGGATGATACATCAGATGATGAATCAAGAAATGATGATCAGGATCAGCCTCTTGATGAAAGGAAAAGAGTAGAATCTTCTGCTACTCCTAGTACTCAATCTGTTGAAGATCGAGAGACTGTTCCTAAGAAATCTATGAGACAAGTGTGTCTACACAAGAAGTAGATAATGTGTTGTACACCTTGGTTGGAGATAAGAAAATATATTCAAACAAAGATTTTCCAATTAAAAACGTAAATCCAATCTATATAGATCAGGTGTTTGAAAAGTCAAAAACCAAACCTTTAGAGAAGAAAAAGCCCACCAAAACACAACCATTATCCGCTTCAAAAGAAAAAGAATGGAAGCGAGTTGAAAAGCCCACAACTTCTCAACCGAAGGTTGAAGCAAAAGGCTCTCGTTACCAGAAAAAAGGCTAAAACTGTTAAATTTGTAAGTTCTAAAGGTACCGATAAAGTCGAAACTTTTCAAGAAAAATCTAATGTTGATTTTGCAAAGAAAGTTAAGATTTTGAAAAGAAATAGTCAAAACAATTACACCCAACGCACTGATGGATGTAATGAAAATGAACCTGTACCTCAAGATCCACAAATTCAACATCAAGCCGAGAAACACGATCTCCTAGTTTTGTTGAAAGGAGAACATGTTTCAAATGTGGAGAATTTGGCCACATTATAAAGGATTGTCAAAATCCACCCAAATCAAGATGTATAGAGAAAACCCCTCATGAACCAACTTGCAAACGTAAACCTGTTTCTTCGACACAAGATAAACGAATCATTAAGGACCAAAAAGAGAAACAAAAACGTAAACAAGTAAAAGCAGTTGAGAAAGCTTTAAAATTGGATTCTTCTAAAAAGGATCAAAGATCTTCAAAGTCAATAAAACCAGACACTGTTAAAACTGTAAATAATAGTAAATCTGGTAACAAACAAGGATCTTGGAAACAGAAGACCGGTAATGGTTCAAAAGGAGTTTCTCAGTTTGTTAATCATCAAGAAATTGAGATTACATTTCTCGATGATAGGGACGACCCTAGACCACTAAGGCTTGGGTCCCCATCTCAAACTAATCTTGTTTGTGCAATGTGCAGGGTGTTCCAGGAGGAACTGTAAACAGTCATTGGATTGTTGACAGTGGAGCATCAAGGCACATGACGGGCGACTTGCGGCTCCTATATGATGTGAAAAGCATAAGGGGTGGTTATGTTGCTTTTGCTGGTGACAAAGGTGGATACATCACTAGAGAAGGAATGGTCTCCAATGGTGTTGTGAGCTTCGCCAAGATCAATTATGTGCGGCAAATTGATCACAATCTTCTTAGCGTTTCTCAAATCTGCGACAAGAAATTCACGGTACATTTTGATGATGCCGGATGTTATGTGCTGAAGCCTGGATTCAAGATCCCCAAGGAATGGATTCTTCTGTCGGCTCCAAGAATTAATGATTTGTACATTCTTGATATGAGCCAAGCTATTACAACATCTGTACAAGTCACATGTTTTGTCTCTAAAGCCACCGAGAATGAATCAATCTCTTGGCACAGACGTATGGGACACATTCACCTGAGGAAAATTAACTATTTGGTAAAGAACAATCTAGTGAATGGTGTACCAGTGAAGAACTTTCATCTTCAAGACATTTGTGTATCATGCCAAAAAGGGAAGCAAGCAAGAAAGTCCCATCCCGTGAAGAAGATCAATACTGTGAATATGCCACTGGAACGTCTTCATATGGACCTCTTTGGACCTGTGAAACACAAGACAACCTTTGGTGATTCTTATTGTTGGTAGTTACTGATGACTATTCCAGGTTCTCATGGGTAAACATGCTGGCACACAAGAGTGAAGTTCCTACTATCCTCAAGAATCTCGTGACTCTGCTGGAAAATTTGTACAATCTGAAAGTAATGAGAATCAGAAGCAACAATGGCACGGAATTTAAGAATCAAGTTATGGACGAGTACTGTTCCTCAAGGGTATTCTGCATGAGTACAGTTCTCGATACACTCCACAACAAAATGGCGTCGCTAAGAGGAAGAATAGAACTCTTATTGAAACTGCAAGAACCATGTTAGTAGAATCAGAACTTCCTGTTCAATTTTGGGGAGAAGCTGTTGCTACTGCGTGTTATACGATGAATAGAGTTCTAACGGTGAAGAGACATGGGAAGACATGCTTTGAGTTGTTACATAAAAGGAAACCGGATGTTTCTTTCTTAGAACCTTTTGGAGCTCCATGCACTATGATCGACCCACATGGAAAGTTTGGTCCCAAGGCTATCGAAGGTTTCTTTCTTGGATATGCTACTCCTAATTTCCGGGTGTGGAATTTGTCTTCGAAGAAGATTGAAGAATGGGGTGAAGTCAAGGTTCAGAGATATACAGAAGCTACAAGAGCTCCGGGTGCTCCTTGGATGTTCGACTACGATGGGCTATTTGACTCCTTTAATCTTCCAACTTTTGATGATGCAACAGCTGCTGCTCAGATGTTATTGGAAAGTGATACTGCAGTAGACTCATCATTAGTTCGACCAATTATTGTTAACCCTCAAGTGTCAACTTCGGTTAACAATCTTGTTCAAAATGAGGAATTCGAAGACGCTGCGGATTATAATGTTTCATCAGAAGAAGATGAGTTTCATGATGCAAATGAAGCTGCCTCTGGTGCGGTTCCTAGAATTTCAGATGGTACGTCAAATATTCAATCTCAAGGAACGACTGAAGGACAGGCATCTACAATATCATCAAATCCAGCTCTCGATGTAACTGTTGATCTGAATATCAACAATTTGGATATCAATTCTCGAGTTCCTGATGTGGCAGAAACTCGTATTCATAATATCCATCCTCAGCAGAATATTATTGGAGATGTCCAGAGTGGTGTGCAGACTCGTAATCAGCTTCAAAACAACCAGAATGCTGGATTGTATTCAGAAATCAGGGAATCGGGTGGTCTGAATGATTGGTCTTTTGCCTGCTATGTGTGCCAAGTAGAACCAAAATCTTGGAAGGAGGCAATGAAAGAAGACTCGTGGGTTGAAGCCATGCATGAAGAACTTCAGCAGTTTCAGAAGTTAGGCATCTGGAAATTGGTTGACAGGCCTGACAACTACAAGAAGATTGGTACACGATGGGTGTACAAGTGCAAGAAGGATGACCGAGGTGTTGTGAGAAACAAAGCGCGATTGGTTGTTCAAGATTTTAATCAGGTCGAAGGGATTGATTACAATGAAGTTTATGCACCGGTTGCACGACTTGAGGCCATAAGAATCTTTTTGGCCTATGCGTCCTTCAAGAAGTTCACCGTTTATCAGATGGATGTGAAGAGTGCATTTCTTCATGGTGTGGTAGAAGAGGAAGTATATGTTGAGCAACCGCCAGGTTTTGAAGATCCTCTCCATCCTGACAAGGTTTGGCTTCTCAACAAGGCACTATATGGTCTTCATCGAGCTCCGAGGGCTTGGTATGAAACGTTGTCTACCTACTTGCTGCTAGTACAGGTTTATGTTGATGATATTATATTTGGGCTGACCAACACTCGAATGTGCAAAGAATTCGAACAGGTTATGCAGGAGAAGTTCGAGATGAGCGCTATGGGAGAAATGAATTTCTTTTAAGTTTGCAGGTTCAGCAATCAAAAGAAGGGATTTTTATCCATCAAACCAAGTACGTCGAAGATATTCTCAAACGATTTCAGATGGACGACTCAAAGCCTTTGGGAACTCCATTAGCTCAAAATCATGGGATTACTCCAGACGAAATGGGTGAACATGTAGAACCATCTCTCTATCGTGCAATGATCGGATCTCTCATGTATCTTACTGCCTCAAGACCCGATATAATGTACCCAACATGCCTTCTGGCACGCTATCAGTCTAGTCCGAAGGTTTCTCATTTGATGGCTGTGAAAAGGATCTTTCGTTATCTAAAGGGTCGTCCTGACACTGGTCTGTGGTACCCTAAGGATGGTAACTTTGATCTGACAGCATTCAGTGATTCTGGTCATGGCGGATGCAAAATCGATGCAAAGTCAACAACAGCAGGATGTCAGTTCTTGGGAAATCGCCTAGTCACATGGCAATGCAAAAAGCAGACTTGTGTAGCTACATCAACATGTGAGGCTGAGTATATTTCAACTTCTAGTTGCTGCTCTCAAGTTCTATGGATTCAACAGCAAATACGCGACTACGGTTTTGAATTTCTTACTACTCCTATTTTTGTTGATAATGAAGCAACTTTACAGATCACTCGGAATCCTAGACAGCACTAAAAAACAAAACACATTGAGATTAAGTATCATTTCATACGAGATTGTTATGAAACGAGACTTATCGATGTTGTTAGAATCCACACTGATCACCAACGTGCCGACCTTTTTACCAAAGCCTTTGATAAATCACGTTTTGATTATCTACTTTTGGTCAATGGCATCAAGGTGAAACCCGAGTAACTCAACCATGGCTAACTATTTTTGTATATACTTTTCTAAAAATCTAAAACTATAAAAAGATTTCCAGTTTTATACTTTAGGGGGAGTAAATTTCAAGAAAATACAAAAATATGTCTTTTATTTACAATTTCAGAAAAATACAAAAACATTAGAAAATCGAAAATGAGTTTCTTGGATAAGTTGAAAATGATGAAATTCACCGGTAAATCTGTCAAAAATGGTTAAAAGCATAGAAAGAAGATTGATAAGTAGCTTTACTTATGATGTATCGGTAGGCTCATAATCAGACTAAAATGTGCAGGTTGATATAAACATAACAGACAGAACGCCAGGTGGGAACCATTCATTGGCATATGGTCTTGGTACCGAAATTTCGTTTGATAGAGTGCCGAGGTTCTGAGATATACGGCCTTTATGCTGGTTTATCATCTGGGTATCATGGTTGAATCTTTTGCCAAAATAATAACGGTGGCGCAAGTCTAGAACTTCCATGATATCATACATACGTGTACATACTGCATACGACCATCAAATAAGTGATAAAAATATCACATCCCCAAAATAAGTGATAAAATATCACAGCTTTATGCGGGACTAAGTTCGTCTCTTTGTCGGTAAGATGGTACTAACCTGTTCACGGACTTACTCCTGTGCCCTGCATGCATATGAAAATCAAGTTCCTCATCAATAAGTGATTAAATCACAAAGGGCTTGTTTTCAATCAAAAATAAGTGAGTATCTCACATCATTCATATACGTCAAAACAGATGATAAAGCAGTATACTCACCGGTAAGATTTTCTCTCGTGCATATCTTGATACGGGAATGTGTCGTGATGTGGTTGAACACCGGCTAGTAAGTATAAATCCATACCTTAATCATATCTCCTAATCATTATTACATCTGATAAGTCTGAGCTTACTTGGACAACAATACCGATAATCATAGTTAAATACTTATCTGTTTAATTTGAAAACCAAATACCGTCTTTGACAAAGATTAAAATGCTGGTATGATTCCTTTACCTTGAAACTCGAAAAAGATTGTTCAATAAATATATGGTTTATCTGTATATTTTGATTTTAAGTCTATTTTACTTAGTTGCTTATGTAATTACTTTTTGAAAGTTAGCCAAAGTTAATACTCGAGAGTTTCTACCAAGATACGCTAGAAAACCATCTGTTTGATATTGAATATCTTACAACAAGTAATCCATCAAAAGAAATCCAAAATCTGAAATTCATTTGAATGTGTGTATCTCATACGAATGAACCTAGTCATTTGTTTTGACTTGGTCACTTGTTTTTCTCAAATCTGCTGCTGGAACTCATACGAGTGTGTGTATCTCGTTCAGGGAATACAATCATACGAAGATTTTATGATAAGTCTTTCGTGTGTATCCCTGAGAAATTTGTGTTCTAATTATATTTGTCTATTGAGTACAGATTGATACAAAAGAACATGAACAAAGACCAGCAACGAAGAAATCTGACAAGTCAGATGAGGAAACAAGAAAGATTTAAAGTTTCTTAGAAGTTCGAAGACCTGATTCTTTAATCATTAGATAGCAGATCTATCAATGGATAGCTGATCTTCAGGGGGAGTTTGTTGATACTCCAAACCATTCTATGTGAAGACCAAAGACCTAAGACCAAGCAACATCCAAGGGGGAGTTTGTTGATACAGTTTTGTGTCTGTCGCTTGTTCTTAATTACAGTTGTAATTGTACGGTCTTTGCTCAAGTGTCTGTATAGGTTTGGTCATGTCGAATAGATCGAGATATCCTTCTATCTTGATCTAGTATGACATCTTAGCTTGTCTGTGTTAATCTGTTGCATGTGTGCGTACTGATAAGTCTTGTAAATGACATGTCTACACACGTTCTCCAGAAAAATGGATTCTGTGCGAGTCAAAGAATTCGTACGAATCACATGATTCGTACGAAATAATATGAGTAACAAGTGTGTTACTTGTTTCGTACGAAAAAAGTATTTCGTACGAAATAGTGTCTCGTACAAAAACCTGGAGTTGTGACTCGTGTGAAATAGTGTGTTCAGTATGTCTAGACTCGTATTTCATACGAAACTAGACAGACACTATATAAGTAGACATGTACCTCTTAGTTGGGGTTGCCTGGAGAACTAGTTGACTCGCGTGTGAGAGTTAGACTGACTAGCTCACCAGACTGACCAGAGAGATTGTTATCTCTGTAGACGAAGACACAAGAACGCAGCAAGTTTGTTTGAGTCATACAAGCATTGTGTGTATATGTTTGTACTTGTTCTCAATCATTAATCAAGATAGTGAATCTTTGGTTACCTCGTGCTCTTTACTTTGCTTTAGTTGCATGCACACTTGGATTCCGTACTTGTGTGTGTGTCATATGAATAAGGAACTGGTTTAACACCATCCGCAGGTGGACCTACATCCCCCAACCTTGTGGATAATGCATTTTGAGCGTCTATCAGGTGTATGCCTGCCTACACCCGCGCTAAGGTCGTGGCCATTATCTAATGTAATGAGCCGAGGATATCTTGGACACGGTAGTTAACCCACGATGTTTATCTTATCAAACAAAACTGATTAAAATGGTATATGCGGATTTACTAGCCAAAATCTGGCATTCGATTGATCCCATTTCCGACCAAGCGGTAATAATTTACCGTAACCCAAGCCCGTACAGGGGAAATAAGTCGAGAGTATTTACCTGAGCTAGTCTTCGTTTAAACGTAAGATTTAATAAATCAGCCGTACACAAAAGTACTAAGTGTAGATAGCATTTACCGACAAGTCTCTAGTCTGGATTATGGCATAAGCTAATCAATTAAATACTAACGGTCTTATTTAAGTCACAGACTTAGACCGAGTAGCGTACATGATCAATACGTATAAAACTAGATTAAACGATCATCGGATAGAATGTAGTTTAATCCCAACAAGTACTTTAACTTGTGTAATATGGATAAACTATAAACATTCTGGTTTTGAGACTTTAATGACAAGGTTAGACCCGTTTCGGTTAATTTTCGTAAACTAGTTACATATACTTAAATGTACGCATATCAGCGATATCGGATAACCGGATAAGTCATGGAAAAGTTCTATATGCCATTATACTTTAAATAAGATGTAATATCTGTAGGATATCAACTTATATGCCCGTTAAGGTTTTAAAATGAAACAATGCCTCATAAGGGCATTTCGGTAATTTCATACCGTGTAAAAGGAACTCGAATATAATTTTATATTATGACCATAAGTATTCTAGAAAAATAACTTATTTGTGATATGATATCAGTAGGATATTAATTGTATGTGTAATTTATCTTTTATGACCAAAATATGCACCGAAAGGGCATTTTGGTCATTTTACACATAGACTTATAAATTATTTGGGATTCCAAGTTTATATCATGTACCTACTATAAAAATATTTAAAATAAGTTTTGAAATCAGTAGGTAACAAGTCTTGGTTGATTACTATGGTTTAAAACCATACTATGCGCCGAAACGGCGCTTATGTCGTAAAATGATGATTTATGTGACGTTTACTGAAAACTGATGTTAAGGTCAGGTTAACGTGTCTTAGATATGTTATTTAATATAACATATCAGTAGGTAAAAGATTTACTTTGAAAAGGTATGACTAAAACCGTTCTATAAGCAACAAGGGCTTTATCGTCATGTATCGACATAATACAAGGACTTGTTCATAAACTTAGTTTATAATCTGGTTTGACATCCTGAACAATCCTATTACAATATTACATCAGTAGGAAACTCATTTTCAAGTTCATTATCATTTAAACCTCTTTTTACGCCAAAATGACATTTTAGTCAAAATGGCATAATTACAGAACTTGTGCATAAACTCATATTCTGATGATGATCATGTAATATAACCTTAGAGGGTTATGCTACATAATATTACGATTATAATGCAACTTTAAATCAGTGGCTAACTAATCTAAATCGGGTCAGAATCGAAAGTCAAAGTAGAAGTCAAACTTCACGACTTTCGGTTGCGAACGACCCTAGAACTGAAATTGACGAGCCGAACATGTTCTCACATGTTCTAATAATTATTACCAACTTGTTTAAGTGTCAAAACATGTTTGATAACATATATAAACTCAAATTATAAGATTTCTGAAAAATGACATGTTTGACTTTTTAATATGTAAACTTTGACCCGTCAATTGGACTAGCAAACGTGATCTTCAGGAGGCGCCCTTATTAGGGATTAACACCTAACTTATTACGATCACTTAGCCATGTTCGTTACGAACAATGGCTGGACCATAATGGTCTTAACCGAAAGTCAAGGCGTTTTCCGTAAAACGCTTGACTTTTGGCTATAAAAGTCTATAAACAAAAATGCAAGAGAAAGGAACACTTACAAGTGATTCCTAGGATGCAATACAACTAAGTTGGATGCTCCTTTCAGTTAGGAACTTCCAGAGGAGGGAGATAGAGTGATAAATGAGAATGGTGCAAGTTCAAATGGTGAAATATTGCACTTATTTATAGTTGGAGAGCTTGAAGGAGGTGATGCCAGGTGTTAATGGGGTGTTAGAGGGAGCTTACAAGTGTCCTAAAACGTGGCATACTGTTTGAAAGTCCATGGTTTCGAAACAATGGTTTTTGGCAACATGTGTGGAGGCCAAGCAAAAATTCTGCAGACACAGGCCTCTTGCGCCCCGCGAGAGACATGGCCAATGTCTCACGCGCCCCGCAAGAGCCCTATGGTCAGTTTCAATGTTTGTCACTTTTAGCCCCTCAACTTATTAAACCCTCCTAAAACACCTTTATAGCATATTTAGCCCTTCGTAACCAATATTTGGCATACTTGGGAGTATGCCCGAACATTGTCAAGCTCTCGGTTCGTTAAAAGGTCACTCAAGGTATAAATTAACATGTTGACACTTTTAACCCCTCCATTATCCAACTTTCATATATTTACAGATTTAATCCCTCTTGTCCAACAAATGGGACATATGAGAGTTAGGACTTCGTAAAGGATCACTCAGAGGCCCACTATAAGCATGTTGACTCCGATGTCACTAAGAGGCTGGGCATGTTGACATATTAGTCACTCAGAGGCCAATTTTAAGCGTGTTGACATATCAGTCACTCAAAGGCTAAGTTTAAGCATGTTGACATATCAGTCACTCAGAGGCTAATCTTTATGCATGATGACATCAGAAAGTCAATCAGAGGCTCAGTTTTGAGCATGTTGACACCTTTAATCCTTATTAGTCTTTAATAGACTAAAAAAATACAACACATGTCACTATACTATTGGACACGATTTTACGAGGTGTTACAGTAGACCCAAAGTAGCTTCGCGCATTTGTAACGAAACATTAAGATAAAATAATCTATGTAACCCATGTCTTTATTCATCAATGAGGCGTAAGAGCCATTTACAAGGTAGACAAACGATAATGAACTTGCTAATTTACATGTAGCACCATCTTAGTTGCTGCGCATTCCATGTCCTAGATATATTTGTATCGTCTAAGCATTTAAGTGTGTAAGCGCCTTTTCCTAGGACTTCATGGATAATGTAAGGACCTTCCCATCTAGGTGCAAGTTTTCCAGGACGTTCAGCGTTAGACGCTTCGTTGTCGCGTAGAACAAAGTCACCAGGTATGAAGGTACATATGCGGACTCGCTCGTTGTAGTACTTTTCAAGTTTGGACTTGTATTTTGCTTTATTGATAGCGCCGTTTTCACGCCTTTCTTCTAGCAAGTCCAGGTCGAGTCTGCGCTCGTCTTCATTGTTTTGGCTTTGCACAGCTAGCATGCGCGGTGATGGGAGGCCTATCTCTGCAGGAATTACTGCCTTCGTCCCAAACAAGGCTGAAAGGAGTTTCTCCCGTGCTGGTCTTTGGCATGGTTTGATGAGCCCAAAGGATACTTGACAACTCATCTACCCAGCTTCTTTGCGCCATACCCAACCTTGTCTTGATCCCTTCGATGACACTCTTGTTTATGCTTTCCACTTGGCCGTTTCCTTGGGGATGCGCGACCGAAGTGAAAACATGCTCGATATGCATTTCCTTCATCCATTGCTGTAGCTCTTCAGCTGCGAATTTGGGTCCATTGTCACTAACTATGCGCAGGGGTAACCCGAAACGGTATATGATGTGCTCCCAGATGAATTTATGAACTACAGTTGTTGTGGTGGATTCAAGGGGTTCGGCTTTGACCCATTTGGTGAAAATTATGAACTTCATCGCTCCTGGGGCATCTGGGAAAGGTCCCACCATATTGATTGCCCATTGCTGGAAGGGCCACGATGTTGTCACAGGATCAAAGGATTCTTGGGGCGCAATGTTTTCAGAGCATGACGCTGGCATGATGCGCATTTCCGCAGTGTTTCGACCGCATCTAGGTGCATGCCAGGCCAATAGTAACCGACGTTCATGTATTTCGCGGATCAAGTACTGCGCATCTTGCGGATCAACGCAACGGAGGAGGGGTCCCAGATATGACTTCCAGTATAGGATAACGTCTACCATTTCATAGTTGAGTACCTTGTTCTGCACCTTCCTTGCTTCCGCTTTGTTTCGCGGAGGACCCCGTGTTGCAAGAACTTGATTAATTGGGACATCCAGGAGGGATTCCCCACATCGATGATGTTGACTTGGCGCAAAGGAACGGAAGGGTTTTTGAGTACCTCGATTCGCACTTCACGCGCGAGGTGCTTGAAACTTGTAGCGGCTAGTTTGCTGAGCGCGTCGGCATGCTTATTCTCACTTCGGTTAAGTGTTGGAATTTGGTTATTAAGGCTTGCGCCTATTCCAGATACAATGCCATCATCTCGCCCATTGCGTCGTATAGGCCGTTAACCTGGCCTGCGACTAAGAGGGAGTCGACGTTTGCTTCCAAATTCTGTGCGCCCATTTTGATTGCTAACCGAAGGCCTGCTAGGAACGCTTCGTACTCAGGTTCGTTATTGGTACTTTTGAAATCCAATCTGATGGCATAAGTGAACTCTTGATTATCGGGGCTTATTAAGCTAAGGCCTGCCCCTACGCCATCGTCGTTGGATGTGCCATCTGTGTGAAGTATCCATGCGTGGTCATCCGTAACCGGCGTTGGGTTCTGTACAGCTTCACACTCCTACGCTTTATTCTGCGGTACCTCCGCAATGAAATCGGCTAGTATCTGGCCTTTTATAGGGCGTGGTTTATACACAATGTTATGTCCACCCATCTCAATCGCCCATATTGCTAGACGACCAGAGATGTTCGGTTTTGACAAAATTTTGCCCAAGTGATAGTTTGAGAGAACTGTTATCACATGGCCAGAGAAATACCGACGCAACCGTCAGGAGGCATGGACCAAAGCTAGAGCAAGCTTTTCCATCATAGGATATCGTGTCTCTAGGTCAGTGAGCATCTTGTTGACATAATAGATCGAAGTTTGAACTCCTACGCGTTCTACTAGTAGGACTGCTCCCAGAGTGATATCTGATGCTGAAAGGTAAAGTATCAGTGGCTCGTTCTTCTGCGATGCTGTGAGCATTGGCAACTGAATTAAGCACTCCTTCATTTGGGTGAAATCTCTCTCCACATCCAGGGTCCACTGAAACTTGTTTTGCTTTACACAGTTCCGCAAAGTGCTAACGAATGGGAAGGACTTGATTGTGTGGTTGGCCAGGAACCTGTTCAGCACAGCCAATCGCCCTTCCAACTGTTGCATTTCTTTGATAGTTGAGGGTGATGGCGTACGCTGAATCGCTTCCACTTTATCGAGATTCACTTTAAAGCCATCGCGCATGAGGATGAATCCCAGAAATTTGCCTTCTTCCATTCCAAACGAGCACTTTCTGAGGTTCAGCTTCAGGTTTGCCTTGCGCAAGGATGTAAACATCTTTTGGACGTTTGCGAGCATCTTCTCCTCATCCGAGCTCATGATGACGAGGTCATCGATGTAAACTTCCACGATTTAGCCAATGTCGTCCACGAAAACATGGTCCATTAAACGATGGTAGGTGGCTCCAGCGTTACGTAGTCCGAAAGGCATTTTTGTGTAACAAAAAATCCTTTTGTCGGTTCGGAAAGCGGTCTTGTCTTCATCCTCTTTCTTCATTTGGATTTGGTGGTAACCTTTGTAGCAATCAAGGAAGCATTTCCATCTAAATGAAGCAAGGGAGTCCACCTTTTTGTCGATTTCAGGTAAGGCATAGCGGTCCTTCAGACATGCCATGTTAAGGTCCTTGAAATCAACGCACATGCGCCAACTGTCGTTGGACTTTTGGACCATGACCGGGTTGGCTACCCATGTTTAATAACGTACCTCTTGGATGATTCCTGCTTGGAGAAGCTCTGACACTTGCTCGTTCAGGGCGCGGGTCTTTTCAGGACCAAAGCTGCGCTTTTCCTGAACTATGGGCTGAACTGAAGGGAATGTGTGCAATGCATGCTCAGCGATTTCCCTTGGTCCTCCAGTCATATACGCCAATGACCACGCAAAAATATCTGCATTGCAGAACAAAAGTTTCTTTAACCGCGCCTTGATTGTGGGAGTCATGGCGGCCTAACAGGACTGTTTGTTTCGGGTACTTGTTGTTTAGTACCCACTTTTCTGGTTCGCCATTGGATGATGACTTTGGTTGTTTCGTCAGTGGTTCCTTTTCAACAGACATGATTTCCTTCCTTGCGTACATAATGGTCACCCCGGTTTCTGTGGGAAAATTGTAGGCAGCATGGGGAGTGGAAGTGATCATGTTGAACTCCCATTGAGCGCGCCGGCCCAGTAATACGTCATGGCGCGAGGTTGCGGGCATGACCATGAAATTCACCGAGACCGTGCCGGAGTGTCGTATGTCGGAAAGAGTCACCGGAAAAGAAATTTGGCCCAGAGGGAAAATTGCCTCGTTGCAGAAACCAATGAGTAGAAAATCCACTGGCTCTAGGCGCGCCTTGTCCTCTGGGTCTAGCTGTTGGAAGCACTATTCATAGATGATGTCCATAGAGCTCCCAGAGTCTATGAACATATAGTCGGTGTGGTAATGACCGAAGATGCCAGTTATCACAACCGGTCGGTCCTCTTGTGGGCCCCCGGGAACGACGGGGAAGATAACTTGCTGTTCACGCCAGTGAGGCGTGTAACTTTTCTGGTGGTTGCGCTTGCGCGACGGGCCACCCTGGATCATATGAACAGACTTCATTTTTTATTACTCGGGCCCTCGCCGCCTCGAGTGATTTGGCGCAACTCCTTGCGCATGTTTTGTAGTAAGTGGGTGAGCTTCCCACTTTTGAGTGCTTTCTCGATCTCCATGCGCAAGGAGATGCAGTTATCAGTTGTGTGCCCCGTATCCTTGTGATAATCACAGAAAAGGTTGGGGTCTTAACCTTTCTTATTGCGTATCAGCGGCGGTTGCTTGAACTAATGGTCTTCAGTGCTGAGGACTTCTACCGGTGTTTTCGTCAGTGGGGTCCACTGTCGATCGCGATTATCTTGCTTTATTGCTCGCTGGGTAGCGAGTCTATTTATGGTCGCACGTGCGTCGACCGATGAGTGGGGAGGGTTCTGGCTGTGATCCCTCCACCCCTTATTCATCTTTCCAAAACTTTTGCACATGTCCTGGGGATGGTGGTGAGGTAGGGGAGGTCTACTATTATTGAGGTTACGCTCTGTCTACGCATAGACCTTTGCTGCTGCCATGAGTTTCTCCCAGCTTTTGGGGAGACCTTTAGTTCCTGACAAGACTTTGATCATCTCGTCGCAACGTACAACATATTTGAACTGTGCATGAATCATGTCTTCATGCACATCCCCTATCTCCAGCACCTCTTTATTGTAACGGGTGATGAAGTCTTCAAGACTTTCGTCTTCACGCCGCCAGATGTTCATTACGTCAGAAGAGTCTCTAACGTAACGGCATTGTTGGCTGATGTGCGTCAAGAACTTGTCTTTTAAATCGTTCCTGACGCGAGCTTGCTTGTGGGGAAGTTGTCAAACCATAGGCGTGCAACGCCTGTAAGAGTTTGGACAAACAGGTGACACCACATTGGCAGCATCCAGCCTTCGATCAGTCCTGCGCCCGTGAAGAGATGCAAGTGGTCATATGGGTCTATTGTACTTCCCAACATTAGAGGGAGCTTTGTGCGCTCCAGTGGTGCGAGCGCGATTTCCTTAACGAATTTTGAGTGTTCGGCTGCTTCAGCCGGCCTGTAGATCAGGTTATAGTTATACTCCGCCTCCGGGTTGTAACCAGCCCGTGGCGTAGATCTGTATGCCGCATGATCCTTCGGCTGTCGGTGAAACACATTGGCGCTATCACCCCCACCATAAGTCTTGTCCTCCTCGCGCTGGGTGTACCGTTCTCCAAGGGACGCGGGCCCAGCCGCGAGTGGACAGATGCTCGCCTATGAGAATGAGACTCAGGTTTAGGCGGCAAGTGAGGGTACTCCGTCTCCTGGGTACAGAGTTCAGATGGTACGCTCACCACAGCTGGTGAGTCATAGCTTAGTATCCTTGGTGCAGGCGAAGCATGCATCGGAGCAGCGGGCTGCACTGGGGCAGCAGAAGGGTTTGTTTGTGCGAAGAGTTACGCGTAAACGGCATTCAGAGCCGTTTGAGATTTGATGTACCAAGACATCAGGGTCTCGCCCGGAGGTAAGACCGATGTGATTGGTACAAAAGGTGTCTCCATTTGAGCTCCGGGGGTAACCGGAACGTTTAAACGACTGGAGTCATGACAAGCTCCGACATTCTCAGAAGAATCTTCTTCCACTAGTCCGTCGATTCGAGAGGCATAAACTGGGTTCTTGCCTTCGGCTCAAGGACCTCGTGGAATGTTGGATGGGAAATCAGCCATTTGAACGTGAGGTTTATGAAAAATGAAAACGAAGGAGCTGATGAGGAAAAGAGAGTAAATAGCGAATGACGCCAATGAATAAGCATCGGTTGAACCTAGAGATATATAGGGATATATAAGTTACAACCAAGGAGTTTCTGCATAAAGGGGTAGTCTCTTGCTCATTCTTCAGGGTGATCTCACTCATACTGATCTGCAAAACTAGCAACGCCGTTAGTCTTGTCACAGGGAAAATGGTGGTTTTCTCCGTGACCACACTTCGGCGTGAGAATAAGTATTTGGTGATTGCAAGTAATAAGTTTGAGTGCTTGTGAATATGATTGTCGATGGATTTACCTGGTGATCTGATACTTAGTTTATAGGCGGAAGTATGAGGGCTCAGGAGATGGGCTGACGGGACGTTCAGAGACATCCAGTTTGTCCCTCTGCGTCAGACATTAAATGTTCCCTGCAGGAGAATTAGTGTCTTCTGTCAGAAGGTGTACTTTTTCGGATGCTGAATGGTGCCACGTGTAAAGACAGTAAGGGCGGCTGTCTCTGGCGTTAGACCTTCTATCAGCCGAAAGTGGAGAAGGTGGAACAGTCACTGGCGTAGGTATAGTTGGTGTACAGTCTGGCGTCTGCCTTACTGTTCATTTGACACTGTCAGACGCAACCTGCCGAGCAACCATTCGTCACAGTTCTGCCACTTCGTACCCTTAAGTATGGTCAACACCTCTTAGTGCTTATCCCTTCTGCGAGGCTGTAAGTGTTTTCCCGCTAGCGCAGAGTGGCAGGAGTAAATCCTTTTGTCCTCAAGACTGTGAGGTGCTCTCATGTGTGTCTTGGTCTTGCAAGGTTTTAGGATTCATGACTTAGAGGGTTGTTTGTTCCGCGCAGGGTCAAGTAGTATGCGCGTGTAAGTCTAACTTGTCGTTGCGCCAAGTAAACAAGGCTCATTGTGTGACTTACTGGTATTGGTCTAATTTACCGTTGCGCTGAGTGCGCAAGGTTCATTGTATGACCTATTGGTTCCAAGGAAGGCGCACAATTGCACCTTGCGTGCAAGGTTGTAGTTATGATGTTGAGGGTATAGTTCTTTGCGTAGGCGCAATGTTTTTGGGACCATACCCCTCCAGAGTTGAAAGTATAAGCAAATTCTTAGTTATTTTTACTTTTTTTATCCTTTTTAGTAAGAAAAATATAAACAAACTAAAATTGTTTTTCAAAGAATTATATAAAATATATAAGAATAGTTAAGGAACAAGTTAACTAATTATCTAAATGTTTAAAAACATAACTCTTTTAGATAATACCAAATTATGAAGCACTACATTAGAAAATAAATATACTGAGATTTTTACTATTTATCTAGCGACACAAATTATAATTACTTGAGGAATTTAAATTTAAAATCATAACTGAGATGATAAAGGAAATTTATTATAATACTTCAAATAGATAAGAAACAAATATTATACGAACAAATCCACCAAAATATTTTAATGTGGTATTTATTAGATGAAATAATTAATTAATTTGCTTTTACTTAGAAAAGAAAACATCGTGAATATAAAAAATATAAAACATTAACATAAATTTCAATGCAAATTATTGTCCATGAATTTCATATTAATTATTGAATTTGTTACAACGAATAGAGTGAAGCATTTTCAAGAATATTGGTGTCCTTGTGTTTCTTTTGTGACTACCACAAAAGAAGAAGCATCATATCTATTAACTAAAACTTTTAGATACCATCATACACGTTTATTCGCAACCCATTAATTTAATTTTATCATATAATATATATTTGTTGATTTCGGTAATTAATCTATATGGCTGATTAATAGTCGAGTAGTAATAGAGTATATAAAGCCATTATGGATACCTGATATTTTGAGTAGATGGCCTTCGAAAAATAATGTTCTTGGTGGAGGTCCTCATACGTGATACAACAGCCACCGGCGTCACAGTAAACTAATATTTGCAACACTTAAAATCAATATCATGCATTCTAAAAGCAAGTCGTGCTAATAACGTGTTGTGTAACAACTAGCCTATTAACATATAGAGATAAAGAGAGAATAGTAAACATATATCTTATTCATGTGTAAGTATGAAATACAAAGCCTCTACTTACAGGTCCGTACATTAATATAAGAGTGAATACAAAAGAGGAGTTAAGGATGGGAGAGTCACTCTTAATGATGCATTCATAACACAAAAGTGTTTTTTTATCAAAAATGTTTATAACTTATGACCTTTTCAAAAGTAATTAAAAGAAGTTTGATTTAGTTTTTGTGGTGAAAAAAAATGACTAAAAAGATAAAATAAATTTTCATGTTTAGTTGTCATTTTAAAAGTGGAGGGGGATAGATTGGTAATTTAATGATCAAAAAACCAAAAACCATTTAAAAAGCCAGGATTCTGTGGCTTTTGAAAAACAACTTTTTACTTTTAATCAAAAAGCTAAAATAAAAAACACTTTTAGCATTGTCAAACACTTTTTTAACTTATTGGCTTTTTAAAAAAAAAATAATAACTCAATCCCAAACACCCTCTGATTGATTGTATTGTTTTAATATTTTGGTTTTGGTTGTAAAACTAAGGTGCCAACTTAGTTAAACGCACCTTATACACTAAAATTCATATCAAATACACTCTTTGATTCCCAGCAATCGAAAGTTATTTCATGCTGCTCCTTTTAGTTACAATTTTAGGTGTTTGGGTCTTCAGTGATAGTATATATTGTCTCGATTGCTGTACTCTATAAGACATGAAATATCTAGAGGAAGACTCGCAATATGTTTATAGAAACTCGTTTAGAACATGAATCCTTAGCTAACACCTTGTGCTTCCTCGTTCATGTTATTTTGATTTATATCATTTGTAACCAGTACCGTAATTTTATTTCCTTTCTTTAAAATTTATATTTAGATTAAAGTGAATTTGATATCATTTTCCCGAAAGGTTCTCCTGCAAAAGTATATATTTATTGAATAAAAAATGATTGTAACTTATTTGTTTACTTTGTTGGTTAAAGTGTTGACATACCTTTTGAACTTTATAACTACTCCGCTAACTTTATTTCGTTTATAATGTTCATTCTGTTGGCTTCAGTCAAATTTTCGATTTTATGACAATGTTGTCTTTTTTACTTCTAAATTCTTAACATCGATTTGAACACGACCACATTCCACAACCTCTCTTCTTGCTACCATAGTCTACAACTAAAGTGATACGAGAACTTTATTAAACACGTTACAGACCGACAAATATTGGTTATCATCAATTTACTCGAGTCGCATGTAGTAATTATTTTATAGAGTAAAATGCTATTTTCGTCCCCAAAAGTTTGATCATTTTTGCGATTTTCATCCTTGAGGAGTGAGTGTTATTTTATCCAAAAAGTTTGAAATCTTGTCATTTTCATCCTTGATGGCCAAATTACAAGGGATGAAAGCCGCTGTAAATTGCAAAACTTCATGATGAAAATGGCAATAAAACGCAAACATAAAGGACTCAAATGCACAAAAAATTTATTTTAGATTGAATTAACAAAAAATGACTAAAACTCAGGGACGATTTTAGCATTTTAATATATTTTATATATATATAATACATAACTTATAAACTAGTCAATTCAAAACTCAATACGTCCAAAAACCATAATACAATGTAAGTTACAATAATTGCTAGTTAATTAGAAAAATTTTGATGTCGGCTAAGGCGATCTACGTATGTGGATTTAGTGAATCCTGTCCTATGATTATAGTTAGTGGTGTGGTTGTGATTTAGTGAATCATGCCCTTTAACTAGTGGTGTGGATAGCCCCACTAAAGATTTCTTTATTAAAGCCATTCACACTTTGATAAATCATTTCAGTTGACATACATCACTCATCATCTTCAATTTCGTTGAAAAAATGAAAAGGGGAGATTGATTTGAAGTTTGAAATAGCATACCCCACCTCAAACACGTCAAAAATATGATATAAACCGATGGAAATGAAACAAGTGTTACATGTAAGGCGTGTGTATATGAAGAGAGAGGAGCCGGGTTACATATAAGGCTATGGTATAGTGGTAGAAGGAAAATACTCTAGTTGTTTATAGTGGCAAACTTATGAATTTTTTTATAGGGGTGCGGAATATTTTTGAAAATTTTAGGCCCATATGCATATAAAAGAAATTCGGTTCATATTGAGTCATGTAAAACAAAAGAACATCAAGTAAAATTTATATAATCATTAAAAACACGTCAAACGTCGTTACAAACGTATTTACAATTTCGCCCTATGGATTTTTCATGTTTTTGAAATGTATCCACTGGTGTTATTTTTCTAAGAAAGTCTTTCTCTATATAGCATATACAACTATTTTTTAACACGAAACACTTAAACAATCATCACCAAACTTCATAATTTCATATTTAAAATTAAGCCCTAGTTTTAGTTGTTGATTCCTTATAACTAACCATTTAAACTGTCACACGCTGACCCGCAGGGGATATGGTAGTCGGGGCATGATTGGGTTTTCATCAAAGCTCATGACATTTACTATAATAAAGTTTCATATTTATTAATTCAAATTAAAAGGAGAAATTCCAACAAACACATAAACCATACAAGCACAAAATGTTCTAAACACGACATTCATGTAACTATTTATTTTTCTTCTAAGGCCAATTCATATGTGTTCCTTCTTCAACCTGTCCACCTGTATCATGTGTAAAAATAGAGATTTTGGTCGACAAAAGTTGGCGAGTGAATCCCGTTTAATCGTTTGAAAGAAATAATTATGTTGATTAATTTAATAAAAATGTGCATAAACCAAATATGAGCAAATGTATATGTAAACTATCCACAAACCACATAAACATCTAGCAATGTACACATAAGCATGATAAATGATGAGTTATGAGATCAAGACTCGATCAAACGGAGCCGATCTAATTAGGCAACGCGATGTTCTACTCGTATCTAACGAGTAACTGATGGGCCTGATGTGAATTCTTGCCTGAAATAAGAAAATATAACCACATATAACAATAAACCAAATATTACACAACACGTTAGATCATATAATGGTAGTAGCACAAGTGTTTGAATAAACGATATAAATAAACGACACATAACATACCCCAAAATATGAATAAAAAGGGGAAGTATGTAAGAATTCACTCACAGTGGGTGCGTTTCTTGAGTTGATAACGAACGCGCACGATTATAGATTCCAACCGACGAGGAAACTAACCTAAATATTCACGTAATAATTCGGTAAATATTTTCTTTTATTTACAATTAGTATTTTTATTTAATGCCTTTTATTAGACTTTTTAGACTATTTTTATAGTATTTATTACTAATTTAATGTTTAAAAGTCTTATTTTTACATATATTTTTATAGATTTTGGATAAAAATAAAGAAAAGTTTATTTAAAAAATATACCCTTACAGCGGGTTGAACCGGTCAAATTTTGAGGATTTTGGCAGCTTGTGGGGATCGAACTCGTGACCTCTCGTATACGTACACGCAGCTCTACCAACTGAGCTACGTGTCTAACCCGAAATAATCTGGATTTTAATTATATATATACTAACTGAGTTAAATCATAATTCTATTTATTTAAAAAGGTTGATTATATTAACAGATCATTGCGTACAATCGGACTCGAACCCGCACCCCTTCACATGTTGCACACAGCCCTACCAACTGGGTTGTGTGACTAACCCAGAATATTCAGATTTTAAATTAATCTTATACACTTACTGGATGTTGATCTAATTTAGTATTTAAAAAAGTTGGTTTAACTCAGGAAATCGGAACCGTGTGAGACTCGAACTCGGGTAACTTCGTTTGTAATGCACACAGTCCACCACTGGACTGTGTGTCTAACCCGGTATAATCTCTGATTTTAATTATACTAATATACTAATACAACTTCATCTTCTTCATTTTTTTAACCCAAAACCATACCCGACTGTTTAATCAGAATACTAATATAATTCACCATTGTGAATAAATTGAGTGATAAAAGATGAAAGTTCAAATGAATAACCAATCAGATGTGAATCCTGAATTCTCCGGTGATGTTTTCCGGCGATTAAGCGATGTTTTCCGGCGAAGTGTTGATTGAAACAGAGGGGTTCTTCTGAGAGTTTTAGAGAGGTGTTTTGAGAGTGTGGGCGAGTTCAATAAGGATGCAAGGATCCCTATTTATAGATGAATGTACAGATTTCAGTTTATCGGTTTCGAAAAACGATTTGATGATCAGGTTAATGTGTAACCGATTTGGTTTTAATTGATTCCATTAGTGAGTATAATTTCATGATTGAAAACAGTTTTCTACGTTTTAATTCAGAATTGAAACAGAATTTGTTAATGATTTGGGGGTTACAACTGATTACAGGCGGGTGTTCTTTTGAAACTGAATTTAGCGTGCTAATTTGATATAAGATTCATTTAATTTAGGATACATTTAGATGTGTGTGTGTGTGTGTGTAATGGAGTGGTGTGTGGTGTGTGTTGGTTAAATGAAGACTCGGGTTCGAAACCCGTGGTCATCCCTTTGCACTGGTTTTTTTATTGTTTTCAATTTATTTATTAGTTTTATTATTTTTATTTATTATCTTTATTATATTACCCTTTTTGATTTATTTATCATTTAATGCAATTAATATAACGAGTTTAAACGTTTAACATAAATACGTAACGAAACTTCATATCATATACTTGAATTATTAAACGTTGCGGGTTTTAGAACCCGTTTTACAACGAATGTTACAGTATCCCCTACTTTTAGAAATTTCGTCCCGAAATTTAAGTAGTAGTAGGTGTAACTTGGAAGAGATGCGTGTATTTTTCACGTATTGAGTCTTAGCGTTCCCAAGTAAACTCAGGTCCGCGTTTTGACTCCCAACGCACTCTGACTATCGGAATTCGACTTCGTCTTAAACGTTTCTCACTGAAGTCCATGATTTCTACAGGTCGTTCTACGAAATGCATTGATTCATCAATCTGAATATCTTCCAACGGTATATGAAGGTTTTCGTCGGCTAAGCACTTTTTCAAGTTGGATACATGGAATGTGGGATGAATCCTGCTGAGTTCTTTTGGTAGGTCAAGCTTGTATGCTATAGGACCCACTCTTTCGAGTATTTTAAATGGTCCAACATAGCGAGGTGCTAGCTTGCCTTTTTGTCCAAAACGAACCATTCCCTTCCATGGTGATACTTTCAAAAGTACTTGATCGCCAACACAAAACTCGAGTGGCTTTCTTCATTTATCAGCATAACTCTTTTGACGACTCTGAGCTGCTAGAAGATTATTGCGGATTTGAAGAATCTTATCGGTTGTTTCTTGGATCAATTCAGGTCCAGTGATTTGTGATTCATCGATTGCGTGCCAACATACAGGGGATCGACACTTACGACCATATAATGCTTCAAAAGGAGCCATACCGATGCTCGAATGAAAGCTATTATTGTACGAAAATTCAACTAATGGTAGATGAGTATCCCCATTGCACTTGAAGTCGATGACACATGCTCGCAACATGTCCTCAAGAGTATGTATGGTGCGCTCAGATTGACCATCAGTTTGAGGGTGAAAGGCGGTGCTGAGATCTAAGCGTGTGCCTAATGCTGACTGTACGGCTTGCCATGTTCGTGAAGTAAAACGTCCATCTCGATCCGAAATGATGCTTAAAGGCACACCGTGTCGACTTACGATTTCATCAATGTAGATACGAGCTAACTTCTCGTCTTTATAGTCTTCGCGGATTGGAATGAAATGAGCAGATTTGGTAAGACGATCAATGATAACCCAAATCATATCATGCCCACTGGAAGTGCGAGGTAACCCGGTAATAAAATCCATGGTTATGTTTTCCCACTTCCAAACGGGTATTTCGGGTTGAACGAGTAATCATGAGGGTCTTTGATGTTCGGCTTTAACTTTTGAACTGTGAGGCACTTGGAGACAAAAATGGCGATATCCTTCTTCATACTAGGCCACTAGTAAGAGTATCGTAGATCTTGATACATCTTATCAGCACCCGGATGTATAGAGTATTGTGTTTTGTGGGCCTCATTCATGAGAAATGTATGAAGGTTGTCACGATCAGGTACCCAAATACGATTTAGATAGTAAAGGATACCATCGGACTTGATTCTAACTTGGTTTCAGCTCCACAAGATAATTCATCTCGTACATCATTTTCTGTGACAGAAGTATGTTGAGCTGCGCGAATGCGGTTTTGAAGATCCGTCACGATTTGAGAACACAAAAGATGAATGGAGTTAGCATACTCTTTTCGGCAAAGAGCATCAGCCACAACATTTGCTTTACCAAGATGATAACGGATTTCACAATCATAATCATTCAAGAGTTCGACCCATCGTCGTTGCCTCATGTTTAACTCTTTTTATTGAAGATATGTTGAAGGCTCCTGTGGTTAGTGTAAATTTCACACTTTGTACCATAGAGATAATGTCTCCATATCTTTAGAGCGAACACGACTGCTCCGAGTTCAAGGTCGTGAGTTGTGTAATTCTTCTCATGAACTTTAAGTTACCTTGAGGCGTAGGCTATCACCTTTCCTCTTTGCATTAAGACACACCCTAGCCCCTGCCCTGATGCGTCACAATAGACCACGAAGTCTTCACAACCGTCAGGGAGAGTGAGGATAGGTGCATCACAAAGCTTTTGTTTCAAGGTTTGAAAAGCCTCTTCCTGCTTGGGCCCCCAAACGAAGGGCTTGCCCTTATGAGTCAAGGCTGTGAGTGATAAGGCAATACGAGAGAAATTTGCGATGAAACGTCAATAATAACCAGCTAAACCGAGAAATAATCTAACTTCAGTAGGAGTGCGTGGAGCTTGCCATTCTTATACTGCTTTAATCTTTGTAGGGTCGACATGAATTCCTTTGTCGTTGACGACGTGACCATGAAATTGAACTTCTTTTAACCAGAATTCACATTTCGAAAACTTAGCGTAGAGCTTTTCGGTTTTCAAAAGTGTTAGGATAAGTCGAAGATGTCGCTCATGATCTGATTTGGTCTTGGAATAGATAAGAATATCATCAATAAAAACAATAACGAAATGGTCGAGGTTGGGTTTGCACACTCTATTCATTAGATCCATGAAGACGGCGGGAGCATTAGTCAAACCAAAAGACATGACCATGAATTCGTAATGACCATAGCGAGTTCGAAAGGCAGTCTTCGGAATGTCCTCTTCACGTACTCTAAGCTGATGATAACCAGAACGAAGATCGATTTTTGAGAAAGAAGTGGCACCCTGAAGTTGATCTAAAAGGTCATCAATGCGAGGTAAAGGATAGCAGTTCTTGATGGTCAGCTTGTTGAGCTCTCGATAATCATTACACATTAGAAAAGTTCCATCCTTCTTCTTGACGAAAAGAACCAGCGCACCCCAAGGTGACGAGCTAGGACGTATGAATCCCTTGTCAGCCAGCTAACTCTTGCATTTCAGATGGGGCTAACCGATATGGAGATTTTGCAACTGGTGTAGCACCAGGTACAAGATCGATTCGAAATTCGACTTCTCGCACTGGAGGAAGTCCTGAAACATCGTCGGGAAAAACTTGAGAAAAATCCTTAACAATCGGAATATCTTCAATATTCTTCTCCTTGCCTTCCTTTTTGACGATATGGGCTAAGAATGCTATGTAATCCTTACGAAGATATCTTCGTGCTTGAAGACACGACATCAATTTGAGTCCTTTGGATGCGGTTTCACCAAAAATACGAAGAGTTTAACCGTCGGCGAGAGGAACTCGAATAAATTTTTCATAACTAACGATTTCAGCGTGATGCTGACTAAGCCAGTCCATACCAATGATGACGCCGAAACTACCCAACTTCATAGGAATAAGATCAATTTGAAAATCATGATCATTGAGAGTAAGAGTGCAATCGCGAATGATAGAGTCTAATGTAATAGGTTCACTGTCTGCTACTTCCACTATAAATGATTGGCTAGACTAACGCGAGGTAAACCAAGAATAGATTCAAATTCTAAGGACACAAACTCTTATCCGCGCTAGTGTCAAAAAGTATAGACGCATAACTACCATTAATAGAGAAACGTACCGTTAACCACGTTGTTATCCGCTCTAGCCTAGTTGGCTTTGATGTTAAAAGCTCTTCCTCTAGCTGGCGGATTGGCTTGGTTGGCTTGGTTCATAGGGTTAGCTTGGGCTTGTGCATTTATGATGTTTACCAAACGCGGACAGGTGTTGCGAAAATGGGTTGGATCACCGCAATTGAAACAAGCTCTGACGGGCGGCATCATAGGGTAGTTGGGTTGGTAGAAAGGGTGAGCCATTGGTTGAGCTGGTGGTAATAGTAGAGGTTGTTGGTAGGGAGTTTGGCCTTCCACTTGGTTGTTTGGTTGGGCTTGAGGTTGGTTGCAGGGTGGTCGTTGAAATGCGCAACAGGTTTGGATTGTATGACCAGCACCGCCACAACCTGTGCAGTGAAGACATGGGTTGTCGGTAGGGTGGTGATATTGACATCGGTTGCATTTTGGGTGAGGTCCTGTATACTGTTTCTTGAATGGTGCGGTAGGAGGAGCAACTTGTGTGATTGGAGTGGCGGCAATGGGTTGATTGGTTTGAGTTGGCTGATTTATGTTGGCAAAGTTCTTCCCATTTCACTTTCTCTTGCCAGTGAATCGAGAAGAGGATCCAGTTTGGGTTGAGGTAGGGGTTTCAGCAGGTGTTTTATCTTTCTTCTTCTCGTCTTTGAAATCCTCATTCCTGATGTGATTTTCAGTGAGCTCAGTAGCTAGCTCCATTGCTGCCTCCAAGGTTGCAAGCGTAGTACTCATCACAGAGTCTTGAATTTTCGAGGGAAGAACCCGAATATAATGCTCAATCAAACGGTAGAGATGAGTGAACAAGTTGGGAGCCATTTGATTCAACTCGAGAAACCTCTTGTTGTAGGTTATATGGTCTCCCTCCTTTTGTTTCAAGAAATAAAACTCATCTTCTAACTTCTTATTTTCACTTTTTAGACAGAAGCGTCTAGTCATGAGTTCTCTCAACTCTTCCGAAGTTAGGGCTACCGTGGCTTCGACACCTCGTCTGCCTTTCTCCGCATTCCACCATGTGAGTGTTACCCCCATACAGACGACCAGTAGCATAACGCACCTTGCGGTCATTGGGACAATCACAGTAGAGGAAGGTACTCTCCATCTCTTCCAACCATTGAAGAAGAGCAGTGACCCCTTCAGTCCCCTCGTACTTTGGAGGGTCACATGAGTTGAAGTGCTTGTAGGTGCACTTGGTGGTGTTTGCGGGAGGGTTGATAGCATTTTGACCCTCTTGGTTGATTGGGTTGACAGGATTAGCGGCGAGGGCCTATTGGACTTGAATCACAATGTCAGGAATTACGGCGGCAATTTGTTGGGCTATTTGAGCGGCCATGCGCTCGCCGGATCTTCCTGATCTCCTACCTCCTCGAGAGTGCCTAGAAGACATCTACAGGAAATACGTAACGAGATTATGAGTTTGACGTTTTGGTGTCATGTGTCGCATTTAGAAATATATATCCACAAAATAATTGAGAAAAATAAATTCACTACATCCATTGGATGTCTTGGTCCTTGCTCGTGTTTGGACCCCCATATGTCCCTCATACTTGGCCTAGGTAGTCATGTGGGCCCCTATGACTACTAGGCTTTGTAGAGTTCATATTGGTGTCGGTTTGTTAACACTTGCATCACCCGAATGAAAATCGTAAAACATGATTGCGAGGTATAAAGTCGGAGGGTGTCTAGGTGTAGACAAAGTGACAACTCAAAGTGGGTTAGTTCACACGACATTTGGTGTGGCAAGCTTTGACCTAGTAGGTCCTTCGTACTCTCATCGTTAGTCCCCAAGTAGGCAAACTGGTCCGTTATATTGGATTTATACGAATGCCAATCCTAGACAGGACGTTTCGACTACCGGTACTTGTACCCTTACAGTTACTACATGCCCGTCGTAGAACTCACTTTGATGAGATTGAAAAATGATAACATCATAAAATTTTGAGAAAGAAAGCATGAAAAATGTTCAAATATGTGAAAATTGAGACGTGCGTGATTGCGTATATATGTAAGCATGTTATGTTAACAATATGTATATTACATTGAATATCACACAATTCATACAGTATTAGGAGTGCTTGCATGATTTGTGCGTGAGATAAATATGAAACAAATAAATATCATGAGTTTGTATGTAACCAACTAACACATAAGCAATTAAATCTAATCAACTATAGTATAGGCTCTAAGGGTCTAATAACCTATCCAATATCCCTATAGTCAAGAGCTCTGATACCAATCTGTTACACTCTGACCCGCAGCGGATATGGTAGTCGGGGCATGATTGGGTTTTCATCAAAGCTCATGACATTTACTATAATAGAGGTTCATATTATTAATTCAAATTAAAAGGAGAAATTCCAACTAACACATAAACCATACAAGCACAAAATGTTCTAAACACGACATTCATGTAACTCTTTATTTTTCTTCTAAGGCCAATTCCTATGTGTTCCTTGCTTCAACCTGTCCACCTGTATCATGTGTAAAAATAGATATTTTGGTCAACAAAAGTTGGCGAGTGAATCCCGTTTAATCGTTTGAAAGAAATAATTATGTTGATTAATTTAATAAAAATGTGCATAAACAAAATATGAGCAAACGTATATGTAAACTATCCACAAACCACATAAACATTTAGCAGTGTACACATAAGCATGATAAATGATGAGTTGTGAGATCAAGGCTCGATCAAACGGAGCCGATCTAATTAGGCAACGCCTACTCAAATCCAACGAGGAACTGATGGGCCTAATGTGAATGCTTGCCTGAAATGAAAAAATATAACCACATATAACAACAAACCAAATATTACATAACACGTTAGATCATATAATGGTAGTAGCACAAGTGTTTGAATAAACGTTATAAATAAACGACACATAACATACCCCAAAACATGAATAAAAAGGGGAAGTATGTAAGAATTCACTCACAGTGGGTGCGTTTCTTGAGTTGATAACGAACGCACACGATTATATACTCCAACCGACGAGAAAACTATCCTAAATATTCATGTAATAATTCGGTATATATATTTCTTTTATTTGCAATTAGTATTTTTATTTAATGCCTTTTATTAGGCTTTTTAGACTATTTTTATATTATTTATTACTAAATTTATGTTTAAAAAGTCTTATTTTTACATATATTTTTATGGATTTTGGATAAAAATAAAGAAAAGTTTATTTAAAAAAATATACCCTTACAGCGGGTTGAACCGGTCAAATTTTGAGGATTTTGGCAGCGTGTGGGGATCGAACTTGTGACCTCTCGTATACGTGCACGAAGCTCTACCAACTGAGCTACGTGTCTAATCTGAAATAATCTGGATTTTAATTATACATATATACTAACTGAGTTAAATCATAATTCTATTTATTTAAAAAGGTTAATTATATTAAAAGATCGCTGCATACAATCGGACTCGAACCCGCGCCCCCTTCACATATTGCACACAGCCTACCAACTGGGCTGTGTGACTAACCCAGAATATTCAGATTTTATATTAATCTTATACACTTACTGGATGTTGATCTAATTTAGTATTAAACAAAAGTAGGTTTAATTCAGGAAATTGAAACTGTGTGAGACTCGAAACTGGGTAACTTCGTTTCTAATGCACATAGTCCACCACTAGACTGTATGTCTAATCCGGTATAATCTTTGATTTTGATTATACTAATATACTAATACAACTCATCTTCTTCATTTTTTTAACCCAAAACCATACCCGACTGTTTAATCAGAAACTAATATAATTCACCATTGTAAATAAATTGAGTGATAAAAGAGGAAAGTTCAAATGATTATACCTATCATATGTGAATCCAGAATTCTCCAGTGATGTTTTACGGCGATTAAGCGATGTTTTCCGGCGAAGTGTTGATTGAAACAGAGGGGTTCTTCTGAGAGTTTTAGAGAGGTGTTTTGAGAGTGTGGGTGAGTTCAATAAGGATGCAAGGATCCCTATTTATATATGAATGTACAGATTTTAGTTTTATTGGTTTCGAAAAAGGATTTGATGATTGGGTTAATGTGTAACCGATTTGGTTTTAATTGATTCCATGACTGGGTATAATCTCATGGTTGAAAACAGTTTTCTACGTTTTAATTCACGAATTGAAAAAGAATTTGTTAATGATTTGGGGGTAGCAACTGATTACAGGCAGGTGTTCTTTTGAAACTGAATTTAGCGCGCTAATTTGATATAAGATTCATTTAGTTTAGGATGCATTCAGATGTGTGTGTTGTCACATCCCGGATTTCCTATCGGAATCGATACACCAGTGGGCCCGGATGGGGAGTATTGTGACGTTAGTTGATAACATCATTGTCAATTAAACATGGCACAACGGAAGTCTTGGAGTAAAATTACTATTACAAACCAAATGTTCGAAATAAAATAATATACAGGCTCGTAATAGAAGATCCACGGGCGGATCATTAAAATATACAAGAAAGAAAATAAAACAGACTTTAGGGCAGATCTAAGGATTTGCAAGATTCTCTTATTCACTACCGAGCAGCTTCCAGCCTATTTCGTATTGTACCTACAATTTAGTCTTTGGACGATACGTCAACTTTCGCTGGTAAATACACCCAACTGACTCATTTTAAAACACATTTTAAATTGATTTTAAGTTGTGAGGTTGAGGGGGAATGCGCCCCGATGGTCCTCCCCTCATTGGACCTTTTCCTCTTCCACTTTGTCCTCTCACACGTGGCGGCATTTTCCTGTTAAGAATCAATTCAAAAACGATACTAATAACTTAATAATGAAATGAGTAAATCCTAGGTCAATACCTAGACTCGGAAGTCTAAGGAATGTGCACGTGTAAGTTTAAGATTAAACACAAGAAGGATAGTGTTTAATTCCCTCAAACGTTGGCTCTGATACCAACCTGTCACATTCTGGATTTCCTATCCGAATCCATACACTGGTGTGCCCGGGTGGGGAGTATGCGTCAGTTGATAGCATCATTGTCAATTAAACATGGCACAGCGGAAGTCTTGGAGTAAAATTACTATTACAAACCAAATGTTCTAAATAAAATAATATGCAGGCTTGTAATAGAAGATCCACAGGCGGATCATTAAATGTACAAGAAAGAATATAAAACAGACTTTAGGGCAGATCTAAGGATTTGCAAGATCCACTTATTCACTACCGAGCAACTTCCGGCCTATTTCTTATTGTACCTGCAATTTAGTCTTTGGACGATACGTCAACTTTCGCTGATAAATACACCCAACTGATTCATTTTGAAAAACATTTTAAAAAGATTTTAAATGCACAGGGGCATAAAATCTTTTATAACTTCGGAAAGTTACTTGGTAACCTTGTTAACAGATTCACATGTTTGTCCATACATACAGGGCCCAGTACAGAGACCGAGACATGATTAAATACACACCACTTAGAACTCACGGAGGAGTTATCCCCAACATCTTGGGTAATTTGCATTTGAGCGTCTTTCAGGTGTATGCCTACACCCCGCGCTAAGGTCGTGGCCATTAACTAATCTAATGAGCCGAGGATATCTAGGACACGGTAATTTAACCCCTGATGTTTAAGTTATCAAACAAAACTGATTAAAACAGAATATGCGGATTTACTAGCCACAATCCGGCATTCGATTGATCCCATTTCTGACCAAGCGGTAATAGTTTACCGTATCCCAAGCCCGTATAGGGAAAATAAGTCGAGAGTATTTACCTTAGCTAGTCTTCTTTTAATTTCAATAACTCAGCCGTATACAAAAGTACGTAATTGCAGATAGCATTTACGGGCAAGGCTCTAGTCTGGATTATGGCATAAGCTAACCAATTAATACTAACGGTCTTTATTTAAGTCATAGACTTAGACCGTGTAGTGTAAATGATCAATACGCATAACGCTTGATTAAACGATGATCGGATAGAATGTAGTTTAAATCCGACAAGTAATTTGACTTGCATAATATGGGTAAACAATTAACATTCTGGATTTTGAAATTTAAATGACAAGGTTAAACCCGTTTCGGTTAAATTCCGTAAACTAGTTTCGTATAATCAACCGTATGCTTATAAGCGATAATGGGTAACCGGATAATTCATGGACAAGTTCTATATGATATTATATTTTAAATAAGTTAAGATATCAGTATGATATCAACTTGTATGCCCGTTAAGGTTTTAAAACGAAATTATGCCTTATAAGGGCATTTCGGTAGTTATATATCGTATAAAAGGAACTTGAATATATTTTAAGTTTATTATCATAAGTATTCTGGAAAATAATTTATTTATGATATAATATCAGTAGGATATCAATTATATGTGTAAATTATCTTTTATGACCAAACTATGCACCGAAGGGGCATTTTGGTCATTTTACACAAAGTTTATAAATTATTTGAGATTCTGAGTTTATAACATGTACCTACTGTAAATATGTTTAAAATAAGTTTTAAAATCTGTAGGTCCCAAGTCTTGTCAATTAATATGGTTTGAAACCATACTATGCGCCTAAACGGCGCTTATGTCGTAAAATAGCGTCTTTATGCGATTTTTACGAAAACTGATGTTAAGGTCAGATTAAAATGTCTTAGATATGTTATTTAATATAACATATTAGTAGGTAAAAGATTTACCTTAAAAATATTTGATTAAAACTAGTTTATGAGCCACAAGGGCTAAAATCACCATTTATCGACATAGTTTAAGGACTTGCTTGAAAACTCAGTTTATAACTAGGTTTAACATCCCAAAAAATCCTACTTATAATATTATATCAGTAAGAAACTTATTTTAAAGTTCATTATCATTAAAACCTTGATTAATGTAAAAAGGGCATTTTGGTCAAAATGGCATAATTATGGAACTTGTGCATAAACTTGGATTCTGATTATGATCATGTAATATAACCTCAGAGGGTTATGCTACATTATATTATGATCATAATGCAACTTTAGATCAGTAGGTAACTAATCTAAATCGGGTCAGAATCGAAAGTCAAAGCAGAAGTCAAACTTCGCGACTTTCAGTTGCGAACCGACCCTAGAACTGAAATTGACGAGCCGAACATGCTCTCACATGTTCTAATAATTATTACCAACTTTTTTAGGTGTCAAAACATGTTTCATAACATATATAAGATCAATTTATGATTTTTCCGAAAAATGGCCTGTTTGACTTTTTAATATCATAACTTTGACCCGTCAATTGGTCAAGCAAACGTGATCTTCAGGAGGTACCCTTTATAGGGATTAACACCTACCTTATTACGATCACTTAGCCATGTTCATTACGAACAATGGCTAGACCATAATGGTCTTAACCGAAAGTCAAAGCGTTTTCCGTAAAACGCTTGACTTTTGGCTATAAAAGCCTATAAACGAAAATGCACAAAGAAGGAACACTTACCAGTGATTCCTAGGGTGCAAAAGAACTATGTTGGATGCTCCTTTTAGCTAGGAACTTCCAGAGGAGTGAGAAGAGTGAGTTAATGAGAATGGTGCAAGTTGGAATGGTGAACTTAAGCACCTATTTATAGTTGGAGAACTCAAAGGAGGTGATGCCAGGTGTTTAGGGGTGTAAGAGGAATCTTACAAGTGTCCCAAAACGTGGCATAGCTGATTACACGTCCATAGTTTCGATTTAATTGTTTTTGAAGCTTTGTTTGGGGGCTAAGCCAAAACTTTCTGCTGCAGACCCCTTCTCGCGCCCCGCTAGAGACCCAAGCCTGGTCTCTTGCGGCCCGCAACCTCCCCATAATCGGTTTAAAACTTTGACACTTTTAGCCCCTCAACTTAATAAAGCTTCTAAAAACCTTTTTAAACACCTTTTTGGCACTTTTAGCCCTCCGTAGCCAATACTTGGCATACCCGGGATTATGCCCGGTCATTGTCGAGCTCTCGGTTCGTTAAAAGATCACTCAGAGGTATAAATTAACATGTTGACACTTTTAATCCCTCCATTATCCAACTTTCACATATTTACAAAATTGAGCCCTCACGTCCAACAAATGGCACGAATGAGAGTTAGGACTTCACAGAGGATCACTCAGAGGCTTATTATAAGCATGTTGCTTCCGATGTCACTCAGAGGCTGGGCATGTTGACATATTAGTCACTCAGAGGCCAAGTTTCAAGCATGTTGACATATCAGTCACTCAGAGGCTAATAATTTAAGCATGTTGACGTATCAGTCACTCAAAGGCTGTTATTTATGCATGTTGACATCAGACCGTCACTCAGAGGCTTAGTTTGAGCATGTTGACGCCTTTAGTCTTTATTGATTTTTAATAGACTATATTTAAAATACAACACGTGTCATTATACTATTGGACACGATTTTTACTGGGTGTTACATCCTCACCCCCTTAAAAGAAATCTCGACCTCGAGATTTTATTCAAAAAGATGGGGGGTACTTTTGTCGCATAGTGGACTCCATATCCCATGTATACTTAGGACCTCTAAAAGCGTCCCACTTAACCTTTACTATGGGTATCATTTTTCTTCGGAGCTTCTTAACCTGTCGATCCTCGATGGAAATCGGTTTCTCAATGAACCTCAGGTTTTCATCAATTTGCACCTCATTGTGTGACATTGCTAGCGACTCATCGGCTAGACATTTCTTAAGGTTAGATATGTGGAATACATCATGGATTCCATTAAGCTCCTCTGGCAATCTGAACTTATAAGCTAGAGTGCCGACACATTCGATTATCTCGAATGGTCCAATATATCTTGGGCTCAACTTGCCTTCTTTCCAAAACGCATCACACCCTTCCAGGGTGATACTTTTAACATGACTTTGTCCCCTACTTGGAACTGAAGAGGTTTACGCCTCTTGTCAACATAGCTCTTCTGCCTATCCCTGGCATCTTTGAGACGATCACGGATTTGCACAATCTTTTCCGTGGTCTCCAGGACAATCTCTGGTCCTGATAGCTGGGCTTCCCCAACTTCTGCGCAACACACAGGAGTTCGGCATTTTCTCCCATACAAGGCTTCAAAAGGAGCAGCCTTGATGCTCGTATAACTATTATTTTAGGAGAATTCTATTAGGGTAAGTGGTCATCCCAACTTCCACCTAAATCAATCACACATGCCCTAAGCATGTCTTCTAATGTCTGAATAGTACGCTCACTCTGACCATCAGTCTACGGATGGTAAGTCGTACTAAAGTTTAATCGTGTGCCTAAAGATTGTTGGAAACTTTTCCAAAAGTGAGAGGTATATCTAGTATCTCTATCAGATACAATAGACACCGGCACACCGTATAGGGACACAATCTTGTCCACATACAACTTAGCCAATTTGTCTAATTTATACGTTTCTTTTATTGGCAAGAAGTGTGCTGACTTGGTCAGCCTATCCACTATGACCCAAATAGTGTCATTTCCACTTTTGGTCTTAGGTAACTTGGTAATCAAGTCCATAGTTACCATTTCCCATTTCCTAGTGGGAATTTCAAGTTGTTGTAGAAGTCCTGACAGTTTTTGATGTTCAGCCTTAACTTGTGAACACGTCAGACACTTAGCTACATAAGTGGTTATGGATTTCTTTAAACCCATCCACCAATAATTCTTCTTCAGATCTTCAGATCTTGATATATTTTGTCACCACCTGGGTGAACTGAGTATCTTGTGTTGTGTGCTTCTTGGAGGATTAGATTTCTAAGTCCTCCAAAGATTGGAACCCAGGTCCTTCCATTAAATCTAAGGATTCCATCTTTCCTAGGCGCTAACTGATCAACAGTTCCGCCTAATCCCTCATTAGGAATATTAGCCTCTGATAGGGCTTGCTTTTGCGCATCTAATAGCTTCTCATTTAAGCTATTTTTGAGCTCAATTCTCTTCGCATTAATCCTAATGGGCTTAATTCTTTCCTTGCGACTTAAGGCATCAGCAACTACATGTGCCTTGCCTGGATGGTAGCGAATCTCGCAATCATAGTCATTAAGCGTTTCCATCCATCGATGTTGTCGCATGTTTAATTCTTTCTGATTGAACAGATGCTGGAGACTTTTATGGTCTGTGTATATAATACACATTATGCCATATAAGTAATGTCTCCATAGTTTTAGTGCAAATACAACGGCACCCAGTTCCAAATCGTGGGTGGTGTAATTCCTTTCGTGCATCTTTAACTGTCGTGATGCATAGGCAATTACTTTGCCTTTTTGCATTAGCAGACAGCCCATGCTAGTGTACGATGCATCACAGTAGACTACAAAGTCTTCAACACCCTCTGGTAGGGATAACACAGGAGCATTGCTCAACTTGTGTTTAAGAATCTCAAAAGATTCTTGTTGCTTTGGACCCCAATTATACTTAACATTCTTACGGGTCAAGGTAGTTAGAGGATTGGCTATTCTTGAAAAGTTCTCAATGAACCTTCTGTAATAACCAGCCAGTCCTAGGAAACTATGTATCTCTGTTGGGGTTTTGGGTACTTCCCAATTTATTATGGCCTCAAATTTGGCAGGGTCCACTTGGATACCACGCTCACTTACCATGTGTCCAAGAAATTGGACCTCTCTGAGCTAAACTCACACTTAGAGAATTTAGCATAAAGCTTTTATTGCCTTAGGAGTTTTAAGATGCACCTAAGATGTTTCTCGTGATCAACTTGATTACGAGAGTAGATAAGTATGTCGTCTATAAAGACAATGACAAACTTATCCAAATATGGCTTGCAGACTCCATTCATGAGATCCAAGAATGCTGCTGGTGCATTTGTGAGCCCAAAAGGCATCACCAAAAATTCAAAGTGACATAACGGATGCTGAAGGCTGTTTTGGGAACATCCTCGTTCCTAACCTTCAATTGATGATATCCGGATCTCAAATAGATCACATAGGCTATATATAAAATTAATCATAGCCCGAAGGGAAATACATCACTAATGGATGTTTAATCACTACACTGGTGATATTAGCCGGGATCAAAATATATCACGTAGGCTATATATAAAATTAATCATAGCCCGAAAGGGCAATACATCACTAATGGATGTTTAATCACCGCACTGGTGATATTAGCCGGGATCAAAATAGATCACATGGGCTATATATAAAATTAATCATAGCCCGAAAGGCAATACATCACTAATGGATGTTTAATCACCGCACTGGTGATATTAGACGGGATCAAAATGGATCACATAGGTAAAATTAATCATATCCCGAAAGGGCAATACATCACTAATGGATGTTGAGTCACCGCACTGGTGATATTAGCCGGGATCATAATAGATTACATAGGCTATATAGGGTTAGGACATAGTCCATTACCTTGAAGGCTAGTGTGATTCCTCAAGTTACACTACCATGAGTATGAACATTACTTGAATGTTAACATAAGAGGACCTTAATGGTTGATTAATAGTCCCGGTCGCATTGACCTTAATGACTTGGAGGCTTGAACTTAGTCCACCACCTCTAGATAGAATGATAACTTCCCTTAACTATCATGATAGAAGACCCTTTCGTTCTTAACTATCATTTATTTATTGGGCCAAATATGTGGTCTATGCCACTTGGCTAAATCAAAACCATTAAGATCTTTTGGAATTATATAGCTGATAAAAAATTCGAGTAAAATCGAGACGATTGCTTGAAGAGGATAAGTACATATATATATAATTCCAAAATATTTCATTAAATGATAATAAGAAAGTACAATACTCGAAATAATAAATAAAGAAATTGATCGTCTATGCAAGGATTAAAAAGAAATAACTTGTCCACGCAGGGACTAAAGAAATAACAATGTCCACTCAGGGACTACATACAATAGAAGAGACTTTACTCGTCCTTCTTTCCCTTGACCAACTTGGAGAGTTTCTTGAAGAACTTGTTTGTCTTCTTCTCCGTTTTCTCCACTTGCTGCTGCATTTCTTTCATTTTTTCCAAGGCCTAATTAATGGCCTCGAGTGGCGGCGGAGGTTGTGATTGTGGTTGTGGCATAACCGGATACTGACCCATAAGTTGGATATCCAGTCGGTGGATAAGTAGGTGCGAAAGGAAACGGGTAAAGTGCATTGTGCATAACTGCTTGCATATAGGAGTCTTGCGACCATGCTTGATAGTATACCGGTGTAGACGGGTTAAAAGGATCATATCCAGACATGTCTGGATATGTGGGGATTGGGTTAGTATAACCCGTTGGTGGTGGTTGAACCATAGGTGTTGGTGTTGGCGTTGGTTCCACCACAGCTGAAGTGTTAGAGGGTCCACCCTTTTGTGGGTCCTCTTGAATTGTGGGGTAGGAATTTGGAAAAGGTGGCAGCGATCCCGAACTTTGTCCTGCACGTACCGACATACGTGCTCCATGCTTCCTCCATGGTGATTTGGATGGTGGTTGCGGTTGGTCCACCGGTTCCATATGGACATCTTCTTGAACAGGAGGTGGTTGAGAGTGATGGGAAGGTGTTTTGCCGAAGGCAAATTGGTTCCAGTATTGGTCCCACTCATTAGGACCTTGGTAGGGCGATTCGGCATAAGAGTTCGAATCGCTTGAAATTTCAATGGGATGCGTATTCGATCCCGATGGCGGCATCTTCGGGTCGGAGTCCTCGTCCATAGGGTTTGGCTGGTCAAACTGATTTTTGATCGGCTGGAGGCATGTTAAAGTAATAGATAGGGTTAAATTCTTCATGATAAGAGTGTGAATGAGAATGGTGTGAATGGTGTGAGTGGTAGGAGTGGTAAGAATTTTGAGAATGTGGGGGTGAGTGTCTATGAGAGACAGAACGTCTCGTTGGTTGCCAATGAGATGAATCTCCTGATAATTGGTAAGCATCTAAGTTGTGAGGTTGAGGGGGAATGCGCCCCGATGGTCCTCCCCTCATTGGACCTTTTCCTCTTCCACTTTGTCCTCTCACACGTGGCGGCATTTTCCTGTTAAGAATCAATTCAAAAACGATACTAATAACTTAATAATGAAATGAGTAAATCCTAGGTCAATACCTAGACTCGGAAGTCTAAGGAATGTGCACGTGTAAGTTTAAGATTAAACACAAGAAGGATAGTGTTTAATTCCCTCAAACGTTGGCTCTGATACCAACCTTTCACATCCTGGATTTCCTATCCGAATCCATACACTGGTGTGCCCGGGTGGGGAGTATGCGTCAGTTGATAGCATCATTGTCAATTAAACATGGCACAGCGGAAGTCTTGGAGTAAAATTACTATTACAAACCAAATGTTCTAAATAAAATAATATGCAGGCTTGTAATAGAAGATCCACAGGCGGATCATTAAATGTACAAGAAAGAATATAAAACAGACTTTAGGGCAGATCTAAGGATTTGCAAGATCCACTTATTCACTACCGAGCAACTTCCGGCCTATTTCTTATTGTACCTGCAATTTAGTCTTTGGACGATACGTCAACTTTCGCTGAAAATACACCCAACTGATTCATTTTGAAAAACATTTTAAAAAGATTTTAAATGCACAGGGGCATAAAATCTTTTATAACTTCGGAAAGTTACTTGGTAACCTTGTTAACAGATTCACATGTTTGTCCATACATACAGGGCCCAGTACAGAGACCGAGACATGATTAAATACACACCACTTAGAACTCACGGAGGAGTTATCCCCAACATCTTGGGTAATTTGCATTTGAGCGTCTTTCAGGTGTATGCCTACACCCCGCGCTAAGGTCGTGGCCATTAACTAATCTAATGAGCCGAGGATATCTAGGACACGGTAATTTAACCCCTGATGTTTAAGTTATCAAACAAAACTGATTAAAACAGAATATGCGGATTTACTAGCCACAATCCGGCATTCGATTGATCCCATTTCTGACCAAGCGGTAATAGTTTACCGTATCCCAAGCCCGTATAGGGAAAATAAGTCGAGAGTATTTACCTTAGCTAGTCTTCTTTTAATTTCAATAACTCAGCCGTATACAAAAGTACGTAATTGCAGATAGCATTTACCGGCAAGGCTCTAGTCTGGATTATGGCATAAGCTAACCCATTAATACTAACTCTCTTTATTTAAGTCATAGACTTAGACCGTGTAGTGTACATGATCAATACGCATAACGCTTGATTAAACGATGATTGGATAGAATGTAGTTTAAATCCGACAAGTACTTTGACTCGCATAATATGGGTAAACAATTAACATTCTGGATTTTGAAATTTAAATGACAAGGTTAAACCCGTTTCGGTTAAATTCCGTAAACTAGTTACGTATAATCAACCGTATGCTTATAAGCGATAATGGGTAACCGGATAACTCATGGACAAGTTCTATATGCCATTATATTTTAAATAAGTTAAGATATCAGTAGGATATCAACTTGTATGCCCGTTAAGGTTTTAAAACGAAATTATGCCTTATAAGGGCATTTCGGTAGTTTATATATCGTATAAAATGAACTTGAATATATTTTAAGTTTATTATCATAATTATCCTGGAAATAATTTATTTATGATATAATATCAGTAGGATATCAATTATATGTGTAAATTATCTTTTATGACCAAACTATGCACCGAAGGGGCATTTTGGTCATTTTACACAAAGTTTATAAATTATTTGAGATTCTGAGTTTATAACATGCACATACTATAAATATGTTTAAAATAAGTTTTAAAATCAGTAGGTCACAAGTCTTGGTCAATTAATATGGTTTGAAACCATACTATGCGCCTAAACGACGCTTATGTCGTAAAATTGCGTCTTTATGCGATTTTTACGAAAACTGATGTTAAGGTCAGATTAAAATGTCTTAGATATGTTATTTAATATAACATATTAGTAGGTAAAAGATTTACCTTAAAAATATTTGATTAAAACTAGTTTATGAGCCACAAGGGCTAAAATCGCCATTTATCGACATAGTTTAAAGACTTGCTTGAAAACTCAGTTTATACCTTGGTTTTAACATCCCAAATAATCTTACTTATAATATTATATCAGTAAGAAAACTTATTTTTAAGTTCATTATCATTAAAACCTTGATTTATGTAAAAAGGCATTTTGGTCAAAGATGGCATAATTATGGAACTTGTGCATAAACTTGGATTCTGATTATGATCATGTAATATAACCTCAGAGAGTTATGCTACATTATATTATGATCATAATGCAACTTTAGATCAGTAGGTAACTAATCTAAATCGGGTCAGAATCTAAAGTCAAAGCAGAAGTCAAACTTCGCGACTTTCGGTTGCGAACCGACCCTAGAACTGAAATTGACGAGCCGAACATGTTCTCACATGTTCTAATAATTATTACCAATTTCGGAAAAATCATAAATTGATCTTATATATGTTATGATCAAAACAGGTTTCATAACATATATAAGATCAATTTACGATTTTTCCGAAAAAGGCATGTTTGACTTTTTAATATCATAACTTTCACCCGTCAATTGGTCAAGCAAACATGATCTTCAGGAGGTGCCCTTTATAGGGATTAACACCTACCTTATTACGATCACTTAGCCATGTTCATTATGAACAATGGCTAGACCATAATGGTCTTAACCGAAAGTCAAAGCGTTTTCCGTAAAACGCTTGACTTTTGGCTATCAAAGCCTATAAACGAAAATGCACAAAGAAGGAACACTTACTAGTGATTCCTAGGGTGCAAAAGAACTATGTTGGATGCTCCTTTTAGCTAGAAACTTCTAGAGGAGGGAGAAGAGTGAGTTAATGAGAAAGGTGCAAGTTGGAATGGTGAACTTAAGCACCTATTTATAGTTGGAGAACTTAAGGAGGTGATACCAGGTGTTTAGGGGTGTAAGAGGAAGCTTACAAGTGTCCTAAAATGTGGAATAGCTGATTACAAGTCCATAGTTTCGATTTAATGGTTTTTGGAGCTTTGTTTGGGGGCCAAGCCAAAACTTTCTGCTGCAGACCCCTTCTTGCGCCCCGCGAGAGACCCAAGCCTGGTCTCTCACGGCCCACGACCGCTCCATAATCAGTTTAAAACTTTGACACTTTTAGCCCCTCAACTTAATAAAGCTTCTAAAAACCTTTTTAAACACCTTTTTGGCACTTTTAGCCCTCCGTAGCCAATACTTGGCATACCCGGATTATGCCTGGTCATTGTCGAGCTCTCGATTCGTTAAAAGGTCACTCAGAGGTATAAATTAACATGTTGACACTTTTAATCCCTCCATTATCTAACTTTCACATATTTACAAAATTGAACCCTCACTTCCAACAAATGGCACGAATGAGGGTTAGGACTTCATAGAGTATCACTCAGAGGCTTATTATAAGCATGTTGATTCCGATGTCACTCAGAGGCTGGGCATGTTGACATATTAGTCACTCGGAGGCCAAGTTTCAAGCATGTTGACATATCAGTCACTCAGAGGCTAATGATTTAAGCATGTTGACGTATCAGTCACTCAAAGGCTGTTATTTATGCATGTTGACATCGGACCGTCACTCAGAGGCTCAGTTTGTGCATGTTGACGCCTTTAGTCCTTATTGATTTTTAATAGACTATATTTAAAATACAACACGTGTCACTATACTATTGGATACGATTTTTAAAGGGTGTTACATGTGTAGTGGAGTGGTGTGTGGTGTGTGTTGGTTCAATGTTCGAAACCCATGGTCACCCCTTTTCACTGGTTTTTTATTGTTTTCAATTTATTTATTTGTTTTATTATTTTTATTTATTATCTTTATTATTTTAACCCTTTTTTATTTATTTATTATTTAATGAAATTAATATAACGAGTTTAAACGTTTAACATAAATACGTAACGAAACTTCATATCATATACTTGAATTATTAAACGGTGCGGGTTTTAGAACCCGTTTTACAACGAATGTTACATAAACACACTAAACTTTAACTAAAACAACAAAATAAGCCAACTAAAGTTTCAAAAAACAACAAAACAACTAAAATTTCAAACTTTTTTTAACAATTTTATTTCTCCTAAAAATCCAAATAAAACAAGAAAACAACATGATAATCGAACCATACCCAAAAAAAAGTGATAAAGATGTTGTTTTCGTGAGTTTGGTGACTGAAATTTACTATTCTCCGACGAAATTCGAAGCTATTGTTGCCCTGATGAAGACCTGTTGTGCACTGTTGTTGGTGTCGTGGGTTTGGGATCACAAAACTAAGAGCAGGACGAGAGAAGAGGAAAGGGCGGTGGGTTGGGTTATTATATTTTAGTTTAAATTAGATTATGAGATTGGGTTGTGCTTGGGTTATGGAGTGTTTATTGGGCTAAAGGTTATGAGAGAGTTATTTTGGTTAAGTGAAAGTTATTTAGTTAAGTGAAAGTTATTTATTAAGTGGAAAGTTATTTAGTTTGTATTTTTTTTTTGTAAAAAAATAGTGTTTACGTATTTTTTTTGTATAAATTCATAAGATTATTTTTTTCTAAATGGGCGGTCGAAAATTTTCAAATGGTGCGGACGGAAATTTTCAAAGGTTACGGTTAGGATTTTTCCAAGATTTAACACTAATTTTATTTTCAAAGGTTGGGCACTCCCACCTTAGGCAATAGGTGGGTATGCCCATGGTTGTTTAGATAGAAGGTTATAGATCTGATACCCGAGAGGTATAACATTTAATCGTTAAATATATATATATATATATATATATATATATATATATATATATATATATATATATATATAAAGAATAGGTAAGAATATGTGTGTTAATAATTGGTTTTGTGTTAATAATTGGTTTTGTATTAAATACGTCACTCTATCAACAGAGTAAGTAAAAATATGTGTGCTAATAATTGGTTTCGTATTAAACATGTCTCTCTATCTAGAGTAAATAAAACTGTAATCTGTATAAAGTGTAGTAAATGATCTAAATTGTTGATGTTATTATTTTGGTGGTTAAAATTGAAATAATTACGAAGTAAATAACATGGTGTTAGAGTTTGTTGAAAGATTAAGACATAAATCATACACACAGATGACAGATGTTCACTTTTTTTTTTGTTTATATTTGGTTTCATCATCTTTCAACTATGTTTTCAACTTCTAAATATTTTCCAAAATCTAGAATTATATTCTTTTTATTTATGTATATAACTACTAGGTTATAGATCCGTGCATTATACGGGTTGAATAAAAATAATATCTTACGTAAACCTGTGTCATACATGAGACTATAACCTAGTGACTTAGATAATTATAATTCATAATCTGGTAATATAATTACAAATTAATAATAATAACAACAATAGTAATAACAATTTTTCTCATTTATCCCTAAGGTATGCATTTTTTTGCAATTTTTATCCAGCCATTAACTTTATTAAAAAAGTCAGTTAACTGAGGGGCATTTTATCTTTTTACCTATTTAATTTATTGTTCTTTAAATCCAAATAAAACCACCCCATTAATTTATATCACTTGTCAAATGTGAACATAAAGAGCTATGTAATTATCTTCTACAATAATGAGATTTAACTTAATCATTGTTGACATAAGATTGCAAAAATAAATTAAAATATAATCTAAATTATATAAAATAATATTTAATTTTTAAACTATATACCATATTCGGTTTTATAGGTTTATCGACGTGGAGGTATAAAATTCGTTGAATACGTAGTTATATTCACAATAAAGTATTTTTTTGTATCAGACACCACATGTGTTGTATATTAATAATAAAAATTGGATATTAATCTGATATATTATCAATAAAATAATAATATTGCTAAACTAAGAGATATCTATGTGTAGCTATTCGCAAACAAATTATTAGATAAGATTAGACGATCTAGGTCTACAAGTATATAACCTAATTTATCCACAATGATTAAAAAATAAAAACTTTATGTCATATATGAAAATAAATAAATAAAACACTACAATAACATAAGATAAATATTTTTATGTATTACATCTTTATCTATAGTTATGTATAGATTAATAAATTAGATATACTAATATGATATGATAACACATGTATTTATTTGTTGTTGTGTATAAATTCTATATTAATATGATATAGTAATAATAATAATAATAATAATAATAATAATAATAATAATAATAATAATCTTTTAAATACTAATAAAAGACTACAATTAATGTAACATAACAATCATTCCTTTCACCTCACAATCTTACTTTTCATTTATTTAAAAATAATTTTGTTATCATTATCCTTATAATTATTATTATTATCATTATATTTTATCCTTCAACCTAAAAGTTTTACTTATATTTTATTTTAATCTTTTAATAATTAATTAATTCTTAAATATTACTTTTCCTTATCTAAAATAATAAAAAATTAATTAATAAATGAAAACAATATATATAAAAACATGCGTGATCATTCCCACGAAAGCAACTATCATAAGATATTTATCAAATGCATTTGTATTAATATAATTAAAAAATAACTTCTAACTTTAATGACCCTAAATAAATTAACTTTTTAATAACTAATTAAAAAGGTTAACTTTTTTAATAAATAATTATTAATTAACAAATGAATCCAAATAATCAATTAAAAATATAATTTATAGTTTTCAATATTTGACTCGTGTAATACATGAGTTGATTCCAAACAATGTTACGTATCACTCACTTATATATTAGTTATAAACTACTAATATACTTATTTGTTTGTCAGTCTCATACTAATTATAAACATGCAATAACAACTTTAGTCAATTAACGATATTATATTTTCTAAAATTTGTTTACAACAATATGTAATTATTCGTCTATTAGTTGTATCTAAATTAAAAGATTATTATAGTTAATCAACTAGATATATCTACCTGTTTGTATAAAACTCTTCTTTTAAATTTAATTTAATTGTTTATTGATGGTATCCAAATCTAAAGATATATTATAAGTGAGAATTTTATTTAATTGTTTGTTGATGGTATCCAAATCTAAAGATATATTATAAGTGATGATAAACCATATACATTTCAACCATATATATCAGTATAAACATCATAAAAGGGTAGGAATTGTTCTGTTTACCTATACTATTGAATAATCATAATATTAAATCATAATTTCCACGCTTATATTTTTTTTCATATTTCATTCATCAACCCCGCATAACACACATGTTTCTAACCTAACAAATAAACAATGTAAAATATTATAATATTAAATAGTACATTAAAGCTCGTTTATTGAAAGGTAAATTCTGATTGTTGTATGTATTAACATATTGCATTATATTTATTCAATTAATGTAATGCACCAATTTATTCAACATGTGTTTTTTAATATAACATTTTTTATTACTTAGTATATGAAACTGCATTTATTCAACCCACACCATCTTTTTTTAATTATTTTTTGAAAGCTTTACAAAACCATTAAGTAGCTTTTTTTATTATTATATAGTTTTTATTTACATCCCCGATATTTAATAAAATTATCATGCAGTCCATCAAGTTTGGTAATGACATATTTAGCATCTCAACTTAAATAAGGTTTTCTTTTTTGTCATTTTTTTCAACTTAATGTTTTTTTTTTCTAAATTCCATATGTACAGTTATAAGTAGGTTAGTGTAAATGTTGTAACGAACTAAACCAATAATTTTTATGTAACTTTCCAATATACCGTCATGACATGGTCTTTTTATCGTTGCATAAAATGTCCCTAACAATTTGCTTATCTTTTATCTACAATGTTTTTTTTATTTTTATGTACCTCAACTTTTAGTATTAACACTTACACCCCATCAGCTTTATAAAAACTTTGTAAAAATGCCATTTTGACCCTTTCGAGTTTTACGTACTTATATTTATGTGTGTGGGTCAAATATAATACGTTTCCGTGCTTATTTTTATGTCCGTTGACATAAATATGTTTGGAAACGTGTCGGGTCAAATATAATATGTTTCACTAGGCGGTGTAAATTCGAGTTGTTTTATGTTTTGACGTTGTTGCAACACGCGATGCCATTTTTTTAACTTACAAACATTATTTTCTTACGTGCTTATTCTTAACTACGTTTTGATATAAATTCAAGTTGGTTTACGTTCGACATAAAAATTTTCTCGGTAATGAGTCATGTTAAATATAATATGCTTTCGTGTTTATTATGTGTATTTTCAGTTGGTCTGCGTTTTGACGTAAATTTTCATCAAAAACGAGTTATGTTAAATAATTGATGCTATAAATTCGAGTTACTTTAAGTGTCGACACCACCGCACCGCGCGGCGGGTCAAAATACTAGTACTAATACTAAAAAAGAGAATGTCATATGACATTAAGATAAATTTAAGGAGAAAATTTCAAGTGGCATTAACTTGATTCTTTTATTAGTGTTAGATTAGATATTTTCTTAGAATTGTTGATAGAGACCAACCAGTCATCTAAACTCATGTAATGGCACATTTAAACCAATTACACAACATGTCTTAACGTCACAAAAGTGCAACCAAGGTGTCCATGTCTAATGCGTGAACGATTTGCCGTCTAAACCTAATAAAACCATGCATTTAAAATCACTTGTACTTCAACTAATGCATAACTGACTAATAATAAACGTGTAACATCATTTAAAAACGTCTAACATTTTGCATATATAGGTCACTTTTCACATTAATGAGTCACTTTTCACATTAATGATGTTAGATTTGTTTGTCCTTAAACTTTTTGCAAAAACTCCCACTTTAATTTTTGTGACATTTATATATTGAAAAAAAATCACTAAACATTTAGTTGTTTTTAGAAAGCATCTGATATGATTAAAATTGACAATTCATATTAATTTTGAAAAAGATAACTATAAGCGTGACAAACAAAAGAACGACTCGCATGCTAATTTTTACACTTGCACCAATTCCTTCCGTTTACGTAAGCATATTTTTAAGCCTTTTACTGCTTTCTTGACATGCTTGTTTTTTTTTGCGGAATATGAGTGAGTCAAACGTTTTATGCAGTTTAGAACTTGTCATTAGCATACTTTTCAATATCATATATGTGTGAAATCGCATGAATATGATAGAGATACCTAGGATACCTTTTGTGTTAGCCTTTTTCTTTTATTTGTTTCCCGCACCCAGCATTATTCATTAGTTAACCTTATTAAGCCCTATTTCCCATGTTTTCAAAATTTACCCAACTAATCCACCTACTTAACCAAATTTAGCCTTTTTATTTTTTAACCTTTGTGTTAAAACTCGGTTAAAGTTATCGTTTGACTTATGTTCTTTGTACTTAGTTCCTTTTGTGTAAAAACATTAAAGTTCTTGTTTATAGTTTATATATCTGTTCTACAAAAAAAGAAGAAGAAATTTCAGAAAATAGAACACCCTAAAATAAGGTGAAGATGACTAAATTAGAGCAATTTTAAGTGCTAAATGGTTATAATCTTGTTGTTAGCTCGAGAAGGTAAATCGTCATTTGCGTTAGTTATGTATAGTTCTAATTTATTTACACTTCTTTTAAACATAACCGTCGAGTTTTAACCATTTTGCCACTTTTAAATGTCTATTCCACACCCTTTACGATTTCCTATCAATACAACACTCTAAGACATCTTGATTTGTGCCTTTTTCTCATGTTAGTTGATGACATTCGATCTTTTGACAAGCTTATGACATCGCATGCTTCATTGCCTTGGCGTCGAGTGTTTTACACATACACGTTATATGTATGATTCAAAAATATAGCCGAGTGTGTGTGAGCATTGTGAGTAGTGCGGAGATGTTGATGCACTTTATGGTCGTCACTGTGCGAATAGGCTAGAAAGAGTGTGTATTGAATATTTTATAGATTAGAGACGAACACACGACCCAAGTGTGAACGGGTACTGGCTCGTACGAGTGACATGTGCCTCGTTCGAGTGACAATGTGCTTCGTACAAGTGACTTTGTTACTCGTATGAGTGATAACATCTCACTCATACGAATGACCCTTCGTACTAGTGACAACCTGCTCGCTTTGCACGAGCTATCATGTCTATAAATAGGTGTTGTGTGTTCATTGTTTGTAAGTTTTGGAAGCTCCCTAAGGGGAAATGCTGGCGGATTCTCTCTAGGAACTTCGCCATCCAGTCAAGATGTATACTCTTTCTGTATGAATGAATGAAAAGCTTCCGCTGATTCTGTGCCTACTCCATGTCTATTTCGTTCTGTCGAATCTGTACTATCTCCAAAACCTTCGTCAAGAACGCCGCCGCCGCCCCCGGGACCACAGAAGATTTGCATGCTAAGTCAATTGGAAGTGGAATCATTGATTTTTGGTTATCTTTACATATATTATTATGTGTTTGATTGGTTTGGAAACATTGATGATGTCTTTTGAAAACGGATCAACCGTTGCTTATATATTAGCAATTTGGTCTATTAAATAATGGATGTCATTGGGAGCTTTCGTTTATTTACTTTACTTGAGTTTGCTTGAGGACAAGCAAAGTTCAAGTGTGGGGAAGTTTGATACACTAAATTGTAAATGTTTTAGTCGCTTATTTTACTTCCGTTTTACGTGTTTTTGTGAGGGGGGATCGGCTCTCCTCCGATGAGCACCGGACCGATCTGACTCAACTAACAGAGGCGGAATTCATTGTTAGTGAGGTTGACAAACAAACAAGTGAGATCTACTGCTTAAATGCCTTGAATATATTGATTGACGTGAACAAGTACAGTGCATGTAAACAATTCAGCAGGGCTTCGCCACACCAACAGGATTTCTGACTCTTACACAACACTCCTCTATTTATAGGTCGACATGACTCGCACAGGAGAGTGTGTAATAGAGTGTGACTCGTGCGAGTGGTTGCCTCGTACGAGTGACAAGGTGTCACTCGTACGAGTCATCTGCTAAACAAATAAAACTTACATTTTCATTTACAAACTGACGTTCTAAAGCCTATATACATAATCAACATATCCTAGATGTGAGCGATAGACATTATGCACCAACAGGTTTTTACTACAAATTCAATGTTTAGGTTCTTAATTGTGTACTTTTGGGTTTTCATGTCTTAGACGACGTTCCACGGGGAAATTTGGAGAAAACAAGGAGTTTCAGGGCATTTTGGATGAAAACAATATAATCTGTTGAAGATATAGGTCATGCACAGTCGTGCGCTCCAACTGCACGGCCATGCAGGTTCATTTAATCGAAAGCACCAGAAGTTTCTCGGTAACGCACGACCGTGCGTCTCGGCTGCACCCTCGTGCCCCCTCTGATCCTCGGAAGCACACCCCATGCAACCAACTATGCATCCATTTTCTCGGAAATGCACGACCGTGCACTTGATGTGCACGGCCGTGCGCGCACTTTTCTGCCCAATCAGCCACTTGCCTGACCCATACCCTTCAGCTGACGTCATGATTACGCTTGTCAATGCACGGCCATGCTCTTTTAAAAACCCTATAAAACAGAGCAGACGCAATCTGGTCAATTATTGGATATTTTTGCAAGCTTTTGGGCGATTTGGGGCTCCAGAAACAGGCTGCTTGGGTCAGATTCAAGTCTCCTAGTTGCAAAGAAGCCTGTTTATCATCCAATCCATCTAACCATTGCTTGCTTATGGTTTGAATCCTTGTTCCTTCCATGATTTTGGTTGTTTTTTAAGCATTAATTTGATGTTTTTTCTATATTATTGTAGCCCCTTAGGGCAAAAACACTAGTTTACTTGTTTTATGAACAAATATTAGTATGTTAATCTTTTTTGTATGAAACTTTGGTATTTTTCATGTTTAAGTCTTGATGATCATATAGCAAACATGTTTCATTGATGTTGGCTTCTTGATTATATTTGGTTATCTTGGATGATTAATAAATGTTTAGTTGAGATATTTTGAAAAACCCTTGATTAAGCACTTATTAGTAAGCTATTAACTTGTTAATATGTTTACACTGTGAAACTAGAAATGGGTATTAGTTTAATAAAAGGTAAATCAAACGTTAAATAAGAGTACTTTCTTGCACATAAGGACCCTAAAGGGTTAGATGGTGTTGTTACAAATTCTTGACACGGCTCGATTAAAGTACACGATTTATACAAAATATAAAGAATTAGGGTCTTGTTTAGATTTATGAAGAAATTCTTAAATTTCTTGAAGCAAAATACTAATATAAGACAAATGACAAGACTAAACACGAAATAGACGAAAGAATTCATACCTTTGGTGTGATTTGTGGTGATTTCTTACAAAAATGGTGATTTGTTGGAAAAGAGAAAAGAGAGAACAGCTGTGCACTATACGGTTTTTACTTTGAACATTTTGTTTTTTTTGTTATGTTCTTTTTTTTTGAGAAAATTCTCTTAAATACCCTCAATTTTTACTATTCCTGCACGCATGCACGCCCTTGCACATGACATACACAGTCGTGCAGATCAACAAATGCACTGATGTGCACAACAGTTCTCGCATGCACATTCGTGCGGATCAAGTGCACGGTCGTGCAGTACCTGTGTCTCCGCAGACAGAACCTTCAGAATCCTCCAAAATTGATTTTTTCATTAAAAATCACAATTTTTACAAGAGTTTACTTGTTTGTGGACCATATCAACGCCAAAACTCTACAGGGCATGAATCATAACTACAAAAACTTACAAAATACTTGAACAAAGTAAAATGAAAGAAGTAAAAAATATATAATATTTACAAATTTACCCCAAGCGTCCTAAACACGCGTGCTAAGTTTTTTTTTCGAGTCGTTAGCTAGACCCCCTTGCCCACACTTGTTACGCATGCAGGGCGTGTAGTTTGATTAACCCAACCTTGTTAGTTCGATAAAATAAACAAATAAAATCTAAAACAATCTGAATAAATAAATAAACAAAGGAATAAATAAACAAATAAATAAATAAATAATCAAACAAAAGTATATACAAACAAATGAACAAATAAACAAGTATTCACAAGTATATACGCCGGTAAAGTAGTGACTAGGATTGTTCCAAAAGCCCCGCCGCGTCCCTAGAAATGACACCAAAAACTTGACGTGTGCGTATATACACATAATTTTACTATGAATTTTACAAACGAACTCAGTTTTAATATTTATAAAAAATAATTTATACCATAACATTAAAACACATACAAAATGACAAATGTAACCTATCATATATGTAGTAAAGTATAGGTAAGAACCAGATGTCGATCCATGGACGCGGGCGGATGCATGAGTACTAAACCGTTGTCACTAGTTTACCGGTAAAAAGATAGGTGAATAAAGTTTTTAACTAAACTAATCTAAAACTATATTAAAAACATAAAAGACTCCAAATAAAAATATATATATATATTATCTTGTTTTACAAACTACCTAAGCATGTTAACTAAGTCAGAAATGTCACAAAGGCACTTGATCAATCTTCCAATTATATAAACAATTAGTATTCCTTTCGAGAACCCTAACATGACAATCCTTCGGAAAGCTAACGCGATAGACACACTTAACCACCTAAAATCGTCCATTAGCGTGCTATTGATATATTTTTATGTAAATCTTTTAAAGATAAGTTAGTTATCCGTTAGGAGTTTCTAACCTCACTTAATCAAGGAAAGTAATACCGATAACACGATACAACAACCTAGACAAGCATAACGTAGATCATATCACAAAGTATTCACACAAATCTACCAAGATAGTAATTTCAACCAAAACCACTAAATAAAGATTATAAACCGTGTCAAGAACTTGTAACAACACCATCTAACCCGTTAGGGTCCTTGCATGCAAGAAAGTACTCTTGATTAACATTTGATTTACCTTTTATTAAACAAATACCCATTTCTAGTTTCATGGTGTAAACATATTAACAAGTTAATATCTTACTAATAAGTGCTTAATCAAGGGTTTTTCAACATATCTCAACGAAACATTCATTAATCATCCAAGATAACCAAATATAATCAAGAAGCCAACATCAATGAAACATGTTTGCTATATGATCATCAACACTTAAACATGAAAAATACCAAAGTTTCATACAAAAAAGATTAACATACTAATGTTTGTTCATAAAACAAGTAAACTAGTGTTTTTGCCCTAAGGGGCTACAATAATATAGAATACATCAAATTAATGCTTAAAAAACAACCAAAATCATGGAAGAAACAAGGATTCAAACCATAAGCAAGCAATGATTAGATGGATTGAATGTTAAATAGGCTTCTTTGCAACTAGGAGGCTTGAATCCGACCCAAGCAGGCTGTTTCCAGAGCCCCAAATCGCCCAAAAGCTTGCAAAGATATCCAATAATTGACCAGATTGCGTCTGCTTTAAAAGTGCACGGTCATGCACTGACAAGCGTAATCATGACGTCAGCTGAAGGGTATGGGTCAGGCAAGTGGCTGATTGGGCGGCAAAGTGCGCTATGTACATGAGGTGCACAGTCGTGCATTTCCGAGAAAATGGATGCACGGTTGGTCGCACGGGGTGTGCTTCCGAGGATTAGAGGGCGCACAGGGGTGCAGCCGAGACGCACGATCGTGCGTTACCGAGAAACTTCTAGTGCTTCTGACTAAATGAACCTGCAGTTGAAGCGCACGATTGTGCATGGCCTGTATCTTCAACAGATTATGTTGTTTTCATCCAAAATGCCTGAAAACTCCTCGTTTTCTCTAAATTTCCCCATGGAACGTCGTTTAAGACCTGAAAACCCAAAAGTACACGATTAAGAACCTAAACATCGAATTTATAGTAAAAAACGTGTAAAACGGAAGTAAAATAAGGGACTAAAACATGTACAATTTAGTGTCTATCACACATGAACCAACCTGTATGTATGTTTCTTTAAATAAGAAGAATTGTTTTGTATTTACAAACTATATTATTAATCGATGAAGAACAATAAATACATGGTAAACCAAAAAAAAAGGGTAAAATGCACAAAACGTCTTTTATGATTTCTCAAACTTGTAATTTTCAGCCTTTGTGTTTAAAACTTGCCAAAAACAACCTTTAAGTTTATTTTTGTTGTGGGTTCAATCCTATATAACTAACCAAGTTAAATATCTCAGTTAAACTTCCTCATATGCCAACATGTGAGGGTATATTTGTCATTATAAAACCCCGCAAAAATCCCATAGTACCCCCTTCTCTCCTCCGACCATCACCAGCGAGAACGATTATCCTGAGCTAATCGAAGACCTACGGGCCTCTCAACAAATAAACTTTAAGGGTCGATCCAAAGTAGTGAAGTTGATGCGTTGGAAACCAAAGGGGCATATCCACACTAGGGCTGCAAAAGTATGCTAAGGTTTTTATCCAACGATGATAAGGTGGCGCTCAGTGGTGGTTTTTCTGGTGGTCAAGGGTGACGTCCCCTTTTAGTAAGTTGTAGTGTTGTACCCGCCAAAACTTGGTGTTTCCGTTTCAAAATCAATACGTGTCAGGACAATTGTGGTGGTTGTAAAGAAAGAGAGAAAGTGAGAGAAGAATGAGAACAATAGCCGCCGGTGGTTGTGGCAGAGTATCATGGAGTGTGGTTGCGATGTTCGCCGGCTGTGCAGGAACCTGAGTTCTTTGAGTTTTATATTAGAATATAGTTTGATAGGGAGATGAATGATAGTGAGAGAAAGATGAGACTAATTTGCATTGGTGATTGACAATGGGATGATAAAATCGGTGTATGAGACAAGAGTTGCAACAATATTTTGATGATCGAGTTTGTGTTTTTGTGGGTTTTATAAGAAGAGATCAAAATGAAGAATTTACCCTCACATCTTAGGCATGTGAGGAAATTTAACTGAGATGATTAACTTGGTTAGTTGTAAAGGATTGAACCCACAACAAAAATAAATTTAAAGGATGTTTTTGTCAAGTTTTAAAAATAAAGGCTGAAACCTACAAATTTAAGGAAACATAAAGACGTTTTCTGCATTTTACTCAATAAAAAAAACTATATTTGTTAAACGGTGAAAATCTAGCAATTTTTATTTCACTTTGGTTAAATACCAGTGGCGGATCTATAAAATTTTCGTAAGGGTAACGTTTTATAAAAAAAAGGGGTAACAAAATAGAAAAAAAACGTCAAAGAAATGTCAATTTTTTTCAAAATTTACACTAACGTCGGAGCGTCAAGTGGTAGCAGAGGCTACCACTGCGTATAAGGTAGGTCCGCTCCTGCTAAATACCGGTCCCATCCACGTCCAAAAGCATAAGGTCACGTTTATGTTATTTAAATGCATTAAATTATGTTTCACATATTTAAATAAGACCACATACCAATAATTTGTATAAACAATTCAAGATCTTCCATGATAAAAGAAGTGTGGTTGAGACTTTAGATTAATCAACAACAAACGTCAAGTATAATCCCTTCCTTCATCTTTAAAGGATACAACAATACCACCCTCCCCCCCCTGCCGGAGTCACCATGTTTCTCAAAGGATCCGGTCTGCCGGTTCTCTCATAATCACCACTTTCTGCCGGAAAAGAGCACACTGCCAAACTACATTTGTTCACCGAAAAAGTGCTCCCCCCAGCTTCGATTCATATGTAAGTTTTCGACGAATTTGTTTTTCGATTACTAAGTTTGAGGCGTTTTTGCATAAGCTTGTTACATGCAAGTAACGTTGGCTAAGTCATTTAAGAAGGTATTTCGAAATGACTTGTTGGTTTTTTTCAAAAAGGTAATAAGTCATTTCCAAAAGCCAGAATTTAAGGTTTTTTCAAATGATTTAGTGACTTATTAGCTTAAATATTTAGATTAAATTTTTTACTTCAGTTAACTTATAATTAATGTCGGTTTCTTTTACAGAGTGGTAACAGCTAGACTAGCCTATAAAAATTGTTTATTTGTAACAACTTGGTTGAGTTTTGTAATTTTCTTGTTGCCTTATTTTGATCAAGTTGCACAGATATGTTTTGTTATAATTGGTATAGATTATAGACCGGGCCAAATGTATCAAATATTACATTTCTAGCCCGTTACTTTGATCAACTTGTCCAAATATACCCGTCTTTTGTTAAAATTGTTATCATACTTGTAGGCCGCATATTAACTAGGCATGAGAGCACTATAATTGTTTTTCTTGTTAGTTTCTTGCTAGTCGTTTTAAAAAAAACTTATTCAGACCACAAATGTAACCTCTTTAACATTTTGTGTTGGTTACATCATTCTAAAGGTTAACTATCTCAAAAGGAAAACTTTAAAATCCATAGTTTTGACGTTCCGAATCATGTTTCAGAGCTTTCGCACCACTGAATGACGACTAATGGCGAGAAAAAAGCTTCGCCAAAGCACCCATTCTTAACCGATCAAATGGCTTCCATCAAGAGAAAAAGATTCCGAAGAATCAAAAGCGCCCCATTGGCGGATTCCTTCACTTTCAAAGACAAGCATCCAAATGGACACAAACCGCACCCCATATCTGTTTTCGACTACTTGTACCCGAATTACTGGAAAGTGGCGCTAATACTGTTCGCGTATTTAGCTGCAGGCACAATTTGCTTTTATCTGACTCGACGCCAAATTTTAGGAAACAAAACAAGCCCCATACTCGACGGGCTTTATTTTACCATCGTAACTATGACATCTGTCGGGTATGGAGACCTTGTTCCCAACAGCACTCTTACAATACTACTCGCATGTCTTTTTGTGGTCTCGGGCATGTTCATAGTCGGGCTTGTTTTAGGTAAAGCCGCAGAGCTTTTAGTAGAGAAACAAGAACGATTGCTGGTAAGAGCGTTACTTTTAAACGAAAACAACAGTGAAGCAGAAATCCTAAAAAAGATCAAAACAAAGAGAGTAAGAAACAAGTGTATCATATTGGTGGTGTTGCTTTTGGTACTTATGGCTGCAGGAACTGGTCTGTTACTTTGGGTTGAAGATCTGGACTTTATTCATGCGTTTTATTGTGTTATCGCGACACTCACGGGCCTTGGGTACATACATACATGTTTTTCAACAACGGGTGGACGCGTGTTTTCTGTGTTTTGGATATTAGCGGGTACGGTTTATGTAGCTCAGTTGCTGTTTACTTTTGCTTTGCTATATACTGAGAGAAAGCAAAGGTCGTTAGTAAAGTCGGTTCTTAGAAGAAGAACAACGGTTTCTGACCTTGAGGCAGCGGATTTTGATGGTGACGGGATTGTCGTGTAAGTATATAACATATTAACATACAGTCTTGAATTTTATAATAACCATAATATAACAAGCTTCTGATATGGTCTTTTATGCTTTGATATTGATACAGTGCTGCTGAGTTCATTGTGTATAAGTTAAAAGAAATGGGGAAGATTAGCGAAGACGATATCATGCCTATCATGGATGAGTTTGAAACCCTTGATTTTGATAAAACGGGAACGTTATCTGCCGCTGATCTTCTGCTTTCGCAGTCATCAGTGCCGATCGTTGATGTAATAGGTCCCCGATTATCTATGTAAGATAATGTATGTAACAAAATCTTGGAAGGTGAAACATAAACAGTTTTACATATATGTGAGGTTAAACAGATTAATAGTTTTGATGAAAAATTTGGGCCAAACTGCTAACTACGACTATGAAAAAAAGGCAAACTAAATCGGACGAGTTGGCAGGATCAGGCAAAATGGCTCGGGTTTGGCGGTTTGAACCGGTTCTTTTCTTTCAAAATCATTAGCTTATATTACTTTATACATAGACCAAGAACACAAACACAGATTGTTGAAATAATAGTAAAAAATTTACTTATTATTAGCCTCAAGCAACTAAATGCATCATCTAATCATGAATTAGGCCGGCTCATTCTTTTTGGGTCTAGGTTCTAAAACTGGACCCTTTTCATAAAATAATACTTTTTGCTTAGGATGCTAACATTTGCGATTATGATTATGATTCCACACGTTTCTTATACGAATTGTACAAAGGGAAAATCTCCATTTTAGTCATTGACCAGTCAAAATATCCAAACTAGCCAATTGTAGCGGCTCAACGAGCATAACAAGTCTTTGGTCAGGATCCCTCGCGACACCAAAAAACATTGTTTTTTGGTGAGAGCCAATTATTCCAAAAAGTCCAAACTTCACTATTATTTGAATGCAAAATGTCCAAACCGTGAACCGCATACATCCCAAACAGGCGGATTTGCTTTTGGTTGTTGTTCGATCGTTTTCAACTATTTAGAAATAATTATTGCTCTTTAAAGTAAAAAATAAAACTCAGATTTATAGACCAAGAACACAGATTGTTGAAATAATAGTAAAATTATTTACTTATCATTAGCCACAGGCTATCATGAATTAGGCCGGCTCAATTTTTAAGGAGTCTGGGTTCTAAAACTGGGACCCTTTTCATAAAATAATACTGTTTGCTTAAAATACTAACATTTACGAATATGGTTTTTCTATGAATTCTAAAAATGCACAAAATCACGCAATTCCATGAGAAAATGGAGTTCGGTTTCAAATTAACTGCTTGAGACCACAATCCGGAACTGATCATATCACTTAAACACTGGTAGATTTATCGACGAACTTCATGAACAGTCAACATTACGAAATAACATCACATGATTAGTAATTTGAACATGAAAATCCGCATAAAATTTGTACGAGATCACAGACAGATAAGAGATACTAACGAACAAAAATGATGATAGAGTTTGAATTTTATCCGATTTTGACGCCGCCGCTATGAAATCCCTAAACCTAATCGAACCAAAAAGTTGAACTGTGCAATTTCATGTTTTCAGGATTGAATTAACGTTAGTATAACGGTCGATCGAACCCTACAAAACTCTTGAACCAATCGTCAATTTGAATTAATTCATCAAAAGGTTTTCCACCAGTAACATATGAAAAATCATCCAAATTCGGAAAAAAAAAATCATCCAAACTTGTTATTGAATAGTCCAAATGTGAATATGCACACTCAAACTTAGGTTAATTTTTTAATATTTTTTTAACGACCAACAAAAGCCCGATTATCCGAATAAACTTAGTGGCAAAAAGCCACCTACGCCCGCAAACGTAAGTAGCGTTGGTGACCCAGTCCGCCTCCGTCCCAGAGGAAACTCAACGCCCGAAGGTCTGCTGTGATAGAACTCATGGTTCAACCTCGAGGAATTTTGCTCCCGGCAAGAGTTGAATGCATGACCTCTACTAAATTTGTAAGGTCATGGGTGGAATGGGTGCTCACCAAATGGGGAGTGGTAAACTCTTTTCATAGCCAATAATCTCATGTCATGTTAACTCCCTCTTCACTCTTTATTTTGCACTCAATCACTTGGGATGGTTCACCCAAACAATTTTTTCTTTAAAACCAATTAAAAAAACTAAATAAATGTGTGATTGGTTGAAACCCACTCCCCCCCTCCCCCCTCTACCCTCATTGGTGACTAGTCATAGTTTAAAGACAAACACACTCACCGATTTGAGGGCGGCGACATTTCACCGCACAGGAAAAAGACTCACTGAAGAGGTCACCCGCTTGACGCCCCTTCTATCCTAAGATGTATTAGTTAAAATTCCTTTTGAACCGTTGTAAATCTTTCAACCAAACAAATTATTCAAAACATACTTTATAAATAAACAAAGATTTTTAATAATGGTCGTTAAATTAAAAATATAACTTATTCATTTATCCCTTGAGTTTCTACACATAAGTCGTTTAATTTAAAATATAACTTATTCTTCCCTTCTGAGTTTCTACACATACACACACGTACATATATATCACGTTTATTGTGAAATGATGTGTTAGGATCTGAGTTTGAAACTATTATGAAAGTTCAAAGGATGAAAGATGACAGATAATAAATCAGATAAACATGCAGCGGAATGATGAACTTTAATTCATAACAACCGAGATATTGTTTCCATTGTCATGCTTTCCTAATTATAATTACTTGCATATAACTCAAGTTCTCCCTTTCAGCCTAAGATCACTGATTTGTTCGTACAAAATGTAAGGAAGAAATGTTAGATTGATTAGTGATGAAAAGTGATCAAATAGAATAGTACAGGCACTGTTCTATTTATACTACAATTCTAAACACTGAGCATCTTATGATTATGTCAACAGGAAAGTGACATTTAACAATATTAACAAACTAACAACGTCTGCTAAGCTAACTACTGCTATAGCTAAACATTACAAAGACTGATAGTAAACACTGAAAAACAATTTCTGTTGGCCTTCAGCAGAGTCTTGCCTTGGCAGACCTTTAGCCTTAGCCTTCAACAAGGCTTTGCCTTGGCAGACCTTTAGCTTTAGTCTTCAACAAAGCTTGACTCTAGCAGATGTTCTATTTTTGTTAGGATCAGAGGTTGTAGCATATTTTGGCTTTCTATCATCTGTTTTTTTGTAAGGTTTAATTCCAACAATTCCCCCTAGAATAGATGCTGCCAAAACAAAAGCTTTATTACTGATCTTTATTTATCATCAATGATTCCCTTATTTGTCCTTTGAATTGAAGTTCAAAGTCCAGGGAAATCATATCATCTACATCCCTTTCAAGCTCAAGATTCAGCAAGTCTTGGAGGTCAGCTGCATCCAGACCATGTACATCCTCCATTTCTATCCTTTGAGTTCTACCATCTGGCCTGAGTAGTGTCAATTCATGGGTGTCTTTGGAAGACTTTCATTTTAGAATTTTTAAGTCAGATGGTTTTCTTGGGAGTAGGGTTATTTATGATGAGTTTGGTGAGTAGGTCTACTAACAAGTGTTGAAAGTGTAGCCATAAGCTTATCACTTTCAGCATCAGTATGGTACAAATTTTGATTCTTAATCCCCTCTTTTCTTCATTCTTCATGCAACCTTTGATCATCTTTTTCCATCTGCTTTTGCCTCCTGGCTTGATTTAAGGCAATTGTGGATAAGACAGATGTGGAAGATGATCTTTTAGAATCATGGGTCTTTTGAGCAGCAGCGGTTGTTTGAGAATAGACAAGCTTTCTTGGGACAGAAGGATCTTTCTTTCTTAGCTCTTCCAATCTTCTGTAGGTATCTACCACTTTTGATTCTGACCAACTAGCAATTTGCCTTGTTGTTCCATATTGAGCACTAACAGGTTTGGCTTTCATTCTTTTGATTTTTAGAGCATGGTCTTGGCTTTCAACCTTAGCCTTTTTCCAAACAGGAGGAGTAGGCCTTTTTGTAGGTTCTTTGAGCATGATATGGATTCTTTCAATCTCTTCTTTTTAGCTCATTTGCCGACCAGTCTTTGAATTGAGTCCTTGTTGCTTTGTAAGTCTTGTGCTTCATGATATGATCAAGGTAGTCTTCTTTCAATTCATGATCATCAGTGGTTGGATTTTCAGACAAGGACTTACTCAAATCCTTAGCAAATTCTTCAATAGTTCTCACTTTTCTTTATTGAAATTGCAAGGATATTTGTAGAGCCCTGTCATCCTTACCCTTTGATTTTTCTTTTGCTATGGTCTCAACTTGTTTAGCCTTTAACTTTAGATATTCATCTAGATTCTTAGGCTTTCGATACCCGGAAGAGATGGCAATTCTCTTTGTTTTGGATCCTCTATCTTGAAGAAAGCCTCTATCTCTCCTTTAACAGTACAAAGTTCTAGAGGGTGTAGAGTACCCATTGGAAGAAATAAGGATGATAGGTGCATGGTTGGAAATGGGGTTTCAGGATATGGCAGTGATGAGGATGGTTGTGAAGTGGATTGTGATGATACAGGGAGTGGTGATTGACTCTCTTCATCATCATCATCAACAACAAAAGTTTTCCTTTTGCGTTGGAATTTTATTTTTGGTGGTGGTGGATGCACAGGAATTCGAGGTGGTGTGGATAATGGTTCGATTAATGTTGGAAACGTGGGTAGAGCAGTGGTTTGAGCAACATCTGTTGTTCCAGCATCTGCTGTCACAACATCTGTCCTAACATCTATTGGGGTTGTGTGGATAGAGGATACAACAGCAGTAGCTTCAGCAGTTGTTGTAGAAGAGATGACAGTTGGTTGTCTTGCTTTTCTTGCGGACTTTCTTTTTCTTGAAGTACCAACATCTTCTATTTCCAACTATTTGGCTTTTTCTTCTTCTTTGAGCATTAAAGCTTTAGCTTCAAGTGTATCATGTCTCTTCTACTTTTCAACAGCAATCCTTTCAGCTTATTTGTTTAGGGTCTCATCAATCCCTTTTCCCAAAGTTGCCTCGGATGCTTCAGCAGTGCTAGCAATGGTTTCTAGCTGTTGTTGCACCTTTGATTTAACATTTGAATCAGGTTGCAACTTTCTTAAGTTATCTTTCTCCCCCCCCCCCCTTTGGCATCATCTTCTATGTCATCTTGAAGAATGATAACCGGGGCAGAGCCAATAGTTTTCAGCAAATGGTCTTTGATGGCTTTAATGTCTGCTTGTGTATCTTTATATCGAGCCTCGACCATATTTCTGATCAATTTCATGTGGGTTTTATGCTGAATATCTGCTAATTGTCTCTGAGCTAAGATAATTGGTTGAACAACTTTCCATAGCTCATCAGCATTTTGAGTAGGGGATGGTTGAGGTTGAGAATTATGAAGCACTTGTTTCATCATGGATTTGATTTCACCAATAGATGATTCCATGGAATTGATTATCTCCGTTAATTCTTGGTATTGTAATTTATCACCTAAGTGAAAGGATCATCTAAATTCTTACGAGAGGTAGTTGTATTTGGAACATCAACATGAGGAATCTCAATGTTTTCATAACCAAATGCCCCTTTTTCATGGTACTAGGGACTTCCAACTAGTTCAGAGGATACTATTGTAGCCTCAGCAGTTGTTACCTTCAAGGAAGGTTTATGTATGTAACAATTGTCCAACTGAGCCACTGTTGTAGCAGCAGTTGTAGTAGTTACTTCACTTGAACTACCACCAAAAGTTACATGTAACTCATGGGGTGTAGCCTCCTCAACTGTTTCTGGGTTGGCTAATTGAGTTGTCTTAGATTCAGTCAATGAAGGAGGTAAACTCTCAGTGATCTGAGTTTTCTCAATAGCTTTAAACAGGGGTAAGAATGTGGCAGGAATTGGAGAGGTGGGTAGTGTAGCAGAAAGAGACATAGCCCTAGGAGAGGGGCTTGAGAACAAATGTTAAAGTGAATCATCTACCTCATAGTGTGGTGTCCCTGTGCTTACAGCTTGTTCCTTTTATGAGGAAACAAGAGGAGCTGGGGTAGGTTGAGATCTTTGAACCATTTGTTGTGAGGAAGTAGTAGCATTGGTTTCATGTGACTTTGGTGCTGTCATAGGTAAAACATCTCGGATCTCATCTTCCAGAGTTACCTTTTTGTGGTGTTTTGGTTTGGTGGGCTGTTTGGATTTGGAGGGTTTCATTTTGGATTAATCTGGTGTAACACCCTGTAAAATCGTGTCCAATAGTATAGTGACACGTGTTGTATTTTATATAAGTGTCTCTTAAAGACCAATAAGGACTAAAGGCGTCAACATGCTCAAGATTGAGCCTCTGATGACGAACCGATGTCAACATGCATAAATAATAGCCTCTGAGTGACTGATACGTCAACATGCTTGAAACTTGGCATCTAAGTGACTAATAAGTCAACATGCCTAGCCTCTGAGTGACATCGGAATCAACATGCTTGTGATAAGCCTCTGAGTGATTCTTTTGAAGTCCTAACTCTCATACGTACCGTTTGTTGGACGAGAGAGTTCAATTCTGTAAATATATGAAAGTTGGATATTGGAGGGACTAAAAGTGTCAACATGTTAATTTATACCTCTGAGTGACCTTTTAACGAACCGAGAGCTTAATAATGCCCGGGCATAATCCCGGGTATGCCAAGTATTAGCTACGGAGGGCTAAAGTGCCAAAATAGTATTTAAAATCGTTTTTATAAGCTTTATATAGTTTAGGGGCCAAAGTGTCAAATTTTAAACTCAAATAGGGGCGGTCGCGGGCCGCTAGAGACCCGACCTGTGTCTCTCGCGCCCCACGAGAACAGACCTGCAACAGAAAGTTTGTTTTGGAGCCCAAGCAAAGCTCCAAAACCATTAAATCGAAACTATAGCCTTCCTAATCAGCTATGCCACGTTTTGGGACACTTGTAAGCTTCTTCTTACACCCCTAGACACCTGGCTTCACCTCCTTTGAGCTCTCCAACTATAAATAGGTGCTTAAGTTCACCATTTCAACTTGCACCTTTCTTATTCACTCTTCTCCCTCCTCTGGAAGTTCCTAACTAAAAGGAGCAGTCCAACATAGTTCTTTTGCATCTAGGAATCACTGGTAAGTGTTCCTTCCTTGTGCATTTTTGTTTATAGGCTTCTATAGCCTAAAGTCAAGCGTTCTATGTAAAACGCTTTGACTTTCGGTTAAGACCATTATGGTCCAGGCATTGTTCAAAATGAACATGGCTAAGTGAACATAGTAAGGTAGGTGTTAGTCCCTATAAAGGGCACCTCCTGAAGATCACGTTTGCTAGACCGATTGACGGGTCAAAGTTATGATATTAAAAAGTCAAAACAGGCCATTTTCGGAAAAATCATAAATTGATCTTATATATGTTATGAAACCTGTTTTGACATTTAAACAAGTTGGTAATAATTATTAGAACATGCATGAACATGTTCGGCTTGTCAATTTCAGTTCTAGGCTCGGTTCGCAACCGAAAGTCGCAAGGTTTGACTTCTGCTTTGACTTTCGATTCTGACCCGATTTAGATTAGTTATCCACTGATCTAAAGTTGCATTATGATCATAATGTAATATATCATAACCCTCTGAGGTTATATTACATGATCATAATCAGAATCCAAGTTTATGCGCAAGCTCCATAATTATGTCATCTTTGACCAAAATGTCCTTTTTGCATAAAACAAGGTTTCAAATGGTAATGAACTTGAAAAGGAATTTCTACTAATGTAATATCATAAGTAGGATTATTTGGGATATTAAACCAAGTTATAAACTGAGTTTTTAAACAAGTCTTTAAACTATGTCGATAAATGACGGTTTTAGCCCTTGTGGCTTATAAAATAGTTTTAATCAAATCTTTTTGAGATAACCGATATGTTATATTAATTAACATATTTTAAACATTTTAATCTGATCCAAACATCATTTTTCATAAACATCGCTTAAAGATGTCACTTTACGACAAAAACGCCGTTTCGGCGCATAGTATGGTTTTAAACCATATTAGTGGACCAAGACTTGTTACCTACGGAATTTAAAACTTATTTTAAACATATTTACAGTAGGTACTTATTATAAACTCAGAATCCCAAATAATTTATAAACCATGTGTAAAATAACCAAAATGCCCCTTCGGTGCATAGCTTGGGCATAAAAGGTAAAATACACATACATTTGATATCCTATTGATACTATATCTTAAATAAATTATTTTTCCAGAATACTCATAATCATAAACTTAAATTTTATAAGTTCTTTTTATACGATACGAAATTACCGAAATGCCCCTATAAGGCATAATTTCGTTTTAAAACCTCAACGGGCAGACAAGTTGATATCCTACTGATATCTTAACTTATTTAAAGTATAATGGCATATAGAACTTGTCCATAACTTATCCGGTTACCCAATATCGCTATTATGCGTACAGTTACGTATATGTGACTATTTTACAGAATTCAACCGTAACGGGTTTAACCTTATCATTTTAAGTTCAAAATCCAGAATGTTTATAGTTTACCCATATTATACAAGTCAAGTACTTGTTGGGTTTAAACTACATTCTATCTAATCATCGTTTAATCAAGCATTATACGTAATGATCATGTACACTATTCGGTTTATACAACCGTTAGTATTTAAATTGGCTAGTTTATGCCATAATCCAGACTAGAGCCTTCTCGGTAAAAGCTATCTGCACTCGGTACTTTTGTATACGGCTGAGTTATTTAAAAATAAAAGAAGAATGCAATCTCAGGTAAATATTCTCAACTTATTTCCCCTGTAAGGGCTTGGGATATGGTAAATTATTATTGCATGGTCCATTGCATGGTTAACCTTCCTAAGATAATAAAAGATTTTGTGTCGTTTGCACTTGAAATCATTTTTAGTATTTTCAAAATGAGTCAGTTGGGTGTATTTACCAGCGTAAGCTGACGTATCATCCAAAGACTAATCTGCAGGTACAACATGAAATTAAGCCGGAAGCTGCTCGGTAGAGAATAAGAGGATTCTTGTAAATCCTTAGATCTGCCAAAAGTCTATTTTGTATTCTTTCTTGTACATTCTATGATCCGCCTGTGGATCTTCTATTACAAGCTTGTATATTATTTTGTATTTTCGAACATTCGGTTTGTAATAGTAATTTTACTACAAGACTTCCGCTGTGCCACGTTTAATTGACTATGACGTTATCAACTGTTGTCATGATACTCCCCACCCGGGCCCACCGGTGTTTGGATTTCAGGGTTGGAAATCCGGGGTGTGACAGGGTTGGTATCAGAGCCAACGTTTGAGAGAATTAAACACTAGCCTTTTTTTTGTGTTTAGTCTTAAACTTACACGAGCACATTCCTTAGACTTCCAAGTCTAGGCATTGACCTAGGATTACTCATTTCATTATTAAGTTATTAGTATGTTTTTGAATTGATTCTAACAGAAAAATGCCGCCAAGTGTACGAGGACAAAGTGGACGAGGAAAATGTCCAATGAGGAGAGGACCATCGGGGCGTATTCCTCAACCTCATAATTCATATAATTATCAAGAATCAGGAGATTCGTCTCCATGGCAACCAGCGAGACGTTCCGTCTCTAATAGACACTCGCCCTCACATTCCCAAAATTCTTACCACTCACACCACTCCTACCATTCTCACCATTCCCATTCTAATCACTCCTACCATGAAGAGTTTAACCCCAACCATTACTTAAACACACCTCCAGCTGATCAAAATCAGTTGGACCAGCCACATCCTATGGACGAGGACTCCGACCCGGAGATGCCACCATCGGGATCAAATGTGCATCCCATTGAAATTTCGAGCGATTCAAACTCGTATGTCGGATCGCGCTACCAAGGTCCTAACGAGTGGGACCAATACTGGAATCAATTCACCTTTGCCCACACACCTTCCCATCACTCTCAACCACTCCCAGTTCAAGAAGATGTCCACATGGAACCCATGGACCAACCTCAACAACCACCTGAGCCACCAAGGAGGAAGCGTGGAGCACGTATGTCAGTACGTGCCGGACAAAGGTCGGGATCGCTGCCACCTTTGCCCAATTCTTACCCCACCATTCAAAAGGACCCACAAATGGGTGGACCCTCTAATGTTCCACCTATACTGGAACCAACACCAACATCTGTTGTTCAACCACCACCAACGGGTTATACTAACCCAATTCCCACGTACCCAGACACATCTGGATATGATCTATTTAATCCGTCTACGCCGGTAGACTATCAAGCGTGGTCGCAAGACCCATACATGCAGGCAGTTATGCACAATGCACTTTACCCGTCTCCTTTCCCACCTACTTAACCACCGACTGGATATCCAACTTATGGTACCAGTATCCGGTTATGCCACAACCCCAACCCCAACCACAACCTCCGCCACCCCTTGAGGCCATTAATGAGGCCTTAGAGAGAATGAAAGAAATGCAGCAGCAGGCGGAGAAAACGGAGAAGAAGACAAATAAGTTCTTCAAGAAACTCTCCAAACTTGTCAAGGGAAAGAAAGACGAGTGAAGTCTTTTTCTATTATATGTAGTCCCTGCGTGGACATTTTGTTTCTTTTAGTCCTTGCATGGACAATCAATTTCATTTATTTGTTTCAAGTATTGTAATTTCGTATGAAAATTTAATGAAGTACTTTTGGAATTTTATATATGTATTCATCCTCTTGAAAACGAGCGACTCGATTTTATTCGAAATTTATGCTCTGCGATATAATTCCAGAAAGATTTTAATGGTTTTGATTTGCCAAGTGGCTCAAACCACATATTTGGCCAAATATATGAGATAGCTAAAGGAAGTTATCCTTCTATCTAGAGGTGATGGACTAAGTTCAAGCCTCCAAGTCATTAAGGTCAATGCGACCGGGACTTATAACCAACCATTAAGATCCTCTTATGTTAACATTCAAGTAATGTGCATACTCTTGGTAGTGTGACTTGAGGAATCACGCTAGCCTTCAAGGTTATGGACTATGTCCTAACCTTATATAGCCTTTGTGACCTGTGTGGTCCCGACTTTTAGCCTTTGTGATCTGTGTGATCCCGGCTAGTATCACCAGTGCGGTGATAAAACATCCATTAGAGATGTATTAAAATATAACCTTTGTGATCTATTTTGATCCCGGTTATATAGCCTTTGTGACCTGTGTGATCCCGGCTTAAAAGCCATTGTGATCTGTGTTATCCCGGCTAGTATCACCAGTGTGGTGATAAAACATCCATTAGAGATGTATTAAATATAACCTTTGTGATCTATTTTGATCCCGGTTATATAGCCTTTGTGATCTATTTGATCCCGGCTAATATCACCAGTGCGGTGATTAAACATCCATTAGAGATGTATTTTATATAACCCTTGTGATCTATTTGATCCCGGTTATATAGCCTTTGTGATTTGTGTGATCCCGGCATAAAAGCCTTTGTGATCCGTGTGATCCTGGCTAGTATCATCAGTGTGATGATAATCAAACATCCCTTAGTGATGTATCACCCTTTCGGGTTAAAATCTATTCTTTAAAGCCCATGTGATCTATTCGATCCCGGCTACTATCATAAGTGCGATGATAATTATCCATTAGCGATATTGTGCCTATGTGCCCTATTATATGTCCATTAGTGACAGGCCTAAGTGCCATATATGTTATGTCCAATGTGGCCGGCCAATGTGCCCAATTAATATGTCCATTAAGGGACAAGCTTATGACCTATGTATAATTGTCTGTATGACAAATGACAGTTGTGACATTGCGATCCCCTGTCTAATAATATATGGACTTCGTCCAAATTGTAATTTGCCTATGACGGTCCTATTAAGACCTAGGCCAAATACAGATATGTTAAGCCTAAGAGTTGTGATGTTATTCACACTAGTATAGGCAGTGGTTTTCTTATATCCAATGTTTAAAAGCTGATATGGTTATTATACCATGGCTAAGAGAAATTTTATTTGGTATATAAAACCAAAGCTTTGAAGAATGGCTAGTTCTAATGAGGCACAAAGTAGCCATCGGAACGTCAAAGACGGCGAAAGTATAGCCATAAATAATGATAATGATTTCCAAGCTCGCATTGATGCGGCTGTGGAAAGGGCCATGAGTAAGGCCATAGAAAGGCTAAGAGAGCCGAGTGCCACTCGCTCTAGACCCCTATCTATTCCACCATCTTCAGCTCATAAAGAGAGCTCTGTTCACTCTTCAAATGCGAAGAGTGAACCAAGGATAGCAGACTTTGCTGATAGGTCCCGTTCTGCTAAAGATACGTGTACCTATAAATACTTTTCTCCTGTAAACCCCGAGACTTTAATGGGGAAAAAGAAGCCGTAGAAGCCTTAAAGTAGCTGGATGAGATGACGACTATAGTAGACATCAGCGGATGTGCTGAAAAGGATGTGGTCAAGTACGTATCATAGTCCTTTAAGGGCGATGCCCTAACATGGTGGAAGGCCATGATTCAGTCAACAAGAAAGGTATACCTGTATAATCTGGGATGGTCCAAGTTTGTGGACCTTGTAAAGGAAACTTACTGCCCAACCCATGATGTGGAGAAAATAGAGACAGACTTCTTGTCTCTTTCCATGAAAAACCTAGATTGTCGGAAATATGTTTCCGATTTCAATTCCCTATCTAGGTTAGTTTCTTATTTAATTACCCCTGAATCCAAACGCATTGCGCGTTTTATAAATGGATTAGCGCCCGAGATTAAGGGCATGGTAAAGGCTGCTTAGCCTAGTACATATAGGTCTGCTGTTGACCTATCTCTCTCCCTCACCCTTGATATAGTGAGGCAGAAGTCAGTCAAGCCTGAAACTGACTGGAAAAGGAAGAGAGAGGAAGACAACTCCCATAGATTTAATAAGAAAAATAAAGGGAGGTTCGGGTTCAAAGGGAACCAAAGCAAGTCGGCTGTGATGCCATTCTGTAAGACTTGCAACCGAAGACACTGGGGACAGTATAATCCTGACACACAAGCTAGACCTTGTGGCATATGTAAAAAAGGGGGCATAAGACCCAAGATTGTAGAGACCTTAAAGATGCTATATGCTATATCTGCCATGAAAAAGGGCACCATTGCAAGTAGCTGCCCTAAGAATTCGACGAATAATAATCCAAAGCCTGGAGAGGCCAAGAAGGGGAATGCACGCGCCTTTCGGCTAACTGCTAAGAAAGCTGTTAATGACAATAACGTCATAACAGGTACTTTCCCCATTAATGATATTTTTGCTAGAGTATTGTTTGATTCGGGTGCAGACAACTCATTTGTTGATCATAAGTTTTGTAAACCGTTAAATCTGCCCGTAAGAACTCTAGACAAAATTTATGAGATAGAACTCGCTGATGAAACCTTAGAAACTGCCTCATCTATTCTTAATGGATGTTCCATATCCATTAAGAATCATTCCATCCCTATCTCTCTTTTGCCTATGAAATTGGCGGGGTTTGATGTTGTTTTAGGCATGGATTGGTTATCTCATAACCAAGCCCGCATTGCCTACGATAAAAAGCTCATCGAGATTAAAACCCCATCTGGTGAAATGATCACCATCCCTGGAGACTCACACTATGGATTGCCGGACAAGGTGTCGTTATTTAAGGCATCCAAGTGTTTGAGAAGAGGCTGTGTCATCTACATGGCACAAGTAACCATCAATGAGCCTAAACCAAGCATTGAAGACTTACCAGTTATCTCGGAGTATCCTGATGTTTTCCCTGAAGAATTACCAAGCCTACCCCCAGATAGGCAAGTGGAGTTCAGAATAGATATCATACCAGGAGCAGCACCCATAGCAAGAGCCCAATATAGGCTAGCTCCAACCGAAATGAATGAGCTAAGAGTTCAACTGGACGAACTCTTAAAGAAAGGCTTTATTCAGCCTAGTTCCTCGCCTTGGGGAGCTCCTATCCTTTTTGTGAAAAAGAAAGACGGTTCGATGCGAATGTGCATCGACTATCGGGAGTTGAACAAGCTAACCATTAAGAATAGATATCTTCTGCCCAGGATCGATGACTTATTCGATCAGCTTCAAGGGGCTAGTTATTTTTCTAAGATAGATTTAAGATCAGGATATCATCAACTGAAGGTTAGAAGTGAAGGTGTTCCTAAAACAGCCTTCAGGACCCGCTATGGTCATTTTGAATTTTTGGTGATGCCTTTTGGGCTCACAAATGCACCAGCAGCGTTCATGGATCTCATGAATAGAGTCTGCAAACCGTATTTGGATAAGTTTGTCATTGCCTACATAGACGACATACTTATCTATTCTCGTAATCAAGCTGATCATGAGAAACATCTTCGGTGCATCCTAGAATTATTAAGGCAGGAGAAACTTTATGCAAAGTTCTCTAAATGCGAATTTTGGCTTAGAGAAGTCCAATTTCTTGGACATGGTGTAAGTGAGCATGGCATCCAAGTGGATCCTGCCAAGATTGAAGCCATCATAAATTGGGAAGTGCCCAAGACTCCAACAGAGGTTCGTAGTTTCTTAGGTTTGGCTGGTTACTATAGGAGGTTCATTGAGAACTTTTCAAGGATAGCCACTCCTTTAACTTCTTTGACCCGTAAGAATATTAAGAATAATTGGGGTCCAAAGCAACAGGAATCTTTTGAGGTCCTTAAACACAAGTTGAGCAACGCTCCTGTGTTATCTCTACCTGAGGGTATTGAGGAATTTGTAGTCTACTGTGATGCATCGCACACTGGCATGGGCTGTGTGCTAATGTAAAAAGGCAAGGTGATTGCCTATGCATCGCGACAATTAAAGGTGCATGAAAAGAATTACACCACCCACGATTTGGAATTGGGTGCCGTTGTATTTGCACTAAGACTGTGGAGACATTACTTGTATGGCACAAAGTGTGTTATATACACAGACCATAAAAGTCTCTAGCATCTATTCAATAAGAAAGAATTGAACATGCAACAACGCCGTTGATGGAAACTCTTAATGATTAGGATTGTGAGATTCGTTACCATCCAGGCAAGGCAAATGTAGTTGTCGATGCCTTAAGTCGCAAGGAAAAGGTGAAACCTATAAGGATTAACGCTAAGAGCATTGAGCTCAGAAATAGCCTAAGTGAGAAGCTATTAGATGCGCAGAAGCAAGCCTTGTTAGAGGCTAATATCCCTAATGAGGGATTAGGTGGAACTGAGGATCAGTTAACGCCTGGAAATGATGGAATCCTAAGATTTAATGATAGAATTTGGGTTCTGATCTTTGGAGGACTTAGAGATCTAATCCTCCAAGAAGCACATAATTCAAGATACTCTATTCACCCGGGTGGTGACAAGATGTATCAAGACTTGAAGAGAAATTATTGGTGGATGGGTTTGAAGAAATCCATAGCCACTTATGTAGCTAAGTGTCTGACGTGTTCGCAAGTTAAGGCTGAACATCAGAAACCGTCAGGACTACTACAACAATTAGAAATTCCCACTTAGAAATGGTTAATGGTAACTATGGACTTGATTACCAAGTTACCTAAGACCAAAAGTGGAAATGACACTATTTGGGTCATAGTGGATAGGCTGACCAAGTCAGCACACTTCTTGCCAATAAAAGAGACATATAATTCAGATAAATTGGCTAAGTTGTATGTGGACAAGATAGTGTCCCTACACGGTGTGCCAGTATCTATTGGAAAAGATAGAGATACTAGATACACATCTCACTTTTGGAAAAGTTTCCAACAATCGTTAGGCACACGATTAAATTTTAGTACTCCTTACCATCCGCAGACTAATGGTCAAAGTGAGCGTACTATTCAAACACTGGAAGATATGCTCAGGGCATGTGTGATTGATTTAGGCGGAAGTTGGGATGACCACTTACCCCTAATAGAATTCTCCTATAATAATGGCTATCATACAAGCATCAAGGCTGCTCCTTTTGAGGCATTTTATGTGAGAAAATGTAGAACGCCCGTATGTTGGGCAGAAGTTGGGGAGGCCCAACTGTCATGACCTGAGATTGTCCTAGAGACCACGGAAAAGATTATGCGAATCCGTGATCGTCTCAAAGCTGCCAGGGATAGGCAGAAGAGCTATGCTAACAAGAGGCGTAAACCTCTTAAGTTCCAAGTAGGGGACAAGGTCATGCTAAAAGTATCATCCTGGAAAGGTGTGATGCGTTTTAGAAAGAAGGGCAAGTTAAGCCCTAGATATATAGGACCCTTCGAGATAATGGAATGTGTCGGCACTGTAGCTTATAAGCTCAGGTTGCCAGAGGAGCTTAATGGAATCCATGATGTATTCGACATATCTAATATTAAGAAATGTCTAGCCGATGAGTCGCTAGCAATGTCGCACAATGAGGTGCAAATTGATGAAAACCTGAGGTTCAATGAGAAACCAATTTCGATCGAGGATCGACAGGTTAAGAAGCTCCGAAGAAAGATGATACCTATAGTAAAGGTTAAGTGGGACGCTTTTAGAGGTCCTGATTATACATGGGAGGTTGAGTCCACTATGCGACAAAAATACCCCCATCTTTTTGAATAAAATCTCGAGGTCGAGATTTCTTTTAAGGGGTGAGGATGTAACACCCTGTAAAATCGTGTCCAATAGTATAGTGACACGTGTTGTATTTTATATAATTGTATGTTAAAGACCAATAAGGACTAAAGGCGTCAACATGCTCAAGATTGAGCCTCTGAGTGACGAACCGACGTCAACATGCATAAATAATAGCCTCTGAGTGACTGATACGTCAACATGCTTGAAACTTGGCCTCTGAGTGACTAATACGTCAACATGCCTAGCCTCTGAGTGACATCGGAATCAACATGCTTGTGATAAGCCTCTGAGTGATCCTTTGTGAAGTCCTAACTCTCATACGTACGGTTTGTTGGATAAGAGAGTTCAATTCTGTAAATATATGAAAGTTGGATATTGGAGGGATTAAAAGTGTCAACATGTTAATTTATACCTCTGAGTGACCTTTTAACGAACCGAGAGCTCAATAATGCCCGGGCATAATCCCGGGTATGCCAAGTATTGGCTACGGAGGGCTAAAAGTGCCAAAATAGTATTAAAATCGTTTTTATAAGCTTTATATAGTTTAGGGGCCAAAGTGTCAAATTTTAAACTGAAATAGGGGCGGTCGCGGGCCGCGAGAGACCCGGCCTGTGTCTCCCGCGCCTCGCGAGAACATACCTGCAGCAGAAAGTTTGTTTTGGAGCCCAAGCAAAGCTCCAAAACCATTAAATCGAAACCATGGCCTTCCTAATCAGCTATGCCACATTTAGGGACACTTGTAAGCTTCTTCTTACACCCCTAGACACCTGGCTTCACCTCCTTTGAGCTCTCCAACTATAAATAGGTGCTTAAGTTCACCATTTCAACTTGCATCTTTCTTATTCACTCTTCTCCCTCCTCTGGAAGTTCCTAACTAAAAGGAGCAGTCCAACATAGTTCTTTTGCATTTAGGAATCACTGGTAAGTGTTCCTTCCTTGTGCATTTTCGTTTATAGGCTTCTATAGCCTAAAGTCAAGCGTTCTACGTAAAACGCTTTGACTTTCGGTTAAGACCATTATGGTCCAGCCATTGTTCAAAATGAACATGGCTAAGTGAACATAGTAAGGTAGGTATTAGTCCCAATAAAGGCCACCTTCTGAAGATCACGTTTGCTAGACCGATTGACGGGTCAAAGTTATGATATTAAAAAGTCAAACAGGCCATTTTTCGGAAAAATCATAAATTGATCTTATATATGTTATGAAACCTGTTTTGACACTTAAACAAGTTGGTAATAATTATTAGAACATGCATGAACATGTTCGGCTCGTCAATTTCAGTTCTAGGCTCGGTTCGCAACCGAAAGTCGCAAGGTTTGACTTTTGCTTTGACTTTCGATTCTGACCCGATTTAGATTAGTTACCCACTAATCTAAAGTTGAATTATGATCATAATATAATATAGCATAACCCTCTGAGGTTATATTACATGATCATAATCAGAATCCAAGTTTATGCGCAAGGTCCATAATTATGTCATCTTTGACCAAAATGTCCTTTTTGCATAAAACAAGGTTTCAAATGGTAATGAACTTGAAAAGGAATTTCTACTAATGTAATATCATAAGTAGGATTATTTGGGATATTAAACCAAGTTATAAACTGAGTTTTTAAACAAGTCTTTAAACTATGTCGATAAATGACGGTTTTAGCCCCTGTGGCTTATAAAATAGTTTTAATCAAATCTTTTCGAGATAAATCACTTACTTACTGATATGTTATATTAATTAACATATTTTAAACATTTTAATCTGATCCAAACATCAGTTTTCATAAACATCGCTTAAAGATGTCACTTTACGACATAAACGCCGTTTCGGCGCATAGTATGGTTTTAAACCATATTAGTGGACCAAGACTGTTACCTACGGAATTTAAAACATATTTTAAACATATTTACAGTAGGTACTTATTATAAACTCAGAATCCCAAATAATTTATAAACTACGTGTAAAATGACCAAAATGCTCCTTCGGTGCATAGCTTGGTCATAAAAGGTAAAATACACATTTATTTGATATCCTACTGATACTATATCTTAAATAAATTATTTTTCCAGAATACTCATAATCATAAACTTAAATTTTATTTAAGTTCTTTTTATACGATACGAAATTACCGAAATGCCCCTATAAGGCATAATTTCGTTTTAAAACCTCAACGAGCAGACAAGTTGATATCCTACTGATATCTTAACTTATTTAAAGTATAATGGCATATAGAACTTGTCCATAACTTATCCAGTTACCCGATATCGCTATTATGCGTACAGTTACGTATATGTGACTATTTTACGGAATTCAACCGTAACGGGTTTAACCTTACCATTTTAAGTTCAAAATCCAGAATGTTTATAGTTTACCCATATTATACAAGTCAAGTACTTTTCGGGTTTAAACTACATTCTATCTGATCATCGTTTAATCAAGCGTTATACGTAATGATCATGTACACTATTCGGTTTATATAAACCGTTAGTATTTAAATTGGCTAGTTTATGCCATAATCCAGACTAGAGCCTTCTCGGTAAAAGCTATATGCACTCGGTACTTTTGTATACGGCTGAGTTATTTAAAAATAAAAGAAGAATGCAATCTCAGGTAAATACTTTCAACTTATTTCCCCTGTAAGGGCTTGGGATATGGTAAATTATTATTGCATGGTCCATTGCATGGTTAACCTTCCTAAGATAATAAAAGATTTTGTGTCGTTTGCACTTGAAATCATTTTTAATATTTTCAAAATGAGTCAGTTGGGTGTCTTTACCAACGTAAGCTGACGTATCATCCAAAGACTAATCTGCAGGTACAACACGAAATTAAGCCGGAAGCTGCTCGGTAGAGAATAAGAGGATTCTTGTAAATCCTTAGATCTGCCAAAAGTCTGTTTTGTATTCTTTCTTGTACATTTTATGATCCGCCTGTGGATCTTCTATTACAAGCTTGCATATTATTTTGTATTTTCGAACATTCGGTTTGTGATAGTAATTTTACTCCAAGACTTCCGCTGTGCCACGTTTAATTGACTATGACGTTATCAACTGTTGTCACGATACTCCCCACCCGCGCCCGTGTTTGGATTTCAGGGTTGGAAATCCGCGGTGTGACATCTAGTGGGGGTTGCATAGCACTGGTTGTAGTGCCATGTTCACCAGGAGCAGTAGGCTCAGTAACAGAGGAAGGAGCAGTGGATGTGGTAGTAGTTAAAATTTGCTCAGTCTCTGTTACTTTGTTTTTAACACCTTCGGTTTTGAGTTAAGAGTCTAGTAAAAGTTTCATGTTTAAGGCTGCCAACTTCACAGATGACACCTTGTACAAAATAGAAACTCAACAACCTAGGGTGTATTAAAAAAGCTTTACCCTTTTTAATATTGTTAAAGTTTGCAACCAAGTCAGAAAACAATACATGGAAAAAGTAAACTTTGATTTTGTTAAAATAGTATACCCCAGGTACTGAATATTTAAATGTATTTCGTTGAAAGTAGTTGTCTTGGCTAACAAACATAACAAAAGTGTATGAAAAAAGAAATACATGTCAGCGGGAAATTCAGGTTTAAAAATGGTGATACCTGTAATTGACCTTCATCACCACGCTCAAAGAATTCGACATCTAAATCTTTCTTGGGGAAAGAAGTGGGGTCATCTAGGTCATTAAGACCAAATATGGTGGAGATAGTAGATGGAGAAATCTGAATACGTGACTGCCCAATCTTTGATGTAATGGCAAAAGGCTTTTTGTTTCGAATCTGGACTTCAGCGTTTGCCCAAAATTGTTTAAGAGTGTCCAGATAAATTGGAGCTTTAGCCAGTGACACATCTTTGTATGATGATGTTTGTAGAACATCGATCATGGAGTGAAAAGCAGTATTATTATTTGTTTTGTCAAGTATCGGAAGGTAGTGTGGGGAGTCTTGATGATGAGATTCATGATGGAAAAGTGATTATTGAGGGTTTGGAAGAAGATGAGAGTAATGGAGATTTTATGGAGAAGTTTTGAAATCGAAACGACAAGTAGAACTTTGTTTGGATGAAACAGGGTTTATAAGTGAAAAGTGAATGCTGATGTGGCAATAGTTTCTAAAAGATCTAATGGCTATCCTCTGTCCATGTGCAACCTCTGTTAGTAATGGATGACAGTTGTTTGGAAACCTCTGCTGGATACCAACAGTGGTTCCGAACAGATGAATGATCAGTGGTGATTTTACACTATCAGAGGATAGATTATCAGCGGATTGTGAAAACAGTGGTTTCACCAACAAAGGATACACTTTCAGCAACGGATAGATTTTCATGCCAAGCAAACAGTGGTTATGAACTGACTTTAGAGATTTATTGATAAATTTCAATTTTAGCTATTTTAAGGATGGATTTTTGACTTTCTGAAAACATTTTGATGCTAGTCACACATGGAAAAAAATGTTTTTATTCCATGTTTAGCATACCAATCCTAGAGATCAGACTTTCAAAGGTAGATATATCTAATGCTTTCGTTAGTATATCTGCCAGTTGATCTTTAGTTGGAACATGATGTAGAGAAATCAATCCTTTTTCATAGCAATCCCTCAAAGTGATGTCTGATGTCAATGTGCTCTGTGGTAGAATGAGATATTGGATTTTTGATAATGTTTTCAGCTGCTTGACTATCTAACATCAGAGAAGTCTTTAAAGTAGTTACACCAAAATCCAATAGATGATTTTGAAGCCATAGGAGTTGAGCAGTGTAGCTTGCAGCAACTATATACTCAGCCTCTGCTGTGGATGTTGATACTGCAACTTGCTTTTTGCTTTGCCAAGACACTAAGCAATTTCCTAGGAATTGACATCCTCCTGAGGTTGACTTCCTTATGGTGTAACATCCAGCAAAATCACTGTCTGAATAACCTAAAAGCTCAATATTTCCATTAGCTGGATACCAGATACCAAGTGTGGGAGCCCCTTTGATGTATCTGAATATCCTTTTACAGCAATGAGATTGGACTTCCTAAGTGCTGACTGGGATCTGGCACAAACACATGTTGCAAACATGATGTCTAACCTAGATGCAGTTAGGTATAATAAAGGACCTATCATGCTTCTATAAAGAGTTTGATCAACCAAGTCATCTTTGTCATCGGCAGTGACAAGCTTTGTGGTTGCCCTGGGTGTGCTACATGGTTTACAATCATTCATATCAAATTTTGTAAGTAGTTCTTTGACATACTTACTTTGGTGAATGAATGTACCATTTTGCAATTGTTTTACTTGGAGACCAAGAAAACAATGGAGCTCACCCATTGCACTCATTTCAAACTCTACTGCCATGAGTTGTCTGAACTTTTCACACATGACAGTGCATGTGGATCCAAAAATGATGTCATCCACATAAATTTGGACAAGCATCAAATCCTTTCCTCTCCATTTAAAAAATAAAGTTTTGTCAATTTTACCCCTTGTAAAACCAATGGATAAGAGAAAGGTGGAAAAAGTTTCATACCAGACTCTTGGTGCTTGTTTCAAGCCATACAAAGCTTTGTTAACTTGTAGACATGATCAGGATAAAATGCATCTTCAAAGCCAGGAGGTTGACAAACATATACATCTTCTTTGATCTTACCATACAAAAATGCATTTTTGATATCTATTTGAAACACCTTAAAGTTGTGGTTGGCAACAAAGGCTAAGAACAATCTGATGGCTTCTAATCTTGCTACAGGAGCAAAAGTTTCATCATAGTCAATGCCTTTTTCATCAATTTTGTTTTTGAAGACCCATTTTGTGCCAATGGGACATACATCCTTTGGCAATGGTACAAGTTCCCATACTTGTTGTCTTTTAAACTAAAGGAGCTCTTCTCTCATGGCTTCTACCCAAATGTTGTCTTTTAGTGCCTCTTGGTACTTGACAGGTTGTGTGAGAGATAGGAAACCAACAAAAAGACAAATGTTTTGGGATTGACTTCTAGTGAGCACCTCTCCATTGATGTTGCCAATGATAAGATCAGATGGATGGTTTTTAAGGTAGATTAGTTCTCCTTTATATGGAATAATGGCATTTTGAGGTGAAGGCTGCAGATAAGAATCATCTGAGCTAACATCTGTTGGCAATTTTGAAGAGCCAACATCTGTTTGAAATGGAGGTGGAGGTATTGGTGAGAGAGGTTTAAAAACATGATGACTTTTATTCACAGTGGTTGGACTTTTATCAATAGAGGTTATATTTGATGAGATGACAGAGGATTGAGGATCAGCAGTGGTTAATACAGCAGTGGCAGAGTTTTCACCGTTGTTAAGAACATCTGTTCCTATGATTGTGGAAGTGACTTTATATTGTGGAATTACAATATCATATCCATAGTCTTGTTGTGGAGACTGTGATGTACCTGCAGGGTCAGTCTTGACAAACACAACTTCAAAAGTGAATTTGTTTAAATCAAAAAGTTTAGCAGGATTTGTTGGGACTTTTAATGAAGAAAGTTCATTGAACTTAACATTCAAGGTTTCTTCCACACACCTAGTCCTTGAGTTAAAGACTCTGTAGGCTTTAGTAGTGGTTGAATATCCAAGAAAATAACCATAGTCTACTTTAGCTGCAAATTTTGATATTTAATCTTTTAGATTTAAATTGAAGCATTGGCAGCCAAAGATTTTAAAGTATGAGATCAGTGGTTTGATTTTGAACAGAGTTTAGCAGTGGATTGATGCCTGGGGTTGATCAAAACTCTGCTTTGAACATAGCAAGCAGTGTTTACAGCCTCTGCCCAAAAGGACAAGGGTAAACCAGAGTCCGCAAGCATAGTTCTAGTAGCTTCAATTAAAGTTTTGTTTTTCCTTTCAACCATCCCATTTTGTTATGGTGTTCTTAGAATGCTGTACTGCCTTACAATTCCTTTTGACACATAAACTCATCCAATGTAAACCTTGAAAAATCATCAACTATGATAAGACAATATTTCTTTTTTACTTAGAATCATGATTTTACAGGGCCAAACAAGTCAACGTGTAACAATTGTAAGCACTGACTTGTTTTGGACTCACCAATGGGTTTGTAAGAACTTTTATGTTGTTTTCCTTTTAAATAGGAAATACAATGTTCTTCTCTTATGAAAAAAATTTCGTGGTAAGCCTCTTACAAGGCCTTGTTTAGAGAGTGTGGTGATAGTTGTCAGATTTGTGTGTCCAAGTCTTTTGTGCTATAGTTTTGTCTCTTTGTTAGAGGTAGCTGAGAACAGACATGCATGAGTCATTGGATTATCCTTCAACATATCAACGACATACACATTGCCACTCCTATGAGCAACAACTTGTGCTTTGCTCTCAGCTATGATTTGATCAATCTTTTTAACCACTTCTGGCCCAATAATCTGACAAGTTTTCTTAGTGAAGAATGATCCATAGCGCTTGTCACTCATTTGTAAAACACTAAGAATATTAAATTTTAGATTGTCAATAAGATTGACATTTTCAAATTTGAGTTTCCCAGCCTGAACTGTTCCTGACCCAAGCACCTTCCCTTTTGAATTATTACCGAAGGATATATCACCCCCTCCATGAGCCATGAAGTCTTTGAGAAGGGCTCTACATCTTGTCATATGCCTGGAGCCACCACTATCTACATAACATAAACTATCAAGACAAGTAGAAGCTCCCTACATAGTGGTAAATAATTAGTTTAGGTGGGTTTCCAAAGCCAAAATGGCTTTGGAAGGGGTCACAAACATGTCAGCCTCAAATTTGGAAGAATGGTCAGTGGTTTGAACAGATATTTGTAACATCTATTGAGACTCATCTCCTACCAAATGATAGTAACCATGAGGATGCCTATTTACTCTTGGTTTTGAGGGCTTTTTGTAACCCTCATAACTAAGAGGTATCTTTTGATAGATTGGTTGGCATATCCTCTTGAGTACTGGTTTGCAGGTGGTGCATCTGTTACCTGCACCTCTCTGGGAGCAGAGGTTTTGTTTAGTGCTTTGGTAACAGGTGTTTCAATAGGTATAAAGGTATGTTTAGAGTTTTCTTTTGAAGTACTAGTCTTTGAACTCTCTAGTGTTTTGGATTTATACTCATTCTTTTTCACATCAAAGTTTTTGTGATAAGCACACTCTTGATTTTATGATTTGTTTTATTACAAATTATGCAGTTTGGAGAATCAATAATCACACTTGTTTTTTAATGTCATAAGCTTTTAGAAGAAAACAGTTTTTGGTAACATGGTTCTTCTCACAAAAATCACGAATTAAGTTTTTGATCTTTTCTTTCTTTTTCCCTTTTCCAGACTTTTTGTTAGCAGATGTTGTAACATCAACTGGTAATCTGTTATGGGAATGATTCTTGCCTTTGGTGCTTTGACACCTTCAATGGTTGAAAAATCCATTGGCTTGAAATTTTCAAGAATGTCACATTCATCAGACCATGTGGGTTTAAATTGATATTTCTCAATCTCCTCAAAAATTGAGGATCCCTCATGTCTTTCTAAAACAATTTTATTTCAGTGACTTTAATTTCTTGAGCCGCCAAGCTTGTTGGAACAATTTCAACCAGACCAGAATCATTTCAGTAACATTTTCAGAATTTGGTCATTTTTCTTGAATCCTATGCCAAATTTTATGTTACTTTTGACCTTGTAAGTCCCAAAACAGATTTGGATCATAGTGGTTGATTGTTATCACTCAAACACCTATGGATTAGTTGTTTGAATGTGTAAAAGTTAAGAAAAACCAAACTATGAAGATGAAGAATCTTGAATGGATCAAACAACTAGTGTTGTATATGAAATCCCAAAAACATGTAATCAATACCAGCACCTGGATATTCGGATGTAAGCACAATAACAAAAATCACAACACAAGAGAATCACCAAAATCTGTCCAAGAAACTTGGACAATACTATCATTGAAGAACATATTTATACAAACTGACTACCCAGCGTATTTAACAAATACACTGGGTTGTTAATTACACCGCCAACTAGTATCTTTCACATAATTGCACTTTTGACCCTTCTAAATTATCTAACTATTACAAACCACCTCAAACTATGGATAATCAAGTACCAACGGTCTCAAAATGTTCTAACAATATCCCCCTAGACTGCTGCGTGCTTGAGTTTCTTCAATCTTGTTTCGGAGCTTTAGGGTCTACGGCTGGTCCTTGATCTTTATCTTGCACAGCTTGATCGGTAGGTTGGTCGGTTGTTGCTTCGTTTGTTTCTTCAGAACTTAGATTAACAAAAGCTTCACTTGAGGGTTGTTGGAACTCCGTAGTGGCTTCATATGTGGATGAAACCGGAGTTTGAGATTGAGATGCAGCTTGAGATGGTGAGGGAGCTTTCTGTTGGGATGATGACTTGTGCTTCCTTTTTCTTTTTCTTGCCTCCTCCTTTTCTTTTTGCTTCTTGATTCTGAGTACAATGTCCATCATTTCTATCTTTCTTTCTCTAGCCCGCTCCACCGCCCTTTGAAATAACATTCCTTCTTCTCTATACTCATTTCCGGCTCCAACGTGGATTTTGTGGCCATAGAGAATGTTAAGATCGGAAAGACAGAACATGAAAACATCCATCAGGTCTAAAATGCGTATATCTTCGTTTGAGACCAATCGGATCACTGCTTCTCCCGTCTTCCCATTGTAGAACCACTTCTTGAAATTTGTAAGCATGACAGGCTGTTCTGGTGGGATTTTGACTCTCGTTTCAACCTTAGCAGGATCGATGACCCATACAACCATTCCCTTTCCGGTGATAGGATCTTTTGTGATCTTTGATACTCTTCTTCGGGGCCGTTGTGGCTTGAAAATTGTGAAACCCCGATTGCATTCTCTCAAAATAAGTCTTTCAAAGTCAGCTCTGATGCTACTGTTGGTTGGGTTTATCAAGTCTGGCTTGCCCAGTTCTCGAATATCCCATCTTGGAAGGCTTTTCATATCAGCTCCGCTTTTGAAGTGCTGAATGACTCCACCTCGTCTCTTCACAATGAACATCCCTTTGAGATTACAGTACTTCCAGCTTATTATTCTTCGGTAACTTCAGATTTTTCAACAGTGACCACCTGATAGAAGTCTGGAAGTTTTTCTCTTTCTTTTCGGAACCACTCTGGATGTATTGGAGTTACTGAGTCACCATCCTCAGTTTCATAGACAATATCTTCTTCCAAACCCCATTCAACAAATCGAGCTGGCATCTCATCTCTATCCACCTCCTCTTCTTCACTTTCGTCATCCTCAGTGATGTTTATCGTATATTCTAAGCGCTTTTTCTTCTTTTTTGCGTCTTCAGCCTTTTGTCTTTCTTCTTTAACCTTGAACTTCTCATAGTAAAAAATGTCTGTGGATGAGAACATCGGTTGTATGTCTACTTTGGGGCAAAGTTCTCTGATCATACGGTACATCTTTTCCATTCCATCCTGCTGAAATCTCACGAATCTCATTTGTTCTTTGACATATGCGTGGAGTTCTTTGTTTTTCTTTCGTTGCTCCATCAGCTTTTCGCGAATAACGTTCGTGTTGCTTACCTGATGTTTCAACAGACAGATCTCCTGAGCTGGGCCTTTCCCAATTCTTTCGCCAGCTTATCTTATAGATCCTGAAATGGACGTGGTCTTCGAGGAGCTTGTTGGGGCATCTGCCTTGGTTGTGCTTCGGTCGACGGTCCTTCCCTGTTTTCTTACGCTTCTGAGGGGGAGATAGACTGGGGGCTTCTGGATCGACAATCAATTGATCAACAAACTCATCTAACTGTTCTTGCTCGGTAGTGACCGTCACTGGCGTTTCAGATTCTGTCATATGACGCCTCTTTCTTCTAGCTTCTCTCTTCTCTCTTTCTTCTGCCTCGTGAATTGCGCGGAGATTTTCAATATGCTCGCGATGTTCTCTTGTGCCTCCGGCCCTGAAGCTGCTTTCCATCAACCGTTCTTGAGAAGGGGTATCTTTTCGTTTCTTTGATGAGTCCCCTTCCTTCATAAGTTGCTTTCCTTTATTCTTTCGAACTAACTGCTCGGTTTCCTCTTCTTCCTCATCTACTTCCTCATCAACATCTCCTTGTCTCTTTCTCTTTACACGTTCTCTGTATTTCTCATAGGCTGCTTTCACAACAGGATATCTTTCTTCCATATACATCCACTGATGCAGCATCACCCATTCTTCAGTTTTTAGCTCTGTGATCTGACGACCTGTCGGCAACTGAAACTTGTATAGGTCGCCGAGGGAGATTTGGATTTTGGTCGTTGATGAGGAGTTGAACAAACCGTGGATACATGGCCCATGTGGAGGAATTTGAGTTATCAACCATGCAGTAGAAGATGAGACCCAAGATATTGAATAGCTGTTTTGTGCAAACGTTGAACATAGCAGCCGACCATTCTAAATTCAAGCCATCACATCCTCCCTTTCTGTGGGCCAAGCTCATAGCAAATACATGAAGAATGAACCTCCAGTCCTTTGTAAGCCCCTTTCTTTTGATCTTGTTTTTCTCTCTGAAATCTTCAACATACCTTATCCCTTTAAAGCCATTGAGGATGCCATCTTTCTTAACTCTAAGCGGATCACTGTGCTTGTCTCCAAGACTAAGGACTCTACGTACATTTTCCTCTGTTACTGTGATCTTCTTGTTCCTCACTATAGCCGTGATTCTCTTAACTTCGTTTACTGTTGACACCTTGGCTGTTTTCCAAAATCTTCAATGTGGATGTTGTAGATGATCGGATCGGCTTGAACAACATAGCTAATCCTGCTTGAGTTTATCCACTCCGCTACATCTTCGAAATCACTTGGAGGTGGGACCAACTTGCATGGCTGATTGTGCTTTCGTGTTTTATCCCAAATGATTTCCTTCACCATTTTTGAAATCGAAAACGAGTCAAGTTAGATTCATATACATAAATATATATGTATATATAAGTATATAAAAATATATAATAATAACAAAAATTAAAAAACATATACCTTAATTTACACCTAAACTATATTATAAATAAAATAGAAAAGAAATCTAAAATAGAATTTTATAAAACCGCTATTATTTACGCTCACACCAAAATAACCAACTTCGCCGAACATAAAACTCTACACATGAGACTCAGAGACAATTACGCCGAATTAGGATTAATAACGCTGCACAAAAGTTATGGATTTAGACTTTAACTCGAGAACGAGTTCAGCGAAGATAATTATCTACGCTAGATGCCCGGTGTAATTGCCAATTACGCCGGTTGCTTGAACTCACGTTCAAGACTTAAATCCGCTGACACAAAGGTTTGAGATAACTACGCCACATTCAAATTATCTACGCTACATTCAAATTAAATACGCTGGCTTCAAGTTTTTCTTGATAAACCCATGAAAACCGGATGTAACCAGATTCAAGAGTTTATATATAATGCAACAGTATATGAAATCAATGTATACGCACACTCAATCAACAAACAATCAACATTTGAAGGCCAAAATCATACCGATATCGATCTTATAATGTCTGATCAGATTACTTAGTGATGATTGAAAGTGAATGTGGGTTTTGGTTGAGAAGAAGAAGATGATGAAATTTTAAAGATTTGAAAATATTTGCATAAAAATGAAACTGAAATATATATATATATATATATATATATATATATATATATATATACATATTTTTGTTTTCCAGCGTATTTATCAAACACGCTGGGACAATAATTACGCCGCGTTGATGGTTTTGTGAGATATCTTCAAACTTAAGAAATCTTATAAACAAATACGCTAGAAAATTTTAACTTTTCTCGAAAAACGTGCCCCTTTTTGGTTAAAAATAGTGAAAGAATTTAAAAATAAGCTTAAGAAAAATGAAAAATTAGCAATTTGGATCCTGAAAGTTGTTTTTGGGGCCAGGAAGCCTCCTTTTTCACACAAAATTTATGCTTATTGACTTGAATCCTATGACTTTCCTACAAAAGATCATACTGGTAACATTTTGTTAATTAAAGATAAGATATTTTGAATAATCAAGGCACAAGAAAAACTATCAGTATGTATGCATCTATCTTTCAACATGCGATCGGAGAGCCTTTTATCATGTTTCGTTAATATTGACAAGAAATTCGATGTTCCCCCACATTTTCTCGAAACAGTCAGAATGTTGTGCCCGTGACTCCCACATCAGGACATACCCCCGCGATCAAGGTATGCGCAAAGATTCCTCATATCAGGTGAGTATATTGACCTCATTCGTATTTGAAATTTCAACGTTAGACAATTGGTGTTCAGGTCAGTACTTCCGTACGGCAAAGAGACCAAGGTCTAACGAAGGCTATGACAGATACCAAATACGATACGATTTAAGCACTTGAATGATTCTCAATGAGAGCTTCATTTGTGTAGGGTTTTGGCCGCATTGGCTCTTTTGAAAAGATATCATAATTGTGTCTAGGTCAGCATATATTCGGATACAGCAGAAGAGCAACTATGATATCCCCGAATGATTATTTAATATAAAGACCCGAAATCTCAGACTTTGGCAATCTATCAACGCAAGATTTAAGACCATTAAACCATATGCCGCAACGTGTTACCCGCGTGTTGCACAACATTGTGGGTATCCAGAATTCTTGTGTGTTCATTAGAATTTGTCTCCTTTTCGCAGTTTACTTCAAGGTATTGCTGAATCTACTGACACGTCGTTGCTTGAGGCCTCAATCTTCTTCTGTTTTAAGATCAAAACAAAGTGTTAGCAGTTTTTCTATCATTTCTCATGCAGGTGTCAAATAAAGGATTCTTTCTTAACAATATTTTCTGGAAAACTTCCCCCCTTAAAATTTTATTTTCGAGAATCCATTGCTTGAAAAGAAATTTAAACTTGCAGAAAATCTTTTTGTTGAGCACATTTTCGAGAATCCATTGCTTGAAAAGAAATTGAAAATCTTTTTTTAATCATTTCCACTCAAGGAAATTAACCATCTCCAACCAGGTTACCAACTGATTGAAGCGAGTTTTATCAAAGGCTTTCATGAATATATCAGCTTTCTATTGCATCTTATCCACTGGCACCACTTGAATATATCCTTTCTCACACGCATCTCTAATCGCATTAATGCGAATTTCGATGTGTTTAGTTCTGGAGTGGTGGATAGGGTTCTTCACAATTCCAAGACACGCTTCGTTGTCGATGAATATAGGAGTCTTCATAACGTTGATTCCATAATCCAACAACTGATTTTGTATCCAGAGAACTTGAGAACAACAACTGTAAGCTGTCGTGTATTCAACTTGAGTAGTTGATGTGGAGACTGTTGTCTACTTTTTGCTTTGCCACGAAATGAGACGATTTTCCAAAAATTGACATCCTCCGGAGACGGACTTTTTGTCAACTTACAACCTGCATGATCACTATCAGAGTAAGGAATTAAATCAAAATTACTATCTTTAGGATACCACAAACCAAGCTTGGGAGTTCCTTTCAGATAGCGAAAGATTCTTTTGACAGCAGCTTCATGAGATTCTTTCGGATCCGTCTGAAATCACGCACAGAGACAGACAGCCCACATAATGTCAGGCCTACTTGCGGTCAGATACATTAACGAGCCTATCATAGAACGACAGAAGGATTTATTCACGGGTTTTCCTTGAAGATCCAAAATAAGTTTCGTCTGAGTAGCGAAGGGAGTGCTGGCAGATTTGTAATCATTCATATTGTACTTGGATAGAATATCTCTGATATACTTAGCCTGATGAATGCGTATGCCGTCTTCCCTCTGCTTCACTTCTAATCCCAAGAAAAACGTAAGTTCTCCCATCATGCTCATTTCGAATTTTGCCTTCATTACTTGCTCGAACTCCCTGCAAAAAGCTTCATCAATCGACCCAAAGATGATATCGTCTATGTAGATCTGTATCAGCATCACGTCATCTCCGATTCGCTTTGTGAAAAGAGTCATATCAATTTTCCCTCTTGAGTACCCACATTCCAGAAGATATGTTGACAAAGTCTCGTACCATGCTCGAGGAGCTTGGTGAAGACCATAGAGAGCTTGGTCAAGCTTATAGTATTTCACGGGGAAGTGAGGATCTTCAAAACCTGGAGGTTGACAGACATAGACTTCTTCTTTCACTTTCCCATACAGAAAAGCACTCTTTACATCCATCTGAAACACCTTAAAGTTTTTGAACGAAGCATAGGCTAAGAAGATTCTGATAGCTTCTAAGCGTGCAACCGGTGCAAAAACTTCCTCATAGTCAATCCCCTCCTCCTGCCGAAAACCTTGAACCACTAATCCTGCCTTATTTTTGATAACCACACCACGGTCGTCCATCTTGTTTCGAAACACCCACTTGGTACCAATTGGATACTTTCCATCTGGTAAATCAACGAGTTCCCAGACTTAAGTTTCCGAAATTGGGCTAATTCTTCTTGCATTGCTTGTACCCAGCTGGAGTCTTGAATTGCTTCTTCTATGTCTCTTGGGACAGACTGCGAGAGAAAAGCTGCATACAGTCCTGTGTTGATGGTATGTGTTTGTCCGCGTGTTCGAACTCCATATTCAACAGAACCAGTGACATTTTCAATTGGATGGTTTCGATTGGTCTTGTACCCTGCGTTGGTGTGAGTTTCCACTTGTTGAGGCAGATTGGTGAAGTGTTCATCGACGAAGATAATTGGAGTTTCGTCTTCTTTAGAAGGTTCATCCACAGCCTGCTGTGAAGAAGAATCATCATGTGCGGATGCATTCTCAGCAGATGTGTCACTATTTACTTCGATAACAGGAAGAGTAGGATAGGCAGAGGCAGGGGTGAAACGGGTTGTAAAAGGAGTGAAACCAATGTCTGAAGGATCAAACAGTGGCTCCAATGGAGTGGATTCTGCAGGTTCGGATTCAGTGACGGGTTCAGCAATGTCGAAAGTATTGAAGACAATGTCTATGTCATAAAACCAATTTGGAGCGCTTCCAGTGTTAGTGGAGTTTCCTTCTTGAAAATCGACGTAATATGATTCAGTCACCATCTTCGTCCGTTTGTTGTAGACTCGATACTCCTTTTGAGAGGATGAATAGCCCATGAAGTAGCATACATCACCTACCGCTTCAAACTTGATGAGATTAACTTCAGTGTTGAGAAGTGTGCATGAGCATCCGAACGGTCTGAAGAAATCTATCAGAGGCTTCCTTTTGAAAAGTAGTTCATAAGCTGTCTTTCCGTGAGGTTTGACAATGAGAACACGATTCAAAATGTAGCATGCTGTGTTGATTTCTTTAGCCCAGAAGATTATGGGAAGCTTGGAGTCAACAAGCATAGTTCTAGCAGCTTTGATGAGAGTTATGTTCTTGCATTCCACTACACCATTTTGCTGAGGAGTTCTGGAAGCATTGTATTGAAGACGAATTCCTTTATCTTCGTGCAAAAGGAGACAAACGTATGATTCTTGAATTCTGTACCGTTGTCGCTTCTTACGGATTTCACCTTTAGCTTGATTATGTTTTCAATCATAGGGATGAAGCTTTTCAGAACGAAAGCTGTCTCACTCTTAGCTTCGAGGAAATACACCCATGAGAACCTTGAAAAATCATCTGTAATTACCAAACAATAAGATCTTTTAGCTAAACTTTTAACGCTTATAGGCCCGAAAAGATCCATGTGAAGTAATTGCAGTGGGGCGGAAATCGTATTCACTGCTTTGGACTTATGAGGCTTTTTATGTTGCTTTCCTTGGGCACATGCGATGCATTTTTCAGAAAAAGGAAAATCTTTCATAGGTAAACCTCTTACTAGATTTAATATCGAAAGCTTATTTATGTTGTTAAAGTTCACATGCCCCAAACGCCTGTGCCACAACAGTGATTCCGATTCAGATGCTTTTGAAATAAGACATGTCATTTGCTCATTTGATTTGGCATTTTTCATATTCAGCACGTAGGTATTATTTTGACGGGGAGCTCTAAGCATGATCATTTCTGCAGGGACGGAGTATTCGGGTTTGAGGAATAAGCACTCCGTGTCATTGAACAGCACCGAAATTCCTTTGTCACAGACTTGTGAGACACGCATGAGATTGTAACACAATTCTGGAACATAGTTCACATTCTCCAGAGTAAGTGCTTCTGACATGACGTCAACCATTCCGACGATCTTCCCTCCCTTTTCGTCTCTGGCAAAGGACACAAAATCACCATTGATAACTTGAAAGTTTCTAAGCAGATCCTTTAACCCGGTCATATGCCTGGAGCAACCGCTGTCAATATGCCAGATATATTATATGAGCATCCGAAGCCATTTCTGAATTTTATTCTGTTATACAACAACAACAAAAGATATTTACAGGTTAGCTAGCTTTTGGAACCCAGACTTGCTTTACATTAGTTCTATCATGATTTTGAGCAAGAGAGTTTTCTTTTCTTTTCCAAAAACAAGTTGAGTCAACAATGCATTTTACTGATTTCTTTAGATAGTCAAATTGATCAGTAAAACTCTTAACGAGATCTTGATTAGGTTTAGAAAATTTCTTGCTTTTGCAATGTTTCGCAGTATGTCCTATATGACCACAACGAAAGCATTGTTTGCAGTTCTGTCACACCCCGACCCGCAGCGGAATAAAAGTCGGGGCATAATTGGGTTATCACCAAAGCTCATGATGTTTATTAAGATGTTTCATATTTATTAAATTCAAATTACAAACTTAAATATCCAAAACAAAATTCATACAATTACAAGAAAATGAAACTATATAATTATTCCAAATCATAAACTTGTTTATTCTTCTAGGCCTTCCTAATGTTTCCTGTCTCAGCTGGATCACCTATATCATGTGTAAAACAGGGGAGATTTTGGGTCAACAAAAGTTGGCGAGTGAACCTTGATAAAACATTTTTATTAATCTCTTGTTTTATTTAATAAAGAAAATCCATGCAATAATCACATGTGAGCAAACATATATAGATAAACAATCACAAACCACTTTGGATGAGTATATGACATGAATGATGATGTATGTGAGATCAAGGCTCAATCAAACGGAGCCGATCTAATGAGGCTCCTGATGCTCAACCCGTATCCCATGGGGAACTGATGGGCCTAATGAAATGCGTGCACTGAAAATGATGAATCCAATCTACATATAATTCACACAACAATTGATACACATTTGATAACGGATATGATGTATGCACAAGTGTTTAAATAAAATAAAAGAATTGTACGACACATGATACACCCCAAAACATGATTAAAACGGGGAATTGGTAGATATTCACTCACAGTGGGTGCGTTCTTTGATGACGATGAATGCGCACGAATTTATGATTCAACCGACGAGGGAAAAACTAACGTAAATAATAACGAAATGATTCGATAAATAAGTAAATTTTATTTGAGATTAATATTAGTAATTAGTGCTCTTTAGTGGGACTTTTAGATTTATTTTTGTGAGTTTAATGAAATTTTCGAACTTTAAAATCTTATTTTTAAGTATTTTAAAATAATTTTTCAATTAAACAAATAAATAAAAATAATAAAAAATGGGTTGACTTTCTGACAGTTGACCGGGTCTGACCGGTCAGACGGTGTTTATTCCATGCGGTGCGTGGGATAGAACTCGGGACCTTTCGTTTGTGTGCACGCAGCTCTACCAACTGAGCTACGTGTCTAACCCGAAATATTCTCTGTTTTAATTATATATATATACTAATTAACTTTAACCTTATTTAGTTTTTATTAAAAATGATTTAATATGGCCGAACCGGTTGCAGAGACCCGGAGTCGAACTCGGAACCTTCGGTTCGAGTGCGCACAGCCCAACCAGTTGGGCTGTGTGTCTAATCTGCTTAACTACTGGATTATATTCCTCTTATATACATTCTGTGAATTGATCTGAATAGGTTTTAAAAACGTTGGTTTTATTTCAGAAAGTCGGTAACATGTGCGATTCGAACTCGGGACGTGTGTATTGTATTTGCACACAGTCCACCGCTGGACTGTGTGTCTAACCCGGTTAAATATCCGTTTTTAATCATACTAATACACATTTTCATCTTCATCTTCTTCACTTACAAAAATACAGAACAGTGAAATCCGACTGTTCTGTTTAATCGACCACAACTTATACTTGATTGAAATGGAAAGAAGGTTAAGTGATATGGCATACCAAAATAGCGAGTTTGCTTCAGATTTCCGGCAAGATTTCGTCGGCTCTGATTTGCGATTTCCGGCTGAGTGAACTGTTTAACAGTTTCGATTATTGTGTTGAGCAATTAGATTACTAATCAAGAGATAGCAAGAAAGGTTTGGATGATTGTACCGATTAGGAGTAAGGCTTCGGTTCTCCGGTGAATTTCCGGTGAGTGCGAGAATTTCCGGCGACCTGTTCTGAGTGGACTAAAGCTTCAGGAAGTGAGCGTGGTTCTGAGCGAAAGGTTTACTGGAGGTTGGAGTGGGTATTTATAAGGAGGAACAGTTGATTTGGGTTTGAATTAAGGTCAACAATCGCGATTAAAGATTTTCGACGGTTTTTGACTAAATTGATTGCCGGCAACGGTTATAACTGATGTCGAAATCAGTTTATCCGTTTCAGTCAAAGGAAAAACAGCCAAAATCGCGGAGTTTAGGTTTTTCCGGTGATTGCGAGTTCTGGGCGCGCTGATTTGCAGATTTGACTTTTCGGTTTTTATTATAAGTATTATTTGTTTCAGTATTTGTCACAAAAGAAAGTGTGTTGCGGAGTGGTGTGGTGTGTGTTTGTCTTTGTGGGAGACCCGGGTTCGAGACCCGGCAGCTCCATTTTATTTTTTATTCACATATTATTATTATTTATCAATTATGGTTTTTAAATTCTAAAATGTTTATTAATTATTTACTATTTAAAATAATCTGAACAATAAATACGCAACGAAATCTTATAACTGAATACTTGATTATTAAACGAAGCGGGTTTGGAAAACCCGTTTTTCGACGAATGTTACAGTATCCCTACTTTTAGGAATTTCGTCCCGAAATTTAAGTAGTAGTGGTAACTGGAAAAAGATGCGGGTATTTTTCGCGCATTGAGTCTTCACGTTCCCAAGTAAACTCGGGTCATCGTTTCGACTCCCAACGTACCCTGACAATTGGAATACGACTTCGCCTTAAACGCTTCTCTCCGAAGTCCATGATTTCTACCGGTCTTTCAACGAAGTGCATCGATTCATCGACTTGAATGTCTTCTATAGGAATATGGAGATTTTCATCGGCGAGGCACTTTTTCAAGTTTGATACGTGAAATGTGGGATGAATTTTGTTGAGTTCTTCTGGTAGGTCAAGCTTGTATGATACAGGACCTACTCTTTCGAGTATCTTGAAAGGTCCTACGTAGCGTGGTGCTAGCTTGCCCTTCTGGCCAAAACGAACCACTCCCTTCCACGATGATTCTTTTAAAAGTACTTGATCACCAATGTCAAACTCCAAGGGCTTTCGTCGTTTGTCTGCATAACTCTTTTGACGAATTTGAGCAGCTAGAAGATTGTTTCGAATTTGAAGGACCTTGTCGGTTGTTTCTTGAATTAATTCTGGACCGGTGATTTGCGCTTCCCCAATTTCGTGCCAACATACTGGAGATCGGCACTTACGACCATATAAAGCTTCGAAAGGGGCCATGCCGATACTTGAATGATAGCTATTGTTGTACGAAAATTCCACTAATGGTAGGTGAGCGTCCCAATTCCCTTTGAAGTCTATGACACATGCTCGCAGTATGTCTTCAAGGGTTTGGATGGTGCGTTCAGATTGACCATCAGTTTGAGGATGAAAAGCGGTACTGAGGTCTAATCGTGTACCCAAAGCGGTTTGTACGGCTCGCCATGTTCGTGAAGTGAAACGACCATCACAGTCTGAAATGATGCTTAATGGTACACCATGACGGCTTACGATCTCGCTGATGTAGATACGAGCTAACTTCTCGTTCTTGAAGTCCTCACGAATCGGAATGAAGTGAGATGACTTTGTAAGATGATCGATTATTACCCATATGGTGTCATACCCACTGGAGGTGCGAGGTAACCCGGTAATGAAATCCATGGTTATGTTTTCCCACTTCCATACGGGTATTTCGGGTTGGACTAGAAGTCCTGAAGGTCTTTGATGTTCAGCTTTTACTTTGGAACAGGTAAGGTACTTGGAAACAAAAACAGCGATATCCTTTTTCATGCCAGGCCACCAGTAGGTGTATCGTAGGTCTTGATACATCTTGTCGGCTCCTGGGTGTACAGAGTATCGTGTTTTGTGCGCCTCATTCATGAGGAAATCACGAAGGTTATTGCGATCAGGAATCCATATGTGGTTTAAATAGTATAGAATACCGTCGGATTTGGTTTCGATTTTGAGTTCAGCTCCACATGACAGCTCATCGCGTACGTCATTTTCTGTTACAGAAACATGTTGAGCTGCTCGGATTCGATCTTTGATGTCGGTTATGATTTGCGAACATAGAAGACGAATGGAGTTTGCATAACCTTTTCGACTGAGCGCATCAGCCACCACGTTTGCCTTGCCAAGATGATACCGAATTTCACAGTCGTAGTCGTTGAGAAGTTTGACCCATCTTCGTTGCCTCATATTCAACTCCTTCTGGTTGAAGATATGTTGGAGACTTTTGTGGTCAGTGTATATTTCACACTTGGTACCATAGAGGTAATGTCTCCATATCTTGAGAGCGAACACAACGGCTCCAAGTTCCAGGTCGTGGGTGGTGTAATTCTTCTCATGAACTTTGAGTTGCCTAGAAGCATAGGCTATCACTTTTCCTCTTTGCATCAATACACAGCCTAGCCCTTGCCCCGATGCGTCGCAATATACCACAAAGTCATCGCAACCCTCAGGGAGTGTGAGGATAGGTGCGTCACAAAGTTTTTGCTTTAGAGTTTGGAAGGCTTCCTCTTGTTTAGGTCCCCATATGAAGGGTTTTCCTTTATGAGTCAAAGCCGTAGTGGTACAGCAATACGGGAAAAATTGGCAATGAAGCGTCGATAGTAACCAGCCAAACCAAGAAATAACCTTACCTTGGTAGGGGTACGTGGCGCTTGCCATTCCTGCACTGCCTTGATTTTTGAAGGATCAACATGAATTCCCTTGTCATTGACGACATGTCCAAGGAATTGTACTTCTCCTAACCAGAATTCGCATTTTGAGAACTTAGCGTAGAGCTTTTCAGTCCTTAAGAGTGTAAGGATGAGTCGAAGGTGTCGTTCATGATCGGATTTAGACTTGGAGTAGATAAGGATGTCGTCGATGAAGACTATGACGAAACGGTCGAGGTAGGGTTTGCATACCCTATTCATTAGATCCATGAAGACAGCGGGGGCGTTGGTTAAACCGAAAGGCATGACCATGAACTCGTAATGACCATAACGAGTCCGGAAAGCGGTTTTTGGGATATCTTCTTCGTGCACTCTGAGCTGATGATAACCAGAACGAAGGTCGATTTTTGAAAAGCAGGTGGCGCCTTGAAGTTGGTCTAGGAGGTCATCGATGCGAGGTAGTGGATAGCGATTTTTAACCGTTAACTTGTTGAGTTCTCTATAATCAATGCACATGCGAAACGTTCCATCTTTCTTCTTCACAAAGAGAACAGGTGCACCCCAAGGCGAGGAGCTAGGACGTATGAATCCTTTGTCAGTCAGCTCTTGCAGTTGACTGGCCAGCTCTTGCATTTCGGATGGGGCTAACCTATAAGGAGATTTTGCGACTGGTGTAGCGCCAGGTACAAGATCGATGCGGAATTCGACTTCTCTCACAGGAGGAAGTCCTGAAATGTCGTCAGGAAAGACTTGTGGGAATTCTTTCAAAACTGGGATATCTTCGAGTTTCCTCTCCTTGTTTCCCTTTTTGACGACGTGAGTTAGGAATGCGACATAGTTCTTGCGGAGATATCTTCGGGCTTGAAGGCAGGACATTAGTTTGAGTCCTTTCGAAGGGGTTTCCCCAAATGTACGTAGGGTCTGGCCGTCTGCAAGAGGAATGCGAATGAACTTTTCGTGGCACACCACTTCAGCGTGATGCTGGCTGAGGCAGTCTATACCGATTATAACATCGAAACTTCCCAACTTCATAGGAATAAGGTCAATTGGAAAATCGTGATCGTTTAGGGTGAGAGTACAATTGCGTATAATAGAATTTAGTGAAACGGGTTTTCCGTCAGCAACTTCCACCGTTAGAGATTCCATGAGATTAACACGAGTTTGGTTGAGGATAGGTTCAAATTCTAAGGACACAAAGCTCTTATCCACACCAGTATCGAATAATATGGATGCATAACTACCATTGATGAGAAACGTACCGTTGACCACGTTGTTGTCAGCCCTGGCTTGGTTGGCATTGATATTGAAAGCTCTCCCTCTGGCAGGTGGGGGAGCTTGGTTAGCTTGGTTTACTGGGTTTGCGTGAGCTTGTGCATGAATGATGTTCACTAGGCGTGGGCATGTGTTCCTGAAGTGGTTTGGGTCCCCACAGTTGTAACAAGCTCGCATGGGTTGCATCATGGGGTAGTTGGGTTGGTAGTAAGTTTGGGCTACGTGTTGTGTGGGTGGTAGAAGTAAGGGTTGTTGGGCTTGGCCCACTATTTGATTGTGGGTTTGGGTTGGAGGTTGATTGCGGTTCATTCGTTGAAGAGTACGGCAGGTTTGGATGGTGTGACCTGCACGGCCACAGCTTGTGCAATGTTGGCAGGGGTTTTCGGGAGGGTGATGGTATTGACAGCGGTTGCATTTTGGGTGTGGGCCGGTATATGGCTTTTTGAATGGTGCAGCTGGAGGAGCAATTTGGGTGATTGGTGCAGCAGTGATAAGAGGGTTGGTTTGAGTGACAGCGAAATTCTTGCCATTACGTTTCCTCTTACCAGCAAACTTTGAGGATGAGACTGGGTGGTTTGTAGTTGGGGTCTCTATGGGTGCTTTCTTCTTTTCATCTTTGAATTTGCCGTTTCGAATGCGATTTTCAGTGAGTTCTGTAGCTAACTCCATCGCGACTTCAAGTGTTGCAGGCGATGTGCTTAAAACCGAATCTTGAATTTTTGAGGGAAGACCTCGAATGTAATGTTCAACCAAGCGGTATACGGGGGTGAACAAATTAGGGATCATCTGGTTCAGCTCGAGAAATCTCTTATTATAGGAAGTGTGATCTCCTTCCTTTTGTTTCAGTGAGTGGAATTCGTCTTCCAGCTTTTTGATTTCGCTTCTTGGACAGAAGCGTCTTGTCATGAGTTCCCTTAACTCTTCCCATGTTAAGGCCATGGCATTTTCAACTCCTCGCTTACCTTTTTCCGTGTTCCACCAGGTAAGGGCTACCCCAAACAGTCTTCCAGTTGCATAACGTACCTTACGGTCCTTGGGACAATCGCAATTGAGGAAAGTGTTCTCCATTTCTTCAAACCAGTGAAGGAGGGCGGTAACACCTTCGGTCCCTTCATACTTTGGGGGATCGCAAGATTTGAAGTGTTTGTAGGAGCACTTTTTGGAAGGAGGGTTGGCGACGCTCTGGTCTTCTTGATTGGGAGGGTTGATGGGATTTGCGGTGAGAGCTTGTTGAACTTGAATCACAATGTCAGGAAGCACTGCGGCCATTTTTTTAGCAATTTGTGTGGCCAAGCGTTCATTTGATCTTCCTGACTTTCTACCTCCACGTAGTTGCCTAGCCGACATCTACAGGAACATACATAGGAAGATTGTGAGTTTAAGAATTTTCTAGGTGTCATGTGTCGTAAAAAGAATAAAAAACAACATAATTGGCAATAATTTAACTACATCCATAGGATGTCTTGGGTTTGCTCATGTTTGGGCCTCCAATGTCCCCCATACCATTGCCTGTGTAGTCATGTGGGCCCCCATGACTATTGGGCTTGGTAGGATTCACATTGGTGTCGGCGGATTAACACTCGCATCACCCGAATGAAAATCGTAAAATATGATTGCGAGATGTATGGTAGGAGGGTGTCCAGGTGTAGACACAATGACAACTCAAAGTGGGGTTAGCTCACACGACGTTTGGTATAGCATGCTTTGGCCTAATAGGTCCTTCGTACTCTCATCGTTAGTCCCCAGGTAGGAAAACTGGTCCTTTATTTTGGATTTATACGAATGCCAAGCCTAGACAGGACGTTCCGACTACCGGTACTCGTACCCTTCCAGTTACTACATGCCCGTCATGAGAACTCACTTTGATGTGATTTGAAAAATACAAAAATCATTGCAAAAATCATGGGAATCGTGAGGTGTGTGCTCTCATGGATATGATATGTTATGAGGATATGATTCATGATGAGCATTGCATAATAACATGTATTTGTGAGCATGCTTGCATAACATTCAGTGTGAAAATAAACATAAAGCATATAAACATCATGAATTTTGTATGTAACGCATAAACAATTTAAAATTTAATCAACTATAGTATAGGCTCTAAGGGTCTAATAACATATCCTATATCCCTATAGTCACAAGCTCTGATACCAATCTGTCACACCCCGACCCGCAGCGGAATAAAAGTCGGGGCATAATTGGGTTATCACCAAAGCTCATGATGTTTACTAAGATGTTTCATATTTATTAAATTCAAATTACAAACTTAAATATCCAAAACAAAATTCATACAATTACAAGAAAATGAAACTACATAATTATTCCAAAGCATAAACTTGTTTATTCTTCTAGGCCTTCCTAAGTGTTTCCTGTCTCAGCTGGATCACCTGTATCATGTGTAAAACGGGGGAGATTTTGGGTCAACAAAAGTTGGCGAGTGAACCTTGATAAAACATTTTTACTAATCTCTTGTTTTATTTAATAAATATTCGTGCAATAATCACATGTGAGCAAACATATATAGATAAACAATCACAAACCACTTTGGATGAGTATATAACATGAATGATGATGTATGTGAGATTAAGGCTCAATCAAACGGAGCCGATCTAATGAGGCTCCTGATGCTCAACCCGTATCCCACGGGGAACTGATGGGCCTAATGAAATGCGTGCACTGAAAATGATAAATCCAATCTACATATAATTCACACAACAATTGATACCCATTTGATCACGGATATGATGTATGCACAAGTGTTTAAATAAAATAAAAGAATTGTACGACACATGATACACCCCAAAACATGATTAAAACGGGGAATTGGTAGAGATTCACTCACAGTGGGTGCGTTCTTTGATGACGATGAATGCGCGCGAATTTATGATTCAACCGACGAGGGAAAAACTAACCTAAATAATAACGAAATGATTCGATAAATAAGTAAATTTTATTTGAGATTAATATTTTTAATTAGTGCTCTTTAGTGAGATTTTTAGATTTATTTTTGTGAGTTTAATGAAATTTTCTAACTTTAAAATCTTATTTTTAAGTATTTTTAAATAATTTTTCAATTAAATAAATAAATAAAAATAATAAAAAAATGGGTTGACTTTCTGACAGTTGACCGGGTCTGACCGGTCAGACTGTGTTTATTCCATGCGGTGCGTGGGATCGAACTCGGGACCTTTCGTTTGTGTGCACGCAGCTCTACCAACTAAGCTACGTGTCTAACCCGAAATATTCTCTGTTTTAATTACATATATATACTAATTAACTTTAACCTTATTTAGTTTTTATTAAAAATGATTTAATATGGCCGAACCGGTTGCAGAGACCAGGAGTCGAACTCGGAACCTTCGGTTCGGGTGCGCACAGCCCAACCAGTTGGGCTGTGTGTCTAATCTGCTTAACTACTGGATTATATTCCTCTTATATACATTCTGTGAATTGATCTGAATAGGTTTTAAAAACGTTGGTTTTATTTCAGAAAGTCAGTAACATGTGCGATTCGAACTCGGGACGTGTGTATTGTATTTGCACACAGTCCACCGCTGGACTGTGTTTCTAACCCGGTTAAATATCCGTTTTTAATTATACTAATACACATTTTCATCTTCATCTTCTTCACTTACAAAAATACAGAACAGTGAAATCCGACTGTTCTGTTTAATCGACCACAACTTATATTGATTGAAATGGAAAGAAGGTTAAGTGATATGGTATACCAAAACAGCGAGTTTGCTTCAGATTTCCGGCAAGATTTCATCGGCTCTGATTTGCGATTTTCGACTGAGTGAACTGTTTAACAGTTTCGATTATTGTGTTGAGCAATTAGATTACTAATCAAGAGATAGCAAGAAAGGTTTGGATGATTGTACCGATTAGGAGTAAGGCTTCGGTTCTCCGGTGAATTTCCGGCGAGTACGAGAATTTCCGGTGACGTGTTCTGAGTGGACTAAAGCTTCAGGAAGTGAGCGCGGTTCTGAGCGAAAGGTTTACAGGAGGTTGGAGTGGGTATTTATAAGGAGGAACAGTTGATTTGGGTTTGAATTAAGGTCAACAATCGCGATTAAAGATTTCCGACGGTTTTTGACTAAATTGATTGCCGGCAACGGTTATAACTGATGTCGAAATCAGTTTATCCGTTTCAGTCAAAGGAAAAACAGCCAAAATCGCGGAGTTTAGGTTTTTCCGGTGATTGCGAGTTCTGGGCGCGCTGATTTGCAGATTTGACTTTTCGGTTTTTATTATAAGTATTATTTGTTTCAGTATTTGTCACAAAAGAAAGTGTGGCGGAGTGGTGTGGTGTGTGTTTGTCTTTGTGGGAGACCCGGGTTCGAGACCCGGCAGCTCCATTTTATATTTTTATTCACATATTATTATTATTTATCAATTATGGTTTTTAAATTCTAAAATGTTTATTAATTATGTACTATTTAAAATAATCTGAACAATAAATACGCAACGAAATCTTATAACTGAATACTTGATTATTAAACGAAGCGGGTTTGGAAAACCTGTTTTTCGACGAATGTTACAAGTTCGATCTTTTCTTACTGGGTGCTGAGTGGGAAGATGATGTATGTGATGAGAATCTGGAGCTGCTTGAGGAATATGATGATGTAACATGGCTTGAATCTTTGACTTTCTTCTTGTCAGGATGATGTTTATCTTCAATTTCATCCTCACTGTGCTCACTGTATGATGACGAGGTTGTTGATACTTGAATTTCATTTGACATTTCTTCATCACTCTCTGAAGTTGTTGTGCTTGAATCATCTCTGCCGCTTTCTTCAGTAAAGTCTTTATCGGTCTCTGAAGTACCTCAACTGATGGAACAAACTTGGGAATTTCCTTTGTGAGGAACTTTCCAAATATGTTTTTCTTCAATTCTGGCACAAAGACAGGAGATTCAAGCATAACATTTTCATCATTAATAACAGAGTTTAAGTCATGACTCTCAACCTTAGCATGCAATTGGTTGTGAGTCTTAAGTGTAGGCGCAAGGCCATTACAGTCATCCTGAATGTTCAATTTTGGCACAAAGCCATTACAGTCATCCATCCTGGATAAACTATTACAGTTATCCTGAATAGAAATTCTGTTGAATAACTGTCGCCTGAGTAACCGATTCCTATTTTTGAACCTCCACATTCATCTTCCTCATCGCACACATCTTCTTGACCCCCACACAGATCTGCATTGCTTTCAGACATGTTAGTATTGTTTTGTGGTTTGTAAAAAGCCTTTTGATCCAAAATATCATTTTTATCGATTAAATCATTTTTACAATATCAACCAGTGCTTTTTGACTAATTTTCCATTTATCAATAATGATTTGTAATTTGTTATTTTCGTTTTGAGATCTCTCGAGTTTTTTGGTCAAATCATTTATGATAAAATCTTTTCTGAAAACAAATTCTTTTAAAGTCTGCATTTCATATGGTTGAATTTAACTTCCGCTGATATGCAGCTTCATTTTCTTTTAGTTATTGATTAATTTTCAAAATCTTTTCTTTTTCTTTAATGATGTCACGATTGAGAGATTTGTAGTGTGCCATGACGTTCAAGCATGGTTTGGAGCACAGCTTCGCTTTGAATTTATATGGTATGCTATTTACCAAGTCCTTATCCTCAGTTTCTGACTTCATGGCGGTGGTAGAAGTTCCAACCGCCTCATTCTTGCTGCTACTGATGGTTTCTTGAACTGCATGCTTCAACTCATTCATTTCAGCTTTCTGTTGTTCCTTCTCTGAGGTTTGTTCAGCAGAATCGATGATGCTTTTCAGACCAGCGTCATCTTTTGGAATCTTGGAGGTTTGTTTTTCAACACGATTTGAAGCAGCTGTGATAGAGACATTGGAGATGTTTGCCATGAGGGCCTTGTTAACTTCACTTTAGCCTCAGCTATTTCCTCTGACCAGTCATAATCTTCCACAACTAAAGCCTTTTGATTGTTTTCAGCAATGTTGTCACTCCCTTCAATGGCCACCGGTCTTCTTGTTTGGTTGAGCTCGGCATTCTCGTTCTTCAGCAACGGACATTCCCTTTTGAAATGGCCCAAATTTTTGCAATTGTAACATCTCAGCTTGGACTTGTCAAATCCAGCTCTTCCAAGGGCCAACATTTTTCTCTTTTTATCTTGGAATTTCTTCAATCGAAGAGTGATCATTGCCATCTGCCACTTCAGATCTATCTCCTCCATGTCTTCAGGATCCACTTGATACATGTCTTCAGCTGTGAGGAAATCTCTCTTCAACTCTCCTGACATAAGAGCCTCATAGCTGCTTAAGAAGGTATTAAACAATGTGACATGTTCTATGGATATTTTAAGTGCATGAGCGTCGCTGGCCATGGTAGTCCTTTCTGAGGATGACGAGGCCTTCAAAGAGCTTGCGGAAGCATTCGGATAAGATTCGACAGCACTTTGAGAATTTAATCCACATGAGGTGATAGGAGCAAGAACTGCCATATTCTTGGGGGCTGAGGTTGTAGCAGCTTGCTGAGTAATCTTCTGAGAATAACCAGTTTGGTTCATCTTTCTCTTGACAATGTCCATTTCGAAGGCTTTTAGAGTGTTGATCAGTTCTGGGAGTGTAACAGGAGTTGTGCTGGTTAAGAAAGTTCTCTTAATCATCATGCATTGAAGACTCCATTCTTTGGGGAGAGAATCTAGTAGCTTCTTGATTGATGCATAATTTGCGACATGATTTCCCACTTTCTTCATCTTAGTTAGCACTCCCAGAAATCGACTTATGTGGTCAGATAAGCTTACGCCACGAACACTTCCAAACATGTCATAATCTTTCTGGACCATGTCTCGTTTGTTGTCCATGAGTTCCTCATTTCCTTCATAGGGTCGATTAGTGCCAACCACAGTTCATGTGCTGAGGTGTACTCTTCAAACAAGTTGTTATCATCATTGGACAGAGCCATAGTAAGAGCAGCATGAGCCCTCCTGTCACATTGAATGAGAGTTCTATCTTCATCTGTGAACGTTGATGGATCTTCATTGATTGTACGAATGTCGTCACGAATTATCATTGGAGCATGTGGACCCACTGTGACTGACATCCATTGAGTATAGTCGGTATACTCAAAGAATGCTTTGATCCTGTTTTTCCAGCTGCTGAAATCTTCTGATCCTTTCAACTTTGGTGGCCTTGTAGCAGTTCCAGTTTCTAGCTCGGCTTGGGCAATCGGATTGAGTTGATTGAGAGACATAATTGTTGATCGGTGATTAAATACGCTGGAGAGTGATAAATCAGGAAACAATTTCGCTGCAAAGGAGATAAGTACGCTGGAAATGAAATAAATACGCTGCACTAGAGATCAATTACGCTGCACTTAGATTAAATACGCTATGAAGATGGTGACTTTATCCTGCGAAAAAGCTAAATCCACTGGATATTCAAAAACAAACAAAGGTTTAGTTAATTTCGCTGATCACCGTGATAAAATCGTTGAGGATTTGTATCACTGACTTCAAAGTCGCCTTCAATTAAATTCGCTGGCACTATTACGCTGAAACTCAACAAATTCGCTGGTTTAAACCCAGCGTATCTGTTAAATACGCGATATTCAAAGTTAATTACGCTGCCTTCAAAAATATCTACGCCAACTTCAAAAATAAATACGCCCAGAAGGGTTTTAATACGAACAAAAACCCTCTAATCACCCAAAAACGACTCAAAATTCATGTTTCTTTGCAGCAAAATGACCAAAATGTTTACCAAATCACTAATTAACAACAACCCAATGATTAAACACACCAGATCAAGCCATTTTAAGCCCAAAAATTTGAAAAACCATAAAACTTTGAAAACTTTTGAAAAACCTTCAAAACTTGAAGAATCTTAACAAAAGCTAACACAATCAAGAGCACAAAGGCTCTGATACCAAATTGTGAGTCCCAAAACAGATTCTGATCACAGTGGTTGATTGTTATCACTCAAACAACTATGGATTAGTTGTTTGATTGTGTAAAAGTTAAGAAAAACCAAACTATGAAGATGAAGAATCTTGAATGGATCAAACAACTAGTGTTGTATATGAAATCTCAAAAACATGTAATCAATAACAGCACCTGGATATTCGGATGTAAGCACAATAATGAAAATCACAACACAAGAGAATCACCAAAATCTGTCCAAGAAACTTGGACAATACTATCATTGAAGAACATATTTATACAAACTGACTACCCAGCGTATTTAACAAATACGCTGGGTTGTTAATTACGCCGCCAACTAGTATCTTTCACATAATTGCACTTTTAACCCTTCTAAATTATCTAACTATTACAAACCAGCTCAAACTATGGATAATCAAGTACCAACGGTCTCAAAATGTTCTAACAGACCTGGTTTTCTTGCAAAATCTCATAACCTTTACATGATTCCTCCCATTTTTCACAAGTGATTAGCGTGGACTCCAACTCCTGTTTACAAACCTGATATTTTTCTATCATAGTTTGGAATTGATCCTTGGTTATGCTGGTTTCATGTTTTAAGCTGCTGATTTCATATTCTTTTTCAAACAATTTAGTTTTTAGCTCTTTTGAAAGCTTTTCAAACTGCAATTCATAATCTAAAATCTTGTTCCTAAGGTTTTCATTCACCTCTTTTATGTTAGCAAACGCAATGATGCATTTATCTGAACATAGATCTTTTAAGACCTGAGGAGATACCTTAGTAGCAGCCATCATGGCATAATCACATTCACCTTCACAAACACTAGCATCCCATGGGTCAGACAGAGATTTCAAATCTTCATCAACACTTTTTTTTTGAAACAATTGTTTCATCATGAACATTAAACACAATAGATTTAGACTCCACTTCCTCAAATTCAGCACCCTCAACTTTGGACTCTAATGCCATAAAGCAAAGTTCATTTTGTTTCTTTCTAGTGTCAGCAATTAGAGCAAAGTTTTCATTAGTCAGATCCTCAGGCAAGCTACTCTAATCAACAAAGCCATGAGTAAAGAAACTCTGTTGATTAACCTCTGCCTGAGCAGTGGTTTGAGTAACTTATTGTGCACGTTGCATTTGAACCTGAGGAGCTGGTGCTTGAACATATTGAATTTGAGGAACAGTGGTTTGAACATATTATGCAGGAACAGTGGTAGCAGGGTGTGCAAAATGAGCAGTGTTTTGCATATGAGGAGCAGGGGTATATTAGGAATAATGGACAGTGTTTTGAGGTCTAGGGCTAGGATGTGTGACAACTGTTCCAGTTGATTGAGACCTACATTCTCTAACAAAGTGTCCTAGCCTATTACATTTATAACACTTAATCTTTGACTTATCCAGCCCATCTTTTGTCCCCCATGCAACCCTGGAAACTTTTTACCAATTCTCTTGGATTATTTGTTAGCCTAACACTTAATAGAGCCAACTGGTGCAAAATGTCCATCTCTTCCAAATCTGAAGGATCAAAATGTTGAAGGTCATTCAACTCAAAGCATAAGTTATCAGAAGTTTGGCTTTCCCCATTAGCAGCAAATGCATAATTAGGTGTGTAAGGGTCAGAGTTGAAATTACCACCAGAAGTTATATCAATGAAATGATCATAACCCTGATCCTTACTACTGCCAGTGACTTCTTCTTGGCCAAATAGTGCTGTACTATCGAATGCATAGTCATCAGCCACTTTGCCAGACTCTTGTAGCTTCTTTTTCTGTTTCAGCTCTCTCTCATAAGTGAGGAGCCTACCATGAAGCTGAGTAAGACTCATTTCTTTGAACCCAACTGAATTTCTAGTTACAAAAGCTATAGTGTCCCACTTGTCTGGTAATGATCTAAGAAAACGACTATTTAAAGTCGAATTTGCAAGTGTAACATTTACCAGTTTAAGCTCACTAATGAGATAGTTAAATCTTTCAAATTGTTGGGTTAGTGACTCTCCTTTTACATGACAAAACGTTTCATATTATTGATTCAGAACCTCTCTGTTGTTTTCAATAACTTTCTCAGTCTCACTGAATTGCTCTTTCAAAGCATCCCATAATTCCTTTGCACCGTTGCAATGCAACAAGCTAGCATAGATATCGTTTGGCAATGCAGAGGCCACGATGCTAAATGCCTTTGCAACTAGCACGATTTTTTGGAAATCTTGCTCGGAATAATTTTCAGGATTCTTTGGTACTTGGACCTTTAGGTCCACTGTATTTGGTATCATTGGAACATGAGGTCCAAAAATGACCGACTTCCAGCAACCGGTGTTTTGCTGAGCAAGGACATGACCCATCCATCTTTTCAAGATATTATACTCAAATCTGACAAGGATTGGTGGTTTAAACATGTTTCCGGTGTTATGAGGATCTTGTGAAGTGTGTGACATTTTGATTGTTTACAAACAATTTTTGTTTAAAGACTTTGAGAATGTAATTAAACTTTGTTTTCAATAAAAAACAAACAAACCGAATTAGCAGTGAGAGCTGATCTATTCAAATAAAATTGATTGTTAAATCAAATTCGATTGACCAAGCTCTGATACCAATTGTTAGGATTTGAGTTTGAAACTATTATGAAAGTTCAAAGGATGAAAGATGAAAGATAATAAATCAGATGAACATGCAGCGGAATGATGAACTTTAATTCATAACAATTGAGAGATTGTTTTCATTGTCATGCTTTCGTAATTATAATTACTTGCATATAATTCACAATCTCCCCCTCAGCCTAAGATCACTAATTTGTTCATACAGAATGTGGAAGAAATGCTAGATTAATAAGTGATGAAAAGTGATCAACTACAACAGTACATGCACTGTTCTATTTATACTACAATTCTAACCACTGAGCATCTTATGATGATGTCAGCAGGAAGTGACCTTTAACAATATAACAAACTAACATCTGTTAAGCTAACCACTACTATAGCTAAACATTACAAAGACTGATAGTAAACACTTATGAGATATCCTCTGTTGGCCTTCAGTAGAATCTTGCCTTGGCAGACCTTTAGTCTTAGTCTTCAACAGAGCTTTGCCTTGGCAGACCTTTAGTTTTAGTCTTCAACAGAGCTTTGCCTTGGCAGACCTTTAACTTTAGTCTTCAACAGAGCTTGACTCTAGTAGATGTTTTATTATTATTATTAGGATCAGAGGTTGTAGCATATTTTGGCTTTCTATCATCTGTTCTTTTGTAAGGTTCAATTCCAACATGATCTTTTTGTGTAAAAGCGTAGAAAGAATTCTGGACCCAACATATGTATATGCGTAATTTCAAGTAGCATACATTGGCCTTACACATAGTTTGGGCTACATTATACACAATGATAGGCACACCATGTAATAACTCATGAGGAGTACATGTGTTGGATTGGAAATACTTAGAACATTGGAATTAAAGTCATAGAGATATACTATATGAGGTTAACAAGTTCTACATGAGATACTAAGTTCGTGTATGTTTGTGCGTTTAATAAATTCTATATGAACTGAAGGATCAAACAACAAATCATTGATTATAAAGTTTTGAGAAACTTTTACGAAAGATTGACACTCATTGTTTTAAAAGGATATATAGATTAGGGGAGCATTATAACGTTACACTCTTTTTTCCTTCTATAACTTTTATACCATTGGTTTTTCATAGAAGTGGGCAAGTTAGATGGATTTGGGTAATGGGTCAAGATAGGTTTGGGTTAGGATTGTCATAGGTCAGGATGGGTATTTTTTTTAAAAAAGGAGTTGAATGGGTAACATGTCAAGATGGATTTGTGTTTGAATTGGTTTAGGTTAATATAGGTTTGGGTAAAGAGTAGATGAAAAAATAATTAAAAAAATTAAAAAAACCTAAAATAACAAGTATAAAAAATAATAACAAATATAAAAATTCTAAAAAGTAAAAAAATTGTAAAAAATTCTAAAAAAATAATAAAAAATAAAAACAATTGTAAAACAATTGAAAAAAAGTCAAAAAAATAAATAATATTCTAAAAAAATCAAAAATCCTAAAAAATTTAAACACCAAAAAAATTGTAAAAATTTCAAAAATTTAAAAAAGTCAAAAAAATTCTAAAAAGTCAAAAAAATCAAAAAAATAAAAATATTCTAAAAAATAAAAAAATCCTTAAAAATAAAAAATAAAAAAATCCTTAAAAATAAAAAATAAAAAAATTCTTAAAAATGAAAAAAGTTAAAAACCAAATAATAAAAAAATTGTAGAAATTAAAAAAATATAAAAAACCAAAAACAACTAAAAAATCAAAAAACTGTACAAATTTAAAAAAAAATAGATTCTTTTACCATTTTTTTATTTTTTTGAATTTTTTTCGATTTTTTTATTTGTTTATATTTTTAAATCTTTTTACATTTTTTTTAATTTTATAGATCCTTTTGCTTTTTTTAATTATTTCTTTAATTTTTTATTTTTAGTTCTTTTTTTTTTTAGATTTTAATAGAATTTTCACATTTTTTTGAATTTTTTATATTTTTTACAATTTTTCGATTTTATCAGATATTTTTATTTTTTTACAATTTTGATTCTTTTAGAATTTTGATTTGTTTACAATTTTTTTATCTTTTTTATTTTTTACAATTTTTCTACTTTATCATAATTTTTTAGATTTTTTTTACATCTTTTATTTTTTAGAATTTTTTGATTACTTTTATTTTTATTATTTTTAAATTTTTCATTACTTTTAAACGAAGAATGACGGGATAGTACTACGTCGGCGATTGGTGAAGTTACAGTTGTGAAGAGATATCTAAGAGTAGTAATTAGTATAGATTTTATTTTATACCCATATTGACCCGTTTAGGTTTTATCTTATATTTATTCCGACCTATTCTTTATTTTATCCACTACTTCATAACTCATCCTAATCTAGTGACTATTTTTGTTTGTTCCATCTTAACCCATCTTAAAATTTAAAATACCCATATCAACCCAAAATGAAATGGATGGGCTTGTTTTGCCATGTCTAGTTTTTCATAATAAAATTTTTAATGGGGCAACATAAATTATCCAGAAGTATCACGGGGAAAAATACACATTGCACTCTTTTTTCCTTAGCTAAAGATTTATCCCACCAGTGTGTTTTTCTGACAAAGTATTTAACAAGACAACATCTCTAAGTGTCAGAAGTTTATAACCAAGAGAGTGTTATAAATATTTTTAGATAGTTATCGACAACCGTATAATAAGCTTTACCTTGTACTTATCATTTTAGTTATCAACAATCATATAAATAAGCTTTATCTTATACTTATCATGTTATTCAAACAGTTATTTGAGTCTATCATATAAATAAGCTTTATCTTATACTTATCATGTTATTCAAACAGTTATTTGAGTCTATCATATAAATAAGCTTTATCTTATATTTATCATGTTATTCAAACAGTTAATAGAGTTGTAGATTAAATAAGTTTCCTACTTATATATTGGATTAGAATTAAATATAAAGATAACATAAATAAGAAGGGTAACAATGATTATACTCCATTAATTTTAGATTTTGATGGTAATTTAAGAGAAAAGAAAATAATGGAAGGGTATAAAGTGAATATCACATGTATCGACTTTCTCCCTCCACATACAAGGCACATGCCAATTCCTTCATTAATTTAAAATGTCCATAACTTTTTCATACGACAATTGTTTTTTTTTTATTTCACCACAATAACAAACATTTTTTTTTATTTTTAATACGAGTATGATGTTGTTATTGTTATATAAAAACAAAATAAAAAATTCATTTTTACTGTGTTTTCTTTGTATTGTGTTAAAGGTTCTGGTCATTGCGTTTTTCAACTGGGTTTTGGTCCTTACGTTTTTTACTAAGGTTTCTGTACGTTGTGTTATTATCAAAACTTATAACACAGTGTTAATTTGGGTTATGTCCATCGCGTTTTTATCAGAACCTATAACACATTGAACTTAGTGTTATATATGGGTTTTCTATACATTGTGTTATAGCTTTTAGTCATCGTATTTATTATGTTATCGATTGTGTTTAATTTGCTGCCCCTTGTGTTTTTATTTTGTTGCGCATTGTGTTTTAATCCGTTGTTAATTGTGTTTTAGTCTTCTGTCCATTGTGTCTTTTATCTGCTGTCATAATTGTGTTTTTAGTTTGATACTCATTGTGTTTAGTTTACTGTTCATTGTGTCTTTTATCTGTTGCCAATTATGTTTTTAGTTTGATATTTATTGTGTTTTACGTTATGTCTATTGTGTAATACGCAACTGGGTTTTCTCATTGCGTTTTATGTTATGTCCATTGTGTAATATGCAATTGGGTATTCGAATTTTTTTTAAGTATAACAATAGGGTACTAATATTAAAGATAAAAAATGCTCGACTTTATGATATAATTTTTTTTAAAAACAAATGACGTATAAAAATGTTATGAACTTTAAAAATGAGGGGGAAATAGCATGTGACTTGAATATGTATAATCTTTTTGTTCTCTTTGACAAAATTACCCTTCCCACTTGAATCTTTTTTGGACATAGAGTGGCTTCTTAGAGCATTGACATCCATTACACCAAATTGTGTGAGTGAACTTTTTATAATATAAAAGTATAAAAAGTGGTTGTAAGTGAAGGAAAGAAAAATATTACTGTTCATATGTATATCTGAGGGAATACTGTTTATATATATAATTTTTTAATATATTTTTTGAAAGTGGTTGTGAGTGAAGGAGAGAGAAAAGGTAATGATAAATGTATAAAAATATATTATTTAATTAAAAAGTATAGAGAAAATATAGTGTTTTCAGTATAATATAGGGTAAAAATATGATGGAATGAATGTGAATGCTCTTACACTTCTTATTGTACTTTGTATTATAACTCAACCCTCATATATATATATATATATATATATATATATATATAACACTCTATTAACACTTGATTACTGAAATTTTAGATCTATTTGTTCATAGATCTCGCTATTAGACTAGTTTGATAATATGCTACGTATGTTTAAATAAATATGACCATATAACAATAATTCGTATGAACAAAACAAGGTCTTCCATCCGCTGATAATAGAAGTGTGGTTGAGACTGTAGACTGATCAAACAACAAGTAAAGTATAAAGTGGTAGTATGCTCCCTTCCTATGTCTTCAAAAGAATCCAATCACAACCGGATAGCTTAAAGCAACTTACCAATAATACATTCTTTCACCGGAAAAAGTAAACAACCCCTTTTGCTTCGGTTTATGTAAGTTTTCGATGAACTTGTTTTATGATTATAACGTTTGAGGCGTTTTGCAAGAAGGCTATTAGATTTTTTAGATGTCCGTTTATGTCGTTTGCAGATTTTTTTTCACAAATGTTTATATGTCATGTTTGTTTTGGTTAGTATCATTTTCTAGCCCACTTATTTTTATCAACAAGCGTGTGGGGTCATGGTTGAGATATGATTCATCACCTAGAAAGATGAATGGAAAGCTACACCACCCCTTGCTTAATACATCATGGTTTGCATGGTTTAAACCATGGCAACCATGGCCCTCCTTTCCATTTTTCAAGAAATCATTTCCTTTTTCTTTAGACAAAGATAAATTCAAATAAATAAGGGGTTAGTGGTTTATGTCATTACCACACGCTTATGGTAGTGGTTTTGTATGGTGAATCAGAGGTGGGTGACATGACACTGACGTATAGAATCATGACCACACCCTATAGCCTAATAATTAAAGACATCAACTGTCATGTTGTTGTTAGAATTGGTGTTGACATAGAGCAAGTGAATCTTATGTTACATTTCTACCCCAATTTACTTCGATCAAGTTGTTATAATACGTCCCCCTCCACATATCTTTTCTAAATTTGGTATCGATACTTAGGGAAAAATGTATCCTCTTATACCTTTTATGTGAAATCATGCATAATAGGGTGTGTAAACGCCCTTTCACGCCATGCTACACCACTCCCGGGGCGTATTGGGGGCTTGTATTGCCCTAAGCGTTTTCTCAATTAGGCCTTCTTGCTCACACACACTCCTACACCATTCATCTTCACTATTGGTTTAGAGGGGCATGAACCATTACACCCATTTTTGCTTCAAAATGCCTTTGCTGATGTGGCATCCACATGACTGAAAACGTCCTTTTGGGGCTTGAACTATTACACATGGTCTTAGTAACATCATTCTAAAAGTCAGTTATTTCACAACGTATTTTTAATATACATCAAAACACGTTTTGAAGTAGGGATGAGCATGGTACCCATTCGCTACTGAATATACTAGTACCGATATCTACCGGTGTTTTACCCGTAAATACCAAAAAACAGAGAAAATGTAGTACGGGTACAAAATATGCCCGATACGATACCGGTTCACTACCGATACCAAATGCTCATCCCTATTTTGGAGTTCTGTACATACAATAACACACAAATTTGACGTCCTGAATCGTGTTACATAGCTTCCGGACCATTGCACCCAAATTTCTTACAGTGATGACTAATGGCGAAAAACTAGCTTCACAAAAGCCCCCACTCGTAACCGAGCAAGTAACTTTCGTCAAGAGAAAAAGATTCCGGAGAATCAAAAGCGCACATTAGCAGATTCCTTCACTTACAAAGACAAGCATACAAATGGACACAAACCACACCCCATATCTGTTTTCGACTACTTGTACCCGAATTACTGGAAAGTGGCAGTAATACTGTTCGCGTATTTTCCCCGCAGGCACACTTTGCTTTCATCTGACCCGACACCAAATTTCAGGAACAAAAACAAACAGCGTACTCGACGCACTTATTGTCACAATGACATCTGTCGGGTATGAAGACCTTGTTCCTGCCAGCACGCTTACCGTATTACTAGCTTATCATTTTGTACTCTCGCGCATGGTAATACTCGGGTTTGTTTTAAGTAAAGCAGTAGAGCTTTTAGTGGAGAAGCAAGAACGTTTGCAGGTAAATGCGTTACATAACAACAAAACCAGGATTGAAGCTGAAATTGCGAAAAAGATCAGAACAAGGAGAGTGAGAAACAAGTGTATAAGAGTGTTGGAATGACTCTATTACATTGGGTTGAAGATTTGGATTTTCTTCATGCGTTTTATTGTGTTTTTGGGGCACTTACGGGCAATGGATACGCTAATAAATGTTTTTCAACAAAAGGTGGGCGCGTGTTTGCTTTGGTTTGGATCATAGTGAGTATGGTCTTTTTAGCTCAGCTGCTATTTACTTCTGTTTTGTTGCATACCGAGAAAAAGTAAATGTTGTTGGTGCAATGGATTCTTAAAAGAAAAACAACGGCTTCTAACCTCGAGGCAGCTGATTTTGATGGTGACAGAATCGTTGGATAAGTATATAACTTATATCCTTGAATGTGATAGCCCTTTAACCTAATGTGCCCCCTATATGCCTGTCATAATAAGCCCTTTAACCTAATGTGATAGCAGTAGAGCTTTTAGTGGAGAAGCAAGAACGTTTGCAGGTAAATTCGTTACATAACAACAAAGCCTGGAGTGAAGCTGAAATTGCAGAAAAGATCAGAACAAGGAGAGTGAGAAACAAGTGTATAAGAGTGTTGGTGTTGCTTTTGGTACTCGCGGCTGCGGGAATGAGTCTATTACATTGGGTTGAAGATTTGGATTTTCTTCATGCGTTTTATTGTGTTTCTGGGGCACTTACGGGCAATGGATACGCTGATAAATGTTTTTCAACAAAAGGTGGGCGCGTGTTTGCTTTGGTTTGGATCATAGTGAGTATGGTCTTTTTAGCTCAGCTGCTATTTACTTCTGTTTTGTTGCATACCGAGCAAAAGTAAATGTTGTTGGTGCAATGGATTCTTAAAAGAAAAACAACGGCTTCTAACCTCGAGGCAGCTGATTTTGATGGTGACAGAATCGTTGGATAAGTATATAACTTATATCCTTGAATGTGATAGCCCTTTAACCTAATGTGCCCCCTATATGCCTGTCATAATAAGCCCTTTAACCTAATGTGATAGCAGTAGAGCTTTTAGTGGAGAAGCAAGAACGTTTGCAGGTAAATTCGTTACATAACAACAAAGCCTGGAGTGAAGCTGAAATTGCAGAAAAGATCAGAACAAGGAGAGTGAGAAACAAGTGTATAAGAGTGTTGGTGTTGCTTTTGGTACTCGCGGCTGCGGGAATGAGTCTATTACATTGGGTTGAAGATTTGGATTTTCTTCATGCGTTTTATTGTGTTTCTGGGGCACTTACGGGCAATGGATACGCTGATAAATGTTTTTCAACAAAAGGTGGGCGCGTGTTTGCTTTGGTTTGGATCATAGTGAGTATGGTCTTTTTAGCTCAGCTGCTATTTACTTCTGTTTTGTTGCATACCGAGCAAAAGTAAATGTTGTTGGTGCAATGGATTCTTAAAAGAAAAACAACGGCTTCTAACCTCGAGGCAGCTGATTTTGATGGTGACGGAATTGTTGGATAAGTATATAACTTATATCCTTGAATGTGATAGCCCTTTAACCTAATGTGCCCCCTATATGCCTGTCATAATAAGCCCTTTAACCTAATGTGATAGCAGTAGAGCTTTTAGTGGAGAAGCAAGAACGTTTGCAGGTAAATTCGTTACATAACAACAAAACCAGGAGTGAAGCTGAAATTGCGGAAAAGATCAGAACAAGGAGAGTGAGAAACAAGTGTATAAGAGTGTTGGTGTTGCTTTTGGTACTCGTGGCTGCGGGAATGACTCTATTACATTGGGTTGAAGATTTGGATTTTCTTCACGCGTTTTATTGTGTTTTTGGGGCACTTACGGGCAATGGATACGCTGATAAATGTTTTTCAACAAAAGGTGGGCGCGTGTTTGCTTTGGTTTGGATCATAGTGAGTATGGTCTTTTTAGCTCAGCTGCTATTTACTTCTGTTTTGTTGCATACCGAGCAAAAGTAAATGTTGTTGGTGCAATGGATTCTTAAAAGAAAAACAACGGCTTCTAACCTCGAGGCAACTGATTTTGATGGTGACGGAATTGTTGGATAAGTATATAACTTATATCCTTGAATGTGATAGCCCTTTAACCTAATGTGCCCCCTATATGCCTGTCATAATAAGCCCTTTAACCTAATGTGATAGCAGTAGAGCTTTTAGTGGAGAAGCAAGAACGTTTGCAGGTAAATTCGTTACATAACAACAAAACCAGGAGTGAAGCTGAAATTGTGGAAAAGATCAGAACAAGGAGAGTGAGAAACAAGTGTATAAGAGTGTTGGTGTTGCTTTTGGTACTCGTGGCTACGGGAATGAGTCTATTACATTGGGTTGAAGATTTGGATTTTCTTCATGCGTTTTATTGTGTTTTGGGGGCACTTACGGGCAATGGATACGCTGATAAATGTTTTTCAACAAAAGGTGGGCGCGTGTTTGCTTTGGTTTGGATCATAGTGAGTATGGTCTTTTTAGCTCAGCTGCTATTTACTTCTGTTTTGTTGCATACCGAGAAAAAGTAAATGTTGTTGGTGCAATGGATTCTTAAAAGAAAAACAACGGCTTCTAACCTCGAGGCAGCTGATTTTGATGGTGAGGGAATCGTTGGATAAGTATATAACTTATATCCTTGAATGTGATAGCCCTTTAACCTAATGTGCCCCCTATATGCCTGTCATAATAATCCCCCCCCCCCCTATTAGTACACTTTATATGAGAATATAGCACTGGGTATACTGGCGTGATGAGTATGTGTAAGTGGGTATTTTTAGCACAACCGAATAAGTTTCTGACATGGCGTTTTATATTTTGATATTGACATAGGGCTGTTGAGTTCATTGTTTATAAGTTAAAACAGATGGGGAAGATTACTGTAGATGATATTACACCTGTCATGGATGAGTTTGAAACCCTTGATTTCGATAAAATAGGAATGTTATTTGCCGCTGATCTTCTGTTTTCCCAGTCATCAATGCCGATATCTGATCTTGTGGGTCCACGGTTATCTGTGTAAGATAATGTGAGTAACAAAATCTTGGAAGGTGAAACATAAACAGTTTTACATGTTTGTAAGTTTAAACACATTAATAACTTGGTGATTTGGTAGAAGTATATAAGAGTGTTAATGGTCCAGCTATGTTGGTTTTGGGGAAAATATTGGGCCAAGCTGCTAACTACAGTTATGAAAAAAAGTAAACTAAATCGGACGAGTTGGCTTTATCTTGATTCTTACTGGCCTCTTGAATTCTCTGTTTCCTATATTCTTTCTTTTTCTTTTGTTTGTTTTTGTCTATAATGTTTATTATATTTGTTTTATTTATTATTGATAAAAATTCTCTTGTTAAGACCCTATGAATCGATTCAAACCCTAGATTCATATTAGAAGTTAATACTCATTTTAGCTTTAAACCAAGAACCGTAGCAAAGAAATACAGTCTCAATTTAAAACCTAACAATTATGATCAAAACACTCAAGTAAACCCTTTAACGTTTTATTTATAACAATATTTGTCTATATGTAATTATAACAGCAGAACATATGTTAGAGACATACAAAATCAAACTGATGAGAAAAATTATTAGTTAATCATTCATAGTACGATACGAAGTTGTACATAGTGATCAATGAACCCGTCATTATTATAAGCTCTTACATAATAGTTATGAGTGATAGATTTTTAGTTATAGGATCCTTAAGTATATTATGAAGACATTCGATACAAAGATTTAGTTTCCTCAATTCGTTCATAAACGACAATCAATTTCATATAGAAATTTAATGCAACACCTCTCGATATGTTACCGTTCAAGGAGACATGGTAGCTGACTTTATCACAATAGGTCTTCAATATATAATTTATATGAATTAATAAACTTATGAGTTCATTGATAAATTTTCAACAACATTTATTGACAATTGTGTTGTGATTAATCAACATATTATGTCATTATAACTTAGGTTGTTGTTATCAGTTCATTATGACTCCTCTATGAGATAAGTTTTGTCTACTGACATAAGGATATGCCCCGAAATTACATTTTGTCATCTTTGAATATTACAAAGTTAGAATAATCAACCGGTTCTCACTTCTTCTTTAAATTATAGTCTCTTGTTTCCTTTATATTTATTTTAATACTCCATAAGATGATTCAGATTAATTTAGACATATCTAGTGTGTTGCAATGTAAGTAATATCTAAACGAGTATAGACTTGAATCTACATAAAACTTCTTAATTAATGAAGTTTAAGAAATCATCTCATTTATCCTATTATCCTCTAAAGGAGAGCAATATTGTTTGTTACATGTGTAAGGATCCATTTAAGGTTAAATTTATGGAACGAAACTAATGTCCCATTGGGTCTATCTCGGTATGTTATGATATCTATCACATAAGAGATATCTCTGAGATCTATTATATCAAAGTTTGTGTTAACAATGCTTTGACTTATGTAACATATACTTGTCAAAAGAATGCCATCTATATATAGACAAGTTTATGTTAGTTGCTCCCACTCAATTTGAGGTAGGTACATTAATCCACCTGGTTCTTGATGTAAATAATTGCGTTAAGATTTCATTGCATTATGATGTTCGCATTAACTCATATATGGATTTATATCGGCTTACAGACAACTGTTCTTTGACCTTAAGTTTAGAACTTTAAGGTTGTTTTATGAACATGTAAATATGTCAGCCAGTTGTTAGGGAAAGTTGTTTTAATGTTCATCTAATGTAGCTAGCTCTAAATTGTTATATGCTACTAGAACAATGATGATCCTAAAAGAAATCTTTTGTAATATAGGTAAGAAGATTTTTTGATAATTTATCTATTCCTGAGTATAACCTTTGACAATCAATCATTCTTGGTGTCTTAACGTTTATATTAGGATTTGGTTTGATTATGAACACTCTTAGGTAATTCAATCAAATCCCAAACGTTATTCGAACACATAAAATCAGTTTTACTAGAAAACAGTTTTGTTCCATTTAAAAGATTGATTGACGCTAATGGTTTAATTAGAAGAGATAGGATCAATAAACTTTTCCAAAATCCATTTCAACTTCAGTTAGGGAGGTTATGTAATCATCAAAGTTAGTAGGTTTTTAAACCTAGATGACCACTTGAGTTGATTATTGGTTTATTAGAAGTTTCAGTTTATGGATTAGCTCTTGATTAGGTTGCTATCATTTTCAGGATTCTAAGGTAGTGTTTGTTTTTTTTAAAAGATCTGCACATCCCCTTCTTTCTGCGCCGTGCAAACCACGCGTAGACATTGCCATCTACAGACTAATTGTTTTTTCGAAAACGTTTCATTAAGAAACGTTTGCGTGAGCTCTTCTTGGTGCAGACTTGGCCCAACCACTTCTAAGATCTTCTAAGGTCAGCAGAGGGTTAAGCACCACCACTATCGTCCACCACTCACCACCACCGTCCACCACCCACCACCATTGCCTACCACAACCACCGGACACCACCACCACCCACCACCATCACCCACCACCACCGTCCACCACCCATCACTACCGGACACCACCACCAGTTTACTTTAGAAGTCTACATACATTAAAAAACAAACAGTTGTTTTCTTGCAGATTACAGAGGTTTGGTCCACCTCTTCTTCTACAGATGTTTGCAGATGCTGTCCGCATAGTGCAGACATTTCACCTCTTAAAGAAAAAACAACACCTAAGTATGTAAGAGTTGGTTCAGTATGGTGTACAAGAGGTGTAAGCGGTGGTAAATTCAGAGTAAAATTTAATGACTCACTTCCCATGTCTCTTGTATTCCTTGCAACTCATGATAAAGATTTTTACTGCTCCCATTGACCTTAGAAATCCTTAGGAACTCAGCATGCTTAAGGTCAATATTTAACGACCAACAAATTCTAAATGAGAAACATATTAATGATGTTATTCGTTATAGTTTCTCTTGTTGAGGATTATGTTAGTTTAGGTAAGAAATGTAAGTGTGCCCACAATTAAGAAACAATGAAACTTTTGTTAGAGTAGCATTAGATTTTAATGTCCAGATGTCATAAGAAGCTTAGGGACATATTTAATAGAAATCATATTAAGTATATATATGAAAAGATTTCTTTAAGACTATGGGCCATATGAGACAAATTTAGATGCAAGTAGATAGTCTTTAATTGATAAATGAATTATGTCTGAATATTCCATTTTAAATAAGTTCCATGAATGTCAGTGAAATATAATTTATAGTGGACCCATACTTATTCCTTAAGCCAAGTAATAATTTAGGGCTTTCAACATCATGATTTAAAATCACTTAAAATGAGATATGAGGAAAAAAATCATCCTCATTAACCATGTCATGATTTCTCATGAATTTGGGTTACAATGAACGAAATTTATAGGTCTCGTTTTTCTTTTTGTCAAATTCTCATTTGCATGATACCAAAAGTTGTAAAAGTGTAAGGTATCATCTAGTTTCATCTTATTAATGTTTCTATCCAGATATTGAGAACAAATAATATGAGAGTTTAACGTAAGTGTGACTATATGTTGGTTATGCAAACCTCACGACCTTCATAACATAGCTTAAGTATTGATACTATACTCTGATTAATCACTAGAATATGTAAGGTATCGAAAAGCGTTGTTAGAAGACTGCTTATTATGGTTCTTATAGCCTTAATTTTGCCACTAACTCTCATGTTAGTTATTTGTTGAATTCTAGTAAGGAAACATAGAACTAGAGTCAACTTATCATGTGTTAATTGGAATATTAAGCGACTACCTATTTTAGCCAACTATTGTTTTGAATTATGGATAGTCTCGTTGCTTATGCCTAGTCAAAGGGCATAATTATGTAGTGAGATTCTCCCATGAAGAACCTTAGAGTTGGAATTTTGTACTTATATTTTGACTATAAACCTTAGAAGTATCCTCTTTTAAGGTTTTAGTGGTTATAAGGTGAATAACATCTTATTTTCCAGTTTCTAACATTTCTTTCTTTGTACATATGTTGCTTATCAACACACTCCATTTCCTTTGATACTTTTGAGTGTTATAGTTGATTTTAAGGCATCAAATTGTACAAGTGGAAAATTCAGTACGTAATGTATTGGAAAATTGTACTTATTTCTATGTGTAAGCCCTTTATTTTATGGATCATGGTATTGTACATTATAATGTATTCACGGATGTCACTTAACCTTATAGTTTAGAATTTAAAATGAAGGCATGCACCTTAGGATTTCTTTGATTATTTTATAAAGAATAAAATAAGATTAATCTTAGAAAAAACTTAATATGGAATAACCTTAGTGATAGCATTTATATTAAATGAGTTTTTGATTATCGTGAGAGACATCATGTTTGATGTATCCTATTAATCATGCTCTATTTTTTCTTCTGCAACACTTTTATCAGAAGATAGTTGTAGGATTATAGTGTTTTAAGAGACAATCAAGGATTTGATTTAAGAGCTAATCTAATAGAAACTATAAGTAAGGCAAAACATATTTGGTTTAGAAATTAAAGTGGACGAGATATTAATATATAGAAGAAAGTTATGGGGTGTTAAAATAAGGTAGACAGAATATGATCATAAGATTAATGAATGATCATTAATGTGAGGATCGTTATTTGAATAAGTTGTGATATGTCTATTACTAACATCAAATAATAGACTAATTTGAAAATTCTACTTAAATGAAGACAAATCACCTTTGGGCAGACGTGTAATCATCTAAGCATAGGCGGAAAATTCTACTTAAATGAAGACAAATCACCTTAGTTTTGTGAAAAGTTATCTAATTTTGTTTAAGTATTTTACAAAACCAATTATTTAATAGTAAACCACCTGTTACGCTGAAATTTAGTTCACAATAACAGCCTAATGTAGTAATGAGATTTTGGAGGGGTATGGTCCCAAAAACTTTACGCCTGCGCAAGGAACCATACCCTCAATGACAACATACCACAAGAATAACCTTGCGCGCAACACGCAACGACGCGCCATTCTTGAAACCAGCAGGTTGCATAACAACCTTGCGCGCAACGTGCAATGGTATTGCAACCTTGATACTAGCAGGCCAGACAACGAACCTTGCGCACACTGCGCAACGACAAGTTAGACCAATGCTAGCAGGTTACACAACGAACCTTGCGCACACTGCGCAACGGCAAGTTAGACCTAGAAGCGTAGGACCCTTGACCCTGCACGGATCAAACAACCCTCAAGCCGCGAAATCCTAAAAGCTAGCACAAGGCCAAGACCAACATGAGAGAAACTCCTAGTCTTGAGAAAAGGATTTAATCCCTACAACTCCGCGCTGGTCAGAAAACACTGATAAAGCCACGCGGAAAGGAGAAGTGCAAAGAGGCGTTGACCAAATACAAGGGTACAAAGTGGCAGAGCTGTGATCTAATAGCCGTTCGGCAGGTTGTGTCAGACTGCGTCGCATGAACAGTAATGCAGAACACAGACTATATGCAAGGACGTACACGTGACACCAACCAAACTCATGCTAGCGACTATCACACGATCTCCACTATCGGTTGATTACAGGTCTAACACCAGAGACAACTGCCATGACACATGGCTCCATTCACCATGCGCCAAGCGCACCTCCTGCCAAAGACCATTAATCATCGATGTAGAGGAGACAAAACGAATATCCTTGGTCGTCGGGCCTAGGCCCAAGTCCCATCAGCGCATCTCCTACACACTTCACTTCGGCTATAAAATAAGGATTACACCACAAAGTAACGGACATGTTTTTCTAGCTCACTTACTAATTACTTGCTAATTACCTTGCAATCTCAAATACTTATTCTCACGCCGGAGTGTGGTCACGGAGAAAACCCTCCCCCTTTCTCCCGTGACGAGGCTAACGGTGTTGCTAGTTTTGTAGTTAGCTTGAAGTGAGATCACCTAGAAGAGCGAGCGAGAGACAACCTTTCATGCAAAAATATTGAGCTTAACCCAAATATCCCCGGATATTCCTTGTGGTTAACCGGTGTTTCTTCATTGGCGCCATCCGCCCTTTACTCACTCTTACATCCGTTTTCTCGTTTCGTTTTCTCTCAAACCTCACTTTCAAATGGCTGATTTCCCCTCAAACACACCACCAGGTCCTCGGGCTCAGGGCAAGAACCCAGTTCATGCCCCTCGACCTGACGAACAAGTGGAAGAAGGTTCTTCCAGAAATTCTGGTGTTCACCACGACTCAGGTCGTGTGAACATCTAGCTAACTCCCGTTGTTCAAATGGAAACTCCCTGTGTACGAATCACATCTATTTTACCTCTGGGTGAAACTCCGATGTCTTGGTACATCAAGTCCCAAACGGCCATGAATGTCGTTTACGCGCAACTCTGTGCGGAAACAAATGCTTCCGTTGCGCTAGCGCAGCCACCTACTACTCACGTGCATGCTTTGCCGGCACCACGAGTACTTAGTTATGACTCACCAATTGAAGCAAGTGTTCCATCACACCTTCTTACCAGGGAAACAGAGTACTCTCAATCACTGCCAAAATATGAGTCCAACACTCATAGGCGAGCGTCCATCCACTCACAGCTGGGCCTGCGTCCTCTAGAGGGCAGGACACCCAGCGTGAGGAGGATAAAACATATGGCAAGGGTGGCAGCGCCAGTGTGTTTCATCAGCTACCCAAAGATCATGATGCTTACAAGTCTGCGCCACGGGCTGTTTACAACCCGGAAGTGGAGTACAATTATAACCAGATCTACCGGCCGACTGAAGCAGCCGAACACTCGAAGTTTATAAAGGAGATTGCGCTAGCACCACTGGAGCGCGTGAAACTACGCTCCAATGTGGGTAAGTTTAATGTGTTGACAGACCTAGACGACCACATGCCTATGTTCACAGGCGCAGGTCTAATCGGAGGCTAGACGCTGTCCATGTGGTGTCACCTGTTTGTTCAAACTCTTACAGGCGTTACGCGCCCATGGTTTGATACTTACCCGCGGGTAAGCACATATCATGGAACGATCTCAAAGACAAGTTCCTGACGCATTTCAACCAACAACGGCGGTACGTCCGAGATTCCTCTAATGTCATGAACATCTGGCGGCGTGATGACGAAAGTCTCGAAGACTTCATCACCCGCTACAATAAAGAGGTGTTGGAGATTGGGGATGTGCATGAAGACCTGATTCGTGCACAGTTCAAATATGTTGTCCGCTGCGGCGAGATGATCAAAGTCTTGTCGGGAACTACTGGCCTCTCAAAAAGCTGGGAGAAATTAATGGCGGCAGCAAAGGTCTATGCGCAGATGGAGCGCAACCTAAACTCCAGCAGACCTCCCCTACCCCAATACCGTCCTCAAGACTTGAGTAGGAGTTTTGCGAAGAAGAATAAGAAGAGTTGGAGGGAATCCAACCAAAACCCCTCCTACTCACCAGTCGATGCTCACGCGACAATCAATAAGATTGCTACCTAAAGAGCAATCAAGCAGGACAATCATGATCATCAGTGGACGCCATTGACGAACACTCCGGCAGAGGTGCTCAGCATAGAAGATCACCAGTTCAAACAACCTCCGCCGATGCGCAACAAAAAAGGTCAAGACCCTAACCTTTTTTGCGATTATCACAAGGATACAGGGCACCTAACCGACAACTGCATCTCCTTACGCACAGAGATCGAAAAGGCGTTGAAAAGTGGGAAGCTCACCCACTTACTTCAAAATGTGCGCAAGGAGGTGCGCCAGATTACTCGCGGCGAAGAAGGCCCGAGTAACAAGAAGATAAAGCATTTGTTCCTATGATCCAAAGTGCCCCAGCGCGCAAACGCAACCATCAGAAGAGTTGTACGCCACACTTGCATGAACAACAGGTCATATTCCGCATAGTTCTCGGGGGTCCGCAAGAAGAACGTCTGGTCGTGATAACTGGCATCTTTGGCCATTATCGCACCAACTACATGTTCATAGACCCGGGAAGCTCTATGGACGTCATATATGAACAATGCTTCCAACAGTTGGACCCAGAAGATAAGGCGCGCTTGGAGCTGGTTGATTTTCCACTAACTGGTTTCTACAACTAAGCCGTCTTTCCACTAGGCCAGATTTCATTCCCGGTAACTCTTTCCAATGGGCGACACTCGCGCATGGTCTCAGTCAACTTTATGTTCATGCCCGCGACATCGCGCCAAGACGTGTTGCTAGGCCGTCGCACCCAAAGAGAGTTCAGCATGATCACCTCCACCCCTCATGCTGCCTGCGGTTTTCCAACAGAATCGGGGTGGCCATCATGTACTCGTGGAAGGAGATCATGTCCATCGACGAGGAACCACCGGTGAAAGTCCCAAAGTCATCGTCCAACGGCGAACCAAAGAAATGGGTACTCAACAACAAGTACCCGGAGCAAACGGTGTTGCTAGGACCCGCCATGACCCCCGCAGTCAAGGCACGGCTAAAAAAACTATTGCGCAACGTAGATATTTTTGCTTGGTCGCCAGCGGATATGACAGGGGTAACGAGGGAAATTTCTGAGCATGCGCTGCACACATTCCCTTCAGTTCAGCCTATCGTTCAGAAAAAAGCATAGTTTTGATCCTGAAAAAACTCGCGCACTGAACGAGCAAGTTTCAGAGCTCCTCCAAGTCGGCATCATCAGAGAAGTACGCTATCAAACATGGGTAGCCAATCCACTCATGGTCCAAAAGCACAACGGCAGTTGGCGCATGTGCATCGATTTCAAAGATATGAACGAAGCATGTCCCAAAGACTGCTACTCTTTACCCGAAATCGACAAAAAGGTGGACTCTCTCGCTTCTTCAGGTGGAAATGCTTTCTTGATTGCTACAAAGGCTACCACCATATACAAATGAAGATATAGGACGAAGACAAAACCGCATTCCGCACTGACAAGGGAATCTTTTGTTACACAAAGTTGACCTTCAGATTGCGCAACGCAGGAGCCACCTACCAGCGTTTGATGGACCAAGTATTCAGTGAAGACATTAGCGAAACCATAGAAGTGTACATTGATGACCTAGCATCATGAGCTCGGATGAGGAGAAGATGCTGACAAACGTTCAGAAAACGTTTGCATCCTTGCGCAAGGCAAATCTGAAGCTGAACCCCGAGAAGTGCTCGTTTAGAATGGAAGAAGGCAAATTTTTGGGATTCATCGTCACGCGCGACGGTTTTAAAGTCAATCCTGAGAAAGTGGAGGCGATTCGCGTATGCCTTCCCCCTCGACCATCAAAGAAATGCAACGGTTGGCGGGGCGATTGGTTGCGCTGAACAGGTTCTTGGCCAACCACGCGATGAAGTCCTTCCCATTCATCAGCACTTTGTGGAATTGTGTAAAGCAGAACAAGTTTTAATGGACTCCGAATGCAGAGAAAGCCTTCACACAAATGATGGAGTGCTTGATTCAGTTGCCTACGCTCACGGCACCGCAAAAGAACGAGCCACTGATTCTTTACCTTTCCGCATCGGATATTGTAGGTCCACTTGGAGGATCAAGATAAACCTGCTTCCTTGTTTATGCAACACACACACGAGTACGTAATCCAAGTGTATATGCAAACCGAAGCAAGAGCACAACCAATATAACAAGAGATATATCTTCAAATGTTCACTATATTGATTTGTAGAGAGACTCAGTCATAGACTCTTCAATAAACTGCTTATCTCTCTAAACACTCTCAGTGTTCTCTCTCTGTGCTCACACTGTGCTGCTCTCTAGTGACCTGCTTTACAGAGAAGTGCATGTCTGCGTATATAGTGCCAACACCTAGCAACAGTACGAAGAATGTTGCTGGTCGTACGAAGCACTACACATACATGAAGAACATTCAGAGATGGTTGCTCGTACAAACAACTTATGGCTCATACGAATGAGTAAGTCATTTGTACGACCAAGCAATGTTCTTGTTAACAGGGTCACTCGTACGAGCATGCAATGACTCGTACGAACATGTAATGGCTCGTATGACCAAGCAACTAGCTCATACGAAGCACCTTTCACTCATACAAGTAAGCTAAACGTTGTACCAAATCAATATAGGAGGATATCTTGATTCGATTGTTATGACCAAACTTTACAGACACAACAAACAAAGACCGTACAATTACTGACGTAACTAAGAACAAGCGACAAACACAAAAGTGTATCAACAAACTCCCCCTTGGATGTTGCTTGGTCTTCGGTCTTCATTTCTGATGGCCTGCTTTGGACTACGAGCTTCCAGCGTGAATACCGATCTGAATCAAACCAAACCAAACTGAGTCGCATCCAAACAAATATGCACAACAAACTCCCCCTTGGATGCTGCTCATGATGGTTCGTTCTTCATGCTGTCAGATCTTCAGATGTCTTCACGCGTCATAGTCAGAAGGTGCATCAGCAAAATCCCACTTGAATATATCTTGTGGTGTTGATAAGTGGTCAGCTATGAACTGATCTTCTTGATTCACGGCTTGCATTTATGTTGTGTCTTTATTCTCGTAACTTGTTTTCTTCAAACTCGTCCTCTTTGCCTTTAGCTTGCTTGAATATTACTTCTGCACACACAACAAAGCTAAACACGTAATGAGAACAACCGCAGAGATTTAGTCATCCTTAGAAAATTTTCATTTGAAAATTTCAGGACGGATTGATTTTAATCATAATTAGCATATGACACATATGAGACCAACTTTCATTCAACTACCAATTAACAATACTTTAATAGTGTTTAAAATTGTTCTATTTTAATCCATTAAACTTCAAAGCTTGTCAACCTCGACCATTTATGAAGATGTAGTTGTTTTTCGGCTTACAATCAGGATTTTAGGTTGGATAGACTCGAGTTCCAGCATCGGTTAATCAAAAATAAACTAGAAGAAAAATCTTTTTGGCTTTTATAAAATTTATATTAAAACTCACCTAAAATATTTTTGTTATTTTTCAAACTTTTTTAAATGTAAAGACGGAAAGCAACAAATAAAAATTTATAGACATTCTTTTTGCGAATTTCGAGGGTAAGAGAATCATATCAGTATACAGTTATGCCAAAACATACTTGTTGTTTGATTAATTAGCATTTAGATAAGTATCCTATAACGATTACCGGTATTGTTGTCCACACAAGCTCAACTTATCAGAACTACTTGTGGTTAGGGGATATGATTAATGTATGATTTATACTTACCGACCGATGTTCATCCACTTCACGACACATTCCCGTATCAAGACATGCACGAGAGAAAATCTTACCGGTGAGTATACTGCTTATGATCTGTTTTGACGTATATGATGTGAGATACTCACTTATTTTGATTGAAAATAAGCCCTATGTGATTAAATCACTTATTGATGAGGAACTTAAGTTTCAGATGCATGCAGGGCACAAGAGTAAGTCCGTGAACAGGTTAGTACCATCGTACTGTCAAAGAGACGAACTTAGCTCCCGCATAAAGATGTGATATATTATCACTTATTGTTGGGTGAATGTGATATTTTTGTCACTTATTGATGGACGTATGCAGTATTTACACGTATGTATGGTATCATGGAAGTTCTAGACTTGCGTCCCCCGTTATTTTTCGGTAAAAGATTCAACCATTATACCCAGATGATAAGTAAGCATAAAGACCGCATATCTCAGAACCTCGGCATACTATCAAACAAAATTTCGGTACCAAGACCATATGCCAATGAATTGTTCCCACATGGTCTTCAGTCGATTATGTTTATATCACCATGTGCACACTTTAAAATGATTGTGAGCCCACCGATACATCGAATATAGAGCTACTTATCATTTTTCATTTTAAGTTTAAAGAGGTTTTGACAGATCACTAATTTACTATCGTTTTCTCTTTTTCTTACCAGGAAACTCATTTTTGTTTTTCTCATGTTTTTGTATTTTTCGGATTGGAATTTACTCCCCCTACAATGCAAAAGGTGAATTTAAACCATTAAATATATCTTTTTGGATTGTCCTCAAGAAAAATATTCACAAAAAATGATTTCCCGATGTGGATCAACTCATATTTTACCTCGATGTCGTTTACCAAAATTAATTTAATAAAAATGATTTATCAAAATTTTTGGAGAAATGAGTTGGCAGGTTGGTAATTGGTGTGGACCACAACAACACTGATGAGTTTCACATTGAAACAATTATGTGTGAGGTGATATTCTAGATTATTGTGTTTGGTCTGGAGTGTTGTACGAGATTTTTAGAAAATTCGTAAAGCAGCTTAAATATCGACAGAGATAGGAGAGATTAGAAATTTAAAACCGTAATCCTGCAATTTGCTACGTGCATTGCCAGGAATCTGTGTGCTCTCAACTGGATATCCACCTGGTGTGGATTTCAAGGTCGATTTTGCAGCTACTTCTTATAACTGAGAAATCTATTTACAGCAACAAGAACATAAACCTTCGGGTCCGGCTGGGAAGAAGCAAGAGTGCATGTGGAGAAGCTTGTACACATTATCTTTGGATTGTCCACACATGATGTTGTCCACATGTTTTTGCACCAGCAAAGGTCTTCGTCTTTCTCCTAGAGAAGTAGTGTGAGGTTGTTCAAACCATGCCAAGGCATCCGCACGCCTGGTAGGTTTGTTCAACCAAACACATTTTCTTCAAACACACCCATGGAGAAATGTACACTGCACAGACATCTTGTAACCTTTGAACTTCTTGTGGAAGACATAAGACATGAATTTTTGATAATATTCTGACATGCTGCAGGCGCGTAGATTTCGATTGAATCTATCCTGTGAATCCGATCCAAGCCTTAAACAAACAAATTGTTGGTCGTTTTTCATCTTGTCGAAGTTATCAACTTCATTCACCAATCTTTCTTCATTCATCGGACATTATCTTTTCTTTCTCTCCAATCAAAGGCAACAACTCCTTGATATAACGATGTTTTGGAGCCACATGTTGCCTATCTTGTGTCTGGATGCTCCACTAACAACAATTCTATGATTATCAATAGTTTCTCCTGGAACATCCTGCACACTCATTAAAGATTAGTTGGAGATAGGGACCCAAGCCTTCATTGACTTGGGTCCCGATATCATCGAAAATTGAAACTTCATCTTCCTGATTATTCAGAATGGATTGTGCTCCCCCTGAAACAATTACTGGTTTTGATTTCCAAATCTGTTTTTGTTTTTCAATTTTATCATTTGATTGTGTTTGGACAACCTTCAGTTTTAAGGCCTTTTCAACAGCCTTTTGTTGTTTCTTTCTCTGTTTCATTTCTCGTTGTTTAACAAGACGAGGGTCCTGTTTTGGCGAAACAGATTTTGTATGGTAACGTTTACCACGGGGCGCATTAATTTTTGCCTTTCCCATTGTGAGATATGGACAGTTTTTGACAATGTGTCCATACTTACCACTTTCAAAACATGATCTTCGCTCAAAAACCTTGGAGTATTATAAATGTTATAGCTTGATGATGAACATCGTGATCTTGAGGCACTTGGTCCTACATCACAACAATTTGTGTGTTGTGTGTAGTTGTTCTGACTGTTTCTCTTTAAAATTTTATTTTGTTTAACAAAATCCGTGTTGGATTTGTTTTCAAAAGATTCAATTTTATCCGTCCCTCGGGATTTCACGAAGTTCACATTTTGAATTTTCTTCTTGTGCTGGCTCTGTCTGCTTTTTCCATTTCCTTGGTTAGCGTGATTTTGCTTCCGTTGATTGTTTTGAGGTTTTAATTTTTGATTTCCGTATTTCTTTCTAACTTCAGTTTTTAGGAGAGGAGCACACTGAGTTACTACAACTCTTGGACTCGAATTACCCAAGAACTTACTAGTAGAATCATCGAAAACTTTATCAATCAAGGATTGATTAACATTTTTGATGGGAAAATCTTTGTTTGAGTAAACTTTGTCAGAACCAATCAACTTATAAAGCAAGCTCATGCTTTCACAGGTTTCAACATGAGCTTCAGCAATCTTGACATTGGCAGTCACACACGGTTTCGTTGAAGGATCACAAAGAATGTGCTCTTTGTGAGGTACATTTTCCTCTTTTGTTACCGTATCTGACTGCTTAGGTTTGTCCTCATCCGACTCGTCATCCGAACTATCATAATCCTCAATAATTAGAGGATTTTGATCATTCATAGACTTTGAGTCATTGATGTCATCCGATTGATCTTGACTTGAAGATGTGCCCTTAGTGAACCCTAGACCAGCTGTAAATTCAGCAAGATCCAATGGAACGGTGGGTTCAAACTGTGGCATATCCCCATCATCTGGCATTTTGGAGTAATTATGCCTAACCAGAGGGGGACAAGCCTGATAACCTATGCATTTTACATAACCTTTCTTCTTTTTAATATCGATGATGTGATCCAAGACATATCTTGAGTTGGAGTAACTGTCCAGCTTGAGTTTGATTGTATCATGTTCACACTTTGCACAGGCTAACTCCTTTTTCGTTTCTTCAAGCATGTTAATATAATTGTTAATGGATGTTTGTTTTCTCAAAACAATCTTTGTTAATTCAGAAACATCTTTCTTTAAAGTTTCAATTGTTGTTTTAAATTCCTTTTCGTTTTTCTTTAGAGCTGTGTTTGCCTCAGTGCACTTTGTCAGATCTACAACCAAACTCAGATGATGCTTCATTGTGTGATCAAATTTTCTTTTGAGTTCTAAGTATTTACCTTTTAAAGCTATACATTCAAAACACTTGGACATAATAGGTTTATCGAAACTTACCTGACTGGATTGGCAATCTAAACGGGTCATGAATGCTTCACGAAGAGTGGAAAATGTGATTGATGAGAGATGCTTAGAAAACTCATCAGATGGTCCTTCAGTTTCATGCTCCAAATCTTCTTCGCTGCTATCCATCGATTCAGTTTCAGTGAACACATCATCTACTTCAGCATTAACATCTTCAGATCGATCTTCACTCGAGGTTAATTCTGCTTCATCTGAAATGCTGCTATCCCATGAATTGTCATCATTTCTGGACAATTCTCCATTGTTATTATTTTTTGTAATTTCAGCATAGTATGCAGTTCCTCCTCCTCCCCCATTGTTTTCCAATTAAACAGACCAACTACAACGTTCATCTTCTTGAACTACTAACGCTCGGTTGGAATTGTTTGCAGGAACCGTTGCTCTTTCGTTGTTAGTAACTTGATTTCTGTTGAAAGGATATTGATTCCCTTGCGTGGAGGCTTCGTGCATTCTCTTTTAAAATGCCCCTTTTCTCTACAATTGAAACAAGTAACTTTCCTTTTGTCAAAACCGTATGGAGTATCCTTGTTGCTTTCCAGATTAGTTCTTCCTGTTTTCTCCATAAAATCTTTTGCCTTTCTCACTGCACTTGCAAACGCCCATTTGATATCAGTTAACTCCATCTCCTCCTTATCGATTTGTGCATAGTCTTCACTGGTTAAATTGATGTTACCAATTTGTCCAGCTACTAATCCACAGTAGGAACTCGCCAAAGTGTTTAGAAGCTCCATGTGTTCCCGGGTAACTTCCACACTTACCTTAGAAAGGTTTAATGTATCTAGTCTGACAGTGCTGGAATTTGTGGGTTGAAAGTTTTTACCATAGCAAGCTTGTTCTTGAACTTGTGGTGTAATAACTTGTGGTTGAGGAAGATATGCTTTTGGATCAAATGTTTGTTCATAAGCTTGAGCAATTGAACTAATATCTTGAGGTAGAGGAAGAAAGACTTTTGGATCAAAAGTTTGTTCATAAATTTGAGCACTTGAACCAACAGACTGATCTGGTTTAACTGGCAGAAAAGGACTTGCATTTGACATGAATGTTGTTTGAAGCTTCGGTTGTTGAATTGTACTTATACCTGTGTTAATGCCCCCAAAATACATCTGGGTTTTGCAGAACTGGAAATCGTTTTGCTTTGCGAATTTCTTCTTCATTTTTGTTTTCAAGTTTCTGAACAAATTCGTAAATGCTGATCGCATCCAAAACACCTATATGTTTTAGCAATTCAATAAATTGACTCCATTTGGGTGGTAAGGCATCAGCAAAGCGCATAACAATCTCTTGTTGTGATGCGTTAACCTTGTATGAGTACATCTCACTAAGCAAATGATAAAAACGAGTTGTCATATCATTCAGTGTTTCACTTTCCATAAACAAAAACCCTTCAAACTCTTTCTTTAAAAGATCATGTCGAATCTTTCTCGTTGCTGCATTTCCATCTCCTCTTGTTTTCAACGAGTCCCACAAGTTCTTCGTAGTTGTACAATACATAAATTGATGATAAATATCTTTGTGAAGTGCTTGCGTAAGAATGGCAAAGGCCTTATTTTCTATATCATAGGCCCTTTTATCATTCTCATCCAATTCGGCTAAAGAGGTTGAATTTGATACAACTTCTTCGAGAGATTCTTTGTACGGAGAAGTAAAACATGTCCACAACTCGGTATTCTGACCAAGAACATACGTATGAAAATGACTTTTCCAAGAAGGGTAATCGTTCATATGATTCAACTTTGGTGGACGGTTGTTACTTCCAGTTTCACTCTCGCTAAGGAGAAGAGTTTGAACGCTTTGATTTTGATTCATAACAAAAGCCCATTGACCAGCAGTAATCCTTTGTGGAGGTATTAAAGATTTTACCCATGAGGTTGCAGAGCTAGATTGTGATGAATCTTGGCTTGTACTTGAACTAGACCCCCAATCCCAAGGATTTGTACCCATTTTGTTTGCTTGTTTATGAAAATCAACTTAAATTTTCAAAAATTAATCTTGAAATAAAAGTTTACTGTTAAAGTTCAGAATTTTCAAAAACCACAAAGTTTTGAAAAACTAAGACACGAAAAACATATCAAAGAAGCTTGTTCTTCGCACGAATCAGTGATTCGTATGAGTCACACTTCTTCGTACGAACCAGGTTGTTCGTACCAATAGCAATCTTTTGTGCGAGCAACCTGTGTTTCGTGCGAACAAGGTCCTTCGTGCGGGTGACTTGGTCTTTCGCACGAACAGTCTTGTTCTTCGTGCGGATGCGTTATTCGCACGCATGTTTTTCGCTGAAGTTTGGTTTTTCGCAAAAAGGAATCTTTTAGTAGGGTTGGTTGGTGAAAACTTCTTTTTCTAACAGAGACTTTTTTCTGAGTTTGTTCGAAAGTGGTCAGATGTCTACACAATTTTGGTTAAAAAGACAAACATTCCAATATCAACTTTTCAGTCAAAACAGTCTAGTATAGAGATTTGGTCAACCCTACAAGAATATTCCGGTGAGGTTTCTGGCAGATGTTTCACCTGAAAATATGTCCAACTAAACTTTGATAGAAAATTTTAAGAAAAACCAGATCCTAACACATCTATTCTAACAAGGTTTTTATGAAAATTTTCTGGGTATAACAAGTTTTAATTAAGTTTTAAACAAGTTATCTTTTAAAAACTTAAGTTTCTTGTTATGAGTTCAAGAACACTTCCATAAACCTCACAACTAGCTCAGACACAACACTAAGCTTGGTTTTAAACAAGGAAGAGAGCTAAAGCTCTGATACCACTTGTAGGTCCACTTGGAGGATCAAGATAAACCTGCTTCCTTGTTTATGCAACACACACACGAGTGCGGAATCCAAGTGTATATGTAAACCAAAGCAAGAGCACAACCAATATAACAAGATATATATATCTTCAAATGTTCACTATATTGATTAGTAGAGAGACTCAGTACATAGACTCTTGAATAAACTGCTTATCTCTCTAAACACTCTTAGTGTTCTTTCTCTGTGCTCACACTGTGCTGTTCTCCAGTGTCCTGCTTTACAGAGAAGTGCATGTCTGTTTATATAGTGCTAACACCTAGCAACAATACAAAGAATGTTGCTAGCGTACGAAGCACTACACAGACACGAAGAACATTCAGAGATGGTTGCTCGTACAAACAACTTATGGCTCGTACGAATGAGTAAGTCATTCGTACAACCAAGCAATGTTCTTGTTAACAGGGTCACTCGTACGAGCATGCAATAACTCGTAGAAACATGTAATGGCTCGTACGACCAAGCAACTAGCTCATACGGAGCAGCTTTCACTCGTACGAATAAGCTAAACATTGTACCAAATCAAGATAGGAGGATATTTTGATTTGGTCATTTCGACCAAACTTTATAGACACAGCAAACAAAGACAATACAATTACTGACGTAACTAAGAACAAGCGACAGACACAAAAGTGTATCAACAGATATCGCTCTAGGCACAGTCTTGTTAGTAGAACGCACAGGAGTCCAAACTCCAATCTACTATGTCAGCAAAATGCTAACTGGCCTGGAGACAAGATATCCAACGATGGAAAAGCTTGCTCTAGCTTTAGTGCGCGCATACCGCAGGTTGCGTCGGTATTTTTCCGGCCATGTGATAACAGTTCTCACGAACTATCACTTAGGCCAAATTTTGTCCAAACCAGACATATCTGGTCGTCTAGCAAAGTGGGCGATTAAGCTTGGTGGACACAATATCATGTACAAACGACGCCTAGCAATAAAAGGCCAGATATTGGCTAATTTTGTTATAGAAGTACCAAGCAATAAAGCGCAAGAGTGTGAAGCTGTACAAAACCCAGCGCCGGTCACAGACAACCGCGCATGGATACTTCACACAGACAGCACATCCAATGATGATGGCGCAGGGGCAGGTCTCCGTCGTCTAATAAGCACCGATAACAAAGAATTCACCTACGCCATCAGGCTGGATTTAAAAGCACGAATAATGAAGCTGAGTATGAAGCGTTTCTGGTAGGCCTTCGGTTAGCCATCAAAATGGGCTCACGGAATTTGGAAGCGGACGTCGACTCCCTTTTGGTCGTAGGACAGGTCAACGGCCTATACGACGCAAAAGGTGAAACGATGGCCCTGTATCTTGAACAGGCGCAAGCCTTAATAACCAAATTCCAAAGCTTCAAAATAACCTACGTCAACCAAAGCGAGAATAAACATGCCGACGCGCTCAGTAAATTGCCTGCTACAAGCTTCAAGCACCTCACGCGTGATGTGCGCATCGAGGTGCTCAAGAACCCTTCCGTTTCTTTGCGTCAAGTGAACATCATTGAAAAGGGGAATCCCTCCTGGATGTCTCCCATCATCATGTTCTTGCAATCCGGGATCCTCCCAGAAAACAAGGCGGAAGCAAGGAAGGTCTAGAACAAGAAACTCAACTACGAAATGGCGAACGGTATCCTTTACCGGAAGTCATACCTTGGACCACTACTCTGCTGCGTTGATCTGCAAGATGCGCAGTACTTGATCCGCAAAATATACGAAGAGTTATGCGGAATTCACGCCGGTCCGCGCATGGTCGTTGCAAAGATCACGAACACCGGCTACTTTTGGCCTTGCATGCACTTAGATGCAGTCGAAACACTGCGGAAATGTGCATCCTGCCAGAGACATGCGCCGAAGACATTGCGCCCCAAGAATCCTTTGATCCCAGTAACAACATCATGGCCTTCCAACAATGGGCAATCGATATGGTGGGACCTTTCCCAGACGCCTTAGGCGCGGTGAAATTCATAATCGTAGCCGTCGATTACTTCACAAAGTGGGTAGAAGCAAAACCCCTTGCATCCACCATAGCAACTGTAGTGCGCAAAGTCATTTGGGAGCATATCATTTGCCATTTCGGGCTACCCCTATGCATAGTCAGTGATAATGGCCCAAATTTTGCCGGTGAAGAACTACAACGGCGGATGGAAGAAATGCATATCAAACATGTGTTCACTTCGGCCGCGCATCCCTAAGGGAACGACCAAGTGGAAAGCATAAGCAAGAGTATCGTTGAAGGGATCAAGACGAGATTGGGGATGTCACAGAGAGGCTGGGTAGATGAGTTGCCAAGTATCCTTTGAGCTCATCGAACCATGCCAAAAACCAGCACCGGCGAAACACCATTCAGCCTGGTGTATGGGACAGAGGCAGTGATTCCGGTGGAAATAGGCCTCCCATCACCGCGCACGCTGTCTCTACAAAACCGGAATAATGAAGACGAGCGCAGACTCGACTTGGACCTCTTGGAAGAAAGGCGTGAAAACGCCGCAATCAACAAAGCAAAGTACAAGTCCAAGCTCTAGAAATATTACAACGCGTGAGTCGGCATATGTACCTTCCTACCTGGCGATTTCGTTCTACGCGACAATGAAGCGTCCAACACTGAAAGTCATGGAAAACTTGCGCCCAAGTGGGAAGGCCCTTACATAATCCATGGAGTCCTAGGAAAGGGTGCATACACCCTCAAACGTTTGGACGGCACAAACATTCCTAGGACCTGGAATGCGAAACAGCTAAGACGGTGCTACATGTAAACTAGAAAAACCTATGATCTAATTGTATATTCTGTACATGGCTCTTACGCCTTATCGTTAATAAAGACAATGGATACATGATTTACTTTATTTAGATGTTTTGTTACAAATGCGCGAAACCACTTTGGATCTACGTGAAAACACCTTGGTACAACATGACTCATGAACAAAATTCACTACCTACTGTATACGCATGGGTGTGTGACGTTCATACATGAGTTCATTACCAGTTTTATTTGCTCTACCTACACAAAGTTGTTATCTTCACGCAAATATTGTAACTTGAAATAAAAACATCCATTTCATTAAAAGAGAAAAAATATATACATCAAAGCGCAACACGCAATTACATTCAAGATATTACAATGAAGATATTACAAGCAAGCACAACGCGCAAACACATACAAGCATTCAGCACTAGCCTATCCCACACTCTCTTCAACCTCGGCTACGTCTTCGAATATATCTTTCAAGCGATCCACGTAGTCGTCATGCTGGAGCGCCTCGCTCACTAAATCCATCACTAGAAGTTGAAGATGGTCATACTCTCGCTTCGCCTAGGAGAAGGCAGCTTCGGTATCGACCCCACGAGTGGACGCGCGGCTTGTATCCCATTGAACGTCCAGCGCATGAGTGACATGGTGTGCACACTCAGTGTTGCCTTGCATTCAGCACTAGCCTATCCCTCACTCTCTTCAACCTCGGCTACTTCTTGGAATATATCTTTCAAGCGATCCACGTAGTCGTCATGCTGGAGCGCCTCGCTCACTAAATCCATCACCAGAAGTTGAAGATGGTCATACTCTCGCTTCGCCTAGGAGAAGGCAGCTTCGGTATCGATCCCACGAGTGGACGCGCGGCTTGTATCCCATTGAACGTCCAGCGCATGAGTGACATGGTGTGTACACTCAGCGTTGCCTTGCACATATCCATCATGGCGTGCAGTGACCATTAGCTAGGCCACTGCACTGTCTAACTCTACCGAGTTCAGGATAGAGTTTGCGATCTGCAATACAAGAAAAACAGGATGAGAATTAAGATAAAGTGATCAAAATAACAACGGAGAACTAACATTGACAACTCCATGCTGTTGCATCCACAGCATGTTGTTTGTCAGCGACTCCACCAGACTCTCCGAGATGTCGCGGACGGCTTCAAAATCTTCTATTTTTTTCTCGCCCGTGCCCACCTTAGCATCTGCAAGGCGGAGCTTCTCCACATCCTCCAGGTGCCTACGTTGCAATTCGGCTTTTTCCACCAAGACCACCTTGAGATCCTTCTTCGCGCCGCGCAAGCCTCCACCTAGTTACATACAACAAGGTTAGTCTGGCAATCTTTTGACCATGTAAAATAAAGAAGGGCAGAAATTTCTTGCCTCCTTCTGCACGCTGCGCTCGCGATGCACCTTGGCATCCTCGGCCGCAGCAGAAGCTGCCTCCTTCTCCTTTCTTATGCGCTTCACTTCTCCGCAAATCTTCACAAGCTCATCCGTTAAAGATTTTTTCTCGTTATAATCCCTTTCGCAGGCCTCCCTCCACAGCTTGCGCTCCTTCGCAAGTGTGGCAGCGGAGCCTTCTGCTTTCTTCTTCCACCCTAGAATGGACCACTCTTCGGTCCGTTGGGCTTCGGCAAACCTTGCCTTCTTAGCCACCAGCTCAGATTTTTGTGCAGCCACTAGGGCTCGCTCTTGGACCAGGTCCTTCTTAGCAGCTTCATATTTTTCTTGATCTTTATGCATGCTCTGCCACTCCCTGATAATCTTATGCATGTTGGAGACGGAGCTAGTAGCTGCCTGGAGGTACGTGTTGTATGTATGTTCGTGGCTCTGTTCCGCGCTCGCGCATTTTTGCTGGGGGGAAAGCTCCTTTGAACTACTCACGGCACGTCGGCCGGTGAGTGAATTCATCACCCTTCTTCAGCTTCCACACAGGGGTGTGGATCTCATCAGCGCGGCCTTCAGTATACGACCTGTAATAATAATCACCCATGGTTTCATCCGGGAAAATCGGGGACCCTTCGGCAGAAGGGCACTCCCCAGATCCTCCGACTTCACCCCCGGGCGCCGGCTCTGCTGCATGAGCCCCCTACGAGCATCCTCAACAACCACCTCCTCAACCTTTTCAACACCACCACCAACTTCTTCCACCACTTCAGGCCCAACGGCCTCCCCTTCCACCAACATCTCTGCCGCCCTGGCACTAGCTTCCCCACCCTCTACATTTGACGCTTGCGCCGTCTCAACCACAGGTGGGGGCATAGGAACCTCAACAGGCGCAGCCGGAGCGGTTGGGGCAACAAAAGGTGCCTCACCTTTCCCTGCAGGATAATAAAAAGGTTAGACAAGTGCAACAGGAAGAAAAGTGGTGTAAAACACAGGTTAAAAGGTGTTTCCCTAAGGAAAAAGTACCAGCGAGCACGTCTAAACTCCCGCATTTCCCTATAATCTTCCGCGCGGCTTTTTTTGGGGGCTGCGTAGAGATGTCACTTTTGGGAGCCCTCTTCCTCTTCAGAGGCTTCGGGCTCGACTCCACGTCGATGGGGTCCTCCAGATCAGCAACCAGAATATCCGCCATCTCGTGTGGTTCCGGCTTTGGCTTCAGCAGACCTACAGGCGCAAGACCCTCCAAGGAATCAGAGACTACTACATAGTCATTCCAGGTGTCTGGCACATAACACATACCTTTGGGCGGGTCTGCCCTAGGCTGAGCCACCTTCTTCTCCACCACCGCGCTTGGCCTCGCGCACCTCTTTTTCTTTGAATCTGGGCCAATGCCCAAATTTTTCAGTGCGTCTGCATCAACGCGTAACACAATAAGCAGTCTGAAAAGATAGAGAAACAAGCAAACTATGAAGGCTTACCACTCTCAGGCGTGGGTGCTGCCAAATCCTCATTCCTGGGAAGCTCAAAGTTTCCCAGGATCTGCGCATACCAAGTGGGCTCCTCCGGGCCAAGGGCGATATTCTCTATCCTCCCCTGCTCCATTTGGAACGCCACCACATACAACGCCGCCCCTGCAAAAAACGCGCATACAGTTAGTCTGCGCACAAGGAGAAATCAGGAAATAATGAAATGAGACAAAGGTACTTACTTTTCTCCCCCACCATGTAAACTGGTTTTTCTCGGCGGTTGGGCTTCCATACCAAACTCATGCTGGCCGCCACTAACGCCCGCTCTGGCAGTTGGACCGCCGGTTGATCTTTCATCTCCAAATACAACGGCTCCTCAGCCGGTATAGGAGAGGTCTCGACAGCAATGTCCTCCACCCCCAGGAAGTGCATCAAAAGGTATATAACGCCGACCTTCACGTAAAAAAGATTGCTTTCCAATCATCGTAGGACTTCGGCGGCGAGTGCAGGATCTTCTTTACTTGGATCCTGTGCTTCAACTGGTAGAAAACCCTAAACCGATTGACGGTTGGGACAATCCCCATCGCTCTACATAAAAACTCAAAATGTTTGATTCTCACCATCCCTATTGGATTGAGTTGGGAGATGTGGAATCGGTAGTAGTCCAAAATTTCAAGAAAAAAATTAGTTGTCGGCAACCGGAAGTTGCCATCAGCGAAAAATCAAAAAATAAAGTGATGTAGCTGGCGGAGCATCGGTGGCGATCTCTTCGTCAGAAGGAAATCGGGCATCCCAGTCCTTTGGGAACCGAAAGCCAGAGACCATCCTCTGGAAACTGGCCGGGGACCACTTAAGCATTGGCAATGAGGTGGACGCCTCACTAGCAGACACACTCTCTGGACCCTTGGTAGATATATCGCCGGAGAAAGGAAGGTTGAAGAGAAAGAGGATAACAAGAACTCAAGAGAAGAATTCAGAGAAAACAAAGAAGTAGTTTTGAAAGCGTGCTTCAAACCCTAGATGGAACCGCTTATTTATACCCATCACATTTAATGCGATGGGGAAGTGTGACGCACGCGCAGAATTAACAGCCAATCAGCATGACGCGTGTAGGGCAAGTGGCAACTGACGGTCGCCATGTGCGCGTGACTGGTACTTTCTCTGCCAATTCATTAATGAAAGAGAGGCTGCACTACTAACAACATGCCACAGTTGTCAACAGTCACTTCCAGGGCACCTTTTTTTCTCACCAACTCGCCTACAACATCAGCATGACGAAGATTGAAATTTCAAAGACCTCATCATGAGCAAGGGTTTCCCTCACACAAAGGTTTTCTCCAACCCTTATTGAATTTTTGTCGTTGAAATAAGCGCACATACATGAACTCTTATAGTCCAGCACTCCACCTACTTGCCAACATGCGCATAGGAGCATCACTGGACTAGGGGGACTTGGAGGGGTATGGTCCCAAAAACTCTGCACCTGCACAAGGAAACAATAACATCATACCACAAGAATAACCTACGCGCAACGTGCAACGGTTCGCCATTCTTGAAACCAGCAGGTTGCATAACAACCTTGCACGCAACATGCAATGGTATTGCAACCTTGATACTAGCAGGTCACACAACGAACCTTGCGCAGACTGTGCAATGGCAAGTTAGACCAATACTAGCAGGTCACACAGCGAACCTTGCGTACACTGCGTAACGGAAAGTTAGACCTAGAAGCGCAGGACCCTTGACCCTGCACGGATCAAACAACCCTCTAGCCACGAAGTCCTAAAAGCTAGCACAAGGCCAAGACCAACATGAGAGCAACTCATAGTCTTGAGAAAAGGACTTAATCCCTACAACTCTGCGCTGGTCAGAAAGCACCGATAAAGCCACACCAAAGGGAGAAGTGCAAAGAGGCGTTGACCAAATACAAAGGTACAAAGTGGCACAGCTGTGACCCAATAGCCGCTCGGAAGGTTGTGTCAGACTGCATCGCATGAACAGTAATGCAGAAGACGACAGACTGTATGCAAGGACGTACACATGGCACCAACCAAACTCACGCCAGCGACTGTCACACGATCTCCACTATCGGCTGTTTACAGGTCTGACACCAGGGACAACTGCCATGACACATGGCTCCATTCACCATGCGCCAAGTGCACCTCTGGCTAAAGACCATTAATGGTCGATGCAGAGGAGACATAACATATATCCCTGGTCGTCGGGCCTGGGCCTAAGGCCCATCTCCTACACACTTCACTTCGGCTATAAAATAAGGATTACACCACAAGGTAACGGACATGTTTTTCTAGCTCACTTACTAATTACTTGCTACTTGCTAATTACCTTGTAATCACAAACACTTATTCTCACGCCGGAGTGTGGTCACAGAGAAAACTCTCCCCCTTTCTCCCGTGACGAGGCTAACGGCGTTGCTAGTTTTGCAGTTAGCTTGAAGTGAGATCCCCAGAAGAGCGAGCGAGAGACAACCTTTCATGTAGAAATATTGAGCTTAACCCAATATCCCTGGATATTCCCTGTGGTTAACCGGTGTTTCTTCACTATCACTAACATCAAAATAATAGACTAATTTGAAAATTCTACTTAAATGAAGACAAATCACCTTTGGGTAGAAGTATAATCATCTAAGCATAGGCAGAAAATTCTACTTAAATGAAGATAAATCACCTTGGTTTTGTGAAATGTTATCTAATTTTGTTTAAGTGTTTTACAAAACCAATTATTTAATAGTAAACCACATGATAACGCTGAAATTTAGTTCACAATAACAGCCTAATGTAGTAATGAAATTTTGGATAAATCTTGATATTACAAGAACATATTAGATTTCGTATAAGTTAGATTCCGGATAAGTTGGATTTCAAAAATTGTGATTTCGAATTTATCCGAAATGTGGTGATCTCGAATAAGTTTTCAGATTTATTCGAAATTAATGATTTCGAATGAGATTTCGGATCCATCCGAAATTAGTGATTTCGAGTGAGATTTCGGATTTATCCGAAATGTGTTATTTCAAATGAGATTTCGGATTTTTCCGAAATGTGTGATTTCGAATGAGATTTCGAATTATTCTGTAATTATGATTTCAAATGATCTCGAATCTATCCGAAACTTGTTCTCCTTAATTTTGGTAGTTAATTGTGATAAGGGTGAAAATCCGAATTTTGAGGGATCATGGAGATCATGTTTCCTGTTTAAGTGGTGTTTTATAATTATCTAAAAGATTTCGAAAATATAATATCCATTAAAAATAACAGATTCCGGAATCCTAATTAGATAAAACTTAATCAAAACAGAAAACATCCTTTGATCCTTAATTCACTCCAAAATATAGAAATTAATTTGAATTTTCTTAAGAACATTAAGAACCCTAAAAACATAAATTTGAATTCTGGAATCCGAATATGAAGATTTTAACACATTAATGCGGATTTCGGAACACTGATTAATTCATTTGAATTTCGGAACAGTGATGTACATTCACAAGTTCTGTGATTTTGGAACAGTAGTTCAAATTCATAAGTTCTGTTTTCCAGATTTCATGGATACAAACAGAACTGATTTATCAACATATGCTCTAATACCACATGTTGATCAGTTCTGTATAAAAATAATGGAAAACATGTAAATAATACTTGATACAGTAGACATGCCAATAGAGAATATAGATACAGATGTATCATAAAGTTTGACATGATAGTCAACTTGATCTCGTTCCTCTTTAGTATTAATTATTTGATGGTAGTATCGAGTTCTTTAGGGCTGAAGAACTCATAATATGGAGAGAGAGAGAGAGAGAGAGGGGACAAATTTGATGTGATGTTATGAGAGTATAAGTCTAATCTCTCTCTACTCATTTCCTTACTTAAACCTTAGGGAAAACCCAATTAGTTAATAAAAATAATATGGTTTATCATTAATTACCAACTAATTATATTATATGTTTTAATATTTTAATCCATATTATATAAATGATAATTATAACTATTAGATTAAATATATATAAAAACATATTTAATCTTACACCTAATCTAATCGTCTAGTTTTGATAACTTTATAGTTTTTTCTATTTATGTATTATTTATAACTAAAAGTGAGAATGTGGATCTTCATATCGATTGAGATACAACTGCAAGGAGTGTTTTTAACAATTCAAAGAAGAACAATGGTTTACAACTAATAAATTATCTATATATCGAATTACAAATAGTTGTAACTTCTTATTTGTGGACTTCGTTTATTAAATTGTTTACTTACCGTTGTATTTTATTATTACTTATCTAACTTTTTTTGACTTTATTTGTGTTATTCACTTTGCTCGCCTCAAATTAATTCCAGAGTAAATTGTTAAAATGGTCTTTAAGGTGTGATTATTTTTGTCACTTTAGTACAAAACTTAAAACTTTTGAATTTGGATCATTTTGGTTTCAATTTTGTTGTTATTTTCATGCAAAATCAAAATCTAGTCAGATTTTTTAGTTAACATCCAGTTTTTTTTGTCTTTTTCCTCTCTTTTAATGAATGGCAAAATGGTTTTTTAACATTTTATTATAACAAATTAAAAATTCTAAACCATTTTGCCCTTCATTAAAAGAGAGCAAAAGACAAAAAGCTAGGTGTTAACTGAAAAATTTGACCAGATTTTAATTTTGAATGAAAATGACAACAAAATTAAAACCGAATTGAACTAGATTCAAAATGCTTAAGTTTTGAACTAAAGGGGTAAAAATGATAAAATCTCATCGACCGTTTTGAGAGTTTACTCTTAATTCTTTATCTTATTGACAAAGGTTTCTTCGTTTACTTCCAAATTCCTCAATATTCGTCCAAAACTGACCTTAGAGTATTCCACAGCCTCCCTTCTCGTTACCATCATTAACTACTAAAGTGGTGAATTAACCTTTTAAGGTGTTAGAGCTTCTCCAACGGTGATGTAGCTTGACGACCCAATTGGAGGATGTGCCCTGTCTCTTTTGCTTGTTGATGTGTCTAAAATTTCAAATTGCATCGGATGAAGTGGTGGTGGGCGTTCTCTCACAAACAATGTATATACACAGTTACGTATACATACTAGAGGCGTGCTGGGACGATGTGGCAGGGAACATAGACACTGAACGTAACATGTTATTTTTTTGTTTAAATTACAGTAAACTATAGCAATACCATATTCAAATTAAAGAGAATAGAATAATCGCTTTTAACTTTTTATCGTGTAACTTTTTTTATAAAAAAGATATTAACATATAAAAAAAATTATTGACATTTAAAAATCGTGGGAGGTAATTGGTTTAAGAGTCAACAATATGTTTTACATTATTGTACTATATGTTTTAAAAATTGTAATTACTTATAATCTTACAATCATGTAAAATTATATTTTTTATAATACTTATATGTATCATTATATAGTATGAATATAACCATTATTTTATTTAATTTATAGGTGTTTGAAAGTGAACGTAACATTAATTTATAGATGTTTTATACATAGCTTATCAGATTGCAAAAAAAAAAACCAATAGAATTCAAGATATAATAATTGCAAGCTAAATAAAACAATCTGATGTTGGAATTTAGTGAATCCTGTCGTTTAACAATGTGGTGGGTAAAGCCCACTTAACATCTCTTTAGAAAAGCAATTCACACTTGATAAACTTTTCAATGGCCATACATCACTCATCTTCATTTTCATTGAAAATGAAATATTGATTTGAAGTTTGAAATAACATACTCCACGTTAAAACTATGATATAAACCAATTGACATGGAACAAGTGTTACATATAACCCGTGTAGCGAGGGGATACATATGACCCCATGTGTATATGAAGAGACGTTAAATACAAAGTATTATGATATACCAAGGTTAAAACAATTGGTTTGTGTTAACGTGGTTTTCACAGTTTCAATTAAAACAGGTCTGAACGTTTCTATATACACACATAGAGAGAGAGTGTGTTCAAATAAAAAAAAATTAACATGTGAGAGGCGAATGAAATGATCTAGTCTGTTATTCTCATTGTTTCAATGGTTAAGATTGAAATGAATTCAAATTGGCTGAAAGGTAGAAGAAATTATTCTTTCACTTTCACTTTTTGTTAGCCTATTTGGTGTGGGCGATGGACCTCCTTGGAGGATGACTCGCCACGTCAGCGCCATATTAGAGTTTTTGGAGGACGTCCCTCTAAGGATGGAACCAAGGAAATGGGTGACGACCCTACACCACCTAGTTAATTTATTTTTTTTATTCTGGTAATATATTTTATACACCTTCTCCACCCCCAATTTCCATGAAATTCTCTTCAATTCCCCATCAGTTACACCATATGCTAAAGCAGATCATTTCATCGAACCACCGTACAATACGAGACGTAAAAATCAGCAACGGAAGCAGGGGACAATTCAGATGACGGAGAAACAAGTGGTGGAGCTCAGGGAAGAGATGGATAAGGTTGTGGGACCGGAGAGAACCAAAGTTTCGGCGGTGATGATAAAAGATGTGGTACATGCCGGTCTTGGAGTTGCCGAAATCAGGTGGGGTCATAAAAGGGGCGACATTGACGGTCATCAGGCCGACCACGGTAGCGGTGGAGAAGGAGGATGATGTCACTTTTGTCTTTTACCGCCCCGCCCGTCCTCAACATCGGAAGGAAGACATGTACGACGACCAACCACCGAAAATGATATTAGGAGGCGTCGCCGGGCCAAACCAAGCGTGAACAATCCCGCACCGAGCAACCTTAAAATTGAAATGAATTCAAATTGGTTGAAAGGGTAAAACAATTATTCTTTCGCTTGACTTTTTGTGTTTGAATTTAGTTTCATCGGTTTTTAAACTCAAATAACTTTTATGTAGTTTATTTTACTTCAACAATCACATGTACTCTAACTTTAGAATACACATGTATTTTGTGAGTACTTAGTATGTTCCCATGCAAAATTAATCTTTACCTGAACCGACCTATATGTAAGTACTTTTAAATGATACCCAGTAGTATTGCGTATTTACAAATCATTTTATTAAATGATGAATCAGCATGAATACATCGTAAAGGTAAAGATCAAGCAAATTAATATTCATTTCGATTATCCACATATCAAAGAAGAATGTCACGTTATTATTTCAATGCATTAAACTATACTATGTGTACATAAAATTTTATTTTTATTTAAATAAAAAAACATACCAATAATTCTATAAAGAATGCAAGGTAAGGTATTATCGATTAAGGAAGTGTATAATCACCATCAACAATAGTACAATACTCCTCCCCTTCACCTTCAAAGAATTGGTCACCGTAAAACTACATAACCCCTCCTGCTGCAGTTTATATGTAAGTTTTAGATGGATTCGGTTTTTGGTTCTGAACTATTTAACATTTTAACATGTCGGTAAGTTTAGCCAACTCATATTTGGATCGGTGGGAATGTGAAAGTACAAAAAGTAACTCGTTCCTATGAAAAGATCGAAAGGTTTTTAATAAATTATTTTATTTCATTTATTATATTTTGACGGAATTTAACATTTCAATTAAATTCTTAAATAAATGCTTATTTGTAATGTTTGCATTGAGTTATATCATTCTGTAGCCCACTTAGACCATTTCCAGCGAATCATCTGAGCCCACCCGTGCAAAAGAATTTCCCTTTCACAGCACCCTTCCAACGTGCATCTCTATGTCACACTACGTGCGCCTATGATGCCCGTACGTTGGAGATGGTTAACAAGTTCACAAATACATGTGTCACATATCTTTTGTCACAATCGATATCAAAACTTATATAAGGGGCAATTGCATCCAATTTATACATTTCTAGCCCACCTGCTTTAATCAAGTTGTCCAATATATACAATAACAATATGTAACGTTGGATACATTTTCATAGCTATGCCGCAATGCGTAAATAAGGTTTTCGATCGAAATTTTAACATGAAGCACACGAATTTGACACTTTAAGTCACGTTTCAGAATTAAGAGCTTCTAAACCATGCCCCAAGTTTCTTGCAACGATGACCAATGGCGAGAAAAAAACTTCGCCAAAGCACCCATACTTAACCGATCAAACGGCTTCTATCAAGAGAAAACGATTCCGGAGAATCAAAAGTGCCCCACCAGGCGACTCCTCCACTTACACTTACAAACATACAGATGCACTCAAACCGCACCCCAAGTCTATGCTTGACTACTTCTACCCGAATTCTGGAAAGTGGCGGTCATATTGTTCGCGTATTTAGCTGGGGCATGCTTTGCTTTTATCTAACCGAACACCAAATTTCAGGAAAGAAAACAAGCAGTGTACTCGACGCACTTTATTTCACCATTGTCACAATGACATCTGTTGGGTATGGAAACTTGGCTCTCGCCAACAATCTCACAATACTACTCGCATGTCTTTTTGTGGTCTCGGGCTTGTTGATAGTCGGGTTCGTTTTAAGTAAATCAGCAGAGCTTTTAGTGGAGAAACAAGAACGGTTGCTCATAAGGGCGTTGCATTTAAACGAAACCATCAGTGAAGCAGAAATCATGAAAAGGATGAAAACGAAGAGAGTGCGAAACAAGTGTATAATGCTGGTGGTGTTGCTTTTAGTTCTTATGGCTGCAGGAACGGGTCTGTTACTTTGGGTGAAGATTTAAGTTTTGTTCACGCGTGTTATTGTGTTATCAGGACACTAACGGTCCTTGGGTACATACATACATGTTTTTCAACCAAAGGTGGACGCGTGTTTGCTTTGTTTTGGATATTGGCGGGTACGGCTTATGTAGCTCGGTTGTTGTTTGCTTTTGCTTTGTTGCATACCGAGAGGAAGCAAAGGTCATTGGTAAAACGGGTTCTTAAAAGGAAAACCACGGTTTCTGACCTCGAGGCAGCTGATTTTGATGGTGACGGTATTGTTGTGTAAGTATATAACTTATGTTATTGAATGTAATAATCTAACAAGCTTCTATATGTTGTTTTATGTTTTGATATTGAAATAGAGCTGCTGAGTTCATTGTGTATAAGTTGAAAGAGATGGGGAAGATTAATGAAGATGATATCACACCTGTCATGGATGAGTTTGAAGCCCTTGATTTCAATAAATCAGGAACTTTATCTGTCGCCGAGCTTATGTTTTTCCGGTCATCATTGTTGGTATCTAATCTTATAGCTTCTGTGTAAGATGATGTAAGTAACAAAATCTTGAAACATAAGTAGTTATCCATGTATGTAAGTTTAAATAGTTTAAAGCCTCAGTTCATTTTCAAATTAACCACTTGATAAATGTGTAAATGGAACTTAATGAACCCTATCCCTATGTTTTTGTTCAACACCAACAACTATGTGATGATCTAAATCATAAACACCTTAACACATAATCATTTATCTATAATTTTCATTATATTTCAGTTTCCACCACAAATGGAACTGGTCATATCACCTAAACACTCATAGATTTATCGACGAACTTCATGAACAATATTACGAAATAACATCACATGATTGGTAATTTAAACATGAAAAACGGCATAAGGTTTGTAAGAGAACACAGACAAATAGATATACAAACTTTTTTCTACTGGCTAATTTCTTTTAGTTCCCGTCGTCTGTAGGGCTTGAATCTAAGACCTTCCCCTCTCAAGGTGTTTAAAGACTTTGCCTTTGCCAATAGATATACTAACTAACCGAGTCAATAACAAATGATCTCGGATTTTGAATTCCAGACAATTTTGACGATTAAGAACTCCTTAAACCTACTCAAGCCGAATAGTTGAAGAATTAGGCAATTTGATTTTCATCAAAGCTTTTCTTCCACTTGTAACATATGGAAACTCATACAAATTTGGAGGAAAATCCAAAGGGTGGGATTAAGCCAGCAAACGAGTCTAGCGGCTACTTATCTACTCAAAATCATTTTGTTAATGTGTTCCTAAAACAGCTTGAGCTTGCGCTAAGATTGTTTCACAAAATGAAATGAATCTGAGCTTTACTTATCAAACTTAAATAGGCTTGCAAACTTAAACTTGTCTATTATTTGTATAACTTTTATTTAATATACTAGACTAGATACATATTTATATGATAACAACTGCTATATATAAATTATGATAAAAATTGGTTATATAATTTATGGGAGGGTTCGTTGGAAAACACTAAAACAGTGGGGTACCAGGGAACACTCTTAAAAATTCAACTTAACATGTTAAAAAACATTTTTTTTTTAAATTTTGACCCTTTTTTTTTTTTTGGGTAAAGGGTTACCCCGGTAAATATTATATCAATCAATCCAAAAATAACAAGTGAGGTAGACAGAAACCTCAATTCTCAAGTATGACAAGCCATACTAGAGTTCATCAAGCAATCATCCTACAGCCGCTAGATACCTATTTAATAAGCACGTCACTCGACAATACACGTAACACTAAGTTACAAAAAGAAAACACATGTAACACCATTAGCCATGTTCATCATCATTTATCAGCAACCCTCTAGGAAGTCTCCATTCCTGTAGAAGATCTCTAGTGTGACTCGTGTCTTTAAATTTCATCAAATGTAGCTTCATCCGAACTGTTAGTAGAATAACCTCAATGAGTTGATCTACACTCCTTTTTTTCATAGAAAACAATCTCTGATTTCGTTCCTGCCACACGAAGTAAGTTGCCGCACTAACAACAAGCTTTCCAATAACATGAGTAGCATGCTTTGACTTCGCATATTGCACCAAATGATCAAATATCCTTTCCCATTTGTTAGGCAGCGATCCCATTCCTGCTTTATCTCGAATACCATTCCAGACCTGAGCAGCATATAAACACTCGAAAAAAAGGTGGTCATGAGAATCCAGACCACCCATACACAACGAACAGCACATGAGGTTATAATTAGGACTACCCGCCGAAGACCATTGACTCATGACATCCTGCGTTTTTAGTTTTTTGTTCACAAGAAGCCACATTAAAAAAGAATGACGAGGAATAGATTGGGGATACCAAATAATACTCACCCATGGGACTTCATTCTGGTGTAGTCGAAATTCATCCCACCCTATAGCGGCACTATAGTTCATCTCCTTTCCTGATCTAGTTCTCCATACAACTCTATCATGTAAACCCGGGCTCAGTATGATACTTGGCATGTTTCGGAGAGCCGGAAATCGGTTTACCCACTCGGTCGGCCATCCCCACCCCCCATGGTCACATACATCCGCAACCTTCGAGTTCATATAGAATCCAGCATTCGATATCATACGTGGCGTAAAAAGAATTCAAAGGGCATATCTCATCCCACTTATCAAACCAAACTAGTGTTTTGTTACCATCTCCCAGTGAGCATTTTTAATTAAAAAAATCAAAAATTAAAAAAATAAAAAATGTTTAAAAAACAGTTAAAGAAGGCTAAAATATTTCCTTTTACAAAAATGATTTTTTATCGGAATAGTTTCTACCAATTTTATAAGGAAAAGCGCTGAAAAACATTTTAAAAAAATTGATTTTTAATATGTTAAGTTAATTTTATAAGATATTTTTATTTTAGCTGTTTTTAAACTTTTTTTTTTATATTTTTAGTTTTTGAATTTTTTTATTAAAAATGTTTCTACATGTATTTAACTATTTATAAAGAAAAGAGTCAAAAAAATTTTAAAAAAAATTGATTTTTAACATGTTAAGTTGAATTTCTAAAAGTGTTCCTCGGTTCTCCATTTATAGTATTTCTCAATAAACTTCACACATATAATATATAGATTACGTTATACATAAATATAAATATAAATGCATATGAATAATGAATAACTGTTTGTTTCCCACAACATTGGAGTTTTGCTCCTACAACTATATTGATCGTAATTGTTTAGGTCTATCTTCAACTTTGTGGTTCATTGAGAATCTAACATCACCCACAAAGGTTTAACTAAAATGATTATCTGGGTTTTAATTAATTAAGGGATTTCTAAATTTTGATATGGGATTTTAATTAATTAACGGATTTCTAAAGGTTTTGATATGTGAGTAAAGTTCTCGTACAAATAACGTATGAAACGTATGAAAGACAGGGTGGCATTTTCGTAATTATTTGCCCGTAGGGTAATTATCAAAATTACTCTACAAATAATCTTGTAGAGTAATTTTGATCTAGTAGGGTAATTATCAAAATTACTCTACAAGTGTATCAAAATTACTCTGCAATACAATTCAAAATTACTCTATAAAATCATTTGTAGAGTAATTATGATATTCTACAAAATTACTCTACAAGATCAAAATTACCGTACATGAACATTTTACAAAATTACTCTACAATATCAAAATTACTCTACAAGATTATTTGTAGAGTAATTTTGATAATTACCCTACGAGCAAATAATTACGAAAATGTCACGGCGTTTTTTTTACATTTTCACCCTATTCGTACGTTTTGTATGATAAGAGTATTTGCATTTGATCTTTTGTCTTTGATATGGGGATAGGGTTTGGGGAGAATGTGTTTTCGAAGATGTGGAATTGGTATACGGTCACCTACCCCTGGTTGCTCAATGCACTCGACGCTTCACAACTTTGGCACAAGATCACCGATGGTGGAGACATGTATAATGATAAATAAAAGGACAATGACAACAACAATACCGGTAATGGTAAGGCCAGGCTGATAAAGTGACTTACTGCAAATAGTAAGCTACTACCTATGTAGAAGAACTCTTTTTTTAACAACGAGTTTCTTTAATTAAATCATATGTGGGCTTTGAATCCAAAACTTTCAAACCTAGGTGTCTCTCAAGATTTTGCTTTTGCCAATGGGCCACCAACCTCATTGGTTATGTATAAGAACTCCATGTCGACGAGGAATTTGTTTTTGTTGAGAAAGGTGTGTAAAACTTTGATAAATGATCAAGTAAAGATATGATGACAATATTATCTTTATTTATCCCAATGTAAACTTGTTTGTTATATGTGAATATCTTTTTCTTATTTCATACAGATAGGTTTGCCAAGATTAAGATAGTGCGTCGTATACATCCAATGTAACAGAAAACGCCTAACAGTTGTAGCAGTTATCAGTTGGGTTTGCAGTTTTTAGTTCTTATCGTTCTTTGTGTGTTGATTTTTTTTATTAAACTTTGTTCTTGATTAATTAAACCAAGACTTTCGTTGTTAATCAAATTAATTAGTTTTATTATTTATTCAAGTGAACAGGGTATTAGATTAAATTCATGATCCAATAAAGTGGTATCTGAGCAAAGTTCTTGAAGCAACTGATTTAACATTTTTTATTTGAATTCTTCTCTTTGATCATGTTTGATCTTCAACTAGAACCTGAACATGTTGCGAATTCCTGTGATTCAATTCTTAAAATGGTAAATTAAGATAACAGCTCGATTAACAAATCACTATGTTTGTGTGGAATGAGTTTGCTATGTGGGTGAAAAGAATGATTTACTACATGGTTGCCAATGATGTTTTATGACAATGAAGAATGAGCATACACCCTTGTGGTGACCTCTTCAAATCCTAACGGTAAGGAACCTTCTAGAGAGCCTTCAGAATACTCGGATGAAGACATCAAAAGAATAGATCTCGATGATAAGGCACTGAGGATGCTGGCCATGGCATTACCTACTGACATTTACCATAACAGGGTCGTCCCCAAGAATGATAAAAAGCTTTTGAGTCTCGTGTGAGACAAAAAAAAATCCCCCTCACCCACGCCCAACCAACAATATGGATAATCTAAATGAGGATTTGAGGGCTTTGGGGCCCAAATTTGATTTGGGCAATTATAAGGTTTTCTTTTGGGCTTGCAAGTTTCAAATCTGATTTGGATAAAATTTTTAATAATTAGGCTTTTTATGCTTATAAAAGTAAATATGTAGGTTTTTCTTTTAAAAAACTTCGGGCCCCCTGGCAATTTGGGCCTCGTGTCATCGCTTGACTTGCACGGGCCCAAAACCAGCCCTATAGGCATGTACCATAATTTGTTATAATGCACGACTATCAAAGAACTATAGGACATATTTGGTGAGATATTGGAGGGTACCCCATCTTCTATATCCCAACAGTTTAAGAGGTTTAATTGTCTTACAAGTGCACTCAAGTCCTATGATATAGATTACACGAAGGTGATTTACTGAATACGCTTATGAGATCACTACCTAGTTAATGCAAGATGTATGCCGCTATGATTAAAAAAACCATTGATTGACTCAACTTGCAGTTTCACATGTCTACATTGGGAGTTAAACCTTTGAGTTAGAAGCACAACAAGATAAAACTATGCATCACGGGTTAATGCGAATTATAATTTTACACCCGGTGGTGATACCTTTGTTGCACAATCATAAAATTTAACACCATTTCAATCACAAGTACCTCCACAACAATCCTTTAGAGGCTATAAAGAGACCTTTGTGCCTACTTCTAGTGCTACTCAAGACAACACCTCGTCACATTTGGAGATATGGTTATCTTCAATCAAGATGACCTGGAGGAGATGGGCATCTTGAACCAAATTGCGTTGTAGGCCTACAGAATGAGAAGATTTGGCATCAGATATGAATGGAGATTCTATGGTCTACAAGCAATGTTCAGAAGATGATGAATGGATATGGTCTAAAGCTAATTGCTACAACTGCTAGAAGTCTTGACACCTTACCTGGAAGTGTAAAGCACCCAAAAGATACTTCAACACCATCACAATCAACATAAAGAGAAAAGCTTCATGATAGGTGAACTTTATGATTGCCTGATTGGACTTACAGATTGATGTGCATATGCCCTCATGGCCAATGAATCAGACGTACCTCTCTTTACTTGTTAATTTAATGTGGAGAGATGTATAATCAATTATATGAAAAAAAAGTTATTGAAAACACTTAAAAAGGTTAAAAAAAGATAGCATGGTTAAAATAAACATTTAAAGAATAAGTTTTCATGACAAGTCAAAAGTTATGAAGAAACAAGACACACCTAACCGAGGGAAATAAAAATAGACCTATTAATGTTCTAAGTTATTATTTTTAAACAGGAAGAGTGGTTTAGTCATTTCACACCAACTAATATCTGACTAACAACTAGCCAAACCTAAGGGTGTAATGTTAGAAAGTTAAGAACTAAAGATGAAATCTAAGCAAACAAAAGGGAATATCCGATCATTTCTCTGAAGAAAAAACAATAGTTTTAAGCTCAATAAAAACACTCTTATATTAGAACAAATAAAGCATACCCAACATGTTCAACAACTATTAGAAAAAAATAATTGAGCTCAAGAAAACACTTTTATATTTTATGTGTTGATGCTCTTTAAAACCCTTGAATCTAATAAAATAATTCCGTTAAGGCTGTGTTGTGTGGTCATGACCCAAATGACCATCATCATCCTTTATGTCATCTCTGTTCACCCTCAAATTCCATAGCGGGTTATACCGCGAGGAGCGTGACAAACCAAGATCCAACCACTAATCATGTTGAACCATTCATAAATGATTGACAATCTTAAATACCACATTCAACATGAATAGTGATAATATTTTAACTGTTTAAAAATAGAAGTTTAAGTTCATCAGCGTAAGCTAAAAATATAAATATCCAGACATAATAAAACCCACAGTTCTTAATCTGTCAAAAGAAAACAGTTTAATTGATAAATGACACTCCAAGGTACATGTTCCAAGTGTGCCATACCTAGCGACCTGCAAAAGTATGCTCAAATGTATCAATACAAAGTTGGCGAGTTCACTAGTTTAGTTTAACGAAAGTAGTTGTAAATGTCAAAGTTATAAAAGCATGTCATGGGTAGCTAACTGACAGTTGAGCGACTAACATGAAGTACCGAAAAAACTGACTGATTAAGTGTTGTGCCCCACATCAATGTCTATCAACATTGATGTAAAGAAAAAGTCAAAAGTTCACAACCGGCTCCCAGCACGATGTGAGGTTCGTCAAAACTAATAGCGCTATCAAGTAATACTCCGTTTGCCCTCAACAACCCATTCGGTATAAAGTAGGGACTTTCAAGATTGAGGTTGTTCAGTTCACTATATACATAAAATCAAATTAAGGCATTTAAAAGAAAGAGTATTCCTCCTAGGAATAAATGTAGTTCCAAACCAGTGATGCATGCTTTTAGGAAAGTAGAAAACTCACCTTAGATTTACTCGGTAAGAGTTAAGTAGCTAAGGGAAGTTATGGGTCAAACATGTCCTGATATGTTTACCATGTTGTTGCTAGTTAAGATATTAGGATATCACAATGTGGTTTCACGTAGGTATTTATAATACATGCACATACAGACTTTACAAGTTTTCAGATTACACACATATGTTACCATGCAGATTATTCTATTACAAGATCAAGGGCAAGTTTCATGTGTACACATTTCATGTATTCACATATACATATTCAATAACGTTCATTTAGGTTTCACATATTTAGAGACACCTTGTATAACCAATTAGATACGTTTTTTACATATTAACACAAAGTTTCAGCAGTTTCAGCTCAATCATCATATTTTCAGCCGGTTTGTGGATTTTATTTACAATAAATACTAAACGGATCAAAAAATTATAAATCTTTTATGAGACGTGTCAGATAGTCCATATTGGTTTGTGTAATTTTCTTGGGTGCTAGTTACTTAGACAGAATTCGTGAAAAAATATATTTTATACACTAAGGTCAAAACTGTCATCTTTTGAAGACATTTTACCGTTTAATTTATAGAAAATCTACATTGATCCGATTGATAAAATTCCAGTTGGAGTGCCTCAAAAACTCCTATCTTATCTGTTGTAAAAATTTAAAGTCCTATCTCTACATATTCACCAAGTTATAGCCCTCGTCATGAGCCCCATTTTCTGATCAGAAACTCATCTTTGACCTCTGATTGCGTTTTAAACTTTTGAATGACCAAAAACTCATCATAAAAATGTGAAACTAGTTGGGTTTAAAAGGAATTCTTTGAATTTGACTTTAGACTAAAAAGCTACGTAGTTTCATTATGCTTTCGCTGAGATATAGCCTTTACAAGTTGATACAGTATTCTGATCAAAAGTTTTCAATTTACTTCAGTTAACAAAACGTGTACAGAGTTATCATTAACACCATTTCGGCCATTCTAGCATGCATAAGCCCTTGTGGGTCCAATTTAACACATATCTTATCAAGATCATGATTCTATGCAAAACCCTAATAAAGTTTACACAACCAATTACACACATACACATGAAATCATACAATCAAATCACAAAAAGATACAATACACATAAAAAATTGAAAACTAGGGTTTATTGGGAGTCTTGCGAGAGAAGGAGAGGAGATATCCGAGAGAGAGAGATAGATGATCCAAGAGAGATGTGTCGTGTGTGAGAGAGTTGCCGAGAGAGGGAGAGAGGCTGAGAGTATGTATGTATGTGTCGCCAAGATGAGAGAGCCGAGAGGAAATGGAGATCGTAGGGGTTATGGGGGCGGGTTAGGATTGGGTTATTTTATTGTATTTATTTTTTTGATAATTACACATATAGTCCCTCATGTTTCTAATTTCTAAAACTTAGGTAGAAAGTTTGTGTTGTTTTTGTGTGTCATAACCTACACGTGTGATATGAATGCATGTACGAGTGTTCATTAAATCACAAAAATTTAACTAAGAAAGTTATCGATGTTAACCTGAAAACGCGGGTTGTCATGTTGATGCATATGTCTATTGCCTACGTCATCGAGTTGTATCAAGTCTGTAATAGGAACTGAATGTTAGATTTCATAATGTATGTTTCAGTACCTACCTTCGTACGAAGGTAAACCAAGTGACTTCGTATGAAGGTAGAACAAGTTATGTTTGTACGAAGGTGGAAGACTAGTTTCGCACGAAGTAAAATGTGTATATATATATATATATATATATATAGGTGAGCCAGCTTATTGTTAGATAAAATAAAGTTTTTGCTGAACGATAAGGCGAAGCCCTGTCGGATTTGTTTCAGGCTATAAACTTTTGAAGTATTAATGAAACATTGAGATTGAAAAGTAATCTTGAACTATTGTCACTAATCTAAAATGAATTCCGCACATCTAGGAATAGGATAAACAAATTAGTACCTGAGCTTATGGATGAAAGATGATCTTCACATGTCACAATCCCACCCTCATCCACCAACCTAATTCACCATCCTATATGGTATGGACCATGATGTAATGTTCTGTATTTTTCATTTCTTTTCCATTTTTCATGTAATTCGTATTCTTCATTCATCCTTTGTGATCCGAGACTTAATCATAATGGAAATTATATTTTATATTATTTTTGCCTAATTATACTTACACAATACGTAAAAATCCACGGATACGCATTTTTAACTAAAAAACCGAGTCATAATTTTGTACCTTCCGGGGGTCCTTCGAGATTATAATTTCTTTGAGATATTGTTCATACGTGTTTTATTATTATACATGCTTACATACACCTTAAACCATCCAAAACATGCTTAACAATGTGTTTATGGTAAAAAAATAACCAACCAAACAACTGAAGGACCAAAAATGAAATTTTGTACCTTCCGGGGTCCTTGCGGCCCGTATGGAACACCCTTGCAGTCCGTAAGGGGTCTGTCTGACAGAAGGTTCCACCAGCTTGTTAGTTTTGAACTCTTCCCTCATTTTAACCCCCCAACCACCCTATTTAATACCACAATCCCAATAATAAATATCATCCCCTGCCACCTCCTAAACACTTTCACCACCTCCAGATCACTCTCTAACACTCTATAATGTATCAAGATCTCCGTCGTACCTATTGGTGGCCCGACATGAAAATGGACATCGTTCTCTACGTGGAAAATTGTCTCACTTGCTCCAAGGTAAAGGCCGAACAGTAACATTCTTCGGGTTTACTCGAACAAACTGAAATCCTGATGTGGAAATGGGAGAACATTGCTATGGATTTTGTTAGACCTACAAAAGAACAAATGATATCCAAAAGCCAAAGCATGATCCACTAATCAAGAAATAAGTAAAAGATTGAACAAGTCTCTCCCCAAAGATAGTGAATCTTGAGCACCTAATCAGAACATTTGTTCAAAAGCATGACTAACATCTGATGAAGACTTGGAACCGTTGTTCAAGAGTACTAACATCTGTTGAAGGCTAGCATCTGTTGAAGACTAGAATCTGTTGAAGCCCTGATCAAGCCAAAGGTTTGATGAAGAAGACCAAATATTTGTTACGCCAAACGGATGTTTGGACAACTGCAACAAAGGATAGCTTAGACAGTGGTTTCTCAATGTAATAATATTTTATCTTATCAGTGTTTAGTATAGATTTGATCAGATGTTAGGATTTGCTAGGATGTTTACAAACATCTGAGGAATCTTTTTTGTTAGGATTGTTAGATGTCACTATCAGGGTGATGTCAGCAGATCACGAACAATGGTTTTGTACTCTATATAAATAGATTTCATTTATTGGAGATCTAGTATCACTTCATTCCTTTTGTACGAACCAATTGTAAGTCATCAGCTAAGGGGGAGTCTATGTAAAATCAATTGTGTTATAACTGTAACCATTTGAGTTCAATATAAATCAGTCTTTGATAAATGGATTCTCAGCTTGTGTTCTATCATACTTACATTTACAATTTATAAATTGTTTATGTAATTGTTTGCTTATTTCACAAGTTACAAAGAAACTCAGATCCTAACAGATTTAATTACCAAGCTCCCACGAACATCTTCCGGGCATGATAGTATTTGGGTAATCATTTACCGGTTGACCAAATCGGCCCATTTTCTCCCCATTCATGAAGATTATCGAGTTGAGAATTTGGCTCGTATCTACACCGCGGAAATCATTAGTCATCATGGTGTTCCTCTTGACATTATCTCCGATCGCGGTGGTCGTTATACCTTTCATTTTTTGGAATCGTTTCAAGCATCTTTGGGCACTCAACTATATTGTCACACACTGACCTGCCCTGGATTGGTGATCGGGAAGTGCTAATTGTCCAAAGCTCATAGCACTATTGAAATTCCATAACTGAACACGTCATAATTGAAATGTCACACATTTCATATAAGATCAAATATCCAAATACACAACCATATCCAAATAAAATAATATAAGAATTGAATTTATTAATTTCTAAGGCAAAGGCTCCTATGTGATCTTGATCCAGTCGCGCCTTCAGTTCTCACTACCTGTATCATGTGTAAAAACTTTTGGGTGAACTATAATGAGCTGGTGAGTAAATCCAAGTTAGGTAAACTTAAATTTGCATTTTAAATTAACAAAATAAACATGCAACTTCATGTGTAAACATATACAAAGAATAATAGACACTGAATCATGAACAAAATAAACCAGACCAAATGCTTGTGTCCCACACCCAAAAGGGTGTGACTAAATGAGGTGGCAATACCAACATCTCATATTCATGAGGAAAGGCCAGCCGTGAATCCACAATATGCTTGCTTGCTTGAATTCAATAACCAACAGAACAACCATATAATACATGTATTACACACTAACATCGCATGCTTGGTAAATATTTAATTTATTCAAGAAAATTTATGACAAAATGATACACCCTAAAAAGTTTGTGTAAAAAGAGGGAATAGAATTTACTCATTGTTTGCGAAGAACTAATCCACAAAATGTACTTCACGAATATGCAATCTCAAATGAACAATCACCATAAAATTTATTAAAAATGTTCTAACTACAAAAATAAAAAAAAATGCTAAAATATTGAATTCTTCTAATTAGGGACTTAAATTATATAAAATAACTACTTAGAATAATAACCAAATCAATATTTGTATTACTAGAGTAATTAAACATAATTAATTTCTAAATATACCAATTTAATAGGTTATAGCATTTTGTAAATGTCAGAAACTATATAAATTAATCAAATGCATATGATAATTTTATAAATCATATTTAATGATTATCACATATTTTTATTTAAACTAAATAAATTTTATAAGAAAATTTATTTGCTTAACAATTATATTAAATCCTTTAATTACAAATAATTACAAAAATTTATAGAAAAATTCTACAATAATTATGTAACATTTATATAACCTATAATGACCAGTACAAATATTTATAGAATTTATTTGCGATACTTTTGTATTTTTAATTGATTTTCCAAATGATTAAAACCTGTAAAAGATCATATTAAATCCAAATGATATATAAAACTTCCCAAAATTTCACTAAAACAACCTAACATGATAAAGTTCAGTAGCATAAAATCAATTTCTCCAAAACACAATCCTAAGATCAAAAGCCCAGTTTTCATAGTCTAAGAACTCTAGTTTAACAAGGAATTACATTCGTATTTAAAATGCCCCTAGCACAGAAATGGATAGTGGGTTTTGTAGAGCACGAAAAACTAAACACAATAGGCTAAAGAATTACCTCAATTGGTTGTGTATTGAAAGAGAAATCACCGTTTGAAGTTATGAGCCCTAGAATCTTCTTTGATCAAATTTGCGATGTGTGGTTGATGAAACACGAAACTTTTTATGGGGTTTTTAGGTTATTTGCAAAAGATTACAATGGTATAAGGATGGTGGTCTAATTTTATGGAAAATGGGAAAAATCCAAATTGGTACTAGAAGCTATAATGGTGGATTGCAATTTGACCAATTCAAGTGGTTACGAGATGATTAAGAGTCACAAATTCAATATTTCGAAGTTATATAACAATTAAGATTAATACTGGACTTAATTATTCATTAAATTTTTATTCGAAACGTTTTAGTTATTGTTGTTGCGTCTTTTCTTGTTATCAGCTGATGGGTATAGGTGGGGAAGAAACCAGCAGGTTGGGTTTAAATAACAAGTGGTTCGGGCATTAATCACAAAAAGGAAAATAGTGGGGTGGTTGGTGCGCGTCTGTTTAGTATGTAATCTGGGTAGAGACCAAGGTTCGAATCCTTTTTAATAACAACTTTCAACTGTTACACTTTAACCCCTGTACTTTAATAACTACGCTAATTGTCTTAACTTTGGTAAACCTAACATAATTAGTTTATTTGCTATTAAGTTTCTATTAATTGCAAAATCAATCCATTAACTTATAACTTTTATTAACTAACATAGTTAACTCCGTTAATGCTTCCCTTTTATAAATCTAAGCGAATTAAACAAAAACCTTTATACGTTTAATATTTTTTGCCTGATTTTTATCCGACATGATATGTAAACAACATAAAATAATAAAATAATAAAAATAACAAAAAAATATGAAAATTCCCATTTTTATTAAATTCTCCGACGGATCCGTTTTCTGCAATCTGGGTCGTATTTAAGAGATTCGTTTTTTGGCGGATGTTACACAAATCTTAGTAAGACTTTCCATCCTCAAACAAGATGGTCAGACGGAATGTACTATCCAAACTCTCGAAGATATGCTTCGCTCTTGTGTCATCGAAACCGATCGAAATTGGGATGTACATTTACCTTTGATCGAATTCTCGTACAACAACAACTACCACTCTAGTATCAAAATGGCTCCTTTTGAAGCTCTTTATGATCACGAATGTCGTTCGCCTATTTGTTGGCACGAGATCGATGAGGCACGATATTTAAAAATCTAGGAATACGCGTTTTAACTCAAAAACTGAGTCATACATCAAGATTATATTTTCTTTGAAATATTATTCGTATGTGTTTTATTATTATACATGCTTACATACACTTTAAAAAAAATCCAAAACATGCTTAACAATGTGTTTATGTCATAAAATAACCAATCAAACAACTCAAGGACCGATAATGAAATTTTTGTATCTTCCAAGGGTGCTTGCGGACCGTATGGAGACACCCTTGCGGTCCGTAAGGGTTCTGTACATAAGCTTCCACCAGCTCGCAAATTTTGAACTCTTCCATCCTTTTAACTCCCAACCACCTTGATGTGCATAAAATGGTTTAACTAAAACTAACTAAATTAACCCTAACTTAGACACTCTAAGTTCTAAATTTATAAACTAAGACTCTCGAAACCTAGACCACACAATCGGCACGTGTACCGATCAATGTAGTACAGCCTAAGAAGTCTGAGTATCGAACCCACGAGACTCTAATAATTATGTTAACTAGACTCGACTACTTATCTAAACTGACTCGACTTAATTATTTTTATATTTTGAGGGGGTTTCCTAACGGCCTAATGCATTTGATTAAATTACTATCTAACTCGAACTCACCGTGAGTGTAATCAGATAATGAGAAAAACACTATCTAGGCCGGAACGCTACACATGAATGACAAGTTTTCTTTCAGAATTGGAACTATTATGGAACCGCGGTCTTAAGATGCTAAACTCAAAGGTGATCTAAGGAACCCTCGACCCTTCTCAAGGTGAAACTAAAAGAACCCTAAAAGCTGTAAATCTACTAGTTTTCATGGATTCCCTTGCAGGTTTTCCAACTCCAATTATAAGTTCCTAAAGAGACAATCTACCTCATAGCGCGAAAGTCAAAGGGTAACTATGGTAATCTTGACTAGACTCGATAAGCAGATAAGGCAGGTAAACTAGGGAGATCTTCTCACAAAGGATCTAACCCTAACAATCTAAAACCTAGACAAACCGACAATCTCTCACCTCACGACTATTAAAATTAGTTGAATACCTAGACCTACTCAGTTCATGAAAATACTCCTATGGAATACTACGTCTAGCAAACCATTCAATGATCAAGAACACACAGTAATTGACCTAGCATGCACCTATTACTTGAAAGACATTTAACAAGGAAACATGATTAAAATCGTCAAGTTTCAAAACCAATACAAACCAAGTCAAACAATAAGTGTAATTATCACGACCTAGGCAGTTACTAATGTTTAGCCTAGCAACACTTTAAAAAGATAAACAATAATCAATAAGAATTTAGCAAGCATGTTTTATTTTATAATCAAAGTAACAAAGTAACGATGAAACCAAATGGTTGACACCCTAGATTCACGATCACATGCCTTGAAACCTTGATCCCAGTGTTTAAAGTCTTTAATTTTATCATTCTCCTGCTCTAAAATCACCTTTTTCTGCTCCCAAGTTCGTCCCAAATGCCGTTATGTTGATTATTTTCATCTCCGTTCGTTTTATGGGGTATAATTAGGTCAAGTCGTAACAACATCAACTTTATGCAAACTGGGAACCCGTCGCGCGACGAGTATGTATCTTCTCTCTTGTGAAGAGCGAGAGGGTTAATTTCACCCTTTTTGACCTATTTACCCCTCGTGTCACGCGAAGGGCTTCCCTACCCTCTGTCGCGCGACACGACAGAGCTCTTTTCTAGCTTTTTCTCATTCGTTTATCTTTCGGACACTCGTGACTCGTCCGCCGGCTAGGTTTTCTTCAATTCAGCTCGTTTTACTCGTTTTAGCTTCCTTTCTCCTCCCAATCCCTGCAAATCACAAACAATTAAGTGCAATGCTAAATCCTAACTGAAATGACACAAAACTTAACGAAAACTATACAAACTATGCACGGAAACTAGATGTATTTTGCAATACATCAAACCTTCTTGAATACCCCAAACCCTAATCTCAATTATAAATATCGTCCTTTTCACCTCCTACACACCTTTACCACATCCAAATCACTCTCTAATATTCTATAATCATCAAGAACTTCAACTTTGGGAAGAAAGCTTATAATCCACGACAGTGAGTTTTGGCAAATTTCTTACACTTTCCTTCTTATTTTTCTTCTTCCCTTTCCTTGGAACACCTATAGGAGTATTATCACTTGTTTATCAAGGTAAACAAGTATGGTAAACCACCATTTTTGAGGTCCAATTTAGGATTTTTAATATACTTTTTATACATGTTTTATCTTTACTTGTTTCTTGGAACTTTTGCATACCAAACCAAGTCATCAACAAGCTCTATGTTGAGGGACTTATATTAAGGTTTTGTTCTAGAAACTTTGAGGTTTATATGTCTCAGTTCATACTTCCCAAGCCTCTAAGTAACCAACAAACAATAAAGTGAGTGAAACTACACCAAGTCTCCAATCACACAATGTTGGAAGCACTCGTCTTGGTTATACCTCACTTGGTTACTTGGCAAAATAGATAGTTTAGTTGTGTATTTCTTTACTTGTACTCATGAACCATCCGAATCATCAACTATCTTGGCGATACTGTGCAATGGTGAACATTCTCTTGAGGTTTATGAATTACCCTACCTCAAATACTTGACTAGATAAATAATATATATATATATATCCAAAACCAAACCATAATATCAACCAACTCATGGAATGTGATTGTTCAGGTGGATAATATCCGAAGTCTCGGATTCCTTATTTTGGACTTCTAATGAATGATAGGACTAATGAAAAACACAAACTAATAATAGTGTCTAAGACGGGATATGTTTATGTAATTTCATACTTATAATTCCCATTTACTTCCAATCTCCAACTCCTCATACTCATACACCTTTGTTTACCCTTTTAGGGTGACTTTGGTGTTCCATCCTTCAAACTCGATCGCTATTTTTTGGAAATTCATCGCAAAACCCCGACTTCATACTTGACCCCTTTACGCTTTAAACACTATTTGAGTTGCATCATGTATCCATACTAAACTCACATACACATACATGCAAATTTATTTAAGCACTCAATCCTTAGACATGCTTATTTGTTATACTAATTGTGATTACATGCTAGATTATACTTATGCTTATCCATCTTTCATTAACCTTGCAAGCCTCCCTTAACATGTATAGCGCTATAGGATTAGCATACCGACCGTTTTGTGGGTCATTGTTAAGTTATTTTTTACGGCCTTATTCACTTCGATGATAAGGTTATGCTAGTGCCAAACTTTGGATTGATATTTAGTCTATTACATACTAGTATGTTACATGATTTAATATACTTTAAACATGTGGATTTGAGACTAATTCTTATATATGCTATGTAGACAAACTAGTATGCTCACCGATATAATATGTGTTGACGGATGTTTAATATATGTTGTAGGGAATGTTTGAGATGCTCCTTCAAGAAAGTTACTTAAGGTGCATTTACATACTCACCAAATTATTTATACATTTTGATGTTTTAGTCTTGTAACTTGCAATTGTCGTATTTCCTTTGAAACAATGTATTTTGTTATTCGAATATATGACAATGAAATTTTGAATCTGAATTAAACGTAATAGATTACTCAAAGACGTCATAACACTAAATACAACAAGTATTTAATAAACAATATTTCATTTCATTGCTAACATCAGATACATTGTTCAGAACAAAATTACAACAAGTTTGAAACAAAACAAAATACAACAAGTACTAAAGTTTAAAGGTGCATTTCTAGTCATCGACTAGATTTTGTTCATCGTTATTATCATCAAATTCCTTCAATGTGTATTAAAGTATAGTTCAATACAAAAGTATTGGCGAGTATACAATTTTGATTACTAGCATAAGTATAAAAGTTTAAACGAATCCATATGGCATAATTATTAACTTAAACTATCATACAATACTAGCATGCAACTATACATGTCAACCCAAAGATTCTCACTAGTGTAATCTAATCATAGCAATGAATAGACCGTTTGTTTACTTAAGATAACCTTAAGAACATGAGCGTGAGTAAATCCTATAGCGCTATACATGTTAAGGAAGGCTCGTACGAAGTTAAAGACAAGTATAAAGCATAACAATTCTAGCATATAAGAGTTCAAGTATAAACTATTAAGCATGTATGTTGGATTGTTTGTTTGTGATTTAAGCATAATGTATGTGTTTTGCATGTGTTTAATAGCATATATGTGTTGCACCCAAAAGTGTAAAAAGTAAAAAAGGAGTCATGTATACTCACGGTTTTGCAAGCTTTCCGATTAAACCAAGAGTTGATGAGTTGTTGAGATGGGAACACCAAAGTTACCCTACATGGGGGAAACGAAGGTGTATGAGTATTCGGGTTTGTGGAGAGGTCGGATTCAAAATTCTAAGTATATAAAAGTATGTATACAAAAAATTATTATCTAATCTTAAACACTCGTTTTTGACACTATTATTTTCATGTGATTTCATGGGTCGAAACCTGCCCATTAGAATCGTAACAAGAGGGTTAAAACATAGATAATATAACGTATTTTCATGACATGCAACCATAATCCGGTTAACATCAAGGGTTCCGTCAGTATATATATTTATATATTATATAGTAAATCCATCATGGATGTCATAGAAGTCAAGCATGGAGGTAGGATGATAAACATCCATTAAACCTCTTTGTATGAATTCACCAAAGCACAAGGCTATCAACATAATTGATAACCCGGTTGGTCATGAATAACAAGAATAAAAATCTAACTAATTCATCAAGTAGTCAAGTAAGAACAACCCGGGTTTTTCATACCCATCATGGAAAATGTTGAAGATGCGGCGGGGTTGTGTTACTTTAGGTCTAGGAAACTACTTGGTATTCTTGCCACTAGAACAAGTGAAGTAGTGGAACAAGTTTGGAGAGCCAAGGATTCCATGGTTCACACTTCCACATGCACGAGTCTTCCAACATTGAAGGTTGGAAGCTTGGATGGTTTCACCACTTAGAGCAATTTGGGCAGAATTTTAAAGAAGATTAAAGCTTGTTTCTTGGTGGAAATCAACCACAACATAAACCCACAACTATGAACTTAGTTGGGAGCTTGGTGGGTATAAGATTCAACCAAGTTTTAATCAAGAAACGTAAGTTACAAAAGTATAAAAGAAAGCAAAATTTTAACTCTATTTTGAACCTCAAATGTGCTGAGGTTTCACCTTAGTTTGCCATGGAAAAGTTGTGAAAACCTTCCTAGAGGTTATCCAATTAGAATAAAAGAAGAAAACATAAGGAAATAAGAAGAAAAGTGAGCTAAAACTCACTTAGAATGATTGCAACTTTCTGCCAAGTCTTGTAAGGTTGAGTGAGATTAAGAAGATTTGGGAGAAGTTAAAGTGTTTGGAAAGTGTTTAGGAGTGCACAAACTTAACTTTGCACGAACTTACCTCCGCACGAACGTACCTTTGCACGAAATTACTTTTGCATGGACCAGTACCTTCAAACGAGCATGTCACCTCCTTACAAACCACTCATCCCCACAAACGGAGCTGGTGACGGGATTTCAGGCATAAAACATAAACAGTCGTGTTTTTACCAATTTTCACCTTTTTCCAACTACCTACCACCAACTACTTCATTAACTACCTAAACCCTAATCCTATCTTATAAATAGGAGTCCCTAGTAAGTTCGTGCAAAGGTTAGTTCGGATTATATTGCATCGTTTTTCTCGTGTTTTATCCAGTTTTAAGTATTTCAAGCATATGTGAGTAACGTGTAAGTGTAATTCATGTATAAGTAACAATTTCAAGTATTTCAAGTGTCGGTTTTTGTGTATGAGCATGTATTCAAGTTTGTAACACATGTTTCAAGTATGTAGCATGTTTATGTATAAAAAGGAATTCCATTGTGATCAAGGCTTCGGATTACAAGATAGGAAATGGATAGGATGTCACACCCCAACCGATGGCGGAAACATCATGGCGGGACGAAATAGATTGCAAGAGACTTCATAACGACTAAATGTGACAAGTATTTAAAAAGTAAATTTTCATTTCATTGCTAACGGTTCAAGTACATGATTTGAAAACAAAGTACACCAAGTATCGTATGACTAAACTAATAAACATGAATTAAAGTTTGGTGTGTTTCTAGTCCTTCTGACTAGATTCTTTTCAACGCATCATGATTACAATCTTGCAATACATATTAAAGTAACATGTCAACACATAAAGTATTGGTGAGCATACAAGTTTTTAGTGTACTAGCATAAGTATAAAAGAGTTTATCGAGATCACATGACAATAACGTATACTAAGGCATAACATAACATAAGCTAGCATGCAACACCTACTTGTCAACCCAAAGATTCCCGCTAGCGTAATCTTGTCATAGCAACGACAAGACCGTTTTGTTTGACTTAACATGACCTTAAGAATACTGATGCACGGTCAAAAACCGGTGTTCTTTTATTTTTAAGTTGATACTTTTACATGACTTTTAGTTTCGAATAGCCTACTTTTGATTGGAGTTGTGTTTTGCAGGTCTAACAGAGTTTAAGTAGCTATTTGGGGGGCTATACGGGGCACCGAGATGGAAAACGGATCAACTGGGAACGCAAAAATGGAAAAATAGAAAATGAGAAATGCACGTGCCATCGCCGACACCCTCCTTCGTCATCGGCGACGCCCCTCTGATGTTATGTCAGCCAGAAACCCCCGTAGGCAGTAGAATAGGCCGTCAGAGGAAACCAGGAAATCCAAGGTCCATTACCAACGCCTTCGTAGGCCGTCGGTGATGCCCTCCCCTTATGTTGGACGCATATTTGTTCATTGCTGAGTAGGGACGGGTTATATGCTTGGTGTTTGACAATTCTCGGCGAGTTATGCAATTTTAGAGTTTTGAACTTGTTCTTGGAGCCAAGAACACTTCCTCCATCATCCCGAATCATTCCCAGTCCATCCAATCATCTGAATCATTACCTTCAATCCTAAACCTAATCCACCACCATTCTCCAATCTTCAATCCCTTCACCACAAACCCTAACCATCATCACCATCATCCATCAAGGTCTCAAAATGTTTATGTTCAAGATTTCATCATCCATTGATCGCGTTCCGTTTACCATGAGTTGCTAGTCTCTTCGGGTTTCACCCAGGTGTAGGTTTTTGTAACTTTCTAGGGTTTGACATTGTTTTGAGTTTTGATTCGTGACAAGTTGTATTTTTATTTTGAAACCTTTATAATTGTCATGTATTTGAATTGAATTTGTGAATTCTCGAATGATAATAAAATTTTACTTTGTGAAATGAGTTTGTGCACTTATGCCTTATCTAGGTTAGGATTTACATGTTCTTGGTAACAAAGTGCAATGCAGTCCGTTGTCTACGACGTTGATAGGTCTTGGCACCTAAGCCACGTGACACTAAATCCGTTAGTCATATAAGCAATTGAAATGAATCTAAAATGTGTAGAACCTTAGGTCTTCAATTACCGAACTGGGTGTGAACCTTGTTCTCAAATATTGTTTTAAATCATTAAGTAAGTTTTGTGCAACCATTCGAGTTTTCAGTAGTTAAGTAATTAGAACAAACTTGTCGGTTTAATCCGACATTCCTTTTCAAACCAACAAATTAATCAGTTTCTTAGCAAGCTTCATAAAAGTGACAAGATTATTTAAAAATCAATCTTGTCCGCTCGCAAACCATAAACTCTTCGTGGTTCGACCCCTTACTACCACTAACACATTGTTAAGGGCAATTAGGGTATATAAATATTATCTTTGGCCAGGGAGCGACACTCCGATCAAATTTTGGCGCCGTTGTCGGGGAGTTTGTGTGCTTTGCATTTTGATATTAGTTGATTTTGTGATTATCTCTTTAAGGTGCCTGTTTCTTCTTTGCTACTTTCTCCATTTTCTTGTTACATGGGTGTGTTATTTATGTATGTTACAGGTAGTGCATGCATACGAGAAACTCCAGGAGGACTTCACCACTAGTGTTCAAACCGGCGATTGAGCGGGTTGCTCGAAGGAATTTAGCCACTCGGTTGGAGGCAGTTCTTGTCTCTAATCCACTTAACACCAACTCACCACCTACACCATCTTTTAGGCCCATCCAAATGGATCCCCAAAATTCTAACCAACCCAACAACCAACATCAATACCAACACCAAAATTACCCTCCCCAAAATCAAAACATCCAAATAAACCAACCAGGGGGTGGTAACAAATCGGGACCACCAACACCACCTTTCCAAACCCGCGATCAAAACCCAAACAATAACCAACGTACACGCACACCTCCATCTCAAAACCAAAACCGACAAAACCCATTACCACCTAACCTCAACAACTAAAATGTTAAAGCCAACCGTGGAGTTAACCAAAATCGTGGCATTCCCACGAATGAATCTCAGTTTTTCGATCTCGACGATTGACAAACAACATTCCCGGCGATGCACTGTATAGCGTTCCCGGTTATCAATTACTTAAACATGTGAGTGTTTATTCGGAACACTTAGACGACCGCTGGAATTACAATGAGCGGGTTGAAGATGATGAATGGGGTGATAACAACATGGGGAATTTCTACAACGGTCGGGATTTGAGTATGAAGACATTGGTTATCAAAACGCGAATTTTGTGGGGAATAACGAAGGTTACGGTTACGATTATGGTCGAAATGACGGGTACGACAACAATCATCAAACACGGAACAATAATCAAAGGAACCGGAATGGCAGGGATTACGACAATAACAACAACAATAATTCTAACCGTAATCGTAATCTGCAATTCGTGGGTGAGGGAAAATCAAGGTGGTGATCGAAGAGGTAACCAAAGACCGGGAAATCAAGAGGTTAATGGCTCACGACATCAACCGCAACAAGCCCCAAGAGGTGTTAATAGGCGATTTAGACCGGTCGTCACCGAAAATGATTCGCATATTGTGCCTACACCTCGAGGGAGGAGATCATTCGAGTGCAACTCCAATTACATCAACATCCTACCTCACTTCAATGGTTGAACGAATAACGAACCATACACTCATTTGGCGGAATTCTCCACTATATGCAGCATGATCGGGGGCCACAATTTCGAGATAGAGGTAGTGAAGCTAAAGCTATTTCAGTTCTCATTGAAAGACAAAGCTAAATAGTGGTTCCTTACGCTTTCGGCCAATAGTATTCGTACTTGGGTAGAAATACAACAAGTATTTCTTGACGAATACTATTCGATAGCGAAGACCGATGATGCACGGGATGAGATTCAAGCATTTAGACAATTACCGGGGGAATTGCTGCACGAAGCTCTTATTCGTTTCAAGGACTTGGTTCGGAAATGCCCTCACCATCAAATTCTGATATGGGAGTTGTTAAAGTGTTTCGTAAGAGGGTTAGCCGCCGAAGATCACAAGTACTTGCAATCAACAAGTAACGGTACTTTGTTAAACAACCATATTCGGATTTTTTTGGAGAGAATGAGTAAAAACTCCAAGGAGGTTGCTATGGCGGACCAAGCCAAAAAGCATCCCATTTCCCGGTCTCTTCTCGATCTTGATATGAGTGCCAAGGATCGAATCACCACCTTAGAACAGGAGTTAGCCCGTATGAAGAAAAAGGATATGGGGGCGGTTCAATTTGCGGTGTGTGAAGATTGTGGGGACATTGGTCGTCGGGCCGAGGAATGTCAAGTGTTAGGATCTAAGTGTGAATTGTTTTGAAAGTTTAAAGAAGGAATGTAATGAATGAATATAAAACAAAGATAAATGCAACGGAAATGAAACCTTGATTCACAACAATTGGAATAATGTTTGCGTTGACAATGCTTTTGTAATATTAATCACGAATGCATGCAATTACATAAACTCCCCCTCAGCCTAAAATCACTCTAATTTGTTCGTACATAATGTGTAGAAGTGATAGATAGAACAGTACAGGCACTGTTCTATTTATAGTACATTTCAAACCACTGAGCATCTTAGGCTGACGTCACTATGAAAGTGACATTTAACAAACTAAACAAACTCTAACCACTGCTAGACCTAAACACTGTTATATTAAAATACAATATAACCTCTGATGATAACAAGTGTTGAGATATCCTTTGTTGGGCTTCAACCTTTGTTAGTCTTTAGCAGACTTTACTTCAACAGACTTTATCTTCTGCAGAGGTTCTCATCAACAGACCTTTACCATAGCAGACCTTTGGTTCTTTATTAGGTCTTTAACAAACCTTTGCTTCTAGCAGAGCTTTGTCTTCAACGGATCTTGTGAACAGTCTTTAAGTATCAGCAGATTTTAGAGCAGCATATCTTTATATCAGATGTTGTAGATTGTTTTAGCTTTCAATCATCTGTTCTTTTATTGGGTTCAATAGATCCAACAATCTCCCCCTAGAATAGATGATGCCAAAACTTTTCTATATTATTGATCTTTATTTCTCATCAGCATTTCCCTTATCTGCCCTTTGAATTGTAATTCAAAGTCCAGGGAAATCATGTCAGCAAAATCCCTTTGAAGTTCAAGGTTCATCAGATCTTGGAGGTCAGATGCATCCAGACCATTTGCATCCTCCACAGTAAGCTTTTGAACTTTACCATCTGATCTGATCAAGGTCAATTCGTGGGTGTCTGAGGATGACCTCCACTTTAGAATTTTTGGACCAAATGGTTTTTGTGGGTGAAGAGTTATTCTTGATGAGTTTGGCGAATGAGGTGTACTAACAAGGTTTGAGATAATTTCTTTAAGCTTATCACTTGCAGCATCTGATGGCAAAGCAATTGATTTTTGATTCCCTCTTTCCTGTGCTCTTCAAACCTCTGCTCATCATCTTCTTCCATCTTCTTTTGCCTTTTTACTTGGTTTAAGGCAAGTGTGGGTAAGACAGTGGTTGAAGTAGCTTTTTGGAGGCTTGGGTCTGTTGAGGGATTGTTGTTAGTGGATATGCTGGCTTTCTTGGAACTGAAGGATCTTTCTGTCTAAGCTTTTCGTGTCTTTTATAGGTATCAACTACCCTAGACACTGACTATCTTGCATCAGACCTTGATGAGCCTTAGTTTGCAGCAACTATCTCAGCTTTCATCCTTTTAATCTTCAAGGCATGATTTTGATCAACAGGTTTAGTCTTTTTCTAATCAGGTGGAGTTGGCTTGTGTAATGGATCCTTGAGCATAGCCTAAATTCTATCAATTTCTTCTTTAAGCTCAGTTGCTGACCAATCCTTGAATTGTGCTCTTGTTTCTTTGTATGGTTTTTGTTGCATAATGTGGTCAAGATAATCCTGTTTCAGTTCTTCATCAAGCTCAGCATTTGCAGGTCTTTTTGACATATACTTACTTATCTTTGTGGCAAAGTCTTCAATCATTCTTACTTTGCTCAGTTCATAAGACAAAATGCCCTGAGTAGTCCTGTCATCTTTCCCTTTGCTCCTCTCTTTGGCAATATTCTCAGCCTGTCTAGCCTTCAACTTTAGATATTCATCTAAATTTCTTGGCTTTCTGTAACCAAAGAGAGATGGAAAGTCAAGTTTGTATTATCCTCAACTGTGAAGAATGATTCAATTTCTTTTCGCACAGCTATTAGTTCCAGAGGATATGTGGCAGCAAAAGGTATGATGGATGGCGGTTGATAATGGTTGGAAGTGAAGTGGTTTTATGTGGAGATGATAAGGATGATGATGATGTGATAGGTTTTGATGACAAAGGGATTGGTGGTGGAATCTCTTCATCATCTTCAACAACAGAAGTTTTCCTTTTGCATTGAAATTTGATTTGGTCAAGGTGGTCGTGTTGGAATTCTTGTTGGTGTGTATAATGCCTGAGTTAAAGTTGGAAAAGTGAGTTGAGCAATGGATTGGGTAACATCTGCTGAAGCAATATCTGCTACAACATTTGCTATGATAGCATCTGCTGCAGCATCTGCTACTCCAACATCTGTTGGTGAGTTGGTGAAGGTTTCTTTGGTGTGGGTCTTGTTTCTTTTGAGGTGGTGATGTTGGTTTAGTTGGAGCAGAGGATACACTTAGTGTTTGCCCAGTAGTAGTTTTAGGAGAGGTGGTTCTTGACTATCTAACTTTTCTAGCAGGCTTCTTTTTGAAGTGCTAAAATCTTCTTTTTCCATCTGCTGGGCTTGTTCTTCTTCAATGAGCTTTGTGGCTTTGACCTCTAGTGTATCTTGCTTCTTCTGCTTTCCTCAGTAGTCTCTTCTGCATATTTATTTAGGGTCTCATCAATCCTTTTTCCTAAACCGGCATCTGATGCTGTAACAGAGGTTTGAACTGGCTTTTGTTGCACCTTTGGTTTTGGTTTTGCATGTGATAAAGGCTGCAACTTTTTCAATGTATCTTTATCCCCTTTTTTAGCATCATCCTCAATTTCATCTTGAAAGATTGTAGCCGGGGTAGACCCAATTGTCTTTAGTAAATGGTCTTTGATTGCTTTAATGTCTACTTGTGTATTTTTGTATCTAGCCTCAACCATATTCCTAATGAGCTTCATGTGGGTTTCATGTTGGATGTCAGCCAAGTTTCTTTGTGCTAGGATAATTGGTTGTACAATGTTCCAAAGTTCATTGGCACTTTGTGGTGTGGAAGGTTAACTGTGAGAGGTTTGTGACATCTGCTTCATCATCTGTTTTATCTCATCAATTGATGATTCCATAGATGTCATTATATTTGTCAATTCTCTATATCTTAGTTCAACACCTAATTTAATAGGATCATCTGAACTCCTACCTGAGGCAGTTGTATTTGGATCATCTAAAGGAGTAAACACCATAGTATAAGAACCAAATGCCCCTTTTTCTTGGTTCTGGGGACTTCCAACTAGAACAAAGGTTACAATTGTAGCCTCAACAGTTGTTGCCTTCAAGGAAGTCTTATGAATGTAACTACTGTAGACTTGAGAAACAGTTGTTTCACCAATTGTAGTAGCTACTTCACTTGAACTACCACCAAGAGTTACTTGTATCTCACGGGGTATAACCTCCTCAGTTGTTTATGGGTTAGCAAAAAGATTTAACTCAGACTCAGTGACATGTGGAAGTGAACTCTCATGAACAGGTGATTGAGAGGAACTGATTTGTGTCTGAGCTATCTTGATTGCACGAAATAGAGGTATGATAGTAGGTAGAATTGAAGGTGATGGTTGTGGAGTAGAAAGAGAGTATGCCCTGTGATAGGGGCTTGAGAACAGACTTTCAAGTGAAATATCTGCCTCATAATGTGGTGTCCCTGTGCTTACAACTTGTTTCTTTTGTGAGGAATCAAGAGGAGTATGGCTGGGTGGAGATCTTTGTCCCAACTGCTGTGAGGAAGTTTCAAGTGTCAAGTAGCATGGCGATTTTGGTTCTTCTTGGTAATCCTATCTTTTGATCGTGGATAACTTGTGTAACAGATCTGTGATTAGTGTATGTTAATCATACATTGATACGAACTCTGGTAGCACGTCTGAATCAGTCAGATTTTAGGGTTTTCTTGTTTCCTTTCATCTATCGCCGGCCATAATCATAGTTTCTGATCTAATTGAATAGTGTTTTGGGTGTTTCGGTCCTACTGGTGTGGTACTAACCTTGATTTACCTGGTTCTCTATTTGATTTCGTGAAGATCTATAGATTAGGGTTTTGCTAGATTTGGGTTTTCTTAGTTTCTTCGGTTGAAGGTTTCTCGCTTTTTCTCTCGTTTTCTTTTGCATGGTTGGGAGTGTGTTTGCTGATGGAGGGAGTTGATGATGACACTAAGAATGTACGTAAAAAATTTGGTGGAAATTCGCTCAACGATCGTGGGAAACATTCATTATCGTTCCTGGATTTGGCTTCAAGAGTGGTAGATGTTGAGGGTAGCACGTTAATGCCTCGGAGGGGTACGGTGACCAAGATTACTGTGCCTGTCATGGAACAAGGTCAACCGGATCAAAAGATTGATGATGGTCGCACAGCATGTATTAGCCAAACCGACGAGGAGAAGGGGTCTAAGTCACTATCATATGCTGATTTGGTGGCCAAGCCGAGTAACAAAAAACTTAATTTCAGATCACTTGCTAGTCCAATGCAGCATGAGAATTGTGATGTGGTTTTGCCAAAGGATTCGATTCGGGTTGTTCAACACAAGCTAGCAAACACATTATACGGGTACTTCCTGGGGGATCGAATTGCCTACCCGGTTGTGGAGTATTATGTGAAAAATAACTGGAAAAGGTTTGGATTACAAAAATCTATGATGAATGCTAATGGTTTCTTTTTCTTCAAGTTTGCAGACCAAACTGGTATGATGGCTGTCCTCAATGAGGGCCCATGGATTATTCGAACACAACCTTTTATTTTATGTGAGTGGACTCCTACTACTAAGCTGATAAAAAAGGAGCTTAAGAATCTGCAATTATGGGTCAAGATACATGATGTTCCTTTAGCCGCGTATACAGAGGATGGTCTTAGTTTGATCGCTACAGCCATTGGTGATCCCAAACATCTAGATTCATACACTACTTCGATGTGCTTGGATTCCTGGGACCGTAGTAGCTATGCTAGAGCTTTAATTGAATTGTCAGCTGATAAGGAGCTTAAAGAGGAAATTACTATGGCAATTCCAGAACTTGAGGGTGATGGGTATGTCAAGGAGACTATGTCTGTTGAGTATGAATGGAATCCGCATAGGTGCTCGCATTGTTGTGTTTTTGGCCACTCAGATGATCATTGTCCTAAACATCAAAAGAAGCTGGGAAAACAAGTGAGTGATGACAAAGCTCGTAAGCCTTATGTTCTAGGACAAAGACCTGATAAAAATCCTGTTGTTGATGAGGAAGGGTTTACGGGAGTGTATACCAAGAGAGTGGCTCGGAAGACGGGTTTTCAAGTTAACAAACAAAAGCCGATATTTGAGTATAGGCCGGTTGGAGCTAAGTCAAAGGATTACTTGTATAAGTCGGAATCTTTAAATACTGTTGTGTCTAGAAATCCGTTTGAGGTCTTAAATGATGACAATATGGAGAAAGGTCAAAGGAATAAGGAGGGAGAAGGTGGACAACAGGAGGCAGATGATGAAGAGGTCATGGAAGTATATAATGAAACTGATGAGTTTATCAGGGAAGGCACTTGTAATCCTAATGCTAAAAAAGGGGCAAGCACTCCTAACCCAGAGGTTTCCAATGGTTACTCTTGCTTCATGGAATATTAGGGGGTTGAACCTCCCTCTAAATCAAAGGAGGTTTGAAAGATAGTTAAAGATAGTAATCTCAGTTTTTGTGCTATTTTAGAATCTCATGTTGATGTCGGAAATCTTAGTAAAGTTTGTAACTCAGTGTTCCCTCGTTGGGATTGGACTTCTAATGGGGGTTCTTGTGATAAAGGAACTTGTATCATAATAGGTTGGAACCCGATGGTTTTTGATTTGATGGTGTTGTCTCAAACGTCGCAAGTCATGCATATTCAGTTATTCGTTAAAGAAGACAAGAAATGGTTATTCTGTTCGGTTGTGTACGCAGCTAATTACTATATCACTCGCCGAGAATTATGGTCCCATTATCTATGCATAAACTTATGGTAGGTGATAAGCCGTGGCTGATTATGGGAGATTTTAACTCGGCTCTATACCTGGAGGATAAGTCTATGGGTGCCTCTTCTGTTTCAACGGGTATGCGAGACTTTCAAGCTTGTGTTTCAGATTGATGTGATGGATATTAACCAGTCGGGTCACCATTTCACATGGAACCAAAAGCCAAAGAAGGGTGTTGGCTTGCTTAAGAAAATTGATCGTATCATGGGCAATACTCCTTTTATTACTGAGTTCCCTAATTCAGTGGCTGTTTTTCATCCTTATAGATTGTCAGATCACTCTCCTTGTGTTATAACAATTAAACGAGCTGTTACTAGTAAGCCTAAGCCCTTCAAGTTTGCGAACTTTTTGGTTAGCCTGATTTTCTAAGAATTGTGAAGGAGTCGTGGAAGATGAGTGTTAATGGGGTTTATCAGTTTAGGGTTGTGAAGAAGCTTCGGATGCTAAAGACTCCGTTACGTGCTTTACTCTTTAAGCAAGGCAATCTCCATAAGAAGATGGCTGATCTTTGTGGTAGACTGGATGACCTTCAAAAGGATATTGATAAGGATCCCATTAATGCGGACCTTAGAGCTCGAGAAAGGAAGCTGAATTCTGACTTTCAAGAAGCGTCTCTTGATGAGGAAAGGTTTTTAAAGCAGAAGTCTAAGATGGAATGGTTAAGAGCTGGCGACGCTAATACTGCTTTCTTTCATGCAGCAGTGAAGAGTAGAAACCATCGAAGCCAAATCCAAGTTGTATTGGATACGAATGGTGTAGTGCATGAGAGTGATGCGGTTCAAGATGCTTTTGTGAAACATTATGAAAACTTCTTGGGTAGCCAAGATGATTTATCCATGCATCCTACTCCTGATCTCTTTACTAAGGTTGTGAACCCGATTGATGCTTCCCTCATGATCCGTCCGGTTACGATGGATGAAGTTAAGAAAACCATGTTTTCTATAGGTGATGACAAAGCTCCAGGCCCGGATGGTTACACTGCTGCTTTCTTTAAAGTGGCTTGGCCGGTAATGATGTTTCTATGGCAATCATTGATTTCTTTCATACAGGCAGATTACTGGGCCAAATCAACCATACTCTTGTTGCACTAGTGCCCAAGAAACCCTCGCCAGTTATGGTTTCTGATTATCGTCCTATAGCCTGCTGTAACGTATTATTCAAATGTGTTAGTAAGATTATTGCTGATCGTATAAAGGGTGTGCTCCATCAGGTTGTTAGCATCAACCAATCTGCTTTTATCCCTGGTAGGAAAATCTTGGATAACATCTTGCTGACTCAAGAGCTTATGCATAATTATCATAGAAATTCAGGTCCACCCCGGTGTGCTTTCAAGGTGGATATTCAGAAAGCTTATGATACGGTTGATTGGAGGTTCCTGAAAAATGTTCTGATTGGGTTCGGCTTTAACACAAAGATGGTGGACTGGATTATGGTTTGTGTTCCCACAACATCATATTCTGTTTGTGTTAATGGGAATGTGCATGGTTATTTTAAAGGTAAGCGTGGCCTTCGACAAGGAGACCCGTTATCTCCTTATTTATTCACGCTGGTTATGGAGGTTTTAACGTGTATATTACAGCATGCTTCTAGGATTGATACATCATTCAAATTTCACAAAAAATGCGAAAGGCAGCGTATCATTAACCTGTGTTTTGCAGATGATTTATTCTTGTTTGCGAGAGGAGATGTTGAGTCTGTTCAGTGTGTCTTCAAGTGTCTTTCGAATTTTTCAAACATGTCCGGTCTAGTTCCTAGTATTCAAAAGAGCAAGGGTTTTTCTGTAATGTGCCAGCTCATGTTAAAAACCATATCTTGTCTTTCATGCCGTTTATGGAGGGGTCTCTTCCAGTAAATACTTGGGGGTTCCTCTTATTTCTTCTAGCCTTGTGCACAAAGATTGTAGTGCCTTAGTGGAGAGGTTGGATCAACGGATTTCAAATTGGAGGAATAAACTTCTTTCGTTTGCGGGTCGGCTGCAGCTTATAAACTATGTTCTTTCTTCAATACATATTTACTGGTCTTCAGTTTTTATCCTGCCTAACCGTATCATTCAAGATCTGGAAGCCAAAATGCGAAACTTCTTATGGTCTTCGGATGGTTCATATCATAAGGGGAAGGCTAAAGCTTCCTGGAAGTCTGTTTGTGTTCCAAAGTACGAGGGTGGCTCTAGTATTCGTCGTATTGGGGATGTTAATAAAGCGCTTATGTCTTTCTCATTTTGGAGCATTCTTGTTGAGCGTGATTCTCTTTGGGTTGCTTGGATCCATTCGTACAGACTTAGAGGTAAAAGCTTTTGGATTTGTAAGTCGGTGGCGAATTGTTGTTGGAGCTGGCGGAAAATATTACAGCTTCGGCCGTTTGTTAGAGAATTTGTTTGGTCCAAGTTGGGTGATGGTAGCAATACTTCAGCTTGGTACGATTCGTGGTGTCACTTGGGTCTGCTTGGTGACTTCTTGACTCCTAGAACCATCTCAAGTGCAGGTTTTACTCTTAATAATACAGTTCAGGAGATTCATGTTAGTGGTGTTTGGAGGTGGCCAGTGGCGTGGAGGGATATGTTTCCGGTTTTAAATCAGCTAGATGATATCCATACAGATCCGAATAGGTCTGACCAGCTCCTATGGAAGGATGATAGTGAGTTAGTTGCGTACTCTTCGTCTCAAGTGTGGCATTCGGTTAGACAGAGAGCAGCAGAGGTGGATTGGGTTAAGTATGTTTGGTTCTCGCAGTGTATTCCAAAACATGCTTTCTTTATGTGGCTGGTGATTCGTCGTAAGCTCCTCACTCAAGATAAAATTGTGCAATGGGATAGTTCCAGAAGGAAAAATATGAATATGATGTGTTGTCTTCTTTGCTATGTGGAAATTGATTCCCATAACCATCTGTTCTTCGATTGTAACTACTCAACTCAAGTTTGGATCACGGTTCGCGGAAAAGGGGGTATGAGTAATGTTGGCCTAGAGTGGAATGCTATCGTTGACTGGCTGGGGGCTCGGGCTGGGTCTAAGTCAGCGTCCAACTATATTAGTAGGCTTATTGTGGCTGCTGCGACGTATTTCATTTGGCAGGAACATAATGCGAGACTTTTCAAGAACCAGACGAGACCGCCAGATGTTCTAAGTGATACAATTTTGAAAACGGTTCGATATAAGCTAATGGGAGTCAAGTTCAAGAATTGCGACAATGTGCGAAGATTGCTTGAAACATGGGAGATTTATAGCAACCGAGTGGAAGATGAAGAAGGCTGGTTATTTATTAGTTTTCTTGTTTCTCTAGATTATTGTCTAGTAGTTTGTCTTCGATGTTCTTGGTAGTTTAGTGTGTTTTTTCTTTGGCTTACATTCATGGGGAATTCCCATGTTTGAACTAGTGTGGGTGTTTCCATGCTACTTGTTTTTGGTTTGTTTATATATAAAATCACCGGGGTAACCCTTTACCCAAAAAAAAAACTGCTGTGAGGAAGTAGCAGTAGTGGTTTAAGGTGACTTTTGTGTTGTCACAGGTATAACCTCTAGCATCTCATCTTCCAGAGTTACCTTTTTGGATTTCTGTTTGGTGGGCTTTTTGGACTCGTCTAAATTTTGCTCATCCCCCTTTGCTTATGTTTTCAAAACCTTTGACTCTTGATTTAAATTCTTGTAAATGTTTCATTTGTTAAACTATCCATTTCAAAAACAACTCCTTGTTGAAAATCCATTTCAGAAACTTGTTTTGAGATAGTAACTCAAAAGTCTAGGATAGATAAGAAAAGCTTTATTTTTTATATTTTATTAAAATTTGTCACCAAATCTATAAATAATGTCTAGGATAGATTATCCAAGATACTGAATATTTTGTGGAATCTCATTAAATGAGGTGGTCTTTGCTAAACGGCATAGAAGTAGGGTATGAAAAAGACCCTCATTTCAGAAGGGAATTTTAGTTTAAACATTGTAACACCGGCCAATTGACCTTCATATCCACGTTCTATGAATTCAATATGCAGGTCTGTTTTAGCAAAAGAAGTTTTACCTTCTAGGTCATTCAAACCAAATTTTGTGGAAATTGAACATTGGGAAATTTGGACAAGGGTTTCTCCGACTTTAGAAGTAATAGCATATGGCTTTTTGTTTTGAATTTCAATTTTAGCATTTTGCCAGAACTGTCGAAGAGTATCCACATAGACAGGTGCGTTTGCAAGTAGAATTGTTTTGTATTTTGACGATGTGAGAACATCGATTATTGAGTGGAAGAAAGTGTTATTTTCATTTTTCTCGAAAATGGGAAGGTAGTTGTGTGGAGTTTTGATTTGCAGAGGCATGATCGGAGATGGAAGTGAAGAAAGAAGAAGATGAGAGTAATGGAAACCCGCTTTGTGGAATTTTGAATTTGAGACGAAAGTAAAAAAGCTCTGTTTAGATGGAACATGGGTTTATAAATGGCAAAAAGTGAATGTTGGTGAGGCATCTGTGTCAAAGATCTGATGGCTAACATCTGTCCACGTGTAAACTCTATTTGGATAATGGATGACAGTTGTTTGGAAACCTCTGCTGGAGACCAGCAGTGGTTGTGAATAGTGGACATGAACAAGGGTGATTTTACACTATTAGAGGATAGATATCAGTGGATAAGGCAAAATAGTGGTTTAACCCAAGCAGTGGATGGAAACAGTGGAAATGAAGAGAGAATACACTTTTAACAATGGAAAGATTTTCATAGCCAAAACAGAGGTTTTTGAGAAACAGTGGTTAGGAACAGACTTTTGCTAAAACAGACCTGCATATTGAATTCAATTGTAGATATTTTGAAGGATGGAGTTTTGATTTTCTGAAAGCATTTTAATGCAATTTATGCATGGATAACAAATTTTTGCTTTTAATCCATGTTTAACATTCCAATCCCAGATATAAGAGTTTCAAAGGTAGATGTATCTAATGTTTTGGTTAAAACATCTGCCAGTTGATCTTTAGTTGGAACATGATGCGGAAAAATCAAACCTTTTTTATAGCAATCCCTCACAAAGTGATGTCTGATGTCAATGTGCTTTGTGGTGGAATGAGAGACTGGATTTTTAATGATGTTTTCAGCTGCTTGACTATCCAACATGAGAGGAGTCTTTAGAGCAGTTACACCAAAATCCAGCAATTGATTTTGAAGCCATAGGAGTTGAGCAGTGCAACTTGTAGCAGCAATATACTCAGCCTTAGTTGTGGATGTTGAAACTGCAGCTTGCTTTTTGCTTTGCCAAGAAACTAAGAAATTGCCTAGAAATTGACAACCGCCTGAAGTTGACTTCCTTATGGCATGGCATCCAGCAAAATCACTATCTGATTAACCTGAAAGCTCGATATTCCCATTAGAAGGATACCAAATACCAAGTGTGGGAGCACCTTTTATGTATATGAATATCCTTTTCACAGCAATAAGATTTGACTTCCTAGGTGTTGACTGGGATCTAGCACATACACATGTAACAAACATGATATCTGGCCTAGATGCAGTTAGGTACAATAAAGACCCAATCATGCTTCTATAAAGAGTTTGATCAACCAAGTCATCTTTGTCATCAACAGTGACAAGCTTAGATATAGGGTGTGCTACATGATTTATAATCATTCATATCAAATTTGGTAAGTAGTTCTTTGACATACTTACTTTAATGAATGAAAGTACCATTTTGCAATTGCTTAACTTGAAGACCCAGAAATCATTGGAGTTCACCCATAACACTCATTTCAAACTCTGCTGTCATGAGCTTTCTAAACTCTTCACACATATCATTGCATGTGGATCCAAAAATGATGTCATCCACATAAATTTGGACAAGCACCAAATCCTTTCCAATCCATTTTAAAAAACAATTTTTTAATCAATTTTACCTCTTGTAAAGCCTATGGATTAGAGAAAGGTGGAAAGAGTTTCATACCAGGCTCTAGGTGCTTGTTTCAAGCCATGTAAAGCTTTGTTTAGCTTGTAAACATGATCTGGATAAAAAAGTATCTTCAAAACCAGGGGGTTGGCATACATATACCTCTTCCTTTCTTTCCATATAAGATTGCACACTTGATATCCATTTGATACACCTTGATGTTGTGGTTGGCAGCGAAGGCTAAAAACAGTCTAATGGCCTCCAGTCTTGCAACAAGAGCAAAAGTTTCATCATAACCAATGCCTTCTTGTCTAAAGCCTTGAACCACAAGTCTAGCTTTATTTTTGACAACAATGCCCCTTTCATCTGTTTTGTTCTTAAAGACCCATTTTGTGCCTACGGGACATACATCCTGAGGCAATGGTACAAGTTCCCATACTTGTTGTCTTTTGAACTGTAGGAGCTCTTCTTGCATGGCCTCTACCCAACTGTTGTCTTTTAGTGCCTCTTGGTACTTGAAAGGTTGTTTGAGTGATAGAAAACCAGCAAAAAGATAAATGTTTTAGGATTGACTTCTTGTGAGAACCCCTTCAGTGATGTTGCCAATGATTTGGTTAGTGGATAGTTTTTAAGGTAGATTAGATCTCCCTTGTATGGAATGATGCATTTTGAGGTGAAGGCTGGGAATAATCTAAGCTAACATCTGTTGCCAATTTTGAAGAGCCAACATCTGTTTGGAATGGAGGTGGAGGTATAGGTGGAATGGGGGTAAAGATAGGTTCACTTTTGTTCACAGAAAGTGGACTTTTGTCAACAGAGGTTTGATTTGATAAGTTGGCAGAGGTTTGGGGTCAACAACTGTTGATCCAGCAGTGGCAGAGTTTTCACAGTTGTTAGTAACATCTGATACTCTGGTGGATGAAATGACTTTGTATTGTGGAATCACAATGTCATATCCATAATCTTGATGTGAAGACTGTGGTGTACCTGCATTGTTAGTCTTGATAGACACATATTTAAATGTAAATTTATCTAAGTCAAACAGTTTAGCAGGATTTGCTGGGATTTTTAATGAAGAAAGTTCATTGAACTTTATATTTAAGGTCTATTTCACACACCTAGTCCTTGAATTAAAGACTCTGTAGGCTTTTGCAGTGGTTGAGTATCCCAAAAAATAACCACAATCTACTTTGGCTGCAAATTTTGATATTGAATCTTTTAAGTTTAAAATGAAACATGGGCAGCCATATATTTTGATTTATGAGATCACGGGTTTAATTTTGTATAGAATTTCATATGCAGTCTTTTGATGCCTAGGGTTAATCAAAACTATGTTCTGTACATAGCAAGTAGTGTTTACAACCTCTGCCCAAAAAGACAAGGGTAAACCCGAGTCTTCAAAGCATTGTTCTGGTGTCCTTGGGATGCTATATTGCCTAACAATCCTTTTTGACACACTAAATCATCCAACTCCGTATTTTTAAATTATGTCCCATTGTCACTCCTAAAGACTTTTACTAGGAGGTTAAATTGATTTTCAACTTGCTTAACAAAATTTTGCAAAATACATGTAGTCTCATCTTTGGAATGCATGAAGTAGGTCCATGTAAACCTTGAAAAATCATCAACTATGATAAGACAGTACCTCTTCTTATTAAGACTCATTATTTTTACAGGGCCAAACATGTCCATATGTAGCAATTGTAGACACTGACTTGTTTTAAACTCTTCAATTGATTTGTATGAACTTTTATCTTGTTTACCTTTTAAACAGGAAAAACAATGCTCATCATAGGTGAATTGTTTTGATGGAAGACCTCTTACAAGGCCTTGTTTGGAGAGTGTAGTGATAGTTTTAAGATTTGTGCGACCAAGTCTTCTATGTCATAGTTTTGTGTCTTTGTTAGAAGCAACTGAGAACAGACATGCATTGGACATTGGATTATCTTTCAACATATTAACTACATACACATTGCCACTCCTGTGAGCAACAAGTTGTGCTTTGCTCTTAGCTATGATTGGATCAATCTTTTTAACCACTTCTGGTCCAACAATCTGACAAGTTTTCTTAGTGAAGAATGACCCATAGCCTTTGTCACTCATTTGAGATACACTAAGAAGATTAAATTTTAGATTGTCAATAAGATTGACATGTTAAAACTTGAGTTTCCCAGCCTAGACTTTCCCAGACCCTAACACCTTCTCTTTTGAATTGTTACCAAAGGATATATCACTCCCCTCCATGTTCCATGAAATTTTTGAGTAGGGCTCTACATCCTGTCATTTGCCTGGAGCCTCCACTATCTACATACCATAAACTATCAAGGCAAGTAGAAGTGTCCTACACATTAGTAAATAATTAATTTAGGTGAGTTTCCAAAGCCAGAATGGCTTTGGATGGGGTCATAAACATTCCAGCCTCAAGTCTAGTAATATGGTCAGTGTTTTGAACAGATTTTGATAACATCTGCTGTGGACCATTTCATGCCAACTGATCATAACAATGAGGATGTCTGTTAACTCTTGGTTTAGATGGTCTTCTATAGACCTCATAGTCAAGTGGTACACTCTTGTAAGCAGGTTGGCTATATCCCCTTGGAAATTTATTAGCTGGTGGTGCATCTGTTACCTGAACCTTTCTAGGAGTAGAAGTTATATTCAATTGTTTGGTAATAGATGTTTGGACAGGGACAAAAGTCTGGCTGGTCTTTTCATTTCTTAAACTCTCAAGTGTTTTAGATTTATACTCATTTTCTTTGACATCAAAATATTTGAGATAAACACACTCTTGAGTTTTTTGGGTTGATCTGCCACAAATGGTGCAATTTGGTGAATCAATTATCAAACTTGTTTTGTTTATATCATAAGCTTTTAGAAGAAAACAAGTTTTAGTGACATTCTTCTTTTCACAAAAATCACAAAACAAGTTTGATATTTTCTCTTTTTTCTTCCCTTTTTCTGTCTTTTTGTCAACATATGTTGTAACAACTGCTGGAAGATCTTATAAGTGAATGATCTTGACTTGAGGTGTCATTACACCTTCAATGGTTGAAAATCCATTGGCTTAAAGTTGTCAAGAATGTCACACTCATCTGACCAGGTAGGTTTGAATTGATATTTTTCAATTTCCTCAAAACTTGATGATCATGCTTTCTAAAACAATTTTCTTACCATTTGGTTTAGTGACTTTAATTTCTTAACTAGCTAAATTTGTTGGAATAATTTCAACCAAGTCACAATCATTTACAGCAGTGTTTTGAGAAACTTGGTCATGTTTTCTAAAACCTACATTGTTTTTTATTTGTGATTCTAACATATCCCATAACCTTTACAAGATTCTACCCACTTTTCACAAGTAATTTAGGTAGATTCAAGCTTCTTTTTACAACTTTGATATTTTTATATCATAGTTTGGAGTTGATCCTTGGTTATGCTGGACTCATGTTTGAGACTTCTGATTTCAGATTCTATTTCAAATAGTTTTGTTTTTAACTTTTTTGCAAGTTTTTCAAACTGAATTTCATCATCCAAAATTTGGTTTCTAAGATTTTCATTCACCTCTTTTATATTAGCAAAAGCAATAATGCATTTATTAGAACATAAGTCTTTAAGGACCTAAGGTGATACCTTAGCAGCAGCCATCATGGCACAATCACATTCACCATCACAAACACTGGTTTCCTATGGGTCTGACACTGAGATCACTGTTTCTTCACCAACTTTCGCTTCTAAAACATCTGCCACAACATTTTCACAAACATCATTAGAATTTAACACTATTTCCTCAAACTCATCCCCTTCAATTATAGTGTCTAGTGCCATGAAACAAAATCATCATGTTTTTTAGTATTAGCAACTACATCAAAATTCTCATTAGTTAATTCTTCAGGTAAGCTACTCCAATCAACAAAACCTTGTGTAAAGAAGCTCTGTTGACTGATCTTTGCAGGAGCAGAGGTTTGTGTAACTTATGGTGCATGTTGCACTTGAACCTGAGGACTTGGGGCTTAAACATACTGTATTTGAGGAACAGTGGTTTGGACATATTGAACTGGAATAGTGGTTACAGGGTGTGCAAAATAAGCAGTATTTTGCATATGAGGAGCAGGGGTATATTAGGAATAATGTACAATGTTTTGTGTGTTTTGAGGTCTAGGACATGGTTGTGCGATAATTGGACCATTTGTTTGACTCCTACACTCCCTAGCAAAGTGACCTAGCCTGTTACACTTGTAGCATTTAATCTTTGACTTATCCAACTCAATTTTTAACCCTCCATGCAACCCTGGGAATTTTCTACCAGTTCTTATGTAGAACTTGTTGGTCCTAACACTCAACAATGTCAGTTGGTGTAATATGTCTATTTCTTCTAAATCGGTTGGATCAAAATGTTGAAGATCATTAAGTTCAATGGATAAGTTGTCAGAAATTGCTGCAAAAGCAAAGTTGAGTGAGCTAGAATCAGAGTTGAAATTTCCACTAGATGTTATGTCAATGAAATGATCATAACTCTGTTCCTTGCTACTACTAGAGGTTTCTTCTTGATGAAAAAGTGTTGTAATACCAAAAGAATAGTCATCAGCCACTTTTCCTAACTCTTGTAGCTTAGTTTTCTAGTTAAGCCCTCTCTCATAAGTGAGAAGCCTACCATAAAGCCGAGTCAAAATCATCTCTTTGAACCCAAAAACGGTTCTAGTTAAAAAGGAAATAGTGTACCTTTTTTCTGGTAGTGATCTTAGAAATTGACTATTCAAAGTGTAATTTGGATATTCAATTTTTACCAGTTTTAACTCACTAATGAGACAACTAAACCTTTCAAATTGTTGGGTTAATGATTCTCCTTTCACATGACAAAATGATTCATACTGTTGTTTTAAAACTTCTCTGTTATTTTAAATAACCTCTTCAATGCCACCAAATTGTTCTTTCAGAGCATCCCATAACTCCTTTGCACTGTTGCAGTGCAATAGGCTAGCATAGATATCATTAGGCAAAGCAGTTGCCACGTTACTAAATGTCTTTGCATCTAGCTCGATTTTCTGAAAATTGCTTGGAGTAATGTACAGGACTCTTTGGAACTTGAAGTTTTGGGTCTTCGGTACTCGGTACCATCGGAACATGTGGTCCGAAGATAACCGATTTCCAGCAACCCGTGTTCTGTTATGCAAGTATGTGACCCATCCGACTTTGCCAGATATTGTACTCTGATCTGGTAAGTATAGAGGTTTGTACATGGTGCCAGTGTTGTGTAAATCTTGTGGATTTTGAGACATTCTGATTGTTTACAAACAGGTCTTGTTTAAAAACTTTGAACATAAATAAACTTTTACTATGTTTTCAATACAAACGAACAAACGAATTAGCGATGAGAGCTTACCTGTTTATATTAAATCGATTATTAAACCAAATTTGAACGACCAAGCTCTAATACCAATTGTTAGGATCTGAGTTTGAATTGTTGTGAAAGTTTAAAGATGGAATGTAATGAATAAAGATAAATCACAGATAAATGCAGCGGAAATGTAAACTTTGATTCACAACGATTGGAAATGTTTTCATTGACAATGCTTTTGTAATATTTGTCACACCCCGGATTTTCAACCCAAATCCATACACCGGTGGGCCCGGGTGGGGAGTAGTGTGACGACAGTTGATAACGTCATTGTCAATTAAACATGGCATAGCGGAAGTCTTGGAGTAAAATTACTATTACAAACCAAATGTTCAAAATAAAATAATATACAGGCTCGTAATAGAAGATCCACAGGCGGATCATTAAAATTTACAAGAAAGAATATAAAACAGACTTTAGGGCAGATCTAAGGATTTGCAAGATCCTCTTATTCACTACCGAGCAGCTTCCGGCCTATTTCGTATTGTACCTGCAGATTAGCCTTTGGACGATACGTTAGCTTATGCTGGTAAATACACCCAACTAACTCATTTTGAAAAATTTAAGATGATTTTTAAGTGCAAAACGGCACAAAATCTTTTATTAACTTGGGAAAGTTGACCTTGCAACCTTGTATCAGATTCACATGTTTGTCAATACATACAGGGCCCAAGACAGAAACCGAGACATGATTAAATACACACCACTCAGGACTCACGAAGGAGTCATCCCCAACGTCTTGGGCATATTGCATATGAGCATCAAAAGGTGTATGCCTACACCCCGTGCTAAGGTAGTGGCCAATAACTATTGTATTGAGCCGAGGATATCCAGGATACGGTAATTTAACCCCCGATGTTTAAGTTATCAAAAAAAACTGATTAAAACGAAATATGCGGGTTTACTAGCCACAAGCGGGCATTCGATTGACCCCATTTTGGACCAAGCGGTAATAATTTACCGTATCCCAAGCCCGTATAGGGAAAATAAGTCGAGAGTATTTACGTGAGCTAGTCTTCTTCTTTTATTTTTAAATAACTCAGCCGTATACAAAAGTACCAAGTGCAGATAGCATTTACCGGCAAGGCTCTAGTCTGGATTATGGCATAAGCTAGCCAATTAAATACTAACGGTCTTATAAACCGAAGGTGTACATGATCATTACGTATAACGCTTGATTAAACGATGATTGGATAGAATGTAGTTTAATCCCGACAAGTACTTGACTTGTATAATATGGGTAAACTATATACATTCTGGATTTTGAAACTTAAATGACAAGGTTAAACCCGTTTCGGATAATTTCTGTAAAATAGTTACATATACGTAATTGTGCGCATAATAGCGATATCGGGTAACCGAATAAGTTATGGACAAGTTCTATATGCCATTATACTTTAAATAAGTTAAGATATCAGTAGGATATCAACTTGTATGCCCGTTAAGGTTTTAAAACGAAATTATGCCTCATAAGGACGTTTTGGTAATTCCATATCATATAAAAGGAACTTGAATATAATTTAATGTTATGATTATAAGTATTCTGGAAAAATACTTAATATCAGTAGGATATCAATTATATGTGTATTTTACCTTTTATGACCAAACTATGCACCGAAGGGCATTTTGGTCATTTTACACAGTTTATAAATTATTTGGGATTCTGAGTTTATAACATGTACCTACTGTAATTATGTTTAAAATAAGTTTTAAAATCAGTAGGTAACAAGTCTTGGTCCATTAATATGGTTTAAAACCATATTATGCACCGAAACGGCGCTTATGTCGTAATATGACGTCTTTAAGTGATGTTTATGAAAACTGATGTTAAAGTTAGACTAAAATGTTTAAAATATGTTATTTAATATAAAATATCAGTAGGTAAATGATTTTCCTTGAAAAAATTTGATTAAAACTATTTTATAAGCCACAGGGGTGAAAATCATCAATTATCGACATAGTTTAAGGACCTGCTTGAAAACTCAGTTTATAACTTGGTTTAACATCCCAAATAATCCTACTTATAATATTACATCAGTAGAAACTCAATTTCAAGTTCATTACTATTTAAAACCTTGTTTTATGCAAAAAGGACATTTTGGTCAAAGATGGCATAATTATGGAACTTGCGCATAAACTTGGATTCTGATTATGATCATGTAATATAACCTCAGAGGATTATGCTACGTTATATTGTGATCATAATGCAACTTTATATCAGTAGGTAACTAATCTAAATCGGGTCAGAATCGAAAGTCAAAGCAGAAGTCAAACTTCGCTACTTTCGGTTGTGAACCGACCCTAGAACTGAAATTGACGAGTCGAACATGTTCTTACATGTTCTAATAATTATTACCAACTTGTTTAAGTGTCGAAACAGGTTTCATAACATGTATAAGATTAATTATGATTTTTCCGAAAAATGGCCTGTTTGACTTTTTAATATCGTAACTTTGACCCGTCAATTGGTCTAGCAAATGTGATCTTCAGGAGGTGCCCTTTATAGGGATTAACACCTACCTTATTATGATCACTTAGCCATGTTCATTTCGAACAATGGCTGGACCATAATAGTCTTAACCGAAAGTCAAAGCGTTTGCCGTAAAACGCTTGACTTTTGGCTATAAAAGCCTATAAACGAAAATGCAAGAGCAAGGAACACTTACAAGAGATTCCTAGATGCAAGAGAACTAAGTTGAATGCTCCTTTCAGCTAGGAACTTCCAGAGGAGGGAGAGAAGTGTTATGATTTAGAAAGGTGCAAGTTCAAATGAAGCACTTTAACACATATTTATAGTTGGAGAACTCAAAGGAGGTGAAGCCAGGCGTTTAGGGGTGTAAGAAGAAGCTTACATGTGTCCCAAAACGTGGCATAGCAGTTTAGAGAAGCCATGGTTTCGAATTAATGGTTTTGGAGTTTTGCTTGGAGACCAAATAAAACTTTCTGGCAGCAGAGGCTCTCTCGCGCCCCGCGAGAAACACAGACCAAGTCTCTCGCGGCCCGCGACCGCCCCTTGGCCACTTTCAAAATTTGACACTTTAGCCCCTTAACTTTAAAAAGCTTCTAAAAACCTTTTTAAACACCTTTTTGGCACTTTTAGCCCTCCGTAAGCCAATACTTGGTATACCCGGGATTATGCCCGGACATTGTCGAGCTCTCGATTCGTTAAAAGGTCACTCGGAGGAATAAATTAACATGTTGACACTTTTAATCCCTCCATCATCCAACTTTCACATATTTACAAAATTGAACTCTCTCGTCCAACGAATGACACGAATGAGAGTTAGGACTTTACAAAAGATCACTCAGAGGCTTATTATAAGCATGTTGATTCCGATGTCACTCAGAGGCTCAGATTGAGCATGTTGACGCCTTTAGTCCTTATTGGTCTATAACAGACTTTATTTAAAATACAACACGTGTCACTATACTATTGGACACGATTTTACAGGGTGTTACATCCTCACCCCCTTAAAAGAAATCTCGACCTCGAGATTTTATTCAAAAAGATGGGGTACTTTTGTCGCATAGTGGACTCAACCTCCCATGTATACTCAGGACCTCTAAAAGCGTCCCATTTAACCTTTACTATAGGTATCATTTTTCTTCGGAGCTTCTTAACCTGTCGATCCTCGATCGAAATTGGTTTCTCAACAAACCTCAGGTTTTCATCTATTTGCACATCTCCGTGCGACATTGCTAGCGATTCATCACATTTCTTAAGGTTAGATATGTGGAATAAATCATGAATTCCACTAAGCTCCTCTGGCAACCTGAGCTTATAAGCTACAGTGCCGACACATTCGGTTATCTCGAATGGTCCAATATATCCTGGGCTCAATTTGCCCTTCTTTCCAAAACGTATCACACCTTTCCAGGGTGATACTTTCAGCATGACTTTGTCCCCTACTTGGAACTGAAGAGGTTTACGCCTCTTGTCAGCATAGCTCTTCTGCCTATCTCTGGGAGCTTTGAGACGATCACGGATTTGCACAATCTTTTCCATGGTCTCCAGGATAATCTCTGGCCCTGGTAGTTGGGCTTCCCCAACTTCTACCCAGCACACGGGCGTTCTGCATTTTCTCCCATACAAGGCTTCAAAAGGAGCAGCCTTGATGCTAGTATGATAGTTGTTATTGTAGGAGAATTCTATTAGGGGTAAGTGGTCATCCCAACTTCCACCTAAATCAATCACACATGCCCTAAGCATGTCTTCCAGTGTTTGGATAGTACGTTCACTTTGACCATCAGTCTGCGGATGGTAAGCTGTACTAAAATTTATTCGTGTGCCTAAAGATTGTTGGAAACTTTTCAAAAAGTGAGATGTGTATCTAGTATCTCTGTCAGATACAATAGATACTGGCACACCGTGTAGGGACACAATCTTGTCTACGTACAACTTAGCCAATTTATCTGAATTATACGTTTCCTTTATTGGCAAGAAATGAGCTGACTTAGTCAGTCTATCCACAATGATCCAGATAGTGTCATTTCCACTTTTGGTTTTGGGTAACTTAGTAATCAAGTCCATAGTTACCATTTTCCATTTCCATGTGGAAATTTCTAATTGTTGTAGAAGTCCTGACGGCTTCTGATGTTCGGCTTTAACCTGCGAACACGTCAGACACTTAGCTACATAAGTGGCTATGGATTTCTTCAAACCCATCCACCAATAATTCTTCTTTAAATCTTGATACATCTTGTCACCACCTGGGTGAACTGAGTATCTTGAATTGTGCGCTTCTTGGAGGATTAGATCTCTAAGTCCTCCAAAGATCGGAACCCAAATTCTATCATTAAATCTTAGGATTCCATCCTTTCTAGGTGTTAATTGATCAACAGTTCCGCCTAATCCTTCATTAGGAATATTAGCCTCTAATAGAGCTTGCTTTTGCGCATCTAATAGCTTTTCATTCAAGCTATTTTTGAGCTGAATGCTCTTCGCAATAATCTTAATGGGTTTAACTCTTTCCTTGCGACTTAAGGCGTCGGGAACGACATTTGCCTTGCCAGGATGGTAGCGAATCTCACAATCATAATCATTAAGAGTTTCCATCCAACGGCATTGTCGCATGTTCAATTCTTTCTGATTGAACAGATGTTGGAGACTTTTATGATCAGTGTATATAATACACTTCGTGCCATACAAGTAATGTCTCCACAGTTTTAGTGCAAATACAACGGCACCCAGTTCCAAATCATGGGTGGTGTAATTCTTTTCACGCACCTTTAATTGTCGTGATGCGTAGGCAATTACCTTGCCATTCTGCATTAGCACACAGCCCATGCCGGTGTGCGAAGCATCACAATAGACAACAAAATTCTCAATACCCAACACCGGAGCGTTGCTCAACTTGCGTTTAAGAACCTCAAAAGATTCTTGTTGCTTTGGACCCCAATTATACTTAACATTCTTACGGGTCAAAGTAGTTAAAGGAGTGGCTATTCTGGAAAAGTTCTCAATGAACCTCCTATAGTATCCAGCCAATCCTAAGAAACTACGAACCTCCGTTGGGGTCTTGGGCACTTCCCAATTCATGATGGCTTCAATTTTGGTGGGATCCACTTTGGATACCACACTCACTTACCATATGTCCAAGGAATTGGACTTCTCTAAGCCAAAATTCACATTTAGAGAATTTAGCATAAAGCTTCTCTTGCCTTAACAGTTCTAGGATGCACCGAAGATGTTTCTCGTGATCTGCTTGATTACGAGAATAAATAAGTATGTCGTCTATGAAGACAATGACAAACTTATCCAAATATGGTTTGCAGACTCTATTCATGAGATCCATGAATGCTGCTGGTGCATTTGTGAGCCCAAAAGGCATCACTAAAAACTCAAAATGACCATAGCGGGTCCTGAAGGCAGTTTTAGGAACATCTTCACTTTTAACCTTCAGCTGGTGATATCCAGATCTCAAATCAATCTTAGAGAAGTAACTAGCCCCTTGAAGTTGGTCGAATAAATCATCGATCCTGGGCAAAGGATATCTATCCTTGATTGTTAATTTGTTTAGCTCCGAGTAGTCGATGCACATTCGCATCAAACCGTCTTTCTTCTTAACAAACAAAAATAGGAGCTCCCCAAGGCGAGGAACTAGGCTGAATAAAGCCTTTCTCCAAGAGTTCGTCGAGTTGCGTCCTTAATTCCTTCATTTCCGTTGGTGCTAACCTATATGGAGCTCTAGCCACTGGTGATGATCCTGGTATGATGTCAATTCTGAACTCCACTTGCCTATCCGGAGGTTGGCCTGGTAATTCTTCAGGGAAAACATCGGGATACTCCGAGATAACTGGTTGATTTTCAAGGTTCGACTTTGGTTCATTTATGGTGACTTGTGCCATGTAGATGACACAACCTTTTTCTCAACACTTGGATGCCTTAAATAATGACACCTTGTCTGGCAGTCCATAGTGTGAGTCTCCAGGGATGGTGATCGTTTCACCAGATGGAGTTTTAATTTTGATGAGCTTTTTATCGCAGGCAATACGGGCTTGGTTATGAGATAACCAATCCATGCCTAAAACAACATCGAACCCTGCCAGTTTCATTGGCAGAATAGAGATAGGGATGGAATGATACTTAATGGATATAGAGCATCCATCAAAAATAGAAGAAACAGTTTCTAAGGTTCCATCGGCAAGTTCTATCTCATAAGTTTTATCTAGAGTTCTTATGGGTAAATTTAACAGTTTACTAAACTTATGGTCAACAAATGATTTATCCGCACCCGAATTGAAAAGAACTCTAGCATAGATATTGTTAATGAGGAATGTACCTGTTATGACATTGTCGTCATTAACAGCCTCTCTTGCAGTTATTTGAAAAGCGCGTGCATTCCCCTTCTTGGCCCCTCCAGGCTTTGCATTATTATTCTTAAGCTTAGGGCAGTTAGTCTTTATATGCCCTTTTTCGTTGCAGATGTAGCAAACGGCATCCTTAAGATCTTTACAATCTAGGGTCTTATGCCCTCTCCTTTTACAAATACCACACAGCCTAGCTTGTGAATCAGGACTACACTGTCCCCAGTGTTTGCGGTTGCAAGTCTTGCAATGGCATTACAGCCGACTTGCCTTGGTTTCCTTTGAACCCAAATCTCTCTTTATTTTTCTTACTAAACTTATGGAAGTTGTCATCTTCCCTCTTTCTTTTCCAGTCAGTTTCAGACTTAACTGACTTTTGCCTCACTAAATCAAGGGTGAGGGAGAGAGACAGGTCGACCGCGGACCTATAGGTATTAGGCTGAGCAGCCTTTACCACCCTTTATCTCGGGCGCTAACCCATTAATAAAACGCACAATGCGTTTGGGCTCCGGGGTAATTAGGTAGGAAACTAACCAAGATAGGGAATTAAAATCGGACACATATTTCTGACAGTCTAGGTTTTTCATAGAAAGATACAAGAAATGGTCTCTAATTTCTCCACCTCATGGGGTGGCCAGTAGGTTTCCTTAATAAGGTCCACAAACTTGGACCATCCCAGATTATACAGATATACTTTACCTGTAGACTGAATCATGTCTTTCCACCAAATTAGGGCATCGCCCTTAAAGGACTGTGATACATACTTGACCACATCCTTATCAGTGCAGTTGCTGATGTCCACAATTGTTTCCATTTCATCTAGCCACTTTAGGGCTTCCACCGCTCCTTTTTTTCGTTAAAGTCTCGGGGCTTGCAGGAGACAAAATACTTATAGGTACATTTGTCTTTAACAGAACGGGACCTTTCAGCGAAATCTATTTTCCTTGGTTCACTCTTCGCATTTGAAGAGTGAACGGAGCTTTCCCTATGAGCTGAAGATGGTGGAATAGATAAGGGTCTAGAGCGAGTAGCACTCGACTCTCTAAGCCTTTCGATAGCTTACCCGTGGCCCTTTCCACAGCCGCATCAATGCATGCTTGGATATCATTATTATCTATGGCTATATTTTCGGCGTCCTTAGAGTTGACGTTCCGATGGCTACTTTGTGCCTCATTAGAATTAGCCATTCTTTAGAGCTTTGGTTCTATATACCAAATAAAATTTCTCTTAGCCATGGTATAGTAACCATATCGACTTTTAAACGTTGGGCTATTTAGCCAGGATCAAATAGATCACAAGGGCTATTTAGCCAGGATCAAATAGATCACAAGGGCTATTTAGCCGGGATCAAATAGATCACAAGGGGTATTTAGTCGGGATCAAAATAGATCACAAGGGCTACTTAGCTGGGATCAAATAGATCACAAGGGCTACTTAGCCGGGATCAAATAGATCACAAGGGCTACTTAGCCGGGATCAAACAGATCACAAGGGCTATTTAGCTGGGATCAAATAGATCACAAGGGCTATTTAAGGTTAGGACATAGTCCATTACCTTGGAAGTTAGTGTGATTCCTCAAGTCACACAACCATGAGTATGCACATTACTTGAATGTTAACATAAGAGTACCTTAATGATTGATTAATGGTCCCGGTCACCTTCGACCTTAACGACCTTGGAGGTTTGGACCTAGTCCCTTACCTCTGGATAGAAGGATAATTTCCCTTAACCATCCTGATAGAAGACCCCTTCTACTTAACTATCAATTCTTGGCCAATATGTGGTCTACGCCACTTGGCATAATCAATTCATTAAGATCTTTTGGAATTATATAGCGGAGCATAAATTTCGAGTAAAATCGAGGCGCTCGTTTTCAAGAGGATGATATATATATATAATATTCCAAAATACTTCATTAATTTCCAAATTAGAAATTACAATACTAGAAAAATGAAATAAACTTGTCCATGCAAGGACTTTAAAGGAATAAAAATGTCCACGCAGGGACTAAAGAAATAACAATGTACTCGCAGGGACTACATATAATTTAGAAGAGACTTCATTCATCCTTCTTTCCTTTGACCAATTTAGAGAGTTTCTTGAAGAACTTATTTGTCTTCTTCTCCGTTTTCTCCGCCTGCTGCTGCATTTCTTTCATTCTTTCCAAGGCCTCATTAATGGCCTCAAGTGGTGGCGGAGGTTGTGGTTGAGGTTGTGGCATAACCGGATACTGGTACCCATAAGTTGGATATCCAGTCGGTGGATAAGTAGGTGGGAAAGGAGACGGGTAAAGTGCATTGTGCATGACTGCTTGCATGTATGGGTCTTGCGACCATGCTTGATAGTCTACTAGTGTAGACGGGTTATAAGGATCATATCCAGACGTGTCCGGATACGTAGGGATTGGGTTAGTATAACCCGTTGGTGGTGGTTGAACAGCAGGTGTTGGTGTTGGTTCCACTATAGGTGAAACATTAGAGGGTCCACCCATTTGTGGGGTAAGAATTGGGCAAAGGTGGCAGCGATCCCGACCTTTGTCCTGCACGTACCGACATACGTGCTCCACGCTTCCTCCTTGGTGGTTCGGGTGGTGGTTGAGGTTGGTCCACTGGTTCCATGTGGACATCTTCTTGAACAGGAGGTGGTTGAGAGTGATGGGAAGGAGTGTGGGCGAAGGTGAATTTGTTCCAGTATTGGTCCCACTCATTAGGACCTTGGTAACACGATCCGGCATATGAGTTTGAATCGCTCGAAATTTCAATGGGATGCATATTCGATCCCGACGGTGGCATCCTCGGGTCAAAGTCCTCGTCCATAGGGTTCGGCTGGTCCACCTGATTTTGATCGGCTGGAGGTGTGTTAAAATAATGGTTAGGGTTAAATTCTTCATGGTAGGAATGTGAATGGGAATGGGAATGATGGGTATGGTGTGAATGGTAGGAGTGGTGAGAGTGGTAAGAATTTTGGGAATGTGAGGGCGAGTGTCTGTTAGAGACAGAACGTCTCGCTGGTTGCCAAGGATATGAATCTCCTGATTCTTGGTAAGCATCTGAATTATGAGGTTGAGGGGGAATACGCCCTGATGGTCCTCCTCTCATTGGACCTTTTCCTCTTCCACTTTGTCCTCTCACACGTGGCGGCATTTTCCTGTTTAAAATCAATTTAAAAACATACTAATAACTTAATAATGAAATGAGTAAATCCTAGGTCAATGCCTAGACTCGGAAGACTAAGGAATGTGCACGTGTAAGTTTGAGATTAAACACAAGAAGGATAGTGTTTAATTCTCTCAAACGTTGGCTCTGATACCAACCTGTCACACCCCAGATTTTTAACCCAAATCCATACACCGGTGGGCCCAGGTGGGAAGTATTGTGATGTCAGTTGATAACATCATTGTCAATTAAACATGGGACAGCGGAAGTCTTGGAGTAAAATTACTATTACAAACCGAATGTTCAAAATAATATACAGGCTCGTAATAGAAGATCCACAAGCAGATTATTAAAATGTACAAGAAAGAATATAAAACAGACTTTAGGGCAGATCTAAGGATTTACAAGGTCCTCTTATTCACTACCGAGCAGCTTCCGCCCTATTTCGTATTATACCGGCAGATTAGCCTTTAGACGATACGTCAGCTTATGCTAGTAAATACACCCAACTGACTCATTTTGAAAACTTTAAAATGATTTTTAAGTGCAAAACGACACGAAATCTTTTATTAACTTGGGAAAGTTGACCTTGCAACCTTGTATCAGATTCACATGTTTGTCAATACATACAGGGCCCGAGACAGAAACCGAGACATGATTAAATACACACCACTCAGGACTCACGAAGGAGTCATCCCCAACGTATTGGGCATATTGCATATGAGCATCAAAAGGTGTATGCCTACACCCCGTGCTAAGGTCGTGGCCAATAACTATTGTATTGAACCGAGGATATCTAGGACACAGTAATTTAACCCCCGATGTTTAAGTTATCAAAAAAAACTGATTAAAACGAAATATGCGGATTTACTAACCACAAGCGGGCATTCGATTGACCCCATTTTGGACCAAGCGGTAATAATTTACCGTATCCCAAGCCCGTATAGGGAAAATAAGTCGAGAGTATTTACTTGAGCTAGTCTTCTTCTTTTATTTTTAAATAACTCAGCCGTATACAAAAGTATCAAGTGTAGATAGCATTTACCGTCAAGGCTCTAGTCTGGATTATGGCATAAGCTAGCCAATTAAATACTAACGGTCTTATAAACCGAATAGTGTACATGATCATTACGTATAATGCTTTATTAAACGATGATCGGATAGAATGTAGTTTAATCCCGACAAGTACTTGACTTGTATAATATGGGTAAACTAATACATTCTGGATTTTGAAACTTAAATGACAAGGTTAAACCCGTTTCGGTTAGTTTCCGTAAAATAGTTACATATACGTAACTGTGCGCATAATAGCGATATCGGGTAACCGAATAAGTTATGGACAAGTTCTATATGCCATTATACTTTAAATAAGTTAAGATATCAATAGGATATCAACTTGTATGCCCGTTAAGGTTTTTAAATGAAATTATGCCTCATAAGGACGTTTTGGTAATTCCATATCATATAAAAGGAACTTGAATATAATTTAATGTTATGATTATAAGTATTCTGGAAAAATACTTTATTTATGATATAATATCAGTAGGATATCAATTATATATGTATTTTACCTTTTATGACCAAACTATGCACCGAAGGGCATTTTGGTCATTTTACACATAGTTTATAAATTATTTGGGATTCTGAGTTTATAACATGTACCTACTGTAATTATGTTTAAAATAAGTTTTAAAATCAGTAGGTAACAAGTCTTGGTCCATTAATATGGTTTAAAACCATACTATGCGCCGAAACGGCGCTTATGTCGTAATAGGACGTCTTTAAATGATGTTTATGAAAACTGATGTTAAAGTTAGATTAAAATGTTTAAAATATGTTATTTAATATAACATATCAGTAGGTAAATGATTTGCCTTGAAAAGATTTGATTAAAACTATTTTATAAGCCACAGGGGCTAAAATCATCAATTATCGACATAGTTTAAGGACCTGCTTGAAAACTCAGTTTATAACTTGGTTTAACATCCCAAATAATCCTACTTATAATATTACATCAGTAGAAACTCATTTTCATATTCGTTACTATTTAAAACCTTGTTTTATGCAAAAAGGACATTTTGGTCAAAGATGGCATAATTATGGAACTTGCGCATAAACTTGGATTCTGATTATGATCATGTAATATAACCTCAGAGGATTATGCTACATTATATTGTGATCATAATGAAACTTTAGATCAGTAGGTAACTAATCTAAATCGGGTCAGAATCGAAAGTCAAAGCAGAAGTCAAACTTCGCTACTTTCAGTTGTGAACCGACCCTAGAACTGAAATTGACGAATCGAACATGTTCTTACATGTTCTAATAATTATTACCAACTTGTTTAAGTGTCAAAACATGTTTCATAACATGTATAAGATTAATTTATGATTTTTCTGAAAAATGGCCTGTTTGACTTTTTAATATCGTAACTTTGACCCGTCAATTGGTCTAGCAAACGTGATCTTCAGGAGGTGCCCTTTATAGGGATTAACACCAACCTTATTACGATCACTTAGCCATGTTCATTTCGAACAATGGCTGGACCATAATAGTCTTAACCGAAAGTCAAAGCGTTTGTCGTAAACTCTTGACTTTTGGCTATAAAAGCCTATAAACGAAAATGCAAGAGCAAGGAACACTTACAAGAGGTTCCTAGAATGCAAGAGAACTAAGTTGGATGCTCTTTTCAGCTAGGAACTTCCAGAGGAGGGAGAGAAGAGTTATGATTTAGAAAGGTGCAAGTTCAAATGAAGCACTTGAACACATATTTATAGTTGGAAAACTCAAAGGAGGTGAAGCCAAGTGTTTAGGGGTGTAAGAAGAAGCTTACAAGTGTCCCAAAACGTGGCATAGCAGTTTAGAGAAGCCATGGTTTCGAATTAATGGTTTTGGAGTTTTGCTTGGAGACCAAACAAAACTTTCTGCAGCAGAAGCTCTCTCACGCCCCGCGAGAGACACTGACCAAGTCTCTCGCGGCCCGCGACCGCCCCTGGCCACTTTCAAAATTTGACACTTTAGCCCCTTAACTTTAAAAAGCTTCTAAAAACCTTTTTAAACACCTTTTTGGCACTTTTAACCCTCCGTAAGCCAATACTTGGCATACCCGGGATTATGCCTGGACATTGTCGAGCTCTCGATTCGTTAAAAGGTCACTCAGAGGTATATTTAACATGTTGACACTTTTAATCCCTCCATCATCCAACTTTCACGTAGTTACAAAATTAAACTCTCTCGTCCAACAAATGGCACGAATGAGAGTTAGGACTTTACAAAAGATCAGTCAGAGGCTTATTATAAGCATGTTGGTTCCGATGTCACTCAGAGGCTCAGATTGAGCATGTTGACGCCTTTAGTCCTTATTGGTTTATAACAGACTTTATTTAAAATACAACACGTGTCACTATACTATTGGACAAGATTTTAAAGGGTGTTACAATATTAATCACGTATGCATGAAATTACATAAAATCCCCCTAAGTCTAAGATCACTCTAATTTGTTCTTACAGAATGTGTAGAAGTGATAGATAGAACAGTACAGGCACTCTTCTATTTATAGTATATTTCAAACCACTGAGCATCTTTGGCTGATGCCACTATGAAAGTGACATTTAACAAACTAAACAAACTCTAACCTCTGCTAGACCTAAACACTTTACATTAAAATACAATATAAACTCTGATGATAACAAGTGTTGAGATATCCTCTGTTGGGCTTCATCCTTTGTTAGTCTCCAGCAGACTTTACTTCAACAGACTTTATCTTCAGCTGAGGTTCTCATCAGCAGACCTTTGCCATAGCAGAGCTTTGGTTCTTTATCAGAGTTTGTCTCTAACAGACCTTTGCTTCTAGCAGAGCTTTGTCTTCAACAGATCTTGTGAACAGTCTTTAAGTGTCAGCAGAGTTTAGAGCAGTAGATCTTTATTAGTGATCAGATGTTGTAGATTATTTTGGCTTTCAATCATCTGTTCTTTTATAGGGTTCAATAGATCCAACATTAAGCCAATATGGCACAAATCGCCGAAGAGGTGAGTCAAGTGTATGGAGAACGGAAGCAATACGACACGAACTCCAACACTTTCCACCCGGGTTTGAGGAACCATGTAACACCATGACCGCGTAAAGCAACAAACCGCGGCGGAAACATCGGGGTGTCATATCACAGAACTATTGTTACACAACACATGGTACATAAAGTTATGTATTATTGAATTTAATTATTACTATTGTCTTGGGAGAATGAAATAAAAAACATAACAATTGTCTTACAAATTTTAAAGTCACTAGTGCCCAAGTCCGCCCTATGTGAAGCATGCTCAAAGTCAAACATTAGCTCCTGAAACATATGTGAAAATAAAACGTCAGCATAAATATGTCATGTTAAACATATGAAAATCAAATTATTTAAAATAAATGATGCATGGTTAACTTAATAACCAAAATAACTCGTGCCTTGTATAACATATGTCATGTCTTGTATTTTGTTTGAAGTGGGTTAGATAATGCTACGTTTTGTAATATAATGAAAGCACTTATATATGGGAAGTACCAGCGGCGTATCCACCATGCTTTTATCATATTACACACGTCTCGTCATTTAAATCACTTACCATGAGCCAACAATTGAGATGTCTTGTTTAAACCAATGTCATGTATAAACCAAATGTCTTTTATAAACAAATGTCTATGTATAAACCAATGTCTTGTATGGCAAACAAAAGTCTTGTTTAAACCATAAAATAAATGTCTTGTATTAAATAACGGAAATGTCTTGTCTTGTCTTGTCTTGTCAAAATGTCTTGTATAAACATGTGTTTTGAATAAACAAAGGTCTTGTTTAAACAAAACTCTTGTCTTATAAATCAATTGCTTTTATTGTGTAGACACATATATATGGATTGTTGGCAAATACATTCAAGACTTGTTGACTGTCGGATAAACCCTTATTAAGACAAAGGTACATCAAATGTTCATCGGATTCTGTCTTTCCCTAAAGTCACTTCCAAACAAACCTAGGAACCGGATTGTTAATCCTATGGTACCATTACATACTACCGATCGGTGTGATCAATGTTAATAAATGTATCATTGTATATTCAAAGCACCAATAAGTCTTGAACAATGTATGCATGTCATGAAAATGTTTTCAAATCATGTACTTAGCATACTAAGTCAATATACAAGCAAAAATGTCTTTGAAATCATGTACTAGGTATGCTAAGTCAACATACGTAGCAAAATGTCTTTGTAATCATGTATTGGGTATGCTAAGTCAACATACGAAGCAAAAATGTCTTTAAAATCATGTACTACGTATGCTAAGTTAACATATTAAGCAAAATGTCTTTGAAATTATGTACTATATGTACTAGATAAGCAAGACATGTATAATGTCATGAAAACAAGAAAGTAGTGATAGGCACATATGAATCACCCAAAAAAATTGAAAACATAAAAGAGTGGGCTATGTACTCACTTGGAATTGCGTAAATGTCTTGTTCAAATGATCAAAAAAGCTCAAGGATTAAGAGTTCAAGTGTGTCCTAATGTATCGGAATACTATGTTAATGTGTCAAGACTTTAATCGAAGGATTGGCTAGAATGAGGTCTTATAAACCAAACGAGTGTTGGGACTCGTATGATATGGTTTATAATACCTTACATTCTGATTTGGAAGAGTTTCTAAGTGCTTTGACCCGTTACGACTTGTTAAAATGGTTTACGCCACTTTAACGGATCGCAAGCGTAACTATGGGTTTGGATGGTTAAATAAGTCCTATGATGAGTCTTATGTGTCAAAACAAGTTCGATTATGTCATAATATCAGTTTAGATGTCAAAACTATGGTCTTAAATGTTTAAAACCATTTTATGCGCCAAAAGGGTATTTTCGGCATTTTAAAAGTACATAAAATCGACTCATCATATAACTAACCAAACTATATGACTATAAGGTATAACCTCAGAGGGTTATTCCCTAAATTACTATGGTCACAAAAATGCGCTTGGTCGAATCCTAAATTGTCCAAACGGGTGGTCAGATTCGAAAGTCAAAGCGGTAGTAAAACCGCTCGACTTACGACTAAGAAATAAGCACTAAACTAGAAATGACAAGTTAGACATGTTTGAACATGTCTAATAATGTTATAAAACTGATTTGGTATCAAAACCTTAAGTTTTAATACCCAAAAACGTTTTCATCGTAAATTGCATTTTTATACATTTTTTTACTTTTAACTCGTAAAACTTTGACTTGTCATTTCGCCTATTACACGTGGTAATCAGAAGGTGCAATCGCAAGGGATCAATACGTTCTTGATTACAATCACGTTACAAAGTTCAATTTGAACTTTGACTTGATCAAAACGGTCAGAACCGAAAGTCAAACAGGAAGCCAAATTGTTTGACTTTTACCTCAAAATAGCTAAAATAATGAAAGAACTAGGAAGAGTACTTACTTGTGTTGAAGAACACTTTCAGAACTCAAGATATGAGGCTTCCAAAGGCTAGAAACAAGCCTCAAGAAGGATAGAAAGAAGAACTTCACACTTTGCTTTGAAGTGTTTTGAAGTGGTGTGAAAAAAATTGATGAATCAAAGGGTATTTATAGTGTTTTAGGATCAAGGAGGTGATGATAAGTGTTACCAAGTGTGGATTAGTATCCTAACATGTGTTAACACCAAATTAAGTGTGGCAAATAAGTGCAAGGTGTCAAAAATTGGAGATAGGTGGTAAACTTGGTGATGAAGCAAACTTTTTTGACAATTTTGGCCCCTGAAATTGTATTGACGCGTTTTTTTCTCATTTTTAACCCCTCTTAACCTAATATTTAGGTTATATAAAGGCGTTGAGGCATGTGTAACTTGGATTTTGTCCAGAAGTGGGTCAACTAGTCGAAGAAGTGGCCCAAATGCGAGGAAATGGTGGAAGATTGCCAAGTAACACCACCATGAACCCTAAGCACCAAGGGTCTAACTTTAAGAACACACATTAGGTACCAATTAATAAAATTTATTTATGTAGTAGTCGAGTCATAGATAATGGTATTTAGTCACCATCTCCCAAGTTTGTTGAAGGGGTGGTGGAAGATGTTAGTGATGAGGAAGATGTTGACGGTTAAACGGGTCAAAATAAAAATGTTTCAAAAAATGATAAAACAACTCCCGTGGTGAGCGTCCCATCCCAAAAGCTAAGGAAAAGGGTGTGGAGTTTAATACCGCCCCTTATCCCAAAGCTTTATTGGGACAATCTAAGAAAGTGGTAATGAAACGTGGCCCACAACAAGAGGAAGTGTGGGAAATTTTTAAACAAGTTAAAATCAATTTACCACTCTTAGATGCGATCAAACAAGTACCTTCATATGCTAAGTACTTGGAGGATTTATGTACCCAAAAGTGAACTCATAAGTTTCCTAAGAAACTTGATTTAACTGAAAACGTGAGTTTGATTCTTTCGGTTGCACTTCAACCAAAGTTGCAAGATCCGGGGGCGCTCATTATTTCGATACAAGTGGGTGAATTTAAAATGACTCGGTCACTTTTGGATCTTGGGGCAAGTGTGAGTATCTTTCCTGGTAGTTTGTATGACCAATATGAATTTGGTCCTCTTCAAGCGGCTAACACCATCGTGGTGTTAGCCGACTTGACCCCAAACTACCCCGTGGGATTGTCACAGATGTAATTGTCAAGGTCGAGGACTTTTACTATCCGATGGACTTTCTTGTACTCGATAATGTTTCTTTGGACCATTTTTGGCAACATCGAATGCCCAAATTAATTGTAAGATGGGTACGGTAGACATGACTTTTGGTAACCGTCGGTTGCGGTTAAATGTATTATCGGGATTAACGGATCCTCTAGTTAAGGGCGAATGCTATATGGCGGACGTTATTGACGAGTGTATACCTCTGTGCGACATGGGTGTAGAAGAGGAAAACACAATAGAGGAATGTTTCATGTTTGACAGGTTGCAAGTGGAGACAAATCGGAGCATGGATGAGGAGGTGAAAAAGATGGAGGTGATGGTGGTGAAGGAAGGAAGACCCACTTGGACACAACAAGTGGAATGTCTTTCGGAGAAGATCGATACGAAATTAAAGCCATTGTTGATAGAACCACTGGTCGTGGAGGTAAAGGTGTTGCCCAAGCATCTCAAGTATGCTTATGTGGGAGAGGGCAACAAGCTTCCAGTCATTATTGCATCAAACTTGACCGAGGAGTAAGAGGAGAAGTTGATGGCGGTTTTGGTCACCAATAGAGCGGCTATTGGGTGGACCATAGCGAATTTGAAGGGAATCAGTCCCTCCATGGTGATGCATAAAATCATCACCGAAGATGGTGTTACTCCTTTTCGTGACGCACAACAAAGGTTGAATCTGAATATGTGTGATGTGATCAAGAAGGAGGTTTTTAAGTGGCTAGATGTGGGTATTATATACCCCATTTCGGATAGCCAATGGGTGAGCCCTACACAAACCGTTCCCAAAAAGGTGGGCATTCAAGTCGTCACAAATGATGCAGGTGAAGAGGTCACCACTCGGCCGGTAACCGAGTGGCGTATTTGTATTGATTATAGGAAGTTGAATTCCGCAACTTCCAAAGACCATTTCCCTTTACCTTTCATTGACCAATTGTTGAGAAGTTAGCAGGGCAAAAATATTATTGTTTCTTGGATGGGTATTCGGGCTACAACCAAATTGCTATCCATCCGGAAGACCAAGCAAAGACCACGTTTACCCATCCATATGGCACATTCGCATTTAGGTGAATGCCATTTGGACTATGTAATGCCCCCGCCACCTTTCAAAGGTGTATGATGAGTATCTTTTCGGATTTGGTGGGGGAGTCTTTGGAAATCTTCATGGATGATTTCTCAATAATTGGGTCATCATTTGAAGCTTGTTTAGACCAATTACAAAAAAGTGTTAAAAAGATCTGTTGAAACTAATTTGGTCTTAAGTTGGGAAAAGTGCCATTTTATGGTTCTAGAGGGGATTGTGTTGGGACACGTTGTGTCGACTCATAGGATAGAGGTTTACCGTGCAAAGGTGCAAGTCATATCCAATTTACCTTATTCCACGAGTGTTAAGGGTGTTAGGTCATTCTTAGGCCATGCGAGTTTTTATAGAAGGTTCATAAAAGGGTTTAGTGACATAACGAAACCATTATGTAACTTGTTGTTAAAAGACCAACCGTTTGATTTTAACAAAGATTGCCAAAATGCCTTTAATGTTTTGAATAGTAAGTTAGTTGAGGCCCCAATCTTGCAATCACCGAATTGGTCTTTACCGTTCGAAATTATGTGTGATGCAAGTTATTATGCGATGGGGGCCGTGTTGGGTCACTTATGGTGGTATATGCATTATATATCGCGAGTAAGACTCTCTCGGATGCTCAATACTCGTGGTGGTATATGCATTGGATAAATTTCGGGCTTATATATGAGGTAACAGAGTGATTATATATTCTGATCATACTACTATCAGGTACCTCATGGAAAAGAAAGATGTAAAGTCGCGGCTAATCTGATGGATTCTATTACTACAAGAGCTTGACTTATAGATACGGGACAAAAAGGGTAGTGAAAATGTGGTCGCGGACCACTTGTCCTGGTTGTTGGTAGAGCAGGGTTCTTCCTGTGTAGAAATCAACGAGACCTTCCAGATGAGCACATTTTGAAAATTTTGGTAATACCTTGGTTCGCTAACATTGTTAACTATTTGGTTATAGGTGACTTATCGGTGCATCGGGATAGGAGGAGGAGATTGCATTTCCTTTCGCAAATCAAGTATTACACCTTGGAAGAACCGGATTTGTTGAAGATATGCCCGGATCAAGTCGTGAGGAGATGTGTACTGGACGACTAGATCCCGAGTGTCTTGAGCACTTGCATTCATTTGCTTGTGGGGGCCATTTTAGTGGTCACAAGATAGGGCACAAAGTTCTTAATTGTGGGCTTTATTGGCCAACTATCTTTAAGGACGCTTTTAACTTTGCTAAAGTTGCGTTAAGTGTCAAAAGTTGGGGGGTATTTCGAAGCAGGATGAGATGCCTTTGCAACTGATTCTCAGTGTTGATATTTTCGACGTGTGGGGATTGATTTCATGGGCCCGTTCCTGAATTCGCATGGGAATTTGTATATTTTGGTGGCGGTCGACTATGTGTCTAAATGGATCGAAGCGATTTCCACCAAAACAAACGACTATACCATAGTTTGTAACTTCATGCAAACCAATATTATTTCTAGATTTGGGGTTCCCCAAGTGATTATTAGTGATGGGGGATCTCACTTTAAGAATTTTAATTTTCAAAAATTGTTGAAACGGTATGGCATTGACCATCGAATTGCTACCCCTACCACCCGCAAACGAATGGTCAAGTGGAAGTGTCGAATAGGTAAATTAAAGAGATTTTACCAAAGACCGTTCACCGGACCGTAAGGATTGGTCAACAAAGTTGAACGATGCCTTATGGGCCTACCAAACAACACATAAAACACCTATTGGCACTACACCTTCCCGCTTAGTTTAGTGTAAAATTGTCACTTACCGGTTGAACTTGTTCATCGTGCATTTTGTGCTATTAAGAAGTTAATGTCAAATACGATGTTGCAGGTAAGGAGCGAAAGTTAAAGTTGTGTGAGTTGGAAGAGCTCCTGGAGGAGGCATATGAGTGTGCTTCGAAGTACAAGGATGGCATGAAGCGAGCACATGATGCAAAATTGAAGACGAAGTAATTCGTCGTGGGTCAAAAAATGTGGTTGTACAACTCGAGACTCAAATTCTTTCCAGGTAAGCTAAAAAGTTAGTGGATGGGCTCGTACGTAGTTACACGAGCCGGAAAGTTGGGAGATGTTACCATCGATGACCCGAAGGACGGGTTAAAGCAAACGTTTAACGCCATCGCCTTAAACCGTTTCTCGATGGTAACGAAGAGGAGAAGGGTACGAACACGAAGGTGGTGAGCTTCTTGGCAAGCATCCCAACATATGAGGTCAACTAAGGATCGGTAACAATTTTGTAGAGTTTTGTATATTTTCATTGTTTGTTTGTTTCGTATTGTACCTTCTTTTATCCGTTTCGTTTCGTACTAACTTCTTTGATGTGTGAAGTTCCAAACATCACGAACGGGTCATGAAGATAAAAGGTATGCATTAGATTATTGTGTGTATTGGGGACAATACACGACTTTTCGGGGGTGTTAGAAATTGTTAAATGATTGTCTGTTGTTAGTTTTTAAAAAAAAAACCAAAAAATTTTACAAAAAGATTTTTAGTAATTTTTAGGAATTTGTCTAGCTTAGGTTCCTTTTATAAAAGTTGCTCATTTTCCTCTGTATTTTCATAAAAAACTGAAAAATGGATAAATAAAATTGGAAAAAGGGGAACCCGTCGGCGATGGGGCATCAAGCTATCGCTGATGACATGTGCTTGAGGGCCGTCGGAGGTTGTGCATGCGTAGACAGTAGATTAGGGCGTCAGAGGGTTTTGGAAAATTGGAAACCGTCGCCGATGACACAACTACCCATCACCGACGACTAGCGGATAACCAGCCGATGCTGGTTGGGTCTTTAATGTTATATACGAACCCAAACTCTTTTTAACCTATTCAAACTCGACCCAAACACATTATTGACCATATATTTGACTCGGAAAACACCCAACCTAATCCTAAAAGTTCATTATCCATAAAAATCTCTACATTCCCTCACCACAACTCACCATTCCATTCATCTTCTTCACCTACTTCCCCAAAGAACCCTAAACTTTCAATCTCTCATAACTCTTTCAATACTCTACCAAATCTAGAAATTCTTCAGCTTAAATTGTGTAGCTTTTCAAGAGCAACAAAACCCCTATCATGGTTTTCATCAATTTTTCCTTGTTTACAAGATTTTTGACGTTGAATTTTTAGGTATTTGCAAGGGTGTTCTTCAAGTTTATAGATTTTCATCTTTTCTTAGTTTCTCTTAGTCTACAACATCAAAGGTATGAACTTTACTTGAGTTTGAGCATAATTATCATAAGGTTTGTTAAATTCATCCGAAATTTTGAACTTTTGTTTGAGAGTAGGTTAATTATGATAATGTATGATGTTTTAGCTTGAATTTGTGGGTAAAGAGTTGATTTGGGTGGGGATTGAACATACAACAAGTGTGGGGATGTGATTACACTCACTTGTTTGCATGATTGTTCATGAGCATGATGTTGAACCTTGCTGAAATCTTATGAAGTTAGGATTATTAAACATGAGAAATTAATTTTTAGATGTCTTTGCTACTTTGGAAGTTTAAAATTGGCTAGTTTGCATCTAAAGGATAGTTGTGGTTCAACATTACATGTTATGTTTAAAGTTTGAGTTCATTTGAGGTGTTGAGTGGTATTGATTGTCTTCCTTGTGTTGTTGTTTGTAGCCATGGCAAGTCAACAGAGAAGTAAAACCTCTGGTCAAGGCTCATCTTCGGGAGCCGGTTTGGGTTATAGTATCTTTGAGAAAAAAGGGGAACAACTAAGTAATGTGGAATATAATGACGAGAGGCTATACCATCAAGATTGGGTTTGGGAGAGGATTAGAGACAATGATGCTGGTGATCAATGGGAAGAGAATAAGAAGAAGCCACTTTCTAGATTTAATGATAAACGTCTGAAGTCAAATTGTGGAAGATGGTGAATGCTAAGACTACTATTTCGGAGAGGGTTGTGCCGGAACGAACAGTGAATGTAGAAAAGTTCCAGACGATTGGGATCGTCCAGAAGTTTGAGAGACTCGGATGTGAAAGAGTCTTACATTGGTGTGAGGATACCACACCCCGGATATACTTGACTGCGGTTTGTGATTGGTTGGCATCCTTGAGGTTCAACAACAGAGACAGTCCGCCACAAACATGGCAATTGGTCGGTGACACGGGAAGCGGTCAAATGGTAATGTCTTTCGAGACCATGAATAATATCGTCCGGTTTGACTCCTAGAGAGACGACGAGTATTTTTACTACTCCATTGACCAATTCTTGGATAACAAAATGAACAACGCGGATCCGGATGGTATGGGTCAAGCAACTTTACCAAACAATGATGGTGAGACGGCTTCAAGGAACCATCTATCTTTTGAATGGAAAATCCTCCAACATATATCTCTTGAGGATATCGTGGTCCGATTTGGAGATCGGGGTAAGGTAAAAGCATCGGACTGCCGGGTGCTTTATTCGTTGTTGTTCGGATCGCGGAAATTATCATGGCGGCATATCGTTATGATAAACATTTAGGATACCCACGAATCATATGCTTGAAAGATGATACTGTATGTTCGGTTGATCAGCGCCATGATAGTACAGTAGAGACGTTTACCGGAGGAAGCACTGTGGGTTCAAAACCGTGGATCAAATTTGCTTTGCGTCAATGAAGCAACACTGGAAAATACAGGTTCAAGTTTGTGGTCATCAGTACATGATGTCTGATGACCAAGGACATCAGTTTCAGTATACGGATCTGAGTGCTGCACAAGAAGCTGCACGAGAAGAAGAAATGGTGGACGAAGAAAATGAGAATGAACCTCCATGTTCGAGGGGACCGCATCAAAGGTATGCCCGGCCACATCGAGAAATATCGGCTTGTGTGGTGAGTTTTGTGACCAACCGGCGAAGGCCGGGGCATCCATCCTAACTATAACCGGGTCAGCAAGACGTATATAATAATGTCTCCATGGGTATCAGGGAGAATTGAGAATATGAAGAGCGAAGGAGGCTATGTGAGCAGGATTTTCAAGCTCAGCAACAAGCTCGTTGGATTGAAGAAGCTGCCTACCGAGCTAAGGAACAGGAATAGTGGGAAGAACAACAGGCAAGGTGGGCTATGCAACAGTCTCAATGGGAACAACAAGAGTTGCACCGAGTGCAAGAGTTCGTCTGGAGACGAGCTTGGGAGGACGAGCAAGACCACCTTTGAATTTAACATAACACGCTTGAAGACAATCGATGAAGGACAACATCAATAGCTCAAAACAATCTCACTAAACAATGCCAAACACCTCCACGACTAAGAAAGGCACACTCCTTGGACGTGTTATGAGAACCTTCATATGCCTGACGGGCCTTCAGCCCTATCTCCTCATTGGCCTTAAGGAGTTGGCTCCAGTTATGTCCCGCCACAGTTTCAAGCACCTGCTGAAGGAGAAAGGGGGCCCCTTGATGACTTTCATGAGATGATGTCGGCCCTCACCGGATTTCCATTCCAACCATACCCGCCAGTCGATCCGAACGAGCGCCACTAGAGATAGTGCGCGATATGTTTTCAGTTGTTGTTGTTGTATATTTTCTTTGCTTTAGTTGTTTAGTTCTATCTTCGTCTTTTTATGTGTGCTTGTTTATAGTTAAATAAACTTTGTGGGTGTGTTCCATATATAACCCTCACGAGACCTACTCGTCCTCCTGAGCTATCAGGAGGTTTGAAGGGCTTGCGTGCATACACTAAATGCCGTCGTGATTCTTATGAAAGTGAGTTAGGTTTGTTGTTGTTGTAAAATATCTTTTCCACAAGAAAATCAAAGTTGAATAGAGATATGTCTTGATAAATTCTTTATTAAAAATGGTAGAATATGTAACTAACAATTTTTGATGGTTGAGAGAAGCTTGCTTCTACATGAGGGTTAAGATTTGTAGGTACACTATGTTTGCAAGACGACCATTTTTATTGAAGAATGAAGAGCACACGAGGAATGAGCAAAAGCCAGGTGCATATGTTTCTTTTTAGCCTTGATTTTAGTTAGTTAATAAGTGGATTGTGATGTGTATTTTATATACCGGGTGAAATTTTGGGGAGGTTAGCCATGTCACATTCCTTGTGCATTAAAATCTTTCATTCCTACACATTGAGGAATGTTAGCCTCAAGTGTGGGGATGGGGGAAAAAGTTTTCGATTTTGACCCTTTTCATTTAAACACTACACATTGAGGACAATGTTGACCTCAAGTGTGGGGATGGGGGAAAATTTCAAAAGAACAATTTTGCAAAATGTCTTTGTTTGAGCAATCTTAGAAACACAAGTAACCAAGTCAGTGAGGGATGGCACAACCCATGTGGTCTTTTGTCATGGTTAAGTTCGAATTAATAACATGCCAGGTATTTAGCGAGTGGTTATTTAGGAATAATCCACTTAAGGAACTAGCTTGTTGTGCATATCACATACCATACCCTTTGTAGGTGAGATTTTGAGCCGCTTTTACACATCTTAGTCGTATAATGTAGAACTTGCAACTTTTGATACGTTTGAACCATAGGTCGAGTACGAGCACAGGAATGATTAGGGCGTTAGTAAACCTTTTCCTTTTACACCATTTATTTATCCTTACCCGAAATCAATCCCTTAGTCGCCAACTTTGAGCCTAAACCTTTCGTTTGACCAACCCTTTAGCCTTGAGCGTTGAACCTTTTATGTTTAACCCGTGTGATGGAAATTCGATTTTAAGGTTTAGTTTGTTTGCATAGTTGTGATAATTAAAAAATTGAAAATTCAGAAAATATCATGAAAAAGAACATAAGTTGAGAAAAAAACAAAAAGATGTGGTAGTTGTTGAATAAAAGGCGAACGCTTTTGCCTCTTGATTTGTCAATTCATAGTTAGTCGTGTTAGAGTAGTTGTTTTTGTAGTAAAAATTAAATTTTCATCACCTTAGCTACTTAAATATCCTTTTCCACACCCTTCGCCTAGCCCCGTTTCAACCTTTAAAGACCTTTCAACTTGTGTTTAGTATTTGTATTTGATGGTGGAGAGTGATTGAGTTGCTGAAGAAGCACCGGTTGAACCTAGTGATATCCGGGGATATATAACTCACAACCAGGATGTTCCTGCATAAAAGGTTAACCCCTCACTTCACTTTTTGGGTTGCAAGCTCGCTACGGCTGATCTGCAAAACTAGCAGCGCCGTTAGTCTCGCCACGGGGAAATGGTGGTTTTCTCCGTGACCACACTCCGGCGTGAGAATAAGTATATGGGATGGTAAGCAAGTAATTGCAAGTATAAGCGAGAGCTTATGTGTGTTGTGTGGTATATAGTATTCTAAGTATGAAAGTGTATCCTTTTGCCTGGAGATCTGATACTTATTTATAGCCGAGAAAGGTATGTTCAAGAGAATTAATGTTCATTGTCGGGAGGTATGCTTTGTCAGATGTTGAGTGGTGCCACGTGTAAAGGCAGTCGTCTCTGGTGTCAGGCCTATTGCCAGCCGAAAATAGAGAAAGTGGAACAGTCACTGGCAGAGACGTGGTTGTTGTATGATCTGACGTTTGCCTCACTGACCATGGGCCCTGTCACACGCAACCTGCCAAGTGACTTTTGGTCACAGTTCTGCATTTCGTACCCTAAGGTATGGTCAACATCTCTTAGTGCTTACCCCTTCTACGAGGCTGTCAAGGTTTCTCCCGCCAGCGCAGGGTGTCAGGGGTATATCCTTTTGTCCTAAGACTATGAGGCGCTTCTCATGTGTGTCTTGCCCTTGCAAGGTTTTGGGATTCGCAGCTCAGAGGAATGTTGTTGTGCGCCAGGTCTAGTAGCCTGCGCGTGTGAGTCTAAGTTACCGTTGTGGCGAGTACACAAGGCTTGTTGTGTGACTTTATTGCATTGGTCTAATTCACCGTTGCGCAAGGTTCATTGTGTGACCTATAGTGGTTGTTGTTCTAATTCATCGTTGCGTTGAGTGCGTAAGGTTCATTGTGTGACCTATAATGGTTATTGGTCTAATTCGCCGTTGTGCTGAGTGCACAAGGTTCATTGTGTGACCTATAATGGTTATTGGTCTAATTCACCGTTGCCCTGAGTGCGCAAGGTTCATTGATTGACCTACTGGATCCAAGGAAGGCGCACCATTGCACATTGCATGCAAGGTTATCCTTGTAGAAATTTGGTCAAGGGTATGGTCATTTGGCACCATACCTCCTCAGTTGCAAGCCTATATCAATACGTGTTCTGATCGGTTTGAGTGTTTACATCAAAAGTGCTAATGCATCACCTATTAGCCAAATGTTAAACCGAGTGGAGCAAACATTGTGAGGGATATGTATGATTTGTTAGTTTCAAGGGCGGGTTAATCTTGGGTAAACATTTTTATGTGATTAATCACTTTACCGCTAAATATTTTGAAAATTCTGAGAATCATGAACCGGGTATGACATTAGACCTTAGCTTACGTCTTGAGATTGGGAAGTGTATTTCTTGTTCGATCCACGTGAAAGTGAAAAACAGATTTGCTTAAGGGCAAGCAAAACACAAGCGTGGGGATGTGATGCGCGGTCAAAAACCGGTTTTTTTTATGTTTAAGTTGATGTTTTTACGTGACTTTTAATTTCGAATAGCCTACTTTTTATTGGAGTTGTGTTTTGCAGGTCTAACAAAGTTTAAGGAGATATTTGGGTGCTATACGGAGCACCAAGACAGAAAACGGATCAATCGGGAATGCAAAATGGAAAAATAGAAAATGAGAAATGCACGTGTCGTCGTTAACGCCCCTCTGATGTTTCGTCGGCCAGAAACCCCCGTAGGCAGTAGAATAGACCATCAGAGGAAACCAAGAAATCCAAGGGTCGTCGCCAACACCTTAGTAGGCCATCGGCGATGCCCTCCTCTTATGTTGGACGCTGATTTGTTCGTTTGTTGAGTGGGTGTAAGGGCATATTTTATTATAGGTTTGCGTCTGTCCTGTTTTGTTTGTGGTTTTTGGATTGGATTGAGTATGTGGGCTTAAGTATGTGTTTGGTTGTTAATTAAACTTGGGCTTTAGGTTTTGCATTAGGACTTCCTATGTAAGTATAAATAGGAGGTTCCTAATTAGTTTGTGTGAGGTTGATTCAAGAAAGACTAATGTGCTTGTTATTGACTAGAGTACCAGATGATTTGATAATATCGTGTGCTCGTTTGTTTTTGAATCAATACAATTAGCTTTGATCTTTTACATCTTACTTGTATTTCCGCTACTTGTTTGGTGTTTGATATCCGATTGTTGAGTTGATTGGGACTTACAATTGGTATCAGAGCCTAAGTAGTCTTGCGAAGGCTCCGTTTAAATCGGATATCTTGAAGATTTGTAGTTGTTCATCGGTGGAATAGATCAAGTGTTTCTGTAAAACTTTTTGAAAGAAACTGTGAGTTTGATCGTTAGTACTGAACTATTTGTGTTTGTAAGATTTTTGGAAAGTGGTTGCAGGATAATCTTCGAAGAAATTCGAACTGATACTTGCCGGATTTGTGGGGATTTGTGGGATTTGGTTATCTCTCCAAAATTCCTGTGCGACTCCATTGTGCAACTCAAGTGTGCTACACAAGTGTGCGATCCAAGAAAGTGGGCCTGTACCACCTGTGCGAGCCCAAAAGATACGTTCGCAGGCCCAAACTTGTCAAGTGTGCGAGTTCAACATAAGCGTGCGACTACAAATATCAGTGTTGGACTGTTCGACCTGTTTTTTGAACAAGTGTGCGAGTGACCTGTTGGACTGTGTGACTTGTCTTGGATCTTTTGACAAGTGTGCGACTTGTTTTAAACTTCTTGATAAGTGTGCAACTTGTTTTGAACTTATTGACAAGTATGCGACTTGTTTTGAACTTCTTGGTAAGTGTACGACTTGTTTTGAACTTTTTGACAAGTGTGCGACTTGTTTTGAACTTCTTGATAAGTGTGCGACTTGTTTTAATCTTCTTGACAAGTAAATGGATCCCACTAATTAGTTAGCTTTGAGTGAAAAGGCAGCAATTAACTAAGATCTAGACAACATCATTGGTACAAACAACAGGATTCCCAGGCTAATCTTGGGGGGATCCTTCTCAGAATGGAGATTCAGGTTCATTCAGTACATGAGAATCAAGGATCTAAAGGCTTGGAGGTCAATTTGCAATGGACCAACAGTGATCACATACGTGGTGGATGAAGTTTTAGGAACCACCGAACTCAAGCCAGAAACACAGTACACTGAAGAAGATCATGAGAAGCTAGATATAGATGACAAAGCTCTGGCTATGTTGCATTCTGCACTTGCCCCAGAAATTGATATTAGTGTTCAAGAAGCAAAATCTGCGAAAGAATTATGGACTGCATTGTTGGCAATGTATGAAGGGAATGAAGAGATGAAGGAAAGCAGACGGGAGATGCTCACTCAAAGGTTTAATATGTTCAATCACTATCCATGCGAAACTCTAGACAATCAAATTCAAAGGTTCATCTCCCTGGTTAGTGACATGAGAATACATGACATTGCACTGCAAAATTCGGTCACCAACAAGAAACTACCGAATGCTCTTCCAAGAAACTGCTGAATGCTCTTCCAAGAAACTGCTGAATGCTCTTCCAAGAAACTGGGATACAAACGTCACTCTCATCAAGAGGACCAAGGATCTATCAAGGATGAATCTTGCAGAGCTGATTTCATTGCTAAGGACCTATGAGATGGATGACAAGCAGAGACTGTACAATCACACGGCAAGCTACAATAATGCATGTGTATTAACAAACACTGCCCTTGTTTCGCAGCAATGCATTGGAAATTCTTTCTCTACTACTGCGTCATCCACTGTTCAGTTACCATATAGTGGTCAATCCAGTTACATTCCAGTCTCAGTCCAACAGATGAGCCAACCTCAGTCTGTATCTCAATTTGTTTTTGTGCCTACTCAGCCCTCGTCTCACATTACAATGCCTAAATAATTGGAGCAAAACATGGTGTTTATGGCTGGAGTGACGAACTGTTACAACGCTTTTGTTGCTGGAAAGATAACCGCAGGTTAAATCAGTACAGATGAGCTTCATGAAGTCCATCCTTATGACGTTGAAGAAATGGACATTACTTGGCAGATGGCAATGGCGGTGTTTCGAGCAAAGAATTTCATGAAAAAGACTTGAAGAAATACCTGGGAAGCATCCAACAAGGAGCTAGGTTGGGACAAGTCGAAGCTCAGATGCTTCAACTGTCACGAACCCGGTCATTTTGCTCGTGAATGCCGTCAACCCAAAAAGGAACGATCAGATTCAAATGTGACAATCACAGTTAGTTCTGCGTCAAGACCTAACTCGAACACTGTGTCTACTTCAAATCTGAGCATCTCACATGCAGGGATCAGTGTTCCTCCAAACTGACCCTCCAGAAATCAAATACCGGGTCTGGATCAAATTCTACTGCACATCCAGGAAATACATTAGTGGCTCAAGAAGGAGGGGGTTTTGACTGGTCTCAACAAATGAATGATCTTCAGATCACTGTAGACAATTTGTTTCAGGGAAATCAGGCTCTTGTGGCACACGTAAAAGAATACATGGAGTCGGTTTCTGAGACAGCCGAGGAGACGATCTATCAAGCTCTTATGGCATAGATTAATGGAACTCCCTTGTCTGAAACTGAGGTATGTGTCGACAATATCTGTTGTACGCCTGCTTGTAGGGAAAAACTTAATGGGTACAAAGAGCAGGCAGACTCTCTCGTTATGAAACTTAAATTGTCCAAATCTGATGAATATCAGATCAAAAAGAAAATAAATGGATATAAGGATACGGTGGAGGCGCAAAAGCGTGATATCCGTAAGTTGCACAGCGATTTGAGTGAGGCAAAATGCCGATATCTCCACTTTAAAGAATTATCTGAAAAATTGACTTTTGAACTTGGTAATTTAAAAACAACCTTTGAAAACACAGATTTCAATTTCATAAAATTTGATGTGTCCAGTGAGAAGGTTGAGAAATGATTAATCAACAGTTATTTTATACCAAAAGGGAAGTGAGGAATAAAGGGTTGGGATTTGTAAGCATACCTCCACCTTACAATCACAACTACACCTCAACTCCCATGACTGAAGAGGAGATAGAAAACATGCCTAACATGGGATTTGGAAAATCCGAGCCCAAGAAAGTCGAACCTGCTAAGTCACGAAAAATCAAAATTACAAGGCCTGATAAAACTGAAGTTATTTTAGAAAAACAGATTTTTCTGAAAAGTTTCATCAAACCTGAAGATGTTTCAAATCACACTGAAACCCTAAATTTTGAGAATAATGCTAAAATCGATAAACAGTTTCAAGTGTTGGAAAATAAGTCTGGAGAACAACCCAATAAATCAGAGCCTGAAATAAAGAATGAAAATGTTGAGTTTGCCACAATGAAAGGGTTGGCTGAATTTATGAAAAAATTCAGAAATGGCAAACAGACTGAAGCAGCTTCCTCGGGTAAATCTACAAGTGAGTTACATGAAACAGAAACTTTTGAATCACCCAACGAAGATGCGTCCTCTAAAATAGTTGAGGTTAGATTTAACCAATGTAGAATCAGAATCAAAGTCAGGAGCCCCAGTTGGGTCAAATGATGAAAAAACTACAGGAGCCCCTGTTGAACTTTCAAACACAAAAGATATTGATTCTTCAGAAACTCTCTGTGCGAACGTGAATGTTACTAATCCTGTTGCTTCAAGTGCAGACCAAGTAGTCGTCGAAGATTGGGAAAGAATCAGAAGGTTACAAAAGGGAACCTCAGATCTTTGAAACAGGGAAATACTGAAAACTCTAAACCTGTTAAGAAGTTGAACTCCAAAATGAAACCTTCTGATGGAGATTAGAATAAAGTTAAACAAATGAATCTAACAATTAAAGTTCCAAACTCAAAAACTGTTGTGCCCAAGGCATCCGAGAAATTGGAGACGCCTAAGCAAGTTTGGAAACCAAAGACTCAATCTCCAAACGTCTCTCCAAAATCATCATGCAAAAAATGACACCACCACTCAATCAAATGAACATATGATTTGGATGTAAGTGTCATATGTAAATGAATAGGGTGTACCCATTGTGACTATGGCTTGGGTATCAGAATCTAACTGATCCCGCATAATGTGCAGGAACGACTCTAGAAGGCTGTCATTCGACTTTGGGTCATCGACAGTGGCTGTTCCAGGCACATGACTGGCGACTTATCCCAACTGACCGACCTAGTCTATTTAATGGTGGATGTGTTGCATTTACGGGAGGAGAGAGAGGGAAGATCACGAAAAAAGGGGACTGTCAGAAACGGAAATCTGTGCTTCAAAGATGTCAACTATGTTCCCGAGCTGAAACACAGTTTGCTAAGTGTCTCTCAAATTTGCGATAATGGTTATGCAACTCTGTTTACTGAGAAACACTGTTTTATTCTGAAACCAGGAATGGTCATTCCTGATGAATGGGTTCTGCTAAAATCTAACCGAAAGGGCAATGCTTATGTCGTTGATATGAACAAACCGCCCACTGAAAGTGTTGCCTGTCTTTTTACCGAAGTCTCTGAACACAATGCTATACTGTGGCATCGTCTTTTAGGGCACTCAAATGTTAAAAGCTTGAATCGTCTTGCAAAACTTGGGTTGGTAAGAGGTCTTCCGGTTAAAGATTTTATGACTTTTGAAAAATATGTTTCATGCGCTAAAGGCAAACAACATCGAAAACCTCACTTTCCAAAAACTGTCAATGCAATTCACAGTGTAATGCAATTCCTTCACATGGATCTCTTTGGTCCTACGAATGTTCTCAGTCTATCAGGAAAGTCTTACTGTTTAGTTATTACTGATGATTTTTCATGCTTTACTTGGGTTTTCTTTTTAGCTAACAAAAGTGAGACTACAGAGTTGGTAAAAAGATTTATAATCTTTATGGAAAATCAGACTGGGAAGAAAGTGAAAGGAATTCGAAGTGACAACGGCACTGAGTTCAAGAATGTTGAACTAAACCTTTTTTGTGCTGAAAAAGGAATCGCTAGACAATATAGTGCTGCTGGAACTCCTCAACAAAATGGAGTTGCTGAAAGAAGAAATCGAACCCTGATAGAAGCAGCTTGAACAATGTTGTGCGATTCCAAGCTCCCTGTTTTCTTCTGGGACGAGGCCATCAATAATGCATGCTATGTTCAGAACAAAGTTGTTATAAACAAAGCACGTATGAAGATGCCTCATGAAGTATTGTTCGGGGAAAAGCCCTATGTTGGCCATTTCAGAGCCTTCGGCTGTCCATGCACTCTTCTACATTTGGAAGCAATACCTAAGTTCAATGCCAGAGGAGATGAATGTTAATTTATTGGATATGCAGGGAAGGCTGCGGTTGAGAACAAGACGACGTATAGAGTGTACAACAAGAAGACAAGACAGATAATAGAGTCTTTTGATGTACAATGGCTTGAGGAGAATCAAACTGATGCTGGAAACAGGCCATTTACTCTCTATAATTATGCTCATCTTTTTAAATCTTTCGATATTTTTTATGAATCACCAATTGATCATGCAGGTACCTCAAGTCAGCTAAATGCTGATTCTAAACTCTCAACTGTTCCTTATAACACTAAAGAAGAGGGGGATGTTGAATTTGAGGGGGATGCTACAGTTGTGGGGGATCACACACCTACAGCCTCATCTTCAACATCTGCACCAGAGATGCAAGTTGCACCTGATTACTCTGACACTCTAAATGAAGAAGGGGAAGCGTTGAACTCTGTTGATAATGAGGACACGCTAAATGATCAAAACAACCTGTTCGATGATCCCATCCTTAATGAATTTGTTGCTGATGGTTTGGAGGAGGAACCGATTGTTGACCAAACTGAGACGGCATCAGTAAAGAACCTGACTAACTTGCCATCGAATGCAACTACTCCAGAAGTTGCTATTCCTACTAGTGTCCAACGTGATCATCCCATCGAAAATGTGATTGGACCTATAAGAGCTAGAGTCTTGACCAGAAGTCAGACAGGAACGATCAACACTTTTCTGGTTTCCTGTTTCATCTCACAGATCGAGCCGAAGACGATTGATATGGCTCTTAAAGAACCTAGCTGGGTAGATGCAATGCAAGATGAGTTGAACCAGTTCGAGAAGTTGAAAATATGGAAATTGGTTTGTTTTCCCGCGGGAAAGAAATCGCTTGGTACGCGATGCGTTTATAGAAATAAAAGAGATGAAAGTGGGGTGATTGTTCGAAATAAAGCTAGACTGGTGGTTCAAGGGTTCAAGGAGATTGAAGGTCTTGACTATGATGAAGTGTATGCTCTTGTTGCCATATTGGAAGCTATTCGCATATTTCTAGCATATGCTTCATTTATGGGATTCAAAGTCTATCAAAGGGACGTCAAGACGGCTTTTCTTTATGGAAAGGCGAAGGAAGAAATCTACATATCACAGCCACCTGGTTTTGTGGACAAGCGGTGTCCTCTTCATGTTTACAAACTTGACAAAGCTTTGTACGGGTTGCACCAGGCTCCTCGTGCTTGGTATGCCACATTGACAGAGCACCTGCTAGCAAACGGTTACACTTGTGGTGTCATTGATCAGACATTGTTTATCAGAAGAGTGGATGAAGATTAGATCTTGGTGCAGATTTATGTGGACGACATCATTTTTGGATCCACTAGTGATGCACTGTGCAAGGAGTTCGAGGAAGTGATGAAGAAGCAGTTTAAAATGAGTGCATTGGAAGAACTGACTTTCTTTTTGGGATTGCAAGTCCGTCAAGATTTCAAAGGCATTCTGATTCATCAAGGGAAGTATCTTGACAACATTATCGCCAAATTCAAACTCCAGGACGCAAAACCTGCAAATACTCCTATGGCAGAAAGACCAGTGATGACCGAACATCTGGAAGGGGAAGCGGTTGATGAGACACTATACAGGTCGATGATTGGCTCATTGATGTATTTAACAACCAGTAGACCAGACATCATGGTTGCTGTGTGTCAGTGTGCACGTTATCAGGCTACCCCTAAACTTTCTCATTTAAATGCTGTTACGAGAATCTTTCGATATCTCAAGGGCAGGCCTCGGCTTGGACTGTTGTATCGAGGGAATCTCCATTTGATTTATGTGCGTATTCTGACAGCAATTTTGGAGGTACAAGTATGAATATGAAGTCCACTTCAGCTGGATGTCAGTTTCTGGGGGATCGCCTCATCTCCTAGCAATGCAAGAAGCAGCAGACTGTCTCGCTGTCAACTGTAGAAGCTGAGTATGTAGTTGCTTCGGCCTGTTGTTCCCAAGTTATATGGGTTCAACATCAGCTGGTCGACTGCGGTTAGAATTTCTCCAAACTCCCATATATTGTGACAATGATGCAGCTATTAAACTAGTGAAAAATCCGGTATATTTTTCAAAAACCAAGCACATTGCCATAAAAATTCACACTGACGACAATGTCGCAGATGTGTTTACAATACCGGTTGATAAAGCACGTTTTCTTGCTCTGCTTGAACTGCTAAAAATGGTCGAATTCGAGGATTGAGCGTGGTTACACAAAAATATTTTTATTCGTTTTAGTAAATTTGTTTCTTAAAATTGTTTTTGTTTTGTTCTTTTTATTTTTCAATTTTAAGCAAAAATTTAGGGGGATGTAGTCTTTCAAAAAAACATATTTTGGCTCTTGATGTAACTTGGGAAATGAAATGAATCTACTTTTGAAGGAATAGGCTAACACATGTAAGGTGTCGCAGCTGAGAAGACTTGGATCGAAAGCGATATGTTGGTAGGGTTAGCGCTCAAACGGATAAAATAAGCTAAGTGATACAAATATATTAAACTAGGTACCAAGTGGGTCACATACCATTGGCGTATGATTTTATGGTCTTAAATATTGCGTTGATAGATGGTCAACACTTAAGGTCTTAGGTGTTTTTATTGTTTATATCTTGGTTGTCCTTCTGTTGCATCCAGACTATATGCAGACCTAGACACAGTCTGGATATCTTAAAAGATCCAATATTGGACAAAACCTTGAGGAATGTAAGCTCAAATGAGTTAGAATTCCGTCTGCTATTAAAGCAAAATTCGTAAAGGTATCTGTCTTACCCTCGTTGGATAACCACATTGAGAACGTTGATTGTACGATGGTACATACCTGTGATAGATGGTCCAACGTTGTAAAGCTAGGATGATTCCAGTATAAATTACCAACGCAATAAACCGTTGTGCCTACCTTGATCGTGGGGGTATGTCTTGGAATGGGACACACGGATATTCTAGTATAAATCTACCTTAAGTATATCATGAAGTTGAAAGTAGAAAGTCGAGCGCTAAGTTTAAGTGGACAAACATACTGGCAATCGCTGAGACCAGTCTGATTAAGTTCACACTGAAAAATGTTCCTTAGATTGTCTGGAAAACGATTTGATCCCTAAAGAAAATTGCTTGCAGGCCAAAAATCTTTGTTTTTTTTGTTTTAATTGTTGTGCGTAAATATGTGTATTTGTTATGAAAAGGTGACCTTGTTTGAGAATCGAGAAAGACCTTATTCTTTTGAAAATTGCACTTTAGAGTTGGATTCATCAATGGTGGATCCCACAAAATCCAAACGATTTGACAGTTGCATCTTGGCCCACTGCACACTTGGTGGGCTCTATATTTTAATAATTCTAGTATATATATATATATGGTTTTAATTAACGAGTGAGGCGACTAGAACATCATTTCACCATTATCGTCCCTTTGTGTGTTGCTCTGAGTTCAAAATCAAGTGCAAACCTTTTGTTAGTTCAAGACTTTTACTCTACATTGATAAAATGTCGAATAAAAAGGGCAAAACAAAAGGTTAGTTGTTTAAGTTTTTCTTGATTTAACTGATTGTGAATACATATATCTGTTTGTTTTGGTGTTGAATGATGATCGATCCGGCACTACATTTGATCGAAGTAGAGAGATCTTTGAGATTTTTCGGCATAATCAGGGCTTGATTTATTACCGGAATATTGTAAGATTGGCCGGAGAAGATCACCGGAATTTACAGTGACCGGAAAAGTTGCAGAAAAGATGATCAGAAAGGAGATATGATTGCATGAACAAAAAAATTGACATATATGCCCTCGGACACTTGGGTCTAATTCCATATTTTCCCTTGACAAGTGTGCGAGGTGGATAGTATGTATTTACTGGACAATTTTGTCCTTCTCACAGTTGATAAAATGACCATCTTACCCTTACACATTTGGAGAATTGTCAGTGTGCGAGTCAAAGTGTTTTTGTTAACCAAACAGAGTGTGCGAGCGATTGTTGTTGCTCAAACAGAGTGTGCGAGTAACTGTTGTTGATCAAACAAAGTGTGTGAGTGCTATTGTTGACCAGTTAGTGTTTGATTAACCGCACAAAGTGTGTGACTGGGATTTTTTCCAGAAGATCCAGAAGTTTCAAATTCTTGCAAACACACCCCTCGCACACTTATAAGACAATGGCACAGTCTTGTTTTGATCGCACACCTGTTTAATATATTGGGCCTAATTCAGTGTTTTTGGGCCTGATTCAGTGCTTTTGGGGTATTTTGAAATTGTCTTTTACAAACTTAGGTCTAATCGCACAATTTGGAGCTGTTTGATAAAAAATTGAGACAGATTAACAAAATATTTTTTGGATTTTTTTTTTAAATTATCCTATAAATTATTTTCAAGCAGTTAAATATACTTTCAAAATGTGATCATCTTATTCTAATCTATTTGGTTTGATGCAGATACTGGGAAGAAAGCCTCAGCTATTCATGTTCCGACTTGGGAAAGGGGAATGAATGTGGCATGTTATTTGTCCAATCCTCCTAAGGGCTTTGAGACTATAAATCCATGATTGTTGGATTAAACACATGCTGACTAGCTCATGCACTTCGAGAAAACCCAATTATACGTGAAGACTGGATCAAGGATTTTTGGGATAATGCATCTGCCAGAAAGGGAGTCACTGTGATTAAGTCCAAAGTTCGTGACACCAAAGTCTCAGTCTCCGAGCAAGACGTTCATGACATTTTACTATTTGGTGATGTGGAAAGTGATCCTGTAGAGTATTTGAAAGAAAAGGTGATGGAATTTCTAGTCAGAATGAGTTATGAAGGAACGTGTCCTCCATTGATCAAGAAACTTTTGCATCCGTATTGGAGATTTCTTGCTCATGTTTATTTGGTTTGTATAAACGGGAACAAGAGTGGACTTGACAAGTTAACTATGAGATAGGCATCGGGTGTAGTGGCTTTGGTTGAGGGGTGGAAGTACAACTACTTGAAGAGTGTGTTTGAAGATATGATGGGGAATGTAAAGATGATTAATGACAAGTACGGGAACAAGTTTCCTAGATTTCTTCAATTGATTCTAGAAACTAAATATCCAAAGTTGTCGGTGACTGTGAAGACATATGATGCTAAAATTATGAATCATATAGTATTTTCGATGCTGAATCAGAAGTCGAGAGAAAATGTTGGTGTGAGATATGAGAACAGACGAGAGCTAGAAAAGTTTGGTATATTCTCAGAAATTGTTGAACCGAATGCAGGTGTTAATGCAGTTGTTGCAGACGAACACGATGTTCAGATAATCGACGCTCCTCCGGAGGTAGTTGTACTAGTTGAGAATGTTGATCTAACAGGAGTTGAAAGTGAAGAGGAGGAAGATGGACAGGGTTTTGGGTGAATGTATTAGATGCTGCTGAGTTGTGTGATGATGAGATTGATGAAGCGACAACCACTGCAACAATTGAAGAACACAACGTGAACTTAACTAATCTAGACACTCCAATGATTGAGCATGTTTCTGCTGATGCTGAAGATGTAGTTGAAGATCCCACGGCTGATCTTCGTCCTAGGAAACGTAATCGGAGAGATCCTAGGATCAGTCGTGGGGGATTAGCAGCTGAGGTAGTCACTTCTAATCCATCAGTGTCTATTACTTCTGAGCAACCTAAGGTACCTATGTCTGGAACTCCTGCAGCGATGCTTTAATTGATTTTTATCTTAATCCGAGAGCCATGGAGTTTATGCCTGCTCCTAAATCTGGAGAAGGATCGAGTAGTGCTCCTTCAGCTGAATAAGTACTTAAAGCAGCGGCATTATTACAGCAAACAGTTAAGCAACATTCTGAATTGGTTAAGGAGACTGAAAAGGAGACGGTGGAATCTGAGAAAGATGCTGAGAAGGAAGTAAGTGAAGCAAAGAAAGCTACTGGAAAAGAGATTGTTGATAGCTCTGATAGCGATAAGTTGTTTGGTGATATTGACGTTGGAGTATTGATGAGAAGAATCACTGCTCTTCGGGAAGATAAATTTTTAAAGATGTACAGATTGCTAGTTTAATGGAGGAGATTACACACAAGAATGAAAAGATACAAGAGCTTGAAACAAATCTTGAGTCATTGACTGCTATGTTTGTGGACTTGAAGCAGAAGTTGGAAGAAAATTTTCCCAAGGAGTTTGGTGATCCTTCTAGAGAGTCTACAGCAGCTGAAAGGGCTCAACTGATCAAAGAACACGAAGAAGCGATTGATCGTTATATTCAGAATCCTCCAAGAACAGCAATTCAGAAAAGGAAGTCAAAAGAGGTGATCATGAAGAATGTAGGTGCTGAAAAGAGTTATGGTTATCAAGACTTGCCTGATCGCTATGTAGTCACTATTGGAAGAGATAGATTTGATCGAATGGGTAATCGTTCTAGGATATGGAGTTGGGCATATAATGATGAGAAGAGAATGCTTTTGGTTACGAGAAAGAATGGTAAAGTTGAGTACTACAATTCTTCGAGTGCATTTGAGTCATGGACTGTTGTTGATCTCCGAGAGTTAAGCAGGGCTCCTTATCATGATCAGTGTCGAGATCCAAGATGTAAGATTGGCTGGAATTTTTATAACAAGTTGCAAAAACAGGCAGAAGTTAATTTCAAGGATATGAACTTAAAAATCGTTCATATGTCCATACTCATCCTGATGTTATTGATCCTGCTACAAATGAACCTTTGAAGACGGTGAGATGGCCACCAACTAAGCAGGCTAAAACAATTCCTTTGCTTAAAGATCTTCCAGATAATTCTCTGCATGGTTTTAAATTTTGGATGTATGATCATGTTACTGGTCAAGCAGTGATAGTTTGTGAAAACACAGAATACAGGGTTTCTGATGTACGGGATTTGATGAGGTTTGGAGAACAGGATATTCATTTGCTTGGACGATCGCAGATTCAAAGCGACCCTCAATATGAAGTTTGTGCCAAAAGATTTACTGGAGGAGTGGCTCAAGTGATTAGTCTGAAGTTGTGGGCAGGAGCTAGAGGGAATGTTGAGACTCAGCTTTTCGGTCCTTATGTTGGAAGTTATATTTCTGATGCTTATAAGAAGAGGCAATCAAAGAAACGGAAGTGAAGTTACCAAGACGACACAAACCTAGGGGGATATTGTAAGGGCATATTTTATTATAGGTTTGCGTCTGTCTTGTTTTGTTTGTGGTTTTTGGATTGGATCGAGTATGTGGGCTTAAGTATGTGTTTGGTTGTTAATTAAACTTGGGCTTTAGGTTTTGCATTAGGACTTCCTATGTAAGTATAAATAGGAGGTTCCTAATTAGTTTGTGTGTGGTTGATTCAAGAAAGACTTATGTGCTTGTTATTGACTAAAGTACCAGACGATTTTATAATATCGTGTGCTCGTTTTTTTTTTTTTTGAATCAATACAATTAGCTTTGATCTTTTACATCTTACTTGTGTTTTCGCTACTTGTTTGGTGTTTGATATCCGATTGTTGAGTTGATTGGGACTTACAGTGGGAACGAGTTATATGCTTCGTTTTTTACCATTCTCGGGGAGTTATGCAATTTTAGAGTTTTGAACTTGATCTTAGAGCCAAGAACACTTCCACCGTCATCTCGAATCATCCCCAATATCCAATCATCCGAATCATTACCTTCAATCCTAAACCTAATCCACCACCATTCCCCAATCCCTTCACCAAAATCATTCACCACAAACCCTAACCATCATCACCATCATCCATCAAGGTCTCAAGATGTTTATGTTCAAGATTTCATCATCCATTTATCATGTTCCGTCTACCATGAGCGGCTAGTCTCTTCGGGTTTCACCCCGGTGTAGGTTTTTGTAAGTTTCTAGGGTTTGACATTGTTTTGAGTTTTGATTCGTGATAAGTTGTATTTTGATTTTGAAACCTTTGATAATTGTCGTGTATTTGAATAAAATTTGTGAATTGTCGAATGATTATAAAATTTGACTTTGTGAAATGAGTTTGTGCACTTATGCCTTATCTAGGTTAGAATTTACATGTTCTTGGTAACGAAGTGCAGTGTGGTCCGTTGTCTATGACGTTGATAGCTCTTGGCACCTAAGAAAGTACAAAATGTAAAACGTTACACATGACCCCCACAATCATTCACTGTCCTCCTCCACCAATCAAAATTCCATAATTAATTGAAAGAGAATCATGGTTGCCATAATTAAACCATACGAACCACCATAGTTTTCTAAGGGGGCGGTGTAGCGGTGGTTCCATGGTCCTACGTTGCAATCCATGACCCAAACCACCATCCCATAGTCTAAGTATGATAGTTTTAATTTTCCATAAAATTAGATTTTTCATGAAAGACCGCACACATCCGTTCCCAAAGTTTACCTTTTCTTTTATTTTAACTTTATTTTTATGCACATAAGTTTGATATAACAACAAAACAACCTCGAAAAACATATAATTTTTCTTTTTCTTTTTCTTTTTTTTCTTTTTTTATTATTTTATTTTTTTTCTAGTTTAAAACCGTTTGATTTGAAAGTAGTCAGATTATTGATAATTTATATGGTAAGTCAATAAATACAACATAACAAATTATGGATACCTCAAATAATACACTTCTATTATAGTGAATTCCAAGTTTTGTCCTTTATCTATATAGCAAATTTTAGGTGGTGTCCTTTATCTTTAAAATTGATGAGTTTTGTATTTAATAATTTAAAATGTTACATGTTATGCCTTTTAGCACTAACCAAGTTTAGTTTTTGAGTTAAATGTCACCACGTGCAAATCACATGAGGGAAAATTTGTCATTTCTTCCACCCTTCACATTTTCCCCAATATATACCCACCCAAACCCTAATTCATCAGTTTATCCCCAAATCCATTCCCCCAATTCATATAAGACCTTGCAATTTGAATACTCGTATGATCTAGGATACACTTGCAGAAAAAGGAGAAGAAATCCATGGCATAAACATGGGTGCATCTAGCATCGAACTATATATATGAACTTAAAGTGATGTGGAAAATGGCTAATTTTTTATCTAGAAACATCTCAAGGGTTCTGCAAATTGTTAATTAGTTGATGGTACGTGTATGCCAGTCTTTGAGTTGTGCATACATTGTTGGAATTATTCTGATAGAAGAGAAAAGTAGAGATGATGATCCAAGAAAAAAAGGTAATTCAAATCAGATTAAAGATTATCCAAATATTAAATTCCTAAGTTACAGTTTATTTTGAATTTGTGTTTATCAGTTAAAGTTTAAATTGGTTTCGTATTACATTATAGAATTGGTTTGACATATCTAATGTCATTCTAAATATATAAGTCAATCTATGTCACACCAGTTTCTTAATAGAATAGATTCTAACCGCTTAAAGTGTATGGTTGTTGCCTTGTGGGCTCAGACCCTATAGTACAAATGTTAGGTACCACACTACCATACTATATATCTTGTTTGCTTTCTTTTAATGTATTTACTTTTCTAACTGGAAAGGAATCAAAGATGGATCAAGTACTATTCTGCTTCAGTTTTTTTTCCCATGAACACTTCTGTTCAGATCATTCATATGCCACTTTTTTCGCCTAATTAAATCTAAATAAAAACCTTTCAAGAATCAAGACATTGATTAACCAATTTAGGTAGCGTTCGTTTCACGGAATGGAATTGGATTTTGAAGGATTTCTTTGAAATCCCATAATATGTTTGGTTGGTATAACTATCAATGGATTTCGAATTTAAATTATGTAAAATGACATAACTACCCATTAAAATTAGCAAATACAAAAACCAACATAAATTCATATCTTTTAAAAATAACCCAGCCACCTCCCTTACCCCCTCAACCCCCCCCCCCCCCCAACCCACACACAAAAAAAACTAAATTGTTTAAAAAAAAGGTTTTAAAACTAATCAAAAAATACATTCTGGTTTATATTTTATTAATAAAAAAATCTAAAACGCATTATAAAACTAGTAACTATAAAACAAGCATCTAAATTCAAATATCTTCCAACTCACATAATAAAAAAAACAAGTGCCATTCACCTCACTCCAAAAAAAATAAAATAAAAAATTAATAATACTTTTTAATTTCTAACAAGCCATGAATTAAAAACATATTAAACTAACGCAACTATTCAAACATAGGACGAGAAGTTCATACGGCCATAGGTAGTTCAACATACGACTATAAATACTTCAACATACGACTATTCAACACCAATCCGAAATAACATAACATGGAGCTGGAGGAAAATGCTACAGTTAAGGCCGATTATTCAACACCATGTATGGACGAAACTGGGAGATGGTAACAAAACACTAGTTTGGTTTGATAAGTGGGATGAGATATGCCCTTTGAATTCTTTTATTACGCCACGTATGATATCGAATGCTGGATTCTATATGAACTCGAAGGTTGCGGATGTATGTGACCATGGGGGGTGGGGATGGCCGACCGAGTGGGTAAACCGATTTCCGGCTCTCCGAAACATGCCAAGTATCATACTGATCCCGGGTTTACATGATAGAGTTGTATGGAGAACTAGATCAGGAAAGGAGATGAACTATAGTGCCGCTATAGGGTGGGATGAATTTCGACTACACCAGAATGAAGTCCCATGGGCGAGTATTATTTGGTATCCCCAATCTATTCCTCGTCATTCTTTTTAAATGTGGCTTCTTGTGAACAAAAAACTAAAAACGCAGGATGTCATGAGTCGATGGTCTTCGGCGGGTAGTCCTAATTATAACCTCATGTGCTGTTCGTTGTGTATGGGTGGTCTGGATTCTCATGACCACCTTTTTTTCGAGTGTTTATATGCTGCTCAGGTCTGGAATGGTATTCGAGATAAAGCAGGAATGGGATCGCTGCCTAACAAATGGGAAAGGATATTTGATCATTTGGTGCAATATGCGAAGTCAAAGCATGCTACTCATGTTATTGGAAAGCTTGTTGTTAGTGCGGCAACTTACTTCGTGTGGCAGGAACGAAATCTGAGATTGTTTTCTATGAAAAAAAGGAGTGTAGATCAACTCATTGAGGTTATTCTACTAACAGTTCGGATGAAGCTACATTTGATGAAATTTAAAGACACGAGTCACACTAGAGATCTTCTACAGGAATGGAGACTTCCTAGAGGGTTGCTGATAAATGATGATGAACATGGCTAATGGTGTTACATGTGTTTTCTTTATGTAACTTAGTGTTACGTGTATTGTCGAGTGACGTGCTTATTAAATAGGTATCTAGCGGCTGTAGGATGATTGCTTGATGAACTCTAGTATGGCTTGTCATACTTGAGAATTGAGGTTTCTGTCTACCTCACTTGTTATTTTTGGATTGATTGATATAATATTTACCGGGGTAACCCTTTACCCAAAAAAAAAACATACGACTACAAATCTTAAACATAAGTACATGACTACAAGTCTATAACATAACTACAGATTTTTAAACCATTTTTTCCTAACCAAACTAACCCTTACAATAAAAACCTAATCCAAGCCTCCCTTTCATCTTCATCCAAGCTTCAAAGCTCCAAAATTTTAAGAATCCATGTCTTTGTAAAAATATTCTTGATTAGTTTGTGGCACTCTAAGAATCAAACATTCTTTGGGCTAGATTATCCCTAAACATTGTCCACTCATTTTATGTCTAAATGTGAGTTATATTATGTCACACCCTGCAAAATCAGAGTTGGGTATGACATATTCCTTCATTTTCATCTTCAAACAGATCTCTTGGCATTTCTCTCCTTATAAAATTATGAAGAAGACAACATGCCATTATGATCCTATTCTTTTGGTCAATATGATAATATACGTGGTCTCTTCAAAATACCAAAACATCTTTCGATAAGGTTTCTTGCAAATAAATGTTTCATGTTGAACAACTCTTTTTGGGTAGTGGGTTGGTGTCCACTACACCAATCATTTAAGTGATATATATGACCTATATAAGGGCCGATACATCCTTCTCCATTTGTGTATCCTGCGTCTACCAAATAATAACCTAAAATACACTATAGTCAATACAGACCTAACTTAAATTACTATTTTTGTGTATGCTTGTAAGATTGTTTATATAAGATTTTACATACCCGGCCTTAAAACTTTCAATCAATGTGGCCTATCAAGAGCATCTCGTTGGACTCTATTATCAGCCGCCGACCCTTCCCAACCCGGTAACACAAATACAAATTACACACACCTAACACGTTTGTAGAAATCTCTCCGTTTCTTGTTCTGTATTTAGGCTTCTCTTCATTAGGCACTAAACACTTTATGTATGTTCCATATAGAGCTCCTAAACAATTCTAAAACGAACAACACACAAAAAAAGTATTATTATACATTTTTAATTTCTAACCTAATTCTACCATAAAAAGTAATAATGATTACATGATACCTTGAACCATTTCCACATTTGGTCAGTAGAATTCTTGGGAATAGGCTCGGGTTTCTTAAGCAAACGCACATGCAATCTAATCACCGCATTATACACTCGAGAAACATATCTACTAATTGTATCTTCTGAACGGTGAAAACGACATCTCATGACCCGTTTCTTAACATTATGAGTGATAATTGACGTGTACGAGCGTGGGTATCATTTTTAGTATATTTTTAAGCACTTTTACTCGTTTATCAAGCTTTAAATTTATAAAACATGATATAACACAATCACTCTCTACAACATGCTAGGGCAAGTGCACCCATCGTTGGCGTAGTATAGTGATGGTAAGATTCCGATGTCGTCCAAGGACACAAGAGCCTTTAATACCGGAATATCTTCAGCGACTAATCTAATCAATTTTTTAGGAAAAGGATGTTTAGTAATTAAAAGTAAAGAAAGAAGCTAAAATATTAAAGAAAACAATAGACAAGATTAAATCACTAGGTTCGAACTCTTCTTTTACGTATCCATTGATTATTTCCATACTTTGGGTTTTTTAAGAGATTATCTTAGTTATAGTGGCATGTCCCTCTTTTGGAAGCAACGCTATCCTCGGCCATATTGGTCTGAGTCAGCAAGGATACAATCCCGCTAGGCCGGAATATTGAAAGATAATTAAGTAAGTTATTAATGCTAAATGTGGCATGTCCCTCTTTTGGAGGCAACGCTACCCTCAGCCATATTGATCTAAGTCAGTAGGGATACGGTCCCGCAAGGCCGGTTTAAAGTTTTAATAGTTTGTTTGTTTACGAGGGATTCAAGTTGTTCTTACTTCCCTCAATTTGATGTTATTTACCTCAAGAGAAGTCCTAATAAGCTTCAATTAAGTCCTCGCAAGATCTATACACTGAACGAGGTAAGAACTTTAGCTAAACCACCCTTCTAACACCCTTCCAGGCAGTTAACGTGATTTATATAGATCGTAAAGACACGAATGAGTGAATCAACAAAACATGAAGAGATGATAGAATAAAGTTTACTTTCAATATAAAAAGCTAGTTATTAAAGTCATTAATACATACCCAATTAAAATGTTAACCAAAGCTTGGAAATCAAAAGTAATACATAAAAGATTTGTCTTCACCAAGTGATGTAAGAGATTAGCTAAGCATGACCTTTGTTTGACAAAAACTCTTACAATCAATATTGGATCCCGAGACTACTACACACTCTAAAGATAGATGATGGGGGAATGTGGTAGATGATGGTGGTATTGTGGTGGTGGAGTGGTGGCAGGTGTGCGAGAAGTGGTTTACCAAGGGATAGATTGCAAATGAACCAAGCACCCCTATTTATAGTCGGAAACATGCCTTTCACATGACCCCGTGTCTTTTTCTTCTCTGTCTTCATTTGATGAGTTGTGTCAATCCGTATACACACACGGCCCCGTGTGTCAGGGGCACAACCCCGTGGTCTTGTACTTGTTGTACTATAGGAGATTTTGCATATCTGGGAGTTGACCACGACCCGTGTCCATAGGACACGGCCACGTGTCTCTTGTCTGCTTTTGTTTGTCTTTTCTTCATGGATTCTTGAATGGGACACAACCCCATACCTTGGTGGCATGGCTTCGTGCTTGTCTTCTGATTTGTTATTTTTTGCTTTGGGATGAAGCTCGGAGGGTCGGTATGATGTGTCAACTTCTCTTCTTTTGTATTTATGTTGGTTTTTGCCGTTAATTAGTTCCCGTTGTACATTCAAGCTCTTTTAATTCTGAAAATCAAAAGTATACAAAGAAACACACTTTTTCCAACATTAGTACATAAAAGAGTTGATTTTATACCTAATTAGATATCATTTATATGTTGAATTGCGCGCATATCAATAATGTGAAGGAAGATGGCTACTTGTTTCATCAACGTCCTTATTCCTATTTGCTTTTAATCCTCCATAATTTTTAAGCGTCTCACATAACTTTCTAAAACACACTCGATTCATCCTAACTTGGGATATAGCCATCTAGTCACTCTCGTAAACATGTCTAAACATTATCGAATATCAATCTAGTTTTGATGAGCGACATCGAATACGTCTTTATCAATCACATATTTGATCATTAAACATGTAAATTGGAAGCACAAGCAAAGATAGTGTTGTAACAAGTTGGTTCCACCATGCAAAATCAAAGTCTTCTCTTATATTGACGATTGCGAGTTGTTAAACTAAGTCAGGTCATTTCCTAATAATAATTCACCTGAAATCGATAGCAAATGTATCAAGGTTTTTTTAATCAAGATCAGTAACCTCAACTTTCCTTAACGAATGAATACGAAGACAAGCTCATTAATAATATGAAAAATTGAATACGAAAAATGACAATCAAGTCGAGTTAGATTAAACGAGCCCATAATATATTTTAAATATGAGCTAAGCTTTACAATATTAATATATATATATATATATATATATAATATATATATATATATATTAGCATATACTATAACTCCAAAATCAATATCAAAAAAGACAAGTTGCAAATAACATCGAAAAAACTAGCATAAATAGTCATAAATAACATCTAGCATAAATATATTTTAAATATGAGCTAAGCTTTACAATATTAATATATATATATATATACACATATATTAGCACATACTATAACTCCAAAATCAATATCAAAAAAGACAAGTTCCAAATAACATCGAACAAACTAGCATAAATAGTCATAAATAACATCTAGCATAAATAAGCTACGATCATGTTCCAATTTGGCACAAATTCAACCTATAACCAGCTGAGTTTATATCTATCGTCATCGGAAACCTAAAGCCTATGGACATTTGCAATTAATGACAGGTCTTGAAAGAACATTACTTGAAAGAACATTACGGTAACGCCTCGTATTTCCGCACTTCCATACCTTTAGGAAATACGTATCGTTTCACCAAATTTATTTATTTATCTATTTTTTATTATCATTATTTTTATTGTTCATTTTTTTATAATAATAATAATAATAATAACAATAATAAATAATAATAATGATAATCCTAAAGCGATAACACGATATTACGAAACACGTTATGAAGTTCCGGGTGTGAACGGATATTTAAAATGCAACTGGCCACTTTAGAACGCGAAACCGAGTTGTGGGCTTTAAGCCCAACCAACCAAACCCTAGCTACCCACTAAACCCTAATATATACACGCACAACCACACCCTCTCATCTCCTGCTACCCTCTGCCTCTCTCAAGCTCCGACGACTGGAGCTGCAGCTTTAGCAGCGGTGACGACAGCGTAAGCCGCGTCTTGCGACAGCGGCATGAGCGGTTCACTCAGTTCGGGTTCAGACGGGTCTTGTTTAGCTCAGTTCGAGTCAGTTGATCGGTTCGAGTCAGTTTTAGCATAACTCGGTTCGGTTCAGTGTAACTTGGTTCAGTCGCGGGTCAGACCTGGTCAAACGGAGCAGTGGTGGTGATGGCCAACGAGGGCAGACTTGGTTCAAGAATGTCTCGGCTCGGCCTCGGTCAAAACAGTTAACTAGTTCGGTTCCAGATTCGGGTTCAGGCTCGTGTCAAACCTGGTCAAATAGTCAACTGGCCAACTTTCGGTCAAACCTGGTCCGCTCGGTCAGGCACGGTCAAGGCTTCGTCGCGAGATTCGGTGAGAGAATCCTAACGTCATGTAATTATTTACATTATTTATGCTAACGTATCTTAAATCACGAAACCGACTTGATACTATTATGTTAACGCTAGTCCAGCCGCGAAACCGGCTTCGTCCATAGTATACATGTACATATATATACTATCTTACACGAATTCGAACGAACACATTTAGTGGTAATTTACGAAAGTTATATATATTGTTATATTATACACTGTTATGGAATTTTGTAAACATTTAAAGACAACATGTGTTCTCGGGATCATCCAGATTCAGAGGAAACTCTGCCCGTTTTTTCGTAAAATTCGTAAATCAAAACATGTTTAATTATAATGAGACGTATCAGGTTTAAGTGATTTTTGTGAAAATATATATATTTTGATTATTATAACATTTCGTCAACCACTAACACCTTTATGTTTCCGTTTGCCCATGTGAGGGGACCTCGGAAATTCCATCTCTCGACCTTCAATTCCGCCCGGGATTTCCAAAGGAACTCGTAAGGTGAGCATACTCGACCTCTTTTTTTTTACACTTAACGCATTTTGGGGTGCAACATGTATAAATTACAAAATTTATTTTTAACAAGATTAAATGTGTTCCCAATACCAAACGGGTTATCAATTACGCTTATGTGGATTATATGTGTTAGATTAAACTTGTTTATACATGCTACTTGTTACGTTTGAGTTGTTTATGCTTATTAGTTTTAATTTGTATTCTCACGACATTGTTATGATTATGTTACTATGCATGCTAGTTAAGGAATTCAATTATATGTTATTATTATGTGAGAGTCGTCTACTTATATATGCGATTCAGTTTTATTATACTCCCGTCATGATTGAAATATACTCTTACACTTAGATTTTATTTTTAAACTTGTATGCTCGCCAATACTTTTGTATTGGTCTACTCTTTTAATACATGTTGCAGGAAAGCTGATGATGCAAGAAATCAAGTTAGGACAAGCTTTAGAAACGCACCTTAAATAAACATTATGTTATACTTGTTTACTTTATTCGAAACTTTGTATTTGAATTCTTAGTATTTATGAAATTGAATTTAATTATATTGTCACAATAGTGTTATGATGCTTTTGAACAATTTGCTCGTCTCATCCTGATGTTTCCGCCATCGGTTGGGGTGTGACAGATTGGTATCAGAGCCATAACTATATGGAATTAGGTAGAATTGCCATGTTCGACCTAGTCTATAGTTTAAGTACCATACTCTTGACCATTCTTGATAATTATCTAAATTATTATTCTTTCTACCGTGCTTCTCTCCCCATTTGATTTTAAAACTTACAATATGTCTTTCCTAAGACATGAAACACAACACACGCTTTTGAGTATATTCTTGTTCCACAATTGAAATAACTCATCAATACAGGGGTGATTCCCGCCATTGGTGACGAGTTTCAATCCGTTTTACATGTTATTTCCACGAAATTCACCATCAAGTCAGGAGTGATATCCATATCTTGTTGGGAGTTTCATTTCATAATCTAGTGGATCCTTATTGACGATTCGAGATTTTATCTTGATACGGTTCAATAAACCACAATTTGGGGACGAAATTGTCAAGCCAGGATTGACATCCACACCTTGATGACTGGTTCCGTTCCTTAATTTTCAATCTCGCCAAAGTTTCGTATTTTTCGATCAAATTAGGGACATGTACTAACTGGAAGGGTAAAGTACCGTTAATCGCTTGGCGACGAGAGTATTATACCTATTAGGCCAAATCATGTCTCCCTAATTCGAAAGGACTTACGAGTCTTTGGAATAGTCAAAGTTTCTAAAACCAAAACACTCCAACATTTTAACAAGCCTCTCTTTTATGCTATCTTACATTTTATGCTATATAATTCGTATTCCTTCATTTTTTATTCAATGCCACACTATACTAAAATCAAATTTATGCACGACAAACTTCGCATTTATACTAAATCTATTACACAACGATTCTATAGGTGCATACTAAACATCATACTTGATTTGGGATTACTGGAACATTATATGTGATAAACTCATTATAAAACCACACCTTAACATGTATAGCACTATGCGTAGTGCTATAGGAGTAGCGCACCGCCCTTGAGACTTGGGGTCATGTTAAGTAAACTATTTCATACTAAGTAAACTATTTTACACTATGTTTCGACAATATTGACTAGTCAACATTGCGTACACGATGGTTTGACTTGTTTATTCACATATGTATGTGGTAGACTCGTCATTAACTCTGATCAAGCCACATCTTAACATGTATAGCGCTTGTGTAGCGCTATAGGAGTGACGCCCGCCCGTATTCTTGAGGTCATGTTAAGTAAACTATTTTACACCCTCTTCGTTTTGATGATGATGGGTAGTCTACATTGCGGTACACGATAGTTTGACCTGTTTATTCACATGCCAGTAATCCGTTAATCTTGGTTAAACTAAAATATATCATCTGAATTGTGCACGAATGTGCGAATACGCACACTTACACTTATACTCATACTTATACAATATACTTAAAAACAATTATACTTACATACTTGAGACTCTATATACGCTATCAGACTTACTCGTAATACGCAAACAAGCCTGATTATGACACGGAACGTAACATGGCATCGACTAGCGAAACGAACGTAATATGGTATGAACATGGTGGATACGCCGCTGGTACTTCCTATATATAAGTGTTAATACCATATTGCTAAGGTCTCGTGAAACGAGTCATGAAATTCGGTGTTTCACTGTTATGTTTAAATACAAACTTTGATCACTCGCCACCTATTTCTCGATTGTACCCATACATGCTTCGAAGTGCCATCTTTTCTCAAGTCTTCCTCTTTTATAAATTTCGGGACGAAATTTCCTAAAGTAGGGGAGACTGTAACCCCTTGTATTTCCGCACTTCCATACCTTTAGGAAATACGTATCGTTTCACCAAATTTATTTATTTATCTATTTTTTTATTATCATTATTTTTATTGTTCATTTTTTAAAATAATAAAAAATAATAATAATAACAATAATAAATAATAATAATAATGATAATCCTAAAGCGATAACACGATATTACGCAACACGTTATGAAGTTCCGGGTGTGAACGGATATTTAAAATGCAACTGGCCACTTTAGAACGCGAAACCGAGTTGTGGGCTTTAAGCCCAACCAACCAAACCCTAGCTACCCACTAAACCCTAATATATACACGCACAACCACACCCTCTCATCTCCTGCTACCCTCCACCTCTCTCAAGCTCCGACGACTGGAGCTGCAGCTCCGGCGATCTCCGGCGCTCCATGGCACTCCCTTCCTCAGTCGACAACACATACCAAACGCCTCCCTCTCCTTCTCCGGCCACACCTGTGAATCAGAAGCCCCCCCCCCCTTTTCACCCGATCTTTCCCTCTCTCCCCTAAGCAGCGGCGGCCGCAACACCATTTGGTGACGGGTCTTGTTTAGCTCAGTTCGAGTCAGTTGCTCGGTTCGAGTCAGTTTTAGCATAACTCGGTTCGGTTCAGTGTAACTTGGTTCAGTCGCGGGTCAGACCTGGTCAAACGGAGCAGTGGTGGTGATGGCCAACGAGGGCAGACTTGGTTCAAGAATGTCACGGCTCGGCCTCGGTCAAAACAGTTAACTAGTTCGGTTCCAGATTCGGGTTCGGGCTCGTGTCAAACCTGGTCAAATAGTCAACTGGCCAACTTTCGGTCAAACCTGGTCCGCTCGGTCAGGCACGGTCAAGGCTTCGTCGCGAGATTCGGTGAGAGAATCCTAACGTCATGTAATTATTTACATTATTTATGCTAACGTATCTTAAATCACGAAACCGACTTGATACTATTATGTTAACGCTAGTCCAGCCGCGAAACCGGCTTCGTCCATAGTATACGTGTACATATATATACTATCTTACACGAATTCGAACGATCACATTTAGTGGTAATTTACGAAAGTTATATATATTGTTATATGATACACTGTTATGGAATTTTGTAAACATTTAAAGACAACATGTGTTCTCGGGATCATCCAGAAACAGAGGAAACTCTGCCCGTTTTTCGTAAAATTCGTAAATCAAAACATGTTTAATTATAATGAGACGTATCAGGTTTAAGTGATTTTTGTGAAAATATATATATTTTGATTATTATAACATTTCGTCAACCACTAACACCTTTATGTTCCCGTTTGCCCATGTGAGGGGACCTCGGAAATTCCATCTCTCGACCTTCAATTCCGCCCAGGATTTCCAAAGGAACTCGTAAGGTGAGCATACTCGACCTCTTTTTTTACACTTTAACGCATTTTGGGGTGCAACATATATAAATTACAAAATTTATTTTTAACAAGATTAAATGTGTTCCCAATACCAAACGGGTTATCAATTACGCTTATGTGGATTATATGTGTTAGATTAAACTCGTTTATACATGCTACTTGTTACGTTTGAGTTGTTTATGCTTATTAGTTTTAATTTGTATTCTCACGACATTGTTATGATTATGTTACTATGCATGCTAGTTAAGGAATTCAATTATATGCTGTTATTATGTGAGAGTCGTCTACTTATATATGTGATTCAGTTTTATTATACTCCCGTCATGATTGAAATAAACTCTTACACTTAGATTTTATTTTTAAACTTGTATGCTCGCCAATACTTTTGTTTTGATCTACGCTTTTAATACATGTTGTAGGAAAGCTGATGATGCAAGAAATCAAGTTAGGACAAACTTTAGAAACGCACCTTAAATAAACATTATGTTATACTTGTTTACTTTATTCGAAACTTTGTATTTGAATTCTTAGTATTTATGAAATTGAATTTAATTATATTGTCACAATAATGTTATGATGCTTTTGAACAATTTGCTCGTCTCATCCCGATGTTTCCACCATCGGTTGGGGTGTGACACTTACTAAGCAATTCATTAAAAAAATTATCAATGCTAGCTGCAACAAAAAAAAACATTACAAAACTTGACTATCAGGCCTATATTACAAATTGCAACAATCAGTTACCATTTTGATAATTTTAATTAACCATATCTGGTATGAATGTAGCAATTCATAAGATCTATAAGAAACTTTATTACACGTAATTTTCCAAACTATCTTTGAATGTAGCAATTGATGTTAACCGTGAAGTATAACATAATATAAACTTGTATAAGGGGAAAAAAATCCACCTATTTGCAATCTAGTATAGCGAATCTGCCTAAATGCTTTGGAGATCTTAACATAGTCAATCAGATTCGATAACAGAATCAACATATAATCGTTAGATTAGTAACTGTGTTGTGCGTTCACTCTGACCTAGAGACTGCGGTGGTTTGCTAGACCACGTTGTTTTGCTTCGACGGTTGAGAAGGCGTTGGTTCACTCCGACAGTTGAGACGGCGGCGATTCGCTATGGCAGAGAATTGATGGTTTACTCTGGCAGAGAACTTGTGGGTTTGTGTTAAGAATGATCTGAAACAACGTTGTGAGAGGGGATCGACTCTCCTCTTGTGAGCACCGGACTGATTCGACTAAGCTAACAGAGGCGGAATTCATTGCTAGCGAGTTGGACAAACAAACAATCAAGTATACTGCTTAATCGTCTTTACTTCATATATTAATAAATGTGAAAGTTACAGACGAGTAAACAATTGGACAGGGCTTCGCCGTAATCACACACCAACAGCTTTTAACACAACACTCAAGCTCCACTATTTATAAGCCAACATGGCTCACACAGGAGTGAGGCTATTTGACTCATGCGAGTGGTGCCTCGTACGAGTGACAAGCCACAATGGTCACTCGTACGAGCCATAAGCAATACATATAATAATGACATTCTAAGCCCTATTTACATAACCGACATATCCTAGACATTATGCACCAACAAACTCCCCCTTGAATGTTGCCGCAATCTTGGATAGTTTGCAAAAATTTCTTTCAAAAATTGGACATTTAACTTCCAAAGAAACGTTTTGGTGGCCTGCGATGCTCCTCAGAAGATATCGGCGTTTGGTCTGTAGGAGGAGGCCGATTGTACGTGTTGCCAAACCGAAAGCTTCTCAATGATGCAATTCTCTCTCTCCACAATCCTTTCAGCATTCTTTTCCTCACTATACTCGGCAGCACCCCAAAAATATTCGACATGAGATCGATATGTTGTATGTATATATCTATAAGAGCTTTTGTAATAGGCAGCCTACTCAGAAAATCAAACACTTCTCTGTATGCTGCTATCTCTGGTATATTCTTATGTAGTAGACAACAAACATTGTAGAATGGTGAGAACGAAGACTTCTTGATCTTTCCCATCGTGAGAGGTGTGCCAATAAACCTCCCCGAAGAATAAGATTCGTAAAATGATCAAGAATGTATGTAGAAGAAACTGAATCGCACAGAGAGAATCACTAGTCGCACAAAGTCACAAATGTGACTCGTGCGAGTGAATGCCCCTTTTATATGCGCCAGGTCATTCGTACGAGTCACCATTCGTACGAATGTAGCCTTTTATCACTCGTATGAGTCAGCAAGTCACTCGTACGAGCCAGATCCTTTCAATGGTTTATTTTTCAGATTTTTGTGAAAATATCTGTTTTATTGACCCACTCAGTTGACCAAGTCCAAGTGAATGACCTCGGTTAATCGATTTGCCTACCAGGCCCAAGTTAATGACCTTGGTTGACCGTTGTTTGACCAAACAGATTTCTTTTAACAATTTAAAGTTTCAAATTAATGAACTTTTTTATGTTTTTAAGATATTTTCTTTTCGGATTAGCTCCCAAACCGTAATTTTCCAGCTTTCCTTCAGCAAGTGTCGCTTTAGACTTGGACACATGGTATTTTCATCATCGCTAGACTAAAATCTAAGATAGATTGCTAAAATAAACTGAAAATCTTTTTGGGTTTTTCTAGAAAGAGAATTGCTAAAATAAACTGAAAATCTTTTTGGGTTTTTCTAGAAAGAGAAATAAAGTAAGTAAAGACGTATCTACAGACATATTTTTGTGAGTTTTGTGTTAGAGGATCATATTAGTAATTTAGACAAATCACCAGTACCGTTGATCTTGGTAATAACTTTAAGGTCTCAAATAGATTTACTTAGATTGTCAATATACTTATCCACTTAAACCTCTACACGTTTCTAAATTGTTTCAAGATATGTTAGGTAATTTTAAGGAACATGAAATAATTGTGTTTCCCATCTCAGAATATACTCCCACATCGAGATTTCGATAATTTCATTTCACAAGTGAATATATCTAACTGATATCTGTAAATGGGGTGAATTGCGAAACCTTGAGAGCTCAGGTTAGTATTTCTATACAGTGAAAGAGATGAAAGCTCGACTTTAGGTGGTGTTCCATTTAGGAATCTTTTGAACTGCAGATGTCGTATCTTTTTATGATATATAATCATTTTTACGCAGCTTTTGGAGATGAATAATGTGAAAAGTATTATACAAGTTCTAGGTTATTATGAGTGGTGACAATCACGGATAAAGTGGTGTCGAATTTCTATGTGTTTGGTGCGTGAGTGGTGAACTGGGTTTTTAGTGATATCAATAGCCGCCTTGTTATCTACATATATGGGCGTGTCAAGAAATTGCAGTCCGAAGTATCTCATCTGCTGTTGTATCCAGAGTATCTGGGAACAACAGCTGGATGCTGAAATGTATTCAGCTTCACACGTAGAGAGAGCGATCGCGGTCTGTTTCTTGCATTGCCACGTTACCACACGGGTTCTGAAGAACTGGTAACCAGCCATTGTAGATTTGGCATTAAGCTTGCAGCAACCGAAATCGGAATCTGAATAACCCGCGAGATTGAAGTCGTCATGTCGAGGATACCACAAGCAGGTGCTTGGACATCCTTTCAGATAGCACATGATTCTTTGACGGCTAAGAAGTGTGAATCTCTTGGATTAGACTGATAACGGGTGCACAGGCATGTTGGATACATGATATTAGGTCTTGAAGCTATGAGATACATCAAGGATCCGATCATGAAGCGATATAATGTTTCATCGACTTTAACTCCATGAACATCTGGACAAATGTAGTGATTTGTGGCTAATGGAGTTGATGTTAGTTTAGTTCCTGATATGTCAAATTTCTCTAATACGTCATGAACATACTTCGTCTGATGAATGAAGATACCATCAGGCAATTGCTCAACCTGAAGTCCTAAGAAGAACTTCATCTCCTCCATAACACTCATTTCGAATTTTCTCTTCATGACTTCTTCAAAGTCTTTACACAGCTTATCATTTGTCGACCCAAAGATAATATCATCCACATAAATTTGTACGATAATCAGATGTCCATCCACTTCCTTAGTAAAGAGGGTATTGTAGACTGTGCCTCTTGAGAAACCGTTTCCCAGGAGATGCTTGGAGAGCGTTTCGTACCAGGCTCTCGGGGCCTGGTGCAACCTGTATAGCGCTTTGTTCAACTTATAGTCCTTATCCTTGTGTATCAAATCGACAAACCCCAGTGGTTGGCCGACGTACACCTCCTCCTTTACCTTGTCGTACAGGAATGCAAACTTCACATCCAATTGATACACCTTGAAACCTTTCCTAGAAGCAAAGACCAAGAATATGCGAATAGCTTCAAGAGGAGCGACAGGGGCGTAGACTTCGTTGTAGTCTATTCCTTCTTGCTGATGGAAGCCCTGGACCACGAGCCGAGCTTTGTTTCTGACCACAATACCTCTGTCATCTCTCTTGCACTTGAAGACCCAATGAGTATTAATCTTTTTATGATGATCTGGTAGGTCAACAAGCTTCCAGACACCAAGTTTCTGGAATTAAAGCAACTCTTCCTACATTGCATCCACCCAGCTTTCTTCTTTCAAAGCGTCTTTCCAGTTTCCTGGTTCAACCTGCGAAACAAACAACTGTAAGAAAGTCTGGTTTGTAATGGAGTAACACTTGTATAAAAGCAACTTAGATCCTTATTGATCTGATTTCGAGTTTTCACTCCGGTTTGTAAGTTGCCGATAATATTCTCTGACGAATGGTAAGATAGTGTCCTTGGCATCTCTTCGCTCGGAACATCTACTTAAGTTTGCAAATCCGTGACATCTTTATCAGCAACTGGTTCAGAGGATGTAGCTTCATTCCTGAAATTTGATTCATCAACTTGAGTATTCAAAAATCTTTGAATTTGCTCAGATCCTTTATTGGAACTGGTTCCTCCATCATCAAAAGCCGGTTCACGATCAGAGTCGGCATTAATTGGTTGATGGGCAGATGATTCGGCAGTGTTCAAGACTAGTACAGAGACTGATTCTTGTAGAGTATTGCTCGGACCTACATTAGAACAGTTAGAGACAGGAAGTGATGGGGAAATCACCAACGGTCTTGAAACTTGCTCTTGATTGGAGATTTGATGTTGTTGAAAGAGCATAACAAGTTCTTCTTCTGATGGTACTTCTGGTAGGTCAAATGAATTCCACAATCCGTCGTAATTGAACAGCCATGGATCCCCAGGTTTCTATGTAGGCGTTGTATATCTTTGACAATCAACATGTTATGAAAAAATAACCTGGTTAAGACTCGGCAAGAAGACTCGCTTTTGTGGACTAGCATAACCGACGAAAAATCCTTCCAAGGATTTGGCTCCAAATTTACCATCCGGGTCTGGAACAGTACATGGCGATCCAAAAGGTTCCAAAAACGCTAGGTTTGGCTTTCGATGGTTTAGTAGCTCAAAAAATGTTGTTGTGAGGCTTGACAGTCAAAACGTGGTTAAGGATGTAACACGCAGATGCAACTGCTTCGCTCCAGAAACTAATTAGAAGTTTGGAATCAACGAGCATTGTTCTGGCAGTCTCAATCAGTGTTCGATTCTTACATTCAGCTACTCCATTTTGTTGAGGAGTGTAGGGAGCGCTGAATTCATGAAAAATACCCTTTTCATTGCAAAATTCGAGCATCCTCTTGTTCTTGAACTCAATACCATTATCACTGCGGATTCTCTTGATTGGCAAGTGATATAGGTTTTCTAACTTCCTGAAGAGAATCATAAGACTTTCAAACGTTTCATCTTTACTCTCTAGAAAGAAAATCCATGAAAATCTTGAATAATCATCTGTTACGACCAGGCAATATAGATCTCAAGAAACGCTTTTCACGTTTACTGGCCCAAAGAGATCCATATGAAGCCTTTCTAGTGGTAGCTTAATAGAGTTAAGCAGCTTTCTCGGGTGTGATTTCTTATGTTGCTTCCCCTTTTTGCAGCTCAGACAATCATCTGATAAATGAAAATTTTTCAAATTAACACCCTCCACTAGGTCGTTATGCACCAAATAATTCATCTTTTGCAAGTGAATGTGCCCCATCTTGCGATGCCATAAGATTGACTCTTTCTCGATAGCTTTAGAAACAAAGCATTGAACCTTCTTTGACGTAGTGGATGCGACACTCATATCTAGGACATATAGATCATTCTCTCGTGGAACGCGCATGAGGATCCACTCCTCAGGAATTTTGAATCCCGGTTTGATAATTAAGCATTCTTTGTCATTGAAGTGGGTTGTGAATTTCTTGTCACATATTAGCGAGATGCTCAGTAGGTTGTTCTCAAGCTCCGCAATGTAGTGCACCTTGTCAAAAGATACCACTCCGTTTGTGAGAATTCCTTCACCCACTATTCTTCCACCCTGTGTTCCAGCAAACCCAACGTAACCTCCCCGAATAGGTTTTACATCATATAACAACGCAAGCATCCCAGTTATGTGTCGGGAAGCTCCACTATCCATAATCCATTTTGACATGATTGATCTCGGGAGCCCCTGCACACATGTGGAAGAAATCATTTAAATAGAGAAACCCAAGCCTGCTTGATCTTGGGTGGGTTTGGAATATCAAACTTTGGAACTTTGATCTTGACATTTTGTTTGATTTCTATTTTAGGTAGACTAGGTGTTTTCATTTCTACTGAAGATGGTTTAACTTTTGCTACCCAAGTTTGTGTTTTCAGAATTGCCTTTTTAGAATAGAATATTAAATCCTTTTGACGATTCTTGGTAGAAATTTCACCAATCTCAAATTTTGAATTAAGTTGAATCGTTGATGTCACTTTTTTATTGGATTCATTGTTTCTTTTCAGAACCTGTTTTGGTACAAACTTTGGTGCTTTTTGCTTCTCATCTTTTGTAGATTTGCTTGAGTTGGAAACAGGTTTTGGATTTCTTTAAGAACATTGTCGTGCAATATGCCCGACATTGTTACATTTGTAGCACGTTATGGTGTCATTTCTAACAGAGGAATCCAAATCATGTTTTCTACTCTCCATTTCCTTCTTAAATTCAGCATTAGATTGTTTACCAATGCTCACTTTCTCCTTTTCAATGGTTGTCCCATAGACAAAATCCATTTTCTTAGCAAAGTTCAACTTTTGAAACTTGTTGTTGTTTCTTTGCTTTTGAAAACCTAACCCTGCTCTCCTGTTTTCAGGATAGTCCTTGTCCCTCTGATGGTGGTTTCTGTAGACACATTTTGATTTAGAGTAAAATGATGCATCTCGTTTTTCTAAATCAGAATGCCTGACTTCAACTGTTTGAACAATTTATCAACTCGATCAAAATTAACATTCTGAATTAGGAAATCCTCATCGGAATACAGTTTATTAAATCCGTTCATTTTGTACACGACTACATTGGGATCATTGTTTAAACTATTTTCTGACGATAGATCATCCAGTTCAGATTTGTCAGACTTATTCTCCAAAACATTTTCGACCACAGCTTTTACCACTTCAGATTGACAATCACTTTTTTGGTGTATGTTACATCAATGTTCGCATGCAGCGCTTCTTTCTTCTCCGTTTTCAATTTTAAATTGAGCGCCTTTTCCACCCCTGATGGTTTCTTACTTGCATAGCTATTCCACAAAGGCGATGGAACACGATCGTAACTTACACCTTTGTTTTCATCAATTTTATTATCTTCCTTGCTTTCAGTTTTTGGAAGAATGTGATCAATGACGTACGAACTTGTAGAATAACTGATTAACAACTGTTAACCCGTTCTGTTTCGATTTTCATTTTTCAAGTTCACTTTTTAGCTTGGCAATTGTATTTAAATGAATATTGATGCCCATTTGTTTGTCCATTACAGTCGCCTTGAGCATCGAAAGTGTCTTGTCATTTTCTCTGATCACTTGTTCAAATTGTTTAATTGTTTTGCTTAATTTGTCATAAGCTACTTTTGTTGAATTATAATCACATGAAAAATTATCTGTATGACATTTCAGCTCTTTGTATCTTGTTTCTTTTTCGATACACTCAATGCATGGATCTTTGCACTTCATGCAAGGTGTTTCTTTAACTTTTGTTATATCAATTGTTTCGACGTCTTCTAACTTTTGTTCTTCTTCAGATGTTGGTTGACGGCTTATATCGAAATATCCTGCAAAAGTTTTAAGAATATCAGTAGGCAGAAGATGTTTAAAAGCACAGTTGAGAAGTTCTTCTTCCTCAGATGAAGTTCCATGCCAAACTTTCATTCTTTTAGATGTATTTGTTCCAGTTGAAACCCTCGTCCTCTTGAGTGATGAAGAGTGCTTTGTCTTTGGAGTTTGACAGTTCATCTTAAATCTGCACCATTCTTGTTTGGGGTTGAGGTCGATGATATATGGCCTTCTTGTAATAATCATCAGCAAAAGGGTTCTGATTGCCGTTGACCTCTCGATTTTGACATTCTCTTTTGAAATGCCCCTTTTCTCGGCATTTGAAGCATGTAACCTTCGACTTATCAAAGCCTAGTTTCCCGTCAAGTCTTCCCATATTATCTTTTCCGGTAATCTCCATGAAACATTGAGCTCTTCGGACGATGGAAGCCATACACCATTTAATGTCAGTCAATTCCATTTCAACAGGATCAATCTGATCGTAATCTTCTTTCGTCATCTCTGGATTCCCAATTCTTCCATTTACCAAACTTTCGTACGATTCAAGTACCGAGGCAAGTGGAGACATGTGTTGCTTGGCGGCGTTTTTGTCAAAGTCTAGAGCATTCTGGAGGTTAACTGCAATATTGCATTATAGGGCCCGTTGATTAGGATTAGATTGATTGTGCTGGTTGTTTGTGGATTGCTTGAACTATGGGATGATTGTGGGCCTGGAGGCGTATTTGGATTGACGGAAGTAAAAGATTGAAATCCACTGGTTTGACTTGACTATGGACTTGGTGTGTTGAAGGCACTGAAGGTAGTTTGAATTTTTGGACTCTATATGTGCGCGGCAGGACTACCCTTGTAATATAGATTTACATCTTGTTGTATCTGCGCGCCTTTGTTTTTTGCCATCTTTTGCATCTCTTGCTCATGCCCTTCCAACCTTTCAATAAATCTTGGTAATGAGATATTACCATACTCTGTGCCGTTCTTTAGAATAGTCAAGTAAGTGACCATTCTCCTTGAGGTAGAGAATTTGCCAGCTTATCGACCAATTCTTCATTTGTTTTCACAATTCTCATGTGCTTCATTTGTACCACCAAGTGACAATACCTTTCAATCAATTGTTTTACCATCTCTCCCTTGATTAGAGTAAAGATATCGAATTCTTTACTTAGTAACGCTCTCTTTCCATTTCGCATTTGTGAGCTTCCTTGGAATTTTAACCGTAAAGCATTCCATAAAGACTGAGCATCGTCATCGTGTTGTAGTAGCGCCAAGATATCTTCTTTGATGGCTTGCTGCAATATATTCATCATCTTCTTCTCATTAATGAACTTTTCTCTTTCGAGCTTTGAGAGTTGAGCTAACGTTTTTTCAAGACCAGTCTCTCCAATCGGAGCTTGATATTTCGATTCAATAGCAAACCAGCAGGTGAAGTGATTAGCTTGTACCCAGTTCATGAATCTTTCACTCCAACTATCATAGTCTTCAAGATTCCTAAGCTTTGGAGGCTTTGTCATTGTGCCCATTTTGTTTTCGAGATTCATATTTTGCGTTGCAGTGGTCGTAACCGCTGAAGCAGCAAAGGCATTGTAAAACTCTTCTTCCATTTGATCTGGAAAATTTCAGAAACACACACTTTCAAAAAAAAAACTGATTAGAGTGACAAAAATATGAAATTTAAGAAAAAAATCTTTAAAATGTTCTTCGTGCGAATGACCAGCTACTCGTGCGACTCAGGTGGTTCGTGCGAGCATGATATTTCTACGAGAGAGAGAGTGATTCGTGCGAGTGAGTTTTTCATGCGAATCACTTACTCGTGCGAGTGACAGTTTTAAAAACTTGTAAATTTTAAGAAAACTTGTTTTATTCGCTCGTACGAATGGCTAATTCGTACGTATGGTCGTTCGTACGACTTGTCTCTCTACTCGTACGGGATAGCTCAGGTCAACAAACGGATAATTTCTGTAATTTTTGACATGATTTAGTTTGATTTTAGATCTGTATGTTTCAAGGATTTGTTAATGTAGATTTTAATGTGTGATACTAAAATCCTAGTCCAATTCTCAATGAATTCGTATAGATCCGAGATCTCTATGAAAAAGAGTAGATATAGAAAATCTTCAATGGTTGAATCTGGATTGGCAACTGCTGAAACTTGTTGGTTGTCTACTGAAACTTTGATGTTTGTCCTCAAATCAGGACTCAAGGCTCTGATACCACTTGTGAGAGGGGATCGGCTCTCCTCTTGTGAGCCCCGGACTGATTCGACTAAGCTAACAGAGGCGGAATTCATTGCTAGCGAGTTGGACAAACAAACAATCAAGTATACAGCTTAAACGTCTTTGCTTCGTATATTAATAAATGTGAAAGTTACAGACGAGTAAACAATTGGACAGGGCTTCGCCGTAGTCACACACCAACAGCTTTTAACAAAACACTCAAGCTCCACTATTTATAGGCCAACATGGCTCGCACAAGAGTGAGGCTATTTGACTCGTGCCAGTGGTGCCTCGTACGAGTGACAAATGGTCACTCGTACGAGCCATAAAAAATACATATAATAATGACATTCTAAGCCCTATTTACATAACCGACATATCCTAGACGTAGGCGATAGACATTATGCACCAACAAACGTTATGTAATTCTAGGGTTACAAGGTTATTTTGGTAAACTGACATGAAATCCCACGTTTTTTAAAACATTCCTCCCAAGTTTGGAAGGATTTCAAATCTCATTGTTTGAAGGATTTGGTGGGATTTTGATTCAATTCCACTTCCATTTGTTGTTGAAACGAACAGCCTAAGGAATAGAATTCACATTCTAATTCCACCCACGTTCCATTCCATTCCGTAAAAAAAATGCTACCTTAGAGTGACAAGAATTTCTTTTTTTAAACGACAAAGAAACGTTTTGAGGGATGGATTTGGTGATAAAGTGATGAATTAGGGTTTGGGTGGGTATATAATGGGGGAAATGTGAAGGGTGGAAGAAATGATAGATTTGCCCTCATGTGACATCGCATCACATGATTGGTCGGGGCTAGGGTACCACCATATAGTGCTCTTCCCCTAAATGAATATAACATGCGTACACACAAACTTTAGGAAGAACGTAATGCATTAATTCAACCACACACCTTATCTTATGTGACAAATTTATAAAGAAAGTCATACATTCCATATACGGTCTAATTGAAAATAAATCTACATATGCAATAATGTGTCTCAATGAAAGAAAATTAGGTATCCAAGTCTGTTGGTATGAAGCTTCATGTAAACAGAAAAGAGCAAAGTACACGTGATGAAAAAGAACATTTTGTATTTTCATTATTATCTTTCTAAATCTACAAGTTCTAATACAACTAATGTAACCAGTGTGTAGTGACTTGACTTTGCTGTATACGTGGCTAGTTTTGATAATGTGTGTGAGCTTATCTAGAGACACGAAGATGGACAAACTAGGTAACAATATGTGTCAACTTCAAAACATATAGGATATGTTTGGCAAAAGTAGATGGTGGCTGGAAGCTTGTGGCTGGAAATTGTTGCTTTTTTAAGTATATTTGGGTGTTTGGCAGAATAATTGTACCTTTTAATAAAATGTATAAAATGACTAAAATAGAAATCACATGACTCCGTTTCTTCTCGCTCTTGTTAAAGTAAAAAGTAAAAACATTTTTTTTGTTAAAACTTATTATTTTCTACAATAATATTTTAATGCAAACAAATTTTATAATAAACAATTTTAAACATGTATAAAAACAATTAAATAAATATAAATTTAAGAAAATAATTATGAAATAAAAAATAATTTTTTCTAGGGTTGAGCATTAGATACTCATAAGATGTATAAAAAAATAAAACACATCAATCATTATTAAGGAAATAATTATTTTAATAGAGTGACGAGGTGTATTAAATAATAATTATTAAGGAAATAATTATAATAATAGAGTAATAAAGGTGTATTAAAAAATAATTTATATAATATAAATTAGCAACAAATAGATGTATTAAGGTGTTGTATCACATGTTTTGGGGGGTTTTTTCAAAAAAAAATTTCATTTTTCACTTTTAACCCAATAGTTTTTATTTTTTGCATTTTAATTCCTATGACTTTTTTATTCTTCACTCAAATATTTTCATCTTTTACAATTTAACCCCAACACTTTTTCTATTTTCAACTTTCGTCTCCCATACTTTTCATCTTTCGCAAGTTTTTCGTTTTACATTTCATTCTAAATTTTGCGAGTCAACACGTCGCAACGTGCATGTAGGTTCAACCATTTTTCGTTTGTTTTTCCCGTTTGACTAGCCAGTTGCAACGCGTCTATTTTTCTTCGTTTGACAAGTTCGTCGCAACGCGCGGGTCCTAGATCGACTTAGTTATTATTTTATACGGTTAACGTATATGTCTACTTTCTTCAAATTAACACACCGTAACGGGCGTGTGTGGTTCAATGATTTTACGTATGTTTTTTCATTCGGTATTATTTTTTACTTTTTTATTTATTTTATTTTACGAGCTCTTCTGATGTGGTGGTCGCTGACAGTGATGTGGCATTAGTGCTACTTGGTAGGATTTTATGAATGTATTTAACCTATTAAGTTTTTACTAATAATTTGTTTCGAGTTTACCACTATACCTCCTTTATTAAAGAAAAACTAATTTTATGTGCATACTTTTATGTACTTGTTGGTATAAATTCGATTTGCTCTACATTTCGACGTAGACTTTTCCGAGTTGGGGTATGTTTGAACGTAAACATATTTGGGAAAAGAGTCAAGTCAAATATAATATGTTTTTGTGATTATTTTAAGAATAGTTTGTAAATTTTGTTTCGATCCGAGTGGAGTCAAATTGTGGTTTCTTTTTTCCCCTTCTTAAAAAGCTCTGATTAATCTCTTTTGATTATACGTGTCAGCTTTCCTCTTATACCCGTTACATTTTTCTATGTATGACTCGAGTCACATGTAATACGTCATGATTGTACGGTATAAATTTGGTTTACTTTATGTTTTGATCCAATCACATATAGGTTACATTGAGTTCAATCATATACGCCTAAACGCGTGTTTTCATATGGTTCACGAATCACATACATTTGGACTAATTCATTTGATGTTTGCGATGTACCCGCGCCGTAACGCGCGCGAGATCGTATTACTGGTTATTAACTAAAATGTATAAAAAAAATAAAAAGTTGGTACATTAAAAAGTTCATTATCTTTAGATGTTAAATAGTCATTTTCTTAAAAACTTGTAGCTCCTTTTAAACACTACTAGTAGGAGCGTTCAACCAAAAACATCAAGCTCCTTCAACCAAACAAGACTTTTTATTAAGTAGAAGTTTTTTGTTAAAAGTTTAAAGCTAAAAAACTCTTAAAAACTTCTAAAAGCTCCATACTAATCGAATTTTTAAACTTCTCTATATTATTAGTATTAAGAGTAAATTGCCATTTTAGTCCCTGAGGTTTGTCCCAAATTGCCATTTTAGTCCAAATAGTATTTTTTGTTCTCTAGACACTTTAGTTTTTCATTTTCTTGTCATTTTGATCACATTAACTCCGTTAAAAAACCTCAGTTTTAACCACGGGTATTTTTGGCAATTTTTTTGTAATAATTATAATACTAATAATAATTTTATAATATAAAACACAAAAAAGCTAACTTTATAGATATACACACAGTACACATACATTTCCTCTCTCTCTCTACATACTCTTTCTCCTCCACTACCATTAGCTGCCACCCCCAGCCATCATTAGCCACCACCCCCAGCCACCATTAGCGAGCACCACCACTTCTGCCACAACCATCGCCACTGCCCCCGCACCTCATACTAGCCACCACCACCGAGCTCGATCACCACCTGCACCATTCTAGATCCACCCATTATGGGGTAATAACCCACGTGCACCTTCAGCCATCAAACACACACACACCCCTCCTCCGACCTACACACTCACATTCTAGATCTACACACATCTTTGATTTAATCGATTGGAGTGATGAATTTGAGTAATGATGATATGGGATTGAAGGCGATTAGGGTTTCCAACGTTGAATTTGGAGAATGATTATGGGGTTAATAGGATCATTGTGATGTGAAGGTGGGTGGAGGTAAGTGCAAGAGGTGGGTGACAGCTGTGGAAATAGGTGAGTGGCACTGGTGGTTGTGATGGGGCGAAGGTCGGTGACAGTGGTGGAGGTGCGTGAAGGTAGGTGGAGTTGCGTGACGGTGGTTGGTGGAGGTGGATGACGGCTATGGAAATGGGTGAAAGAGATGGGTTGCACTGGTGGTTGTGATGGGGCAGAGGTTAGTGACGGTGGTGGAGAGATGAAGAACAAGAGAGAAGGGGTGGGGGTGTTAATCAGATTTTTGTTTTTTATATTATAAATATTATTATTAGTATTATAATTATTACGAAAATACCAGGAAAACCTCAAAACTGAGGGTTTTTAACGAAATTAGTTAATGTAATCAAAATAAAAAAAACATAGAAAATTAAGAGACCCAGAGTAAAAAAAACTATTTTAACTAAAATGTTAATTTAGTACAAATTACTAAAACGGCAATTTACCCATATGTTCCAAATTCTATACATCTCGATACAGTGACCATCATCACTTGAAGTAAACAACACGTGATCCAAGTGATACAACTCGTGACCCCACTCATTAACAGTTAAACAAGTCAACAGCAGAGAGAAGATCTGCAACAATTAACGATCCACCGTCGACTTTCCATACCAGAGGATGATCCCATCTCAACCGTCCATCTCACCACTCATATTCCGCCAGTCTGACGTGGATATTAATTAACTGCTTTTGAATTCCGTGTTTCAAATCCGAACACTCTCGCTCAACAAATCCCCCAAAAAGTTCCCCCTTTCTATCGCACCTCAAAATCCTTCAAGTCAGCCTTAATTTCTGTAAGTTTTCTCAATTCGATGTGATTTTAATCATTAATATGCACCTGCAATTGATATGTTTTGATTTTGATTCGTGCGAATTGGATTGTTGTAGCTAGGGTTTCGTTTTCGGTGGTTAAGTAGCTGTTTGTGTTATGCGTGTGTGTATTTTGGTGAGAAATCGTTGTGTTTGTAGATCCTGAAATTCGATGCATGCTTAATTTAGTTAAAGTCACGTTTTCGGTTGGTTTGTGATATTTAGGGTTTTGTTTTCGGTGGTTGACTAGCTGTTTATGTTGTTGTTGTTGTTGTGTGTGTGTTTAGGTGTGAAATCGTTGTGTTTGCGGTTTGTGATTATGTGTATGTAGATTTTGAAATTCCATGCATGCGTAATTCAGTTAAAATGCACGTTTTCGTTTGGTTTGTGATGTTAATGGTTTTGTTTTTGGTGGTTAACTAGCTTTCTATTTTATGTGTGTGTGTGAGTATTTTGGTGTGAAAACGTTGTGTTTGTGGCTTGTGATTATGTGTATGTAGATCCTGCTATAGATTACTGAAATTCATTGCACACACAATTCAGTTAAAGTGCACATTTCCGACTGGTTTATGATATTTAGGGAATTGTTTTCGGTGGTTAAATTAGCTTTTTATGTTATGTGTGTGCGTATTTAGGTGTGAAATCGTTGTGTTTGCAGTTCGTGATTATATGTATGTAGATCCTGCTATGGATTGCTGAAGTTTGATGCATGTGCAATTTAGTTAACGTGCACATTTTCGATTGGTTTAAGATATAGGGTTTATGCAACTTGTGTTTGGTTTCACTCTGCGAGCTGTGGTTTGTTACTTTTTGTACGTGGAGAGTTTCAGTTAGTTAAAACTGGCTGTGTATAGTCAATGTTAGTGAGTTAGTTAAGATATTGCCTTATAGGATTTGCACACTTTTTTGTCGGTTGTGCGTCATTGCATGTGTATGATATTAGTGAATTTTGTTAAAAGGTGATATCTTTTAGAATTTTACTTAACTTGTTTACCGTTCAAGTGTTGGCGTTTACTTAATTGTTTGTTAATAAATGTCCAGTTATGGGGGAGGAAGATGCAACGACTGAGGTTGCAGAGACGGTGGCAAACGGGACTGCCGTTCTGGATAAAGTAGCCAAAGACAAGAGTGAGAAAAAAGAGGAGGCAAAGGAAGATGTAAAGGTTGATGAGAATGAGAAAACTAAAGAGGTTGAAGTTGACAAGGTTGATGATGAGGTAAGCAAAGATGCCAAAGACAAAGAGGAGGTAAAAGATATCAAGGAAGATAAAGAAGAGAAAGGAAACAAAGAACCCAACACCGAGGCAATGGAAGTTGATAAAAAAGTTCCAGATGAAGAAACTGAGAAAGGAAATGAAGAATCCAAGACCGAGGCAATGGAAGTTGATGACAAGAAAGTTGCAGATGAAGAAACCGAGAATAAGAAAACAAAAGCTGCTGACTTTAAAGACGAAGAGGAGAATCAAGAAGACGAGAATCAAGAAGAAGAGAATCAAGAAGAAGAGAACCAAGAAGAAGAGAATGAGGAAGTGACACTAAAGGAAAAGGCAGCAAAAAAAGGTGCAAAAAAGAAGGGAGGTGAAGAAAAAAGCAACAGTAAGACGAAGGCATCAGGTGAGAAAAAAGTTAAGGAAAAAAAAGAGAAGGAACCAACAACGCCCGCTGCTCCTACGATTGAGAGGCCAGTACGGGAAAGGAAATCTGTAGAGCGGTTGGTCGCCGTCATCGACAAAGACACGACCAAGGAATTCCATATTGCAAAGGTTGTTTTCTGAATTGTTAATTTCGGGAGTGTGTTTGTCATGAATGAGCGTATTTAATGACGATACGAAAATCTTCCTATTTTGACTGATTTTAATTGTTGTAATGGTATGCAGGGCCGTGGTACAGCACTGAAGGATATTCCAAATGGTAAAATCGTGTGCAGTCTCTTTCCTTTATTGGACTTCGCGTTTCCTTTTTTACATTTGACATCCCTGATTTGCCACCGAATGATTTTTTCTAAAGTAATAGAACGTTAAAAAAATATATTTCTTATAATTTAGTGTATACTCTTTGATAGATTAACACTGAAGTTGAATTTGATGTGATTTCGTCATTTGTTGGTGCTTCGAGTACACAAATTTAGAGATTATCCTAACATAGCCTGCGTTTTATACTTGTATTTGCACAAACCTGTCTCGAGTTTTTATTTTTCTCCAAATCTTATCTTTGTATGTAGTATATATCTCATGTTTGCCAAAAAAGTTTCAGCATGCTATTAACTTTTGCTGTTTACGAATGCTTTGAATTTGTAACCTTGATTTTGTGTATGTTGTCGTCATTGAAGGGCATTTTGACATTTGATCAATTCTTAAAATGTTTTGGTCAAAGCATGTGCTGAGTCAAACATTGCATTTTTTGGTGTAGAACATAAGAAATTGGACTTTATTGTGATTAATATTGACATACACCTATTATTGTATGTAATTAGGTAAATATTTAGAAGCCTAAGTTTTGAAAACTGAACAGAGACCATCCTTCTTTCTCTCACGGTGAATGGACATATATATACATGTACCAACTAAGGTAAATAGTAAGAAGCCTAGGTTTTGAAAATTGAACATATATCATCCTACCTTGATACCTTATATCACATTTGTCTTGTTACATTATCTTAATGTGGTTACTGACCATAGTTATGAATAGCGTCCATAGCAGACGTTATAGCGAATAGCGTGGCGTGGAGCCTATATGCCGCTACAAGGTTCATATTGACCAAATAGCGACCTCCGGCGCTGGTCCTGTATTTTGGCCGGAAACCGGTGAGAAGAAGTGAGAAGAAGATGCGAACCAGGAATAAGAAGAATAGTGGCGTGTTTAGACTTTTAGGGTTAAATACCTTTATCATTTAACATCTATCTTTCACTAGTTTATATTTAGTCCCTGAAATTTATAATTTTTTACATAAAAAGTGTAAAATTAGTTTGTGTATTTAAACATATAACCCCCTCTATCTTTACTAGTTTACATTTGGTCCTTAAACTTCTAATTTATGCATAAAAAGTATAAAATTAACATTATATGCATATATAAATTATAAATGTCTATTTTTTAAAAATCTTCTACTACCTTATCACTGGAGACGAAATAGCGAGCGCTATTTCATCGCTATCGCTATGTAGCATATAGGTACCTTGTCGCTATTCGCTATCGATAACTACGTTACTGACTCTATAGAACTTTTCAGTTGCATTCAAGTTATCTAAGAGGAAGCTGAATGATGACACACTGAAACTGCTCCATCCCATTTTATTTGGAAGAAGAGGAAAGGTAACTAAACTTCAACTCATTAATGTACAATGATTATTATCTATTTTACCCTCTTTGATATGAATTTTGGTGATGCTTAAAGCCTATGGTGATGAAGTAGATTCTTAGGGAGTTATGATCAAAATTTATTATAGTATATATCACCTGCATAAGTGTTGAGATCATGTAGATAAAATAGTTAGTGATATTGATACATATTTGTGCATGAATGAGTAGTTTGTAAGGACTTCAGCAGCATCTTTAATTATTATATACTGCCTCTGATTCTATTTGATTATCTTGTGTACTATGTTAGCTACTTAGCTTACACTAAATCCTGCCATGTTGTCAATATTGGTATTATTTTTTTTAGTTGCCATAAATAATAAATGTGACGCTACCTGATATAAGTAGGCCCAAACTGCACCAGTTTAAATCAAACAATAAAAAAGAACAGATGGTTCGTTTCGGATTCAGATTCACCACCAAAACAAAGGGTAGAAATAGGATAGATATAACGGTCTCTTGTGATATGGAAACACCACACAAGAAATGAGTAGAACAAACTAAACTTGAATTAGGATACAGATACGCCACCCTTGAATTAGCATGGAAGAATTAACTCACCCAAAAAAATCCATTTGAGAGAAATCAGCGAAAGAAACTTTTATCGAACACTAACACGCACTGATTTTCATTAACATCACGGTGGAATAAATACATAAATAACAAACCACTACTAACCATGATCTAAGTTTTAGGGAAAAAGGAAACTAAGTACTAACAAAGTTGCTGAAAGTACGACTCAAGAAGCACAAAATAAAAAAAACTGCAACAACGTAAACATGGGAATGTGGGGAACAATTTTGTTGACAAAAGCCTTCTGCATGGATTTTCTTTTCCCTCATGGAGCTCCAATCAATATCTAATCATGACCCATGTTTGCCGACCCGATGTACAACACTAATTACATTACTTTGGGTTCAAATTGCAGGCCTTGCAGGTCAAGAGCAATATCTTGCGGTTTTCTGGCTTTGTCTGGCCTGAGAATGAGGTAATAGTTTATAGCCCTTTCATCTGTAGTAAAATGTTGACTCTATTTTCTCACTGGTGTTCAGAAACATGAGTAAAGGCTGAATTTATAAAAAACGTCATACGGTATGATAATCATGCAATTCCTGAAAAATAATATAAGCGGAACAACAATAATATTACTAAGCTAGATTGATTAATATTTAAATTCATGCAAAACTGTAAATATTACTTCAATACACAAATATGGATGATTAATCTTTTAGAAAGCTAATTTTGATATGGATACATGTATTGGTTGTGATACATTTATAATCATTGCTATGAGTTTTGAGTGGTAAGTATTGATTACCATTTCAGGAAAAGCAAAAATTAAAAGTTAAGGAAAAGCTTGACAAGTATAATAAAGAGAAGCTCTTGGAGTTCTGTGATATATTTGACATAACAGTCACCAGACCTACTGGAAAGAAGGTTTGCTACTTATTTTATGGTTCTTTTATAAATTTGCCGTCTGGGTTTTCTTTATCAAACGGCTGCTGATGAAACTCTTAGAGAATGTATACCTGTGTTAAGAAGCCAGTGACACTTTCATATTAGAGTAAAGTACACGGATGGTCCCTGTGGTTTGCCAAAATTTTGGATTTGGTCCTTAACTTTTCAAAAGTACACAAACGGTCCCCCGTTTTTTGCACTTTGTAACGCATTTAGTTTCCAGCCTTTTTCAAATGTTCATGGATGGTCCCCGTGGTTTGCACTTTGTAACGCATTTAGTCCTTAATTTGGACATTCTAAAACCTTTAGATTTGTTGGCTGGGGACTCAATGCGTTGCAAAGTGCAAACCATACGGACCATCCGTGTAATTTTGGAAAGCTAGGGACCAAATTCAAAATTTTTGTAAACCATAGGGACCATCCGCGTACTTTTTAAACATTAACCTTCTCTTGAATACTAATTCATCTGGTCCCGCAAATTGCAATTACCGATCCTGCGAATCTCTTTTTTGTGAACATGGTATGACATTACGTATGGTCTGCAAACAGGAGGATATTCTGATGAAGCTGATAGATTTTATGTTGACTCCTCATGCCACAACTAGTGAGTTGCTTGCAGAGAAAGAGCAGGTTTGCTTTTAAACTTTTACTATTATTTTTTTTACTGTTGCAACTTCCCTCTCATATAACATGTTTCTCAGTCGACCAAAGGCAAAAAGCGTAAGAGGGAAAGCAAGAAAAGCTCATCGACCTCTGAGGCTACACCTTCAAAATCCTCATCTAAGGTACCTCCGTTTTTCTTATAAATACAGGATAGTAACATACCAAATGGTTCGAATAATAAAGTAACTGAATAGACGGGCCCAAAGGGGCAAACAGGTCAAAAGCCAATCGTGCCATTTAAAAAACTAGGTTATTGTTGTACTAATACTGTTCTGTAACAGACATTTGATGCATTAGTTATCTTTTATTTTTATTTTTTTGACGAAAGTGTTTTTGGATCAACTCATTCGATCCATGCTAGAAGTTGACACATTACGACCTTGTAATCAGGGGTGAGCTGAAAACCGAAAAAAAACTGAACTGAAACCAAAAAACTGATTTTAACCGAAAAAAACCGATTTAATCGAACTGAAAAAAACCCAACCGAAACTTACGGTTCGGTCACGGTTTTGCGTTTTATGAAAACCGAAAAAAACCAAACCGAATAACCTAAAAAATCATTTTTTTAATGTTTGTTATATATTGATTTTGGAATTATTTGTTTTATTCTTGTTTTTTAAGTATTTATAATAAAAACATTAACATGTTTATATATATTTGAAATGATATATTCATTGCCTACAAGAAATAACAAAATCTAACATAAAAGTTAAATGATTTTCTAAGTATTATAAAAGAAAGTCTCTTAAAAACTTTGGAGAAACATAAGAATAGATTAGAAGTTTGTTCTATGTGGACGATATTAAAAAGTTTAAACATAATAACTTATATGTAAACATCTAAGAACGATTATTAAATCTTGGATTATACTTTTGATATTTGAATCTTACGTACTTTTGTTCCAAGGACTGAAAAAACTGAAAACCGAACCGAACTGTTGCTAAAACCGAAAACCGAGCCGAACAATGCACACCCTTACTTGTAATCATGTTTTGAAGCTGATGATTGATGGGCTATTGAATATGTGCTTTAACAAGTTTATATCTTAATTTGTTTGCTGAATAAGCAGAAACGTAAAAGTACTTCTGAAGAGGGTAAGAAGAAGAAGAAGGCAGATGAAACAGACGATTCAGAAGAAGAGAGTGACGACGAAGAAAAAGAGAATGAAGACAATGAAGATGTGAAGGGTGCTTCTGAGAAGTCAGAGGATGAGAAATCAGAGGATACTGCGAGTGAAGAAGAACCTATATCTGAACCTGAATCTGAAGAAGACAGTAGAAAGAAGCGCAAAATAGGTTCAAACAAATCTAAATCATCTAAAAAGGAATCGGGTGCGAAAGCTAAAGAGAAGAAAGTAGTTACTACACCCAAAAAGAGTAGCTCAGGTAAAAAGAAAACACCGGTTGCACCGTCTACAAGTGGTTCTAAGGCTAAGGATCAAAGTGATTCTGGTCCAAAGACTTTCTCAAGGAAGAGCAAGAAGATAGATGCAGTTGAAGAGACGCATGCAACTCCAAAGAAAGCTGCTCCGAAAGAGAAAGCTGGTATGTGTTTTTATTTTTTACTTTTTGCGTAACTATTAGAGGTGGCAAAATAGGGTTTGGGTCTAAACGGGGCACCGATCCATTTTTAGTACTGCTGCACTGATCCACAAGCATTTTTTTTTGTCTTCTCTTACTATTTCATTAAAGTAAAGTACATAAATGATCGTTGTGGTTTACCAAAATTTTGGATTTGGTCCCTAGCTTTCCAAAAGTATATAGATGGTCCCCGTGCTTTGCACTTTGTAACGCATTTAGTCCCCAACTTTTTCCAAAAGTACATGGAGGTCCCTGTGGTTTGCACTTTGTAACACATTTAGTCCCCAACTTTTTCCAAAAGTACATGGAGGTCCCTGTGGTTTGCACTTTGTAACGCATTTAGTCTCTAACCTGGACATGCTAAAACCTTTAGCTTTGTTGGCTGCAGACTAAATGCGTTACAAAATTTTGGAAAACCACTGGGACCATCCGTGTACTTTACTCATTTCATAATTGATGTATACATAATTACATATGCCACCCAACTATCAATTTGGTTTCATTTAAGTGACTTTTTAACCTGTTTGACCCATTAATAGGTGGACCTTGCCACCTTTAAATAGATAAATTTGCCTTCTAGTTGATTTAGAGCTCTATTTAGGGGTGTTTTGTTTGCTTAATTTTTAAAAGAATTATATACTTATTCATTTTATCCTGATAAATACCTTTGTAAAAAGGGAAAAAGACCTTGAAAGAGGAAGAGAAGCCTAAATCCGAAAAGCTTAAGATAAGCGACAATGACCTCAGAACTGCAATATGTGAGATCCTTAAAGAAGTTGACTTTAATACGGTGAGAATCTGTTTCCCTTTGTTGCTTGAAAAACATGATTACTCACCTACTTTGCATAACTGACAACTGTCTGTTTCACAGGCAACCTTTACCGATATTCTGAAGCAGCTTGGTAAGCACCCTTCAGTTCTCATTAGATAGTAGAGATGACAATTTCGACCCATCTACTTATGAATGTGTCGGTTCTGGTTACGGCTTTATTTACAACGGGTTAAACTGGTAAAATTTAGAAGAAGAAAATAGCTTAAAAGGAAACTGGCCCAGTGCGTATTTTTAATGCATGAAATTTTCTAGATCATTTTGTTCACTTATTATTTATACAAAAATTTTCAGTGTCGATCCAAGGTGTATAAAAGTAGAATTCTGACTCAATACTTGTTTAACATCTTTCTTCAGCCAAGCGGTGCAATACAGATCTGACACCTAGAAAGGCATCGATAAAGATGATGATCCAGGAAGAGCTCACTAAGCTAGCGGATGAAGCAGATGAGGAGGATGAAGAAGAGGAACCTGAAAAACAAGAAGCATCAGGTCAAAAGGTCAAGGCCTGAGCTGTCTTGCACTTAAAAAATGAAAAATAAGTTGGTGAAGGGTTTGATTTGTGGTGTAAGAATGTAACTTAAGGTTAGTTATTGCATTAGGATTTCTACTGTAGATTAGAAGGGTAGAAGTGCAGTGGTAATGCTGCTTGTTATGCATAATACATGACATAACCAGAGTATAAAATATAGGAAATTTGTCATAATTTGACCCATTCATGGTTTTTAACATTTTGATTTTAGACTTGGATAGTCTTTGTTGTACTGTATGTTTCATGCAGTTTATTGCAGATTGTGTTTTATGATTTGTACCATGTGTTAGAAAACGATGTTTTTGACAAGTAATAAGAGGAGTTGCGTCAATGCGATCTTTCTTACTCTGTCGGTAGGTGTGGATACGGAAGCTAGAGCTAGTAAACATTTTGTTGAACGGGTTGGAATGCATGATTGGTGAATCCAAACAAGAAACGTGTCATTTTCTTGGATCTCAACATGGACATGGTTAATAAGTGGGTTACATGACATGTCATGTTTATTATGATTAAATATAAGCAGTTAACTTTAAAAAGCAAAATGCATTTAACGTGATTATTGAAACGATTCACAAAACAACTAAAAAAATTACAAGACAATTAACAATATAAAATAACACTTACCAAAAACTACAATCATGTATACAGGTTATTTGTAAAACTATTATTGCTTTCATAAATGGATCATATTAAATAGGTTAAGAGGTCAACAAGCGATATTTATGAGGTTGATGCCTTAATGATATATTGACATGTTAGCCTACAATCATATAAAAGAGGTTGAATCGGTGCGGACACGTTTTTTATCATGTCAATATATCATTAAGGCGTCAACTTGTTTATAACCCAATCTCGTTTACCCAATACACTAACCTGTTTAACCTCATGTCAAATCAGGTCATGTTACTAGTTCATCTCATAAATTGCCTGCCGTAATTATAATATTTTTTGAGACTTGCTTAATACTTTGTATTTTTATATAATATTGCCATTCTGTAAAATATTAAATTATCTACCACTTAAAACACTTGAACAGAACCGGCCGGACCTCCAGATTAAGCTAAATGGCCGGTTTGGCTTGGTTAAAGAGTAATACGGTTCAGTTTTCACTTTGAAAACCGGGTTTTTACAATTTGGAACCAACCACGTAAACTAAACCAGCCAAAATAATAATAAAAACTATTTTTTTAATCTATATTTCACATCCTTTTTTATACTAAAAAGGTAAAACGTTCATTCTTATTTTTTTTGAAGATAACATTGAAAAATTTATTGAACCGTGCTTAAAAACGTACCAAAACTGCAAAAAAACCGGTTTGTTTAGCTCATCTACAAACCGTAGTTACCAGTTCAGCTAAGAATTTCCGTCAAAACCAACCGAACCATGACTTGCTTTCTTTACATCCTCACTTTAAAACTTTTTACAAGTTTTGCCATTTGCAACGCATAAGCAGTAAAACCCGTCCACATTCTGATAGCTACATTTACATTTACAACTACAGCAAAGAAGTTAAAAGCATGATAACCGACCAGTCGGTCACATTAATCATCTACAACTACATATTATATACATGAAGTTCAGTTGACCAAATGTACATCCTGAGGTTTAAATAAGAACATCTATGTGGTTAGCTCAGCCTAGACTACTCTCTACGAGCCACAATCGGCTCAGCTTGGCAGATTACAAGATACATGTACAACAAAATAATAAAAAAAATTACAACAAAAAATAAGAAAAATACAAGAGATAAACAACCAAGAAAAGTGGAGGTTAATCCTCCAAAGCATGGTGCAAAAATCCTAATACATCTCACATTCAAACACAGTAGTAGGTTCCAAGTTAATCACCACAGAAACATCAGCCACAACATAGTTTAAAGTTACATGATAATTTCAAACAAACTTTAATTGATAAAATCTGTAAATCAATTCGCTCGGATTATCATTATCATTATCATCATCGTCGTCTAAATCTGTAGCTCGAACCCTTGGTCTCTTTCGCAACTCGTCAGTAAACCTCTGAACAGCTTCACTTCCCTACCAATGCAGAAAAATTATCAAAAGCAGCACAAAATATAAATATTATTTCCCATATATCAATGTTCAAATACAATTGGAACAACAAATGTTGGAATAAAAGTAGATTTTATGAAAAAAAGTAAATGAAGAAATCATCTATATATTAGCAAATAAAGTATAGAGTAGGTAAATTACCTCTTAACAAAGATAACTCACATTCATCAACTTGATAAACAATTCAGAGAAAATCCAACTTGAGTACAAAACAAAACCGCAAATGAGAAAGCTCGAGTGTCACAGATTTCGAGACGTGATTCCTTACAAAGTCGTACAACACCGCACAGTCATTCGGCAGTTACACGCCGCTTCTTCCCATAGTCAGCATCCCTAGATCTAGACCTATGCTCATCCTCTTGAGCCAACCTCGATTTCCCGTGCCCACGCGAGGACCGCCCCCGGTCCCACTCATCATCGTATTCCGGTTCAACCTCCCTATACCTATGATGATCAGCATATCTGTCCCTTTCATCCCTGTGACGGTCCCTACCACGCTCCCGGTCACGTGATCGTTCACGATCCCGGTCCCGGTCCCGTGATTGTTCACGGTCCCGCTCATCTCGGAGCCTTCTTTCAGGCCACTCTTCTTCACGAACATCTTTTTCATATCCGATTTCACGGTCTCTATCATCTCTATGTCTTCTGTCTTTATCTTTTGCGGGATTAGGCCAATCTCCTCTATCGTGGCCACCTTCACCGAACTGTTGATCAGACGCAGCTTCTTCACCATAGCTTGACTCACCTACTCTGCCACCCTGCTCATCACTGCCCCATCCAGGCATATTCGGGTCGGACCACATTCCCATGTTCCCGTCCCAACCGCTCGTTGGCATCATACCCATTCCGTTCATCGGCATTCCTCGCCCGAAAAACGCGGGGTTAACATGGGGTGCTAACCCGGGTAATGCAGGTGGGAAAGAAGGCATCATACCTGAGAACGGAGGTGTCGGTGCCCCGGGGAAACCGCCGTACCCTCCCATTCGGCCCATTGGGCCTCCAAAAGACGGATCAAACCCTTGGCCCATCATCGATTGCGGATGCATCATAGGCGGTGGTCCAAATCCATTTCCGCCGTTCATCATACCACGCCCACCTCTACCAGGCCCGCGACCCGCCATACCTTGTGCGTTACCTCTACCCCAATTCCCTCTTCCGTACCCTCTGTTGTTGTCACCGACACCTTGAAAGTTACCGCCAGCTGGCATATTGTTTCCGCCCGTTTTACAGGGAACATCTCCAAGTCCCCTCTTCACTTGAGCGGCATTGGACTGAGCCATCTGTTGGTTTCGATTCACTAGTGCCTCTCCCATTCTTTTAACACTAAATGGAGAAGCAAACGCAACAACACAGGGACGGCCATTGAACACATGCCCATTCATTCCCTCTTTACAAGCTGCAGCAGCCGATGGATCATAAAACTCAACTTGACAATACCCTTTCGATTTCCCACTAGCTTTCTCATCAAAGAACTTCACCTCCTTCACGTTACCGTACTTGCAAAGCTCAGACTCGAGCTCCGCATCTGTTGTCCACCAATGCAAATCTCCAACGAAAAGAATTGTTCCCCCGCTCCCACCTCCCATGTTCACGCCACCACCGCCAACATTCATTCCACCGCCACCACCGACACCTCCACCATTACCATAAACATTCCCACCTGAACCGTTAACATTCCCACTATCCTGTCTTGCTAAATCATCACCACCAGCATTACTTAAACTCCCTATATGTGGCTGCTGCTGCTGCTGCTGCTGTTTTCTCATCCCTAAGTTTGGCATGCTATTGTTAACCTCATTTCGACTCTCGTTTTCGCCTAATTTAACCAAAGACTGCCCTAATTCAACTCTAGGTTCATTAAAAACATAATCTTTGCTCCCTACCATCTCATTTACTCCTAATTCAACTCTAGGTTCACTAAAAACCTCATTTTTACTCTCAAACTTCCTATCATCCACCACCGGCTCCTCAACTTGCTCACTTTTCTTAACAGACTGAAGAAAACCTTCACCGACATTAACATCATTATACAAATCCTCATAATCATCATCATCTTCGCCTAAAAAACCCTCATCCACCACGGCGGAGATGGCTTCGTTCCGATGAAACTGCTCGGTCGGATCTCCGCCGGCGTCGGTTTGATCCATGCCTCCTAATTCTCCTAAATTTCTAGGGTTTTTTTTTCCGGTTCTAGGATTTTTTTGGGGGTTATAGGGTTTATGCGAATTAACAAGTTATTATTATCATCTAATGGAATTGAAAGAGAACAAGAGAGTGTAAGATGTTACCAGAATGTTGAAGAACTTGAAAGCATCGGTTTGTGTGTAGAAGAGTTGTGGATCGATTGAGTGTTTGACGGGAAAAGAAAAACCCTAGTTTATTTGATTTTTGAAAATGAGGTGTTGGAGTGTGTATTTATTGCCTTGGAATAGTTAGGGAGTTCCTGGTTGTTGTTTTTAGTTTTTATTCAACCATGCGGTTTCGTTTGATTTAGTTTGAGCTTGGCTTGTATAAAGTTTGAGATTAAAGATAATAAATATTGTATTGAAACTGGTATTGTATTGATACAGTATTGGTACTGACTGAAAATACACAGTAAGTTTTGAGTTTAGCTTAATTTTGATATCGGTACTATGTGATACGATACTAGTTGAGGATTATTAACAGTATTGTACCATACTGATACCAACCAAACACATATGGTATGATATACGGTTTTGATTTTAGCTAAAATTTTGTAATGGTACCATCCGGTACGATAGTATCAGTCTCTTCCATACTTAAACTCGTCCTCATTGCAGTGTGCTAAACACTAAAAGAATTAATGTTTTGAAATTCTATAATAGAAAATTAAAACTTTTACATAAACCTACTATGCCTTAGTGGCCATTGAACCATGAAAAAAAAAATGACATCGAATATGTATACAACTTTAATGATATGTATATGCGTGTTTAGATAACTTGTACATCATCACGCACAACTTCATAAGCGCGTCACAACGGAATATTTAAAATTTTATAAAAATCATACTTTAAAAGTTATAAATGAAAAAAATATAAATGAAAAGCTTATGAGTAAGACTCATGTAAACATTTTGTTAGCAAAAAAGTTAGTAATAACATTTGGAAAAATGTAAGGTTTAAATATTAACTTTTATTAAAGTAGAGAACATATTTCAAGTTTTAAGGGGCTATAATCTAACATTCAAAAATACACCTCAACTATGAGGTCGATCATTAGAGATAAGAGCACAATCTATCCAGAGCTTGCCCAAGTATCACGGTTTAGCCACGAAAGAACCATATTTACACATAGCCGCCTACGATGCTCGCTGCAATACCATTGGGGGTCAAGGTTTTACACCCGATGATATGAAATTGGTACTTTTCCAATTCGCCCTAGAGGAAAAAGCACCTTCTATACCAATCCCCGCCCGGGTTACCTCATCCCCACACTTGGGATACATTGTCCCCAATGTATGGTGTACTTTATAAAACCCGAGAGATACCACCCAACCATCTATGAACGACTAATAACCCCAATCAAATCAACAAGTAAATAACCACTCCCAAACATAAAAGTTCACACCACCACTTGCACAAATAAATACAAAATGTAAGATAAAGAGACACATGGACCTGATCAGTCAATTAGTGGGTGTCGACAGTAGTGCGGCAGCTGCGATGTAACAGGGACATAATCATCTCATGGATCCTTTATAACTCTACTCTATGACGGATGTTCTGATCATATCTCACCGGGGAAGTTGCTAAACATCCCCACACTTGAGTAATTGCATCCGTGGAGATTTAAACGTAGTAACCTGCAAGAACACATGCACACACCAAAACAAACAAAAAATACAATACTCTACATCCTCGGGCTGCCTCCCCAGAACGCTAAGTTTATAGGTCTTCAGCCAGACCGTAGCTGATGTACTTAAGTGGGTTCAGATGAATGCTTGCCTCCCCACTTCTCTACATACAATTCCATCCAGTTGCTCGGGTGGTTTTCCTTCTTCCACTTGCCTTCTCACATTTACCCTTTTCACCTGATCAAATTGTTCTCAACCGTAGACCTATAACACTCAAGACTATTCTCATCTCGCATGCCCTTCATCATGGATCCTATTTCCTTGAGTTTTTGGAGAATCGTCTTTTCTATTTGACATAGTTCTTCTGAACTTATGTCTCTTATGGAAGAGATTTGATGGAACTCAGGAGAAGGATGGTAGTTATTGTTTTTACTCCCGCCCATCTTAAGGTGATCGTCACAGGAAAACAATGGGTATAAATTGTGGGGAATAATTTTTAGAATGAGACATTCTAAATCTTAATGAACTCCACGACACAATTGACACCATTCACCGTTAGAGTGGCGGGCGTAAAAATAATCATTAACATCCATAATTGCCAGATTAGATTTTAACCGTCGGGATCAAACGGTACTGTTTTCTAGAAACTGCTGTTGAGACAGGGCCCCGTGTAGTGGTTACACGACCCCGTGTTGCAGCTTCTACATGACAGAAAACAGTCTTGAAATACTGGGAGACTAACACGGCCCTGTGTTGATCAAACACGGCCCCTTGTTGTTTCTAAAGAAAGATGAAAAAATTTAGGAAAAAAAAGAAAAACCTAGAAAGAAAAATTATAAAAGCATAAAAATGATTAGGCCGTTGATTTTAAACTTTCTTAAAATCCTTGTGTCCTGGGTAACGGCGCCAAAAACTTAACGTGATGCGAGCGTGTATGGTTTTTAGATCTATTTTAAGTACTTTTCACTCGTTTATTCAAGCTTTTAATTTATAAGAAACACAATATGCAACTATCACTCTTTACAACACGCTAGGGCAAGTGCACCCATCGTTGGCGTAGTACAGTGATGGTAAGATACCGAGGTCGTTCAAGGACACAAGAGCTTTTAATACCGGGATATAGTAAACGTCTAATCTAATCAAATTTTTTAGGAAAAGTTTTTAATAGGTAAAAATAAAGAAATGAGTAAAGTAAATAAGAAAACAAATAGACAAGATAGAATCACTTGGTTCTGACTCATTATTTACGTATCCTTTGATGACTCCAACACTTTGGGTTTTTAAGAGATTATCTTAGTTAAAGTGGCATGTCCCTCTTTTGGAGGCAACACTACACTCAGCCATATTGGTCTGATTCAGTAGGGATACAGTCCCGCAAGACCAGAATATTGAAAGATAATTAAGTTATTAATTCAAAATGTGGTGTGTCCCTCTTTTAGAATCAACGCTACCCTCGGCCATATTGGTCTGAGTCAGCAGGGATACAGTCCCGCAAGGCCAGTTTAAAGTTTTAATAGTAATTTATTTATAAGGGATTTAAACCGTTCTTACTTCCCCTGATTTGATGCTATCTGCCTCAAGTGAAATCCTAATAAGCTTGAACCAAGTCCTTGCAGGATCTATACACTGAACAAGGTAATAACTTTACCCATACCATCCTTCTACCCCCTTCCAGGCAGTTAACGTGCTTTATATAGACCCTAAAGACACGAATGAGTGAATCAACGAAACATGAAGGATGATAGAATAAATTTCACTTTCAATATAAAAACTAGTTATTAAAGTCACTAATACATACCCAATTAAAAATTTAACTAAAACTAGGAAATCAAAGGTAATACATAAATAACTTGTATCACCAAGTGATGTAAGAGATTAGCCAAGCATGACCTTTATTTGACAAAAACTGTTACGATCAATCTTGGATCCCAAGACTACTACACACACTCTAGGATGGATGATGGTGATATTGTGGTGGTGGAGTGGTGGCGGGTGTGAGAGAAGTGGTTTGCCAAGGGATGAGTTGGAATGAAACCAAGCACCCCTATTTATAGCTGGGAACAAACCCTTCACACGACCCCGTGTCTTCCTTCTTCTCTGTCTTCATTTAATACGTATGTCAGATCAGTCTGCTACACGGCCCGTGGCCATTTTACTTGTTGTACTCTCCCGATATACAAATCTGGAAGTTGACCGGGGCTCGTGTGCTAAAGGACACGACCCTGTGTCTCTTGTCTGCATGTGTTTGTTTTCTTCTGATCTGTAATCTTGAAGGGGCACGACCCCATGCTGATGAGGCACGACTCCATGCCAGTCTTCTGATTCGTTGTTTCAGTCTTGGGGTGAAGCTTGAAGGGCTGGTATAGTGTGTTGTCTCCCCGTCTTCTATACTTATGTTGGATTTTGTCGTTAATCTGTCCCTTTTATACATTTAAGCTCTTTTTATCATGAAAATCAAAAGTATACAAAGAAACACACTTTTTCTAACATTAGTACTAAAAGAGGTTGATTTTACACTGTATTTGATATAATTTGTATGTTGTATTTGACATATATCAGTTGCACATATAAGTTGTTTCAAATAAGAATTGTTGGTTTGATGCATATTAAGTTTTGAACTGCACATAGGCTTTGAACAAGAAATACACAACTGGACTTACTTATAAGTTAAACACCTTCTGCACATTAAGTTTTCTAATTGTATGCACAATTGAACTTGGTTATAAGTTGAACATGCATGATAGACTATGTTTGGACTATTAAGTAGGATCTGTCAATCACTTGAACAGGGAGCATACATCTTGGCTGGGATAACATGAACCGTTTGACCAAATAAAGTCAAACCCAGTTCAACTTATAAGCTGCATTCCAATTCTGGTGAAATATGTTGATCTCTTGTTGTTGTTGTTGTTGTGTTAGTACCTTAATCTTTTTAATTTTCTAGTTAAATGTGTTTGTTATTAGATTAGGAAAAACATTTGAAAATGGAGGGAAATTAAGAAATCAACTGGTAGGGAGTGAATTTGTAAGTAAAGTCTTGGGGTATTTTAGTCTTTCCACAGAAAATATAAACGGGCAGTTAGTGCCAGGGTTTTAATTGTTAGCAATTGAATACGTCAGGGATTGGAGTGTTAATTTTTTCAAAATAGAGACTAAACCTGCGAGCGGGTGTAAACCTTAGGGACTCAAACTGTACTTTACTCTATATTAAATGTTAAAAAACAAATAATAAAAAAACATAAAATTATAAAAAATAGCAATTTTTAGAAAGTGTTAAAAAGAAAAAATAGGTAAAAGGGTCATGTTAGCAAAGTGGCTTGCTTGTATATGTTAACAGGTACATACTCTTAAAGTTCTTTTATTTAATATATAAGTAATTCTTTAAGTAGAAATCAATATTAAGTAAATATTATGTTCGTATACTCATCCATCATATATTTTGTTAGTTCATTTATAAATGTAATTGAGTTTTAAGTTTTAACATATAAGCACTAAAATTTGAACTTAAATGAAAAAGAAAGAGCTTATCTTAATTCGAACTCGACTTAGCTCACTTATAAACAAGCCGAGACACAAGGTTTCTAAAGAACCATCAATCCTTGTATCTAATTTTATGGAGTAAAGTACAATTTCAGTACCTGGGTTTGCAAGTTCAGCCCTCATTTGAAAAAAAATAACAGTTTCGTCTATGTGGTTGTCAATTTGATTCAATCAAGTCCCTCCTACCAGGTTCCGTTAGTTGACCTTTAAGTTATTTAACGGCGTGAAGGGCGGTTTGGTCATTTCACCAAAAACTGACCCTTATCACACCTTTTAACCCTCCAGCTTTCCAAAGAAGCACCAATTCAATCCCTCTCTCCTCCAAAACCTTCCGGTGAATAGTGAAGCTCTGGCGAACCACACATACAGCTTCGATCATTGAAACATGCGGCGGTACGCAATAATCTTGAAGACAATCCACATTATTCGTACGACATGTGTAAATTTTACTTAAAATCGTTGATTTTGTTATGTGTGCCATGTATATAATCTGAAATGTGGGTTGGTTTTCATCAAATTCTAGTTGGAATTCGCGTGCAGGTGAGCGATGTACAATCCAGATTTAATATCAAGTTTTGTTGAGGACTGAAAGGGGGTTCAAGATCGAGCTCTATTTTAGCCGGCGACGATGATGAGGGGGTGATTGGTTTGTTGTATATATTATATCAAACTATTAGGATAAGTATAAAACTTTAAAATGGTTAATTTTGGACTGATCCGGATCATATTTTGGGTTTGAAGTTTATGATTAGGATTTACCCTTGTTTTGTGGTGTTTATTAGGATGCTTATTAAACTGTTACAAATGCTTACTAAACTATATTTTACTTATAAAGTGGATGCTAATGGTGGTTTTTAATGGTTAAATGAAAGTGTTAATAATGCTTATTACACTATGTTTTAAGTTATTAAACACTTAAACATGAGTGTGACTTATAAAGTGGATGATAATCAATTAAATAAATAAAATATTTTTAAATATTGAGATGAATGCTTGGATAATTTCGAAGAAAACTTAAAAAAAATAATTCAAAATTTTATAAATGAATTACAAGACTTGTCCAAATATGGACTTTCAGAAATACAGCACGACGTATGTCCAACATGGACTTTTGGAGGGAAATTACAATACTATGTCCATAAAGGACTTTTGAAAATATAAATTACAATGAGAAATAAAAATTCAAAGTTTTCAGCCATCCCTTTCCTTTCACTATTTTGAAGAGTTTCTTAAATATTGTACCTGTCCCCCGTTTATTCTTTTCTGCTTGTCGTTGGATTTTATCAGCTCATTCCAACGCCTGATTGATAGCTTCAATATGTAATTGTTGTTGCGGTGGTTATGGTTGCGGAACAACTGGGTACGTATATCTGGAGCTTGAATAACCTGGATTTTGATGTGTGGGTGGAAAAGGAGGTGGATACAAAGCATTTTGAATGACCGCCTGCATATAGAGGTCATAAGATGGAACCGGATAGTTAAAATCGATAGCGGCTGCAGTATAAGAAGCATCATATCTAGTTACATTCGGATATGTGGGAATGGGATTATCATAATCCGTGGGTGGTGGTTGTGGTGGCTTAGTGATAGGAGCGGTGTTGGAGGGACCACCCATTTGGGGATCTTCCAGTATTGGTGGGTATGATGGTGGAAGAGATGTAAGTGATCCAGACCATTGCCCAGCATGCACTAACATCCGTCTCTGGTACGAGGCTTCCTTGGTTACAATGGTGGTTGTTGTTGTTCCGCTGGTATTTCCTTTTGTGGAGGTGGTGGAGTTTGAGGAGGTGGATAGGGAGGTGTTTGGGGTTGATGTTCAGGATTATGATAAAACGTAAATTGATTAAAATATTGGTCCTATTCGTCGGGGCCCTGATATAGCGAACCTACATATGACGCGGTATCAATAGATAGTTTTATCAGGTGTTAATTGGTTTCAGAAGGTGGCATTTCCGGGTCAGAGTTATTGTCCAATTGGTTCTGACTTGGATGAGGTGAATTTAAGTATTGGGATGGATGGAAGGAATCATGGTGGGAGTGAGAGTGGTGTGAATGGGAATGGTCTGAAAATGAATGCATGTCTGGTTGTGAAGAGTGAGATTCATTCGATGATTGATGTGAATGAGATGGTTGGGGTTGAGATGGTCCTCCACGCATAGGACCTTTTTGTCGCACACCGACCCGTAGCGGATATGGTACGAGTCATGATATGATTGTTCCAAATGTTTTAACATTTATTGAAAGTTTAAATATTTAGTTACATCAATATTAAATGTTGCACATAACATGTAAATTCGAACATAATCCAATACAAATAATCCGAATGAAAACATAACATAAATTCAGTTTATTTTACTAAGGCACAAATCCTATGTGTCTGCACTTCCACTCTGAACCTTGTGTACCTGTATCATATGTAAAATAGAATTTTGGGTCAACAATAGTTGAGGAATAGCTCATTGTTTTATGTTTGAGATTATATAAGCCATTTGATTTATTTTTATAAACATTATTTAAGATACAAGATTAAATGAAAAAGTGACATTATCAATTAATTCATCAAATTACACAACATCTACAAATAATATAATGAGACATAATAAAACATGCAATAGCGAAACAATGATGCGATTCAAACTCCGAGGGGTGAAAAGCGGAATTGGGAAACAATGTGGTGATATCGAGTTCGTCCCACGGCCGTGGGGGAACTGGTCAACCGGTGGTGGATCCACGCGAAACAGAGACACAAAGTGGTAAACACATAGTTCATGTATTTGAAACAACTAGCGAAATAATGCGGAATAATTCATGAGCACGTAAGACATTTAAATTTACATGTTTGCGAAATAACGAAAAACACTTATGAAAATTGTAGTATGTGATACACTCCAAAACGTTAAAGCGGTAAAAGGGAGAGAGATAGGATCCATCACAATTTTGAGTTCCGTAATATCCGTTCACTAAAAACCGTACGAGTGTTGAAATGAAATGATCCAAACGAAAAAGTTAACCTAGGTAATATGTCAGCAAAAATGTATATACTTAAATATAACATACTTAAAAATATACACAAAAATGATACATCCTATTACTTGGAGTTTTTTCCTAAAGGAACATGAGATTTACCAACTAATATTTAAATCATAAATTTTAGTATTTTCTAACTATTATATTTATGTAACCTAATTAATCGACTAACATCTTAAACATTTAAGTTTCGTCATTACTAAAATATAAAATATATGTTAAGTCCAAAACCTGAAATTTATATAATTAAGTTTTTTAAGAACACCACTTATGGGTGTGTGAAGATTTGGACTCGAAAAATATTGGAGTCAAAGAGAAGTATATGTTTACTTTTCTTTATTTTTACATGTCCGTTTTAACCACATAAAACATATTTTTTTCCCAAAATTTATATCTTTTATGAACTAGCATATTTTCACAAGGAATTTCGCTACGATTCACACGAAACTATTATGACAAGGTCATAATCAATGATACAATTTATTTTTGACATTTAGAAATGTAAAAAATGAAAACAAGAAATAAGTATATAAAAATTTACGATGATGAACATTATGCCTAATCTATTTTATTTAACCATACTACCTCTAAAGCAAAACGCAACTATAACTATCATCAAAACACAACTACGCTTAAAAACCCTCCAAGAAACTATAAAAGTATATCGTAAGACTTTAGGTAAAAACATGAAATAATATATATATATATATATATATATATATATATATATATCAAAAGAAATTTTTTTAAAACTACCTCATGTGATGAGAGGGTATAGAGGTAGAGATGGGTCCAATAATGATGAAGAAAATTCCTTTCCTTCTTCTTGATAAACTTGAGGCCTTAGAGCAAAATCTTTTTTGTGAAGAGAATGGTAATGGTTAGGGTTTGAGAAAATGATAAAGAAATGGGTATGATTGTGTTAGATTCTGAGTTTGAAATTGTTATAAAAGTTCAAAGGATGAAAGATGAAAGACAATAAATCAGATGAACATGAACGGGATGATGAACTTTAATTCATAACAATTGACAGATTGTTTTCATTGTCATGCTTTTGTGATTGTAATCACTTGCATATAACTCACAATCTCCCTCTCAACCTAAGATCACTGATTTGTTCGTACATAATGTAAAGAAGAATATTAGATTGATAAGTGATGTAAAGTGATCAAATAGAACAGTACAGGCACTGTTCTATTTATGCTACAATTCTAAAAACTGAGCATCTTATGATGATGTCAGCAGAAAAGTGACATTTAACAATATTAACAAACTAACAACATCTACTAAGCTAACCAATGCTATAACTAAACATTACAAAGACTAATAGAAAACACTGATGAGACAACCTCTATTAGCCTTCAGCAGTCTTGCCTCGACAGACCTTTAGCTTTAGTCTTCAACAGAGCTTTGCCTTGGCAGACCTTTAACTTTAGTCTTCAAGAGAGCTTTGCCCCTTAGCAGACCTTTAGCTCTAGTCTTCAACAGTGCTTTGCGTTAGCAGACCTTTAGCTTTAGTCTTCAACAGAGTTTTGCTATGACAGACCTTTGACATTTTATCTTCAGCAGAGTTTGACTATAGTAGATGTTTATTATTATTAGGATAAGAGGATGTAGTATATTTTGGCTTTCTATCATCTGTTCTTTTGTAGGGTTCAATTCCAATAATCCCCCTTAGAACAGATGATGCCCAAACATAAGCTTTATTACTGATCTTTATTCCTTATCAATGATTCTCTTATTTGTCCATTGAATTGAAGTTCAAAGTCCACGACAACAATATCATCTACATCCCTTTCAAGCTCAAGATTCAGTAGGTCTTGGAGGTCAGCTGCATCCAGACCATATGCATCCTCCATTCTTATCCTTTGAGCTCTACCATCTGACCGAGCAGTGTCAATTCATGGGTGTCTATGGAAGACTTCCATTTTAGAATTTTTGAGTTAGATGGTTTTCTTGGGAGTAGGGTTATTTGTGATGAGTTTGGTGAGATGAGTATGCTTACAGGTGTTGAAAGTGTGGCCATAAGCTTATCACTTGCAACATCAGAATCGTACAAAATTTGGTTCTTAATCCCCTCCTTTCTTAATTCTTCATGCAATCTTTGATCCTCTTCTTCCATTTGCTTTTGCCTCTTTGCTTGATTTAAGGCAATTGTGGGTAAGACAGATGTCGAAGATGATCTTTTAGGAGCATGGGTCTGTTGAGGAGCAGTGGTTGTTTGAGAATAGACTGGCTTTCTTGGGACATAAGGATCTTTCTTTCTAGCTTTTCCAATATTTTGTAGGTATCGATAACTTAAGATTTTGACCACCTAGCAATTTGCCTTGTTGTTCTATATCGAGCACTAATAAGTTCGGCTTTCATTCTTTTGATCTTTAGAGCATGGTCTTGGCTTTCAGGCTCAGCCTTTTTCCAAACAGGAGGAGTAGGCTTCTTTGAAGGATCCTTGAGCATGGTGTGGATTCTTTCAATCTCTTCATTTAGCTCATCGCTAACCAGTCTTTGAATTGACCCCTTGTTGCTTTGTAAGACTTGTGCTTCATGATATGATCAAGGTAGTCTTCTTTCAATTCAGGATCATCAGTGGTTGGATTTTCAGACAGGGACTTACTCAAATCCTTGGCAAATTCTTCAATGTTTCTCACTTTGCTCAGTTAAAATTGCAAGGATATTTGTAGAGCCCTGTCATCCTTACCCTTTGATCTATCTTTTGCTATGGTCTCAGCTTGTTTAGCCTTTAACTTCAGATATTCATCTAGATTCTTAGGCTTTCGATACCCTAGAAGAGATGGAAATTCTCTATGTTTTGGATCCTCTATCTTGAAAAAAGCCTCTATCTCTCCTTTGACAACAAAAAGTTCTAGAGGGTATAGAGAACCCATTGGAAGAAATGAAGATGATAGGTACATGGTTAGAAATGGGGTTTCAGGATGTGGCAAGGATGAGGATGGTTGTGAAGTGGATTGTGATGATACAGGGAGTGGTGATTGACTCTCATCATCATCATCAACAACAAAAGTTTTCCTTTTGCGTTGAATTTGTTTTTTGGGAGATGGTGGATGTACAAAAATTCAAGGTAATGTGGATAATGGTTTGGTTAATGTTGGAAATGTGAGTAGGGCAATGGTTTGAGAAACAACTTTTGGAACATCTGTTGTTCCAACATCTACTGTCACAACATCTGTTGGGTTTGTCTGGACAGAGGATACAGTAGCTTCAGCAGTTGTTGTAGAAGAGATGACAATTGGTTGTCTTGCTTTTCTTGCAGACTTTCTTTGTCTTGAAATACCAACATCTTCTTTTTCCAACAATTTGGCCTTTTCTTCTACAATGAGCATTAAAGCTTTAGCTTCAAGTGTTCCTGTCTCTTCTGCTTTTCATCAGCAATCCTTTTAGCTTCTTTGTTTAGGGTCTCATCAATCCCTTTCCCAAAGTTGCCTCGGATGCTTTAGCAGTGTTAGCAGTGGTTTCTAGCTATTGTTGCACCTTTGATTTAACAGTTGAAGCAGGTTACAACTTTCTCATGTTATCTTTCTTCCCCTTTTTGGCATCGTCTTCTATGTCATCTTAAAGAATAATAACCGGGGCAGAGCCAGTAGTTTTCAGAAAATGGTCTTTGATGGCTTTAATGTCAACTTGTGTATCTAGCCTCGACCATATTTTTGATCAATTTCATGTGGGTTTCATGCTGAATATCTGTTAATTGTCTCTGAGCTAGGATAATTGGTTGAACAACTTTCCATAGCTCATCAGCATTTTGAGTAGGGGATGGTTGAGGTTGATAATTTTGAAGCACTTGTTTCATCATGGATTTGATTTAATCAATAGATGATCCAATGGTATTGATTATCTCCGTCAATTCTTGGTATTTTAATTTATCACCTCAGTGAATAGGATCATCTAAATTCCTATCAGAGGTAGTTGTATATTGATCATCAACATGAGGAATCTCAATGTTTTCAGAACCAAATGCCCCTTGTTCTTGGTACTGGGGACTTCCAACTGGTTCAGAGGATACAATGGTAGCCTCGGCAGTTGTTGCCTTCAAGGAAGTCTTATGTATGTAACCACTGTCCAACTGAGCCACTGTTGTAGCAGCAGTTGTAGTACTTGCTTCACTTGAACTACCACCAAGAGTTACATGTAACTCATTGGGTGTAGCCTCCTTAACTGTTTTTGGGTTGGCTAATTGAGTTTTCTCAGATTCAGTCAATGATGGAGTTAAACTCTCAGTGATAGGTGAATGAGAGGGACTGCTTGTAATCTGAGTTTTTTCAATAGCTTGAAACAGGGGTAAGAATGTAGAAGGAATTGGAGAGGTGGGTAGTGGAGTAGAAAGAGACATAGCCCTGGAAGAGGGGCTTGAGAACAGATTTTCAAGTGAATCATCTGCCTCATAGTGTGGTGTCCCTGTGCTTACAACTTGTTCCTTTTGTGAGGAAACAAGAGGAGCTGGTGTGGGTGGAGATCTTAGGACCATCTGCTGTGAGGAAGTAGCAGCAGTGGTTTCATGTGACTTTGGTGCTGTCACAGGTAAAACATCTAGGATCTCATCTTCCAGAGTTACCGTTTTGGGTTATTTCGTGCGCTTTTTAGATTTGGCGGGTTTTTTTGGGTTTTTCTAGTGGGGGTTGCATAGCACTGGTTGTAGTGTCATGTTTACCAGGAGCAGTGAGCTCAGTAACAGAGGAAGGAGTAGCGGATGTGGTAGTAGTTAAAATTTGCTCAGTCTCTGTTACTTTTGTTTTTAAAACCTTCGGTTTTTGAGCTAGGAGTCTAGTAAAAGTTTTATGTTTAAGGCTGTCAACATCATAGATGACACCTTGTTGAAAATCCGTAGCAGAAACTTGTTTTTGAAAATATAAACTCAACAACCTAGGGTGTATAAAAAAAGCTTTACCCTTTTTAATATTGTTAAAGTTTGCAACCAAGTCAGAAAACAATACCCGAGAAAAGTTAAATTTTGATTTTGTTAAAATAGCACAACCCAAGTACTGAATGTTTAAAGGTATTTCGTTGAAAGCAGTTGTCTTGGCTGACAAACATAACAAAAGTGTATGGAAAAAGAATTTCATGTCAGCGGGAAATTTAGGTTTAAAAATGGTAATACCTGCCAGTTGACCTTCATAACTACGCACAATGAATTCAGCATGTAAATCTTTCTTTGAAAAGAAGTGGGGTCATCTAGGTCATTAAGACTAAATGTGGTGGAGATAGTAGATGGATAAATTTGAACAAGTGACTGCCCAATCTTTGACGTAATGGTAAAAGGCTTTTTGTTTTGAATATGGACTTCAGCATTTGCCCAAAATTGTCTAAGAGTGTCCAGATAAATTGGAGCTTTAGCTAGTAACACATCTTTGTATGATGATGTTTGTAGAACATCGATCATGGAGTGAAAACAGTATTATTATTTGTTTTTTCGAGTATTGGAAGGTAGTTGTGGGGAATTTTGATGATAAGATTCTTGATGGAAGAGTGATTATTGAGGGTTTGGAGGAAGATGAGAGTCATGGAGATTTTTATGGAGAATTTTTGAAAACGAAACGGCAAGTGGAACTCTGTTTGGATGAAACAAGGTTTATAAAGTGAAAAGTGAACGATGATGTGGCACCAGTTTCCAAAAGATCTGATGGCTATTCGTTGTCCACGTGCAACCTCTGTTAGTAATGGATGACACTTGTTTGGAAACCTCTGCTGGATACCAACATTGGTTCCGAACAGATGAATGATCAGTGGTGATTTTACACTATCAAAGGATAGATTATCAGTGGATTGGGAAAACAGTGGTTTCTGACATATATACATACTTTTACAATGAATTTTACACACGAACTCGGTTTTAATATTTATAAAAATGATTTATACCTTAACATTAAAACAAACACAAAAGGATAAGTGTACCCTATCGTATAAGTAGTAAAGTATGGGTAAGAACCGGATTTCGATCCATTGACACGGGCAGGCGCTTATGTACAAAAATGTGACAGAGTTTTTAAACTAAAATTATCTAAAAATGTATTCTAAAACATAAAAGACTCCAAATACAAAAATAATTTTTTTTCTTTTGTCTTGTTTTATAAACAGCCTAAGCATGTTAACTAAGCCAGAAATGTCACAAAGGCACTTGATCAATCTTCCAATTAAAAATACAATTAGTATCCCTTTCGGGAATCCTAACATGATAATTCATCCGAAAGTTAACGCGATAAACACACTTTAACCACCTAAAATTATTCGTTAACGAGATATTGATATATTTTCATGCGAATCTTTTAAAAGTAAGTTAGTCATCCGTTAAGAGTTTTCTAACCTTACTTAATCAAGGAAAGTAATACCGATAATACAATACAACCACCAAGACAAGCATAAAGTAGATCATATCACAAACCTATCCATTTTGCAAGTCTTGAACATAAATCTACTAAGTTAGCCATTTTAACCAAAAATACTAAACAAAGATTACGAATCATGTCGAGAACTCGTAATAACACCATCTAACCCGTTAGAGCCCTTGCGTGTAAGAAAACATTCTTGATCAAAATCAGATTTATCTTTTATTAAACCAATACCCATTTCTAGTTTCATGGTGTAAACACATGAACAAGTTAACAGTTTACTGACAAATGATTAATTAAGGGGTTTTGTCAACTTATCTTAACTAACAATTTATTAATCATCCAAGATAAACAACCATAATCAAGAATCCAACTTCAATGAACCAAGTTTGCCATATGATCATCAAGATCCAAACATGAAAAAGATGCCAGAGCTTCATTCAAACAAGATTACAAACTACAGATTGTTCATAAAACAAGTATCTTAATAACATTCATAAGAATAATACATAAACATCAGCTCAATGCTTGCAAATGTGCTTAAAATGTATGTTAAGAACAAGAAATCAAACCATAAACAAGCAAGGATTTGATGGATTGGATGATGGATGAGCTTCTTGCAACTTTGAGGCTTGAAATCGTCCCAACCAGGAAGCTCTCGGACCTCAGGTATCGCCCAGAAGCTTGGAAAATTACCCAATAATTTGATCAATAGCGTCTGCCCTGGTTTATAGAGATTTTCATATCCGCACGGCCGTGCACATAAAGTGCACGCCCGTGCAGTGTACAAGTCTAATCATGACGTCTGCTGCAGGGTATGGGTTGAGTAAGTGGCTGATTTGGCGGCAAAGTGCGCGCACGGCCGTGCACAAAAAGTGCACGGTCGTGCATGTCCGAGAAAATGGATGCACGGTTGGTTGCACAAGGTGTGCTTCCGAGGATCAGAGGCTGCACGGGGGTGCAACCAAGACACACGGCTGTGCGGATCTGAAAAATCAGTTGGACTGCCCTAGCTGCGAGTCTGCACGGTCGTGCACAAGGAACGCATGGCCATGCATGACCTGTGTCTTTAGCAGATTGAGAAGTTTTCATCCAAAATGCCCGGAAACTCCTCGTTTTCTCCAAATTTGCCTGTGAAACGTCGTTTAAGACTTGAAAACCCAAAAGTATACGATTAAGAACCTAAACATCGAATTTGTAGTAAAAAACGCGTAAAACAGGAGTAAAATGAGGGACTAAAACATGTATAATTTACTAACATGCGAAAAAGGCACAAATCAAGAGGTCTTTGAGGGTTGTAATGATAGGCAATGGTTAAGGTGTGGAATAGACATTTAAAAGTGGCTAAATGGTTAAAACTCGGTGGTTATGTTTAACAAATATAAATAAATAAGAACTATACATAACCAACGTGAACGACGACTTTCACCTACTTGAGCTAACAACAAGATTATAACCATTTAGCACTTAAAATTGCTCTAATTTAGTCATTTTCACCCTATTTTAGGGTGTTCTATTTTCAGTATTGTTTTTCTCTCTTTTCTTTTTTGTTTTTGAGAACAGATATATAAACTAAGAACAAGAATTTTAATGCTTTTACACAAAAGGAACTAAGTACAAAGAACACAAGTTAAACAATAACTTTAACCGAGTTTTAACACAAAGGTTTAAAAAATAAAAAAGGCTAAATTTGGCTAAGTAGGTTAATTGGTTGGGTAAATTGAAAAAAAACATGGGAAATAGGTTCAACAAGGTTAACTAATGGATAATGTTGGGTGCAGAAAACAAATAAAAAAAATGCTAACACAAAAGAGTATTCTATGTGCCTCTATCATATTCATGCAATTTCACATATTTATGATCTTAAAAAGTATGCTAATGAAAAGTTCAAAATTGCATAAAACATCTGACTCACTCATATTCTGCAAAAAAAACAACAAGCATGTTAAGAAAGCAGTAGAAGGCTCAAAAATATGCTCACATAAACGGAAGGAATGGGTGCAAGTGTAAAAATTAGCATGCGAGTCATTCTGTTGTTTGTCACGCTTATAGTTATCTTTTTCCAAATTATTGTGACTTGTTAGTTTTGATTGTATCTGATCCTTTCTAAAAACAACTAAACGTTTTGTTGTTTTTTTTGCAATATATAAATGCCACAAAAATTAAAGTGGGACTTTTTGCAAAAACTTTAAGGACAAACAAAGTTAATAGCGTTAATACCCTTCCCCACACTTCAACTTCACATTATCCTCAATGTGAAACAAAAAATAGTTAAGCAGTTATGAATAGCTAAACTATAGTGTGAAAAAGGAGAATAACACTCCACTGGATATTGAAGAAAACTGAAGAAGATCCATGGACTTGACTTCACCGTCCCCACGCTCCCGGGTGCATACTCGGTTTGTGCCACATTTTCCTACAAAATGTGACATGCTAGACAAAATACAAATAATCACAACTGATCAAAGGATTAGTTAAATAACCATCCCATCCATTAGCTAAAAAGAAAATAAAATAAAAGTAACATTTATTTTTATTTTCTTATAGGAAAAACATATCAATGGGGTTTTAATAAAGATACCCAAAATGAAAACCCCAACCGAAACATAACGAACTAAAATAAAAATAAAAATAAAAATAAAAGATAGACAAAGACTGTAACGGCGAACGACACGCTCCCGACTCGATTAAAGTACAATATTGATAGAAAAACATCAAGAATTAGGGTCTTGTTTGAATTTATGAATAAACCCTCAGAATTCTTGACGCAAAATACTAATATAAGACAAAAGACAAGATAAAACACGAAAAAAACACGAAAAAAACTAAAGAATTCATACCTTTTGTGTGCTATGTGGTGATTACAAAAAACAGTGAGTTGTTGTACGAGAGAAAAGAGAGAACGGTTGTGCACTATATGGTTTTTACTTTGAATATTTGTGTTTTTTGTTTTTTTTAATGTTCTTTCAGTTTTGTTAAGAATTTTTTTGTTATGGTTTTTTTTATTTATATTTTTTTAAGAAAAAGAAAATTTTGTCATGTTTTTTTTACGTGAACGGCCGTGCACATGATATGCACGGTTGTGCAGATCAACATATGCACTGATGTGCACCACAGTTCTCGCATGCACGGCCATGCGTGTGACGCGCACGGCCGTGCGGTTCAACAACGTATGGGGTGTGCTCAAATTTTCTCGAACCGGTGCGGTTATGAAGTGCATGACCTTGCGGATTAAGTGCACCGCCTTGCAATACCTGTGTCTCTACAGACAAAACCTGCAGAATCCTCCAAACTTGATTTTTTCATCAAAAATCACCATTTTACAAGATTTTACCTGTTTATGGACCATATCAACGCCAAAACTCTACAAGGCATGAATCACAACTACAAATACTTACAAAATACTGAAACAATTAGTGAAATGCAAGAAACAGAAAATATATATAATATTTACAAATTTACCCTCACGCCTGCTAAGTTTTTTTTCGAGTCGATAGCTATACCCCCTTTTCCACACTTGTTACGCCTGTAAGGCGTGTAGTTTGATTAACCTTGTTAGTTCGATAAAATAAAAAAATAATATCTAAAATAATCTAAATAAATAAAATAAGCAAAGGAACAAATGAATAAATAATCAAACAAAAGTATATACAAACAAATGAACAAATAAACAAGTATGAACACCGGTAAAGAAGTGACTCGGATCGTTCCAAAAGCTCGCCGCATCCCCGGCAACGGTGCCAAAAACTTGACGTGTGCGTATATATATATATTTTTACAATGAATCTTACACACGAACTCGGTTTTAATATTTATAAAAATGATTTATACCTTAACATTAAAAAAACACAAAAGACAAGTGTACCCTATCGTATATGTAGTAAAGTATGGGTAAGAACCAGATGTTGATCCATGGACGCGGGCAGACGCTTATGTACTAAACCGTTGTCATTAGTCTACCGGTAAAAAGATATGTAAATGAGTTTTTAACTTAAATTATCTAAAAATGTATTCTAAAACATAAAAGACTCCAAATACAAAAATATATTTTTTTTCTTTTGTCTTGTTTTATAAACAACCTAAACATGTTAACTAAGTTAAAAATGTCACAAAGGCACTTGATCAATCTTCCAATTAAAAAGACAATTAGTATCCCTTTCGGGAATATTAACATGATAATTCATCCGAAAGTTAACGCGATAAACACACTTTAACCACCTAAAATTTTTCGTTAACGAGCTATTGATATATTTTCATGCGAATCTTTTAAAAGTAAGTTAGTCATCCGTTAAGAGTTTTCTAACCTCACTTAATCAAGGAAAGTAATACCGATAACACAATACAACCACCGAGACAAGCATAAAGTAGATCATATCACAAACCTATCCATTTTGCAAGTCTTGAACATAAATCTACTAAGTTAGCCATTTTAACCAAAAATACTAAACATAGATTACGAATCATGTCGAGAACTCGTAATAACACCATCTAACCCATTAGAGCCCTTGCGTGTAAGAAAGCATTCTTGATCAAAATCAGATTTATCTTTTATTAAACCAATACCCATTTCTAGTTTCATGGTGTAACACATGAACAAGTTAACAGTTTACTGACAAATGATTAATTAAGGGGTTTTGTCAACTTATCTTAACTAACAATTTATTAATCATCCAAGATAAACAACCTTAATCAAGAATCCAACATCAATGAACCAAGTTTGCCATATGATCATCAAGATTCAAACATGAAAAAGTTGCCAGAGCTTCATTCAAACAAGATTAGAAACTAAAGATTGTTCATAAAACAAGTATCTAATAACATTCATAAGAATAATGCATAAACATCAGCTCAATGCTTGCAAATGTGCTTAAAATGTATGTTAAGAACAAGAAATCAAACCATAAACAATCAAGGATTTGATGGATTGGATGATGGATGAGCTTCTTGCAACTTTGAGGCTTGAAATCGTCCCAACCAGGAAGCTCTCGGACCTTAGAAATCGCCCAGAAGCTTGGAAAATTACCCAATAATTTTATCAGTAGCTTTTGCCTTGTTTTATAGAGATTTTCATATCCGTACGGCCGTGCACATTAAGTGCATGCCCGTGCACTGTACAAGTCTAATCATTACGTCAGCTGCAGGGTATGGGTTGAGCAAGTGGCTGATTTGGCGACAAAGTGCGCGCACGGCCGTGCACAAAAAGTGCACGGTCGTGCATGTCCGAGAAAATGGATGCCGGCTGGTCGCACAAGGTGTGCTTCCGAGGATCAGAGGGTGCAACCAAGACGCACGGCCGTGCAGATCTGAAAAATCAGTTGGACTGCCCTGGCTGCGAGTCTGCACGGTCGTGCACAAGGAACGCACAACCGTGCATGACCTGTGTCTTTAGCAGATTGAGAAGTTTTCATCCAAAATGCCCGAAATTCCTCGTTTTCTCCAAATTTGCCTATGAAACATCGTTTAAGACCTGAAAACCCAAAAGTACACGATTAAGAACCTAAACATCGAATTTGTAGTAAAAAATTCGTAAAACAGGAGTACAATGAGGGACTAAAACATGTATAATTTAGTGTATATCAAACCTCCCCACACTTGAACTTTGCTTGTCCTCAAGCAAACAACGAAAGCTCCCAACGACATCAATTATTTAGCAGACAAATTACTAATATATATGCAACAACAAATCGGTTTCCAAAAGACATCATTAATGTTTCAAACCAATCAAGCACACGATAATATATGTAAATATATCCAATTGACTTAGCATGCAAATCTTTACACTACTCAAAATGCTTTCACACACTCGGCTATATTTGTGAATAATACATATAATGTGTATGTGTAAAACACTCGACACCGAGGAAATGAATCATGCAATGTCATAAGCTCGTTAAATGATCGAATCTCTATCAACTAACATGCGAAAAAGGCACAAATCAAGAGGTCTTTGAGGGTTGTAATGATAGGCAATGATTAAGGGTGTGGAATGGACATTTAAAAGTGGCTAAATGGTTAAAACTCGGTGGTTATGTTTAACAAATGTAAATAAATAAGAACTATACATAACTAACGCGAATGACGATTTTCACCTACTTGAGCTAACAACAAGATTATAACCATTTAGCATTTAAAATTGCTCTAATTTGGTCATATTCACCCTATTTTAGGGTGTTCTATTTTCAGTATTGTTTTTCTCTCTCTTTTTTTGTTTTTGAGAACAGATATATAAACTAAGAACATGAATTTTAATGCTTTTACACAAAAGGAACTAAGTACAAAGAACACAAGTTAAACGATAACTTTAACCGAGTTTTAACACAAAGGTTTAAAAAATAAAAAAAAGGCTAAATTTGGCTAAGTAGGTTAATTGGTTGGGTAAAATTGAAAAAAAAAAACATGAGAAATAGGTTCAACAAGGTTAACTAATGGATAATGTTGGGTGCAGGAAACAAATAAAAGAAAAATGCTAACACAAAAGGATATTCTATGTGCCTCTATCATATTCATGCAATTTCACATATTTATGATCTTGAAAAGTATGCTAATGACAAGTTATAAATTGCATAAAACATCTGACTAACTCATATTCCGCAAAAAAAAACAACAAGCATGTCAAGAAAGCAGTAGAAGGCTCAAAAATATGCTCACGTAAACGGAAGGAATGGGTGCAAGTGTAAAAATTAGCATGCGAGTCATTCTGTTGTTTGTCACGCTTATAGTTATCTTTTTCCAAATTAATATGACTTGTCAGTTTTGATTGTATCTGATCCTTTCTAAAAACAATTAACGTTTTGTTGTTTTTTTGCAATATATAAATGCCATAAAAACTAAAGTGGGACTTGTTGCAAAAACTTTAAGGACAAACAAAGTTAATAACGTTAATACCCTTCCCCACACTTCAACTTCACGTTGTCCTCAATGTGAAACAAAAAACAGTTAAGCAGTTATGAATAGCTAAACTATAGTGTGAAAAAGGAGAATAACACTCCACTGGATATTGAAGAAAACTGAAGAAGATCCATGGACTTGACTTACCGTCCCCACGCTCCCGGGTGCATACTCGGTTTGTGTCACATTTTCCTACAAAATGTGACATGCTAGACAAAATACAAATCATCACAACTGATCAAAGGATTAGTTAAATAACCATCACATCCATTAGCTAAAAAGAAAATAAAATAAAAGTAACATTTATTCTTATTTTTTTATAGGAAAAACATATCCGGGGGGTTTTTAATAAAAGATACCCAAAATGAAAACCCCATTTGAAACATAACGAACCAAAATAAAAATAAAAATAAAAATAAAAATAAAAATAAAAGATAGACAAAGACTGTAACGGCGAACGACACGCTCCCGACTCGATTAAAGTACAATATTGATAGAAAAACATCAAGAATTAGGGTCTTGTTTGAATTTACGAATAAACCCTCAGAATTCTTGACGCAAAATACTAATATAAGACAAAAGACAAGATAAAACACGAAAAAGACTAAAGAATTCATACCTTTTGTGTGATATGTGGTGATTACAAAAAACAGTGAGTTGTTGTATGAGAGGAAAGAGAGAACAATTGTGCATTATATTGTTTTTACTTTGAATATTTGTGTTTTTTGATTTTTTTTTAATTTTCTTTTTTTTTTAAAGATTTTTTTTGTTATGGTTTTATTTATTTATTAATATTTTTTAAGAAAAAGAAAATTTTGTTATGTTTTTTTGCGTGCACGGCCGTGCACATGATATGCACGGTCGTGCAGATCAACATATGCACTGATGTGAACCACAGTTCTTGCGTGCACGGCCATGCGTGTGACGCGCACGGCGTGCGGCATGGGGTGTGCGTAAATTTTCTCGAACAGGTGCGGTTATGAAGTGCATGGCCGTGCGGATTAAGTGCACGGCCGTGCAGTACCTGTGTCTCTACAGGCAGAACCTGCAGAATCCTCCAAACTTGATTTTTTTTTCTTCAAAAATCACTATTTACAAGATTTTACCTGTTTATGGACTATATCAACGCTAAAACTCTACATGGCGTGAATCACAACTACAAATACTTACAAAATACTGAAACAATTAGTGAAACGGAAGAAACAGAAAATATATATAATATTTACAAATTTATCCCCACGCGTGCTAAGTTTTTTTTCAAGTTGCTATACCCCCTTTTCCACACTTGTTACGCGTGCGAGGTGTGTAGTTTGATTACCTCAACCTTGTTAGTTCGATAAAATAAATAAATAAAATCTAAAACAATCTAAATAAATAAAATAAACAAAGGAACAAATGAATAAATAATCAAACAAAAGTATATACAAACAAATGAACAAATAAACTAGTATGAACAACGGTAAAGAAGTGACTCATCGTTCCAAAAGCTCGCCGCATCCCCGGCAACGACGCCAAAAACTTGACGTGTGCGTATATATACATATTTTTACAATGAATTTTACGCACGAACTCGGTTTTAATATTTATAAAAATGATTTGTACCTTAACATTAAAACAGACACAAAAGGACAAGTGTAATCTATTGTATATGTAGTAAAGTATGGGTAAGAACCAGATGTCGATCCATGAACGCGGGCAGCCGCTTATGTACTACACCATTGTCAGTAGTCTAGTGGTAAAAAGATATGTGAATGAGTTTTTAAATAAAATTATCTAAAAATGTATTCTAAAACATAAAAGACTCCAAATACAAAAATATAATTTTTTTTGTTGTCTTGTTTTAAAAACAACCTAAGCATGTTAACTAAGTAGAAATGTCACAAAGGCACTTGATCAATCTTCCAATTAAAAAGACAATTAGTATCCCTTTCGGGAATCCTAACATGATAATTCTTCAGAAAGTTAACGCGAAACACACTTTAAACACCTAAAATTATTCTTTAACGAGCTATTGACATATTTTCATGCGAATCTTTTAAAAGTAAGTTAGTCATCTGTAAAGAGTTTTCTAACCTCACTTAATCAAGGAAAGTAATACCGATAACACAATACAACCACGAGACAAGCATAAAGTAGATGATATCACAAACCTATCCATTTTGCAAGTCTTGAACATAAATCAACTAAGTTAGCCATTTTAACCAAAAATACTAAACAAAGATTATGAATCATGTCGAGAACTCGCAATAACACCATCTAACCCGTTAGAGCCCTTGCGTGTAAGAAAGCATTCTTGATCAAAATCAGATTTATCTTTTATTAAACCAATACCCGTTTCTAGTTTCATGGTGTAAACACATTAGCAAGTTAACAGTTTACTGACAAAATGATTAATTAAGGGGTTTTGTAAGTTATCCTAACTAACCATTTATTAATCATCCAAGATAAAAAACCATAATCAAGAATCTAACATCAATGAACCAAGTTTGCCATATGATCATCAAGATTCAAACATGAAAAAGTTGCCAGAGCTTCATTTAAACAAGATTACAAACTAAAGATTGTTCATAAAACAAGTATCTTAGTAACATTCTTAATAATAATACATAAACATCAGCTCAGTGCTTGCAAATATGCTTAAAATGTATGTTAAGAACAAGAAATAAAACCATAAACAAGCAAGGATTTGGGGATTGGATGATGGATGATCTTCTTGCAACTTTGAGGCTTGAAATCGTCCCAACCAGGAAGCCCTCGGACCTTAGAAATCGCCCAAAAGCTTGGAAAATTACACAATAATTTTATCAGTAATGTTTGCCCTGTTTTATAGAGATTTTCATATCCGCACGGCCGTGCACATAAAGTGCACGCCCGTGCACTGTACAAGTCTAATCATTACGTCAGATGCAGGGTATGGGTTGAGCAAGTAGCTGATTTGGCGACAAAGTGCACGCACGGCCGTGCACAAAAAGTGCATGGTCGTGCATGTCCGAGAAAATGGATGCCGGCTGGTCGCACAAGGTGTGCTTCTGAGGATCAGAGGGTGCACGGGGTGCAACCAAGGCGCACGGCCGGGCAGATCTGAAAACTCAGTTGGACTGCCCTGGCTGCGAGTCTGCACGGTCGTGCAACAAGGAACGCATGACCGTGCATGACCCGTGTCTTTAGCAGATTGAGAAGTTTTCATCCAAAATGCCCGGAAACTCCTCGTTTTCTCCAAATTTGCCCGTGAAAAGTCGTTGAAGACTTGAAAACCCAAAAGTACATGATTAAGAACCTAAACATCGAATTTGTAGTCAATAACATGTAAAACAAGAATAAAATGAGGGACTAAAACATGTATAATTTAGTGTATATCAGTTTCACCAACAGTGGATGTAGAATAGAGAATACACTTTTAGCAACAGATAGATTTTCATGCCAAGCAGAGGTTTGGAGAGACAATGGTTATGAACAGACTTTAGAGATTTATTGAAAAATTTCAATTTTAGCTATTTTTAAGGATGTGTTTTTGAATTTCTGAAAACAATTTGATGCTAAATACACATGGAAAACAAAAATTTGTTGTTTTTTTAATTATATGTTTAGCATACCCATCCTAGAGATCAGACTTTCAAAGGTAGACGTATCTAATGCTTTTGTTAGAATATCTGCCAATTGATCTTTAGTTGGAACATGATGCAAAGAATTCAAACCTTTTTCATAGTAATATCTCACAAAGTGATGTCTGATGTCAATGTGCTTTGTGGTAGAATGAGATACTGGATTTTTGATGATATTTTCTGCTGCTTGACTATCTAACACGAGAGGAGTCTTTAAAGCAGTTACACCAAAATCCAATAGTTAATTTTGAAGCCATAGGAGTTGACCAGTGCAGCTTGCAACAACAATCTACTTTGCCTCTGCTGTAAATGTTGATACTGCAGCTTGCTTTTTGCTTTGCCAAGATACTAAGCAATTGCCTAGGAATTGACATCCTCCTGAGGTTGACTTCCTTGTGGTGTGACATCCAGCAAAATCACTGTCTTAATCACCTGAAAGCTCAATATTTCCATTAGTTGGATACCAGATACCAAGTGCGGGAGCACCTTTTATGTATCTGAATATCCTTTTTACAGCAATGAGATTGGACTTCCTAGGTGCTGACTGGGATCTGGCACAAACACATGTTGCAAACATGATGTCTGGCCTTGATGCAGTTAGGTACAATAAAGAACCTATCATACTTCTATAAAGAGTTTGATCAACCAAGTCATCTTTGTCATCAACAGTGACAAGCTTTGTGGTTGCCATGGTTGTGCTACATGGTTTAAAATCATTCATATCAAATTTTGTAAGTAGTTCTTTGACATACTTTCTTTAGTGAATGAATGTACTATTTTGTAATTGTTTTACTTAGAGACCAAGAAAACATTAGAGCTCACCCATTGCACTCATTTCAAACTCTGCTGCCATGAGTTGTCTGAACTCTTCCCACATGGTAGTGCATGTGGATCCAAAAATGATGTGATCCACATAAATTTGGACAAGCATCAAATCCTTTTCTCTCCATTTCAAAAATAAAGTTATGTCAATTTTACCCCTTGTAAAGCCAATGGATAAGAGAAAGGTGGAAAGAGTTTCACACCAGGCTCTTGGTGCTTTTCAAGCCATACAAAACTTTATTAAGCTTGTAGACATGATCAGGATAAAATGCATCTTCAAAGCCAGGAGGTTGACAAACATATACCTCTTCTTTGATCTTACCATACAAGAATGCACTTTTGATATCCATATGTAACACCTTGATGTTGTGGTTGGCAGCAAAGGCTAAGAACAATCTGATGGCTTCTAGTCTTTCTACTGGAGCAAAAGTTTCATTATAGTCAATGCCTTCTTCCTGTCTGTAACCTTGAACCACACGCCTAGCTTTATTCTTGACAACAATATCCCTTTCATCACTTTTGTTTTTAAGACCCATTTTGTGCCAATTGGACATGCATCCTTTAGCAATGGTACAAGTTCCCATACTTGTTGTCTTTTAAACTGAAGGAGCTCTGCATGGCTTTTACCCAAGTGTTGTCTTTTAGTGCCTCTTGGTACTTGACAGGTTGTGTGAGAGATAGGAAACCAGCAAAAGACAAATGTTTTGGGATTGACTTCTAGTGAGCACTCCTTCATTGATATTGCCAATGATTAAATCAGATGGATGGTTTTTAAGGTAGATTAGATCTCCCTTATATGGAATAATGGCATTTTAAGGTGAAGGCTGCAGATGGGAATAATCTGAGCTAACATCTGTTGGAAATTTTGAAGAGCCAACATCTGTTTGAAATGGAGGTGGAGGTATTGGTGAGATGCCAGAGGATTAAGGATCAACAATGGTTGATCCAACAGTGGTAGAGTTTTCATAGTTGTTAATAACATCTGGTCCTCTGATTATGGAAGTGACTTACATTGTGGAATCACAATGTCATATCCATAGTCTTGTTGTGGAGACTGTGATGTACCTGCAGGGTCAGTCTTGACATACACAACTTCAAAAGTGAATTTGTTTAAATCAAAAAGTTCAGCAGCATTTGCTGGGATTTTTAATGAAGAAAGTTCATTGAACTTAACATTCAAGGTCTCTTCCACACACCTAGTCCTTGAATTAAAGACTCTGTAGGCTTTAGCTATGGTTGAGTATCCTAGAAAATAACCACAGACTTTGGCTGCAAATTTTGAAATTGAATCTTTTAGATTTAAAATGAAGCATGGGCAGCTAAAGATTTTAAAGTATGAGATCAGTGGTTTGATCTTGAACAGAGTTTCATAAGTAGTGGATTGATGCCTGAGTTTGATCAAAACTCTGTTTGAACATAGCAAGCAGTGTTTACAGCCTCTGCCCAAAAGGACAAGGGTAAACCAGAGTCTGCAAGCATAGTTCTAGCAGCTTCGATTAAAGTTCTGTTTTTTCTTTCAACCACCCCATTTTGTTATGGTGTTCTTGGAATGCTGTACTGCCTTACAATTCCTTTTGACACACAAAACTCATCCAACTCCTTCTTTTTAAACTCTGTCCTATTATCACTCATAAAGACTTTTACAGGCATGTCAAATTGCTTTTCAACCCTTTTAGCAAAATCTTGCAAAACGCCTGCAGTCTCATCCTTGGAGTGCATGAAGTAAGTCCATGTAAACCTTGAAAAATCATCAACTATGACAAGACAATATTTCTTTTTTACTTAGACTCATGATTTTTATAGGGCCAAACAAGTCCATGTGTAACATTTGTAAGCCCTGATTTGTTTTGGACTCACCAATGGGTTTGTAAGAACTTTTATGTTGTTTTCCTTTTAAAAAGGAAACACAATGCTCTTCTCTTATGAAAAATTTTTGTGGCAAGCCTCTTACAAGGCCTTGTTTAGCGAGTGTGATGATAGATGTCAGATTTGTGTGCCCAAGTCTTCTGTGCCATAGTTCTATCTCTTTGTTAGCGGTAGCTGAGAATAGACAGGCATCAGCCATTGGATTATCCTTCAACATATCAACCACATACACATTGCCACTCCTATGAGCAACAAGTTGTGCTTTACTTTTATCTATGGTTTGATCAATCTTTTAAACCACTTCTGACCTAACAATCTGATAAGTTTTCTTAGTGAAGAATGACCCATAGCCCTTGTCACTCATTTGTGAAACACTAAGAAGGTTAAATTTCAGATTGTTAATAAGATTGACATTTTCAAATTTGAGTTTCCCAGCCTGAACTGTTCCTGACCCAAGCACCTTCCCTTTTGAATTATTACCAAAGGATATATCACACCCCCTCTATGAGCCATGAAATCTTTGAGAAGGGCCCTACATCCTGTCATATGCCTGGAGCCTCCACTATCTACATACCATAAACTATCAAGGCAAGTAGAAGCTCTCAGCACAGTGGTAAATAATTAGTTTAGGTGGGTTTCCAAAGCCAAAATGGTGTCTCACTAGTGCTGGTTTTTGGCATGGTTCGATGAGCCCAAAGGATACTTGGTAACTCATCTACCTAACCTCTCTGCGTCGTCTCCAGTCTCGTCTTGATACCTTCAACTATACTTTTGTTTATGCTTTCCACCTGGCCGTTCCCTTGGAGATGCGCGATGATATACGTTAAAATATACATATTTAAGTTCCCTATTTTGCCCTCGTTTTGTGCATTTTTGGGTAAAACTTCGTCTTTTCAAGTCCAAGACTCTTAACGGATGACTAACTTATTTTTAAAAGATTCGCATGAAATTATATCAATAGCTCGTTAATGAATAATTTTAGGTGGTTAAAGTGTGTTTATCGCGTTAACTTTCCGAAGAATTATCATGTTAGGATTCTTGAAAGGGATACTTATTGTCTTTATAATTGGAAGATTGATCAAGTGCCTTTGCGGCATTTCCAACTTAGTTAACATGCTTAGGTAGTTTATAAAACAAGTCAAAAGAAAAAGAAATAATATTTTTGTATTTGGAGTCTTATATGTTTTAAAATATATTTTTAGAAAATTTTAGTAAAAACTCTTTCACATATATTTGTTCCGGTAGGTAAATGACGATGGTTTAATACATAAGCGCCTGCCCGCGTCCATGGATCGACATCTGGTTCTTACCCATACTTTACTACATATATGATAGGGTACACTTGTCCTTTTGTGTGTATTTTAATGTTAAGGTATAAATAAATTTTATAAATATTAAAACCGAGTTCGTGTGTAAAATTCATTGTAAAAATATGTATATATTGCACACATCAAGTTTTTGGCGCCGTTGCCGGGGACTGCGGCGAGCTTTTGGAACGATCCGAGTCACTTTTCTACCGGTGTACATGCTTGTAAATATTTGTTCATATGTGTTTATTTGTTCATTTATTGGTATATATATATATATATATATTGTAAGAGTATTTATTAAATTATTCTTTTCGAATTCGAGTTAATTGATTGGCTATTTATTTGAAGAAGAAAATTAATAATAGAAATACTAATAAATATATATTCTCCCATGTCATGCACGCAAAAAAAAATATTAATTAATATTATATTATATTTATTTATTTCGGGACGTGCTTATCCCTTCCTTACAGGTTGATGTCCTCAACCCCCGCGCCCGCTACTGCTGAGCCATCTGACGATCAAGAACGTGACCTGAGGAGGAGGGAGACTTCGAGAAAGGTCCCGCATTGTTTCACAACAAATCTCAGCTGCAGTTGACGAGCCGGAGATACCTAGTGAGAGTGAGAACTCAGAGGTCGAGGGAGGAAGCACCATGGTAGACGATAACCGACCGTTGAATGAGACCGGCCATCCGGGAGGCGAAGGCATACAGCCTAGTATTGCCCGACCTATTGTGGTGGCACCGAATTTCGAGATCAAATCCAACATCATCAACATGTTGCAAAATTTGGTGCAGTTTGATGGAAAAGATCATGAAGCCCTGGTCGACACATTGCTGCATTTCTCGAGGTGTGCTCTACTTTCAAGATACGAGACGTTTCTGATGACGCAATCCGGTTGTGACTCTTCCTGTTCTCATTGCGAGACAAAGCCAGAGCTTGGCTTTTATCACTTCCCGCAGGATCCATTACCACCTGGAATGAGATGGCAAAGCTGTTTATGCAGAAGTACTTTTCGCCAGAAAAAACGGCCAAGTTAAAGAACCGTATCATGACATTCCGACAAGATGATGGAGAATCCTTACACGCGGCTTGGGAAAGGTTTAGAGATCTTCTCATTGATGTCCCACATCATGGTTTATCCAAAAGATAGCTGGTATTAACATTCTACAAAGGACTTAACTATGATTCGCAGGAGCGTTTAGACGTGTACGCAGGGGGTGATCTTGGAACGAAGATGCCACATGAAGCCTACACGATTATTGAGAAAGCTGCTTTGAAGTTGAGTTCTCGTCAAACCGGAGAGAGAGCTAGGACATCATCTCGTTCAGGGGTGCATGCTGTTGATACATATACGACTCTTACTACGTAGATTGGAGCCCTAGCTAAAAAAACGGATCAAGCCCATAATGTTTCGCAGGTTCAATCTTCATGTGAGCAATGTGAGATTTCACACGAGCTAGGTGCGTGCGAGCAGGGTGTTATGTTTACATGCCACGAGGAGATGGACTATCTGGGAAACCAAACTAGACCCCAAAATAACCCTTATAGTAACACGTACAATCCGGGATGGAAGAATAACCTAAACTCTGGGTGGAAGGGTAGTTTAGGTAACAAAAACCCACTTGGGTATGCTCAGCGCTCCCGCGCCACAGCAATCCTATGGTCAATCTTTTCAGTCTCAGAGTCACTCCTACCAGCAACATTCGAATATGTACCATAATCAGGGTGCCGAGAGTAGTTCCTAGCAACAAGCCCCTCAAAATAACTCTAAGCTCGAGGAAAGATGGCACGACTTTTAAGTAACTCTAACAATGCGACTCAGTTGGCTGAAAAGCGCTATTAGCAGCAAGAGGAGCGTTTCATGGCCCAAGAAGGGGAGATGAGGAGTCAGAAAGCCTCCATTCAGGCCATTGAGAATCAGGTTGGCCAGTTGGCTAAGATGTTATCTGAGCGGCCTCAGGGCGGTCTTCCGGGCAATCAGAGCCAAACCCAAGAGGGCATGTTAATGCAGTGATGACGAGGAGTGGTAAAGCCACGGGACCTGACATATCGAACTCACCACCGATCACTGAGACGGTCCATACTGACGCTTCGGACGAGGTGCACGCTAGGCGAGTCCCAACAAGTACAGCACAGCTCTAGAAGCTAGTTACAGATTATACTCCTCCAGTTTCGTACCCGGGTAGGCTGAAGAAGCAAAGGAATGCTGAACAATATGGTAAGTTTCTTGAGATGTTCAAGCAATTGCACATAAGCATACCATTTGTTGAAGCATTGGCTCAAATGCCTAAGTACGCGAAGTTCTTGAAGGACATCCTCACAAACAAACAAAAGCTCGAGGACATGTCTTGTGTGTTGATGAATGAAAACTGCTCAGCTATTCTCCCAAACCGTTTACCAGAGAAGATGGGAGATCCAGGCAGTTTTACCCTTCCTTGTCTTATTGACAGCATGTCTGTCAGCCACGCATTGGCTGATTGAGGAGCAAGCATAAACCTTATGCCGTATAAGGTGTTTGCTAAGCTGGATCTGGGTGAGCCGTCACCCACGAGGATGAGCATGCTGATCGTTCAATCAAATATTCGCGCGGGTTCGTTGAAAATATGCTTGTTAAGATCGAAAAATTCGTGTTTCCCGTGGATTTTGTTATTCTGGATATGGATAAAGACTCAAAAGTATCTTTGATACTCGGACGCCCATTTCTCAACACTGCGAGGACGATTTGTTGATGTGGCCGCTGGCCAAACACGCTCCGGGTTAATGACGAGCATTTGACCTTCGACATTAAACGGTCGATGCAGCATCCGCAAAGTCAGGACGATACGCTCTATTATGTCGACATTTTTGATATTGTGAGCTCTCATTTCCAAGGCACGATTGAGGAGATCGATTCAGACACTCATGCCTTATGTGGGAGCCTAGATGGCATTACGCAGGAGGGTCACGAAGTTGAGCAGCCGGTTTATCAAATCGGTGACGATGGTTCCCAGAGTCCAGATAGATTTGTGGAGATTGATCGTGAGGTTGAAGAAAAGTCGAAGCCTTCAGTTGAGGACCCACCATCATTGGAGTTGAAAGAGCTTCCACCGCATCTTGAGTATGCATTCCTAGATGAGGAGTGTCGCCTTCCGGTCAACATTTCATCATCCTTGGAGGAAGTGGAAAAGAGAAAACTTCTCGAGGTTCTAAAACTTCATAAGAAAGCCATGGCGTGGAATATTATGGATATCAAGGGCATGATCCTTCCTTTTGCACTACAAAATTCTAATGGAAGATGATTACAAGCCATATGCGCAGCATCAGAGGCGATTGAACCCGAATATGCAAGACGTCCTGAAGAAGGAGGTGATTAAGTTGCTAGATGCAGGCTTAATATATCCTATCTCTGATTCAGTTTGGGTGAGCCCTGTGTAAGTGGTGCCCAAGAAAGGAGGCATGACTGTAGTCTCAAACGAAAGGAATGAGCTTATTCCGACCCGTACTGTCACCGGATGGAGAGTTTGCATTGACTACCGCACTTAATGACGCCACCCGAAAGGACCACTTCCCGCTTCCATTCATCGATCAGATGTTGGAATGTCTGTTGGGGAAGTCGTTTTATTGTTTTCTGGATGGGTTCTATGGTTACTTTCAAATTCAGATCACTCCTGAGGATCAGGAGAAGACTACTTTTACCTGCCTCTTCGGCACATTCGCCTACCGGCGTATGCCTTTCCAGTTGTGCAATGCACCGGTGACATTTCAGCGTTGCATGGTTGCTATTTTCATGACATGATTGAGGACTCCATGGAAGTGTTCATGGATGATTTTTATGTTTTTGGGAGTTCCTTTGATCATTATCTTAAAAATTTGAAAAATATGTTAATGAGGTGTGAATAGACAAATCTTGTGCTCAACTAGGAGAAATGCCACTTCATGTTGAAAGAAGGGGTAGTTCTCGGGCACAAAATCTCGCAAGCGGGGTTAGAGGTTGATCCAGCCAAAGTGGATGTCATTTCTAAACTTCCACCCCCGACCTCAGTATGAGCAATCAGGAGTTTCCTTGGTCATGCCGGGTTCTACAGGAGATTCATTAAGACTTTTCAAAAATCACGAGACCCATGACCCGTTTGTTGGAGAATGGCGCTTCGTTTGTGTTTTTGGATGAATGTTTGGAGGCATTCAAGTTGCTGAAGTGAAGGCTTATTGAAGCCCCTATTCTGGAAGCACCAGACTGGGCGTTGCCATTTGAGATTATGTGCGACGCTAGTGATTTCGCGATAGGGGCAGTCTTGGGACAGCGGAAGGAAAAGCACTTCCACCCGATATACTACTCCAGCAAGACCTTGCATGATGCACAAGAGAATTACACTACCACATAGAAGGAGCTTTTGGCTATAGTTTTTGCGTTTGACAAGTTCATATCATATCTCGTGCTGTCCAAGACGATTGTATATACGGATCACGCGGCTATTAGATATCTCTTCAGCAAGCAGGATGCGAAACCACGTCTAATTAGATGGATTCTGTTGCTATAAGAGTTTGATATGAAGATCCAAGACAAGAAGGGTGCATTGAATATGGCGGCCGATCATCTCTCGAGGCTTGAGCGTAGAGATTCTGAGGATGTGCGGGAGGAACCGATAAACGACAACTTCCCCCACGAGTTCCTCATGAGTGTGGAAGTGAGTGATGAGTCGCCTTGTGTGACATCCCGGGTTTTTCGGATAACTTAAACGCGACACTTGTCGAATAAAGTATATGCTAAGTATTAAATGTGTATGAGTTAATGAATACGTGATGTGTGTTTGTGTGATTGTTTTAGTTATAAAATATATGTATATATAATAAATATGCACACGAACCGAACCGCGACACAAACACATACCGAACTCTTTGTGAAACTAGGAAACCTAAAACCCAAGTCTTCGGCCGCGAGATTTAGATCTTAAACCTTAAGCCATTCTCGGCCAAGTGCAAACCAAACCAAACCAAACCAACCCAAGTCCTTGGCCGCGAAGAACAAGCTCAAACCGCAAACCCATTGCGGGATCAATTGTGTGAACCGAGATCAAACCAACCTTAAACATATCCCGGCCGCAAGATAAAACCCAAACCGACCCAACCCAAGTCCCTCGGCCACAAGCTTAAGCCTATCCGTAACCCTCATCTCCTTTGCGCTATATATACACACACCCATGCATGTTTCATTCAAAAACACAAACCCTAACAAGCAAAACAGCCGTCGGCTGCCTTCTCTTGCTCCATTGATCGCGAACAGCCGAGCATCCATTCCATTCAACCGCAAACAGCCCTTGTTCATTCCATTCAGTCGCGAGATCAGTCCTTGTTCACCTCTATTCGATCAACAAAACAGCCTACTCCATCATCATCTTCTCGGTCGCAAGCAATCCTTGATCACCGATCCCTTATAGTACTCACGGTTCGTTTACCTTGTTATTAAAAGATTTGAATTTGTCATATGCTACAAGATAACATTCGGATATATGTGCTTGAATGATTAATTGGTTTGTTTTCGGATTATACGTGTTTGAAAGTAATCGGCTGAACTATCCTTGTTTGCATGTAAAATTGTTTGCGGAACTTGTAAGTTTGCGAGTATGTTTGTTTGTAAAAACTAGAAGTATGAACTAGGGTTGCATGGATATGTTATTAGTAGTGATCTATGATTAGAAATCGGTTCTTGCTCGCTTAGGTTGATCATAGGAACGGTTATTGCAAGTTATGGTAATATTATGCTGAAAACAGTTTGCTGAGTAATAGTTACAGCCGACTTCATCTGGCTGTAACTTGGTCATTAGTTGTCGAAAAACGGATTTTCTGATGTCTAGAACGTAGAGATTTGAATAAGGAATCTAATGGCACTGGATTCATAATTTTCTGAAGTCATTTGATATTTTTAAAGGGCAAAATAAGTTCAGTAACTAAAGCTGTGAAAATCCTGAAATTTTGTTAGTTGTTTATCGAGTTGGATTTTTAAATCAGTAGAGAGTTGAGTCATGAATTTTGTACAGAAACTAGGTAAGGAAATTTCCGGGCAACTCCAACTGGAATTTTGTTAATTGGACGATCAGTGATTTTTAAATAAATTCTTCCGTGGACTGCAGTCAGAAGGCGACAAACCTGACTGCAGCCTAGTATATTAATATTTATGGTTAATTGGTAAAGATTTAGGACTTGGAAAATTTATATAAATTTCTATGGTATAAATGTCACCTACTGTAAAAATATTGGAATTTTTGGAATGTTTGAACTATTTTATAAAAATCCTAGAAAACAGCTGAATTATGAGTGTCAAGCTGAAATTTGATAACTTGTGATTGTGTGCACCAAATTGTGGCATGGATTGGTTTATGTTTATGATAAGTTGTTTTAATCACTAGGTTCACATGAGGATACTTGCATGCATGTTTGAGTGTTAGATATGTTGTTTGTGTGTATCACTTTGTGCGTAAATTACGTGTAGAATTTGTATTGGTGTGTTCACACACTGACTTGAAATCAATTGGTTTGTTAGGACGCAATTAGCGGTCCCATCCTTTACAACTTCTTTGCTACACTAACCGAGCAACAAAAGGTGAGTTCACGGCCCCTAACTTTATCCAGTTTTTAAACAACAGGGGGAGAAACATGTATACACTCTCAAACTCAATCTCTTTACGTTATACGAATTTAACGTCACATAACTATTCGGTAACTAAGTTAATGTTAATGTAATGTTATGGTCACTAAGCAGCTTTATCACTTAAGTCCTCGTCAATCTCTCGGATCGTTAGTATTGGGTTTAATAGCGGGGGAATTATAAGTAGTACTACTGGGCCCGACAAGCCCCATCCGAGCTAGTCGCGCTAGCCGACCGGGTATGGTCAACGGGTGAATAATTTGGCCTAACTTCGCCATGGTCAGTGATAGGCCTGGCAACACGGAGGCACAACAGTCAGCTTCGATCGCGAACTCTTACGTGACATGACTTTAGGCTAGCTACCTATATATGTTAACATTGAACTTAATTACGAATCAACTGTATTATCCCGGGTTGAGGATAATGGAAACAACAACTTATTATTCCGGGTTTGGAATAATGGAAACAACAACTTAAAATTCCGGGTTTGGAATATTGGAAGCAACGACTTATTATTCCGGATTGGAATAATGGAACCAATACGTTATCCAGGGTTAGGGATAACGGAGAAAACAAACTATAACCGAACAAACGAATTTATGAAAACCTGTGAACTCACTCATCTTTAATGTTGACACTTGTTTCTTTACATGTTTCTCAGGACGCTAGGAGCTCTAGGTGCACGCACATGCATTGAACAAGACATCTTTTATCGAGTCTTATTTATAAATATTGTTTTGAGGTTTTTCATTTGTTTTGGCGTTTGTGTTGGCGCCCGCTTCACTATTTATTTTATGCTTCCGCTCAACTTTAAAAACTAATGCTCTGCTAAATATTGGTAATTAATTTAGACAATATAAAATCTACAACAAATGATTTTGGAAAACGTATTATCAAATCATATAGAGTCGTTCGACGTACTAGTGTTTCAGATTCTGGTTTGTTCACACGCCTCGCGGTAAAACTCCGCAAGTGGAAATTGAGGGTGTGACAGATTGGTATCAGAGCCACTAGCTATAGAGAACCAGGTTTGCATTAGAAGTAGACCTAAACTATAGCTGAATTCACGACACTAGACTTAGTTTGGCACCGAACTATTATATCTTGTTATGCAATATACCACAACTGTGATATGTAGATTATGCCTTCATAATAAGAAATGAAAACAACTCGTAACTAACTACACGACCTAACAGGCAATGTCATCATCCTCATCGTCATCATCATCCGACAGACCTACGCCACCAAGGGCACCAGGAAAGGCACCAATGGTGGAACCCATACCATCTTATGGCGTGGAGACACGCTCAGCTGCGAGGAAAAGGCTCGCTCTGGGGGAGGAGTCGTCGTTACGCCCAACCATTGCTGTACCGGTTGAACCGGTTAACCCTGTAGAAGTAGGAATTGACATACTTAGAATCCTGGTACATACACAACAAAAACAGATAGAAAGAATGCAGGAAACCATCCTAGCACAAGGATGGATGATCCGACAACTTACAGGTAAGACCGACTCGCTCGAGGAAGAGCATCGTACGAGTAAGATAGCTCGTAACACCATAGCCAGAGATCTGCGTGCTGAGCAGATAAGAGCCGACTGGCTCGAGGACAGAGTCCTGGAAAATAGTTGGAACATTCAGGAACTGCAAAATCAAGCACTTGCACCAGCACCGGCCCCTCTAGTGCCGGTAGAGGAGGATCCGGAAGAGGATCCAGAGGAGGACCCTGAGGAGGATCCAGAGGAGGATCTGGAGGAGGACCCAGCTGTAGAAGCTGGAAATGCCGCGCAGGATGACGGCAACGACAGTGACTTGGGGGATGGAGACGTAGACGACTGACACGTCTCATTTATTTTGTTATTTTCCTTCAGTCCATTTATTTTCCCACTTGTGTTTAAACTTGAGACTTTATAGTGAATTCGTATGTTTGATTAGCACTTTTGTAAGACGTTGAAATTTCAGTTAATCAAGTATTTCTTTTGACTATTTAACATATTGAGTTGACATAACTTAATAATTATTAAAGTACGAAGTAGGATAACTATATTGGATGTATAGACTTATCGGGGTGTGTTTGTGTTGTGTTTCGAAGATCTAAATGGCAACTGGAAGACGTGGAAACCTTAACTTGACGCCCGAAGAGCTAGCTGCCATGATTCAAGAGCACGTGAACGCAGCTTTAGCGGGTGTTCAGAACCAACCGGCAGGTAACCATTATTAAGTTTTCGCGTGAAAATCTAATAGTGAGGCTAGTAAAATTCCTTGCTGACTTCCTGTTCTCTGTCAACAGGAGGGGGCTTTAACCCCTACAAGATGTTCCTTGACGCGAAGCCAAGCAAGTTCTCGGGGGCGGAAGGACCCATTGGACTGGTCCGCTGGATCGAAAAATCTGAATCCGTTTTTGAAATGTGCAACTGCCTAGAGGCCAACAAGGTCAAGTACGCGGCCTCAACACTGGAAGATGGGGCACTGACATGGTGGAATGCACAAGTCCAAACACGTGGACTTATAGCTGCGAATGCAATGGCCTGGGCCGAGTTCAAGGCCCTAATCAAAGAGGAGTACTGTCCACGAGACAGAGTGCAACAGTTGGAGCAAGCCTTATGGAACCACAAGATGGTGGGATCGGAAATTGAAGCTTACACCGCAAAACATCATGACTTGGCATTTCTGTGTCCCGATTTGGCCAACACGGTGGAGAAAAGACTCGAGTTCTATCTTGGGGGTCTGGTTCCGGAAATTCAGGGTATGGTAATGGCTAGTAACCCTGTAACTGAACATCAAGCAATCCGATTGGCTCACAAACTCACCGATAAGGCGGTGGAACAGAAGAAGCTGCCAGCACGGGGTACAACTGAAGTTGCCCCGGATAACAAAAGAAAGTTTGAAGACTCAACTATTCAACAGTCTTCGTCATCTCATCCGCAGCAAGGGAACCAGAAACGGTTCAATCATTACAACAGCCACCGGGGTCACCAAAATCAGCCCGCCACAACAACAACAACAACAACAACAACCAGAACGCAAGCGGCTATGCAGGTCGAAAGCCGCAGTGCAACCGCTGTAATCTCCACCATAACGGCCCTTGTGCCGGAAATCGCTGCCAACGATGTGGCAAGGTGGGACATGCGGCAAAGGATTGTCGTGGGGAAATCATGTCCCGACAAAATCAAAATCAGCCCTAGGGTCAGTAGCAGGGTATTAACCGGGATGCTATCAGTGTGGTAGCACTGCTCATTTCAGAAGAGACTGCCCACAGTTGCGTAACAACAACAATAATGGTGGAAACAACCACAACCACAATAACCACAACAACAATAATAACAACAACAATAATGGGAACGGTGGCACAGGAGGTGCCAAAGGTCGTGCATTTACATTGGGCCGCGGAGAGGCCAGAAACGACTCGAACGTGGTCACCGGTAAGTTTCCCCTAAATGAACATTTTGCTACTGTGCTTTTTGATACGGGTGCGGATAGGAGCTTTATATCTGAGTCTTTTAGGAAGAACCTAAATCTCACGCTTAAACCATTAGAGACCCCTTATGTTATAGAATTAGCCGATGGTAAATCTGTAGATGTGACCCAAATAGTATCCGGCTGTCAACTCAAACTCGCGGGTCACACTTTTACCATTGATCTGATGACAACTACCATGGGTAGTTTTGACGTGGTAGTCGGAATGGACTGGCTATCCGACGTCCGGGCTGAAGTTCTCTGCTTCGAAAAATCTATCCGTATTCCGCTCTCGAACGACGAAATCCTGACGGTACAAGGCGATGAGGCAAGCGCCGTCACCAACATCATCTCTTACATGCAAGCGCAGAAGTATCTTCGGAGAAAGAACTCCTTCGCTTTACTCGCACTGATTACCGAACAGCCTAAGGACGAGAAACGTATAGAAGACATCCCTGTCGTCCGTGATTTTTCCGATGTATTCCCAGAAGAACTACCTGGTCTTCCACCCCATCGACAATTGGTGTTTGAAATCGAATTGGCAAACAATGCAACTCCTATTGCTAAGGCTCCATACCGCCTAGCTCCAGCCGAGCTGCAGGAGCTGTCTACCCAACTGCAGGAGCTATTAGAAAAAGGATTTATCCGACCAAGCGTTTCGCCATGGGGAGCTCCAGTCCTTTTTGTCAAGAAGAAGGACGGGACTTTCCGCATGTGCATCGACTACAGGGAACTCAACAAGGTTACCGTCAAGAACCGATACCCGTTAGCTCGCATCGACGATCTCTTCGACCAACTTCAAGGGTCAAGCTACTACTCCAAGATTGATTTACGGTCTGGTTACCACCAGCTACGCGTCAGGGAGGAGGATATCGCTAAGACAGCATTTCATACTCGGTATGGCCATTATGAGTTCTTGGTCATGCCCTTCGGTCTCACCAACGCACCTGCGGTGTTCATGGACCTCATGAACCGCGTGTGTAAACCATACCTCGACAAGTTTGTCATTGTGTTCATCGATGACATACTCATCTACTCCAAAAGTGAAGAAGAGCATGCTGAACATCTACGATTACTGTTAGGATTACTCCAACAGGAAAAACTATATGCCAAGCTTTCGAAGTGTGATTTCTGGATTCGGGAAGTTCAGTTTCTCGGGCATATCGTGAATGAAAAGGGTATCCACGTAGACCCTGCCAAGATTGAAGCCATCAAAAACTGGGAAGCACCTAAGACGCCAACGGAGATCCGCCAATTTTTGGGATTGGCTGGTTACTACAGACGTTTCATCGAGGGTTTTCAAAGATCGCACAACCGCTTACTACCCTCACCCAGAAAGGCATCAAGTATGCTTGGGGTGACAAGCAAGAAGCAGCATTTCAATTGCTGAAACAGAAACTTTGCAGCGCACCCATTCTGTCCTTGCCGGAAGGTTCAGATGACTTTGTAGTGTATTGTGATGCTTCCATTCAGGGATTGGGATGCGTACTCATGCAACGCGATAAGGTCATCGCGTATGCGTCGCGACAACTGAAGGTTCACGAGAAAAACTACACGACGCATGACCTGGAATTGGGAGCAGTAGTGTTTGCACTTAAGATTTGGAGACACTACCTCTATGGAACGAAGTGCACAATCTTTACGGACCACAAGAGCCTCCAACACATCTTTGATCAGAAGGAGTTGAACATGCGACAGCGTCGCTGGGTCGAACTCTTGAACGATTATGAGTGTGCCATTCGGTATCACCCGGGTAAAGCTAACGTGGTAGCTGATGTGTCACACCCTCAATTTCCACTTGCGGAGTTCTACCGCGAGACGTGTGAACAAACCAGAATCTAAGACACTAGTACGTCGAACGACTCTATATGATTTGATAATACGTTTTCCAAAATCATTTGTTGTAAATTTTAGATTACCAATATTTAGCATGAGTATCAGTTTTTAAAGTTTGAGCGGAAGCATAAATAAGTAGTGATGCGGACGCCAACACGAACGCCAAAACAAAGGAAAAAAATCCCAATACAATGTTAATAAATGAGACTCGATAATGATGTCTTGTTCAATGCATGTATGTGCACCTAGAGCTCCTAGCGTCCTGAGAAACATGTAAAGAAACAAGTGTCAACATTAAAGATGAGTGAGTTCACAGATTTTCATAAATTCGTTGTTCGGTTTTAGTTTGTTACTCCGTTATCCCCAACCCGGGATAACATATCAGTTCCATTATTCCAAACCCGGAATAATAAGTTGTTGCTTCCAATATTCCCAAACTGGAATATTAAGTTGTTGTTTCCATTATCCCCAACCCGGGATAATAAGTTGATGTTCCAATATTCCAAACCCGGAATATTAAGTTGTTCCGTAATTAAGTTCAATATTAATGTATATAGGTAGCTAGCCTAAAGTCATGTCACTAAGTGTTCGCGATCGAAGCTGACTGTGTGCCTCCGTTTTGCCAGGCCTATCACATGACCATGGCGGTGTTAGGCCAATCATACATCCGTTGACCATACCCGGTCGGCTAGCGCGACTAGCTCGGATGGGGCTCGTCAAACCCAGTAGTACTACTTATAATTCCCCCGCTATTTAACCCAAATACTAACGATCCGAGGAGATTGTCGAGGACTTAAGTGATAAAGCTGCATAGTGACCATAACATTACATTAACATTAACTTAGTTACCGTATAGTTAAGTGGCGTTAAATTCGTATAACGTAAAGAGTTTGAGTTTGAGAGTGTATACATATTTCTCCCCCTGTTGTTTAAAAACCGGATAAAGTTAGGGGCCGTGAACTCACCTATATTAGCTCGGTTAGTGTGGCAAAGATGTTATAAGAGATGGGACCGCTAGTTGCGTCCTAACAAACCAATTAATTCCACGTCAGTGTGTAATCACACCAATACAAATTCCACACGCAATTTACTCACAAAGTGATACACACAAACAACATATCTAACACTCAAACATGCATGCAAGTATTCTCATATAATCATAGTAATCAAACAACTTATCATGAACACATTCCAAATCCATGCAACACTTTAATGCATAAAATCACAAGTTAACAACCTTCTGCTTAACACTCAATTATTCAGCTGTTTTCTAGGATTTTTATAAAATAGTTCCAGCATTCTAAAAATTCCCATACTTTTATAGTAGGTGACATTTATACCATAGAAATTTATATAATTTTTCCAAGTCCTAAATCTTTACCAATTAACCATCAATATTAATTCACTAAGCCGCAGTCAGATTTACCGCTTTCTGACTGCAGTCCACGGAAGAATTTATTTAAAAATCACTGATAGTCCGATTAACAAAATTCCAGTTGGAGTTGCCCGGAAATTTCTATACCTAGTTTCTGTACAAAAATCATGACTCAACTCTCTACTGATTTTAAAATCTAGCTTGATAAACAACCAACAAAATTCCAGAATTTTAACAGCTTTACCTACTGAACTTGTTTAGCCCTTTAAAAATATCAAACGATTTCAGAAAATTATGAATCCAGCGCCATTAGATTCCTTATTCAAATCTCTACGTTCTAGACATCAGAAAATCCGTTTTTCGACAACTAACGACCAAGTTACAGCCAGATGAAATCGGCTGTAACTTTCACTCAGCTTCCTGTTTCAGCATGTTATTATTATAAACTGTTAATCCCGTTCATGCGATTAATCTAAGTGATCAAGAACTGATTTCTAGTCCTAGATTAATACTAATATCCTATCCATGCAAACCCTTCTCAATACTTTAGTTTTTATACACAAATCACAGCCTATACAATCAGCTTTCAATATAACATTCAATTCGGTTTAAACACTCCGCAATCATACAATCATCTAACGCAAACATCATTAACAAATCAGCTAGTCTAACATTCATTCAATCATGCTTGGCAATCTTATATGTTCCGGACACAACCATACTTGTAACTATGATACATCAGCCGATTGACACATGTATACTCCGAAAACACACGATCGTTTCAATCAATAAATCAATCCGAAACAACAACAAAATCAACACACATAACTCAGAACTTTCAAGTCCCTACATACTTGCAGACAACCTACATATGCATATGATCGTATTAAACTTACTGCCAGTTAACTTCCCATGCATCCATTCACACCCATAATACACCCATATCACTACATATTTATCGAAACATCAAGTAATACTATCACCGAAGAACCTCACAGCCATATATACGAACAATTTAAATCAAGAATTTGGGAAAACAAGACTGTGATTAACGTGTTACCGAGAGCTAGAGAGGGTATGAGCCGATTAAACTTGAACCAAAGTCGTGGAAGAGTCCTCTTGGAGATCTTGCTTGCGTCGGCAGGAAGAGAGGAGGGAAGAAGAGGGCAGGCGATATGGAGTGTAGGGCTGTTTGCGATCGGAGAGAGCCACCAACGGCTGTGTTTCTTTAGGGTTTTGTGTTCATGTGAATGAGTGCATGGGTTTGTATTTATAGGCGCAAGATGCTAATGTTCACGGTTCGGATAAGCATTGTGGCCGAGGGACTTAAGGAAGTTAGTTTGGTTTGGACTTGATTTCGCGGTCAAGGAATAGGGTGGGTTTGTGTATTGTGGCCGAGAATCTTGGGTTGGGTTTTATCTTGTGGTTTCGAGTTTGATCTTGCGGCCAAGTATTGGAGTGGTTTGGTTTGGGTTTTGCGGCCGAGTGATTAGAGTATTAGAGTTTAGGTTTGATCTTTGATTCTCGTTCTCTTTTGGCCGAAGACTAAAGTTGCATGCTATAGGTTTCGGTTTGGTTTTGATCTTATGGCCGAGACATGTTTGGTTTAGGGTTTAGGTTTTCGATGTGTGTTGGATTTGATCTTGGCCGAGGACTTGACTTGAACTAGAGTTTAAGACTTGTTACTCCTAGAGTCGCAATGAACCAAGGTTTAGAACGTGTCGCGGTTCGGTTAAGTTCGTGCACGTATTAAATCTAAATATTCAATCACTAAAACAATCACACAACACACAACACGTATTCATTTAATTCATACACGTTCGTACACATAGTACGTAATTAGATTTACACGTATTACGTTTAAGTTACCCGAAAAACCCGGGATATCACATGATGCCCTCAGTAGGAAGGAACACTTGAAACCTCGTCGTGTACGAGCATTACAACTCACTATTCATTCGGGGCTACCCGAACAAATACGCGACGCCCAGTTAGAAGCAGTTAAGGAGGAAAATATCAAGGCCGAATCGGTAGGAAAAATGGAACGCGATTGGGAAGTAAAACCCAATGGAGCCCGGTATTTCATGAATCGCATATGGGTACCTCTCTACGGAAACCTCCGAGAGCTAGTCATGGACGAAGCTCACAAATCTCGATACTCTGTCCATCCGGGTTCGGATAAGATGTATCAAGACCTTAAAGCTGCGTATTGGTGGCCCAACATGAAAGCCGATATAGCCACCTACGTGAGTAAATGTTTGACTTGTGCAAAAGTCAAGGTGGAGTATCAAAAGCCATCGGGGCTACTCCAACAACCTGAGATCCCAGTGTGGAAATGGGATCAGATCTCAATGGATTTCATCACTAAACTCCCGTGAACCTTGGGTGGTTGCGATACCATCTGGGTGATCGTGGATCGTTTAACTAAGTCCGCACACTTCCTAGCTATTAAAGAAACAGATAAGATGGAGAAGTTGACTCGCATCTACATTAAGGAAGTAGTTTCTCGGCACGGAGTGCCAACGTCCATCATCTCAGACAGAGATGCTCGCTTCACGTCAAACTTCTGGCAGTCACTCCAGAAAGCGTTGGGAACACGCTTAGATATGAGCACAGCCTATCACCCTCAGACTGATGGTCAAAGCGAAAGGACCATACAGACCTTGGAAGACATGCTTAGAGCATGCGTAGTAGACTTCGGAAATAGTTGGGAAATTCACCTGCCTCTAGTAGAGTTCTCATATAACAACAGCTATCATACGAGTATTTCGGCAGCACCGTTCGAGGCATTATACGGTCGTAAATGTAGATCACCGGTCTGTTGGGCAGAAGTCGGTGACAGTCAACTCACAGGCCCTGAGTTAATACTTGAGGCTACTAAAAAGATTGTACAAATCAGAAACCGCATGGCGGCGGCACGAGATCGACAGAAAAGCTACGCTGATCAACGACGCAAACCGCTCGAATTTCAAGTAGGCGATCGCGTCCTACTAAAGGTGTCACCCTGGAAGGGTGTAATCCGCTTTGGAAAACGGGGCAAACTTAACCCACGGTACGTAGGCCCGTTTGTAATCTTGAAACGTATCGGACCCGTAGCTTATCAATTAGACCTTCCTGCCGAACTCAGTGGAGTTCACAACGTATTTTACGTGTCAAATCTGAAGAAGTGTCTATCAGATGAAACTCTAGTCATTCCATTGGATGAGATCCAAGTGGATGAACAACTACACTTCGTGGAAAAGCCTATTGAGATCATGGATCGTGAGATCAAGACTCGAAGGCACAACAAGATTCCGATAGTTAAGGTTCGTTGGGACTCTAAGCGTGGACCGGAGTTCACGCGGGAAAGAGAGGACCAAATGAAAAGCAAATACCCACACCTCTTCGCAACTGAGCAGCAAACTAACGATACCAGTAACTAAATTTTCGGGACGAAAATTCTTTCAACATGGGGATGATGTGACAACCTGGAAATTTCTCATACATTCGCGTACCACTGTTAACTAAATTCTTGTGCATGACATTTGGAAATCTTTGTGCATGGCACTTGGGAACTTCTTGTAACGTTGCGTACCATCATTAACGAACTAACTCTTTGTGAGTGGAACTCTAAACATGTACGCTACATTCTAAACCGCGTTTACTCAATTTTCGGGACGAAAATTCTTTCAACATGGGGATAATGTGACATCCCGGGTTTTTTCGGATAACTTAAACGCGACACTTGTCGAATAAAGTATATGCTAAGTATTAAACGTGTATGAGTTAATGAATACGCGACACTAAGCAGCTTTATCACTTAAGTCCTCGTCAATCTCTCGGATCGTTAGTATTGGGTTTAATAGCGGGGGAATTATAAGTAGTACTACTGGGCCCGACAAGCCCCATCCGAGCTAGTCGCGCTAGCCGATCGGGTATGGTCAACGGGTGAATAATTTGGCCTAACTTCGCCATGGTCAGTGATAGGCCTGGCAACACGGAGGCACAACAGTCAGCTTCGATCGCGAACTCTTACGTGACATGACTTTAGGCTAGCTACCTATATTGTTAACATTGAACTTAATTACGAATCAACTGTATTATCCCGGGTTGAGGATAATGGAAACAACAACTTATTATTCCGGGTTTGGAATAATGGAAACAACAACTTAATATTCCGGGTTTGGAATATTGGAAGCAACGACTTATTATTCCGGATTGGAATAATGGAACCAATACGTTATCCCGGGTTAGGGATAACGGAGAAAACAAACTATAACCGAACAAACGAATTTATGAAAACCTGTGAACTCACTCATCTTTAATGTTGACACTTGTTTCTTTACATGTTTCTCAGGACGCTAGGAGCTCTAGGTGCACGCACATGCATTGAACAAGACATCTTTTATCGAGTCTTATTTATAAATATTGTTTTGGGGTTTTTCATTTGTTTTGCCGTTTGTGTTGGCGCCCGCTTCACTATTTATTTTATGCTTCCGCTCAACTTTAAAAACTAATACTCTGCTAAATATTGGTAATTAATTTAGACAATATAAAATCTACAACAAATGATTTTGGAAAACGTATTATCAAATCATATAGAGTCGTTCGACGCACTAGTGTTTCAGATTCTGGTTTGTTCACACGCCTCGCGGTAAAACTCTGCAAGTGGAAATTGAGGGTGTGACACCTTGGTTTGCTGACTTTGCTAACTATCTCGCCTATGGAATCCTTTTTAAAGGATTGATGCATCAGCAAAAGGGGAAGTTCTTCGAAGATCTTAAGCATTACATTTGGGACGACCCGTTCTTGTTTCGAGTTGGAGCGGATCAAGTGATTCGTAGGTGTGTGTTCGGAGAGGAGGCAGCTGGCATTTTGCGCCAATGTCATGAAGGGCCTACCGGAGGTCATCATGGAGCCAACTACATTGCAAAAAAGGTGTTAGACGCTGGTTTTTATGGGCCCACGATCTTCCATGATGCGCAGAAGTGGGTGAGAGCGTGAGATGCATGACAGAGGGCAGCAAATATATCCGTGCGTAATGAGATGCCTCAGAATGCAATTCATGTCTGTGAGGTATTCGATATATGGGGTATCGAATTCATGGGCCCGTTCCCATCCTCACTCGGTAATAAATATATCCTGGTGGCAGTGGACTACGTGTTGAAGTGGGCCAAGGCGCAGGCCTTACCCACAAATGATGCCAGGGTAGTCGTGAGGTTTCTGAAAAGTTTGTTTGCCCGGTTTGGTGCCCCGAAGGCACTCATCAGTGACCGAGGAACGCATTTCTGCAATACGTAGTTGGAAAAAGCCCGGTCTTGCTATGGTGTTCATCACAGATTATCCACACCATACCATCCCCAAACAAGCGGGCAAGTAGAGGTCACAAACCGGGGATTGAAGAGAATCCTTGAGCGGTTGGTCAGTCAGAACCGCAAGGATTGGTCAGAGAAGCTAGATGACGTGTTTTGGGGTTTCCGAACTGCAAACACCTATAGGGACTACTCCGTATAGGCTAGTTTACAAAAAAAGCATGTCATCTGCCGGTCGAGTTGGAACATAAGGCGTTGTGGGCATTAAAGACATCGAATTTGGATTTGAAGAGCGGCAGTGAGGCTTGCTTCTTGCAAATCCATGAGCTTGACGAATTGAGAAATCATGCCTAAGAGAGCTCTAGCTTATATAAAGAATGCACTAAAAGATTACACGACAAGCGCTTAAGAGATCACAAGGAATTTCAAGCGGGAGATCTCGTATTGTTGTTCAACTCGAGGCTGCGGTTATTCCCTGGTAAGTTGAAATCCCGATGGACGGGACCGTACACTGTCAAAGAAGTATTCTCGTACGGAACCGTCATCATCGAGGACTCAAACGGGGTAACTTTCAAAGTCAACGGTCACAGGTTAAAGCTCTATGTTAACAGACCGGTTGACTCGGCGGTGGAGGTCAACGAACTCCACGCCCTGCACGCATAATAAGTGTGGGGAGAAGAGTCTAGCTATCGACTCGCGGAAAAATTTAGCGGGCGTGATTAGCACGCCAGGGGTAAATATGTAATTATTTTAATTTTTAGTCGTTCTTCTATGCTTTCCGCGTTTTTTAGTAATGTGTAGGTTCGTACTGTTTTGATTCATGCCTTATAAAGTTCCGAAGTTGAAATACTCTCCAAACAGCTAAACACTTGAAAAGTTGGTAAATTTTATTGAAAAAACGGAGATGGGAGCATTCTGTGTAAACTGCTGCAGAATGCCTAGATGCCACACGGCCGTGCACCTGATCCGCATGATTGTGCACTTCAAATCTGCACCTGCAAGGAATGACCATGCGACTTGATTTCTCGGACATGCACTACCGTGCAGTTAGTGTGCACTACCATGCGGCCTGAGAACCCGTAAACCAAGTGTTACATATTTGAATCCGCACGACCGTGCACATTTGCGCACGGCCGTGCGCAACTTTTTCTGACAGTGCATTCAGCAGTATAAATACGACCTTTTCAGAAAAAAAACTATTCTCACTTGCAACCCTAGCCGCACTGCCGTTCCTGATTTCGCCCTCTCCTAAAATTAACCACTTTTGCAAGAAATCCGTTCAATCTTCGGTTAAGGTATGAATCCTTTCATGTTTTAAACTTTCAATTTTGTTTTAGTTGTAGATTAGGGTTCTTGTTAAGAAATTTTGGGGCTTTTCTTCATAAATGCCAATAAAACCCTAGTTCTTGACACATTGGGCAAATCATAGTCCAAATCACGAACCCTCGTTCCATTCACTGAGAAAAACACTTTGATTTGTGATAGAACCGCCGAAATCAGTGAATGGAACCAATTTTTGAAACCTGCAGACGATGCACGACCATGCACTTCATCCGCACGGTAGTGCAGCCTTGAGTCGCTGAGGTGAACCCAGCAATCTGTTCTGAGATTTGGAGCCGCATGACCGTGCACATGGCCCGCACGACCATGCGCCACCTGAAACAGAAACAGAATGATCAGAAAACACTATTCTGGTGCTGGGATCGAAATTCTTTAAGTCTGGTCTGATTTTTGTTGTATGACTGCATGTAGATGGATCATCCTTTCCTCCAATTCGACGCCGATAAGCAAAAGGAGCGACCATGCATCAATAGACTACATACACTATGGAATAGAAGAGGCCAGATTGGTGAGCCAAGGAGGCTGAGTTGGGCTGCAATGCAAGCCCTAAACCAATCTTAGAGGATTCAAGATATGATTTCATATCCGATGGCGAGGTTGTTAAATTTGGAGCGACCCATCTACTTCGAGCTCACACTAGAGTTATTCGCTTCTTACGCATATGATAAACCAAGAAGCGAGAACCCGGATTTCAAGAACACAAAAATTATACAGTTCAGGCTCGGAGGTAGGTGGCATAAATGGTCAGTGGCGAAGCTCGGCAGAAAATTGGGTATTTATAATGACGAAGACATAGACACCAAGCTCTTTACCAATATCTATAAGTTCGACAACGATGAAGATAGAGCAGACTTCTAGGCTTATGTGGCAATCGGGCCACCTTACGAGGCAAGAAGAGCCATAGCGTCAAGAAAGAGGGACCCACTCCTTAGGTTTCTTCACCAGGTAATGAGCCACACCATCTGTGGGCGCATGGACAATTCTGGGAACTGTCCTACACCAGACTTGCTTTTCTTGTACTCCATAGTGAATAGGGTACATGTCAACCTTGCTGCCCGAATGGCCGAATTCTTCATAAATAGTGCGGGGAGGTCGACGAGTAGCGAGATTCACGGTGGGGAGTATGTGACCCAACTCGCTCGCGCTATTAGAATAATGACAGATAATGTAGTCAATAATCTGACAATGGTCCACACTGGGGGTGACATGGATATTCGTTCTCTGAGGGCAATGGGCCTACTAGTGGATACAGGAAACGACCCAAGGTTGAGGGGCCTAAATGGGGAAATTTGGGACCCACTCTCACCGCTACCAGAGGACGAGGTACAAGAGGATGTCGAAATGGAGCATGTCCACGAGGCACATGCTCACGAGGACGCATTTATAGGACCACCACCGGGTCACCAGCAGCAGCACCAGTACTAACACCAGCAGGAGTATCAGGCGCACTAGGATTGGCCACCTGGCATCCCTTCATATCGACAATTCCAACATATGCAGGTGAACCAAAACACGATGAGAGAAGAGATGCATGCCGGATTCTTCATTTTCAGAGGGCTACACAATGCCTTCCCAAACTACTTTGGCGATCCTCCTCAGTTCCCATTTGGGAACCTGGGACACGACGAGGCAGGCCCATCAGGTGCGCACCAAGATGATGAGGAGGATTAGTGGGAGGACGGAGTGTAGAGTCTGAAGTTGCTGGTGTCATTATTTATTTTTATAGGTCCTTTGTTTTTCTTTGGGGTTTTTTCATTTTGACAGTATTTTCTTTAAAAACCCCGCATATATGTATTACTTTTTGTAACACTTTATTATTACTTGTTTTATTTAATTTTCAATTAATGAATGAAACTTTATTTATCTCATCTCTTGATTGATGGCGTTGCCTGCGTTTGGTTAGCTTGACAAGCTTTGCAGGTACATGGAGACACAAGAAAAAAAAGACGGTCAAGCCAAATATCTCCAAGTCTTCTTCAACTCGAGGGGAATATTATTCACCCTTTTTCACACTTTAGTTTCGCTATTAATAGTTGCTTAACTAATTTTTGGTTCACATTGGGGACAATGTGAAATTCAAGTGTGGGAAGGGGTTTAACTTGCGTAACTTTGTTTGTCCTCGTAAAAAAATCTTTATATAAAAACGGTCATGTGTTTTTAGAAAGTATCAGATACGATCAAACCGGCAAGCTAAATTGATTTTTAAAAAGTGATGATAACTTAAAACGTGACAAACAAAAAAAGACTTGCATGTTTATCTTTACATTTATACCCATTCCTTCAATTACGTGAGCATATTTGAGCCTTTCAATTCTTAACATGCTTGTTTTTGTTCGGAATACGAGTGAGCCGGATGTTTCATGTAATGGATATACTTTTCAAGATCATGAATATGTAAAAAAGGGCATGAATGTGATAGAGGCACTTAGGATACCCCTTTTGTGTTAGCATTTTTCTTTGTTTATGTTCTGTAACCACCATCATTCCATTAGTTAAACCATGTCGAGCCTATTTCACGTGTTTTTCCGTTTACACCCATTTAACACACTTAGCCAAATTTAGCCTTTTATTGTTGAGCCTTTGTGTTAAAACTCGGTTATGGTTATTATCTAACCTGCGAATCTTTAGATTGTTAAAAAAACACAGAAAACAACAACTAAAAATAGAAGAAAGAGATCAAATCGGAGCAATTTTAGGTGCTGACTCGTACAATCTCGTTGACTAGCTCGATATGGTCAAAATCGTCCGTTTATGCTTTACTTATGTATAGTATAATTCATTTACGTTTGTTAACCATTTAACCACTTTTAAATGTCCCTTTCCTACCCAAAACCATTGCCTATCATTACAACCCTTAAAGACCTCTTGATTTATGCTTTTTTGCATGCTAGTTGGTGGAGATTAGATCTTTTGACAAGCTTATGACATTGCATGATTCATCGCCTTGGCGTCGAGTGTTTTACACATACACATTACATGTATGACTCATAAATATAACCAAGTATGTGTGAACATTGTGAGAAATGTGAGGATTTGCATGTTAAGTCGATCGGAAGTGGAATCATTGCTTTTTGGTTATCTTTGCTTATAGCCGCATATGCTTGTTTGGTTTGAAATCTTTGATGTTGACTATTTGCAAAACCAATTGAACGCCGAATATTTATGTAGTGTTGTAAAATATTAGATGTCTGGGTCCTTCGGAAACCCGCGTTCTTTTGCTCTAAATTTGCTTGAGGACAAGAAAAAGTTCAAGTGTGGGGAGGTTTGGTATACTTTAAAATATACATATTTAAGTCCCCAATTTTGCCCTCATTTTGTGTGTTTTTGGCTAAAACTTCGTCGTTTAGGTACTTAATCGGTCACTTTTATATTTTCAGGTCCAAGACGGCGTGCCACTAACAAAGTTGGAGGAAAAGTGGGATTGACGAACATTCCGTATGAATTATGCAGAAACTGTTGAAGTTATAGCTCGCGTACGGTCGTGCAAACCATTGGCACGACCATGCGAGACTTGTGATCTCGGGAGCACTAATAGTGCACTAGGCAGTGCAGCTCATTTCTCGGCACGCACGGTCGTGCGACCTAGGCGCACCCCCGTGCACTAGCTGATGATCGATCAACAGGTTATCTGGAGACCCTGCACGACCATGCAACCCAAGTGCACGACCGTGTACATCTGAAGACTTTGCCGCCCAAACGTCCACTTGTCGACCCATACCCTGCAGCTGACGTCATGCTGATGACTGCACGGGCGTGCACATAAAGTGCACGACCGTGCGGATATGAATTTCTCTATAAAACAGAGCAGACGCTACTGATCGAGAGGTTGGGTAATTTTCCAAGTTTCTGGGTGATTTCTGAGGTCCGAGAGCTTCCTAGTTAGGACAATTTCAAGCCTCAACGTTGCAAGAAGCTTATCCATCATCCAATCCATCAAATCCTTGCTTGTTTGTGGTTTGATTTCTTGTTCTTAACATACATTTTAAGCACATTTGTAGGCATTGAGCTGATGTTTATGTATTATTATTATTATGAATGCTATTAAGATACTTGTTTTATGAACAATCTTTAGTTTGTAATCATGTTGGAATGAAGCTCAGGCAACTTGTTCATGTTTGAATCTTGATGATCATATGGCAAACTTGGTTCACTGATGTTGGATTTTTGACTGAGGTTGTTTATCTTGGATGATTAATAAATGGTTAGTTAGGATAAGGTGATAAAACCCCATAATTAATCATTTGTTAGTAAACTATTAACTTGTTAATGTGTTTACACCATGAAACTAGAAATGGGTATTGGTTGAATAAAAGATAAATATGATTTTAATCAAGAATGCTTTCTTACACGTAAGGGCTTTAACGGGTTAGATGGTGTTCTTGCGAGTTCTCGACATGTTTCATAATCTTTGTTTAGTATTTTTGGTTAAAATGGCTAACTTAGTAGATTTGTTCAAGACTTGCAAAATGGATAAGTTTGTGATATGATCTACTTTATGCTTGTCTAGGTGGTTGTATTGTGTTATCGGTATTGCTTTCCTTGATAAAGTGAGGTTAGAAAACTCTTAATGGATGACTAACTTATTTTTAAAAGATTCGTATGATAATATATCAATAGCTCGTTAATATATAATTTTAGGTGGTTAAAGTGTGTTTATCGCGTTAACTTTCCGAAGAATTATCATGTTAGGATTCCCGAAAGGGATACTAATTGTCTTTATAATTGGAAGATTGATCAAGTGCCTTTGCGGCATTTCCAACTTAGTTAACATGCTTAGGTTGTTTATAAAACAAGACAAAAGAAAAAGAAATTATAATTTTGTATTTGCAGTCTTATATGTTTTAAAATATATTTTTAGAAAATTTTAGTAAAAACTCTTTCGCATATCTTTTTACCGGTAGATAAATGACGATGGTTTAGTACATAAGCGCCTGCCCGTGTCCATGGATCGACATCTGGTTCTTACCCATAGTTTACTACATATACGATAGGGTACACTTGTCCTTTTGTGTGTGTTTTAATGTTAAGGTATAAATCATTTTTATAAATATTAAAACCGAGTTCGTGGGTAAAATTCATTGTAAAAATATGTATATATACGCACACGTCACGCGACCGAACTGAACACATGTTTGATATGCATTTCCTTCATCCACCGTTGTAGCTCTTCAACTGCAAAACTGGGGTCGTTGTCACTGACGATGCGTAGGGGTAACCCAAAGCGGCAAATAATGTGCTCGCAAATGAATTTGCGAACTACATTTGCTGTGGTGGATGCAAGGGGCTTTGCTTCTACCCACTTGGTAAAGTAATTGACGGCTACGATTATGAACTTTACAACGCCTGGGGCATCAGGGAAAGGTCCCACCACATGGATTGCCCATTATTGGAAGGGCCATGTTGTTGTCACTAGGATCAAGGGATTCTTTGGGCGTAATGTCTTTGGCGCATGTTGCTAGCATGAAGCACACTTCCGCATCGTTTCGACTGCATCTAAGTGCATGCCGGGCCAATAGTAGCCGACGTTCATGATCTTTGCGACGACCATGTACGGACCGGCGTGAATTCCGCATAACCCTTCATGTATTTCGCAGATCAAGTATTGCGCATCTTGTGGGTCAACGCAACAAAGGAGTGGTCCAAGGTATTACTTTGGGTAAAGGATACCGTCTGCTATTTCGTAGTTCAGTGCTTTGTTCTGGAACTTTCTTGCTTCCGCCTTGTTTTCTGGGAGGGTCCCAGACTGCAAGAACATGACGATGGGAGACATCTAGGAAGGATTTCCCATTTCTATGACGTTTACTTGACGCAACGAAACGGAAGGGTTCTTGAGCACCTCAATGCGCACTTCCCACGTGAGGTGGTTGAAGCTTGTAGCAGCCAGTTTGCTGAGTGCGTCGGCATATTTATTCTCGCTCCGGTTAATATGGGTTATTTTAAAACTTTAGAATTTGGTTATTAAGGACTGCGCCTGTTCAAGATACAAGGCCATCGTTTCGCCCTTTGCGTCATACAGGTCATTGATTTGTCCTACAACCAAAAGGGAATCGACGTGTGCCTTCAAATTCCTAGCCCCCATTTTGATGGCTAACCGAAGGCCTGCTAGAAACGCTTCATACTCAGCTTCATTATTCGTGCTTTTGAAGTCCAACCTGGTGGCATAGGTGAACTCTTGGTTATCAGGGCTTATTAGATGGAGACCCGCCCTTGCGCCATCATCATCGGATGCGCCGTCAGTATGAAGTATCCATGCGCGGTTGTCTGTGACAGACGCTGGATTCTGTATAGCTTCACACTCTTGCACTTTAGCACTTGGTACTTCTATCACAAAATCGGCTAATATCTAGCCTTTGATAGCTGGGCGTGGTTTGTACACGATCTTGTGTCCACCAAGCTCAATCACCCACTTCGCCAGGCGGCCAGATATGTCCGATTTGGACAAAACTTGGCCTAAGTGATATTTCGCGAGAACTGTTATCTACCGACGCAGCCTGCGGGATGCGTGGACTAAAGTTAGAGCAAGCTTTTCCATCATTGGATATCTTGTCTCCGGGTCACTTAGCATTTTCCTGACATAGTAGATTAGAGTCTGGATTCCTGCGCGCTATACTAACAAGACTGCACCCAGAGCGATGTCCGATGCGGAAATGTAAAGGATTAGTGGCTCGTTCTTTTGCGGTGGCATGAGTGTAGGCAACTGAATCAAGCACTCCTTCATTTGTTTGAAGGATTTCTCCGCATCCGGATTCCACTGAAACTTGTTCTGCTTTACACAATTCCTCAGAGTGCTGATGAATGGGAAGGATTTCATCGCGTGGTTGGCTAAGAACCTGTCTAGCGCAGCCAATCGCCTGGTCAACCGTTGCATTTCCTTGATGGTCGAGGGGAAGGCATGCACTGAATCGCTTCCACCTTCTCAGGATTGGCTTTGAACCCATCGCGCGTAACGATGAATCCCAAGAATTTACCTTCTTCCATTCCAAACGAGCACTTCCCGGGGTTCAGCTTCAAGTTGGCCTTGCGCAAGGATGTGAAAGTTTTTTGAATGTTTATCAGCATCCGCTCCTCATCCGGGCTCATGATGACTAGGTCATCAATGTTCACTTCCATGGTTTCGCCAATGTCATCTCCGAAGACATGGTCCATTAAACGCTGGTAGGTGGCTTCCGCGTTGCGCAATCCGAAAGGTATCTTTGTTTAGCAAAAGATTCCCTTGTCACGGAATACGGTTTTGTCTTCGTCTTTCTTCTTCATTTGAATCTGGTGGTAGCCTTTGTAGCAGTCAAGAAAACATTTCCACCTGAATGAAGCGAGGGAGTCCACCTTTTTGTCGACTTCGGGCAAACAGTAGCAATCTTTTGGACATGCTATGTTCAGATCTTTGAAATCGTCGCACATGCGCCAACCGCCGTTGTGCTTCTAGACCATGACTGGATTGGCTACCCATGTTTGGTAGCGTACTTCTCTGAGGATGCTGGCTTGGAGGAGCTCTGAAAGTTGCTCGTTCATTGCGTGAGTTTTTTCAGGACCAAACCTGTGCTTTTTTTGAACGACCGGCTCAACTGAAGGAAAAGTGTGCAGCGCATGCTCTGCAATCTCTCTTGGTACCCCTGTCATATCCGCTGGTGACCAAGAGAAGATGTCTAGATTGCGGAATAAGAGTTGTTTTAGCCGCGCCTTGACTGCGGGGGTCATGGCGGGTCCTAACAACACCGTTTGTTCCGGGTACTTGTTATTGAGTACCTATTTCTCCGGCTCGCCATTAGATGATGACTTCGGTACCTTCATTGGTGGTTCCTCTTCGATGGGCATGATATCCTTCCTCGAATACATGATGGCCACCCCGGTTTCTGTTGGAAACCTGCAGGCAGCGTGAGGAGTGTAGGTGATCATGTTGAACATGTCATGGCGCAATGTTGCTGGCATTACCATGAAGTTGACAGAGACCATGCGCGAGTGTCACCCATCGAAAAGAGTTACCGGGAAAGAGATCTGACCTAGCGGAAAAACGGCTTCATTGCAAAACCAGCCAATGGGAAATCGACCGGCTCCAAGTGCACCTTGTCCTCCGGTTCCAACTATTGGAAGCATTGTTCATATATAATGTCCATAGAGCTTCCCGGGTCTATGAACATGTAGTCTGTGGAATAATGGCCAAAGATGCCAATTATCACGACTGGACATTCCTCCTGTGGGCCCCCCGGAACTATGGGGAAGATGACATGTTGTTAGTGCCAATGTAGCGTACAACTCTTATGATGGCTGTGCTTGCTTGCTGGGCCACCCTGGATCATATGAATAAATGCTTGTTTCATCTTCTTGTTACTCATACCTTTTTCGCCGCGAGTAACCTGGCGCACCTCCTTGCGCAGTTTTGAAGTAAGTGGGTGAGCTTCCCACGTTTTAGTGCCTTTTCAATCTCTGTGCGGAAGCTGATGCAGTTATCAGTGGTGTGCCCTGTATCTTTATGATAATCGCAAAAAAGGTTAGGGTCTTGACCTTTTTTGTTTCGCATCGGCGGTGGCTGTTTGAACTGGTGATCTTCTGTGCTGAGCACCTCCGCCGGAGTCTCCGTCAGTGGAGTCCACTGACGATCATGATTATCTTGCTTGATTGCTCTTTGAGTAGCAATCTTATGTATTGTCGCGCGTGCGTCGACCAGTGAGTAGGAAGGGTTTTGGTTGGACTCCCTCCAACTCTTCTTATTCTTCTTCGCAAAACTCCTACTCATGTCTTGCGGACGGTATTGAGGTAGAGGAGGTCTGTTGAAGTTTAGGTTGCGCTCCGTCTGCGAGTAGACCTTTGCCGCTACCATTAGTTTCTCCCAGCTTTTTGGAAGGCTAGAAGTCCCCGACAAGACTTTTATCATCTCGTCGCAGCGGACAGCGAATTTGAATTGTGCACGAATCAAGTCTTCGTGCACATTTACAATTTCCACCACCCCCTTATTGTAACGGTGATGAAATCTTCCAGACTTTCATCATCCCGCCTCTAGATATTCATGACGTCAGAGGAATCTCTGACGTGCCGTCTCTGCTGGCTGAAATGAGTCAGGAATTTATCTTTGAGATCATTCCATGATGTAAGCTTACCCGTGGGTAAGTTGTCAAACCATAGGCGCGCAATGCCTGTAAGAGTTTGAACAAAAAGGTGACACCACATGGGCAGCGTCCAGCCTCCGATTAGACCTGCGCCCGTGAACAGGCGCATGTGGTCGTCTAGGTCTGTCAACCCATTAAACTTCGCACGTTCAAGTGGAGCGAGTGCGATCTCCTTCACTAACTTTGAATGTTCGTCTGCTTCGGCTGGCTACTAGATCAGGTTGTAATTTTACTCTGCCTCCGGGTTGTATACAGCCCATGGCGTAGGCTTGTAAACAGCGTGATCTTTAGGCAGCCGGTGAAACACACTTGCGTTGTCACCCTCGCCATATGTTCTATCTTCCTCACGCTGGGTGTCCCACCCCTCTAGAGAACGCGGGCCCAGCCGTGAGTGAATGGACGCTTGCCTATGAGTGTTTGACTCATATTTTGGCAGCGACTGGGAATACTCCGTTTCCCTGGTACGAAGGTGTGAGTGAACACTCGCTCCGGCCGGCAAGTCGTAGCTTAGTACACGTGGTGCAGGCAAGGCATGCACATGAGTAGTGGGTGGCTGCGCAGGCGCAACGGATACATTAGTTTGCGCACAGAGTTGCACATAAATGACATTCAGGGCCGTTTGAGATTTGATGAACCAAGACATCGAAGTTTCACCTGGAGGTAAAATCGATGTGATTGGTACAAGGGAGTTTCCACTTGTATTCCGAGAGTTAGGGGGATGTTCACACGACCTGAGTTATGGTGAACATCGGGGTTTCCGGAAGAACCTTCTTCCACTTGTTCGTCGAGTCAAGGGGCATGAACTGAGTTCTTTCCCTCAGCCTGAGGACCTCGTGGAATGCTTGTTGGGATGTCAGTCATTTGAAAGTGAGATTTGAGAAAAAAACGAACGAGAGACGGATGCAAAAGTGAGAAAAATCGGATGGCACCAATGAAGAAACACTGGCTAAACGCAGAGGTATCCGGAGATATATGAGTTACAGCTCAACGTCTCTGCATAACTAGAAGCGTCATTAGCCTCATCACGAGAGAAAGGAAGAGGGTTTTCTTCGTGACCACACTCCAGCGTGAGAATAAGTATCGGGGATTGCAAGTAATAAGCAAGTAGCTTAAAGCAGAATGAAATTGTATTGTGATAGTGATAATGTTGTAGATAAGTGGTTTACCTTGTGGTGTGATCCTTATTTTAGCCGAAGAGGGGTGTGTAGGAGATGGGCTGATGGGCCTTGGGCCTGGGCCCAACGACCAGGAATATCCATTCTGTCTCCTCTGAGTCGACTATTAATGGTCTTTGGCAGGAGGTGCGCTTGGCGCATGGTGAGTGGAACCACGTGTCATGGCAGTTTTCCTTGGTGTCGGACCTGTCATCAGCCGATACTGGAGATCGTGTGACAGTCGCTGGTGTGGAGTTTGGTTGGAGCCACGTGTACGTCCTTGCATACAGTCTGCCCACTGCATGACGTGGTCTGACACAACCTGCCGAGTGGTTATTGGGTCACAGCTCTACCACTTTGTACCCTTGTATTTGGTCAACGCCTCTTTGTGCTTCTCCCTTCCGCATGGCTTTATCAGTGCTTTGTAGCCAGCACGGAGTTGTAGGGATTAAGTCCTTTTATTCTCAAGAAAAAGTATGAGCTGCTCTCATTTTAGTCTTGGCCTTGTGCAAGGTTTTAAGACTTCGCGGCTAGAGGATTGTTTGATCCGTACAGGGTCAAGGGCATGCGCTCCCAGGTTTAACTTGCCGTTGCATAGTGTGCGCAAGGTTTGTTGTGCAACCTGCTAGTATCAAGGTTGCAGTACCATTGCGCGTTGCGCGCAAGGTTTGTTAGGCAACCTGCTGGTTTCAAGAATGGTGCACCGTTGCGCATTGCACGCAAGGTTATTCTTGTGATGTCATTATGAGGGTATGGTTCCTTGCACATGCGCAGAGTTTTTGGGACCATACCCCTCCAGATAAATCACCCCCTCCATGAGCCATGAAGTCTTTGAGAAGGGCTCTACATCCTGTCATGTGCCTGGAGCCTCCACTATCTACATACCATAAACTATCAAGGCAAGTAGAAGCTCCCTACACAGTGATAAATAATTAGTTTAGGTGGGTTTCCAAAGCCAAAATGGTTTTGGAAGGGGTCACAAACATGTCAATCTCAAATTTGGAAGAATGGTCAGTGGTTTGAACAGATTTTTGTAACATCTGTTGAGGCCCATCTCCTACCAAATGATAGTAACCATGAGGATGCCTATTTACTCTTGGTTTTGAGGGCCTTTGTAACCCTCATAACTAAGAGGTACCTTTTGGTAAATTGGTTGGCCATATCCTCTTGGATACTGATTGGCAGGCGGTGCATTTGTTACCTGCACCTCTCTGGGAGCAGAGGTTTTGTGCAATGCTTTGGTAACATGTGTTTCAACAGACACAAAGGTCTGTTTAGAATTTCCTTTTGAAGTACTAGTCTTTGAACTCTCCAGTGTTTTGGATTTATACTCATTCTTTTTCACATCAATGTTTTTGAGATAAACACACTCTTGAGTTTTATGATTTGTTTTATTACAAATTGTGCAATTTGGAGAATCAATGATCACACTTGTTTTGTTAATGCCATAAGCTTTTAGAAGAAAATGGTTTTTGGTAACATGGTTCTTCTTTTCATAGAAATTACAAAACAAGTTTTTGATATTTTCTTTCTTTTTCCCTTTTTTAGTTTTTTTTGTCAGCAGATGTTGTAACATCTGCTGGTAAATCTGTTATGGGAATGATTCTTGCTTTTGGAGCTTTGACACCTTCAATGGTTGAAAATCCATTGGTTTGAAATTCTCAAGGATGTCACATGCATCAGACCATGTGGGTTTAAATTTATAATTCTCAACTTCCTCAAAAGTTGAGGATCCCTCATATCTTTCTAAAACAATTTTGTTTCATTTTTGTTAGTGACCTTGATTTCTTGACCAGATAGATCAGTTGGAACAATTTCAACCATACCAGAATCATTTTCAGAAACTTGGTCATTTTTCTTGAATCCTATGCCAAATTTTATGTTACTTTTGACCTGGTTTTCTAGCAAAATCTCATAACCTTTACAGGATTCCACCCATTTTCATAAGTGACTTGGGTGGATTCTAACTCCTTTTTGCAAACCTGATATTTTTCTATCATAGTTTAGAGTTGGTCCTTGGTTATGTTGGCTTCATGTTTTAAGCTGCTGATTTCAGATTCTTTTTCAAACAGTTTAGTTTTTAGCTCTTTTGAAAGCTTTTCAAACTACAATTCATCATCCAAAATTTTAGTCTTAAGGTTTTTATTCACCTCTTTTATGTTAGCAAAAGCTATGATGCATTTATCTGAACATAGATCTTTTAAGACCTGAGGAGATACCTTAGTAGCAGCCATCATGGCATAATCACATTCACCTTCACAAACACTAGCATCCCATGGGTCAGACAGAGGTTCCAAATCTTCAACAATACTTTCTTTTGTAACAACTGTTTCATCATGAACATTAGACACAACAGATTTAGACTCCACTTCCTCAAATTCAACACCCTTAACTATAGACTCTAATGCCATAAAGCAAAATTCATTTAGTTTCTTTTCAGTGTCAGCAATTAGAGCAAAGTTTTCATCAGTCAGATCCTCAGGAAAACTACTCCAATCAACAAAGCCCTGAGTAAAGAAGCTATTTTGATTAACCTCTGCCTTAGCAGTGGTTTGAGTAACTTGTTCTGCAGGTTGAATTTGAACTTGAGGAGTTGGTGCTTGAACATATTGAATTTGAGGAATAGTGGTTTGAACATATTGCACAGGAACAGTGGTAGCAGGGTGTGCAAAATGAGTAGTGTTTTGCATGTGAGGAGGAGGGGTATATTTGGAATAATGGACAGTGTTTTGATGTCTAGGGCTAGGATGTGTGACAATTGGTCTAGTTGATTGAGACCTACATTCTCTAGCAAAGTGTCCTAGCCTATTACATTTTAGCACTTAATCTTTGACTTATCTAGCCCAACTTTTAGCCCCCCCATGCAACCATGGAAATTTTCTACCAGTTCTCTTGTAATATTTGTTAGCCCTAACACTTAATAGAGCCAACTGGTGCAAAATATCCATCTCTTCCAAATCTAAAGCATCAAAATGTTGAAGGTCATTCAACTCAAAGCATAAGTTATCAGAAGTTTGGCTTCCCCATTAGCAGCAAATGCATAATTAGGTGTGTAAGGGTCAGAGTTGAAATTACCACCAGAAGTTATATCAATGAAATGATCATAGCTTTGATCTTTAGTACTGCCAGTGACTTCTTCTTGACCAAACAGTGTTGTACTACCAAATGCATAATCATCAGCCACCTTGCCAGATTCTTGTAGCTTCTTTTTCTAGTTCATCTCTCACTCATAAGTGAGGAGCTTACCATGAAGCTGTGTTAGACTCATTTCTTTAAACCCAACTGAATTTCGAGTTACAAAAGCTACAGTGTCCCACTCGTCTGGTAATAATCTAAGAAAATGACTATTTAAAGTCGAAGTTGCAAGCGTAACATTTACCAGTTTAAGTTCACTAATGAGACAGCTAAACCTTTCAAACTGTTGGGTTAATGACTGTCCTTTAACATGACAAAACGTTTCGTATTGTTGATTTAAAACTTCTCTGTTATTTTTATCACTTCCTCAGTCCCACCGAATTGCTCTTTTAAAGCATGCCATAATTCCTTTGCACTGTTGCAATGCAACAGGCCAGCATAGATATCGTTTGGCAGTGCAGATGCCACGATGCTAAATGCCTTTGTATCTAGCTCGATTTTTGGAAATCTTGCTCGGAATAATTTTCAAGATTCTTTGGTACTTGGACTTTAGAGTCCTCTGTACTTGGAATCATTGGAACATGAGGTCCAAAGATGACCGACTTCCAGCAACCGGTGTTTTGCTGAGCAAGGACATGACCCATCCGTCTTTGCCAGATATCATACTCAGATCTGACAAGGATCGGTGGTTTAGACATGTTGCCGGTGTTATGTGGATCTTGTGTAGTGTGTGACATTCTGATTGTTTACAAACAGTTTTTGTTTAAAAACTTCGAGAATGTAATTAAACTCTGTTTTCAATAAAAACGAACAAACCGAATTAACAGTGAGAGCTCATCTATTCAAATCAAATTGATTGTTAAATCAAATTCGATTGACCAAGCTCTGATACCAATTGTTAGGATCTGAGTTTGAAACTGTTATAAAAGTTCAAAGGATGAAAGATGAAAGATAATGAATCAGATGAACATGCAGCAGAATGATAAACTTTAATTCATAACAACTGAGAGATTATTTTCATTGTCATGCTTTTGTGATTGTAATCACTTGCATATAACTCACAATCTCTCCCTCAGCCTGAGATCATTGATTTGTTCATACAGAATGTAAAGAAGAATATTAGATTGATAAGTGATGTAAAGTGATCAAATAGAACACTAGATGCACTGTTCTATTTATACTACAATTCTAACCACTGAGCATCTTATGATGATGTCAGCAGGAAATTGATATTTAACAATATTAACAAACTAACAACATCTGCTAAGCTAACCACTACTATAACTAAACATTACAAAGACTGATTGAAAACACTGATGAGACAACTTCTGTTGGCCTTCAGTAGAGTCTTGCCTTGGCAGACCTTTAGATTTGGTCTTCAACAGAGCTTTTTCTTGGCAGACCTTTAGTTCTAGTCTTCAACAGTGCTTTGCGTTAGTAGACCTTTAGCTTTAGTCTTCAATAGAATTTTGCTATGGCAGACCTTTGACATTTTATCTTCAGCAGGGTTTGACTCTACGCGATGTTTTATTATTAGGATCAGCGGTTATAGTATATTTTGGCTTTCTATCATCTGTTCTTTTGTAGGGTTCAATTCCAACAGATTGAATTATTAATATTGCAAGGCATAAATCCGTTGATTCAGAGAATAAAACTTTACCATATAATTTGATATAATTTATGAGCTGGATAGGTGCCCGAACCGTGTTTTCTTTTTCTTTTGCCAAAAAAATAATAGCAGAAAGACATCGTCCACGAAGGTGGGGGTAGGGCCACGAAGGTGGCGCCTTCGTGTGCGGTGCAAATGAAGTTATTATATTTTTTATATAAAATTATATATATAATTATATTATTATTATATATTATATTAATAGAAAATTATGATAAATAGTGTTTTAATATTATTTTAATATTGTCTGTTTTTAATAATTGATTATTTTATTAATATCTTTTTAATTAATTTTGTATGTTTTATTTTCCTTTTATAACTATTAAGATACAATATTTTATATAGTTTTGAATATGTTGTTGCGATAAGCCTAAAGTTTTCTCTGTAATACATTTTTTCTCCGAAACTAAGTTATGAGTGATAAAGCTTAAGTTATCATGAATAGTGTTTTAATATTATTTTAATATTGTTCGTTCTTAATAATTGATTATTCTATTAATATCTTTTTAATTTTAATTAATTTTGTATGTTTTATTTTCCTTTTATAACTATTAAGATACAATATTTTATATAGTTTTGAATATGTTGTTGCGACACGCCTAAATTTTTCTCTCTGATACATTTTTTTTCGAAACTAAGTTGTGAGTGGTAAAGCTTAAGTAATCGATAACAAACATATATGTTTTCAAACCTAACTCACATTTAGTTTTTTTTTTTTATGTATAAATTGACATTACTTTTTTAATTAAATATACAATGTAATATTTATATATTAATAGAAAGTGAATATGAATAGTGTTTTAAAATTATTTAATATTGTTTGTTTTTAATAATTAATTATTTTATTAATATATTTTTAATTGATTTTGTATATTTTTTACTTTTATAACTATTAAGATACGATATTATATATAGTTTGAGTATGCTGTTGCGACGTGCCTAAATTTTTCTCTCTATTTATACATTTTTTTCTTGAGTTGTGAGTGGTAAAGCTTAAGTAATCGAAGCACAAATGTACATGTTATCAAACCTAACTCACATTTAGTTTTTATATATAAATTGACATTACTTTTTTCATAATTTTAATAATACAATGTGATACTTTATAAAGTTCTGGACATTTGCAACATGTTTATTTTTGTCTTCGTTCTGCTAAAAGTTTTGTTCAAAATCAAAAGGATCAATATAATTGATTTTTATTTGTTCTTTACCGTGATCACCCTAAGCAGATACCATGCGAAACTTGGATAGTGGTATATAGTATCTTTTATATTTTAAACTATAGCGAGTATGAATACCATACTGGTACCTTGACGAACCGAACTTATACCGTCTGTTCTTTACTATGATGAATTGAACTGATACCAAGCGAACAACTTCGACGATAGTATAGAGTTTTTTTAATTATCATAAACTATAGCGAGTATTGATACCACATCAATTCCAATCGTATCGGTACCATCGGAATGAATACTGATATTCATTTCGGAAAACATTACTCATATTCATTTTTATGGTTTTCGATTTATCTAAAATATGAGTCGATATCCTTTTGGGCATACAACGACTTTATTTTTGGGTTTTGCCTTTCAATTGTTATAACGAGTTCAAGTATCGTACTGATATGTTGTTCAAACGGTTTCAATCGGTTTTGTGCGATAGCGGCACCCACCGCGAAGCGCGGGGAACTCCCTAGTTGTAATTATTCAGCTGCTTAACTCGTTTTTCTCGTATAACTCGAAATGTATAATGTTTTATAAAATATGAATATACCACTGGACAAGCGTATTTTTCTCTATAATAAGACCTAAGTTTCATGAAAATCGAAGTAGGGTCAGATATATTTTATTTTATTTATAACGGTTCAGACTGGTTTACAAACTGTTCAGATTCAACTTTCAAAACGGGTCGGATATTTCCACTACCCATTTTGGCAGATGTTACACTTTTCGTACTCCTGGTCTTCTTGGCGGCATATTCTTCCTGTCAAATACAAAACCAATAACTATATAGATATGAGTGGTCTTAGGTTAAATCTAGACTCGGGAAAAGTCTAAGGAGTATGCATTTGTGATATTTGAGCTTAGACACAAAAAGCTAGTGTTTAGTTTGCTCAATCGTTGGCTCTAATTACAAACTGTCACACCCTGATTTCTTGGTGGGCCCGAACTTGGGTTTATGTGTGACGATTGATATCAGTAATCACAAAGCAAAGCGGAAGATGGGATTTTAAATTAATTATTACAAAGTACGATATAACTGTCCGAAAGTTCAAAAATACTTAGACAGACTAATTATACTTAAAAAGATCCACATGCGGACCGAATATAATAAAATGAGACTTGAGACTAATATGTCTTTCGCGGAGTTGCAAATTCCAAACCACTAGACTGAGCCGTTCTAGCCTATTCCGTATTTGCTATATAACTTGCGCTTTAGTCTTTTGAAAATACGTCACTTTTCACTAGTATATACAATTAACCGTCTCTTTTCAAAATCTTTTCAAAAAGCATTTGATACCATTGGTATATCATTTTGAAAATAACTTGGGATAAGATAATGTTTCTTGTTACTAGTTTTACATGCTTGTCATTACATGTGGGAACCATTTCTAAACGTTGGTACATGATTAATCGACACATCACATTTTCAATTCATATATAATAGCATTAGTGTCTGTCAGGTGTATGCCTACACCCCGCGCTTAGGTCCTTGCCACTTGCAATCAAGTGATCCGAGAATATCCAAGACACGGTCGTATTAACCCCAATGTTTAAGTTATCAAGCAAAATAGATTAAAACATGTTATTTAAATTTTAAGCATCATTTGCCCATGATTCAATACCCGACCAAGCAGCTAGTGCCGTATCCCAAGCCCGTATAGGGAAAATAGGCTAAGAGTATTTACATGTGTTAGTCTTTATAAATCAAAGGCGCTAAAAAGAGCCGTTAATCAAAATAACTAAAACAGACACAATTTACTGGTGGCTCCTAATCTGGAATAGATGGAACTGTGTTCCGTTAGAATGTTAACGAGTCTTATTCAAGTCTTCTGACTTTGACTGGTTAACTTTAATAAATACGTACGGTTCGCTAGATTAAGCGGAGACAGAATAGAATGTGGTTTATACCCTTCCGAGTGTAAGGACTCGTATAATATGGGTTGAATAACCAAACATTCTAATTGGAACTGATTTGGAAATGTTTTGACCCGATTAGGCTAAATTATATATATATATATATATATATATATATTAACGTATATAAGTTAACCTAACGCGTATATGCGGCACTAGATGGTCAAATAGGTCTAAGACTATGTTAAGTATGTTGAGTAAAGAAAGGTTAAAACAGCTTTGGTTTTCTAAAAGTGAAAACACATTTGCAGTTATATAAGTAAAACACATCTGAAGTTCAAAAGGTTACATGTTTGAAATACCGTTACTTATGTTGTGAAGGTGAAACCTAATTCAATTTAAACTTGTTAAGGTCAATTAAATTAAAGGACAAAAAGTCAAACCCAACCCAACTTCAAATAGTCTTTTGATGTTTAGAACTGATTTCCAATTTTGCTTACATGTGTTGATTTCTTGTTGTTGTTGTGTACCTTCTAATTGTTGATTAATTAATGGCTTAAGGTAGTTTATTACTAGATTAGGAAAGAATTTTGATATGGAGGGAAATTATAAAATATACCAGCAGGGACTGAAATTGTAAGTAAAATTTTGAAGGTATTTATTCTTTTTATTGAATTACAAAAGGTTAGTTAGTGGGAGGACCTGATTGCTAGCAATTGATAACCACAGGGACCGGACTATTAATTTTTTTTCAAATATGGGTTGAACCTGCGATTGGGTGTAAACCCTAGGGACTAAAACTATACTTTACTCTTAAATATAATAGGTTTAAGGTTTTATATTATATTCGCTCGTAAATAGAAGAATACATGAAGTAGTTTTTAAACTTTTTAACTAACTATACTTGTTATTTAAGATTTTATTTGTGTATGCATTTTATATCTTTTAAATAGAATGATAATTACTTTGTCAAGCACTTAATCAAATCCACTGGTACATTTAAGTAACTGCTCAAAACTAGATAAGAGTTGTTATAAGAACAACTATTGTTAAGGAAACCAGTGGTTGTTTTTCCTTGGCAACAATTCTTCATTTCAAAGCAATGTTTAATCTTTACAACAATTTTGACTAACACTTCTTTTGTCTTTATCAGGCGTTTCATAAGGAGATCAAAATGCACACACGTTAATTCAAATCTTTATTTCTCTATGAAAGACAATTGATTTTAGATAAATTGTGGTCTTTGACATATAACAGGGACAAGTCTAGAAACTTATTTATATACACATCATTATTCATGAGTTGATTACGAATGAGGTTGTGAATGGAGGAGTTTTTTTTCTTCCTAAATGGGTGTTGAAAGAAAAATTATTTACTAAAATAGATGATTTAAAACTATTTACTAAAATATGTGTTTTTCTAGAGTGTTTTTTTAACAAAAAGATGTTGGTGGAAACGTTATTTATCAAAATGGGTGATTTGAACATATACACACACACAAAAAATGAGTGTTTTTCTATTTTTACTAATCTAGTATTGTCCCACTGTGATTTCATGGTGGACCCGGACTTGGGGTTTATGCGTGACGATTGATATTAGTAATTACAAAACACAGCGGAAGATAGGATTTTAAATTAATTATTACAAAGTAAGATATAAGTTACCGAAAGTTCAAAAATAATTATACAACTGATTGTACTTAAAAAGTTCCACAGGTGGATCGAATATAATAAAATGAGACTTGAGACTAATAGGTCCTTCATGGAGTTTCAAATTCCAATTTGCCTAGACCGAGCCGCTCTAGCCTATTCCGTATTTGCTATATAACATGCGTTTTAGTCTTTTGAAAATACATCACTTTTCGCCGGTAAATACAATTAACCGACTCTTTTCTAAATCTTTTCAAAAAGCATTTGATACCATTTGGTATATCATTTTAAAAATAACTTGGGATAAAATAATGTTTCTTGTTACCAGTTTTACATGCTTGTCATTACATATGAGGACCGTTACTAAATGCTGGTACATGATTAATCGACACACCACAGTTTCAGTATCATATATAATAGCATTAGTTTTTGTTAGGTGTATGCCTACACCCCGCGCTTAGGTCTTGGCCACTTGTATTTAAGTGAGCCGAGGATATAAAGAACACGGTCGTATTAACCCTAATGTTTAAGTTATCAAGCAAAATATATTAAAACGGGTTATTTAAATTTTAAACATCATTCGCCCATGATTCAATACCCGACCAAGCGGCTAGTACCGTATCCCAAGCTCGTAAAGGGAAAATAGGCTAAGAGTATTTACGTTCTAGTCTTTACAAATCAAAAGCGCTAAACAGAGCCGTTAATCCAAATAACTAAAACAGACACAATTTACTGGCGGCTCCTAATCTGGAATAGATGGAACTGTGTTTCGTTAGAATGTTAACGAGTCTTATTCAAGTCATCTGACTTTGACCGGTTAACTTTAATAAATATGTACGGTTTGCTAGATTAAGTGGAGACAGATAGAATGTGATTTATACCCCTCCGAGTGTAAGGAGTCGTATAATGTGGGTCAAATAACCAGACATTCTGATTGTAACTGATTTGGAAAGGTTTATATATTATGATATATAAGTTAACCGTACGCGTATATGCGGTACCGGGTGGTCAAAAAGGTCTAAGACGAGTCCATTATGCCAAAGTATATTTTATTATGTTATAAGATTAGTTTCAAACTTAGATTATGTGTTCAATATTTTTAGGCGATAAGGGCAATTTTGGCATTTTTGGCATATCATATGGACTTTAGCATAAGACCTATCAAATGTATGATAAAATGGTATAACCTTAGAGGGTTATTTCATACAATATTATGATCATATAATGACCCTTAATCAGTTTTTAAACCAGCCCAAGCGGGTCAGAATCAAAAGTCAAAGCAGAAGTCAAAAAAATAATATAAACATGTTATAATGTCAAAAAGGTTTCAATACTTAGAAGTTCATTTAGCGTAATTTACAAAAATCTGCGTTTTGACTTTTATTTAATGAAAGTTTGACCCGTCATTTCACTAACTTAACGTGATCTTCAAATGGTGTCATCACCAGGGATCAACACCTCCTTATTACGATCACGTAGCCAAGTTCGATTCGAACTTTGGCTTAACCGAAATGGTTATAACCGAAAGTCAAAGCAAAAGTCAATTTGCTAATCTTTCGGTTAATAACTAGCCTAGGAATGGAAAAAGACTGGCATAAAACATTTACAAGTATTCAAAGGAGTGTTATAACTCTAGAGAGGATGCCTCTATATAGATCAGAAGCTGCTCCAAAGAGATTTAGAGTGAAAGAAATGAAGATGCAAGTTGGAAAGTGCAAGAATGAGTCCTATTTATACTTGTTCAAGCCTCTTGAGATGATGTCAAGCATCAACAAGGCTTCTCTGATGTTGACTAGTGTCCACATAGGCGGAAGAAATAGAAAGAAGGTGGCATTTTGCGAGCAAAGTGGCATCTGCCAACACACCTTCTGCCAACGACACCTTTTAAGGAACGTAAGGGGTCGGTTACGCTTCGTTAGGGACCCTGTGCGCCCACATATTATTTAAATGCCTTATGGACCATAAGGGACCGCCGGAGGCCAAAATTTTGGCATTTTAACATATTTGATACTTCTTCTTGATTCATCTTCTATTTTTATGAATTTGGTCGCTCTCATCTAACATATCGGGAATATTTTAAAGTTATCGAACACGTATTGCCATATCATTTGATAAAATTTTTCTGAGATGTCACAGGTATACTTTTTTCTTCTTATGTTTTTTATCCGAACTCGGTGTTCTTCATAATCCTTAGCCGGCGAAGTAAAGCAATTTTCTGGCAAACCACTTTTTTCCAGCCAACCAAACTTGTCCACAAAAAGTGAACTAGTGACCTCCTTCAATCTTCTCCCCCCATGACTATGTTCTCATGATTTCGGAAAACGATGTAGGAGACCCGAACCAAACTCATATCTGCAAATTCGTCGGAGGCGGCTGCGGTGAAATACCATAATTGTGAACTCGTGGAAATAGACACAATTTAAACCTAAGGCTGTTGTGGGAAAGCATATTGATGATGGGGTTTGGGTAGTAGCTGATGCTCTTGGTGGTCGGCAGAAAGGTGAGACGAGATGGAGATGATTGAGTACAAGGTTTTTGGAAGAAAGGTGAGACGAGACTGTTGTCGACCACCAACCAGATTTCGGTGGGAGGGGGGATGGAATTGGCCTGCAGATGATGGTAGATTTACTTTCTCTTCTCTTCACTGTATATTTTTATTATTGAGATTTTTTTTTTTACATTTTGTCATATATTAAGGGTTTAGATTAGATGTAAGAACTAAACATCATGTATAAACTTGGGTGGTCGGAAAAAAGTAGTTTGTCGGAAAATACCTCAGCTTGTTGGGAAAGAATGATGAACTGGATTTGTATAATAAAAATAAATAATTATGATCGGTTGACTAAAATATTAAAAATAAAGAAAACAACCGTTTTTAGTGGATGATTTACAAATCATCAATTTTAATAAATAATTTTTCTATCAATACCTGTTTAGAAAAAAAAACTCTGAAAGGAGTTTGTATTAAAAGCAAATTTGGCACACCACTTGAAAAAGGGTTAACTAGAGATTTAGTGCATATGTTTGATATAAGAATGAGATTATGTAGATTTAAATCTCTAATGATGAGACCTAATTTCTTTCTAATCCAACATTATAATTTTTAATTTAAGTAAAGCATATACAGGACACATGTTATAGAAATAATCTGTAACAACCATGATGTTTTGACGTTGTATGTATTTTCTAATTCTATTTCCCATCGTACTTGTGTTTCCATTTTATACAATAATACAATACAATTTGGATATCTTTATCATCAATTTCCATCACATTATTTAATTCCATGTTTATATACCCTAGTAAAATGACTCTAAATAAGAATATTTGTTTCGTCAGTTAAGTACATTTATTATTCGATCACAATTATGCTTCAATGTAATTCATTTTGCTAGTCATGTTCATTTGTCTTACAAATAAAATTTTGAATCATCAACATACGTAATAATAATAAATTAAATTATATTTGACCCTATTATAATTTTAAAGACTATTAGATACAGAAAAATAAGCTCGTCCCAACAATATATCCATATTTTCATAAACATTATATTTAAGAAAAAAGAGTTAAACAACTAAATTATTTATATAATAATTATATAATAATAATATAAAAGCATGATTCTCCCCCATTTTTTTCTATGACACTTTCAAAAAAAATAATAATAATTTTATTATTTAATCCTAAACCCTTCGCCAAAAATTACCAAAAATAAACCCTATAATCTCAAACTATATAGACTCTCCCTCCTCTTCTCTTATTTTTCATTGCACAACTTCTTGAAAGAAACTCTCAAGTCTTGAGTTCTTTTCCCTCCTTCCTCTTATTCTTCTCTTCATCTTTTCAATTCTAGCATTTTATTTTTCAATTGGTTATATATTTTAAATTTTCTAGTTTTAATCATTCAATTTCTTCTTATTTCATTCTTATTCTATGAAGTTTATAAGGATGTCTATTCAATGATATTCATCATACATCTCCATTAATATTGACACATCTAAAAAAGGATTCGTTTGTAGTGCGGCTCTACCGTCGCAATTCTCAGAATCCTACGAGTGTTTCTTAGCCGATGTCTTAGAAACGTTTTGGTTAATCTAAAAACAAGTAATATGCTTCTAACAACATTGATACAAATATATATATACATATATATATATATTATTGCAAACCGAAAGAATTTAAAAACGCACTAGGGTACCCATAAGTGTAACCCTAGTTTTGACAGATTTCAAAGCACAACTTCTGACGACCATAACTTATTCAAGCAGAACCTTTTTAAGCAAACGCAGATACTATGACTTTGTTCTTGGAGTCAAGTTTTCAAAAATATAAAGAACACCCTTTAATTCATTCGGATGTGTTCATAACAACACCCTCCGCAAGATCAGTGCTTAGAACAACACCTTCTGCCTTACACGGTTGTTTTGGGCCATTCTCAAATGGGAATTTCAAAATGTTCTCTAAATAAAAATGTTCAAAGGACAACCTAAGCCACTTACTAGTAAATTTTCATAATTTTTGGAAATCATTTGATATTTTAAAATTGTGTCCAAAGTCGTAATTAGCAATCTACCAAATGCTGAATTCGTAACAAAAACTTTGGTTCGTCCTTAATGGGCCATAACTCACAATATAAAAGTTCAAATAACCTAAATATTTTTAGAATGTATTACTATGAGTTACCAAGATTTTCCAATTGGAATGACATGATTTAAACAAACATAGATTTTTTAATATTTTTTTGTCGTAAACTGTCGCTGGCAAAACACTGCAGCATTCAACAATTTTAATTACTTTTATACATACTGGAAAAATATAAAAATAAATATAGTAACATGTCATAAAAGTTTCATAATTTATTTTGACGACTTGGTTAGTCAATAAAATTTGAAATTTAGCCTTTAAAACTGACCCAAAAGTAACTTATTGATTTGTTTTATTTTCTCATTAACTTGATTCTAAATAACATTATTTACATATAATTAATGTGAAAACCCTAAGTTACCCTTGTTAACACTAAGGGTATTTTTGGCACGGAGCTTTTAGAAGCTTATAGCTTTAAGCTTTTAAGAAAAAGCTTATACTCAATAAAAAGCCTTGTTTGGTTGAAGGAGCTTGAAGCTTTTGGTTAAAATCTACTAGTAGTAGCGTTTAGAAGTAGCTACAAGCTTTTAGGGAAAAAATGGCTATTTTAACCTCTAAAGATAATAATTTTTTTAATGAATCAATTTTTTAATGTCCATTTTGGTCATTTTATATATTTTATTAAAAGCTTAAGCTACTCTGCCAAACACCTAAACATATCTAAAAGCTACAGCTACCAGCTATCAGCTTCCAGCCTCCAGCTACCAGCTTCCAGCCTCCAGCCTCCAGCTTCCAGCCACCAACCACCAGCTACTTTTGCCAAACATACCCTAATTAGTCGATTATTATAGATACTAACATTTGAATTGTAAGATAACATTCAAATGCATGTTAAATCTCCAACACTATTCGCAATGCTTATCATTAAATCAAAACTAGTCCTTACACGCAACATCTATATTATTGCCATCACGTAGGACCCCGTTGCTTCTATTTGTGAACTTGTGTGGGAATCCCTAACAATGCAATCGAGTACATGGTCACATATTTACCTTTTACTTTTTGGGGTGATACATATGTTGCAACTAACTTTCCTAAACTATTTTATGGCATATGTGTTTGCTATTTGTTTTTGTGTTAAACTTATTTGGTTAACTAAACATGTGCATTCATTAATTGTGATCGAGCTAAATGGTAGTATATTATAGTGCTACAGGTGTGAACCCATTCCCACTTCTGGTGTGTGTTAATCTTTTTCCTTGTGTTACGAAAGTTACCTTTGGGAATGATAGAATTCGACCATCTTTCTAGGAAACCTTTTGAAATCCCCTCTTTGTTTCCTACTTGTGAACTAAGGTTTGAATATACTCAGTTACCATCTCTTGTGAAATACAAATTGCTTAGTTTATCATATTTTGCTATACATTTTTTTTTTACTTTTGCCATGTGTTATAACCATTAACTTGTGTAGTACAACACCTTCTCAAAGTTGACCTTTTACTTTGCGTATGTTTATGCTATTATAGTATTATGTGATGATTCAAGACTTATCACTTAGGATTGAGACATTCCTTATCTTTAATTAAAACATTCGTTATGTTATTGTTTGGAACAAGTTTGTTTATTTGGTGGTTTGTTCGTTATGGGACACTGAATTTTGGTTTTGTAATATATTTGAACTTTAATTAGTGTAATATGTTTTGAGCAATCTTGTGAGGTGATGTCTCTATGTTCCCACCATCGTCGGTTGGGGTGTTACATAATCCTACGTTATGTGTTAATTTGTTATAAAATCATCCTAATGTGCGAAATATATATTAGTTAAATTCAAACAAATTTAAAAAAATTGGAAAAACCGTTTAACCATACACTACAGGCAAGTGTACGGTCAAGTAGTAAAACAAGTAAGTTCGAGTATCGAACCATGGACACAATAGTAGTGACTCTTGGTACTAGACCTCTATCGACTTCTAACCTAATAATTTAGTTTATGAGAAATTGCTCTTTTATCGATTGCAATGAGAACAAATAAACGACCAAACAGACAGTTAGGGGTGTAAATTTCTGACATGACCCGAAAACCCGACACGAACCTAACACGAAATTCGCGGGTTTAGATTTAGTCTAAATGGGTTCAGGTCAGTTTTAGGTTGAACCCGTTTAGGTTAACAGGTCGGGTTCAGGTCAACCTGGTCGGGTTGGCGGGTTGACTAGTGTAACACATTTATACTATATTATATTTTTTACAATATATTTTATGTAATAAATTATACTGGATGTGCATTTTATACCATGATTATAACTTAAAAGGAGAAATTAACATAGATTTTATAATTTAAATAGGATATTATTATATACATTTATGATATTCGGGTAAAACGGGTTGTGTTTGGGTCAACCCACGAAACTTCAGGTCGGGTTCGAGTTCGTGTAAAATTTTCAGACAACAAGCTTAGACAACTGGAAAGAAACTTACATATTATGGAAAACTTACCCTGGTTCTAGAACCTACCTGCAACTCACAACTCTCGGAATTGGACAATGGAATAGCTATCGGGTTCCTAAAAAGACGGTTGTCTCAAGAAAACCCTAAAGAATGATATATCACCTCTCGATCTCACTAACACCTATAGGGAAATCTTAAGGGACGTGTAAATCACTGGTTACTAGTTTGGATCACCTCTCGGTCTCACCTCATTAGGGAATGTTGAGGTACTCAATGGAATAGCTATCGGGTTCCTAAAAAGACGGTTGTCTCAAGAAAACCCTGAAGAATGCTATATCACCTCCTGATCTCACTAACACCTATAGGGAAATCTTAAGGGACTTGTAAATCACTGGTTACTAGTTTGGATCACCTTTCGGTCTCACCTCATTAGGGAATGTTGAGGTACTCAATTGACTCGCTCACCTCCCCCAGTCACGTTAATCACAACAAACCCTAAAGTATGAAGGAGTTATCTAAGGTTGTTGACAATAACTCGAGTTTGCTAGGGAAACTAAAGTAAATAAGCAAGTATCTCCTCACGGTCTCACCTTTACCCAAAACCTAAGAACTAGATAAGCCGACACTTTATCTCCTCCCGGTCTAAAGAGTTGCAAAACACTGATTTCAAGGACTCACAAGACTACTTATAGGGTTATCTAAGAGAAGAAACCTCTAGATTATTCCACTAACACAAAGCCAATGGAAAATCATGCGAAACCCTAGATCTAAAACTACCAAAGTAACAAACTAGAGAACATGCAAAGCAACCATCATGCAAACCGATTACTAAAAGCATTCATACGCATTATCATCAACAAAACAAAGATAATTTACCAAAAGATTAAGCCAAACTTATATTATACAAAATTGAAAGTCACAAATCACAAAGTAATCATCAATACGACCTAGGTAGCATAAATGTTTAACTACTCATGTTCTGTAGATCCAGTTTGCAGATCGACGTCGATGTATCTAGAGATATCTAAACCTAAATCGATGTGCGGAATCCATCAGAAATAGGTAGAAACATAAGATTTCACAATTTTCAACGTTTTCTATTAAGTTCACACTCATGGTACAATTTTGACAGCGCTTTGCCTCTTGCTTGACCAAAAACTTTCCTAACAAATGAACACACACACCTATATATAGACATTCACCTTCGTGAGAAGGTAATCTACCTTCTCACGAAGGTAATCTACCTTACATCAAACAATAACTTGTAAACTTTTTTACATCAAGATGTAGGCAACATACATATGCATCAACAGTCTCCCCTTGGGTGTTGCTGTAGTCTTGATCTTCAAACTTAATCTATCTTCCAGAATCTTCAAAACTTGATGTCGAGATTTCTTAGCTACGAACATATGTATTGACAGTCTCCCGTTTGAACATAGCTTAGGTATCTTTAATGCTAAGTTTTGATTTATTCTGAAAAAATCTTCATAGCTACAAACTCCCCTTTAAATCATGCTTTGAATCTTTAAAATTTGACGTTTAACAACAATCACACGTATCCACACACAAACAGTTTCTCAACAGTCTTGTTGGTCCGACTCACACTCAACATTACCAGATTACTATGGAAGGTTTTGAAATAAAATCTTTTTGGATTTTGAATTTTGAATGCAGAAATGTAAAAAAACTAAAATGTAATATTAGCACTTTGTATTTTTGTGATAAAACGTGCTAGAGGACCATATCAGTTTTACTGAGACATATCAGCTGTACCGTCGATCTAGAAGAAACACTCAGTTTAAACTATTCACATGGATTATCGGTATTGTTGTCCACTTAAACACATATAAAAACTTTCGTAATGCTTACCGATACGTTAAGGTACATTAATTTGTACTAAGTTCTTATGAGCCCCACGATCTCAGCATATCCCCTCATCTTGTAATACACCGACTCAAGTAATGCCTTTAAACTTTCATCAACTGTGATATGTGTGAAAATAACGTAGAATGTTTAAACATTAACAATCAGGTCGATCTTTCGATACGTAGAGAAAGTACAATGTTTAAACAAAATAAGAAATAAAAAACAAGTTGAAATTGTTTAAATCATAACCACCAGTTCCATATTCCCATATACGTAGAGGTGATTGTAACACCTCGTAAAATCGTGTCCAATAGTATAGTGACACATGTTGTATTTTTATTTTTAGTCTTCTAAAAGACTAATGAGGACAAAGGTGTCAACATGCTCAAAATGAGCCTCTGAGTGACCTTATGATGTCAACATGCTTGAAGATGAGCCTCTGAGTGACTGATATGTCAACATGCTTAAACATTAGCCTCTAGGTGACTAATATGTCAACATGCTTAAACATTAGCCTCTAAGTGACTGATATGTCAACATGCCTAAACTTGGCCTCTGAGTGACTGATATGTCAACATGCCCAGCCTCTGAGTGACATCAGAGTAAACATGCTTATAATGGGCCTCTGAGTGATCCTTTACGAAGTCCTAACTCTCATATGTCCCATTTGTTGGACGAGAGGGATTAAATTCGTAATCATATGAAAGTTGGATAATGGAGGGGTTAAAAGTGTCAACATGTTAATTTATACCTCTGGGTGACCTTTTAACGAACTGAGGAGATAGATAATGTCCGGGCATACTCCCGGGTATGCCAAATATTGGTTACGGAGGGCTAAATATGCTAAAAAGGTGTTTTAGAAGGTTTTATAAGTTGAGGGGCTAAAAGTGTCAAACTTTGAAAATAACCACAAGGCGCTCGCGGGGCGCGAGAGGCAAGGCCCTGGCCTCTCGCGGGGCGCGAGAGGCCTGTGTCTGCAGAAAATTTGCTTAGCCTCCACACATAAGACCAAAAACCATTTGATCGAAATAAGGGACTTTCAAACAGCTATGCCACGTTTTAGGACACTTGTAAGCTCCCTCTAACACCCCTTAACACCTGACATCACCTCCTTCAAGCTCTCCAACTATAAATAGGTGCAAAGGTTCACCCTTTGAACTTGCACCTTTCTCATTCACAACTCTATCTCCCTCCTCTGAAAGTTCCTAACTGAAAGGAGCATCCAACTTAGTTCTATTGCATCCTAGGAATCACTTATAAGTGTTCCTTCCTCTTGCATTTTCGTTTATAGGCTTTTATAGCCAAAAGTCAAGCATTTTACGGAAAATGCCTTAACTTTTGGTTAAGACCATTATGGTCCAGCCATTGTTTGTAACGAACATGGCTAAGTGATCGTAATAAGGTAGGTGTTAGTCCCTATAAAGGGCACCTCCTGAAGATCACGTTTGCTAGACCAATTGACGGGTCAAAGTTATTATATTAAAAAGTCAAACATGCCATTTTTCGAAAATGTTATAATTTGAACTTATATATGTCATGAAACATGTTTTGACACTTAAACAAGTTGGTAATAATTATTAGAACATGTAACAACATGTTCGGCTCGTCAATTTCAGTTCTAGGATGGGTTCGCAACCGAAAGTCACGAAGTTTAACTTCTGCTTTGACTTTCGATTCTGAACCGATTTAGATTAGTTAGCCACTGATCTAATGTTGCATTATGATCATAACGTAATGTAGCATAACCCTCTGAGGTTATATTACATGATCATAACCAGGATCTGAGTTTATGCACAAGTTCCGTAATTATGCCATTTTGACTAAAATGCCATTTTTGCATAGAAAGAGGTTTAAATAATAATGAACTTGAAAATGAGTTTCCTACTGATATAATATTATAAGTAGGATTGTTTGGGATATTGAATCAGATTATAAACTGAGTTTATGAACAAGTCCTTGTATTATGTCGATAAATGACGATAAAGCCCCTGTGGCTCTTAAATTGGTTTTAACCATATCCTTTCAAAGTAAATCTTTTACCTACTGATATATTATATTAAATAACATATCTAAGACATGTTAACCTGACGTTAACATAAATTTTCAATAAACATCGCAAATCGTCATTTTTTGACATAAGCACAATTTCGGTGCATAGTATGGTCTTAAACCATATTTATCAACCAAGACTTGTTACCTAATGATTTTAAAACTTATTTTAAATATTTTTATAGTAGGTATATGATATGAACTCAAAATCCCAAATAATTTATAAAACTATGTGTAAAATGACCAAAATGCCCCTTTGGTGCATAGTTTGGTCATAAATGATAAATTACACATGTTATCAATATCCTACTGATATTATATCATAAATTAATTATTTTTCTAGATACTTATGAACATAACATTAAAATATATTCAAGTTCCTTTTATACGGTATATAATTACCGAAATGCCCTTATGAGGCATAGTTTTATTTTAAAACCTTAACGAGCATATAAGTTGGTATCTTACTGATATTACAACTTATTTAAAGAATAATGGCATATAGAACTTGTCCATGACTTATCCGGTTACCCGATGTCACTGATATGCGTACGGTTCAGTATATGTAACTAGTTTATGGAAATTAACCAAAACGGGTCTAACCTTGTCATTTAAGTCTCAAAATACAGAATGTTTATAGTTTATCCATATTACACAAGTCAAAGTACTTTTTGGGATTAAAATACATTCTATCCGATCATCGTTTAATCTAGCGTTATACGTATTGATCCTGTACGCTACTCGGTCTAAGTCTATGACTTGAATAAGACCGTTAGTATTTAACTGGTTAGCTTATGCCATAATCCAGACTAGAGACTTGCCGGTATATGCTATCTACACTTAGTACTTTTGTGTACGACTGAGTTATTAAATCTTGCGTTTAAACGAAGACTAGCTCAGGTAAAAACTCTCGACTTATTTCCCCTATACGGGCTTGGGTTACGGTAGACTATTATCGCTTGGTCAGAAATGGGATCAATCGAATGCTGGATTTTGGCTAGTAAATCCGCATATTCCGTTTTAATTAGTTTTGTTTGATAACTTAAACATCAGGGGTTAACTACCGTGTCCTGGATATCCTCGGCTCATTACATTGGATGATGGCCACGACCTTAGTGCGGGTGTAGGCATACACCCGATAGACACTCAAAATGCATTACCCACAAAGTTGGGGGAATTACTCCTTCGTGAGTCAAAGTGGTGAGTATGTTAATCATGTCTCGGTCTCCGTACCGGGCCCTATATGTATGGACAAACAAGTGAATATGTTAACAAGGTTACAAAGTAACTTTCCCAAGTTATAAAAGATTTTGTGCCAACGTGCACTTAAAATATTTTCAGATGTTTTCAAAATGAGTTAGTTGGGTGTATTTACCAGTGAAAGCTGACGTATTTTCAAAAGACTAAGCTTGCAGGTACAATACGAAAATAGGCTGGAAGTGCTTGGTAGTGATAAGATGATCTTGCAAATCCTAGATCTACCCAAAGTCTGTTTTACATTCTGTATGTACAATTTGTGATCCGCCTGTGGATCTTCTATTACGAGCCGTCTGTATTTTATTTTGTATTTTGAACATTTGGTTTGTAATAGTAATTTGTACTCCACGACTTCCGTTATGCTGTGTTTAATTATCTATGATGTTATCAACTTACGTCACGATATTCCCCACCCGGGTCCACCGGTGATTTGATTGGCTGTGGAAAGCCGGGGTGTGACAGGTTGGTATCAGAGCCAACGTTTGAGAGAATTAAACACTAACCTTCTTGTGTTTAATCTCAAACTTACACAAGCACATTCCTTAGACTTCCGAGTATAGGCTTTGACCTAGGATTTACTCATCTCATTATTAAGTTATTAGTATTGTTTTTGAATTGATTTTAACAGGAAAATGTCGCCAAGAGTACGAGGAAGAGGAAAAGGACCAATGAGGGCAGGACCTTCAGGACATATCCCTTCGCACCCCCATCACCCAAACCCCCATGAGGATTGGGGGATTCATGGCCACTAGAACAACATTCACCTTCTCATACCCAAAATTCGTACCATTCGCACCAATCACACCACTCATATCATTCTCATCTTTCTTATCACGATGAGTTTAACCCCAACCAATACTTTAATACACCCCCAACCGACCAAAATCAGTTAGACCAACTTAATCAATGGATGAGGACTCCGACCCGGAGATGCCGCCATCAGGATCTCACACACATCCCATCAAAATTTCTAGTGATTCGAACTGCTATGTCGGATCGCCATACCAAGGTCTCAACGAATGGGACCAATACTGGAACTAATTTACCTTTGCTAACACTCCTTCCCATCATTCCCAACCACCTCCTGTACAAGAAGATGTTCATACGGAATCGGTGGAACATCAGCCGCCACCTGAGCCACCAAGGAGGAAACGTGGGGCACGTATGTTGGTACGTGCGGGTCAACGGTCAGGATCGCTACACCTTTGCCCAAAACTTATGCTACAATTCACGAGGACCCACAAATGCATGGACCCTCCAATGCTTCACCTGTGTTGGAACCGACGCCATCTCCCGCAGTTCAACCACCACCATCGGGTTATAATAACCTATACCAACATATCCAGATACATTTGGATATGATCCTTTTAACCCATCTACTCCTGTTGATTACCAAGCATTATCACATGACCCGTACATGCAAGCAGTCATGCATAACGCACTTTATCCATCTCCTTTCCCACCTGTTTATCCTCCTACTGGGTATTCAAGTTATGGGTACCAGTATCCTGTTATGCCACAACCAAAACCCCTGTCGCCACTTGAGGCCATTAATGAGGCCTTAGAATGAATGAAAGAAATGCAACAACAAGCGGAGAAAATGGAGAAGAAGACAAATAAGTTCTTCAAGAAGCTCTCCAAGTTGGTTAGGGAAAGAAGGACGAGTGAAGTCTCTTCTAATAATATATATGAGTCCCTGCGAGGACATTATTTTTTCTTTAGTCCCTGCATGGACGTTGTTATTTCTTTTAAGTCCTTGCATGGACAATTTGTTTCAGTTATTTTTAGTATTGTAATTTCTATTGGAATTTAATGAAGTATTTTGGAATTATATATATATGTATTCATCCTCTTCAAGCGAGCGTCTCGATTTTACTCGAAATTTATGCTCTACTATATAATTCCAAAAATATCTTAGTGGTTTGGTTATGCCAAGTGGCACAGACCACATATTGGCCAAGAAATAATAGTTAAGGACAAAGGGCCTTCTATTAGATAGTTAAGGGAAGTTATCCTTCTATCCAGAAGTGGTGAAATAGGTTCAAGCCTCCAAAGTCATTAAGGTCCAAAGTGACCGGGACTATTAATCAACCATAAGGTACTCTTATGTTAACATTAAGGAATGTTCATACTCCTGGTAGTGTGACTTGTGGAACCACACTAGCCGTCTATATGATAGGCCAACGTGCCATATTATGTCCATTGGGGACAAGCCAATATGCCATAATTTACATCCAAAGTGATGTGGGCCAACGTGCCATATAATGGGCCAACGAGCCATATTATGTCCAAAGTGACAGGCCAACGTGCCATATGTTATGTCCAAAGTGACAGGCCAACATGCCATATGTTATGTCCAAAGTGACAGGCCAACGTGCCATATGATATACCCAAAGTGACAGGCCAACGTGCCATATGTTATGTCCAAAGCGACATGCCAACGTGCCATAAATTACATTTGTTACTAATCTAGGCCAATGTGCCGTATGATGTCCATTGGGACAGGCCAATGAGCCATGTTTATTATGTCCATTAGTGACAAGCCTATGAGCTAAATATAATTGTCAATTATGACAATGACAGTTGTGACATTACGATCCACTGTCTAATAATATATGGACTATGTCCAGATTGTAATTTGCCTTTGATGGTCCTATTAATACCTAGGCCAAATATAGATATGATAAGCCTAAGAGTTGTGATGTTATTCACACTAGTTTAGGCAATGGATTGTTATATCCAATGTTTAAAGCCATTATAGTTGTTAATACCATGGCTAAGCGAAGTTTATTTTGGTGTTTAGAACCAAAGCTCAAGAATGGCTAACTCGGATAACGCACAAAGTAGCCACCGGATATTAACTCTAACAACACTGAAAATATAACCATTAACAATGATGATTTCCAAGCTCGCATAGATGCAGCTGCGGGAAAGGCCAAGGAAAAGGCCATAGAAAAACTTAGGGAGTCGACTGCTACTCGCTCCAGACCATTATCGATCCCACCATCCTCAGCTCATAAGGAGAGCTCAGTTTACTCTTCAAATGCGAAGAGTGAACCAAAGAAATTAGAATTGCTGATAGGTCTCGTTCTTCTAAAGACGGACGTACCTACAAATATTTTGTTTCCTATAAACCCCGGGATTTTAATGGGGAAAAAGGAGCTATAGAAACCTTGAAATGGCTGGACGAGATGGAAACGATAGTGGATATCAACGGTTGTGCTGACAAGGATGTGGTAAAGTATGTATCACAGTCCTTCAAGGGCGATGCCCTCATTTGGTGGAAGGAAATGGTTCAATCTACAGGTAAGGTACACCTGTACAACTTAGGGTGGTCCAAGTTTGTGGACCTTGTCAAAGAGACTAACTGCCCTCCACATGAGGTGGAGAAAATAGAGTCAGAATTTCTGACTCTCACCATGAAAACCTAGACTGTCGGAAGTATACTTCTGACTTCAATTCCCTTTCTAGGTTAGTTTCCTATTTAATTACCCAGAACCCAAACACATTGCGCGTTTTATTCATGGGTTAGTGCCCGAAATAAAGGGCATGGTAAAGGCTGCTCAGCCTAGTACCTATAGGTTTGCTGTTGACCTATCTCTCTCCTCACCTTAGTCTTAGTGAGGCAAAAGTCAGTCAAGTCTAAGACTGACGGGAAACAAAAACAGGAGGAAAGTAGCTCCCAAAGATTCAATAAGATGAATAAAGGGAAATTTGGGTTCAAAAGAAACCAAGATAAGTCGGGTGTAACGCCGACATGCAAGAATTGCAACCGCAGACACTGGGGACAGTGTAGTATTAATCCACAGACTAAACCCTGTGGTATCTATAAGAGAAAGGGGCACAAGACCCTAGAATGTAAGGATCTTAAGAATGTCGTTTGCTACGGCTGTAATAAAAAGGGCATATTACTTTCAATTGCCTCAAGAACCCCAAAAGTAATGATGCAAATCCTGGAGAGGCCAAGAAGGGGAATGCTCGTTCCTTCCAAATGAATGCTAGGGAGGCCGTTAAAGACAACAACGTCATAACAGGTACATTCCTCATTAATAACATATATGTTAGAGTTCTTTTCGATTCGGGTGCAGATAAATCTTTTGTTGACCATAAGTTTAGTAAGCTATTAAACTTGCCCATAAGAACTCTAGACATAACTTATGAGGTAGAACTTGCTAATGGAATGTTAGAAACAACATCTTCCATTCTTGATGGATGTGTTATATCCATTAAGAATCAATCTATCCCTATCGCTCTTTTGCCAATGAAATTAGCAGGGTTCGATGTAGTCTTAGGTATGGATTGGTTATCCCATAACCAAGCCCGCATTGCCTGTGATAAGAAACACATCGAGATTAAAACCCCATCTGGTGAAACGATCACCATCCCTGGAGATTCACACTATGGATTGCTAGACAAGGTGTCGTTATTTAAGGCATCCAAGTGTTTGGGGAAAGGTTGTGTTATTTACATGGCACAAGTAACTATCAACGAGTCTAAGCCAAATATTGAAGACCTTCCAGTTATCTCGAAGTACTCCGATGTTTTCCCTGAAGAATTACCAGGCATACCTCCAGATAGGCAAGTGGAGTTTAGGATCGATATCCTACCTGGATCAGCACCTGTAGCTAGAGCTCCATATCGCCTAGCACCGACGGAAATGAAAGAATTAAGAGTTCAATTAGATGAACTTTTAGAGAAAGGTTTCATACAACCTAGTTCCTCACCTTGGGGAGCTCCTATTCTTTTTTGTAGGTCCATCTTCGGATTGTGTTAAACCTATTCCTTGTTCAAATGACATACACACAAGTGCGGAATCCAAGTGTGCATGCAACCAAAGCAAAGTAAAGAACACGGGGTAACCAAAGATTCACTATCTTGATTAATGATTGAGAACAAGTACAAACATATACACACAATGCTCGTATGACTCAAACAAACTTGCTGTGTTCTTGTGTCTTCGTCTTCAGAGATATCCAACTGAAAGGATAACAAACTCTCTGGTCCAACCAACTCTCACACGCGAGTCAACTAGTTCCTTGACTGAGAGGTACATGTCTGCTTATATAGTGTCCGTCTAGAGTTCGTACGAAACACGAATCCAGACATATGGAACACATTATTTCACATGAGATACATTCCAGAAGATTTGTACGAGTCAACTGTTTCGTACGAAATGCTTGTGTTTCGTACGAAATCTCCTTGATTCGTATCAAACCTGTGTTTCGTACGAAATCTCTTGATTCACACAGAATCTTTCTTCTAGGAGAACGTGTGTAGACTTGACGTTTACAAGGCTTATCAGTATGCACATATGCAACTGATTAACACAGACAAGCTAAGATGTCATACTAGATCAAGATAGAAGGATATCTCGATCTATTCGACACGACCAAACCTATACAGACACTTGAGCAAAGACCGTACAATTACAACTGTAACTAAGAACAAGCGACATACACAAAACTCAACAAACTCTCCTTGGATGTTGCTTGGTCTTCAGTCTTCGGTCTTTAGACTTTGGTCTTCACATAGAATGGTTTGGAGTATCAACAAATTCCCCATGAAGATCTGCTATTCATTGATAGATCTGCTATCCAATGATTAGAGCATCAGGTCTTCGAATTTCTAAGAAACTTCAAATCTTTCTTGTTTCCTCTTCTGACTTGTCAGACTTCTTCGTTGCTGGTCTTTGTTCATGTTCTTTTTGTATCAATCTGTACTCATAAATCAAATATAATTAGAACACAACTTTCTCAGGGAATACACACAAGAGACTTATCATAAATTCTTCGTATGATTGTATTCCCTGAACGAGATACACACACTCGTATGAATTCCAGCAGCAGATTTGAGAAAAACAAGTGACCAAGTCAAATTAAATGACTAGGTTCATTCGTATGAGATACACACACTCAAACGAACTTCAGATTTTGATTTCTTTGATGGATTACTTGTTGCAAGATATTACTTTTATGAAGTTGCAATATCAAACCAATGGTTCTTTGGCGTATCTTGGTAGAAAACTTTCGAGTATCAACTTTGGCTAACTTTCAAAAAGTAATTTCATACGCAACTAAGTAAACTAGACATAAAATCAAAATATACAGATAAACTACAATCTTTTTCGAGTTTCAAGGTAAAGGAATCATACCAGCATTTTAATCTTTGTCAAAAACGATATTTGGTTTAAACTTCAAAATTAAACAGATAAGTATTCAACTATGATTATCGGTATTGTTGTCCACGTAAGCTCAGACTTATCAGATGTAATCATGATTAGGAGATATGATTAAGGTATGAATTATACTTACTAACCGGTGTTCAACCACATCACGACACATTGCCGTATCAAGATATGCACGAGAGAAAATCTTACCGGTGAGTATACTGCTTTATCATCTGTTTTGACGTATATGAATGATGTAAGATACTCACTTATTTTTGATTGAAAACAAGCCCTTTGTGATTTAATCACTTATTGATGAGGAACTTGATTTTCATATGCATGCAGGGCACAGGAGTAAGTCCGTGAACAGGTTAGTACCATCGTACCGACAAAGAGACGAACTTAGCTCCCGCATAAAGCTGTGATATTTTATCACTTATTTTGGGGATGTGATATTTTTATCACTTATTTGATGGTCGAATGCAGTATGTACACGTATATATGGTATCATGGAAGTTCTAGACTTGCGCCACCGTTATTTTTCGACAAAAGATTCAACCATGATACCTAGATGATAAGCCAGCATAAAGACCGTATATCTCAGAACCTCGGCACTCTATCAAACGAAATTTCGGAACCAAGACCATATGCCAATGAATGGTTCCCACATGGCGTTCTGTCTGTTAGGTTTATATCAACCTGCACATTTTAGTCTGATTGTGAGCCTACTGATACATCATAAGTAAAACTACTTATCAATCTTCTTTCTATGCTTTTAACCATTTCTAACAGATTTACCGGTGAATTTCATCATCTTCAACTTATCCAAGAAACTCATTTTTGATTTTTCTAATGTTCTTGTGTTTTTCTGAAATTTCCTCCCCCTTAAACAAAGAAGGTAAATAAAAGACATATTTTTGTATTTTCTTTAAATTTACTCCCCCTAAAATATAAAACTGAAAATCTTTTTGTAGTTTTAGATTTTTAGAAAAGTATATACAAAAATAGTTAGCCATGGTTGAGTTACTCGGGTTTCACCTTGATGCCATTGACCAAAAGTAGATAATCAAAACATGATTTATCAAAGGCTTTGGTAAAAAGGTCGGCATGTTGGTGATCAGTGTGGATTTTAACAACATCGATAAGTCTCTTTCCATAACAATCTCATATGAAATGATACTTAATCTCAATGTGTTTTGTTTTTGAATGCTGTAAAGGATTTCGAGTGATCTGTAAAGCAGCTTCATTATCAACAAAAATAGGAGTAGTAAGAAATTCAAAACTGTAGTCGCGCATTTGCTGTTGAATCTATAGAACTTGAGAGCAGCAACTAGAAGCTGAAATATACTCAGCCTCACATGTTGATGTAGCTACATAAGTCTGCTTTTTGCATTGCCACGTGACTAGGCGATTTGCCAAGAACTGACATCCTTCTGTTGTTGACTTTGCATCGATTTTGCAGCAGCCATGATCAAAATCACTGAATGCTGTCAGATCAAAGTTATCATCCTTAGGGTACCATAGACCAGTGTCAGGACGTCCCTTCAAATAACGAAAGATTCTTTTTACACCCATCAAATGAGAAACTTTCAGACTAGACTGATAGCGTGCTAGAAGGCATGTTGGGTACATTATGTCGGGTCTTGAAGCAGTAAGATACATGAGAGATCCGATCATAGCACGATAGAGAGATGGTTCTACATGTTCACCCATTCCGTCAGGAGTAATCCCATGATTTTGAGCTAATGGAGTTCCCAAAGGCTTTGAGTCGTCCATCTGAAATCGTTTGAGAATATCTCCGACGTACTTGGTTTGATGGATAAAAATCCCTTCCTTTGATTGCTGAACCTGCAAACCTAAAAAGAAATTCATTTCTCCCATAGCGCTTATCTCGAACTTCTCCTACATAACCTGTTCGAATTCTTTGCACATTCGAGTGTTAGTAGACCCAAATATAATATCATCAACATAAACCTGTACTAGCAGCAAGTCCTCATCCTGTTCCTTGACAAAGAGAGTACAGTCGATCAGGCCTCGTCGAAAACCATTCTTCAACAGATAGGTGGACAACATTTCATACCAAGCCCTCGGAGCTTGATGAAGACCATATTACGCCTTGTTGAGAAGCCAAACCTTGTCAGGATGGAGAGGATCTTCAAAACCTGGCGGTTGCTCAACATATACTTCCTCTTCTACCACACCATGAAGAAATGCACTCTTCACATCCATCTGATAAACGGTGAACTTCTTGAAGGACGCATAAGCCAAAAAGATTCTTATGGCCTCAAGTCGTGCGACCGGTGCATAAACTTCATTGTAATCGATCCCTTCGACCTAATTAAAACCTTGAACAACCAATCGCGCTTTGTTTCTCACAACAACACCTCGGCCATCCTTCTTGCACGTGTACACCCATCGTGTACCAATCTTCTTGTAGCAGTCAGGCCTGTCAACCAATTTCCAGACGCCTAACTTCTGAAACTGATGAAGTTCTTCTTGCATGGCTTCAACCCAAGAGTCTTCTTTCATTGCCTCCTTCCAAGATTTTGGTTCTACTTGGCACACATAGCAGGCAAAAGACCAATCATTTTGCTCCCCTGATTCTCTGATTTCCGAATACAATCCAACATTCTGGTTGTTTCGCAGCTGATTACGAGTCTGCACACCACTCTAGACATCTCCAATAATATTCTGCTGAGGATGGATATTATGAATTCGAGTTTCTGGCACATCAGGACTTGAGAGTTGATATCCAAATTGTTGATATTCAGATAAACAGTTAAATCGATAGCTGGATTTGATGACGTTGTAGATGCCTCACCTTCAGTCGTTCCTTGAGGTTTAATATTTGACGTATCATTTGAAAATCCAGGAACCGCACCAGAGGCAGCTTCATTTGCATCATGAAACTCATCATCTTCTGATGAAACATTATAATCCGCAGCGTCTTCGAATTCCTCATTTTGAACAAGATTGTTAACCGAAGTCGACACTTGAGGGTTAACAAAGTCGAACTAATGACGAGTCTACTGCAGTATCACTTTCCAATAACATCTGAGCAGCAGCTGTTGCGTCATCAAAAGTTGGCAGATTAAAGGAGTCAAACAGCCCATCGTAGTCGAACATCCAAGGAGCACCCGGAGCTCTTACCGCTTCTGTATATCTCTGAACCTTGACTTCACTCCATTCTTCAATCTTCTTCGAAGACAAATTCCACACCCGGAAATTAGGAGTAGCGTATCCAAGAAAGAAACCTTCGATAGCCTTGGGACCAAATTTTCCATGTGGGTCGATCATGGGGCATGGAGCTCCAAAAGGTTCTAAGAAAGAAATATTTGGTTTCCTTTTATGCAACAACTCAAAGCATGTCTTCCCATGTCTCTTCACTGTCAGAACTCTATTCATCGTGTAGCATACAGTAGCAACAGCTTCTCCCCAAAATTGAATGGGAAGTTCTGATTCTACTAACATGGTTCTTGCAGTTTCAATAAGAGTTCGATTTTTCCTTTCAGCGACGCCATTTTGTTGTGGAGTGTATCGAGAACTATACTCATGCAGAATACCCTTTGAGGAACAGTACTCGTCCATAACTTGATTCTTGAATTCCGTGCCATTGTCGCTTCTGATTCTCCTTACTTTAAGATTGTACAAATTTTCTAGCAGAGTTAGGAGATTCTTGAGGATAGTAGGAACTTCACTCTTGTGCGCCAGCATGTTTACCCATGAGAATCTGGAATAGTCATCAGTAACTACCAGACAATAAGAATCACCAAAGGTTGTCTTGTGTTTCATAGGTCCAAAGAGGTCCATATGAAGACGTTCCAGTGGCATATTTACTGTGTTGATCTTCTTCACGGGATGGGACTTTCTTGCTTGCTTCCCTTTCTGGCATGATACACAATCGTCTTGAAGATGAAAGTTCTTCACTGGTACACCATTCACTAGATTGTTCTTCACCAAATAGTTCATTTTCCTCAGGTGAATGTGTCCCACACGTCTATGCCAGGAGATTGATTCCTTCTCGGTGGCTTTAGAGACAAAACATGTGACTTGTGCAGATGTTGTAATAGCTTGGCTCATATCAAGAATATACAAATCATTGATTCTTGGAGCCGACAGGAGAATCCATTCCTAGGGGATCTTGAATCCAGGCTTCAGCACATAACATCCGGCATCATCAAAATGTACTGTGAACTTCTTGTCACAGATTTGAGAAACGCTAAGAAGACTGTGATCAATTTGCCGCACATAATTGATCTTGTCAAAGCTCACAACACCGTTGGATACAATTCCTTCTACAGTGATGTATCCACCTTTGTCACCAGCAAAAGCAACATAACCACCCCTTATGCTTTTTACATCATATAGGAGCCGCAAGTCGCCCGTCATGTGCCTTGATGCTCCATTGTCAACAATCCAATGACTGTTTACAGTTCCTCCTGGAATACCCTGCACACTACACAAACAAGATTAGTTTGAGATGGGGACCCAAGCCTTAGTGGTCTTGGGTCGTCCCTTATCATCGAGAAATGTAATCTCAATTTCTTTATGATCAACAAACTGAGAGACTTCTTTTGAACCATTACCGGTCTTCTGTTTCCAAGATCCTTGTTTATTACCAGATTTACTATTATTTACAATTTTAACAGTGTCTGGTTTTATTGACTTTGAAGATCTTTGATCCTTTTTCGAAGAAACCGATTTTAAAGCTTTCTCAACTGCTTTTACTTGTTTACATTTTTGTTTCTCTTTTTGATCCTTAATGATTCGTTTATCTTGAGTCGGAGAAACAGATTTACGTTTGCAAGTTGGTTCATGAGGGGTTTTCTCTATACATCTTGATTTGGCTGGATTTTGACAATCCTTTATAATGTGGCCAAATTCTCCACATTTGAAACAAGTTCTCCTTTCAACAAAACTAGGAGATCGTGTTTCTCGGCTTGATGTTGAACTTGTGGATCATGAGGTACTAGGTTCATTACATCCATTAGTGTGTTGGGTGTAATTGTTTTGACTATTTCTTTTCAAAATCTTAACTTTCTTTACAAAATCAACATTAGATTTTCCTTGAAAAGTTTCGACTTTATCGGTACCTTTAGAACTCCAAAATTTAACAGTTTTAGGCTTTTTCTGGTAACGAGAGCCTTTTGCTTCAACCTTCGGTTGAGAAACTGTAGACTTTTTAACTCGCTTCCATTGTTTTTCTTTTGAAGCGGATACTGGTTGTGTTTTGGTGGGCTTTTTCTTCTCTAAAGGTTTGGTTTTTGACTTTTCAAACACCTGATCTATAGAGATTGGATTTACGTTTTTAATTGGAAAATCTTTTTTTGAATAGATTTTCTTATCTCCAACCAAGGTATACAACATATTATCTGCTTCATCTGTCGACACTTGTGTCTTGACAGATTTCTTAGGAACGGTCTCTTGATTATCAACAGATTGAGTACTAGGAGTAGCAGAAGATTTTACTCTTTTCCTTTCATCAAGAGGCTGATCCTGATCACCATTTCTTAATTCATCATCTGATGTATCATCCTCTTCTTCATCAGACGATGAATTTTCTGGCTTGCTTGGTTCTTGAGAGGAATTGCCTAGTTTGAACCCTAGCCCTGCTGCGAATTCCTCAGGATTCAAAGGTACAGAGGGTTCAAAACGAGGCATCTCCTCTTCATCAGGCATTTTAGTATAGTTGTGTTTCAATGGGGGTGGACACGACTTATACCCAATGCATTGAGCATCTCCCTTTAGTTTTTGAACTTCAATAATATGATCAAGCACATATTGGGAGTTAGAATAACTTTCCAATTTGCGTTTGATCGAATCATATTCGCATTTGGCGATGGCTAACTCTTTCTTTGTTTCTTCTAGGAGATTAATGTAGTTTTTAATTCCTGTCTGCTTATTCAAAACTGTTTTTGTCAATTCAGAAACACTTTTCTTAAGGGTTTCTATTACAGATTTGAATTTTTTTCATTTCTAGTTAGCACCAAATTCGCCTCTTTGCATTTTGATAGTTCAACAACTAAATTCTGATTATGTCTGTTGACGGTTTCATATTTTATTTTCAATTCAACACAGTCATTACAAACAGTAGGAGGTTCAGAATTTACCTGTTTTGAAGAACCTTCAACATTTGCCATAAATGCAGTGTGATGAGGAAAAGCTGCACCTTCTGTAGAGAGTTCCTCTGTCTCTTTTTCCGCAGCTTCTGCATTTCTTGTCATACCTACCTTTTCTCTCTTCAACAGCTCAGCTTCACTTACCAACTTTTCAACCTCAGCTTCACTTCCTTTCTTTACATCAGAATCAGATTCATAACCATCTGAACTTGAACATTCTTCATCAGAACTACCAGTATCCCCAGATGTATCATCATTATTTGGAGTGTTGATGCTGTGATCATGCTTGATTTGATCCATGATCTTTGCATATCATGAAGTTCTTTCGTTGTTCTCAGTTCCCAACTGTACTGGCCAATCGCATCCTTCATCAGATTGAACTACCAAAGCTCTATGCGTGTTTGAAGGTCCTGATTGATTGGTGTTGTTAGAGTTTCCAACAGCTACTATTCTTCTTTGATTGTTGTACTGTGCTGTGTTGGATGGTTGAGACTGATTTCGAAAGGGGTTGTGATTTCCTTCCTTGTTGGATCTTATGCATTCCCGCTTGAAGTGACCTCTTTCTCCACAGTTGAAGCAAGTAACGACGGTTTTGTCAAAGCCGTATTTTGTATCCTTCTTGCTTTCCAAACTGGTTCTCCCCGTTCTTCTCATATAATCCTTCTCTCTTCTCATAGCACTTGCAAATGCCCACTTGATGTCCATCAGCTCCATTTCATCTCGGTCAATTTGTTCATAGTCTTCGTTTGTCAAATTGATGTTCCCTATTTGACCTGCAACTAAACCACAATACGCACTGACCATGGTATTTAGAAGTTCTGCATGTTCTTGTGCAACTTCTACGTTGATTTTGGAGAGATTTAACGTGTCAAGTTTGAGAGTGTTGGGATTTGCCGATTGACTGTTGTTTCCATAGAAAGCTTGTTGAGAAGCTTGCTGTGGAGCTTTATGCACTAAATCCCTTGGCTGTGGAAGGAAGGCTTTCGGATCAAATGCTTGTCCATAGGATTGATTACTCGAACCTATAGACTGACTTGATTGAACTGGTTGGGGTAGGAAAGGGTTCACGTTTGACACAAACGCGGTTTGCAGCTTCGGTTGCTGACTTGAGCTAGTACCTGCACTTATACCTCCAAAATACATTTCAGGGTTTTGTGGAGCAGAGACTCGTTGTGCCTTCTGGAGTTCTTCTTCATTCTTGTTCTCCAGTTTCTGCACAAATTCATAAATACTTATTGAGTCCAAAACACCTGTATGTTTTTAAAAGATCAATAAATTGACCCCATTTTGGTGGTAAAGCATCAGCAAATCGCATCACAATTTCTTGTGGTGCTGCTAACACTTTATATGAGTACATTTCGCTGAGAAGATGATAAAACCGAGTGGTCATATCATTCAAGGTTTCGTTTTCCATAAACATGAAACCTTCAAACTCTTTCTTGAGCAGATCATGCCGAATCTTCCTGGTAGTAGCGTTACCTTCACTTCTTGCTTCCAAAGTGTCCCACAAATTTTTTGTTGTAGTACAATACACAAACTGATGATAAATGTCTTTATGAAGAGCTTGTGTGAGGATAGCAAATGCCTTTTGCTCTATATCGTAAGCTTTCTTGTCACTTTCGACTAGATTGGCTAATGTGGTTGGATTTGATCCATCTTCTTCAAGTGCTTCATTGTAGGGGGTAGTGAAACACGTCCACAATTCCGTGTTTTGACCGAGAACATACGTATGAAAACGACTTTTCCATGAAGGATAATCGTTCATGTGATTCAACTTCGGCGGTCGATTATTACTCCCTGTTTCACTTTCGCTCATTAGCAGAGTTTGGATGCTTTGATTCTGATTCGCAACACACGCCCATTGATTTGCAGAGATCATTGCTGTATGTTGAGGCATCAAAGATTTTACCCATGATGTTGCGGAGCTTTCCGAAGACTCTTGACTTGAGCTTGAACAACTCCAATCCCACGGGTTAGAACTCATTATATTTTATTGTTTTATGAAAATTTAAAGGTTTTATAGTTTCACAATTTTAATTACCTTTTAAAAAATTCACAGATCTGAAAATATGAAAAATCCTTAAAATCACAAAGCTTTGAAAAATATGAAAAAACAAACAACAACTGTTTCGTGCGAGACAGTTGTTTCGTGCAAAACAGGATGTTTCATGCAAGACAGGATGTTTCGTGCAAGACAGGATGTTTCATGTGGGTCAGATGATTCGCACAAAATTTTTCAGTCGCACAAACTGTTTTGGTTCAGTGTTTTTCAGAGGAATCTTTTCAGAAATGGTTTGGTGAGAGATTTCCTTTCTTGTGTAGACCTGCCTTTTTCAAAAATACCTGTTATCTTACCCACTTTTAGTTAAAACACAGATTTTAACAGTCCACAGTCCAAGTCCAGATCCAAGTCGGAAAATGTCAACCCTACCAAACTAATCAGATTCAAATTTTTGCAGATTTCTTCTTCAAGGGTTTTCTTCAGAAAAATTTTACCATAATATTTTCTGCATGCAGCAGATTTTAAACAAGTTTTAAGTTAGTTAACTATCCAAAACTTAAGTTTTCTGCTGGAGGCTCAAGAACACTTCAGAAATCTTCAAACTAGCTCAGACACAACTAAGCCCGGTTTTGAACAAGGAAAGAGCCAAAGCTCTGATACCACTTGTAGGTCCACCTGCGGATGGTGTTAAACCTATTCCTTGTTCAAATGACATACACACAAGTGCAAAATCCAAGTGTGCATACAACCAAACAAAGTAAAGAACACGGGGTAACCAAAGATTCACTATCTTGATTAATGATTGAGAACAAGTACAAACATATACACACAATGCTTGTATGACTCAAACAAACTTGCTGTGTTCTTGTGTCTTCGTCTTCAGAGATATCCAATTGAAAGGATAACAAATTCTTTGGTCCAACCAACTCTCACACACGAGTCAACTAGTTCCTTGACTGAGAGGTGCATGTCTGCTTATATAGTGTCCGTCTAGAGTTTGTACGAAACACGAATCCAGACATATGGAACACACTATTTCACACGAGACACATTCCAGAAGTTTTGTACGAGTCAACTGTTTCGTACGAAATGCTTGTGTTTCGTATGAAATCTCCTTGATTCGTACAAAAGCTGTGTTTCGTACGAAATCTCTTGATTCGCACAGAATCCTTCTTCTTGGAGAACGTGTGTAGACTTGACGTTTACAAGGCTTATCAGTATGCACATATGCAACTGATTAACACAGACAAGCTAAGATGTCATACTAGATCAAGATAGAAAGATATCTCGATCTATTCGACACGACCAAACCTATACAGACACTTGAGCAAAGATCGTACAATTACAACTGTAACTAAGAACCAGCGACAGACACAAAACTGTATCAACATTTTTGTTAAAAAGAAAGATGGCTCAATGCATATGTGCATTGATTACCAAGAGCTGAACAAGATAACGATTAAGAACCGATACCCTTTGCCCAGGATCGATGACTTATTCGACCAACTTCAAGGGGCTAGTTATTTCTCTAAGATCGATTTATGATCAGGATATCATCAGCTGAAGGTTAGGAACGAGGATGTTCCTAAGACTGCCTTTAGAACCCGATATGGTCACTATAAATTCTTGGTGATGCCTTCTGGGCTCACAAATGTACCTGCAGCATTCATAGATCTCATGATAGAATATGCAACTCATATTTAGATAAGTTTGTCATTGTCTTCATAGACGAAATATTTATCTACTCTCGTAATCAAGTTGATAACGAGAAACATCTATGGTGCATTCTAGAACTACTAAGACAAGAGAAACTATATACTAAATTCTCTAAGTGTGAGTTTTGGCTTAGAGAAGTCCAATTTCTTGGACATGTTGTAAGTGAGCGTGGTATCTAAGTGGATCCCGCCAAGATAGAAGCCATAATGACTTGGGAAGTGCCCAGAACCCCATCAGAGATTCGTAGCTTCTTAGGATTGGCTGGTTATTATAGGAGGTTCATTGAGAACTTTTCAAGGATACCCACTCCTTTAACTACCTTGACCCGTAAGAATATTAAGTTTGTTTGGGGTCAAAAACAGCAAGAATCTTTTGAGATTCTAAAACACAAGCTGAGCAATGCTCCTGTGTTATCTCTACCTGAGGGTATTAAGGATTTTGTAGTTTACTGTGATGCCTCGCACACTGGCATGGGCTGTGTGCTTATGCAAAAAGGCAAAGTAATTGCTTATGCATCACGACAATTAAAGGTGCACGAAAGGAATTACACCACCCATGATTTGGAATTGGGTACCGTTGTATTTGCATGGAGACATTACTTATATGGCATAAAGTGTATTATATACACTGACCATAAAAGTCTCCAACATTTTTTCAATCAAAAGGATTTGAACATGCAGCAACGCCGTTGGATGGAAACATTAAATGATTATGATAGCGAAATCCGCTAGCATCCCGACAAGGCAAATGTCGTTGCTGACGCCTTAAGTCATAAGGAAAGTGTTAAGCCCATTAGGATTAATGCCAAGAGCATAGACTTAGAAATAGCTTAAATGAGAGGCTATTAGATGCACAAAAGCAAGCCCTGTTAGAGGCTAATATTCCTAATGAAGGATTAGGTGGAACCGTTGATCAGTTAATGCCTTCAAAGGATGGAATCCTTAGTTTAATGAAAGAATCTGGGTTCCGATCTTTAGAGGACTTGGAGATATAATCCTCTAGGAAGCGCATAATACAAGATACTCAGTTCACCCAGGTGGTGACAAGATGTATCAGGATTTGAAAAAGAATTATTGGTGGATGGGTTTGAAGAAATCCATAGCCACCTATGTAGCTAAGTGTCTGACGTGTTCCCAAGTTACAGCCGAACATCAGAAGCCGTCAGGACTTCTACAACAATTAGAAATTCCCACTTGGAAATGGGAAATGGTGACAATGGACTTGATTACCAAGTTACCTAAGACCAAACGTGGTAATGGCACGATTTGGGTCATCGTGGATAGGTTGACTAAGTCAGCGCATTTCTTGCCAATTAAAGAAACGTATAACTCTGACAAAGTGGCTAAGTTATATGTAGACAAGATTGTGTCCCTACACGGTGTGCCGGTATCTATTTATCTGATAGAGATACTAGATATACCTCTCATTTTTTGGAAAAGTTTCCAGCAATCTTTGGGCACAAGATTAAATTTTAGTACGACTTACCATACACAGATTGATGGTCAGAGTGAGGTACTACTCAGACTTTGGAAGACATGCCTAGAGCATGTGTCATTGAATTAGGTGGAAGTTGGGATGACAACTTACCCTAATAGAATTCTCCTATAATAATAGTTATCATACGAGCATCAAGGCTGCTCCTTATGAGGCCTTGCATGGGATAAAGTGTCGAACGCCCGTGTGTTGGGCAGAAGTTGGGGAAGCCCAACTATCAGGACCTGAGATTGTCCTGGAGACCACGGATAAGATTGTGCAAATTTGTGATTGTCTCAAAGCTGTACGCGATAGGCAGAAGAGCTATGCTGACAAGAGGCGTTAACCTCTCAAGTTCCAAGTAGGGGACAAAGTCATGCTGAAAGTATCACCTTGGAAAGGTGTAATGAGATTTGGAAAGAAGGGAAAGTTAAGCCCAAGATATATAGGACCATTTGAAATAGTCGAATGTGTCGGCGCTGTAGCTTATAAGCTTAAGCTGCCAGAAGAGCTTAGTGGAATTCATGATGTATTCCACATATCTAACCTTAAGAAATATCTAGCTGATGAGTCGCTAGCAATGTCACACAAAGATGTGTAGATAAATGAAAACCTGAGGTTTGTTGAGAAACCAATTTCGATTGAGGATCGACAGGTTAAGAAGCTCCGAAGGAAATTGATTCCTATAGTAAAGGTTAAGTGGGACGCTCTTAGAGGTCCCGAGTATACATGGGAGGTTGAGTCCACTATGCGATAAAAGTATCCCCATCTTTTTGAATAAAATCTCGAGGACGAGATTTCTTTTAAGGGGGAGAGGATGTAACACCTCGTAAAATCGTGTCCAATAGTATAGTGACACATGTTGTATTTTTATTTTTAGTCTTCTAAAAGACTAATGAGGACAAAGGTGTCAACATGCTCAAAATGAGCCTCTGAGTGACCTTATGATGTCAACATGCTTGAAGATGAGCCTCTGAGTGACTGATATGTCAACATGCTTAAACATTAGCCTCTAGGTGACTAATATGTCAACATGCTTAAACATTAGCCTCTAAGTGACTGATATGTCAACATGCCTAAACTTGGCCTCTGAGTGACTGATATGTCAACATGCCCAGCCTCTGAGTGACATCAGAGTAAACATGCTTATAATGGGCCTCTGAGTGATCCTTTACGAAGTCCTAACTCTCATATGTCCCATTTGTTGGACGAGAGGGATTAAATTCGTAATCATATGAAAGTTGGATAATGGAGGGGTTAAAAGTGTCAACATGTTAATTTATACCTCTGGGTGACCTTTTAATGAACTGAGGAGATAGATAATGTCCGGGCATACTCCCGGGTATGCCAAATATTGGTTACGGAGGGCTAAATATGCTAAAAAGGTGTTTTAGAAGGTTTTATAAGTTGAGGGGCTAAAAGTGTCAAACTTTGAAAATAACCACAAGGCGCTCGCGGGGCGCGAGAGGCAAGGCCCTGGCCTCTCGCGGGGCGCGAGAGGCCTGTGTCTGCAGAAAATTTGCTTAGCCTCCACACATAAGACCAAAAACCATTTGATCGAAATAAGGGACTTTCAAACAGCTATGCCACGTTTTAGGACACTTGTAAGCTCCCTCTAACACCCCTTAACACCTGACATCACCTCCTTCAAGCTCTCCAACTATAAATAGGTGCAAAGGTTCACCCTTTGAACTTGCACCTTTCTCATTCACAACTCTATCTCCCTCCTCTGAAAGTTCCTAACTGAAAGGAGCATCCAACTTAGTTCTATTGCATCCTAGGAATCACTTATAAGTGTTCCTTCCTCTTGCATTTTCGTTTATAGGCTTTTATAGCCAAAAGTCAAGCATTTTACGGAAAATGCCTTAACTTTTGGTTAAGACCATTATGGTCCAGCCATTGTTTGTAACGAACATGGCTAAGTGATCGTAATAAGGTAGGTGTTAGTCCCTATAAAGGGCACCTCCTGAAGATCACGTTTGCTAGACCAATTGACGGGTCAAAGTTATTATATTAAAAAGTCAAACATGCCATTTTTCGAAAATGTTATAATTTGAACTTATATATGTCATGAAACATGTTTTGACACTTAAACAAGTTGGTAATAATTATTAGAACATGTAACAACATGTTCGGCTCGTCAATTTCAGTTCTAGGATGGGTTCGCAACCGAAAGTCACGAAGTTTAACTTCTGCTTTGACTTTCGATTCTGAACCGATTTAGATTAGTTAGCCACTGATCTAATGTTGCATTATGATCATAACGTAATGTAGCATAACCCTCTGAGGTTATATTACATGATCATAACCAGGATCTGAGTTTATGCACAAGTTCCGTAATTATGCCATTTTGACTAAAATGCCATTTTTGCATAGAAAGAGGTTTAAATAATAATGAACTTGAAAATGAGTTTCCTACTGATGTAATATTATAAGTAGGATTGTTTGGGATATTGAATCAGATTATAAACTGAGTTTATGAACAAGTCCTTGTATTATGTCGATAAATGACGATAAAGCCCTTGTGGCTCTTAAATTGGTTTTAACCATATCCTTTCAAAGTAAATCTTTTACCTACTGATATATATTATATTAAATAACATATCTAAGACATGTTAACCAGACGTTAACATAAATTTTCAGTAAACATCGCATAAATCGTCATTTTTCGACATAAGCACAATTCCGACGCATAGTATGGTCTTAAACCATATTTATCAACCAAGACTTGTTACCTAATGATTTTAAAACTTATTTTAAATATTTTTACAGTAGGTATATGATATGAACTCAGAATCCCAAATAATTTATAAAACTATGTGTAAAATGACCAAAATGCCCATTCGATGCATAGTTTGGTCATAAATGATAAATTACACATCTTATCAATATCCTACTGATATTATATCATAAATTAATTATTTTTCCAGAATAATTATGAACATAACATTAAAATATATTCAAGTTCCTTTTATACGGTATATAATTATCGAAATGCCCTTATGAGGCATAGTTTCATTTTAAAACCTTAACGAGCATATAAGTTGGTATCTTACTGATATTATAACTTATTTAAAGAATAATGGCATATATAACTTGTCCATGACTTATCCGGTTACCCGATGTCGCTGATATGCGTACGGTTCAGTATATGTAACTAGTTTATGGAAATTAACCGAAATGGGTCTAACCTTGTCATTTAAGTCTCAAAATCCAGAATGTTTATAGTTTATCCATATTACACAAGTCAAAGTACTTGTTGGGATTAAAATACATTCTATCGGATCATCCTTTAACCTAGCGTTATACGTATTGATTCTGTACGCTACTCGGTCTAAGTCTATGACTTGAATAAAACTGTTAGTATTTAACTGGTTAGCCTATGCCATAATCCAGACTAGAGACTCGCCGGTAAATGCTATCTACACTTAGTACTTTTGTGTACGGCTGAGTTATTAAATCTTGCGTTTAAACGAAGACTAGCTCACGTAAAACTCTCGACTTACTGCCCCTATACGGGCTTGGGTTACGGTAAACTATTACCGCTTGGTCAGAAATGGGATCAATTGAATGCCGGATTTTGGCTAGTAAATCCGCATATTCCATTTTAAGTAGTTTTTTTTGATAACTTAAACATCAGGGGTTAACTACTGTGTCCTGGATATCCTCGGCTCATTACATTGGATGATGGCCACGACCTTAGCGCGGGTGTAGGCATACACCCGATAGACACTCAAAATGCATTACCCACAAAGTTGGGGGAATTATTCCTTCGTGAGTCAAAGTGTTGAGTACGTTAATCATGTCTCGGTCTCCGTACCGGGTCCTATATGTATGGACAAACAAGTGAATCTGTTAATAAGATTACAAACAAAATTTGACGTGATGTCGTTGTCTCACGTTAATTTATTCCAAATACTACTACTAGTTAGCGGTAACTGGGTATCGAACACAGGGAATTGTGGAAATTGCGTTATCCAAATGTTGTGACACTTTAACTAAAATTACCTAAATTGTAATAAATTTAATCCAAGATTTTGGTTGTGTGCTTTTAGATTTTAACTACTAATGACTCAAAAATTGGTTGTTTAACAGATTTCAAAGGAAGTGATCATCTTAAGGTTTTGGTTCAAAAATACATGTGTTTCAATTTAACTAGAAAGAGTCACATAGACATGACTCGTGTTTAATTAATTGTTTGTGATAAAAGGGAACCAAGTACTCGGATTACTACAATGCGAGGTCGTTACCTGATGACCAATTGATTAATATCCAACCTGTAAACCTCCCTGTGATTCTTGATTGTCAACGACACCAAGAACGTACGAATAAGGCAATGAATAAAAATATCAATCAACAATTAACAAACAATCATTCAACACCATAACAACCACAAATTAGCAATTATTCTAGAATTCATAAATTGAAACACAATTTGTCCAACAAACCTTCCACTCACGATGATCACAAGGAGATTTAGCCTCTCATGTTCTTGCAATTCATCATCACTCCACTTAGATTGTTCATATGAATCAAATCACCAAAACAATGTTGTAGAAATGTTTAGAAACAACAACAAGGTTCTAAAATGGCCTCCCAAGCTCTGCTGTTCTTTCCCAATGATTGTGAAAAGACTTACCAAAAGCTCTTAAAATGGTCAGTTACACGTTTCCCGCAGCTCACCACTGTAAGCTACGGTGCCCACCTTAGCTTACCACCGTAGCTTACGGTGGGCAATATTTTCTTACGGCGGTGATCCACTGTCTTACGGTGGGTATTGAGTATGGACTCCACCGTAAGCTACGGTTACGGTGGTCAGCATGATATTCCCATTGAGTCCCATCTTCAATTAGACTCTTGCAAATACCCGATAAAGCACGTTTAAGCTCCCTCGTTATGCTCTTCGGTACCTGAAAAGCTATACACACCGTAGACATCAAATCGTAACAATTAAACATTTAAAGCGTGGAATATTTATCATTTTATCGCACTTACGGGTTGTCCAAAAGACCACCCGTCACATCCCACACTTAAACGTTGCTTGCCCCAAGCAACACTTTCATAAAAGTTTCAAACTAACAAGTGATCATCATGTAAACCAAACACAAACAAATTGCCCCGTTATCAACTTTACCTTCATATTACATAACACACCCCTCACTATACTCTCCTCTCGGTGACAAAAATGGTACTAGCAAGATTATGCTAGATCATTCAATGCAAGTATGTAAATGTGCGACAACAAGCTTGGATAATAATCAAGTCTTTACCAACAAATTGCCTAACATGCTTATGAATCAGAAGGACTTTTGGGTTGTAACAAAGCTATGTGTAAGGGTGAGAATTGGTGGGAAATATTCATGTAGCTCGTTTAATCGTCCCAATTTATCATTACAGTCAACATAAATAACTAACTCTATTTGTACAACTAACTTCTTTTTCTTCTCTTTTTTTTATTTTCATTTTTTTCTTCCCTTTTCTTTTTCTTTTCTTCTTTTTTTTTTAGCAAGACAATATTGCATCAAGATAGCAACCATCGCATTACAACTATTGAAAGAAAAAAAATTACAATCATAACAATATCAACTATCTAAACCGGGTCGATTAAAAGGTAGAATTTTGTAGGACATAGGCTTGGGTGACAATTGTATGGTTACAAGCTCAAATTGGGCTACTAATGTCCAAACCCCCGTCCCGCTCACTACCAAGAGCATATATGTAACTTAGGTCCAACCCCCTAAACCTACACTCAACACACATCCAGACAAGGCTACCTAAATGCCCTCATCATATTCACAAGCATGTAAACTTAGGTTTTGACAAGCATCTATTATCCAAGTTCTATTAACACAATGTACACACCGCCACTCAACCAAAAAGCATTTAATCTCTAAAGTACATCTATATGGCTCAATCCTCACCAAGAAAGGAATAAAAATGGATACCGATGTGTCATGTATATTATAGTAGTACCTTCAAACTTTGGCAACTGTTTGGTTCGATTCACACAAATTGTTTTTTTTAAATCCTAAAAAATTTCCCCCATCCCCACACTTGGGATACATTGTCCCCAATGTATGGTTTTGGAGGAACGATCACTCAATTACTCCCAATATCACCTTTCGTTCAAAAACTCAAATCCCAACTTTCTTTCTTTTTTTTTTTTTTGTAAAAACTCAACCACAAAATACCTCAAACCCAACATAACTATCAATCATACTACACCCCCTTCCTTCCCAACCATAACCAAAATGCAACAAAATAAAGCTACAATACTGTACAAAGGAAACATGCGACCTGATCAATAATAGCTCGGCTAAGGAGGTCCGAAGATAGAAGTCATCATCTCCGAAAACTCGTTGAATGCGTACGTGCCAATTCCACTTCCTCCTTCTTCTTGTTGCCCGGAGCTCTACAGCTGCTGTTGTTGCCCATACCGAGGATCCACCCATTAAGAATGATGCATCAACAGCGTTGGATAAGAAACACTATCGACATAGGGTGGCAGGGTCGAGTAATCAACTGGTGCGGGGTCCACAACCACCAGACGCCCTGCATGCCAATCATCATGCATCCTCCGGTTTTAATAATCCAAATATCGTTTATTAACCTCTTGTTCAAATGTGTAAGCATGAGTACGGTTCCAAGATTCTTGTCAATCAAAATTGTGCCTCAATGCACATTCCATGCTCGCGCCCATGAATGTCTGATGATCAAAAAATGTCCGTTCAGCCCCACTCCAGCTATCAAACACTGAAGGCCTTTGACTCTCGATTACTTCTTGCATTGTACCTTCTTGAGCCCAATTCGGCTCATACGGATATTTCGAAAAGTCAAAGAAACCTCCGGTTGGAACACTACTCAAACCTCCTTGCTCAACATTCATTGGGGCAACATGTGGGTCATCCATGTAGTCTTCATCACCACTCGGGCCCTCTTCCTCGCTTTCCAGTTCATCCTCTTCACCCGGTCAAAGTGGTCGCGCGTCAGCCTTCAGTACTCTCCATCGTCGCCCCTCGCTTTTCAACTTATGATCTCGTTCAGATTCCATATACTTCCACCCAGCGCCCAACTGTCGGATGTCAAACGAATTGAATTTTTTATAGGACCCCTTATCATCTGCACCGATCACCCCATATATTTTCAAGAGAGCAGTGATGAGGCGGCAATGCGGAATGATTTTCCGCTAATCGTTATTCCTACTGATCCATACATTGTTCATTACCAGAAAGCGAAATGGAAACATGGGGCCCAGTCAACAAGGTATAGAGCACCGACACTTCCGGCCGTCAAACTTCGGTTTTGTCACCCCGCTTTGGGATGACATTCTGCATGCAAATGGCAACATCAACTTTCCCACAATCCTTAAATTCTTCCGGTATAGCTTTCCGTGCGTAGTACCCGGTAAGAACTGATAATCCAACATGGTATTCCAACGTGGATGCTTCTCAGGTTCAAAATAGAGGTCTTCCAATCTTGGAAGCATATACTAATTTATCGGCTTACTATCAAACCTCGCAACCCACCTTAAAGAATTAAAGGACATTTCGACATCGATGCCATTCACAGTGCCAATCAACCTCATCTTTGACGCTCCACCCCTGTATGAAGGACACTTAAGAGTGGCCATCCACTCCTGAATTTCGGCATCATACAAGTTGGTGCCTTCATAATCGTAACACTTCAGAACCGCCTCCCATCCTAATGCCCGGAATTTATCCGTAATCCCAAACGGTCCAAAATCCGCCTCCCTCACCTCCTTTTCACAAATAAACACCTCTTTTCTTTGTGCCACCTATTAATCTGGTCGTTGAATAATTAAGCCTTCCACTCTTCTGGCCGATCATGTAACGGACCGGATGTCCATTGTGGCTTTGGCCCCCGATTAGGCACATCTTCTTCTATATCTTCTTCACTACCACCCTGCATTACTAACCTTCTCTTTCTTGGCGCCTGGTTACTTGAAGAACCCACTTTTTCTTTTCCTTTGCGCCCCATTATAACTCTGCAAAGTATAGACATGAAGAACACATATTATTCATCTTCTCAAAAACCCACATTATCCCCACACTTGCTTATTACTATGGTCATGGAAACTAGTCAAAACATTAATTCATCATATGCAAAAATTTGAACAACATTCTCCTAAATTAGTAAAATTTTGCCCAAAAATCATATTTTTATCACATAACTAGCTTCCATAACCATAATCATTCAAAACCCAATCAAGTTCATCTCAAAATAATCAACTATAAGCAAGTATGGGATCATGATAACCTAGTACTTACAATCCTACAAGGCAATGATAATAATGTAAGAAATTGCATACCTTGGCTTTATAGAAAGGAAGAACCCTAAAAACTTGAAGATTAACAAAAACCCAACGTAAAAATTTCGGATTAAAAAGTTCCAACTTGATCCCCCAAATGATGGATTTGACCAAATGCAAGCACACAATCGAAATCCTTGTGAAATTTTAGCCAAGATTAACCCAAAAATCACTCTATTTGGTGAGAAATTGAAGGATTTGTGTAGGTGAAAGTGGGTATTCTTGAAGGTAAATAAGGGGGAAGAAGAGTGGAGTTGTGGCTGAAAGAGATGCAGAAAATGGGTGGTTTGGGGTAATTCCCGTATTCAAAAAGCTGTTTTGCGGACCCAATTCGCCCAGTGGCCACCGTAAGCTATGGTGGTCACCATAAGCTACAGTGGCCAGGGTTTAATAAGGGGACCGTAAGATAGTTCATTAACACCGTAAAGGAATTTGGGGTCACCGTAGCTTACGGTGGGGACCGTAAGCTACGGTGGTATCTGCGCATTTTTCCAATTTTTTTTCTTTTTTTAACCATATAGCATTTTACTATAGCATTTTTATAAAATAGCATTTTTACCACCCCCTCGAAAAACCCGTGTTGTCCTCAACACCGTGTATGAGAAATTCCGAAAAACTTCCCCACACTTGTTTCAAACACAAATCAAACAAGTTCGGAGAATGGCTCAAAACAAACTATACAAACAAACAAACTATGTATTTACACTACCAAACCTGGGCCTTTTGCGTTTAATCCACATCCAATGGCCGTAAGATGTAGCCCACTTTGTCAAGTTCAAGATGTTTAATATCATTTCCTTCCAAATACGGTTTGAGCCGATGCCCACTCACCGTTTGCTTCACGTTGGTCCGCTCATCCACAATATCAACATCTCCAAATCTGCCCACTCGTGTAATAACATAGGGGCCCATCCACTTGCTTTTTAATTTGCCTGCAAACATCTTTAACCTTGAATTGAACAACCACACCTTTTGACCCGTTTCAAAAGTTCGCTTCCGAATCTTTGCATCATGAACCTTCTTGAGCTTATCTTTGTATGCAGCCGCACACTCATATGCTTCATCTCGAATCTCTTCGATCTCACTCAATTGAAGTTTCTGGATTTTCTCGCTTCGTCATAATCTACGTTTACCGTCTTGATTGCCTAATGCGCCCTATGCGCCAATTCCATTGCTAAATGACACCCCTTCCCAAACACCATCCGGTAAGGAGTTGTACTAATAGGAGTTTTGTAGGACGTTCGGTATGCCTACAACGCGTCATCCAACTTATTCGACCAATCCTTTCTATCCGTTTGCACCGTCTTCATTAAAATTTCTTTGATTTGACGGTTAGACACTTCGACTTATCCACTAGTTTGTGGATGATACGGTGTGCAATTCGGTGGTTCACATTGTATCTCTTCAATAATTTCCCAAAATTAAAATTTTTAAAATGTGAACCACCGTCACTGATTATAACACGCAGAATCCCAAAACAAGCAAATATATTCGATTGCACAAACTTGCAAACAACCGAATGATCGTTAGTCCTTGTCAGTATGGCTTCAATCCATTTGGAAACGTAATCCACGGCCACCAAGATATACAAGAACCCATTTGAACTTGGAAACGGCCCCATGAAATCTATCCCCCACACGTCAAAAATCTCGACCACCAAGATGGGTTATAAAGGCATTTCATCCCTCTTTGAAATACTCCCCATCTTTTGGCAATCAAGACAATTTCGGGCAAATTCACACGCGTCTTTAAAGATTGTTGGCCAATAGAACCCGCATGTGAGCACCCGATACCCCATCTTGTGACCACTAAAGTGCCCTCCACAAGCAGATGAATGAGCATGGGTTAAAATTTCGGCCACTTCCGTTTTCGGTACACACCTTCTAGTTACTTGATCGGGCCCAATCTTGAACAAGTCTGGTTCATCCCAAATGTACTGCTTGACTTGTACCATGAAATGTTGTCTTCTTCTCTTAGTCTAATGACTAGGAATAACACACGTGGCCAAATAATTTACATAATGGGCATACCACGGTGCTGTAGAAGTAGAGACAGCGAGCAACTGTTCATCAGGAAACCGTTCATTAATCTCACTTAAGTCATCAGCCCCTTCAATTGGAATCCAAGACAAGTGGTCCGCCACCACATTTTCACTTCCCTTTTTATCTCGAATTTCCAAGTTGAATTCTTGCAACAAAAGCACCCAACGAATCAATCGAGGCTTAGCATCCTTTTTCTCCATTAAATACCGAACTGCGCTATGATCATAATACACCACCACTTTGTTCCCCCAAATATATGACCGAAACTTGTCCAGGGCATACACCACCGCTAATAATTCTTTCTCGGTTGTGGTATAATTCAGTTGCGCCTCGGACAAAGTTTTACTCGCATAATAAATTGCCACCGGCTTCTTATCAACCTTTGACCCAAAATCGCTCCAATAGTTGTATCGCTGGCATCGCACATAATCTCGAACGGATTTGACCAATCCGACAGTTGCAAAATAGGGGCCTTCACCAATTGTTCCTTCAAAACATTAAAAGCTTTCAAACATTCGTTAGTAAAATCAAAGGGAACATCTTTCAATAATAAATTACATAAGGGTTTAGTAATAACACTAAAAACCATAATAAATCTTCTATAAAAACCAGCATGCCCCAAAAATGGCCTTACCCCTTTAACATTTTTAGGAGGAGGCAGCGATGAAATTACACTAATTTTCACTTTGTCTACCTCCATCCCTTTTTCGGAAACAACATGGCCGAACACAATACCTTCCTGAACCATGAAATGACTTTTCTCCCAGCTCAGCACTAAGTTTTTCTCGACACATCTTTTTAAAACCTTTTCTAACTCGTCGGACACGACTCAAAGCTTGTGCCAAAAATAGAGAAGTCATCCATGAACACTTCAAGCAACTCTCCAACCATGTCCGAGAAAATACTCATCATACATCGTTGAAAACTTGCCGGAGCATTTCATAAGCCAAATGGCATTCGCCTAAAGGCGTAAGTACCATAAGGACATGTAAATGTGGTTTTGTGTTGGTCATCAGGATGAATAGCAATTTGGTTGTATCCTGAGTACCCATCCAAAAAACAGTAGTATTTTTTACCCGAAAGTTTTTCAATTATTTGGTCAATAAAAGGTAATGGGAAATGATCCTTGGAGGTTGCGGTATTCAATTTTCTATAATCGATACAAACACGCCACCCGGTGACCGGTCGGGTGGCCATTTGTTCACCATTTCATCCTTAATCACTTGAATACCGGCCTTTTTAGGCACCACTTGGGTTACCCAAGCACTATCAGAAATAGGGTAAATAATACATGCATCCAACCATTTGATTACCTCCTTTTTCACTACTTCGTGCAAATTCGGATTCAACCTTCTTTGTGCTTCCATCGACGGCTTGGCCTCCTCATTTGTAATTATCTTGTGCATAGCAATAGATGGGTTGATTCCCTTCAGATCAGCGATTGTCCATCCTATGGCCGCCTGATTCGCTTTAAGAACCCTTAGCAATTCATGCTCTTGAGCCACCTCTAAATTAGAGGCAATAATGACCGGTAACGTGTCATTATCCCCTAGAAATGCGTATTTCAAGTGGCTTGGCAACTCCTTCAACTCTAAGATTGGGGGATCCCCAAAGATGGTTTTGTTCCCGAATTAATATCCGCCGGCAGACTCTCGAACTGATGAGTCCACGGCGGTCGCCCCTCTTTCATCGCCATCACATCCTGTTTTTCTTCCTCCACCCGCAAATCACTAGCATGTACCTGCTCAGACACATCACAAACACAAACACAAACATCCTCTTCCGCATATTCATGTGGGCCATACCCATCCACTAAATCTGCCATGAAACACTCGTCAACACCAACAGAATTAGACGTGTTACTAACAACATTTAATTGCATTTTTCTGGTACCGAATGTCATGTCAACCGTACCAAGACGACAATCAATTACGGTGTGGGCGGTGCTTAAGAATGGCCGACCCAAAATAACGTTTTGTTGTTGTTTTGGGTCAGCGGACGAGTAGTCAAGTACTAAAAAGTCAACCGGGTAGTAGAATTCATCAACCTTCACAATTACATCTTGGACCATCCCTCGGGGTAACTTGTGAGACAAGTCGGCTAAAACCACCGTTGTCTCGACCCGAGCCAATGGATCGAAATCATATTGGTCATACAACCCACCCGGTAGTATACTTACTTCGGCTCCAAGATCTAGCAACGCCTTAGACATTGGAAAATTTCCAACTTGAATATTTGGGCGTTCCCGGATCTTGGAGCTTGGGAGGAAGAATCCCTTCAAGCACCGCACTAACCTGTCCGGTCAGATCTACCCACTTAGGCAACTTCTTCTTTTGTTGTCTTTTTTGAGTGCATAATTCTTTTAAGAATTTTACGTAAGCGGGAACTTGCTTAATAGCATCAAGCAATGGGAGGTTTACCTTAACTTGTTTAAACACATCCAAAAGTTCTTCCTTTTGAGGACCCCGTGTTGAAATAAAAATTTTCTTTCCCGGGTCAACTAAAGCGGAAGGAAACGGGACTTGCCTTGGTCCCCCTTCCTCCTTTGTCTCGTCTAATTTCACCCAAACCCGGTTTATTAATTACATTTTCAACAATAGGGTCCCTTGACACATTTGGTGATGGGACATCATCCTCATCACTCTCATTACCCGTAATATCCTCAACCACCCCTTCAACAAAAACCGGTTCTAAATTTGCTTTAAATTCTTTACGGCTTCGTAAAACACTTACACGGTTCCAAATTTACCTTTGTGTCACTCGGAAGTTGACCCTTACCTTTTTTAAGTTCCGCTACCTCGGATGCGAGCTGACCCATTTGTATGGTGAGCGCTTGAATACTTTTGTCACGGACTTCATCCTTTTGCATAGCTTCATCGAGTTGATTCCTCTGTTGCATGTCTTGTTGCATCATTCAGAGTATATCCATAACCTCGTTGCCGCTCGATGAAGTTTGACCCATATTTCCACTTTGATCACCCCCTTGTTGAACTTGACCTTGATACCCTTGACCATTTCCGCCCCTAAAATTCCCTTGATTATATTGTGGACGAGGAGCAAAACTCCGTTGAGCTCCTTGGAAATTAAGGTTGCTTGATTCGCCGGATTCCATAGCGGAAATTTGGATGATTTCGTAACCCGGGGTGGTACGTGTTGATATTCATATTGAAGTTTCAACCACCCCCCCCCCAATTGCATTCACTTCCTCGACTTGATTTTCACTCACTCCCACCAAGCATACCTCCGCTGCATGACCTAGTTCATTACAGTTAGTACAAACATTATATACCTGATTTGACGCTTGTGCTTCTCCATCCTCCACCGCATACACTTGAGGTCTTGTGATTACATGTCTAGCCCGCCTTGAGGATTGTGCTTTCCTTTTAGATGTGACCGCCATTTGCTCTAGAAATGCCCAATCGTCTTGCTCAAAGCTCGTTCCAAATATACCATTTGTGATAGACATCAAATCACGAGCATCCTTCGAGCTCAACCCTTTGTGGAACGCATTCAACAACTCCCACAATGCTATGCCGTGATGAGGGCAATTCTTCAACATCATGTTGAATCTTTCAAATGCCTCTTGAAACATTTCACCTGGTTGTTGTTGGAAACTCCGTAAATTCCGCCTTGCTTCATTTGTCTTTTGGGCCATAAAAAATTCTTCAAGAAATCTTTGTTGCATATCGGCCCAAGTATAGATAGATGTGGACGGTAGAGTATGAAACCACCTCTTCGCTTTATCTTCCAATGAAAATTCAAACAACACCAATTTAACATCATCTGACGAGAATCCTTGCCCCCCGATGGTGTTGCAAATGGAATCATATGTTTCCAAATGGAAGTACGGTTCCTCCGTTGCTAGACCCTTGTACTTCGGTAAGCTTTGTAATGTGGTCATCCTAACCTCAAATGTTCTCCCATCCGGGCGTTGTGGTATCACTACCGGAGAAGGATTATTAGTAATAACCGAACGAAAATGTGCTTCAACCCCTTACTACCTCTCGATGATGTCTTTGCAGAACACCAAAAGGTACTCTTCGTCGACCCGCGTAACCCTGTCTTAACCCTTGAGGTACGAAGTGTTGTTGATGTTGGGGTTGATGCAACAGTCTTTGAAATTGAGGTTGTTGGTGTTGACCTTGGACTTGTTGTAAAGGCATTGGTTGTTGGAACGGTGGTCCTTGAGGACGAACTTGTTGCACCCCCGTAGGTTGCCTAACCATCTCTTATACTTGTTCCACGGGTTGCCTTTGCGGGTAACCCAATCCCCCTTGTGCTCCTAAATTACCTCCATCACCCCCATAATAATAACCTTCATCTTCATACCCTACGAACCCTTCTTCATAACCATCATCATACCCATCTCCTCCTACACCCGATGTTTGCACAAACTGTGAGGAAGGATTATGGAAACCAGGTTGGGTTGGTGGGTGAAGTGTGGAAGAGTTATGGATAAAGGTTGAACTTGGTAAAGTTTGACTTAGCAATGGTTGTTGAGTGGATGATGATTGACCGGAGGTTGGGAAAAAGGATGAGAATGGTGGAACTATTGATGTGGTATTGGGAGGGTTGACTACATGTGTTGAGGGTGGATTGGATGTAGGAATTAGTGGGGGTGTAGATGGTGTTGTTTGGCTTGTGGTAGTAGGTAATGGTTCCATGATGTTGAGTGGTGTTATTGATGTAGTAGGTGTAGTAGGTGACCCACTAATCTTGTTTTCTCGTAACAAAATCTTGTTGCGTCGTAAGGTTCGTTCAATCTCCGGATCAAATACCAATGGTGATAGCTTGTTAGGTCATCTAGTATGCATACACCTGTAAGATCCTGCACACTAACACAACCAGTGTAAACCCAGAAAAATAACAAACTATACTAACTCAAAACAATAACACACGTTGCGCACAAATCCCCGGCAACGGCGCCAAAATTTGACGTGATGTCGTTGTCTCACGTAAATTTAATCCAAATACTGCTACTAGTTAGTGGTAAGTGGGTATCGAACACAGGGAATTGTGGAAATTGCGTTATCCAAAGGTTGTGATACTTTAACTAAAATTACCTAAATTGCAATAAATTTAATCCAAGATTTTGGTTGTGTGCTTTTAGATTTTAACTACTAATGACTAAAAAATTGGTTGTTTAACAGATTTCAAAGGAAGTGATCATCTTAAGTTTTCGGTTCAAAAACACACGTGTTTCAATTCAAATAGAAAGAGTCACATAGACATGACTCGTGTTTGATTAATTGTTTGTGATAAAAGGGAACCAAGTACTCGGATTACTACAATGCGAGGTCGTTACCTGATGACCAATTGATTAATATCCAACCTGTAAACCTCCCTGTGATATCTCGATTGTCAACGACACCAAGAACGTACGAATAAGGCAATGAATAAAAATATCAATCAACAATTAACAAACAATCATTCAACACCATAACAACCACAAAGTAGCAATTATTCTAGAAATCATAAATTGAAACACAATTTGTCCAACAAACCTTCCACTCAAGATGATCACAAGGAGATTTAGCCTCTCATGTTCTTGCAATTCATCATCACTCCACTTAGATTGTTCATATGAATCAAATCACCAAAACAATGTTGTAGAAATGTCACACCCCGTATTTCCAACCAAACACCGGTGGGCCCGGGTGGGGATGTATCATGACGTAAGTTGATATTATCATAGTCAATTAAACATAGCACAACGGAAGTCTTAGATTTAAATTACTATTACAAACCGAAATGTTTAAAGTATAAAACAATATACAGACGGCTTATAACGAAGGATCCACAGGCGGATCGTAACTTGTACAAAAATGTATAACAGACTTTCGGCAGATCTAGGATTCGCAAGATCCTCTTATCTCTACCGAGCACTTCCAGCTTATTTTCGTATTGTACCTGCAAACTTAGTCTTTTGAAAATACGTCAGCTTTCGTTGGTAAATACACTCAACTGACTCATTTACAAAACATTTCAAAAATGTTTTAAGTGCACATTGGCACAAAATCTTTTATAACTTGGGAAAGTTGGCCTTGCAACCTTGTTAACAGATTCACATATTTGTCCATACATACAGGGCCCAGTACAGAGACCGAGACATGATTAACGTACACACCACTTTGGACTCACGATGGAGCCATTTCCCCCAACCTTGTGGGTATGCTTTTTGAGAGTCTTATCAGGTGTATGCCTACACCTGCGCTAAGGTCGTAGCCATTATCTAATGTAATGAGCCGAGGATATCCAAGACACGGTAGTTAACCCCTGATGTTTAAGTTATCAAAAAAAACTGATTAAAACAGAATATGCGGATTTACTAGCCACAAACGGGCATTCGATTGATCCCATTTCGGACCAAGCGGTAATAATTTACCGTAACCCAAGCCCATATAGGGAAAATAAGTCGAGAGTATTTACCTGAGCTAATCTTCGTTTAATTTTAATAACTCAGCCGTACACAAAACCACTTAGTGCAGATAGCATTTACCGGCAAGTCTCTAGTCTGGATTATGGCATAAGCTAACCAATTAAATACTAACGGCCTTATTTAAGTCATAGACTTAGACCAAGTAGCGTATAGGATCAAAATGTATAACGCTTGATTAAACGATGATTGGATAGAATGTAGTTTAAACCCGAAAAGCACCTTGATTTGTATAATATGGGTAAACTATAAACATTCTGGATTTTGAAACTTTAAATGACAAGGTTAGACCCGTTTCGCTTAATTTCCGTAAACTAGTTACATATACTTAACCGTATGCATATTAGCGATATCGGGTAACCGGATAAGTAATGGACAAGTTCTATATGCCATTATAATTTAAATAAGTTGTAATATCAGTAGGATATCAACTTATATGTCGTTGAGGTTTTAAACGAAACTACGCTTTATTAAGCGTTTTGATCTTTATGTGTCGTATAAAAGGAACTTGCATGTATTCTGATGTTATGATCATAAGCATTCTGGAAAAAATACTTAATTTGTGATATATTATCAATAAGAAGTCACACATAAGTGCGGTTTATGGTTTAATACCAAACTATGCACCGAAAGGGCATTTTGGTCATTTAAAAAGTATAGTTTACGATATTATACTAAAATCAGTTTATGATCAGAATATTAACATCATAATATGTTAATTACATTAACATATCAGTAGGCAATTCATTTTCAAGTTCATTATTGATTAAAACCTTGTTTTAAGTAAAAAGGGCATTTTAGTCAAAGATTGACATTTTACGGAACTTATGCATAAACTCAGATCATGGTTATGATCAAGTAATATAACCTCAGAGGGTTATGTTACGTTTTATTATGATCATAATGTGACCATAATTCAGAAGTTAACTAATCTAAGTCGGGTCAGAATCGAAAGTCAAAGCAGAAGTAAAACTTTGCGACTTTCGGTTGCGAACCGACTCTAGGACTGAAATTGACGGATCGAACATGTTCCCACATGTTCTAATAATTATTACCAACTTGTTTAAGTATTTATAACATGAATAAACTCATATTATAATTTTTATGAAATCTGACTCATTTGACTTTTTAAAAACAACTTTGACCCGTCAATTGACCTAGTAAACGTGATCCTTAGGAGGTGGCCCTTTAAGGGGTTAATACCTTCCTAATTATGATCACTTAGCCATGTTCATTTCGAACAATGGCTAGACCATAATGGTCTTAACCGAAAGTCAAGGCATTTGTCGAAAATGCTTGACTTTTGGCTATTAAAAGCCTATAAAAAGAAAAGAGCAGAGATGGTGCACTTACAAGTGATCCAAGAGAAGTTTAGAACTCAAAAGGAAGCTCCCAAATGGCCAGGAACTTCCAAGAGTGTAATAGAGAGGAGAGGAAATGAATGAGCAAGGAATAAGTGAGTTTAAGTGCCTATTTATAGTGTAAGAGGTGCAAGGAGATGGAGCCATGTGTAAGGAGTGTTTTAGGATCTTTACATGTGTCCAATTAGGTGTCAAGAGCTGGTGAAGTGTGGCAATGTGCAGGCTAGGTGGCTTCCTCACAAAGATTTGGGGTTTTTAACACATTTAGTCCCTCAAATATATTTTTATTAAATGTCATGAATTGTCCCTTGACTTATATTCCATGACATAATGACACAACTAGTTCTTTTCGTTCGATACGAGGTGTATTGAAGAAAAGTTTGAATAACCAAACGTTAACGGGTGTCACACTAGGTGTCTTTACGACTTAAAAGTGTTTACTAGCTTAAACGTGAAGATACGAATACTTATGGTTTCATAGTTTAATTTGCCAAATAGTAAAGTTTAAAGGTTTGGTAAAAGAGCGGAATGCTCGAGGATGGTAAATAAAAATATATCGTCTCAACCGAGAGATGTTCGGGTCTAAAAGTGGCTTAGTAACATAAGAAATATGAGAATAACGAAGATTAGGGGTCTCTGGGTAATTTTTTGAAAGTTAAAATGGTGAAAATCAAAGGCTTTAGAAGCCCGCAGTAGGCTACAGTCACTAGACCGTAGCTTACGGTCAATATAAAATGAAAACAGCAAGTCCAAACCGTAGGCTACGGTTCTGAACCGTAGGTTACGGTTAGTTTTATGAGTATTTGAGATTTTTGAACATGTTTGAGTGGCTAGCTCATTGAGGTATGATCCGAGGGTATGTACGTGTGTCGGTATATTACCGAACACGAATTCTACGAGGTAGTACATAATCCCTCATCGTCCAACATTGACGTATTCTTAGAATTAATTTCTCTCGTCCAACTAGTGGCTCATATGAGAGTTAGGACTTCGTAAAGGATCACTCAGAGGCTTATTATAAGCATGTTGACTCCGATGTCACTCAGAGGCTGGGCATGTTGACATATCAGTCACTCAGAGGCTGTTATTTATGCATGTTGACGTCGGAGCGTCACTCAGAATGTTGACGCCTTTAGTCCTTATTGGTCTTTAATAGACTATGTTTAAAGTACAACACGTGTCACTATACTATTAGACACGATTTTACAGGGTGTTACATCCTCACCCCCTTAAAAGAAATCTCGACCTCGAGATTTTATTCAAAAAGATGGGGGATGGGGGTATTTTTGTCACATAATGGACTCAACCTCCCATCTATACTCGGGACCTTTAAAAGCATCCCACTTAACCTTTACTATAGGTATCAATTTTCTTCGGAGCTTCTTAACCTGTCGATCCTAGATCGAAATTGGTTTCTCAACAAATCTCAGATTTTCATCAATTTGCACATCTTTGTGCGACATTGTTAGCGACTTATCGGCTAGACATTTCTTAAGGTTAGATATGTGGAATACATCATGGATTCCACTAAGCTCCTCTGGCAACCTGAGCTTATAAGCTACAGTGCCGGAACATTCGAATATCTCGAATGGTCCAATATATTTTGGGCTCAACTAGCCCTTTTTTCCAAAACGCATCACACCTTTCCAGGGTGACACTTTTAGCATGACTTTGTCCCCTTATTTGGAACTTAAGAGGTTTACGCCTCTTGTCAGCATAACTCTTCTGCCTATCATGGGTAGCTTTGAGACGATCACGGATTTGTATTATCTAATCCGTGGTCTCTTTGACAATCTCAGGTCCAGACAGTTGGGCTTCCCCAACTTCAGCCCAACAAACAGACGTTCTACATTTTCTCCCATACAAGACCTCAAAAGGAGGAGCCTTGATGCTTGTATGATAACTATTATTGTAGGAGAATTTTATTAGGGGTAAGTGGTCATCTCAACTTCCACCTAAATCAATCACACATGCTCTAAGCATGTCTTCCAAAGTCTGAATAGTACGCTCACTTTGTCCATCCGTCTGCGGATGATAAGTCGTACTAAAGTTTAATCTTGTGCCTAATGATTGTTGGAAACTTTTCCAAAAATGAGATATATATCTAGTATCTCTATCAGATACAATGGATACGGGCACACCATGTAGGGACACAATCTTGTCCACGTACAACTTAGCCAATTTGTCAAAGCTATAAGTCTCTTTAATTGGCAAGAAATGTGCTGACTTAGTCAGTCTATCTACAATGACCCAAATTGTGTCATTACCACGTTTGGTCTTAGGTAACTTGGTAATCAAATCCATAGTTACCATTTCCCATTTCCAAGTGGGAATCTTAAGTTGTTGTAGAAGTACTGACGGTTTTTGATGTTTGGCCTTAACTTGCGAACACGTCAGACACTTAGCTACATTAGTGGCTATGGATTTCTTAAAACCCATCCACCAATAATTCTTTTTCAAATCTTGATACATTTTGTCACCACCTGGGTGAACTGAGTATCTTGAATTATGCGCCTCCTGGAGGATTAGATCTCTAAGTCCTCCAAACATTGGAACCCAGATTCTGTCATTAAATCGAAGGATTCCGTCTTTTCCAGGCGTTAACTGATCAACAGTTCAACCTAATCCTTCATTAGGGATATTGGCCTCTAATAGGGCTTGTTTTTGCGCATCTAATAGCTTCTCATTCAATCTATTTCTGAGCTCAATGCTCTTAGCATTAATCCTAATACATTTAACCTTTCCTTGCGACTTAAGGCGTCAGCTACGACATTTGCCTTGCCGGGATGATAGCGAATTTCGCAATCATAATCATTAAGCATTTCCATCCAGCGGTGTTGTCGCATGTTAAAATCCTTTTGATTGAACAGATGCTGGAGACTCTTATGGTCAGTGTATATGATATACTTTGTGCCATATAAGTAATGTCTCCATAACTTAAGTGCAAATACAACGACGCCCAATTCCAAATCATGGGTGGTGTAATTCTTTTCATGCACTTTTAATTGTCGTGATGAATAGGCAATCACTTTGCCTTTTTGCATTAGCACACAGCTCATGCCAGTGTGCAAGGCATCTCAATAAACGATAAAATCCTCAATACCTTCAGGTAGAGATAACATTGGAGCATTGCTCAACTTGTGTTTTTAGAATCTCAAAAGATTCTTGTTGTTTTGGACCTAGTCAAACTTGACATTCTTATTGGTCAAGGTAGTTAAAGGAATGGCTATCCTCAAAAAGTTCTCAATAAACTTCCTATAATAAGCAGCCAATCCTAAGAAGCTACGAATCTCTGATGGAGTTTTGGGTACTTCCCAATTTATTATGGCTTCTATTTCGGCGGGATCCACTAGGATACCACGCTCACTTATAATATGTCTAAGAAATTGGACTTCTCTAAGCCAAAATTCACACTTAGAAAATTTTACATAAAGCTTCTCTTGTGTTAGAAATTCTAGAATGCACCGAAAATGTTTCTCGTGATTAGCTTATCTAAGTATTGTTTGTAGACCCTATTCATGAGAACGCTGCAGGTGCATTTGTGAGACCAAAAGGCATCACCAAAAATTCATAGTAATCATAACGGGTCCTGAAGGCAGTCTTAGGAACATCCTCGTTCCTAACCTTCAGCTAATGATATCCTGATCTTAAATCAATCTTAGAGAATAACTAACCCCTTGAGGTTGATCGAATAAATCATCGATTCTGGGCAGAGGATATCGATTTCTTGATCGTTAACTTGCTTAACTCATGGTAATCAATGCACATCCGCATTAAACCGTCTTTCTTTTTAACGAAGAGAATTGGAGCTCCCCAAGGCGAGGAACTAGGCTGTATAAATCCTTTCTCTAAAAGGTCATCTAATTGCGTCCTCAACTCCTTCATTCCGTCGGATCTATCCGATAGGAGCTCTAGCAACAGGTGTTGCTCCTGGTAGGATGTCAATCCTAAACTCCACTTGTCTATCTGGTGGTAGACCTGGTAATTCTTCGGGAAAAACATTGGAATATTCTGAGATAACTGAAAGGTCTTCAATATTTGGCTTTGGCTCGTTAATAGTTACTTGTGCCATGTAAATGACACAACCTTTCCCTAGACACTTGAATGCCTTAAATAATGACACTTTGTCTGTCAATCCATAGTGTGAATCTCCAAAGATGGTGAGCATTTCACCCGATGGGGTTTAAATTTCGATGAGTTTCTTATCACATGCAATGTGGGCTTGGTTATGAGATAACCAATCCATGCCTAAGACTACATTAAACCCCGCCAATTACATTGGCATAAGAGAAATAGGAATGGATTGATTCTTAATGGATATAGACATCCATCAAGAATGGATGATGTTGTTTATAAAGGTTCCGTCAGCAAGTTCTACTTCATAAGTTTTATCTAGAGTTCTTATGCATAAGTTTATTAGTTTACTAAACTTATGGTCAACAAAGATTTATCTGCGCCCGAATCAAATAGAACTCTAGCATAAGTATCATTAATGAGAATGGTACCTGTCATGATGTTGTTGTCATTAACAACTTCTCTTAGCACTCATCTGGAAGGCACGAGCATTCCCTTCTTAGCCTCTCCAGGTTTTGCATTATTGATTTTGGGATTCTTAGGGCAGTTAAACTTCATATGCCCTTTTTCATTACAGCCGTAACAGACGGCATTCTTAAGATCATTGCATTCTAGGGTCTTGTGCCCTTTTTTCTTACAGATACCATAAGGTTTAGTCTGTGGATTAACACTACACTACCCCTGATGTCTGTAGTTACAGTTCTTGCACAGAGGTTTGTCATTAGACGTGTGCTGGTTCTTCTTGAACCCAAATTTTCCTTTATTTTTGAACTTCTGGGAGTTATCATCCTCCCGTTTCTTTTCCCGTCAGTCTCAAACTTGACTGACTTTTGCCTCACCAAATCTAAGGTGAGGGAGAATGATAGGTCCACAGCGGACCTATAGGTACTAGGCTGAGCAGCCTTTACCATCCCCTTTATCTCAGGCGCTAACCCATTAATAAAATGCGCAATGCGTTTGGTTTCAGGGGTGATCAGATAGGAAACTAACCTAGATAGGGAAATGAAATCGGAAACATACTTCCGACAATCTAGGTTTTTCATGATAAGAGACAAGAAATTTATCTCTATTTTCTCTACCTCATGGGGTGGGCAATAAGTTTCCTTTACAAGATCAACAAACTTGAACCATCCCAAGTTGTACAGGTGTACCTTACCTGTTGATTGAATCATAGCCTTCCACCATGTTAGGGTATCACCCTTAAAGGATTGTGATACATATTTTACCACATCCTTATCAGCACAGCCGCTGATGTCCACAATCGTCTCCATTTCGTCTAGCCATTTCAAGGCTTCTACTGCTCCTTTCTCCCTATTAAAGTCTCGGGGCTTGCAGGAGACGAAATATTTATAGGTACATCCGTCTTTTAAAGAACGGGACCTATTAGTAAATTCTAATTTCTTTGGTTCACTCTTCGCATTTGAAGAGTGAACGGAGCTCTCCTTATGAGCTGAGGATGGGGTAATCGATAAGGGTCTGGAGCGAGTAAAACTCGACTCCCTAAGCTTTTCTATGGCCTTTTCCATGGCCTTTCCAACAGCTGCATCAATGCGAGCTTGAAAATCATCATTATTAATGGCTATGTTTTCTGCGTTGTTTGAGTTAATATCTCGGTGGCTACCTTGCGCCTTGTCTGAGTTAGCCATTCTTTGAAGCTTTGGTTCTAAACACCAAATTTAAAATTTCTCTTAGCCATGGTATTAACGACCATATTTGTAACATTCGTCGAAAAACGGGTTTTCCAAACCCGCTTCGTTTAATAATCAAGTATTCAGTTATAAGATTTCGTTGCGTATTTATTGTTCAGATTATTTTAAATAGTACATAATTAATAAAAATTTTAGAATTTAAAAACCATAATTGATAAATAATAATAATAAGTGAATAAAAAATAAAATGGAGCTGCCGGGTCTCGAACCTGGGCATCCCACAAACACAAACACACACCACACCACTCCGCCACACACTACACTTGTGATAAACACTGAATCAAACAACACTTAAAGTAAAACCCGAAAATCAAAACCGGAAATCAGCGCGCCCAGAACTCGCAATCACCGGAAAAACCGAAACTCCGCGATTTTGGCTATTCTCCTTTGACTGAAACGCTTAAACGGGTCGCGACATCAGTTAGAACCGTTGCCGGCACTCAATTTTAGTAAAAAACCGATGAAATCATTGATCGCGATTGTTGACCCCTAATTCAGACCCAATCAACCTGCCCCCTTATAAATACCCACTCAAACTTCATGTAAACCTTTTGCTCAGAACCACGCTCACTTTCGAAGCTTTATTCCTTCCAAAATACGTCGGCGGAGATTTTCGCATTCGCCGGAATTTCACCGGAAAACCGAGGCTTTACTCCTAATCGGTATAATTCTCGACTCTTTTTTTTGGTAATCCATTATTCGGCATGTATTAACCTTAATCGGTCAACCAGAGTCTGTCTCAAACAACGTCGCCGGAAATTCTCGCACTCGCCGGAATATCACTGGAGAACCGAAGCCTCCCTGCCGATCGGTATAATCATCTAAACCTTCTTGCTATCTCTTGCTTAGTAATCTAATTGCTCAACACAGTAATCGAAACTGTTAATTCAGTTCGTTCAGCCGGATTCACTGTCGGAAATTTCGGTAAGTGAAGAAGATGAAGTTGATTATGTGTATTAATATAATTAAAATCGGATATTTAACCGGGTTAGACACACAGTCCAGCGGTGGACTGTGTGCAAATACAATACACACGTCCCGAGTTCGAATCGCACATGTTACCGACTTTCAGAAATAAAACCAACATTTTTAAAACCTAATCAGATCAAGTCACAGTATATACATAAGAGGAATATAATCCAGTAGTTAAACAGATTAGACACACAGCCCAACTGGTTGGGCTGTGCGCACTCGAACCGAAGGTCTCGAGTTCGACTCCGGGTCTCTGCAACCGGTTCGGCCATATAAATCATTTTTAATAAAAAACAAATAAGGTTAAAGCTAATTAGTATATATATATAATTAAAACAGAGAATATTTCAGGTTAGACACGTAGCTCAGTTGGTAGAGCTGCGTGCACGTATACGAGAGGTCCCGAGTTCGAACCTCACTAGCCGCATAGAATAAACACAGTCTGACCGGTCAAGACCCGGTCAAACCTGACAAAAATCAACCCTTTTTATTTCATTTTTATTTATTTATTTAATTGGAAAATTAATTAAAAATACTTAAAAATAGGATTTTTAAAGTTAGAAAATTTCCTTAAACTCACAAAAATAAATCTAAAAATCCCTTTAAGAGCACTAATTAAAAAATTAATCTCAAATAAAATTTGTTTATTTATCGAATCATTTCGTTATTATTTAGGTTAGTTTTTCCCTCGTCGGTTGAATCATAAATTCGCGCGCATTCATCGTCATCAAAGAACGCACCCACTGTGAGTGAATCTCTACCAATTCCCCGTTTTAATCATGTTTTGGGGTGTATCATGTGTCGTACAATTCTTTTATTTTATTTAAACACTTGTGCATACATCATATCCGTGATCAAATGGGTATCAATTGTTGTGTGAATTATATGTAGATTGGATTTATCATTTTCAGTGCACGCATTTCATTAGGCCCATCAGTTCCCCGTGGGATACGGGTTGAGCATCAGGAGCCTCATTAGATCGGCTCCGTTTGATTGAGCCTTAATCTCACATACATCATCATTCATGTCATATACTCATCCAAAGTGGTTTGTGATTGTTTATCTATATATGTTTGCTCACATGTGATTATTGCACGAATATTTATTAAATAAAACAAGAGATTAGTAAAAATGTTTTATCAAGGTTCACTCGCCAACTTTTGTTGACCCAAAATCTCCCCCGTTTTACACATGATACAGGTGATCCAGCTGAGACAGGAAACACTTAGGAAGGCCTAGAAGAATAAACAAGTTTATGCTTTGGAATAATTATGTAGTTTCATTTTCTTCTAATTGTATGAATTTTGTTTTGGATATTTAAGTTTGTAATTTGAATTTAATAAATATGAAACATCTTAGTAAACATCATGAGCTTTGATGATAACCTAATTATGCCCCGACTTTTATTCCGCTGCGGGTCGGGGTGTGACAGATTGGTATCAGAGCTTGTGACTATAGGGATATAGGATAGGTTATTAGACCCTTAGAGCCTATACTATAGTTGATTAAATTTTAAATTGTTTATGCGTTACATACAAAATTCATAATGTTCATATGTTTTATGTTTATTTTCACACTCAATGTTATGCAAGCACGCTCACAAATACATGTTATTATGCAATGCTCATCATGAATCATATCCTCATAACATATCATATCCATGAGAACACACACCTCACGATTCCCATGATTTTTGCAATGATTTTTGTATTTTTCAAATCACATCAAAGTGAGTTCTCATGACGGGCATGTAGTAACTGGAAGGGTACGAGTACCGGTAGTCGGAACGTCCTGTCTAGGCTTGGCATTCGTATAAATCCAAAATAAAGGACCAGTTTGCCTACCTGGGGACTAACGATGAGAGTACGAAGGACCTATTAGGCCAAAGCATGCTATACCAAACGTCGCGTGAACTAACCCCACTTTGAGTTGTCATTGTGTCTACACCTGGACACCCTCCTACCATACATCTCGCAATCATGTTTTACGATTTTCATTCGGGTGGTGCGAGTGTTAACCCGCCGACACCAATGTGAATCCTACCAAGCCCAATAGTCATGGGGGCCCACATGACTACACAGGCAATGGTATGGGGGACATTGGAGGCCCAAACATGAGCAAACCCAAGACATCCTATGGATGTAGTTAAATTATTGCCAATTATGTTGTTTTTCATTCTTTTTACGACACATGACACCTAGAAAATTCTTAAACTCACAATCTTCCTATGTATGTTCCTGTAGATGTCGGCTAGGCAACTACGTGGAGGTAGAAAGTCAGGAAGATCAAATGAACGCTTGGCCACACAAATTGCTAAACAAATGGCCGCAGTGCTTCCTGACATCGTGATTCAAGTTCAACAAGCTCTCACCGCAAATCCCATCAACCCTCCCAATCAAGAAGACCAGAGCGTCGCCAACCCTCCTTCCAAAAAGTGCTCCTACAAACACTTCAAATCTTGCGATCCCCCAAAGTAAGAAGGGACCGAAGGTGTTACCGCCCTCCTTCATTGGTTTGAAGAAATGGAGAACACTTTCCTCAATTGCGATTGTCCCGAGGACCGTAAGGTACGTTATGCAACTGGAAGACTATTTGGGGTAGCCCTTACCTGGTGGAACACGGAAAAAGGTAAGCGAGGAGTTGAAGATGCCATGGCCTTAACCTGGGAAGAGTTAAGGGAACTCATGACAAGACGCTTCTGTCCAAGAAGCGAAATCAAAAAGCTGGAAGACGAATTCCACTCACTGAAACAAAAGGAAGGAGATCACACTTCCTATAATAAGAGATTTCTCGAGCTGAACCAGATGATCCCTAATTTGTTCACCCCCGTGTACCGCTTGGTTGAACATTACATTCGAGGTCTTCCCTCAAAAATTCAAGATTCGGTTTTAAGCACATCGCCTGCAACACTTGAAGCCGCGATGGAGTTAGCTACAGAACTCACTGAAAATCGCATTCGAAACGACAAATTCAAAGATGAAAAGAAGAAAGCACCCATAGAGACCCCAACTACAAACCACCCAGTCTCATCCTCAAAGTTTGTTGGTAAGAGGAAACGTAATGGCAAGAATTTTGATGTCACTCAAACCAACCCTCTTATCACTGCTGCACCAATCACCCAAATTGCTCCTCCAGCTGCACCATTCAAAAAGCCATATACCGGCCCACACCTAAAATGCAACCGCTGTCAATACCATCACCCTCCCGAAAATCCCTGCCAACATTGCACGAGTTGTGGCCGTGCGGGTCACACCATCCAAACCTGCCGTACCCTTCAGCGAATGAACCGCAATCAACCTCAAACCCAAACCCAAAATCAGATAATGGGTCAAGCCCAACAACCCTTACTTCTACCACCTGCACAACACGTAGCCCAACCTTACTACCAACCCAACTACCCCATGATGCAACCCATGCGAGCCTGTTACAACTGTGGGGACCCAAACCACTTCAGGAACACTTGTCCATGCCTGGTGAACATTATCCATGCCCAAGCTCACGCAAACCCGGTAAACCAAGCTAATCAAGCTCCCCCACCTGCCAGAGGGAGAGCTTCAATATCAACGCCAACCAAGCCAGGGCTGACAACAACGTGGTCAACGGTACGTTTCTCATCAATGGTAGTTATGCATCCATATTATTCGATACTGGTGTGGATAAGAGCTTTGTGTCCTTAGAATTTGAACCTATCCTCGACCAACCTCGTGTTAATCTCATCGAGTCTCTAACTGTGGAAGTTGCTGACGGAAAACCCGTTTCACTAGATTCTATTATACGTAATTGTACTCTCACACTAAACGATCACGATTTTCCAATTGACCTTATTCCTATGAAGTTGGGAAGTTTCGATGTTATAATTGGTATGGACTGGCTCAGCCAGCATCACGCTGAAGTGGTGTGCCACGAAAAGTTCATTCGCATTCCTCTCGCAGACGATCAGACACTACGTATTTTTGGGGAAACCCCTTTGAAATGACTCAAATTAATGTCCTGTCTCCAAGCCCGAAGATATCTCCGCAAGAACTACGTCGCATTCCTAACCCACGTCGTCAAAAAGGGAAACAAGGAAAGAAAACTTGAAGATATCCCAGTTGTGAAAGAATTCCCACAAGTCTTTCCCGACGACATTTCAGGACTTCCTCCGGTGAGAGAAGTCGAATTTCGCATCGATCTTATGCCTGGCGCTACACCAGTCGCAAAATCTCCTTATAGGTTAGCCCCATCCGAAATGCAAGAGCTGGCCAGTCAACTGCAAGATCTGACTGACAAAGGATTCATACATCCTAGCTCATCGCCTTGGGGTGCACCTGTTCTCTTTGTGAAGAAGAAAGATGGAACGTTTCGCATGTGCATTGATTATAGAGAACTCAACAAGTTAACGGTTAAAAATCGCTATCCACTACCTCGCATTGATGATCTTCTAGATCAACTTCAAGGTGCCACCTGCTTTTCAAAAATCGACCTTCGTTCTGGTTATCATCAGCTCAGAGTGCACGAAGAAGATATCCCAAAAACCGCCTTCCGGACTCGTTATGGTCATTACGAGTTCATGGTCATGCCTTTCGGTTTAACCAACGCCCCCGCCGTCTTCATGGATTTAATGAATAGGGTATGCAAACCCTACCTCGACCGTTCCGTCATAGTCTTCATCGACGACATCCTTATCTACTCCAAGTCTAAGTCCGATCATGAGCGACATCTTCGTCTCATCCTTACACTCTTAAGGACTAAAAGCTTTACGCTAAGTTCTCAAAATGCGAATTCTGGTTAGGAGAAGTACAATTCCTTGGACATGTCGTCAATGACAAGGGAATTCATGTCGATCCCTCAAAAATCAGGGCAGTACAAGAATGGCAAGCGTCGCGTACCCCTACCGAAGTAAGGTCATTTCTTGGTTTGGCTGGTTACTATCGACGCTTCATTGCCAATTTTTCCCGTATTGCTATACCACTCACGGCCTTGACTCATAAAGGAAAACCCTTCATATGGGGGCCTAAGTAAGAGGAGGCTTTCCAAACTCTAAAGCAAAAACTTTGTGACGCACCTATCCTCACACTCCCTGAGGGTTGCGATGACTTTGTGGTATATTGCGACGCATCAGGGCAAGGGCTAGGCTGTGTTTTGATGCAAAGAGGAAAAGTGATAGCCTATGCCTCTAGCCAACTCAAGGTTCACGAGAAGAATTACACCACCCACGACCTGGAACTTGGAGCCGTTGTGTTTGCTCTCAAGATATGGAGACATTAACTCTACGGTACTAAGTGTGAAATATACACTGACCACAAGAGTCTCCAGCATATCTTCAACCAAAAGGAGTTGAATATGAGGCAACGAAGATGGGTCGAACTTCTCAACGACTACGACTGTGAAATTCGGTATCATCCTGGCAAGGCAAACGTAGTGGCCGATGCGCTCAGTCGAAAAGGTTATGCGAACTCCATTCGTCTTCTCTGTTCGCAAATCATAACCGACATCAAAGATTGAATCCGAGCAGCTCAACATGTTTCTGTAACAGAAAATGATGTACGCGATGAGCTGTCATGTGGAGCTGAACTCAAAATCGAAACCAAATCCGACGGCATTCTATACTATTTAAACCGCATATGGATTCCTGGTCGCGATAACCTTCGTGATTTCCTCATGAATGAGGCACACAAAACACGATACTCCGTACACCCAGGAGCCGACAAGATGTATCAAGACCTACGATACACCTACTGGTGGCCTGGCATGAAAAAGGATATCGCTGTTTTTGTTTCCAAGTGCCTTACCTGTTCCAAAGTAAAAGCTGAACATCAAAGACCTTCAGGACTTCTAGTCCAACCCGAAATACCTGTATGGAAGTGGGAAAACATAACCATGGATTTCATTACCGGGTTACCTCGCACCTCCAGTGGGTATGACACCATATGGGTAATAATCGATCGTCTTACAAAGTCATCTCACTTCATTCTGATTCGCGAGGACTTCAAGAACGAGAAGTTAGCCCGTATCTACATCAGCGAGATCGTAAGCCGTCATGGAGTACCATTAAGCATCATTCAGACCGTGATGGTCGTTTCACTTCACGAACATGGCGAGCCGTACAAACCGCCTTGGGTACACGATTAGACCTTAGTACCGCTTTTCATCCTCAAACTGATGGTCAATCTGAACGCACCATCCAAACCCTTGAAGACATGCTGCGAGCATGTGTCATAGACTTCAAAGGGAACTGGGACGCTCACCTACCATTAGTGGAATTTTCGTACAACAATAGCTATCATTCAAGTATCGGCATGGCACCTTTCGAAGCTTTATATGGTCGTAAGTGCCGATCTCCAGTATGTTGGCACGAAATTGGGGAAGCGCAAATCACCGGTCCATAATTAATTCAAGAAACAACCGACAAGGTCCTTCAAATTCGAAACAATCTTCTAGCGGCTCAAAGTCGTCAAAAGAGTTATGCAGACAAACGACGCCCTTGGAGTTTGACATTGGTGATCAAGTACTTTTAAAAGTATCACCGTGGAAGGGAGTGGTTCGTTTTGGCCAGAAGGGCAAGTTAGCACCACGCTACGTAGGACCTTTCAAGATACTCGAAAGAGTAGGTCCTGTAGCATACAAGCTTGACCTACCAGAAGAACTCAACAGAATTCATCCCACATTTCACGTATCAAACTTGAAAAAGTGCCTCGCCGATGAAAATCTCCATATTCCTCTAGAAGACATTCAAGTCGATGAATCGATGCACTTCGTTGAATGACCGGTAGAAATCATGGACTTCGGAGAGAAGCGTTTAAGGCGAAGTCGTATTCCAATTATCAGGGTACGTTGGGAGTCGAAACGAGGACCCGAGTTAGCCATTCTTTGAAGCTTTGGTTCTAAACACCAAATTTAAAATTTCTCTTAGCCATGGTATTAACGACCATATTTGTAACATTCGTCGAAAAACGGGTTTTCCAAACCCGCTTCGTTTAATAATCAAGTATTCAGTTATAAGATTTCGTTGCGTATTTATTGTTCAGATTATTTTAAATAGTACATAATTAATAAACATTTTAGAATTTAAAAACCATAATTGATAAATAATAATAATAAGTGAATAAAAAATAAAATGGAGCTGCCGGGTCTCGAACCCGGGTCTCCCACAAACACAAACACACACCACACCACTCTGCCACACACTACACTTGTGATAAACACTGAATCAAATAACACTTAAAGTAAAACCCGAAAATCAAAACCGGAAATCAGCGCGCCCAGAACTCGCAATCACCGGAAAAACCGAAACTCCGCGATTTTGGCTATTCTCCTTTGACTGAAACGCTTAAACGGATCGCGACATCAGTTATAACCGTTGCCGGCACTCAATTTCAGTCAAAAACTGATGAAATCATTGATCGCGATTGTTGACCCCTAATTCAGACCCAATCGACCTGCCCCCTTATAAATACCCACTCAAACTTCATGTAAACCTTTCGCTCAGAACCACACTCACTTCCGAAGCTTTATTCCTTCCAAAATACGTCGCCGGAGATTTTCGCATTCGCCGGAATTTTACCGAAAAACCGAGGCTTTACTCCTAATCGGTATAATTCTCGACTCTTTTTTTTGGTAATCCATTATTCGGCATGTATTAACCTTAATCGGTCAACCAGAGTCTGTCTCAAACAACGTCGCCGGAAATTCTCGCACTCGCCGGAATATCACTGGAAAACCGAAGCCTCACTGCCGATCGGTATAATCATCTAAACCTTCTTGCTATCTCTTGCTTAGTAATCTAATTGCTCAACACAGTAATCGAAACTGTTAATTCAGTTCGTTCAGCCGGATTCACTGTCGGAAATTTCGGTAAGTGAAGAAGATGAAGTTGATTATGTGTATTAATATAATTAAAATCGGATATTTAACCGGGTTAGACACACAGTCCAGCGGTGGACTGTGTGCAAATACAATACACACGTCCCGAGTTCAAATCGCACATGTTACCGACTTTCAGAAATAAAACCAACATTTTTAAAACCTAATCAGATCAAGTCACAGTATATACATAAGAGGAATATAATCTAGTAGTTAAACAGATTAGACACACAGCCCAACTGGTTGGGCTGTGCGCAGTCGAACCGAAGGTCCCGAGTTCGACTCCGGGTCTCTGCAACCGGTTCGGCCATATAAATCATTTTTAATAAAAACCAAATAAGGTTAAAGTTAATTAGTATATATATATAATTAAAACAGCGAATATTTCAGGTTAGACACGTAGCTCAATTGGTAGAGCTGCGTGCACGTATACGAGACGTCCCGAGTTCGAACCTCACTAGCCGCATAGAATAAACGTAGTCTGACCGGTCAAGACCCGGTCAAACCTGACAAAAGTCAACCCTTTTTATTTCATTTTTATTTATTTATTTAATTGAAAAATTAATTAAAAATACTTAAAAATAGGATTTTTAAAGTTAGAAATTTCCTTAAACTCACAAAAATAAATCTAAAAATCCCTTTAAGAGCACTAATTAAAAATATTAATCTCAAATAAAATTTGTTTATTTATCGAATCATTTTGTTATTATTTAGGTTAGTTTTTCCCTCGTCGATTGAATCATAAATTCGTGCGCATTCATCGTCACCAAAGAACGCACCCACTGTGAGTGAATCTCTACCAATTCCCCGTTTTAATCATGTTTTGGGGTGTATCATGTGTCGTACAATTCTTTTATTTTATTTAAACACTTGTGCATACATCATATCCGTGATCAAATGTGTATCAATTGTTGTGTGAATTATATGTAGATTGGATTTATCATTTTCAGTGCACGCATTTCATTAGGCCCATCAGTTCCCCATGGGATACGGGTTGAGCATCAGGAGCCTCATTTGATCGGCTCCGTTTGATTGAGCCTTGATCTCACATACATCATCATTCATGTCATATACTCATCCAAAGTGGTTTGTGATTGTTTATCTATATATGTTTGCTCACATGTGATTATTGCACGAATTTTCTTTATTAAATAAAACAAGAAATTAGTAAAAATGTTTTATCAAGGTTCACTCGCCAACTTTTGTTGACCCAAAATCTCCCCCGTTTTACACATGATATAGGTGATCCAGCTGAGACGGGAAACACTTAGGAAGGCCTAGAAGAATAAACAAGTTTATGCTTTGGAATAATTATGTAGTTTCATTTTCTTGTAATTGTATGTATTTTGTTTTGGATATTTAAGTTTGTAATTTGAAATTAATAAATATGAAACATCTTAGTAAACATCATGAGCTTTGGTGATAACCCAATTATGCCACGACTTTTATTCCGCTGCGGGTCAGGATGTGACAATATTGGCTTTAAACATTGGATATAACAATCCATCGCCTAATCAAGCTAGTGTGAATATCATCACAACTCTTAGGCTTAAAATATCTATATTTGGCCTAGGCCTTAATAAGACCATCAAAGGAAAATTACAATCTGGACATAGTCCATATATTATTGGACAGTGGATCGTAATGTCACAACTGCCATTGTCATTCAGACAATTATATAGCTCATGGGCTTATTATTAATGGTCATAATAATTGGGCATATTGGTCAGTCACATTGGACATAATATATATATGGCATATCAGCCTGTCACTTAGGACATAAATTGGGCACCTTGGCCTGTCACATTGGACTTAAATTGAGCACATTGGTCTACATCACAACAGATGTAATTCATGGCATATCAGCCTGTCACATTGGACACAAATTGGGCACCTTGGCCTGTCACATTGGACATAATATATGGCATATCAGCCTGTCACATTGGACATAAATTGGGCACCTTGGCCTGTCACATTGGACATAATATATGGCATATCAGCCTGGCACATTGGCCTGTCATCTTGGACAATAATATATGGTATATCAGCCTGGCACATTGGCCTGTCACCTTGGACATAATATATGGCATGTCAGCCTGTCACATTGGACTGTCACCTTGGACATAAATTGGGCACATTGGCCTACATCACTAATGGATGTTTTATTTATCACCTCACTGGTGATATTAGCCGGGATCAAATTGATCACATAGGTATATAAAATTAATCATAGCCCCAATGGCAATACATCATTCATATATGTTTTATTTATCACCGCACTGGTGATATTAGCCGGGATCAAATTGATCACATAGGCTATATATGGTTAGGACATAGTCCATTACCTTGAAGGCTAGTGTGATTCCTCAAGTCACACTACCATGAGTATGAACATTACTTGAATGTTAACATAAGAGTACCTTAATGATTGATTAATGGTCCCGGTCACCTTCGACCATAAGGACCTTGGAGGTTTGGACCTAGTCCCACCTCTGGATAGAAGGATAATTTCACTTAACTATCCTGATAGAAGACCCCTTCGTACTTAACTCTTGGCCAATAAATGGTCTACGCCACTTGGCATAATCAAATCTATTAAGGTCTTTTAGAATTATATAGCACAACATAAATTTCAAATAAAATCGAGGGGCTCGTTTTCAAGAGGATGAATACATATATAATTCCAAAATACTTCTTTAAATTTTAGATAGAAATTATAATACTTGGAATAAATAAATGAAAAATGATTGTCCATGCAAGGACTAAGAAGAAATAACTTGTCCACGCAGGGACTAAAGAAATAACAATGTCCAATCAGGGACTACATATAATAGAAGAGACTTCACTCGTCCTTCTTTCCCTTAACCAGTTTGGAGAGTTTCTTGAAGAACTTATTTGTCTTCTTCTCCGTCTTCTCCGCTTGTTGTTGCATTTCTTTCATCCTTTCCAAGGCCTCATTTATGGCCTCAAGTGGTGGCGGAGGTTGTGATTGGGGTTGTGGCATAGCCGGATACTGGTACCCATAAGTTGGATATCCAGCCGATGGAAAAGTAGGTGGAAAGGAGATGGGTAAAGTGCGTTATGTATAATCACTTGTATATAGGGGTTATGTGATAGTGCCTGGTAATTTACCGGCGTAGACGGGTTATAAGGATCATACCTAGATATATCCGGATATGTAGAAATAGGGTTATTAAAACCCGATGGTGGTGGTTGAACCACATAGGGTCGTGTCGGTTCCATCACAGGTGAAGCATTGGAGGGTCCTCCCCTCATTAGTCCTTTACCTCTTCCTGGTACTCTTGGCGGCATTTTCATGTTAAAATCAATTTAAAAACAATACTACTAACTTAATAATGAGATGAGTAATCTTAGGTTAAAGCCTAGACTCGGAGTCTAAGGAATGTGCATTCATGTAAGTTTGAGATTAAACATAGGTCATAACCTTTTTGTCTTTAATTCTCTCAAACGTTGGCTCTGATACCAACCTGTCACCCCGTATTTCCAACCAAACACCGGTGGGCCCGGGTGGGGAGTATCGTGATGTAAGTTGATATCATCATAGTCAATTAAACACAACGGAAGTCTTGGATTTAAATTACTATTACAAATCGAAATGTTCAAAGCATAAAATAATATACAGACGGCTTGTAACGAAGGACCCACGGGCGGATCGTAACTTGTACAAAAATGTATAACAGACTTTGGGTAGATCTAGGATTCGCAAGATCCTCTTATCTCTACCGAGCACTTCCAGCCTATTTTCGTATTGTACCTGCAAACTTAGTCTTTTGAAAATACGTCAGCTTTCGCTGGTAAATACACTCAGCTGACTCATTTAGAAAACATTTCAAAAATGTTTTAAGTGCACATTGGCACAAAATCTTTTATAACTTGGGAAAGTTGGCCTTGCAACCTTGTTAACAGATTCACATGTTTGTCCATACATACAGGGCCCAGTACAGAGACCGAGACATGATTAACGTACACACCACTTTGGACTCATGAAGGAGCCATTTCCCCCAACCATGTGGGTATGCATTTTGAGCGTCTTATCGAGTGTATGCCTACACCCGCGCTAAGGTCGTGGCCATTATCTAATGTAATGAGCCGAGGATATCCAGGACACGGTAGTTAACCCCTGATGTTTAAGTTATCAAACAAAACTGATTAAAACAGAATATGCGGATTTACTAGCCACAAACGGGCATTCGATTGATCCCATTTCGGACCAAGCGGTAATAATTTACCGTAACCCAAGCCCATATAGGGAAAATAAGTCGAGAGTATTTACCTGAGCTAATCTTCGTTTAATTTTAATAACTTAGCCGTACACAAAACCACTAAGTGATAGCATTTACCGGCAAGTCTCTAGTCTGGATTATGGCATAAGCTAACCAATTAAATACTAACGGCCTTATTTAAGTCATAGACTTAGACCGAGTAGCGTACAGGATCAAAACGTATAACGCTTGATTAAACGATGATTGGATAGAATGTAGTTTAAACCCGACAAGTACCTTGACTTGTATAATATGGGTAAACTATAAACATTCTGGATTTTGAAACTTTAAATGACAAGGTTGGACCTGTTTCGGTTAATTTCCGTAAACTAGTTACATATACTTAACCGTACGCATATCAGTGATATCGGGTAACCGGATAAATCATGGACAAGTTCTATATGCCATTATAATTTAAATAAGTTGTAATATCAGTAGGATATCAACTTATATACTCGTTGAGGTTTTAAAACGAAACTACGCTTTATTAGGCGTTTTGACCTTTATGTGTCGTATAAAAGGAACTTGCATGTATTCTGATGTTATGATCATAAACATTCTGGAAAAATACTTAATTTGTGATATGTTATCAATAAGAAGTCACACATAAGTGCGGTTTATGGTTTAAGACCAAACTATGCTCCGAAAGGGCATTTTGGTCATTTAAAAAGTATAGTTCACGATATTATACTAAAATCAGTTTATGATCAGAATATTAACATTATAATATGTTAATTACATTAACATATCAGTAGGAAATTCATTTTCAAGTTCATTATTGATTAAAACTTTGTTTTATGTAAAAAGGGCATTTTAGTCAAAGATTGACATTTTACGGAACTTGTGCATAAACCCAGATTATGATTATGATCAAGTAATATAACCTCAGAGGGTTATGTTACTTTGTATTATGATCATAATGTGACCATAATTCAGAAGTTAACTAATCTAAGTTGGGTCAGAATCGAAAGTCAAAGCAGAAGTCAAACTTCACGATTTTCGGTTGCGAACCGACTCTAGGACTGAAATGACGGATCGAACATGTTCCCACATGTTCTAATAATTATTACCAACTTGTTTAAGTATCAAAGACATATTTATTAAATGTATAAACTCATATTATAATTTTTATGAAATCTGACTCGTTTGACTTTTTAAAAACAACAACTTTGACCCGTCAATTGACCTAGTAAACGTGATCCTTAGGAGGTGCCCCTTTAAGGGGTTAATACCTTCCTAATTACGATCACTTAGCCATGTTCATTTCGAACAATGGCTGGACCATAATGGTCTTAACCGAAAGTCAAGGCATTTGTCGAAAATGCTTGACTTTAGGCTATTAAAAGCCTATAAAAAGAAAAGAGCAGAGATGGAGCACTTACAAGTGATCCAAGAGAAGTTTAGAACTCAAAAGGAAACTCCCAAATGGTCAGGAACTTCCAAGAGTGTAATAGAGAGGAGAAGAAGTGAATGAGCAAGGAATAAGTGATTTTAAGTGCCTATTTATAGTGTAAGAGGTGCAAGGAGATGGAGCCATGTGTTAGGAGTGTTTTAGGATCATTACATGTGTCCAATTAGGTGTCAAGAGCTGGTGAAGTGTGGCAATGAAGGTGGATTCCTCACAAAGATTTGGTGTTTTTAACACATTTAGTCCCTCAAATATATTTTTATTAAATGTCATGAATTGTCTCTTGACTTATATTCCATGACATAATGACACAACTAGTTCTTTTCGTTCGATATGAGATGTATTGAAGAGAAGTATGAATAACCAAACGTTAACGGGTGTCACACTAGGTGTCTTAACGACTTAAAAGTGTTTACTAGCTTAAACGTGAAGATACGTATACTTATGGTTTCATAGTTTAATTTGCCAAACTAGTAAAGTTTAAAGGTTTGGTAAAAGAGCGGAATGCTCGAGGATGGTAAATAAAAATATATCATCTAAACCGTGAGATGTTCGGGTTTAAAAGTGGCTTAGTAACATAAGAAATATGAGAATAACGAAGTCTAGGGGTCTCTGGGTAATTTTCTGAAAGTTAAAATGGTGAAAATCAAAGGCTTTAGAAGCCCGCCGTAGGCTACGGTCACTAGACCGTAGCTTACGGTCAATATAAAATCAAAACAGCAAGTCCAAACCGTAGGCTACGGTTCTCAACTGTAGGTTACGGTTAGTTTTATGAGTATTTGAGATTTTTGAACATGTTTGAGTGGCTAGCGCATTGAGGTATGATCCGAGGGTATGTACATGTGTCGGTATATTACCGAACACAAATTCTACGAGGTATTACATAATCCCTCATCGTCCAACATTGACGTATTCTTAGAATTAATTCCTCTCGTCCAACTAGTGGCTCATATGAGAGTTAGGACTTCGTAAAGGATCACTCAGAGGCTTATTATAAGCATGTTGACTCCGATGTCACTCAGAGGCTGGGCATGTTGACATATCAGTCACTCAGAGGCTGTTATTTATGCATGTTGACATCGGAGCGTCACTCAGAGGCTCAGTTTGAGCATGTTGACGCCTTTAGTTCTTATTGGTCTTTAATAGACTATGTTTAAAATACAACACGTGTCACTATACTACTAGACACGATTTTACAGGGTGTTACAAGAAATGTTTAGAAACAACAACAAGACTCTAAAATTGCCTCCCAAGCTCTACTGTTCTTTCCCAATGATTGTGAAAAGACTCACCAAAAGTTCTTAAAATGGGCAGTTACACATTTCCCGCAGCTCAGCACCGTAAGCTACGGTGCCCACCGTAGCTTACGGTGGGCAATATTTTCTTACGGCGGTGATCCACTGTCTTACGGTGGGTATTGAGTATGGACTCCACCGTAAGCTACGGCGGCCACCGTAGCTTACGGTGGTCAGCATGGTATTCCTATTTTGCCCTTCTTTCAATCTCTTGAGTCCCATCTTCAATTAGTCTCTTGCAAACACCCGATAAAGTATGTTTAAGCTCCCTCGTTATGCTCTTCGGTACCTGAAAAGCCATACACACCATAGACATCAAATCGTAACAATTAAACATTTAAAGCGTGGAATATTTATCGTTTTATCGCACTTACGGGTTGTCCAAAAGACCGCCCGTCAATATCCTCGGCTCATTACATTGGATAATGGCCACGACCTTAGTGTGGGTGTAGGCATACACCTGATAGACACTCAAAATGCATTACCCACAAAGTTGGGGGAATTACTCCTTCGTGAGTCAAAGTGGTGAGTATGTTAATCATGTCTCGGTCTCCGTACCGGGCCCTGTATGTATGGACAAACATGTGAATCTGTTAATAAGGTTACAAAGTAACTTTCCCAACTTATAAAAGATTTTGTGCCAACGTGCACTTAAAACATTTTCAAATATTTTCAAAATGAGTCAGTTGGGTGTATTTACCAGCGAAAACTGACGTATTTTCAAAAGACTAAGCTTGCGGGTACAATACGAAAATAGGCTAGAAGTGCTCGGTAATGATAAGAGGATCTTGCAAATCCTAGATCTACCCAAAGTCTTTTTTTACATTCTTTATGTACAATTTGCGATCCGCCTGTGGATCTTCTATTAGGAGCCATCTGTATATTATTTTGTATTTTGAACATTTGGTTTGTAATAGTAATTTTTACTCCAAGACCCCCGATGTGCTATGTTTAATTGTCTATGATGTTATCAACTTACGTCACGATATTCCCCACCCAGGCCCACCGGTGATTTGATTGGCTGTGGAAAGCCGGGGTGTGACAGGTTGGTATCAGAGCCAACGTTTGAGGGAATTAAACACTAACCTTCTTGTGTTTAATATCAAACTTACACAAGCACATTTCTTAGACTTCCGAGTCTAGGCTTTGACCTAGGATTTACTCATCTCATTATTAAGTTATTAGTATTGTTTTTTAATTGATTTAACAGGAAAATGCCGCCAAGAGTACGAGGAAGAGGCAAAGGACTAATGACGGGAGGACCTTTAGGACATATCCCTTCGCACCCCCATCACCCGAACCCCTATGAGGATTCGGGGGATTCATGGCCACTAGCACAACATTCACCTTCTCATACCCAAACCTCGTACCATTCGTATGATTCGCTCCAATCACACCACTCACATCATTCTCGTCATTCTTATCACGATGAGTTAACCCCAACCAATACTTTAATACACCCCCAGCTGACCAATCTTAAAAAAAACTCTTCAAGTATTGTCAGTTGGTGGTTGAATAAAAGTTGGTATCATGTGTGTCATGTGCAATGAAAATTTTCTATAGATGATTAAATCCCTCCAGCTGTTCTCATTACGCGTTTAGCTTTGTTGTGTGTACAGATGTAATATTCAAGAAAGGTAAAGGCAAAGAGGACGAGTTTGAAGAAAACAAGTTACGGGATTAAAGACATAACATGAATGCAAGACGTGACTCAAGAAGATCAATTCATAGCTGACCACTTATCAACACCACAAGATATATTCAAAGTGGAGTTTGCTGATGCACCTCCTGACTGTGACACGTGAAGACATCTAAAGATCTGACAGTATGAGATTGAACCATCACGAGCAACATCCAAGGGGGAGTTTGTTGATGCATATTTGTGTGGATGCGACTCAGTTCTGTTCAGTTCGACTCAGTTTGGTATTCACGCCGGAAGCTCATAGTCTGAAGCAGGCCATTAGAAATAAAGACCAAAGAACAAGCAACATCCAAGGGGGAGTTTGTTGACACACTTTTATGTCTGTCACTTGTACGTAGTTACGACAGTAATTGTACGGTCTATGTTTGTTGTGTCTGTAAAGTTTGGTCGTGTCGACCAAATCAAGATATCCTCCTATCTTGATTTAGTACGACGTTTAGTTTTGTCCGTGCGAGTGAAAGGTGCTCCGTACGAGCAAGGTGCTTGCTCGTACGAGTCATTACATACTCGGACGAGTCATTGCATAATCGTACGAGTGACTATGTTAACAAAGAACATTGATTGGTCATACGAATAACTTACTCATTAGTACGAGCCGTAACCTGTTCATATGACCAACCATGTCTGAATGTTCTTCGTTTCTTTGTAGTGCTTCGTACGACTAGTGACATTCTTCATACTGTTGCTAGGTGTTAACACTATATAAGCAGACATGCACTTCTCAGTATGGGTGAGTAAGAATTGACCAGGAGTGACACTAAGGTTGAGCACTGAGAGAACACTGGGAGTGTATAGAGAGATAAGCAGCTTATTCAAGAGTCTATGTACTGAGTCTCTCTACATATCAATATAGTGAACATTTGAAGATATATCACTTGTTATATTGACTGTGCTCTTGCTTTTGTTTGCATATACACTTGGATTCCGCACTTGTGTGTGTGTTGCATACACACTAGATCCTCCAAGTGGACCTACAAATATCTTCCATATTATTTTATATAGTTATGAAATAAAAAATCATCGACACGAACAACATACACATCTCATACACATATATGTGTACACATATACACACGATTTGTATACACCAACCTGTAACGCCCCAAATTCTTATTTTAACTATTATCTATATTTAAGTATCTTATTATGAGGTTTGGTAATAGGCAATACTTAACCTAGTTATCATATGATGTCTAATAGTAAGAAGTGAGTAAGTAGGGGCCAAACAAACATTTACCAAATATAAAGGGCTATAAATTACAGAATGTGGAAAAAATTTAATTATGTGTGTGTGTATAGCGGTATAAGATAGAGAAGGAAAGAAACGCCCATTAGAACTCAATTCACAAATTCAGTAAGTTTACTGTGAAACTGGATGCAATCCTATGCATGGACCTTGATTCTTGATCCTCTAGACTTTATTAATCACATGTAAGTTGTAACTTTCCATTTGGTGAAGTTCAGTATGAAGAGGAACTTGAAAGCACCAATCTTTAATGGGTTTGATAGTATGAGAGTTTTGTTTAAAAATCATTATATGATTGAAAATATGTGTAGAAGTTGTGTATATGGTTGTTCTATGTAAAACCCCTAATGTGGGTTAAAGTGGATTTTAACATGATCATGAAAAATGAAGGGTTTTAAGTTGAATTGTTAATACTAGCAATAACATGAAGATATGATTACTGAATGTTTTTGAATAATATGAAATGAAATAACTAGTGGAAACGCGGTAAGCTACTAGTAATTAGACAACTTGAAAAAATGTTGAAATGGATGCCCTCCAAGTGTTTTATCAAATGTCTTGTATGAGAAAATGTGTGAATTTCTATTAAACTTTTTATGGTCATGTTTAGAATGTAAGAAAGTGTATATGTGCTGATTTCTTTTCGTTTTATGTAATATAGAATGTCAAAGATTGAATTCATGTAATCTAAAAGGGGAGTCGTAAAGTGTAGATGTGAAAGAGGAAGGTACGAGCCACACAAGAAAACAAGAAGTTCAAGATCGCAATAAGTCCTTCTAACTTACACTTTGGTTTAATAGTAGTTTGAAAGTGTCAGTTGAGTCATGGTATAACTTGCTACATTGAGTGTTAAGTGATAAAGCTAATGAAATATGGTTGACCCGTAAATGGGTAATGTCGAATTAGCTAATGGCCAAGATAAAAACTTGGGTTCTAGCTACATATAATATAAATTGCAGTACCAAGATGTTAAATTGTGTCATTTGCTAGTGAAAACTAGTATTTAGTGGATTTTTAAAGAATGCATAAAGTTAACCCATTGAAGCAAGTCACTTTAGGTAAAGAAGGATGAATGGTTGAAAACCAAGATGTAAACTTGGGTTTAGTGAGATTACATTACTAGGCATTGCATATTTATCACATGGAATGACGTTCCACAAAGCATGTAGATCGAACACCTTCAAAGTATGTATTTATTTTTAAAATAAATATACATTTTTTAAGTAAGATAAAAAGCTGAGAAAACGAATATCTTTCATATTATTTTATATTGTTATGAAATTAACCATTCGTCGACACGAACAATATGCACATCACATACACATATGAGTGTACACATATACACACGATTTGTATACACCAAGCTGTAACGCCCCAACTTTCTTATTTTAACTATTATCTATTTTAAATATCTTATGAGGTTTGGTAATTGGCAATACTTAACCTAGTTATCCTATGATGTCTAATAGTAAGAAGTGAGTAAGTAGTGGCCAAACAAACATTTACCAAAAATAAGGGCCTATAAATTAAAGAATGTGGAAAAAATTTAATTATGTGTGTGTATAGCGGCATAAGAGAGAGAAGGAAAAAACATCCATTAGAACTCAATTCACAAATTCAGCAAGTTTACTGTGAAACTGGATACAAATACTCTGTATGGACCTTGATTCTTGATCATCTAGACTTGATTATTCACATGTAAGTTGTAACTTTCCATTTGGTGAATTTTAGTATGAAGAGGAACTTGAAAGCACCAATCTTGAATGGGTTCTGATAGTATGATATAAATTAATATATATTTTTGTTTAAAATCATTATATGAATGAAAATATGTGTAGAAGTTGTGTATATGGTTGTTCTATGTAAAAACCATGATGAGGGTTAAAGTGGATTTTGACATGATCATGAAAAATGAAGGTTTTTAAGTTGAATTGTTAATACTAGTCATAACATGAAGATATGATTATTGAATGTTTTTTAATATTATGAACACTGATAACTAGTGGAAATGTGGTAAGTTGCTAGTAGTTAGACAACTTGAAAATGGATGCCCCCCAAGTGTTTTATCAAATGTCTTGTATGAGAAGATGTGTGAATTTCTGTTAAACTTTTTGTGGTCATGTTTAGAATGTAAGAAAGTGTATGTGTGGTGATTTATGTTTGTTTTTTTGTAATATAAAGGATGAATTCATGTAATCTAAAAGGGAATTCGTCAAGGGTAGATGTGAAAGAGGAAGGTACGAGCCACACAAGAAAACAAGAAGTTCAGGATCGCAATAAGTCCTTCTAACTTACACTTTGGTTTAATAGTAGTTTGAAAGTTGACCGTAAATGGGTAATGTCGAATTAGCTACATTGTGTGTATAACTTGAAAATGGATGCCCCCCAAGTAGTTGAGTCATGGTATAACTTGCTACATTGTGTGTTAAGTGATAAAGCTAATGAAATATGGTTGACCGTAAATGGGTAATGTCGAATTAGCTAATCGCCAAGATAAAAACTTGGTTTCTAGCTACATATAATATAAATTGTAGTACCAAGATGTTAAATCGTGTCATTTTCTAGTGAAAACTAATATTTAGTGGATTTTTAAAAAATCCATAAAGTTAACCCATTGAAACAAGTCACTTTAGGTAAAGAAGGATGAATGGTAGAAAACCAAGATGTAAACTTGGGTTTAGTGAGATTACATTATTCGGCATTGCATATTTATAACATGGAATGACGTTCCACAAAGCATGTAGATCGAACCCATTCAAAGTATATATTTATTCTTAAAATAAATATACATTTTCTAAGTAAAATAAAAAACTGAGAAAAGTCATATCTTTTATATTATTTTATATAGTTATGAAATTAACCATTCGTCGACACGAACAATATGCACATCACATACACATATGTGTGTACACATATACACACGATTTGTATACACCAAGCTGTAACGCCCCAAAATTCTTATTTTAACTATTATCCATATTTTAAATATCTTATTATGAGGTTTGGTAATTTTTAATACTTAACCTAGTTATCATATGATGTCTAATAGTAAGAAGTGAGTAAGTAGTGGCCAAACAAACATTTACCAAACATAAGAGGCTATAAATTAAAGAATGTGGAAAAAAATTAATTATGTGTGTGTATAGCGGCATAAGATAGAGAAGGAAAGAAACGCCCATTAGAACTCAAATCACAAATTCAGCAAGTTTACTGGATGCAAATCTTATGCATGGACCTTGATTCTTGATCATCTAGACTTTATTAATCACATGTAAGTTGTAACTTTCCATTTGGTGAAGTTCTGTATGAAGAGGAACTTGAAAGCACCAATCTTGAATGGGTTTAATAGTATGATATAAATTAATATAGAGTTTTGTTTAAACTCATTATATGAATGAAAGATGTGTAGCAGTTGTGTATATGGTTGTTCTATGTAAAAACCCTAATGTGGGTTAAAGTGGATTTTGACATGATCATGAAAAATGAAGGTTTTTAAGTTGAATTGTTAATACTAGTCATAACATGAAGATATGATTATTGAATGTTTTTGAATAATATGAAATCCGATAACTAGTGGAAACATGGTAAGTTGCTAGTAATTAGACAACTTGAATGTATGTTGAAATGGATGCACACCAAGTGTTTTATCAAATGTCTTGTATGAGAAGATGTGTGAATTTATGTTTAACTTTTTGTAGTCATATTTAGAATGTAAGAAAGTGTATATGTGGTGATTTCTGTTCGTTTTTTGTAATATAGAATGTCAAAGAATGAATTTATGTAATCTAAAAGGGAATTCATCAAGTGTAGATGTGAAAGAGGAATGTACGAGCCACATAAGTAAACAAGAAGTTCAAGATCGCAATAAGTCCTTCTAACTTACACTTTGGTTTAATAGTAGTTTGAAAGTGTAGTTGAGTCATGGTATAACTTGCTACATTGAGTGTTAAGTGATAAAGCTAATGAAATATGGTTGACCCGTAAATGGGTAATGTCAAATTAGCTAATGGCCAAGATAAAAACTTGGGTTCTAGCTACATATAATATAAATTGTAGTACCAAGATGTTAAATTGTGTCATTTTCTAGTGAAAACTAGTATTTAGTGGATTTTTAAAGAATGCATAAAGTTAACCCATTGAAACAAGTCACTTTAGGTAAAGAAGGATGAATGGTGAAAACCAAGATGTAAACTTGGGTTTAGTGAGATTACATTACTCGGCATTGCATATTTATAACATGGAATGATGTTCCACAAAGCATGTAGATCGAACCCCTTCAAAGTATATATTTATTCTTAAAATAAATATACATTTTCTAAGTAAAATAAAAAACTGAGAAAAGTCATATCTTTTATATTATTTTATATAGTTATGAAATTAACCATTCGTCGACACGAACAATATGCACATCACATACACATATGTGTGTACACATATACACACGATTTGTATACACCAAGCTGTAACTCCCAAAATTCTTATTTTAACTATTATCCATATTTTAAATATCTTATTATGAGGTTTGGTAATTGGCAATACTTAACCTAGTTATCATATGATGTCAAATAGTAAGAAGTGAGTAAGTAGTGGCCAAACAAACATTTACCAAACAGAAGAGGCTATAAATTAAAGAATGTGGAAAAAATTTAATTATGTGTGTGTATAGCGGCATAAGATAGAGAAGGAAAGAAACGCCCATTAGAACTCAATTCACAAATTCAGCAAGTTTACTGGATGCAAATCCTTTGCATGGACCTTGATTCTTGATCATCTAGACTTTATTAATCACATGTAAGTTGTAACTTTCCATTTGGTGAAGTTCAGTATGAAGAGGAACTTGAAAGCACCAATCTTGAATGGGTTTAATAGTATGATATAAATTAATATAGAGTTTTGTTTAAAATCATTATATGAATGAAAGATGTGTAGAAGTTGTTTATATGGTTGTTCTATGTAAAAACCCTAATGTTGGTTAAAGTGGATTTTGACATGATCATGAAAAATGAAGGTTTTTAAGTTGAATTGTTAATACTAGTCATAACATGAAGATATGATTATTGAATGTTTTTGAATAATATGAAATCCGATAACTAGTGGAAACGTGGTAAGTTGCTAGTAATTAGACAACTTGAATGTATGTTGAAATGGATGCACACCAAGTGTTTTATCAAATGTCTTGTATGAGAAGATGTGTGAATTTTTGTTTAACTTTTTGTAGTCATGTTTAGAATGTAAGAAAGTGTATGTGTGGTGATTTCTGTTCGTTTTTTTTAATATAGAATGTCAAAGAATGAATTTATGTAATCTAAAAGGGAATTCGTCAAGTGTAGATGTGAAAGAGGAAGGTACGAGCCATATAAGAAAACAAGAAGTTCAAGATCGCAATAAGTCCTTCTAACTGACACTTTGGTTTAATAGTAGTTTGAAAGTGTTAGTTGAGTCATGGTATAACTTGCTACATTGAGTGTTAAGTGATAAAGCTAATGAAATATGGTTGCCCCGTAAATGGGTAATGTTAAATTAGCTAATGGCCAAGATAAAAACTTGGGTTCTAGCTACATATAATATAAATTGTAGTACCAAGATGTTAAATTGTGTCATTTGCTAGTGAAAACTAGTATTTAGTGGATTTTTAAAGAATGCATAAAGTTAACCCATTGAAACAAGTCACTTTAGGTAAAGAAGGATGACTGGTAGAAAACCAAGATGTAAACTTGGGTTTAGTGAGATTACATTACTCGGCATTGCATATTTATAACATGGAATGACGTTCCACAAAGCATGTAGATCGAACCCCTTCAAAGTATATATTTATTCTTAAAATAAATATACATTTTCTAAGTAAAATAAAAAAACTGAGAAAAGTCATATCTTTTATATTATTTTATATAGTTATGAAATTAACCATTCATTGACACGAACAATATGCACATCACATACACATATGTGTGTACACATATACACACGATTTGTATACACCAAGCTGTAACGCCCCAAAATTCTTATTTTAACTATTATCCATATTTTAAATATCTTATTATGAGGTTTGGTAATTGGCAATACTTAACCTAGTTATCATATGATGTCTAATAGTAAGAAGTGAGTAAGTAGTGGCCAAACAAACATTTACCAAACATAAGAAGCTATAAATTAAGAATGTGGAAAAAATTTAATTATGTGTGTGGTTATAGCGGCATAAGATAGAGAAGGAAAGAAACGCCCATTAGAACTCAATTCACAAATTCAGCAAGTTTACTGTGAAACTGGATACAAATACTCTGTATGGACCTTGATTCTTGATCATCTAGACTTGATTAATCACATGTAAGTTGTAACTTTCCATTTGGTGAAGTTCAGTATGAAGAGGAATTTGAAAGCACCAATCTTGAATGGGTTTTAATAGTATGATATAAATTAATATAGAGTTTTGTTTAAAATCATTATATGAATGAAAGATGTGTAGAAGTTGTGTATATGGTTGTTCTATGTAAAAACCCTAATGTGGGTTAAAGTGGATTTGACATGATAATGAAAAATGAAGGTTTTTAAGTTGAATTGTTAATACTAGTCATAACATGAAGATATGATTATTGAATGTTTTTGAATAATATGAAATCCGATAACTAGTGGAAACGTGGTAAGTTGCTAGTAATTAGACAACTTGAATGTATGTTGAAATGGATACACACCAAGTGTTTTATCAAATGTCTTGTATGAGAAGATGTGTGAATTTCTGTTTAACTTTTTGTAGACATGTTTAGAATGTAAGAAAGTGTATGTGTGGTGATTTCTGTTCGTTTTTTGTACTATAGAATGTCAAAGAATGAAGTTATGTAATCTAAAAGGGAATTCGTCAAGTGTAGATGTGAAAGAGGAAGGTACGAGCCACATAAGAAAACAAGAAGTTCAAGATCACAATAAGTCCTTCTAACTTACACTTTGGTTTAATAGTAGTTTGAAAGTGTTAGTTGAGTCATGGTATAACTTGCTACATTGAGTGTTAAGTGATAAAGCTAATGAAATATGGTTGACCCATAAATGGGTAATGTCAAATTAGCTAATGGCCAAGATAAAAACTTGGGTTCTAGCTACATAAAATATAAATTGTAGTACCAAGATGTTAAATTGTGTCATTTGCTAGTGAAAACTAGTATTTAGTGAATTTTTAAAGAATGCATAAAGTTAACCGATTGAAACGAGTCACTTTAGGTAAAGAAGAATGAATCGTTGAAAACCAACATGTAAACTTGGGTTTAGTGAGATTACATTACTAGGCATTGAATATTTATAACATGGAATGACGTTCCACAAAGCATGTAGATCGAACCCCTTCAAAGTATATATTTATTCTTAATATAAATACACATTTTCTAAGTAAAATAAAAAACTAAGAAAAGTCATATCTTTCATATTATTCTTTATAGTTATGAAATTAACCATTCGTCGACACGAACAATATACACATCACATACACATATGTGTGTACACATATACACACAATTTGTATACACCAAGCTGTAATGCCCCAAAATTCTTATTTTAACTATTATCCATATTTTAAATATCTTACTATGAAGTTTGGTAATTGGCAATACTTAACCTAGTTATCATATGATGTCTAATAGTAAGAAGTGAGTAAGTAGTGGCCAAACAAACATTTACCAAACATAAGATGTCACACCCCCATGTAATCCCTTTCACATCAGAGCATGGGTGTGAACTGAATGGCATCCTCATTGCACATCGGAAGTATTTAATGTTAAGACTTCTAAAAGTGAACGCCTGCTATGTACTCGAATCCACATGGGTTCTCCTACTCCAACCGTGTCATAAGTTTAAAATATAACCTGAGAAAGAAACATGCGAAAAATCAACATAAAGTTGGCGAGTTCATAGTTTGTTAGAAAAGATTTAAAATAAATATTTTTGATAACCGGTTTAAATATGTTTGAGAAAACGTAATAAAACCATTTTCATTGGCATGATTAACTAAAAACTTTGTATATGTAAAACTTGTGTAACTGCCAACGTTCGCGTCGCGTTAACATTTGAGAGTTCGTATATAAAATTAGGTAGTATGTAAAGCGTCTATGAACTTGATGATCATTAATGTTTTGGAAGGACATTAATATGTGTGCCGACATAGGAAGTACTCAACGCTAGACGATTTCTTCCGGTCCACCCGGCTGGGACAACAAAAGCACTACATGCGGCCACACAAGGACCCATGAGTGGGGCTCGCTACACCCGATAGATCTACCACTCTTGTTCCTCGGTCTTATAAAAGATTAATGGCACTTAAGAGAAAGACTTGTCGCAGATGATCTAATATTTCATTCCATAGCTAAACCATACCATCGAAAACACGTATTTCCCCCCGAGAGTTATAAACCGAAAACATTTAAAAGAAAAGGGGGACATGAACTCACAGAGTCTTTGTGCCTCGTACAAGTGAGAATGGGCCTAGCCCGTTTGAGTCTAAAAGCAGAACCAACCAGTCCTCTTATTTGTATGCAGGACACCAAGTCCCGTTGTAACTCGGACAATCTCGTCCCTAGTCATGAAACGAATGCACGTTTCGAAAATACGCGTGTGTTTTGTAAAACCGGTATGTTGAGCATAAACCTTTCGTAAACCATTTGAGTTTGTTGAAATCCATTCGCGACATGGTTTAGAAATACGACTTTTCGTCATCGAAATTTTATGTACTTTTGCAAAACTTGCATGTCTTTCCACCCCCGAAAACATTTATAAAAAGGTAAAACTGTAAAAAGTGGGGGTTATGAACTCACCTGATATCCTTGTGCAAAGCTAGCTTAATGTGATTCCAAAATGTCGATTCCAAAACATAACTCGCTAGTATGCAATCTATAACATTCCTATCAAGGAATAAGCTTAAAGATTCAACTAAAACGCATAGCTAAACTACGTGTCACCGAGCTCTACCGAATCGTTAACCATACGATTCGACAGGATGATGTTAACTTAATAGTTACGGTATTATTACTCTCATTTTAGTCCCGTTTATTACCGGTGATAAATACTATGCATTTGGAACACTTCTTTTCCAAAAGGTTTAGATTGTTTATTTATATATAAAAAATATAAATATTTATAAGACCGTATTAGTCGTCTCGATTGGTCGCGTGTGTACTGTAACATCCGTAAAAAACCGGTTAACCAAACCCGCTTCATTTATTAACCGAACATCCAGTTAAAATTTTCGTTGCGTATTTAATACTCAAATTAATTTAATACGATACATAATTAATAAATATATTAGATTTAAAATTTATAATTGAAAATTTATTAAAAATAATGAAATAAAAATAAATTGTTGATGCCGGGTTTCGAACCCGGGTCAGCCGGGTGAATCTTCAAAGTCTTAACTCACACACATCCAACCACTCCGCCACTTGTGTTATTTGATAATATATCTAAAACAATTAATACATATAACAAAACTCGAAATCAAACCCAGTCAACAGCGCGCCCATTTGCAGTCGCCGGAAAATCCGACGATTTCGCCAATTATCGACGGTTTCTTTTGACTTAACGTACGCATTAACATCAACATCGGTTATAACCGATGTCTAGTTCCGCAACATCAGTCATAACCGCAGGAGAAAGGCTGACCAACGAATCAAGACAGGAATCGGACCCAATTCATCGATATTCTTTCCTATAAATACACACCCTAGCCTCTGGTAATCTTTTCGCTCAAAATCGCACCGATTCTCGAATCAATTTCACTCGCCGGAACTTTCCTGCCATCACCGGACTTTCGCCGGAAAACCGAGACTCACACCAACACGGTAAATACCTCGACTTTTTCTGTTTCAATCCATTGTTAGACCATTACTAACATCGATCCATTACCCAGAATCAATCCCAGACGACGTTGCCGGATATTTTGTACTCGCTGGAATTTCCGAAATCACGCTGTTAATCGGTATGATCATCTAAACCTCCTGATAATCGTTGCTCAGTAATTCAATTTCATATCTAATCAATCAAAACTGTTAATTGATCCGAACAGACGGAACTCACAAAACAGAGCCGGCAATCCTTGCCGGAGTTCTGAGAAAGACAACCTGTTCCGGTACATTCTTTCCCCAAACCCACTCTGTTCATCACATTTCAATCACCTATAAGTTCGTTAACTGAATTTAACAAGAAACAGTTGATTAACCGTCGTCTGTATCTTTAAACGAAGAAGATGAAGTCGGCCTATTGTATAAGATTAATTAAAACAAGACATATAAACGGGTTAGACACACAGTCTAGCGGTGGACTGTGTGCAAACAATAAACACACGTCTCGAGTTCGATCCCTATCACGACCCTATCCTCGGAAATAAAAATGTTTTTTTTTTAAAACCGAACCGGGTTAACTCACAGTAAGATGTTAAGTATAATAAAAATCAGAATATTAACCAGGTTAGACACACAGTCCAACGGTGGACTGTGTGCAACACTAATCACAGGTCCCGGGTTCGAGACCTTTTGACGGCACCGGTTCGATACAATTAAAATCTTTTTAAAATAAATGAATTCTGATTAACTTAAATAGTGTATAAATATAATTAAAAACAGAAATATTTCGGGTTAGACACGTAGCTCAGTTGGTAGAGCTGCGTGCACGCGTACGGGAGGTCACGGGTTCGAGTCTCACCCAGCGCATACATACACACGGTCCGACCGGTCAACGGTCAACGGTCAACGGTCAACGGTCAACTGGTCAAAAAGTCAAAAATTTTTATTTTCTTTTATTTATTTATTTTATTCAAAAATCAATTAAAAATACTTAAAAATAATATTTTTAAAGTTAGAAAATTTCCTTGACCTCACAAAAATAAACCTAACAATCCCATTAAGAATACTAAATAAAAATACTAATCTCAAATAAGAGTTTATTTATTTATCAAACTATTATGTTATTATTTAGGTTAGTTCTCTTGTCGATTAAATCCGAATTCGTGCGCATTCATCATCAATCCAAGAAACGCACCCACTGTGAGTGAATTCTTACAAATTCCCCTTTTTATTCATGTTTTGGGGTGTATCATGTGTCGCTTAAACTAATTCGTTTATTCAAACTCGTGCTATACCATATTATGATCTAAACTTAGAATGTAAATATTGTTTGTTGTTATGTATTACATATTGTCAAGTTGTATGCAAATTATTTGTTAGGCCCATCAGTTCCTCGTGGGAGACGAGTTGAACAACGCGTGCCTTAAAACTCATTCATTAGGCCCATCAGTTCGTAGAACAACGCGTGCCTCAAAACTCATTCATTAGGCCCATCAGTTCCTCGTGGGAGACGAGTTGAACAACGCGTGCCTCAAAACAAGCTATTGTTGTATGTGTGTGCAATATTTAATATTAAGTGTTTTGTGAATAAATTTACATTTACATTTACTCATATGTGGTTATGCACTTTATTTTATAATCAATTCAATAAAAACGTTTAAATGTTTTAATAGGATTCACTCGCCAACTTTTTGTTGATCCAAAAACCATTTTTACACATGATACAGGTGGACAGGATGAAGCAAGGAACACATAGGAAAGTGCCTTAGAAGAAAAATAATGAAGCCTAGAAAGATGTATAGAACATGTTTGTCACACCCCGACCCGCAGCGGAAAAGGTGATCGGGGCATGATTGGGTTATCATCAAAGCTCATGACATTTATTATGCGTTTCATATTCATTTAATACAATTTAATGGAAATTTACAATAAATATTACAACATGTTCTAACTATCAATCTAAGCTTCTTTATTCTCTTCTAAGACATTTCCTATGTTTTCCTTGCTTTAACCTGTTCACCTGTATCATGTGTAAAAAGGTTTTTGGATCAACATAATGTTGGCGAGTGAATCCTATGAAAAACATTTGAACAAGTTTATTTAAATTGATTATGAAATATGTGCACAACCACTCATGAGTAAAAATAGATGTAAACTTATTCAACAATAATTAAACATTAAATAAAGCACACATGAACAATAATGGAACATTTAGAGGCACGCGTTGCTCAACTCGTCTCTCACGAGGAACTGATGGGCCTAATGAATGAATTGCATAAACATGATAATATGAAAGACAAAACTACAAACAATATAAACTCAATGATATACACATGAACAATGATGAATTGGTTTTGTGGCACGCGTTGTTCAACTCGTCTCCCACGAGGAAATGATGGGCTTAATGAATGAATTTCATATAATTTGACAAAATGACATAAGTAATCACATCAATATAAACAATCTAAGTTTAGGTCACGATATGGTATGGCACAAATTTAAATAAACGAGTTAATTATTTGAGACACATGACACACCCCAAAACGTGTAATTAAAAAGGGGAGTTGTAAGATTCACTCACAGTGGGTGCGTTCGGTTGATGATGTTGAATGCACGCGAAGTGGTTTTAACCACGAGTGAGATTAACCTAGATAAATCGCATTATGGTTTGGTAAGTAAACGGATTTTATTAATCCATTTTAGTAGAATTGTTGGGTGTATTTTTGTGAGTTTAAGGCTATTTTCTAACCTTAAAAATGTTATTTTTAAGTATATTTAATTGATTTTTAATTAAAATAAATAAATAAAAATAACAAAAAAATTGATTTTTTTGCTACAGTTGACTTTGACTTTGACCGTTGACTTGACCGTTGACCGGTTCGTATGCATATATTTGTGCGCTGAGTGAGGCTCGAACCCGAGACCTCCCGTACGCGTGCACGCAGCTCTACCAACTGAGCTACGTGTCTAACCCGTCATATATCTGTTTTTAATTATATTTATATATTAATTAATTTAAACAGAAAATCCTTTTATTTAAAAACGATTTAATTTGAATCGGACCGGTGCGCTCCACAGGTCTCGAACCCAGGACCTGTGGCTTATACTAACACACAGTCCACCGCTGGACTGTGTGTCCAACTTGTTAACTTAACTGATTTTTATTATACTTAAACACAAACTGAACATTTCCTTTTCTGTCTTATTTTAAAAAATAGATAATTGTCCGAGTCGGTGCAGTAGCCCGGACTCGAACTCGTGACCTGTGATATAAACATACACACAGTCCACCACTGGACTGTGTGTCTAACTTGGTTATTATTCCGGTTATTAATATACTTAACATATAACAGTGTGACTTCCGGTTCGGTTAACAAAAAAAGCGTTTTTTATTAAGGCGGCGTGTGTGGAACAAGATTCGAACTCGAGACCTTGTGTGTTTAATGTGCACACAGTCCACCGCTGGACTGTGTGTCTAACCCGAGTTATAACTTGATTTTAATTATACTTATATGTTACAGGTTCATCGTCTTCTTCGTCAGATTTTAACCAGGAACAATGACGATCTGGTTCGAAGTTTTAATCAGGATTCTTTAGCGTTTTAGGTTAACTACAGATGAGATGTGAGTAAAAAGAAAGGAAATTAGGCGTGAGGTATACCGACTAGCTTCCTCTGTTTTCCGGCAGAACTCCGGCGACAGCAATCCCTTCCGGCGACGAGTGTCTTGCAGCAGCGAGTCTCCAGAAAGCTTACAAAGTATGTGGGTGACTTCGGTATAAGTTCAGAGGGTTTAGTAAGGCTCAGAAGTGAAGAATCCGGTTTTCCGGCGACGAACAGAGTATTTCCGGCGAGTGAGTTTTCGCCGAGAAAAGGTGTGGTTTGAGCGAAAATGTTTGCAGAGGTTCGATGGGGGTATTTATAGGGCAAGTTATCGATGTATTTGGTCCGATTTCCGACTTGATTCGTTGGTTTGAATTTCTCCGGCGGTTATAACTTTGGTCGCGGACTCAGACGTCGGTCATAACCGATGTAGCGTTTATGTTTTACGTTATAACTGAAAGAAACGTTAAGTTTCGCGAGATTACCGGGATTTCCGACGACTGAACTTTTGGGCGCCGGTTTTGAATTTGGAAAGACACTTTATGAATTAAATGATCTTAATAGTTAACAGATAATACAAGTGGCGCAGTGGTTTGTGTGTTGAGTGTTAAGTTGCTGAACCGGCTGACTCGGCGACTGACCCGGGTTCGAAACCCGGCAGGGACATTTTATTTTTATTTTGCGATTTTCAACAGTTTTTCAAAAACAACTTATATATTCCAATATAATAATTGATTATGTATCGTTTAAAATTATTTTGGGCATTTAATTCGCAACGAAAATTTTAACTGATTGTTCGGTTAATAAACGGAGCGGGTTTGGTAAAATCCGTTTTTTTACGGATGTTACAATGTTGAACTTGTATGATATGATTGTATGATCTTCTTTAAATTGTAATAATAAATATGAAACATTATAATAAATGTTATGAGCTTTGATGAAAACCCAATCATGCCCCGATCACCTTTTCCGCTGCGGGTCGGGGTGTGACAGATTGGTATCAGAGCTTTTGACTATAGGGATATAGGATAGGTTATTAGACCCTTAGAGCCTATACTATAGTTGATTAGATTTTAATTGTTTATGTGGTGACATGCAAACTCATGATGTTTATTTCTTTCATATTTATTACATACACAAATGCATGCAAACACTTCTAATATTACATTTTGTGATACACAATGAATTATACTTACAGTCAAACATACATACTTACATACATATTCATCATACATATTCAATGTTCACATATTCAAATCTCTTCATACTTCCGGTATTCAAGATTTTGTCGCATTTGTCATTTTTCAAATCTCATCAAAGTGAGTTCTACGACGGGCGTGTAGTAACTGTAAGGGTACAAGTACCGGTAGTCGGAACGTCCTGTCTAGGTTGGCATTCGTATAAATCCAATATAACGGACCAGTTTGCCTACCTAGGGACTAACGATGAGAGTACGAAGGACCTATTAGGCCAAAGTATGCCACACCAAACGTCGTTCGAACTAACCCCACTTTGAGATGTCACCGTGTCCACACCTGGATGCATTCCGAATATCCTACGTTACATACATATTTCTCGATTTTCTTCGGGTTTTAGTGTACGTAATCAGGCTAACACATGCGAACCATATGAAAAACCCGGTAATCATGGGGGCCCACATGATTACGAAGGTGAAGTATGGCGGAATGCAAGGCCCAATTACGAGCAAAGCCCAAGACATCCTATGGATGTAGTAGATTTATTATTCTATATTTATTTTATGAATGTTCATTCCTAAATACGACACATGATCCCTAAAACATCCAATTCATACTCTTGATATGTATTCCTTGTAGATGTCTTCTAGTCTCGCTCGTAGGAAGATGAGATCAGGAAAAGCCCGCGAGCGCATGGCTGCCAAATCGCTCAACAAATGGCTGCCGTAATACCCAACATTGTAGTTCAAGTTCAACAAGCCCTTACCGCTAATCCCGTCAATCAAGAAGATCAAAATGTTGTCAACCCTCCCCCAATTACCACTAAATGCACCTTCAAGCATTTCAAATCCTGCGACCCTCCAAAATACGAAGGGACTGAAGGTGTTACCGCTCTCCTCCATTGGTTTGAAGAAATGGAAAACACTTTTCTAAATTGCGATTGCCCCGATGATCGCAAAGTGCGATATGCTACCGGTCGTTTACTTGGAATAGCACTTACTTGGTGGAATACAGAGAAGGCCAAACGAGGTGTTGAAGATGCTATGACTTTGACTTGGGAAGAGTTGAAGGAAATCATGACAAGACGGTTTTGCCCAAGAAGCGAAATCAAGAAATTGGAGGATGAGTTCTATTCTTTGAAACAAAAGGAAGGCGACCACACCACATACAACAAGAGATTCCTCGAGTTAAATCAAATGGTTCCCAACTTGTTCACTCCTCTTTACCATTTGATCGAGCACTACATTCGAGGTCTTCCTTCAAAAATTCAAGACTCTGTAATAAGTACCACACCTGCAACTTTGGAAGCAACAATGGAGTTAGCTACAGAGCTCACCGAGAACCGCATACGGAATAAAGACTTCAAGGAGGAGAAGAAGAAGGATAAAGCATCAACGGAAACCTCAAACTCCACCCAAACCGAATCCCCTTCTCAACCCAATTCTAAGAGAAAACGAGATGGGCAACTTTTCGCTGTCACCCAACGCAATCAACCAGCCACACAAGCCGCACCCCTCCAAGCTATCCCAATCACTCAAGTAGCACCCAACTCAACTTACCCAAATAAGAAACCTTACCTTGGACCTCACCCTCAATGTAACACCTGTTTTTATCACCATCCATCTACCTTACCTTGTCGACTATGTGCAAATTGTGGACGCTATGGTCATTTGAGCAAGGTTTGTCGCACCCCTCAAAACCAAACCTCACCCCCTACTCAAAACATGATCCAAACATATCAACAACCCCAATACCCCATGTTCCCATATGTTCGAGCTTGTTTTAATTGTGGCGACCCTACCCACTTTAGAAACACGTGCCCTCGATTGGTTAACATCATAAACGCCCAAGCTCAAGCAAACCCAGTTAACCAAGCAAATCAAGAAAACCTAACCACTAGGCCACCAGCAAGAGGAAGAGTTTACAACATCAACGCCAATCCTGTTGAAGATAATGACGTCCCAAACGAACCACCCAACTAGTCTCCTTCACAAAAAAAATCAAGATTCAACTCCAACCGCTTAGTTTTTATGTTTTTCTTTATGTTATCTCAATTTTCACGTATCTCAGTTATAAATTGGAAATTTATCCAAGAATCTTAATGCGAATCACTATTTCAGTTTTGTTTTATACTCATTGATTGAACATTCATATCATCATACCTCACGATGTATCTCAGTCTCATCATTTAAAGAAGTTGAGTCGTGTCTCACTTCTACATAGACTAACCTCTCCATCATAACAAACGAGAGGGGTACTGTCATCATTCAAACATGTATACTATCAGAATTAAGACTCAAGCTTTAGTTGTTGTGTTTGTTATGTTTTAGAGTCACATAGGACTAATCATAACTTACTGATAAAACCAATGAAAATTTGACAAGAATATGGTGGATACGCCGCTGGTACTTCCTATATATAAGTATTCTAGTCAAAGGATCAGAGGCATTGTCAGGCGGTTATGAGAAGTTCCATGTAGGATTTAGTAATGTCTTGGTTGAAGTTTGTTTTATACTCACTGATTTAGCATTCATATCATCATACATTTTAACGTATTTCAATCTCATCATTTAAAGAAGTTGGGCTGTGTCTCACTTTTACGTAGACTAACCTCTCCATCATAATAAACGAGAGAGGTACTGTCATCATTCAAACATGTATACTTTCATAATTGAGACTCAAGTTTTGGTGGTTGTGTTTAGAGTCACATAGAACTAATCATAATTTACTGATAAAGCCCATGAAAATTTGACAAGAATATGGTGGATACGCCGCTGGTACTTCCTATATATAAGTATTCTTGTCAAAGGATCAGAGGCATTATCAGGCGATTATGAGAAGTTCCATATAGGTTTTAGTAGTAGAAGTTTTGTTTTAGGATATAACCTTATCTTTCCAAACGTATCAAAACTCTTATGCATAAAATCATACTTAGTGAATCAACTCTGTTTATCAATATTCTTTATCGTAGGCATCAAAAAGCGATTCCTGTAGCAGGGTACTCAACCCTTACAAGGAACGCTACCGCCTCAAACAAAATTTAAACTCTTACCCCCTTATAAGTATGCAATTCTCAAATTAAAGCACCATCCTTTTGAGACAAACATGCCACTACTTAAATTTCGGGACGAAATTTCTAAAAGTAGGGGATACTGTAACATCCGTCAAAAACCGGGTTAACCAAACCCGCTTCGTTTATTAACCGAACATCTAGTTAAAATTTTCGTTGCGTATTTAATACTCAAATTAATTTTATACGATACATAATTAATAAATATATTAGAATTTAAAATTTATAATTGAAAATTTATTAAAAATAATGAAATAAAAACAAATTGCTGATGCCGGGTTTCGAACCCGGGTCAGCCGGGTGAATCTTCAAAGTCTTAACTCACACACATCCAACCACTCCGCCACTTGTGTTATTTGATAATATATCTAAAACAATTAATACATATAACAAAACTCGAAATCAAACCCAGTCAACAGCGCGCCCATTTTGCAGTCGCCGGAAAATCCGACGATTTCGCCAATTATCGACGGTTTCTTTTGACTTAACGTACGCATTAACATCAACATCGGTTATAACCGATGTCTAGTTCCGCAACATCAGTCATAACCGCAGGAGAAAGGCTGACCAACGAATCAAGACAGGAATCGGACCCAATTCATCGATATTCTTTCCTATAAATACACACCCTAGCCTCTGGTAATCTTTTCGCTCAAAATCGCACCGATTCTCGAATCAATTTCACTCGCCGGAACTTTCCTGCCATCACCGGACTTTCGCCGGAAAACCGAGACTCACACCAACACGGTAAATACCTCGACTTTTTCTGTTTCAATCCATTGTTAGACCATTACTAACATCGATCCATTACCCAGAATCAATCCCAGACGACGTTGCCGGATATTTTGTACTCGCTGGAATTTCCGAAATCACGCTGTTAATCGGTATGATCATCTAAACCTCCTGATAATCGTTGCTCAGTAATTCAATTTTATATCTAATCAATCAAAACTGTTAATTGATCCGAACAGACGGAGCTCACAAAACAGAGCCGACAATCCTTGCCGGAGTTCTGAGAAAGACAACCTGTTCCGGTACATTCTTTCCCCAAACCCTCTCTGTTCATCACATTTCAATCACCTATAAGTTCGTTTACTGAATTTAACAAGAAACAGTTAATTAACCGTCGTCTGTATCTTTAAACGAAGAAGATGAAGTCGGCCTATTGTATAAGATTAATTAAAACAAGACATATAAACGGGTTAGACACACATTTATTCAACCTATGCAATAAAGAAAGTTTTTAAAGATATATTGTTTTATTATTTAGTATATAAAATTCATTTATTCGACCCGTTTAATAAACGGGGTTATAATCTAGTTACAAATAAACCAAAGTGCGTTTAGTTAAGTTGCAATAAGGGTTTGGATCTGCGAAGTCCACACTTGTATAAGCTTATATGCATTGGCGAAGCTTCATCCCCCCAAATGTTTTTTCACTTCGCAGTGTTAATTTTACCGAAAATTTCCGAAACAATGTTTTGTAGTGTAATATATTGAATTTTGAGAGTCCACCCCCTTGATATTTCCTTCAAGATCCGCCAATGCTAATATGAATTGTATATTGGTCGAATGGTAGAACTTGAAGTTTGAGATTAAGTCTGTTTTACACTTAGATAAGATTAGTGTGTGTGAAATTTGGCCATTTATTGGTCGGTTTAGGTGCAAGCCCGTATAAGCTGCTTTACAAAGGCGGCTTATGGAAAGACCAAGAACACATTTGATATTAGCCGACGTTGCTTAAGAATAATCATCTAAACCGCTCATATACAACACTCATAGTATCAAATACAATCTTTTTTAATAAAACGGTCATTTAATTGCTATGACGTTCCTTTCCCGCCAAAATGAAAAGGTGTTGTTTCGCTAAAGGGCGTAAGTATACTGTTAACTAACTTTTCTTTAATCATTGTAACTAGTCTTAAGCCTCCCGTAAAACTGTGTTACCAATGCTGCAGAGTCGTGGGGCGTAAAACCGTGCTAACTAGGAACCACACCATGGCCAAAACCGAGAAAAAACGTAAAACAAAAACATGAATTTTTAACATCAAGTGACTCATGTGACGTAAAAAGTAGACTTAATAAGTGGACGAAGTCGAATCTATACCGACATGTATTAGAAAGTTGAGGGGGTAAAAACATGATGGACCAAATGTGACTAACAAACACTTTGCTAAACAGCAACCGAATGGAAAAAAAAAACAAAAAACCAAATGTGACCACCAAACATCGTGTTAAGTAACAATTCGAACGACAACTAAATGCAGAAAAAAAAGTACAACAAAAATTAATAAAAAACTAAACTCATTTAATCTTTTATGGCAAAATTATAAAAGAAACTAAACTGGTAAAAAAGAAACCCTAAAGTTTAGATAAAAAAAATTCTCAAAAGAAAAAACTAAACCGGTAAAAATGAAAAAAAAATCCTAAAATTTAGATAAAAATAAAAAATAAAAAAAATGGTTACTCTTACTCCACCTAAACCAAAAAGAAACATTATTTTATCTTTAGTTAAAGCCCAAACCTATTGGGCTATTTTCTGGATTCATAATTGAAGTGGCTCTAAAGTTTCAGCATAAAGAAATAACTCACATGCAGCTAACTGAAGTTCGGTTAGAGCATTTATGCAAATATTTGTATCTTCTCTTTAGGAAAAAAAGAAGAAGAAGAAAGAAGATATATGGTTAGAGATTCGACAGCTCCACCATATTCTTTTTATTGTAAATTTTCTTTTTTAAGACTTAACCTAACAGCATTTAGATCTTATACTTTAAATTTTGTGATAGGAGTTATCTATATTATATTAAAAAGTATGAGAGATTTGCGATACTAAAAAAATAATAATTTTTTTTCTTAATTTATAAATACACTTCTAATTTAAGGTAAATTGGTCTTTTAAACAATAATTATATTTTAACCTCCTATTTTATTACACTTAAATCCTTAAATTTTAACATAATTATGATAATTAGTTACACTTTTCTCCATCCACAACAAACTTAGATTTTTTTATGTATTATTGACATATCTTATGAACTATAATGTTTTTAAAAAAAATCCCAAAGTATTGTGACGCCCTACTCATTTTTTCGACAATTCGATAGTTGTCTTGGTCAATATTGACTTGTGGATTAAAAAGTACAAGTATATGATGACTTAGTATACAAGTGATTAAAGCTCAACGTACTTAGTCATTATCCCATGATGTTTAATAACTACATAATGTCAAGTGATCAAATCATCATCTTTAACAAAATTATAGATAATTAGTTAGTTACACTTAATCTCTTATAAAAAAAAACAACCCCCTCCCCGATTTTTAAACAGTCATAACTTTTTGGTACGTTAATATTTTTTTTTAAATTTATACCACATAAGCGAGTATTCTATTCTTTTTAATTTGGGTATAATAATATTATAGTTTTTTATTTAAAAAATTGATATTTTACATGATTAACGGTGTCTAAAAGTGAGTAATAACTGAATCGCTAACCGAAGCTGAACAAAGATCAACAAAAAATTGAGTTAACTGAAAACTGATTAACCAAAACCCAAATTAAGCAAAAACGGTTATCGATTTTTTTATACCCTCATTAACCAAAATTAACTGAACTAAACCATTTATATTTTCATATATTTCTAACTTTATATCTTCAGTTCATATATTTCATATCTATACTCCCTATTTATGTATTTACACATCCATTTCATATATTGATACCTAAATTTCATGTATTTCTAATCAAAAGTTTTAGTTAAAGTTTGATTTTGGCTATTAACCAAAATTAAATGAATCAAACCAAAAACCATCAATCTAACTAATCAAGCAAACCGATTAACTGAAAACGTATTGCTTAATACAATAGACTAATCGACGAGCTCGATTTTGGTTTAGGATAATAATCTAACCAAGCGAACAATGCACACCGTGGTAATATTTGTGTTTCCCACCGCATCACGCTCGCACTTATGGGTTATTAACCAAAATCGGTTATCGGTGAGCAATAACTATATCGTTAATCTAAACCAAACCGAAAACAGACGAAACCGAACCGAAATCAACCAAAAACTAAATTAACTGAAAACAGAAACCGAATTAATCAAAAACCAATTATCAACTTTTTTGTACTCTCGTTTAACGAAAATTAACTAAACCGAACCCAATCATTCATATTTTCTTATATTTCTAACTTTTATACCTCCAATTCATATATTTCATATTTATAATTTCATTTCATATATTTATACCTCAATTTCATATATTTCTAATCAAAAGTTTTAGCCCAAATTTGTTTTTTGCTATTAACTGAAATTAAATTAACCAAACCGAAAACCATCAATCTAACCGAATAAACCGAATTGAATAACTGAAAACCAATCGGTAGATAAAATATACTAACCGATGACTTTGGTTTCGGCTTCGGTTGAGGATAATAATCGAATTGACCGAACCACACACATCACAATGAAATGGACTACCCGATTACTTCGCTTTTGATGTATATCTATCACAATAATGTTATAATAAATATTACATGAGTAAGAAAACTATCGAATACGTAGTATCGCAATGCGATGCATCGCTCCCGCCGCATAGCGCGAGCATTCTGCTAGTATTATAAAAAGTGGTTGTAAGTGGTTGTGAGTGAAGGAGAGAGAAAATGTTCCTATTCATGTGTGTATGTATATTTGGGGGGACACTGTTCACCTTGTATAATTTTTAAATATATTTTGAAAGTGGTTGTGAGTGAAGAAGAAAGAAAATGTAATATAGGAGAGATAAAAAATTATTATTTAATTGAAATGAGAGAGAAAATATAGTTGTTTTTAGTGTAATTATAGGATAAAAATGATGAATAAGATGTGAATGCTCTAACACCTCATATGTAAGTGTTTTAAAAGGTTTTGACGTGTTATTGGACCACCAACTTAAGCGGTAGCTCCAATATATTTTACTCTATAACTTAACTAAGAGTCACACATATTTTAAAATTTGTCTCTCATTTTAAAAAATCTTACACATCTCATGCATCGTTTTTATCTTTATCTAACTCACAAACACTTATGTTATTATATTCCTTGTTCTGATACACTAACAGTAATATGATATGATGAAAGATGGTTTTTCAAACTATAAAAAGAATAAACTTCCGTTTTGCTCCCTGTGGTTAGGTCGTTCTAAAAGTTTTGGCCCAATCCTTTAAAAATAGTCAGTTTACTCCCTGATCTATGAAGCTTATCTCTATTTCACTCCTCACCCCTAACGCCATTCAATTCCTGTGATAAATCCTGGTCACGTGCCCCTCACATGAGGGGCATTTTAGTCTTTTCCTATCCCCCCTAAAAAGATACTTTTTATTATTATATTAATCACACATACATATACACTCTCCTCTCTCTTTCTCTCTCTACATGCTCTCTCTCTCTCTCCATAATTAGACTTCACCACAGCCTCACCACCAACATCACCATCCTACACCAACCCTACACCGGCAATAAGCACCACCACCGCCAACGAACCTCATCACCCAGGTGGAAGTTTACTCTTAATATATCATAAAAATACACCCTCTGGCCTCTCCTCTCTCTAATTTCTCTATCTGCTCTCTCTCCATAACCCATCGGCAACCTCACCGTCAACAACCTCACCGACCACCACTTACCGACACCCACCACCACCATTATCTGTCGACCACCATCGACCACTCTCTTACTCACTGCCTCTCTCTCACTATCCCAACCTTCATACCATAACCCCCAAACAAACAACCTGTTTATCCCTAAAATTTTACACACACATATGAGTTCAACTGCAAACCCTACAATCAGTATCTAAGCCCTAATATCTGGCAATCGCAAACCTAGATGTTGTGGAACGACGGCGGTCCTAAATCTAAGCCCTACACACCCATACGGTGGTTGTTTGAGCTTTAAAATGACATGGAACAACGACGACAGTGGGGATTTGACATCAGACCAGGTTAGTAGTGGTGTATGGTGATATTGACAGATTTGGTTTGAGATCTGTGTAAAACCCTATGCAGTAGCCGGATCGGGTTAAAGGTGTGCTCTTGTAAGAGAGGGGGACAGAGAGGTGGTACTGTCGGGTGAGGTGTAAATGGTGGTGGTGATGTCGGGTGGTGGCGCTGGGTTGGTAGGTGGCGGGTGGTGTCAAGTGGTGGGTGGTGGTGTAGAGAGAGGAAGATCTTGTAGAGAGAGAGAGAGTAAATATGTATCTGTTATGTGTGTGGTATATATATAATATATATTAACTAATACATTACATTTAATAATAAATTACCAAAGTACCCTTATTTTATAGTTTAAATTACCAAAATATCCTTTCAGTTAACATACAATATGGATGGAGTTAAGGCTTTGGAGCAAAATGGCGACAAAACCGAAACATCAGGCAGCAAAATGTCCGTTTTTAAAGGATTGAGACAAAACCATTAAAATGACCAAACCACATGGAGCAAAAAGGAAGTTTACTCTTATAAAAATAAGGTGTTAATATGATGGTTCTAACATGGAGTTAAAAAAATATAATTTTTAGACATTTATTTTAAATTTTAAAAATAAATGAAAGATACGATGAACCTATTGTGAATGCTCTTACATGTCCATGACTACTTCTCATTTTTTTCTACACCAGAATAGCTTTAGACCTTTTAAATAGGAGACTCGTTACAATGAGTATCAAACTCGATGATAAATGGCAACAAAAAGGTTAATGCAGAATAAATACTATGGACTCACAGACTTTTTAAGGTTTTCACCTTCATAGATACCATGGAGTATGGACTCCAGAAATTCCTATATTCAAGAGTATACTGAATCCTGATGTGGTATACCCATTTTGACTCTACCAATAATAAAATTCATTAATCCACCACTAACTGTAATTGGTAATTAAATTCACATAGCCACGGACACCTTCCTCCGACCACACTATCAACTACAGTATCCTATGTTTCGGCCTAACAACACTTTACTAAACCAATGGAAAAGCTTAGCGTTCATGTCAACACCACACCCTCCACTTCCGAATCGCTTACTATAATCTTACATGATTCACACCGATACACACGATGAATACAGCACTATTATTAGAAATGGGACTTGATTCTTGATCATGGTATGCTCACATTAGATAGACATAGAATATACAAGAAGTTTAGTAAAGTAATCCGCTTAAGATTTTCTAGGGTGGGAGTGACAGCTCAATCAGTCAATTTATAAGATTGGATATTAAACCTAATATGACAGAATTAATCAATAAGGGTACTTTATCAAAAAGGAACTTATGGATAGCTCAACAATGTTTTTTATTTTATCTTAAGGTTACTTTATTAAACAGCAAACCATGAGTAACTTAAATGATATACTTTTTTATCTAGCACTAAAATAAAGAACTCAAATTTTATTCTACAACTGCTTTTTAAGGTTTTCAAGTTGTAGACAATCAATCGTACGAATCATACAACCCAGCTGGAAGTACATTGTTAATGTTATCTAATGTAGTTCCAGTTACTAAATCTCTCTCTATATAAATATCTCTCTCTCTCTCTATATATATATAGGTAAAAGATCCTGTAAAAAAAACTAAAAGTGAGAGAAGGATAAGAAAAATCATAGTAGTGACACATGCTCCTTTTTATTTTGGTAGTTTAAGGGTATCATTGTAATTTTATTAATAAATCTAATTAAAGACTGAATATTTGCAACTGATTTTAGTCAGTTATTTTAGGGAATTCGAATTTGAATTTTTTGAATTTACGGATCATAGTCGCCACCCACATATCCTTACGAACAATTATTTATAACTTCTTGATCATATTTTCATTCGCGGCTATGAGATTTAGTTTATTGTATTTGAGTATTCATTAACATCTTGATCGATGGATAATGGCGTTTTTAAAACACCATTTAGTATGATTCTATTGCTATTCCAGATCAGTTCATATAAAGCACCATACGAATTCCAAAAAAACACCACAACTTTAATCGTAATACAGCCATGGTGTTTTAACATGTATAATGATTTTTGTTATTTTTGCAGGTATAAAAACACCATACAAATACCAAAAACACCATGAATTGAATCATAATACAGTCGTTGTGTTTTAACATTTAGAATGATTCTATTGTCATTCCAGATGTTAAAACACCATAACTGTAACCGCAATACAATGTTACATACTCTAGATGTTAAAACACTAAGACTTGAATCATAATTCATTATATGCAATGTTATGGTGTCTTATTTATGTTCATGGTATTTTATTGTAAAATACAATGCTTTAAATCACAATACAATTAAAATACTATTGTATGAACATAGAAAAAACACCATGGACTAAACATCCAATCAAGACTTAATTTTTTTCTCTATATAAGTATAACAATATGGTACTCATATTAAAGATAAAAACACTCGTTATTATGGTGTAATTTTTTTTAGAAAAAAGAGTTACGTATAAAAAGTATTGACGTTTAAAAAAGAAGGGGGGAACTTGCATGTGCATTAATGTTAGTTTCTTAATTTAAAAATGTTAAATTTACCATTATATCCTTAATCTAGAAAATTAGAAAACTTCGCCTTCTCCTGCGAGTTTTGCCCTATTATTTGCACAAATGTAGATGAACAAGTTATAAAAACTTGTAAAAAAAATTCCCGAGCGGTGTTTTCAGCCTTTTTACACCACTATAAAAAGCTATTGACATAACCATTTTCACCCACTGTAAGGGTTTTTTTTAGGAAAATCAACAATTTTTTTTGAATAGTTGATTTTTTTTGAACTTTTGGTAATTTCTTTTGGAAAAAGCCTTCGTTTTAACCAAGTTCTCTAATCTTACTTAACTCGTAGGAGTTATCATTTTACCCTAACTCTCTCTTTCTCTCTCTCTCTCTCTCTATATATATATATATATATACACTATATTAATAAGCATATCCAAAGGGTAACTTGAGGTAATTTGCCACTTCCCTTAAAACTCCTTTAATGTATGAAGTACAACATCTTTAAGCACAACATGTTTGAGTGGTCAAATTTGGCATTCAATTTTTCAATTCTCGCTCATCCCAGTTCCCCATACACCCCTGCCACGGATATATATCAAGGGTTTTCTAGATTCATTCTTCATTTTCAAAAGCCTCTGGCCCCTTTCTCTCTCCAGAGATTTAAGAGATGACGATTTCGCGAGATGTTCAAGGTTTCACAAGATCCAATAGATAGATCCAAACGATTTGATATCTTCACTAAACCTCTCTCGTTTTCATCTCATCTCACATTCAGAGCTCTCATTTCCTCTCTCATACGGTAATTATATTGTTTATTTTTCAATTTGTAGACATAATTTTAAATGTTCTTAATATAATGCTTTATAGCCCATCTGAATATCAGGTCACTTGGTGCAAATTATGGTAAGCTAAATAAAACCATTTGTTAATTCAAGTTGGGACTATGAACTTTATGGTAAAAGAAAACCTAAATCTTGACCCCCCTTTGTTTACAGGTAGATGCAACGCCGCAGACAGCACAGCCGCAACAAGTTTGTACGGTAAGCGATATGTGCACTTCCCCTAAAATGATTTCGTAAACTATATCTCACGAAATAACATTAATATTAATCGTTATTGTTTGTCAGATTAGATCAGCAACTGAGTGTAGCACGTATGATTATGATGAAGATAAATTGAAAGAAGGTTTAAATTGCGTGATATGTTTTCTTTGCTTTTTAGGGGGAAGATAGGTGGTTCTCTCCTAGGGCTTACAAAACACAGGTTATTAGCGCCAGCTCGCCTTATTTAACATATAAATAACTTTATATGTTAAATATGGCGGACTGCTGCACATAACCTGTGTTTTGTAAGCCCTGTGGAGAGAACCACCCATCTTCCCTTTACAAGGCAAAGAAAATTTATATAGGTAATTTGTCAAACTACACTAAATTCAGTAAAAATATGTGTTGGATATAAATTATATGTTGGAATTGAACCCTACAATAATGTAACATCTGCCCAAGTCAGGTCTGCTGAAGACTAAATGTCCAAGGTCTGCCATAGCTGAACTTTGTTGAAGAGAAAGCTCTGCTGAAGTCTAAAGCTGAAGGTCTGCCAAGGCAAAGCTCTGCTAAAGACTAAAGATAAAAGGTCTGCCAAGACAAAGCTCTGCTGAAGATGAAAGCTAAAGGTCTGTCAAGGCAAAGCTACTGAAGACCAACAGAGGGTGTATCATCAGTGTTTTCTATCAGTCCTTGTCGTGTTTAGTGTATAGCAGTGGTTAGCTTAGCATATATTATTAGTTTGTTAATTTTGTTAAATGTCACTTTCATGCTCAATGGTTAGGATTGTAGTATAAAAGAACAGTGCCTGTGCTGTTCTATTTGATCACTTTCATCGATTATCAATCTAAGCTATCTTCCTTATATTTTGTACGAACAAATCAGTCATCTTAGGTTGAGGGGGAGATTGTGAGTCATATGCAAGTAATCATAATTACGAAAGCATGACAATGAAAATAATCTCTCAACTATTATGAATTAAAGCAAACTTGACATAAATGCCCACTGATGCAAACCACTGACTCACTAACCACTAGTAACACCCTGTAAAATCGTGTCCAATAATATAGAGACACGTGTTGTATTTTATTTTAGTCTATTAAAGACTAATAAGGACTAAAGGTGTCAACATGCTCAAACTGAGCCTCTGAGTGACTGTCTGATGTCAACATGCATAAACAACAGCCTCTGAATGACTGATATGTCAACATGCTTAAATCATTAGCCTCTAAGTGATTGATATGTCAACATGCCTAAACTTGGCCTCTGAGTGACTGATATGTCAACATGCCTAAACTTGGCCTTTGAGTGACTTATATGTTAACATGCCTAGAGTGACATCGGAGTCAACATGCTTATAGTGAGCCTCTGAGTGATCCTTTACGAAGTCCTAACTCTCATATGTCCAATTTGTTGGACGAGAGGTTCAATTCTGTAATTATGTGAAAGTTGAATGATGGAGGGATTAAAAGTGTCAACATGTTAATTTATACCTCTGAGTGACCTTTTAACGAACCGGGAGCTCGACAATGTCCAAGCATTATCCCGGGTATGCCAAATATTGAATACGGAGGGCTAAATATGCCAAAAGGGTGTTTTAGGAAGATTTAAAGGGGTTTAATAAGTTGAGGGGCTAAATGTGGCAAATTTTGAAAACTGACAAGGGGCGCTTGCGGGGCGTGAGAGGCTAAGGCCTAGGCCTGTGTCTGCAGAAAATTAACTTGGCCACCACACAAAGGTGCCAAAAACCATGTATTCGAAACAAGGGATTTTTAAACAGCTATGCCACGTTTTGGGACACTTGTAAGCTTCCTCTTACACCCCTTAGCACCTAGCATCACCTCCTTCAATCTCTCCAACTATAAATAGGTGCAAAGGTTCAATCTTTGAACTTGCACCTTTCTTATTTTCAACTCTTCTCCTTCCTCTGGAAGTTTATAACTGAAAGGAGCATCCAAATTAGTTCTATTGCATCCTAGGAACCTCTTGTAAGTGTTCCTTCCTCATGCATTTTTGTTTATAAGCTTTTATAGCCAAAAGTCAAGCGTTTTACGGAAAACGCCTTGACTGTCGATTAAGACCATTATGGTCCAGCCATTGTTGGCAAAGAACATGGCTAAGTGATCGTAATAAGGTAGGTGTTAGTCCCTATAAAGGGCACCTTCTGAAGAGAACGTTTGCTAGATCAATTGACGGGTCAAAGTTAATGTATTAAAAAGTCAAACATGCCATTTTTTGGAAATTTTATAAATTAATCTTATATATGTTATGAAACCTGTTTTGACACTTAAACAAGTTGTTAATAATTATTAGAACATGTAAGAACATGTTTGGCTCGTCAATTTCAATCCTAGGGTTGGTTCGCAACCGAAAGTCGCGAAGTTTGACTTCTACTTTGACTTTCGATTCTGACCCGATTTAGATTAGTTAGCTACTGATCTAAGGTTGCATTATGATCATAATATAAGGTAGTATAACCCTCTAAGATTATATTACATGATCATAATCAGAATCTGAGTTTATGCACAAGTTCCATAATTATGCCATTTTGACTAAAAAGCCCTTTTTGCATAAAACGAGGTTTAAATGACAATGAACTTGAAAATACGTTTCCGAATGATGTAATATTATAAGTAGGATCATCTGGGATGTTAAACCAGATTATAAACTGATTTTACAAACAGGTCCTTGTATTATGTCGATAAATGACGATAAAGCCCTCGACTTATTTCCCCTATACGGGCTTGGGTTACGGTAAACTATTACCGCTTGGTCGGAAACAGGATCAATCAAATGCCAGATTTTGGCTAGTAAATCCGCTTATTCTGTTTTAATAAGTTATGTTTGATAACTTAAACATCGAGGGGTTAACTACCGTGTCCTGGATATCCTCGGCTCATTACATTAGATAATGGCCACGACCGTAGCGCGGGGTGTAGGCACACACCCTACAGACGCTCAAATGCAACAACCCATGTCATTGGGATAACTCCTTCGTGAGTTCATAAGGGTGTGTAGTTAATCATGTCTCGGTTTTTGCACTGGGCCTTGTATGTATGGACAAACATGTGAATCTGTTAACAAGGTTGCAACGTCAACTTTCCCAAGTTATAAAAGATTTCTGCTGATGCACTTAAAACATATTTTTAAATGTTTTCAAAACGAGTCAGTTGGGTGTATTTACCAGCGAAAGCTGACGTATTTTCAAAAGACTAAGCTTGCAGGTACAATACGAAAATAGGCTGGAAGTGCTCGGTAGTGATAAGAGGATCTTGCAAATCCTAGATCTGCCCAAAGTTTGTTTTACATTCTTTCTTTTGTACAATTTATGATCCGCCTACGGATCTTCTATTACGAGCCGTCTGTATATATTATTTTATATTTCGAACATTTGGTTTGTAATAGTAATTTAAATTCAAGACTTCTGCTAATATGATGATATCAACTTACATCACGATATTCCCCACCCGAGCCCACCGGTGTTTGGTTAAAAATACAGGGTTTGGCAGGTTGGTATCAGAGCCAATGTTTGAGAGAATTAAACACTACCCTTCTTGTGTTTAATCTCAAACTTACACAAGCACATTGTTTAGACTTCCGAGTCTAGACTTTGACCTAGGATTACTCATTTCATTATTAAGTTATTAGTATTGTTTTTGAATTGGTTTTTGACAGGAAAATGCCGCCACGTGTACGAGGAAGAGGCAAAGGACCAATGAGGGGAGGACCCTCAGGATATATCCCTTCTCATCCCCATCACCCGAACCCCTATGAGGATTCGGGGGATTCATGGCCATTTGCCCAACATTCGCCTACCCACACTCAAAGTTCTTACCACTCATACAATTCGCACCACTCTTACCACTTCCATCACTCTCATCATTCTTACCATGATGAGTTTAATCCAAACTAATATTTAAATACACCTCCAACCGATCAAAACCGGTTGGACCAACCAAACCCAATGGACGAGGACTCCGACACGGAGATGCTGTCGTCGGGATCGCATACGCATTCCATAGAAATCTCAAGCGATTCGAAGTCTTATGCCGGATCTCCATACCAAGGTCCTAACGAATGGGACCAATATTGGAACCAATTTACCTTCGCCAACACTCCTTCCCATCACTCTCAACCACCTCCTATACAAGAAGATGTCCAGATGGAACCGGTGGACCAACCTCAACCACCACCTGAACCACCAAGGAGGAAACGTGGAACACGTATGTCGGTACGTGCAGGTCAAAGGTCGGGATCGCTGCCACCTTTGCCCAACCCTTACCCCACAATTCAAGAGGACCCACAAATGGGTGGACCCTCTAATGTTTCACCTGTGGTGGAACCAACGCCATCACCCGCGGTTCAACCACCACCATCGGGTTATAGTAACCCTATCCCAACATATCCAGATAATACGGGATATGATCCTTTTAACCCATCTACACAAATTAATTACCAAGCATGGTCGCATGACCCATACATGCAAGCGATCATGCATAACGCACTTTACACGTCTCCTTTCCCACCTACTTATCCACCTACTGGATATCCAAGTTATGGGTACCAGTACCCTAGTATACCACAACCACAACCTTCGCCGCCACTCGAGGCCATTAATGAGGCCTTAGAACGAATGAAAGAAATGCAACAACAAGCGGAGAAAACGGAGAAGAAGACGAACAAGTTCTTCAAGAAACTTTCCAAGTTAGTTAAGGGAAAGAAGGACGAGTGAAATCTCTTCTAAATAATATATATTAGTCCCTGTGAGGACATTGTTATTTCTTTAGTCCCTACGTGGACATTTTATTTCTTTTAAAGTCCTTGCATGGATAATTTGTTTCATTTGTTTCTAGTATTGTAATTTCTATTGGAATTTAATGAAGTATTTTGGAATTATATATATATATATATATATGTAGTCATCCTCTTCAAAGCGAGCATCTCAATTTTACTCGAAATTTATGCTCTACTATATAATTCCAAAAGACCTTAATGGAATTGATTATGCCAAGTGGCACAAACCACACATTGGCCAAGAATTGATAGTTAAGGATAAAAGCCTTCTATCAGGATAGTTAAGGGAAGTTATCCTTCTATCCAAAGGTGGTGAACTAGGGTCAAGCCTCCAAGATCGTTAAGGTCCAACATGAGCGGGACCATTAATCAATCATTAAGGTACTCTTATATTAACATTAAGGAATGTTCATACTCCTGGTGAACCACACTAGCCGTCTAGGTAAAAGGACTACGTCCTAAGACCTACAATATAGCATATGTGATCAATGTGATCCCGGTTAATGTCATCAATGTGATGACAAAGTGACAGGCTAATATGCCATATGTTACGTCCAAAATGACAGGCTGATATGCCATATGTTATGTCCAAAGTGACAGGCTGATATGCCATATGTTACGTCCAAAATGACAGGCTGATATGCCATATGTTATGTCCAAAGAGACAGGCTGATATGCCATATGTTACGTCTAAAATGACAGGCTAATATGCCATATATTATATCTCAAGTGACGGGCTGATATGCCATATGTCCAAAGTGACAGGCTGATATGTCATATGTTATGTCCAAAGTGACAGACCAACGTGCCGGATTTTTATTGTCCATTAGTGACAAGCCTAAGAGCTACATATAATTGTCTAAATGACAATGACAGTTATGACACTACGATCCACTGCCTAATAATATATGGACTATGTCAAAATTATAACTTGCCTTTGATGGTCCTATTAAGACCTAGGCCAAATATAGATATGATAAGCCTAAGAGTTTTGCTGTTATTCACACTAGTTTAAATGGGCAATGGATTGTTATATCCAATGTTTAAAGCCAATATGGTTGGTATACCATGGCTAAGAGGAATTTTATTTGATGTCTAGAGCCAAAGCTTCAAAATGGTAAACTAGGATGAGGCACAAAGTAGCCACCAAGGGATTAGCTCTAACAAGGCTGAAAATATGGCCATTAACAATGATGACTTCCAAGCTCGCATAGATGCAGCTATGGGAAAGGCCATAGAAAAACTAAGGGAGTCGAGCGCTACTCGCTCCAGACCCTTATCTATTCCACCATCCTCAGCTCATAAGGAAAGCTCAGTTCACTCTTCCAACGCGAAGAGTGAACCGAAGAAATTAGAAATTGTTGATAGGTCCCGTTCTTTTAAAGACGGATGTACCTATAAATATTTTGTCTCCTGCAAGCCCCGAGACTTTAATGGGGAGAAAGGAGCTGTAGAAGCCTTGTAGTGGCTGGACGAGATAGAGACAATAGTGGATATCAGCGGCTGTGCTGATAAGGATGTGGTTAAGTATGTATCACAGTCCTTCAAGGGCGATGCCCTAATATGGTGGAAAGCAATGATACAGTCAACCGGTAAGGTACACCTGTACAATTTGGGATGGTCCAAGTTTATGGACCTTGTCAAGGAAACATACTACCCACCTCATGAGGTGGAGAAATTAGAGACAGACTTACTGACTCTCACAATGAAAAACCTAGATTGTCGGAAATATGTTTCCGATTTCAATTCCCTATCTAGGTTAGTTTCCTATTTGATTACCCCGAAACCCAAACGCATTGCGCGTTTTATTAATGGGTTAGCGCCCGAGATAAAGGGCATGGTAAAGGTTGCTCAGCCTACTTCCTATAGGTCTGCTGTTGACCTATCTCTCTCCCTCACCTTGGATTTGGCGAGGCAAAAGTCAATCAAGACTGAGACTGACGGGAAAAGAAAACGGGAGGATGATAACTCCCAAGGGTTTAAAAAGAAAGGAAAATTTAGGTTCAAAAGGAACCAAGATAAGTCAGGTGTAACGCCGACATGTAGAAATTGCAACCATAAGCATCGGGGACAGTGTAGTACTGATCCACAAACTAGACCCTGTGGTATCTGTAAGAAAAAGGGGCATAAAACCTTAGAGTGCAAGGATGTTAAGAATGCCGTCTGCTACAACTGTAATGAAAAGGGGCATATTAAGTTCAACTGCCCCAAGAACCCCAAAAGTAATTATGCAAAGCCTGGTGAGGCTAAGAAAGGGAATGCTCGTGCCTTCCAAATGAATGCCAGGGAGGCCGTTAATGACGACAACGTCATAACAGGTACATTCCTCATCAATGATGTATATGCTAGAGTTCTTTTCGATTTGGGTGCAGATAAATCTTTTGTTGATCATAAGTTTAGTAAACTATTAAACTTGCCCATAAGAACTCTAGATAAAACTTATGAGATAGAACTTGCCGATGGAACCTTAGAAACAACATCTTCCATTCTTGATGGATGTGTTATATCCATTAAGAATCATTCCATCCCTATCTCTCTGTTGCCAATGAAATTGGCAGGGTTCGATGTAGTTTTAGGCATGGATTGGTTGTCCCATAACCAAGCCCGCATTGCCTGTGATAAGAAACTCAACAAAATTATAACCCCATCCGATGACACGATCACAATCCATGGAGATTCACACTATGGATTGCAAGACAAGGTGTCGTTATTTAAGATATCCAAGTGTTTGAGGAAAGGGTGTGTCATTTACATGGCACAAGTAACTATCAACAAACCTAAGACGAATATCGAAGACCTTCCAGTCATTTCGGAGTATTCAGATGTCTTTCCTGAAGAATTACCAGGCCTGCCTCCTGATAGGCAAGTAGAGTTTAGAATTGATATCCTGCCAGGATCAGCACCTGTTGCCAGAGAACCATATCGGTTAGCACCGACGGAAATGAAGGAGTTGAGGACACGATTAGATGAACTCTTTGAGAAAGGCTTTATGCAACCTAGTTCCTCGCCTTGGGGAGCTCCTATCCTCTTTGTTAAGAAGAAGGACGGTTCAATGCTGTGAGCTGAACAAGATAACAATCAAGAACCGTTATCCATTGCCCAGGATCGACGACTTATTCGACCAACTTCAAGGGGCTAGTTATATCTCTAAGATAGATTTGAGATCAGGATATCATCAGCTAAAGGTTAAGAACGAGGATGTTCCTAAGACAGCCTTCAGGACCCGATATGGTCATTATGAATTTCTAGTGATGCCTTTTGGCTCACAAATGCACCTGCAGCATTCATGGATCTCACGAATAGAGTCTGCAAACCATATTTGGATAAGTTTGTCATTGTCTTCATAGACGACATACTTATTTATTCTCGTAATCAAATTGATCACGAGAAACATCTTCAGTGCATCTTAGAAGTGCTAAGGCAAGAGAAGTTTTATGCTAAGTTCTCTAAGTGTGAGTTTTGGCTTAGAGAAGTCCAATTTCTTGGACATATGGTAAGTGAGCGTGGTATCCGAGTGGATCCCGCCAAAATAGAAGCCATAATGAATTGGGAAGCGCCCAAAACCCCATCAGAGATTTGTAGCTTCTTAGGATTGGCAGGTTATTATAGGAGGTTCACTGAGAACTTTTCGAGGATAGCTACTTCTTTGACTACCTTGACCTGTAAGAATGTTAAATTTAACTAGGGTCCGAAACAACAAGAGTCCTTTGAGATTCTAAAACACAAGTTGAGCAATGCTCCCGTGTTATCTCTACTTGAGGTATTGAGGAACTTTTAGTCTATTGTGATGCCTTGCACACTGGCATAGGCTGTGTGCTAATGCAAAAGGCAAGGCAATTGCTTATGCATCACAACAGTTAAAGGTGCACGAAAGGAATTACACCACCCATGATTTGGAATTGGGTGCCATTGTATTTGCACTAAAGCTGTGGAGACATTACTTATATGGCACAAAGTGTATTATATACACTGACCATAAGAGCCTCAACATCTGTTCAACCAGAAAGAATTAAATATGTGACAGCGCCGTTGGATGGAAACACTTAGTGATTATGATTGCAAAATTTGCTACCATCCGGGCAAGGCAAATGTAGTTGTTGATGCCTTAAGTCGTTAGGAACGGGTTAAACCTATAAGGATTAACGCCAAGAGCATTGAGCTCAAAAATAGCTTAAGTGAAGTTATTAGATGCACAAAAGCAAGCTCTATTAGAGGCTAATGCTCCTAATGAAGGATTAGGCGGAACTGTTGATCAGTTAACGCCTGGAAAGGATGAAATCCTTATATTTAATGAGAGAATCTGGGTTCCATCTTTGGAGGACTTAGAGATCTAATCCTCCAAGAAGCGCATAACACGAGATACTCAGTTCACCTAGGAAGTGATAAAATGTATTAAGACTTGAAAAAGAATTATTGGTGGATAGGTTTGAAGAAATCCATAGCCATCTATGTAGCTAAGTGTCTGACGTGTTCGCAAGTCAAAGATGAACATCAGAAGCCATCAGGACTTCTACAACAGCTAGAAATTCCCACTTGGAAATGGGAAATGGTAACAATGGACTTGATTACCATGTTACCTAAGACCAAACGTGGCAACAACACGATTTGGGTCGTTGTAGATAGGCTGACTAAGTCAGCACATTTCTTGCCAATTAAAGAAAAATATAATTCAGACAAATTGACTAAGTTGTATGTGGACAAGATTGTGTCCCTACACGGTGTGCTGGTATCTATTGTATCTGATAGTGATACTAGATACACCTCTCATTTTTGGAAAAGTTTCCAACAATCTTTAGGCACAAGATTAAATTTTAGTACAGCTTACCATCCACAGACTGATGGTTAGAGTGAGTGTACTAACCAGACATTGGAAGACATGCTTAGGGCATGTGTGATTGATTTAGGTAGAAGTTGGGATGACCACTTACCCCTAATAGAATTCTCCTACAATAATAGTCATCACACGAGCATAAAGGCTGCTCCTTTTGAGGCCTTGTATGGAAGAAAATGTAGAACACCCGTGTGTTGGGTAGAAGTTGGGGAAGCCCAACTATCAGGGCCGGAAATTGTCCTGGAGACCACATATAAGATTGTGCAAATCCGCGATCGTCTTAAAGCTGCCCGTGATAGGCAGAAAAGTTATGCAGACAAGAGGCGTAAACCTCTTAAGTTCCAAGTAGGGGACAAGGTTATGCTGAAAGTACCCCCATGCGACAAAAATACCCCCATCTTTTTGAATAAAATCTCGAGGTCGAGATTTCTTTTAAGGGGTGAGGATGTAACACTCTGTAAAATTGTGTCCAATAATATAGTGACACGTGTTGTATTTTATTTTAGTCTATTAAAGACTAATAAAGACTAAAGGTGTCAAAATGCTCAAACTGAGCCTCTGAGTGACTGTCTGATGTCAACATGCATAGACAACAGCCTCTGAATGACTAATATGTCAACATGCTTAAATCATTAGCCTCTGAGTGACTGATATATCAACATGCTTAAACTTGGCCTCTGAGTGACTGATATGTCAACATGCCTAAACTTGGCCTCTGAGTGACTGACATGTCAACATGCTTGCCTCTGAGTGACATCGGAGTCAACATGCTTACAGTGAGCCTCTGAGTGATCTTTTATGAAGTCCTAACTCTCATGTCCCAATTGTTGGACGAGAGGGTTCAATTCTGTAATTATGTGAAAGTTGGATGATGGAGGGATTAAAAGTGTCAACATATTAATTTATACCTCTAAGTAACCATTTAACGAACCGTGAGCTCGACAATGTCCAGGTATAATCCCGAGTATGCCAAATATTGAATACTGAGGGCTAAATATGCCAAAAGGGTGTTTTAGGAAGACTTAAAGGGGTTTAATAAGTTGAGGGGCTAAATGTGGCAAACTTTGAAAACTGACAGGGGGCGCGAGAGGCTAAGGCCTGGCCTCTCGCGGGGCGCGAGAGGCCTGTGTCTGCAGAAAATTAACTTGGCCGCCACACCAAGGTGCCAAAAACCATGTATTTGAAACCTAGGATTTTTAAACAGCCATACCACGTTTTGGGACACTTGTAAGCTTCCTCTTACACCCCTTAGCACCTGGCATCACCTTCTTCAAGCTCTCCATCTATAAATAGGTGCAAAGGTTCAACCTTTGAAGTTGCACCTTTCTCATTTTCAACTCTTCTCCCTCCTGTTGAAGTTCTTAACTGAAAGGAGCATCCAAATTAGTTCTATTGCATCCTAGGAACCTCTTGTAAGTGTTCCCTCCTCATGCATTTTTGTTTATAGGCTTCTATAGCCAAAAGTCAAGCGTTTTACGAAAAACGCCTTGACTTTCGGTTAAGACCATTATGGTCCAGCCATTGTTCGTAACGAACATGGCTAAGTGATCGTAATAAGGTAGGTGTTAGTCCCTATAAGGGGCACCTCCTGAAGATCACGTTTGCTAGACCAATTGACGGGTCAAAGTTAAGGTATTAAAAAGTCAACCATGCCATTTTTTGGAAATTTTATAAATTAATCTTATATATGTTATGAAACCTTTTTTGACACTTAAACAAGTTGGTAATAATTATTAGAACATGTTCGGCTCGTCAATTTCAGTTCTAGGGTTGGTTCGCAACCGAAAGTCGCGAAGTTTGACTTCTACTTTGACTTTCGAGTATAACCCGATTTAGATTAGTTAGCTACTGGTCTAAGGTTGCATTATGATCATAATATAAGGTAGTATAACCCTCTATGATTACATTACATGATCATAATCAGAATCTGAGTTTATGCGCAATTTCCGTAATTATGCCATTTTGACTAAAATGCCCTATTTGCATAAAACGAGGTTTAAATGATAATGAACTTGAAAATAAGTTTCCTACTGATGTAATATTATAAGTAGGATCATTTGGGATGCTAAACCAGATTATAAACTTAGTTTACAAACAGGTCCTTGTATTATGTCGATAAATGATGATAAAGCCCTTATGGCTCATAAATTTGTTTTAATCAAATATTTTCAAGGTAAATCTTTTACCTACTGATATGTTATATTAAGTAACATATCTAAGACATTTTGATTTGACCTTAACGTCAGTTTTCATTAAACATCGTATAAAATGTCATTTTACGACATAAGTGTCGTTTCGGCGCCTAATATGGTTTTAAACCATATTAACTGACCAAGACTTGTTACCTACTGATTTTAAAACTTATTTTAAATATTTTTACAGTAGGTACATTATATAAACTCAGAATCCAAAATAAGTTATAAATTATGTGTAAAATGACCAAAATGCCCCTTCGGTGCATAGTTTGGTCATGAAAGATAAATTATACATATTATCATGTTCCTACTGATATTATATCATAAATAAAAATATTTTTCCATAATATATACAGTTATAACTTAAAATTTTATTCAAGTTCTTTGATTATGGTATAAAATTACCAAAATGCCCTTTTGAGGCATAGTTTCGTTTAAAAACCTTAACGAGCATATAAGTTGATATTTACTGATATAACAACTTATTTAAAGAATAATGGCATATAGAACTTGTCCATGATTTATCCGGTTACCCGATATCGCTGATATGCGTACGGTTAAGTATATGTAACTAGTTTACGAAAATTAACCGAAATGGGTCTAACCTTGTCATTTAAGTCTCAAAATCCAGAATGTTTATAGTTTATCCAAATTACACAAGTCAAAGTACTTGTTGGGATTAAACTACATTCTATCCGATCATCATTTAATCTAGCGTTATACGTTTTGATCAAGTACACTAGTTGGTCTAAGTCTCTGACTTAAATAAGATCGTTAGTATTTAATTGGTTAGCTTATGCCATAATCCAGACTAGAGACATTCCGGTAAATGCTATCTGCACTTAGTGCTTTTGTGTACGACTGAGTTAATAAAAATCTTGCGTTTAAATGAAAACTAGCTTAGGTAAATAATCTCGACTTATTTCCCCTATACGGGCTTGGGTTATGGTAAATTATTACCGCTTGGTCGAAAATGGGATCAATCAAATGCCGGATTGTGGGTAGTAAATCCGCATATTCTATTTTAATTAGTTATGTTTGATAACTTAAACATCGGGGGTTAACTACCGTGTCCTGGATATCCCGGCTCATTACATTAGATAATAGCCACGACCTTAGCGCGGGGTGTAGGCATACACCCGACAGACGCTCAAATGCAACTACCCATGTCATTGGGGATAACTCCTTCGTGAGTTCATAAGTGGTGTGTAGTTAATCATGTCTCGGTTTTTGCACTGAGCCCTGTATGTATGGACAAACATGTGAATCTGTTAACAAGGTTGCAACGTCAACTTTCCCAAGTTATAAAAGATTTTGTGCTGATGCACTTAAAACATATTTTTAAATGTTTTCAAAATGAGTCAGTTGGGCGTATTTATCAGCGAAAGCTGACGTATTTTCAAAAGACTAAGCTTGCAGGTACAATTCGAAAATAGGCTGGAAGTGCTCAGTAGTGATAAGAGGATCATGCAAATCGTAGATCTGCCCAAAGTCTGTTTTACATTCTTGCTTTTGTACAATTTATGATCCACCTATGGATCTTCTATTACGAGTCGTCTGTATATTATTTTATATTTCAAACATTTGGTTTGTAATAGTAATTTAAATCCAAGACTTCCGATGTACCGTGTTTAATTGACTAGGATGATATCAACTTACGTCACGATATTCCCCACCCGGGCCCACCGGTGTTTGGTTAAAAATACGGGGTGTGGCACCACTGATGTTATAGTCACTAACCACTAATGCAAACCAATGAGGCAAGTTCATCTGGTTTATCTTCTTTAATTTACCATTTTTAGAACTTACATAAACAGTTTTAAACTCAGATCCTAACAATATACAAATAACTTCATTTGAACCATTCTCAATATAGTCAACTTTTCTTACACATGTCATTTGAACCATTGTCAATATAGTCAACTTTTCTTACACCGGTCTTTAACAACCTTCATTACTTAAGATAATAAGTATCAGTCCTTGTAATCCTATCCACTGTCATAAATGCAAACTTGACATAAATGCCTATTGAACTTATCCTATCCACAGATCAGAAACCACTGATGACAAGCAACTGCTAACACACCAACAGTAGTTGTATAGCAAAACCACTGATTCAACCACTGACCCACTAACCATTGATGTTATACTCAACAGTGGATGTCCAGCAGCGGTTGTCTACCACCAATAGTGTTTGCATAACATCTGATGTTATTACTCCGTAAAAATCTATCCATTGCTGAAAGTGTATCCGCTGTTCCTACTTCCACTATTGGTGAAACCATGTTTTCCCAATCCACTGTTGGTGAAACCACTGTTTTCCCAATCCACTATTGGTGAAACCACTGTTTTCCAAATCCTTTGATCATTCCTCTGTTCAGAACCACTGCTGCTCTCCAGTAGAGTTTACACGTGCACAGATGATAGCCATCAGATGTTAGGCAAACACTATTGGTGGTAGACATCCACTGCTGAGTAAAACATCAGTGGTTTTGGAAACCACTGCCACGTTAGCATTCACTCTTCACTTTATAAACCCTGTTTCATCCCAACAAAGTTTCCACTTGCCGTTTCAATTTCAAAAACAAAAATCTCCCATAAATTTCTCCATTACTATCTTCTTCTTTCAACCCCTAAATTCACCATGAATCTTATCCTCAAAAATCCCCATAACTACCTTCCAATATTCGAGAAAACCAACAATAATACTGCGTTTCACTGCATGATTGATGTTCTACAAGCATCATCATACAAAGATGTGTTACTTGCAAAAGCGCCAATCTACATCGACACCCTCCCCTAGTTCTGAGCAAACGCTGAACTACAAATTCAGAACAAAAAGATCGTTGCCATCACATAAAAGATTGGACAATCACAGGTCCAAATCTCTCCTTCTACTATCTCCACCACTTTCAGTCTTAATAACCTTGATGACCCCACATCTTTCTCAAAGAAAGATTTACACAAAGAATTCTTAGAGCGTGGATATGAAGGTCAGCTTTCAGGTATTACGATTTTCAAACCGGAATTTCCCGCTGACATGAATTTCTTTTTTCACACCCTTTTACTGTGTCTTTCAGCAAAAACAACCGGTTTCAACGAAATACCTTTGAATATTCAATACCTGGGTTACGCTATTCTAACCAAATCAAAATTTAACTTTTCTCAAGTATTGTTTTCTGATATGGTTGCTAATTTAACAATCTTAAAAAGGGTAAAGCTTTTTTGATACACCTTAGGTTGTTGAGTTTCTACTTACAAAAACAAGTTTGCGAGTCTGATTTTAAACAAGGTGTCACCTGTGAAGTTGGCAGCCTCAAACATGAAACTTTTACTAGACTCTCAACTCAAAAACCTAAGGTGTTGAAAACTAAAGCAATAGAGATTAAGCAGATTTTGACAACTTCTGCAACCACTGCTCCTTCCTCTGTTGTTGAGCCCACTGCTCCTGGTGACCACAACACTACAACCAGTGTTGTGCAACCCCCACCAGTTAAACCCAAAAAGAAACCAACCAAATCCATCAAGCCCACCAAACACACCAAAAAGGTAGCTCTGGAAATGAGATCCCAGATGTCTTACCTGTGACATCACAAAAGTCGCTTACAACCACTGTTGCTACTTGCTCATAGCAGATGGCTCAAAGATCTCCACCATCACAATCTCCTCTGGTTTCCTCACAAAAGGAACAAGTTGTAAGCACAGGGACACCACATTATGAGGCAGATGTTTCACTTGAGCATTTGTTCTCCAGACCCTCTCCTAGGACTATGTATCTTTGTACTTCCGTACCCACTACTCCAATTCCACCCACATTTATACCTTTGCTTGAGGCAATGGAGAAAACTCAATCACTCAACAGTCCCTCTCACTCACCCATTAAAGAGAGTCAACCTCCACATTTGACTGAGTCTGAGACAACTCTCTCTGCTAGCCCACAAGTAATTGAGGAGGTTACACCCCAAGAGTTACATGTAACTCTTGGTGGTAGGTCAAGTGAAGCAACTACTACACCTGCTGCTACAACAATGGCTCAGTTGGACAGTGGTTACATAATTAAGACTTCCTTGACGACAACAACTGCTGAGGCTACAGTTGTATTCTCTGAGCCAGTTGGAAGTCCCCAGAACCAAGAACAAGGGGCATTTGGGTCTGATACTTTGGAGTTTACTCTAGTAGAAGATCCAAATACAACTACCTTTGGTAGGAATTCAGATGATCCTATTAGATTAGGTGATGAATTAAGGTATAAAGAATTCATGGGGAGTATGTCTTCCATGTAATCATCTATAGATGACCTCAAAACCATGATGAAGCAGGTCCTCCAAAACTCCCAACCTCAACCATCTCCCACACCAAATGCTGATGAGCTATGGAAGGTTGTTCAACCAATCATCCTTGCTCAGAGACAACTGGCCGATATTCAGCATGAAACCTATATGAAATAGATCCGAAATATGGTCGATGCTCGCTGTAAAGATACATAAGCTGACATCAAAGCCATCAAAGACCATCTGCTCAAAACTACTGGTTCTGTCCCGGTGATCATTCTTGAAGATGACAATGAAGATGATGCCAAAAAGGGGGAGAGAGATTCAATGCGAAAGTTGTAGCCTGACTCAAAAGTCAAACCTCAGGTGCAACAATAACCAGCAACAACAACTGCTGAAGCATCCAAGCGACTTTGGGTAAAGAAATTGATGAATCATTAAACAAAGAAGCTGAAAGGATTGCAAATGGAAAGCAAGAAAGACATGATACATTCGAAGAAAAAGCTTTGAGACTCGTAAAGAAGCAAAGGCTAAGCAAATGGAAAAGGAACATGTTGGAATTTCAAGGCAAAGAAGATCTGCTAGAAGAGCAGGACAAGAAACTCCCATCTCTCCTACAACCACTGCTGCAGCTACTACAAATGTATCCTTTGTCACTCTACCCACAACAGATGTTTGTGAAGATGTTGTGACAAGAGCTGCTCCAATAGATGTCGTTCAAACCACTTCCTTGATCACCCTTCCAACCACAACTGAACCATTACCCACACCATCCCGAATTCCCACACATCCAACTTCTCCCAAAGTTAAATTCCAACACAAAAGAAAAGCTTTTGTTGTTGATGATGATGAAGACAACCAATCACCACTTCCCACCTCATCACAATCCTCATCACCTCCATACTCTGAAACTCCATTTTCCCCAGTTCCAACCATGCAGCAACCCTGCTCGTTCATTCCATTGGGTGCAATATACCCATTGGAAAATTAACAGTTAAAAGTGAGATTGAAGCTTTCTACAAAATAGAAGATCCAACAAAAAGAGAATTTCCTTCCTTGCTGGGTATAGAAAGCCTACGAACTTGAATGAGTATCTTAAGCTAAAGGCTAAACAGGCTGAATACATTGCAAAAGAAAATTCAAAAGATAAAGATGACACTCTCCTTGCAATACCAACTGAGCAAAGTCAGAAGCATTGAAGAATTTGCTAAGGAGCTGAGTAAGTCTATGTCTGAACAACCAACCACTGATGATCCAGAACTGATAGAAGATTATCTTGATCATGTCATGAAGCATAAGCCTTACAAAGCAACAAGGGCACAATTTAAAGGCTGGTCGGCTAATGAGCTTAAAGAAGAAATTGAAAGAATTCATTCTATGCTCAAAGACTCTTCAAAGAAGCCTACTACTCCAGTTTGGAAAAAGGCCAAAACTGAAAGCCAAGACCATGCTCTAAAGATTAAGAGAATGAAAACCAAGCTTGTTGATGCTTTATATGGAACAACAAGGCAGATTGCTAGATGGTAAAAATCTAAAGTGGTAGATACCTATAGAAGGTTGGAAGAATTCAGAAAAAAGGATCCTCCTATTCCAAGAAAGCCATCTATGAGCAAACAACATCTGCTCTTAAACAGACCGTTGGTCCTAAAAGATGAACTTCAACCACTAGCTTATCCACCATTGCCTTGAATCAAGCAAATAGGGAAAAGCGGGTAGAAAAAGAAGATCAAAGGATGCATGAGGAATTGAGAAAATAAGGAATAAAGAACCAACTTTTGTTTGGCTTAGATGCTGCAAGTGAGAAGCTTAGAAGCCTCAATATCCACATTTGTACGTAGACCAACCTCACCCAACTCATCAAATATAACACTACTCCCAAGAAAACCATCTGACTTAAAAATTCTAAAATGGAAGTCTAACAAAGATAACTATTAATTGACATTGCTCAGGTCAGATGGTAGAGTTCGAAGGATAAAGATGTAGGATGCATACGGTCTGGATGTAGCTGATCTCCAAGACTTGTTGAATCTTGAGCTTGAAAGGGAGGTAGAAGACATGATTACCCAAGACTTTGAACTTCAGTTCAAAGGCCACATAAGGGAATCATTGATGAGAAATAAGGACCAGTAATAAAGTTTAGTTTTATCATCATTTGTTCTTGTAATGTTTAGCGTACAAGAAGTAATCATAATAAAGTTCTTTTAATGTTTAGTTTTGGCATCATTTGTGCTTGTACTATTCTATTTGATCACTTTCATCGATTATCAATCTAAGCTATCTTCCTTACATTCTATACAAACAAAGCAGTGATCTTAGGCTGAGGGGGAGATCGTGAGTCATATGCAAGTAATCATAATTACGAAAGCAAGACAATGAAAACAATCTCTCAACTGTTATGAATTTAAGCAAACTTGACATAAATGCCCACTGATGCAAACCACTAACTCACTAACCACTGATGTTATAGTCACTAACCACTGATGCAAACCACTAATTCATTGATCAGAAACCACTGATGCAAAACCACTAATTTAACCACTGACTCACTAACCAGTGATGCAAACCACTAACTCGCCGATCAGAAACCACTTATGCAAAACCACTGACTCAACCACTGACCGACTAACCACTGATGTTATAGTCAACTTTTCGTACACCTGTCATGAATAGAGCCCTTTTCAATACAAAACCTTTTAGTTACAATTAGTTACCATCTACCTTAAACTGACATATTCTCAGTTACTCTTCTGAGTACCAGGTTTGGTTTAACAGCTGTGAAATACTAACCTTTTTAAATACCAACTCCCTAAGTCAGAAAATCTTTTCATTTTGTACTACTGTCCTTTAGATTTTTTAACTACTTAACCTATCAGTCTTGTTTTTACAGCGGTAAAGCAAACAGTGACTGGGTGGGTAGTTAAGCATGCTTGGAGCTCCATAAATCTGTAAGACTCTACCGCCACTCCACATTATAGTCCAGAGTGCATTGTTAAGCTTTTCTACTTCTGGGTCTTACATTGTTGTAACCTTTCTCGCTTTTATTGGTTTGTTTAACTGCTATAAACATAGCTATAACAATGTTTATTTATTGGTTTGTTTGTAATTAATATCTTTATATACAAGTGTATTTAGAAATAATACTTATACATAAATTTAAATATGTAAAGTTAAGTTATAAATCTTTAATTTTTTCTCTATATATAACCAAGATATTTTTATATTGCTTTAAAATTGATTTTTCAGTTCACAATCCACTCCGAACACATATCAACTGAGAGTTATGGGTGGTAGTTATCCAATTCCGCCTTATCTAATTCTGCCAGTTACAAATCCTCCACCAGTGACAAACCGTCCGCCTTATCCAATTCCGCCGGTGATAAACCCTGAACATGATGATCCATGGTTTTTGACGGATGAAGAGTTGAATGGGCGTATGACTATACCTTTGCTCAACTACAATTTGGTGGACTACGAATTGGGGAGGGGCATCACCGTTCGGTGGCAAACACTCCTGTACCACCAAAACATCCTCCACCTCCAAAACGCCCTCATGTCGAAAACCCCTGTCAAACACAAGAACTAATGAGTTGGGCTGAAGGGTACGAAACTGATCCTAGAGCGGAATACGAACCACTGTTGGATGAAGAAATGGTTTGGGAACCTTAGAACAATTTTGATGACGGCAACCTCCACGAAATGATAATGATGATGATAATGATATATTCTGTGGTTTATCTAATATTTTATTCTGGGTTACCTAATTTTATTTCCATGTACTCTTTTATGTCGAATTAGCTTGAATGATAATCATGTAGTTGTTTTAGTTTTAATTATGTATTAGTTTAAACTTAAATTTGTTGTTGTTTAATTTTCATCATGTTTTATAGCAAAGCCACTAATGACAAACCACTGCTAACACACCAACAGTAGTTGTATAGCAAAACCACTGATTCACTAACCCCTGATGTTATACTAACAGTGGTTGTCCAGCAGTAGCTGGCTACCACCAATAGTGTTTGCCTAACATCTGATGTTATTACTCCATCAGAGGTTAGCAACATCATCAGTGTTTGTCTAACATCTGATGTTATTACTCTATCTGAGGTTAGCAAACTCATCAGAGGTTTAGCAAGGATTTTTTCAGATGCTGGCTCATCAGTAGTTTGACTTTATTTCATTATCTATTATGAGTGTCTTTTATTTAGTAATTTGAAAGGCAATTGACACTTTATCAATATACAATGAATAATGGACAACCAAAGCATCTTAATCATGCTTCTAGCTCGAGTGTATCTACTAGAGCCGAAAAACGAAAAGAGTATAACAAAAGATACTATGCTGCACGCAAAGAAAATAACAAAGTCCCGAAATTCGGGAGTGCTGAGGTCTCCCAAAGTTCTTCATCAATATCTTTAATGAGTAATAGATCAACAGAAAGGACACCCTTAAGAAGTTTAGATACTAACATTACTCAATTTACTCAAATGACAAATGAGAACGCGTCAAGCACATTCCCCTCTGTAATTGATGAAGTCTTGCCTAGAACATCACGAGGTTCTATTTATTTAATAATGATTTCTTTGTCGAACTTGACATCTTTAACAACCTTCATTACTTAAGACAATTGTTGGGCTTAGATTGCTAAAGGTTTACTCATTAGGGATTATTTTGGGCTTTGGTTGGTTTATGGGCTTCCTAGTGCCTTATGGGCCTAGGGTTGTAAATAGTGGGCTTGGTAGTGCTTATAAATAGAGATGCTAGGTTAATGAAAGGGGGTTAGAGAGTTGTAATCAAAGAACTTGTATCAGACATCTTTTGGTGTATGCAAGTTGAAGTTATTCAAAGTTGTTCTTCTTCCAAATCATTATTTCCGCTACTGATTAGGTTAGTGATGCCTGTTTGATCCGTTTACGGGACTTACAATTGGTATCAGAGCCTGCTGTTCAAATACAGGCTCCGGGTATTACTGATTGAAGAAGTTTTTTGAAGTGTGTTGCTGCTGCTCGGATTGGTTTCTGTTCCGGATCACTGTTCATCGTCGGAAGTGCACTGTTCCGAAGAACTCGAAGAAGATTTGAAGATTTCGGATCTGCTACTGTTCCAGATTCCGAAGAACACGAAGAAGGTTCTCACATCTCGGATCAACTACTATTCCGCATTCCGAAGAACACAAAGGAGATCATCCATCTCCGATTGATCCTGGACTGTTGTTCAATCCGGATTGCAATCCGAGATACTGTTGCAGTTATCAATTCCTTGGATTTCGAAATACTGTTGCAGGAAAAGCGGATTACTGTTGCGGATAAGGATAAGGATTCCGGATTTATCAGATCGAACAAGCATTCCGGATTTCTTCATTCTTGATTCACCTTCAGACTTGTTTATTCCGAATCATACATCTCGAACGTTATTCCGGATTTGTCATCCGGACTTCTCATTTCGGATCCATCAGCTTCCGGGTTCTTCATTTCGGACTCTCCAATTCGGACTCATCAATCCGGATTATCATCAATTCGGATACTATTTCCGAATTTGACCATCATTGACTTCAGAGCTGACCATTCCAGGCAGATTTCGCATTTTGTACTATTCATCTAAGAAACTTAAAATAAATTGATTTTAAATCTGTTTGGTAAAATTTCAATTAATTTAATAATGATGGCTGGATACATGACCGCACAAGATCTGACAAATGCCACTCTGGCTACCCTTCAATCGCAAACACTGGCCCTCCATCAAGAGCTGGATCAAGTAATTAGCACTTCCACTAAAGTGCCACGTTTATTATATGGGGATGAATACGATGAATGGAAGTTTCTTTTTGAACAATATTGCAAGGCTAAAGAGCCTGGTGTGTTGAGATGCATCATGAATGGTCCAAGAACAATAGTCTACAGTACAGAGCAAGATCCAGACACCAAAATTCCTAAGCCCATGTACTTATGGACTCTAGAGGATATCAAGATAATAGAGGAAGATAAGAAGGCCTCGGCAACTCTGAACATGACCCTTGGACCTGATATCTCAATCGTGGTTAGAAACTGTAAGACCGCAAAGGAAGTTTGGAGTGAACTGCAAAATCTCTATATGAGAAATGCAGACATGAAAGCAAGCAGGGTGAATTAGCTGAATCAGCAATTCAGCTCATTCAATCACATCTATGGGGAAACTATTGAAAACTAGATTCGTCGCTATGTCAAGCTTGTTTCCCAGATGATTTCAGCTGAGATTACCCTCACCAACAGTGCCATGAATAGACAGTTATTAAAATCACTGCCCAAGAGTTGGGATGCTGATGTGGGAATGATCAAAAAGACCAAGAAATTGAATGATGTCACTCTCACTAAGATGATAGCTACTATCAAATCATGTGAGATTGACAACAAGCAGAAGGAAATCAATCATCAAAGCAGTTTAATGGCCGTAGGGATGACAGGGCAAAATGTGGCTCTAATGTCACAAAATCTTATTTATAGTCCTCTACAAGGAAATTCACAAACACCGGGTGGATCAAACGTGGTTTATAGTCCTATAGCCATGCCTCAGAACACTCAGTACGTGTATGGTCTTCAATCTCAGAATCCCACGATGGTTTCAGCTACTCAAGTTTACACACAGTACCATGCTCAGTATCCCAACATGGTGTTCAGTCATGCAATTCCTCAAACAGTGCAACAAGGCAACACTCCTCAAACTGATGCACCAGCGCCTTCACCTGCTCAACCTGCGTCCAACTCTGTGTTTCTCACTAAAGAAAATGAAGAGAAACTGGCTATTGCGGCGTCAATGATCAAAAGCTTAAACACCTTCCTGGCAGGTGATCTGACTCCTCCATCCATTCTTCCAACCAAAGTTGATCAGATCATGGAGGAGGACCTGGACGAGATTGATGTTTCTTGGAATCTAGCAATGGCTGCTTTTCAGGTTAACAAGTTTCAGAAGAAGTATGGAAGACAACCCTTGTCAAATTTGAACTAGGACAAACTTAGATGCTACCGATGTCATGAACCAGGACACTTTTCCAGAGAATGCAAGAAGGCACCGTCCGGGTATGTATCATCCCGGGTAGCTGATATACAGAGCAGTGACAGACAGCTGGTTCCCGTCTCTCCCTCAAAGTTCACTACGACTCCATCAAGCAGCTCGGGCGGGAAGTCAACAACATTGGTGGGAAGGCTTACTGTTACATATAGATCTCTTTGGTCTAACAGACATACGCACCATTGGTAGGAAGGCTTACTGTTTGGTTATTATTGATGACTACTCTCGATTCACCTGGGTTTTCTTTCTCACACATAAAAGTGAAACCGCTAAGTTAGTCAAACAATTTGTCACGCTTATGGAAAACCAGACAGATTCTACAGTGAAGGCTATTCGGTGTGATAATGGGACAGAGTTTAAGAATATTACCTTAAACTCTTTCTGCTCTTCTAAGGGGATTGACCGACAGTTTAGTGCAGCCAGAACCCCACAACAAAATGGGGTTGCAGAACTCAGAAATCGCACACTCATTGAAGCTGCACGCACTATGCTGGTTGAATCCAAGCTACCTCTTATTTTCTGGGCAGATGCAATCAATACTGCATGCTATATTCAGAATCATGCCCTGATCAATAAACGCCATATGAAAACTCCATACGAAAGGGTTAAAGGTCGCAAACCTTCGGTCAAGCATTTCCGTAAGTTCGGATGCCCTTGTGTTCTCCTGCTCATGGACGCTAAAGGAAAGTTTGAATCACGCGGGGATCCTTGCATCTTCGTTGGCTATTCTAAAAATACGTCATACCACATTTATAACAAGATCAAGAAGATGGTAGTTGAAACCTACAATGTGGGTTGGCTGGAGGAAAATCCCAAGGACACACGCATTGGTCCTGAATGGTTGTATGACTATTCCAAATTATTTAATCATATTGATGTGTCTTCCAATGTGTCTGCAGGTAACAGCTCAAATTCTGCCCTTCCAACGGTACCCATTTCATCCGAAGACGATGCTGATGCTACCGAGCTACATAAGACTTTAAAGCAGCTGAGTGTGGATCCTCCTGGATTAAATGGCGCTGTCTCGTCTTCCTCCACCCTTTCGCAATCTCAAGAACCAGCTATCAATTCACCTGCTCAGACCGATCCTCCTAAAGTTGTAGTTTCTGACACAGAGCCTCCTACGACACATGAAGGACCTACTCCCGATGTCTTGGGCTCTTCTCTGTTTCCAGAGCCTACTCCACTCGATTGTTCGGTGGATTCCTCAGCAACTACTTCTATTGATGCATCTGTTGAGGGGGAGTCATCTGGAGTAGCTTCAACTAGTGTTACCAACCTAAAAACCGATGTTCTCATTCCCGCTACACCAATACCGTAGCGTTTACAGCGTGATCACCCCATTGAAAATATTATTGGACCTGTTAATGCTGCTGTTCGAACCCGCAACCAATCTGGGGATATCAATACATGTCTATACTCTTGCTTCATTTCACAAATTGAACCTAAAAGTATTGATGTTGCCTTGCAGGAACCAGGCTGGGTGGATGCCATGCATGAAGAACTCAATCAATTTGAGAAGCTTGGTGTCTGGCAATTGGTGAAGCTGCCTCAAGGAAAACGTGCTCTCGGAACTCGCTGGGTTTTCCGTAACAAGCAGGATGACACTTGAGTTATCGTTCGAAATAAAGCTCGTCTTGTCGTCCAGGGTTTTCGACAGATTGAAGGATTAGAAATTGATGAGGTCTACGCACCTGTCGCCCGTTTGGAGGCTATACGCATTTTCCTGGCTTATGCATCTTACATGGATTTTACCGTCTATCAAATGGATGTCAAGACTGTGTTTCTCTACGGCAAGGTGAAAGAGGAAATCTACGTGGCACAACCACCAGGCTTTACTGATCCTGACAAGCCAGATTATGCTTACAAACTTGCAAAGCTTTGTATAGGTTGCATCAAGCGCCCCGCGCATGGTACACCACTCTTACAGAGCATCTTCTTGCTCATGAATACACACGGGGAACCATTGATCAAACCCTGTTCATCAAACACGTTGATAAGGACATTATTCTCATCCAAATCTACGTTGATGATATCATATTTGGTTCCACCAATGATGGTTTGTGCCACGAATTCGAAGAAATCATGAAGAAGAAATTTGAGATGAGCTCATTGGGGGAGATGACCATGTTTTTGGGACTTCAAGTTCGTCAGAGCCCACAGGGTATCCTAATTAATCAAGGAAAATGTGTCCATGACGTTCTTGCCAAATTCAAGCTTATAGATTCAAAGCCTATGGCTTCACCTATAGCCGAACGAACTCTGCTAAATGAAGATGCTGAAGGAACGCCTGTTAATCCGACTAAGTATCGCTCCATGATTGGATCACTCATGTATCTCACTACTAGCCGGCCAGATATCATGTTTGCCGCCTGCCAGTGTGCTCTTTATCAGGCTACTCCTAAACTCTCTCATTTACATGCTGTTAAATGAATTTTTAGGTACCTCAAAGGGGCTCCATCACTGGGCCTCTAGTATCCTAAAAATTCTAAATTTGAACTGTTTACTTTCTCTGACAGTAATCCTGGAGGTACAGATAGGGACATGCGCTCAACTTCGGCTGGTTGCCAATTTCTAGGAGATCGATTAATCTCATGGCAATGCAAGAAGCAACAGACGGTTTCGCTTTTTACTGTAGAAGCAGAATATGTCGCAGCCTTTGCTTGCTGATCCCAGGTTTTATGGATGCAACATAAGCTTGCGGATTACGGTTTGACTTATCTAAACACAACAATTTACTGTGATAGTGATGCCGCTACTCCAAAACCAAGCACATAAATATTAAAGTTCATTTTATTCGTGATTGCTATGAAAAGGGTCTCGTAAAGCTTGAGCAAATCCACACTGATGCGAATGTGGCGGATTTGTTCCCGTTAGCAATGCGTGTTTTCAAGTGCTTGTGGATCTTCTCTAAATGATTTGGTTTTCTACCTAGGCATCCTCTGTCTTTGTGTTTTGTATACTGTTCTTATTTTCTTTTCATTGCTTCATAAATTTGTTCATGTGTATGCACAAATTTAGGGGGAGAAATCTTAAAAAACAGTTTTCGCAAGGTTAGGGAAATGAAATACTTTTTCGTGATGAAAGGTTTGACTAACACATGTAAGGTGTCGAAGCGGGAAAAGATTTGAATCGAAAGTGATATGTCGGTAGGTCTAAAACTCAACCGGATGGGGAAAGTTAAATGATATAAACATAACGAACTATGTACTCAGTGGGTCACTTACTATAGGCGTATGATTTCATGGTCTTAAATCTTGTGTTGATAGATAGCCAACATCTGAGGTTTTGGGTCTTTATGCTGTTGAGTCATCTGGGGATATCTTGGCTGCCCTTCTGTTGCATCCAGATTATATGCAGACCTAGGCATAGTCAGGGTATCTTTGTAAAAGAGCCAAAATGGAAAGGCCAAAACCTAAGAGAATAGAAGTTTCTTCATAAGTTCTTACGTACCACATAAGGTATTTGCCTAACCCTCGTCAGTCACTACAGGTCTCTCTGCTGTATGGAAGTACTGACCTGTTCACCAATAGCCTGATGTTGTAAAATAAAAGGATGATCACAGTATACTCACCTGCTATGATGAATTGTTGCGCTTACCTTGATCGCGAGGGTATGTCATGGTATGGGACACACGAGTATCATAGTATAATACTACCTTAAGCGTATCATAATGCTTTAACTTGAAGGGTTGAGTTTTGGATTTAAATGGACAAGTATATTGACAATCGCTTAGAGAAATTGACTCTAGTCATACTGAAAAATGTTCCTTAGTTAACCTTTGAAACGATTTGATCCCTTAGCAAGCCTGTATTAATATTTATGTGTGTGTTAAATAGTTTTTCTTTGTAGAATGTTAAAGGTGGTGTGATGCTTGGTTAGTCTACCTGATGAATTTTGGTTAGATGGTTTCTGTCTAGAGATATTGGACTGGCCCAGTGTGCTTCGGGATTTGGGCCAATCTAATAAATTGGTTAAAAGTCTAAAAATTGGAAACCCAGATTACTATTCTAGATTGGGCTTCTTTGGGCTCAAAAGGTACTATTCCGGATTGGGCTTTTCCGGAAAGACCCAATTGGACCTTTCTGGACAGGCCCACTGTGTTACTGTTCCGGATTGGGCCTGTCACAAGCCCAATCCGGATTAAAAATTTACCCCAAGCCCATTTCGGAAAGTATATAGGTATCTCTGATATTTCATTTCGGATTATCCACAAAATTCCGAAATCTAAATTCTTCTCTGATTCTCTCTATTCGAACTGTGCATCTTGGAAATTCATCCGTTAGGTATACATTGCTTAAATTTATGAATTCCAGATGAAAATATTAATGTTTAAAGCATTCCGGTCGGATAGATCTTCAAAGTCTTAGGCATTTCGGATTTCATTCCGGATGGGTATTCATCCGAATTCATGAACTCGGATTTCATCTCGGATTGGATCTCGGATAATCATCATCGGGAATGATAATTCATCCGAGATACTATGGGTAATCTGGATTGCACCTTTGTCCGAACTGTAGTTGACCTCCTTCTAATCCGGATTGATGAAAGGGTTCATCTGGATTAAAATTGAACTGTCAGTAATCCGGATTTGAGGTTTTTGAACCTTTCATATGGTTTGAACCTTTTCAACTGTTGAACCCTAAAATTAACTTGAACTCTTATTTATTTGAACCTTAACATCTGACTGAACTATCCAGTTAGTTTTAACTGCCATACTGGTAAACTCCGTTAACTTCTATTAGTTGGGATTTAACTTGGTTGTTAGATATGGTTGAAGAGGCCTTCGATGCTGTGATGTTGGTTGAGGAGCAATTCCACAACCAAGCGGGTTATATTTCAGACCCTCCAGCAGAGTTCTTTCAGGAGTTCCAATCTATGATTGTGGGGCTAAACACGTGTAAGATTGCATATGCTCTCCGAGCTAATCCGGTTATCTACAGAGACATAGTGCATTCGTTATGGAAAAGAGCACGATTTCATCCAAGAGGTGAAGACGGAAGACCGTTTATTCGTCCAGATACAAGGAAAAGAGATTGTGGTAAAGGAAGCTTGTGTTAGAGAGGTGCTGCAAATTGCCGATACTTTTAGCGATCCAACGATATATGCCAAAGAGAAGGTGCTTCCTGTGTTGATGGAAATGGGATATGAAGGATCGTATCCACCATTACTGAAGAAGATGTCTCCAGCTTATTGGCGGTTACTTGTTCACATGTTTATGCAGTGTGTATCGGAGAACAAAGGCGGTCTTGATCAGCCGAATCAAGCACAGACATCTTCTATAGTATCGTTGCTTATGGACTGGAAGTATAACTATTCTGGTTATATCTTCGACAACATGAAGAAAATTCTCGAACAGTCCAAGAAGCGAATGTTTCTCTTGTACCCGCGTTTTGTCCAGTTGATTTTAGATGCCCGCTACCCAGACTTGGCTAAGGATGCGTCAGATGCCAACTTGCTGAATATGAAGCCAATGGGGCCAACTATTTTTGGTACGATGAAGAAGGACCGTTCAACATCTAAAACAGTGTTTGTGGGTCGATTTGCTCTGAAGAAGTTTGGAAAGTTCGCTGAAGTTGTTGGTTTAGATATTCCACCACCTCCTCCTCCTCCCATCAATGCTATAGTGGCCGAAGAACACAATATACCTGCTAAAGAGAAAGAGATAGAGATAGAGGACTTGGTTACTAATGATGAAGCCGATGCTGGGCAAGCTTTTCTTGACGATCTCACAGAATTCAACGCCACTTTGACTCCCGTTTTACAAGAGTTATCACCAGAGAATTTAGAAGCTTTGATTGTTCATTTGAAGGATATTCAGGAGAAGCAAGGTGATCCTCCACTTGATATTCCATCTATTGTTTCACCGACTGATCTGGTTGAGGACGAGGAGGAGGATTTAGAAGATAAGGTGCCACTGATTAAAAGGAGAAGAATCGAGCCGAGTATTCCATCAAGTGAACCTAAAGCTCCTGCTGTTGTTACTGCTGTAGAATCTGAGTTGATAATTTTTACCACTGCTGAGTCTACAGTTGCTGAATCTGTTGTTGCTACTTCGATACCTGATATATCTGCTTTATCTACACAGACAACCACTCCTATTATACGCAGTCTACTGTTGTGTCTATTCCAGCAGACACGGTAATTCAAATGATGGAGTTTCGGGGAAGTTCATCAGGTGCTGGCGGTTACGAAGTGGGTAGAAGTGGAGTTGGTCGTACTGATGATGTTTCTAAAGATTATTTGCGCAGGTCAGAGAAAAGGGCATTTGAATTCGGGGGAATGGATAGTGACGATGAAGATGATGTGGAAGTTGATGTGTGGATTTAAAGAAGAGGGTGGTCGTCTTGGAACAAGAAGTTATTCTGAAGGATGCACAAATTGCCTCACTGCAGACTCGTTTGGAATTCAGAGATCAAACTATTGATCAGTTGCAGGGAGATGTAACTATTCTTATGACTCTGGAATTTGATTTGAAGGCCAAGCTGGAGAATAAATTCGGAAGGGAATTCAGTGATCCAACAGACGACCCGATGAACATTGAGAGTAGGCATCGTGCAGCGCAACAGAGAATGGCTGAGGAGACTGAAGCAGAGAGACTTGCGGCTGAACAGTTGGCTGCTGAACGCCAAGCTGGTTTGGATGATTATTTGAGCGACCCACGTAAGAAGTTTACTACAAGTCAAAAGCGTGCCACTGGTCAGAAGAAGAAACAAATGGTTCTGATGAAGAATGTCAATGTAAATCCGCTTGATGAGAACTTTCAGCTCAAGGATCTGACGAATCAGTCAGAAAGGTATGTGATGGAGCTAGGGTCGAGCTATTACAGCAAAGTGGGAAACAAGTCTAGGGTGTTCAGCTGGATGTATGACCATGTCAAGAATATGTGGATTATTGTGCCTCAGGATGGAACACGTGAATATTATTCAAAGGAATCACAATTCGAGACATGGACAAAGGTTGCTTTGACTGATCTGTTGAGAGCTCCGTATACTGACGATGATACTACCGAGCGTGGACCTGGATGGAGGTTTTTCAAAAAGCTGGAACGTGAAGTTAAAAGTGGTTTCAAGACTATGAAGACTGCGGAACCCTATGCTAAAGGAGTTCGCGATGCACATACTGGCAAGAGATTCAAATCAGTGATGTGGCCACCGACCAACAAAGAATTGGTTATACCAGTTTCTCCTACATTTCCTCGCGGGATTCTCAAGAATTTCAATTTTTGGTTATATGACCCTAAAGTTGGAAGCGTTGCGATCGTGACAAAGGAGAAGGCATTCCGAGTTAACGATGTAGTAGACTTAGTGAGCTTTCATGACGAAGACTTGCAGGTTCTTGCGTCTTATCAAATCAAAACTACAGAGCTGTATGAAGTGTGCACTAAATATTGGACTGCTGCGGTAGCTGGGATTATAGCTGGGAGGCTTGGTGTGGATGCTCAACCGAAAGACTAATGTAGTAAACCCAGGGGGAGATTGTTGGGCTTAGCTTGCTAAAGGTTTACTCATTAGGGATTATTTTGGGCTTTGGTTGGTTTGTGGGCTTCCTAGTGCCTTATGGGCCTAGGGTTGTAAATAGTGGGCTTGGTAGTGCTTATAAATAGAGATGCTAGGTTAATGAAAGGGGGTTAGAGAGTTGTAATCAAAGAACTTGTATCACACATCTTTTGGTGTATGCAAGTTGAAGTTATTCAAAGTTGTTCTTCTTCCTAATCATTATTTCCGCTACTGATTAGGTTAGTGATACCTGTTTGATCCGTTTGCGGGACTTACAACAATGTTTTTTTATGTGTTCAAATTCAACCACGTACACTTTTACCTCAATTTTGTGAAGTAGTTGATCAACCTTCCTTCCAAGCTGAGAACGTAGAAGATGATCCATATAACTTTGTTTACGATCATGTACATAGAGAGAATTGTGTTTTAAAAGTACAGGGTGCATGTCCTGATTATGGAGCAAAACGTTTTCAATTTGAGTTTGATACCTTTTGTTGTATAGGAGGGAAAATCGTGTTAGCAAATTCAGAAATTCTAGAGGAATTGCACCGGCTTTTCACATCGCAAGATGAAATTGGAAATATTTTTAGGCAACAGATTCGTGCTTCTAACACCAATTTTTCTTTTGCCTCAATGGGAGTGACGTTGGATGATATATTGAGCAATATGAGAGACGGTGTATATACTTTTCGTGCACATAGAGGAATATATCACAAAATCGACCAATTAGTTCCGAGGGATGGAACCCCTAGGTACCTACAGTTGTATTTTTATGATCCTGATGCTGAGTTAGATCTCAGACTCCAATGGCCAAATCTTGATCGACGTATCACTCAGATTTTGATACGCGTTCTTTCTACAAACCCATATGTCGATACATTTCAAAGATTTGGGAAGTAGGACCTCTGGACAACTATAGAGTCACTTTGAATACTTCGGTTGAACTTGACCAAAGGGTGTACAACCGACCAACGACATCAGAGGTATATAAAATGTTATAAAAACACCATGAAATATAAACAGTTGATCACAAACTACCACTGATGCAAACCACTGCTAACACACAAGCAGTAGCTGTATAGGAAAACCACTGATTCAACCACAGACTCAATAACCAATGATGTTATATTAGTAGTGGTTGTCTACCACCAACAGTGTTTGCCTAACATCTGATGTTATTACTCCATCAGAGGTTAGCAACATCATCAGTGTTTGTCTAGCATCTGATGTTATTACTCCATCAGAGGTTAGCAACATCATCAGTGTTTGTCTAGCATCTGATTTTATTACTCTATCAGAGGTTATCAAACTCATCATAGGTTTGCCTTTATTCCATCAGATGTTGGCTCATCAATAGTTTAACTTTATTTGACCTTATATGACCAACTAAATTGTTACTCTCTTCAACATAAAATATTGTATTGATTACAATTACTTAATAGTATTGCTTATTTTACTTACTTATAGTTGACGATTATATAGGTTGTTGGTATTTGGGTTGAAGGTAATGACAATATCCCTTCGTATAAACGAAGTAATGTTATTTACAGTAGATGTGAATATAGCCAAACTATTCAGCAGTACTTTAGTTGTTACGATCCATTGTCGTATCCTCTGTTTTTTCCTAATGGTGAGTCGGGTTGGCATGCTAACATACCATGTCATGGAGTATCGATCGATGAGGTTCCGCAACAATGACAACATCGAAGGAAAATGGAAGGTACCAAAACTTTATTATTCTTTTAAGTGATGATCATAAAAATACCCTAATGCGTTTTATTTAATAACTGTTTTTTTTAAATATCTTCATCGTTGAGAGGCTAACACACGAAGTGGTAGAACAAGCGTGGCTAAGCGAGAGTACTATTGTTACAAGTTCCAGATTCGATCTACCAAAAATGTGCTTTTGTTTGGTGGTAGACTGCTACAACAGTTTGTGGTAGATGTTTACATAAAGATTGAGACGTCACGTTTGGAATTTTGTGAGAGAAACCAGGCTAAGATAGGGGCCGACTTGTACCAAGGTATTGTGGATTGTGTTAATGGTGGTGAGGTTCATGCAAATAGAGTGGGAAAAAGAATTATGTTGCATGCATCTTTCATCAGAGGGCCTCTCGACATGCGATGTCAGTTTCTAGATGTGATGACTTTAGCTCAAGATGACGGCAAGCCTAATATATTCCTTACAATGACATGTAATCCTAAGTGGCCTGAGATATGTGATAATTTACATGTTGGTCAAACTGCACAAGATTGTCCGGACCTTGTTTCAGGAGTGTTTCAGGCTAAATTAGAAGATCTTAAGGAAAACAACTCTTCAAGAAACATATCCTCGAGGAAGTTAAGGCATACGTCTATGTCATCGAATTTCAAAAGCATGGTTTGCCGCACGCACATTTGTGAGAGGGGATCGGCTCTCCCCCGATGAGCACCGGACCGATCTGACTCAACTAACAGAGGCAAAATTCATTGTTAGCGAGTTTGACAAACAAACAAGTAAGATATACTGCTTAAATGCCTTGAATTGTATTGATAAACGTGAACAATTACAGAGCAAGTAAACAGTTTGACAGGGCTTTGTCGTACATCAACCAACAGATCTGTAACACAACACTCAGGCTCCTCTATTTATAGGTCGACATGACTCGCACAGGAGGAGAGCGTGTGTGAGTGACTCATGCGAGTGATGCCTCGTACGAGTGACAGAGAGTTACTCGTACGAGCCAAGCTACAAACATATAAATCATATATATACAAACACTGTTCGACATTCTAAGCCCTATATACATAAACAACATATCCTAGACGTAGGCAATAGACATTATACACCAACAAACTCCCCCTTGGATGTTACCGAAATCTTGGATAGTCTTCAAAAAATCTTCAAAGATCTGACAATTAACGACCAAAGAAACGTTTCGGCGGCTTGTGACGCTCCTCAAAAGTTATTGGCGTCTGATCTGTAGGAGGAGGCCGGTTAACTGTATTGCCAAATGAAAGATCCTTAGCGACGCAATTCTTGCTCGCTCAGCAATTCTTTCTTCTTTCTTATCTTTCTTTCTCTGCTCGATCTCCTCCAGCTTTCTCCAAGAAGTGTTCCATGCTATTCCTGAATGTACATCGTTAGTAAAACATACATTAACAATCTTCTGGAACTGGAGTGCCTGTTCTTTATCTTTCTCTTCAAAACTAATCTTGCTGTAGAATAAGCATTCAATATCTTTCTTTGAACAATTGACTAGCCACATCAGTTCTAGTACTCAAATGCCACGCCATAGTCCGTATATACGTTTGTGTGCTATGACGGCTTCGGTTAGGTCCTCTATAATCTTCCAAGAATCATCATCTGGATACACACATATAACAACTTCACCTATGCTTGAATCATAGTGCCACCATTTGAAGATCTTGTAGAAGTATTGTTCCATCTTGATAAGAGGCATATTTTTCATAACTTTCGGCTCTTTACAATTAGCGTCACATCTTTTTCTTGTGTTACTGGATTGATCTTTGTAATTCACTTAGGGATATGCGGCTTCAAATGTGTAAAACCATGCGTAGCCTCAAGCTTTATCAGTTTCCACAGCCGCTGGTCGTGAAATCTCATTTTAAGATTTATGATCTTTGTTTGCACAAGCTCTTTGATATCCCAGTACGGCAGGGTCTTGATATCGCTCAAGTATCGAAAATACTGGATCCCATACTCCCTTTTAGTAGCATAAACGTTTAGCTCTTCGATCCATCCCCAGCTAATAATGTCTCCCAAAGAAATATTCGCATCACGCGTAAAGAATGCTAAGGGACGTTTGAATATTCGCTCAGCTGGTGCTACTTTAAACCACTGCATGCTCATCTCAGCAATTTCTTCAGCAGACAATTGTAGAGGAACGGTTCCTTGTTTAACAGTCTCCTCTACTTTGCGCTTCAAAAGATCATCAATTTCGGCTGCAAACAAATCACTAAAAGTTGGGGAGTCATCTGTACCCTTATCGGCAATATCAGTATCATCTTCATCAGAATCATCGTCCACGACAAATTTATCATAGTCATGTGCATCAGACACATGTTCGAAGACATAATCTACAGGCTCAAAAGCACTGATGTCATTAAGCTCTTCTTCGAAATCAAACTCAAAGTTTTCTTCATCCACTCCCAGCATATCAGCTATTTCTTCTTTAGTGTAGCTGTGGACAAACTCACCTTCTCTTACATCATGCTCTAAATATAATATCTTTGGTTTTGGCATGGTAAGAACGGTAGACATTTCGGTCACAGTGAAGAATCCTGCCTACTGAGCATCCTTAGAGCTATCAGTGTTGGGCTTATATTAACAAAGGTTTACACATTAGAGCTACATTTGGGCTTTAAAGGGGGTTTTGGGCTTTCTAGTGCCTTGTGGGCCTAGGGTTGTAATTGTTGGACTTAGTGAGTAGTATAAATAAATGTCTTAGGTCAAGGTTAAGGGGTAAGAGAGTTGGAATTACAAATTTGTATAATACACTTTTCTAGTGTATGCAAGTTGTTCTTAGTTCAAGAGATTATTCTTCTTCCTAATCATTATTTCCGCTACTGATTAGGTTTGTGATACCTGTTAGATCCGATCTCGGGACTTACAATTGGTATCAGAGCTTGCTGTATCGCTGATTGAAGAGCTGATCGGAAGTGGTGCTGCTGCTGTTCACCCGGATTACTGTTCAGAATTGAAGAATTGCTGTTTCTTTTCGGAATCGCTACTGTTCCAAAGAACTCGAAGACGATTTGAATATTTCGGATTTGCTACTGTTCCAGATTCCGAAGAACTCGAAGAAGCTTTACGTATTTCGGTTTTCTTACTGTTGAAGATCCTGAAGAACACGAAGGAGATCATCCATCTCAGATTGATCCCGGACTATTTTTCATTCCGATTGCTACTTTTCCGGAACCGAGATACCGTTGGTGGTTATTAGTTGCTTGGAAGTCGGATTACTGTTGCTTAGAATTCGGTCACTGTTGCATTCGGATAAGGATTGGATTTCGGACTGATTTCATTCCGGATCCAGTTTCATTCCGGATTATCTTTATTCCGGATCAACATCATTTCGGATTCCTCATTTCGGACACACAGTTTTTCCGGATCATCATCGGATTCTTCAGTTTCGGACTATTCATCTCGGATCAATATCATTCCTGATCAATCATCTCGGATTCATTCATCTCGGATTCATCCAACTCGGATTCATCCATCTCGGATTCATCCAACTCGGATTCATCCATATCGGATTCATTCATCTTGGATTTGTCGATCTTGGATTTGACCATCCCGGACTGTTTTCGGATTTGTCCATCTCAGAGTTGACTATTCTGGACTGATTTCGGACTAACCACTGTTCATATTTGAAAACTTGAAACTAACTGAATTTAAATTTACTTGGTAATTTTAATTAAGTTAATCATGATGAACGGCTACATGACATCACAAGATTTAACCAATGCCACTTTGGCTGCCCTGCAATCACAGACTCTAGCCCTCCATCAAGAATTGGATCAAGTGATTGGCACTTCAACTAAAGTGCCTCGTCTGTTGTATGGAGATGAGTATTACGAATGGAAGTTTAGATTCGAGCAATATTGCAAGGCAAAAGAGCCTGGTGTGTGGAGGTGTATTATGAATTGGTCCGCGAACGATAGTTTACAGTGCCGATCAAGATCCAGACACAAAGATTCCAAAGCCTAGTCACTTGTGGACTCCAGAAGATGTTAAAATAATCGAGGAAGATGAAAAGGCCTCGGTTGTATTGACAATGGTGCTTGGACCCGAAAATTTGTATTGCGGCCAGAAATTGCAAGACCGCTAAAGAAGTATGGAGTGAATTGCAAAATCTCTATGAGGGAAATGCGGATATGAAGGCGAGCAGAGTAAATCAGCTGAATCAACAAGTCAACTCATTTAATCAAATTTACGGGGAAACCATTGAGAACCAGATTCGTAGATATGTAAAGTTTTGTTTCCCAGATGATATCAGCTGATATTACTCTTACCAATAGTGCTATGAACAGACAGTTGTTAAACTCACTGCCGAAGAGTTGGGATGCGGACGTTGGAATGATCAAGAAGACGAAGAACCTGAATGATGTCACTCTCACAGAAATGATAGCTACTATTAAATTGTATGAGATCGATAACAAGGAGAGAGAGACATCAATCATCAGAGCAGTTTGATGGCCATCGGATAACAGGGCAAAATGCAGCTTTGATGTCGCAAAATCTGGTCTATAGTCCTCTGCAAGGAAATTCTCAAACATCGGGTAGCTCAAATGTGGTTTACAGTCCTCTTGCCACGCCACAGAAGACTCAGTACATCTATGGTCTTCAGTCTCAGACTCCCAAAATGATCTCTGTTGCTCAAGTTCAGACACAGTACCATGCTCAGTATCCCAACATGGTTTTCAGTCCTGCCATTCCGCAAGCAGTTCAACAAGGCGGCATTCCTCAATCTGCTGCTCCAGCGCCTGCACCTGCTCAACCTGTGTCTAATTCTATTTTTCTCACTAAAGAAAATGAAGAGAAATTGGCTATAGTTGCTTTGATGATCAACAGCTTGATCGCCTTTTTAGCATGTGATCTGACTCCTCCATCCATTCTTCCAAACGAAGTAGATCAAATAACGGAGTAGGATCTGGATGAGATCAATATGTCCTGGAATTTTGCAATGGCTGCCTTTCGTGTCAACAAGTTTCAAAAGAAGTATGAGCGGCAACCATTGTTAAATCTGAAGACTGGTCTTACAAAGGATAAAGTCAGGTGCTACAGATGTCACGCGCCAAGACACTTTGCCAGTGAATGCAAGAAGCCGCCATCTGGATATGTGTCATCCAGAGTGGCAAACAAACAGAGCAGCGACAGACAGCTGGTGCCAATCTATCCCTCAAAGTCTACTACGAGTCCCTCAAGCAGCTCGGGCGGGAAATCAACAGCATTGGTGGCACAACAACACAAGGATTCAACTGGGCAGATGCTGCAGCTCAGATGGAAACTTTGAATCTCTCCAAGAACAACAACCACTGCATGATGGCGCAGACAACTGAGACACCCGATCTTTCGGAAACAGTAAATCGAATTCTCTGTTCTGATAGTTGTCGTTTTAAATTATCACAAATGCGTGCCCATAATTCAACTCTTGTAGCTGAATACCAGCAAGCTGCATCACAGAACATCGCCCTTAAACATAAGAACAAGCTTCTTATGGAAAAGGTCGAAGCTCAAAAACAAGATATAGCTCAGCTAAAGCTAGACTTGAACCAACAGGATTGTTGGGTATACGATTATAAGCTAAAATTAGCTAAAAAGGACGTAGAACTTCAAGCAGCCTTAGCCAAGCTAAATTCCTTGATAGGGAAGTTTCACGAAAATGAAATAAACATCAAAAAATTTGAAACTTCCAGCGAACTGGTCAAGGACTTGTGTGATCTTCAGCTAAATTACTAGAAAAGTTTCACAAAAGGTCTTAGGTATAATAGGGCTCCTCCACCATATAATCATAACTATACAAGAATGCCTGAATCTGAGGCTGATCTAGAAAATGCAAAAAATATGATTTATGGTAAACCTTCAGATTATCTTTCTAAACCATGGAAGCCCTATTACCCAAAGTTCTCTAAACTAACTGAACTCAAGAGGGACGATGTTTTCACTACTTCTACACCACTTTCACATGAATCTGGTGACCATCCTTCTTGTATTACAGATGATTTGGAGAAAAAAACGCCTGAGGCTGAGGCAGCAACATCCTCCACAGAATCTAAAGGAGAAAAGTCTTCTGAAACTGAAACTGAATTAGTGAACGATACTATCGTGTCTACCTCATGTGCAGAAGAAATTTAGTTGAGGATATTACAGATGGTGATCAAGAGGAATGTCTGAATGCAAATTCAGACAATTCGGTTGATGATTATGAATTTTATAAGCCCGCTTTTGACATTTTAAATCAGTTTCTTGCTAAACAATTTAAATTCTCAGACAATGTTGGTTGGGTTGATAACACAGACAGTTTTAATTCTGGTTTTTCATCGAATGCTGATGTTTTGAATGATACTAATAACTGTGATAACTTTTTTGATGAAAACATGAATTTTTCTACATGTACTTCATGGACAGATGATTCGGTTTCATCAGTTCCTACTGAAGAGACCAGAAGTTCTTCTCCAGAGGTTCCGTCTGTTGATGCTAATCCTAGGGTTGACAATGAGAAAGTCAATCAACCAACCGACCCTGTGAAAATTGATGTTGGCATAATTCTAGAAGATTTGGGCGACTCAGCTTCTTCAAACCAAGCACAAGGGATTGATTCTGAAATGACAGATGATGAGCATTCTTTTTCTGTTGATTCAGATGCAAATCTTGAAACTAATCTGAATCGGATTCTATAACTTTTCAAAAAATTTAGAGATTCCATCAACTTGCAATGTTTCAAGCTCATCTTCTGAAAGTTCAGAAAAGGATATCCCTAGTGAGCCACCCGTGTCCTCTGAAGAATCTGCCACGAAAAGTGATTTGAAAAATAATAATAAGAAATGGAGAGCACGCCGATCCAAAAAGAAGAAAAACAAACAGGCGTCTCCGAAAAATGAAAAGACAACTGCTGAGTCCCCTCTTCATTCTGAGAAATTGACTCAGCAGCCACAAACTGAATCTGTTATGCAAACAGCTGAATAGAAATCAATTAAATTTACGCCTAAGTCTACACATTCCAAATTGCCTAATTCAAATCACAAAACTAACAAGTGTGCTGATGGTTGTGCGCAGACAACAGTCAAGAACAACAACGTGCATCAACCGTCAGTACCCGCAAGCAAGAAACTGACAGACAAATTGCCTAGAATTTCCCAAGCTGAACGGACTGTTTTCTTCCAGAAGAGACAGACTTGTTTCAATTGTGGATTTCAAGGGTATATTGCGCGAAATTGTCAAAAGGCTTTTACACCGTTTAAAACATTATACTCAAAATATCAGAAAACTATGCCTAATCACCTACCTCAGGCTCGATTTATGGCTTAGTCTATTGATCAAGACTGGAACATGGCCAAGAAACAATTTTATAAGTCTCCAAGACCTTCAGGTTCCCTGAATCCTTCTAGCACTCCAAGGATTGTCCAGAAGTCTGATTCGTTAACCTGGAGGCCTAAGATATTGACCAAGATTCAGTCTTCTGCCCCTATTTCAAAACAATCAAAAGCATCATCAACCTCATCCTCAACTAATTTAATTTTCCGTGAGGTTACTTATGTTGATGCAAATGGCATGCCAAGATCTTCAATGGCCTGGGTTGCAGCCTTTAACTAAAACCTGTTGACATGTGCAGGAACAGCTCTGGCGAACTCTTGTCAGACTCTGGTATATTGATAGTGGTTGTTCCAGGCACATGACTGGGGACATCTCGTAGTTGAATGACATTTAGTTTTTCGATGGCGGGTTCATTTCCTTCGTAGGCGGTGAGACCGGGAAGATTACTATGAGAGGCACAGTATGCAGTGGAGCCCTCGGCTTTAAGAATGTTAAGTACGTACCAGAATTGAAGCACTCTTTTGAGTGTGTCTCAGCTCTGACAATCATTTGGATGTTCTCTTTACCAAGAAAGGGTGTTATGTGCTGAAACCATGTCTTGTTATTCCGGATGATTGGATTCTTCTTAAAGCTGCACGAAAAGGAAATGCATATGTCATTGACATGAACAAGGCTCCCTCTGACAAGCTCACTTGCCTATTCTCGTCTACAGCTGAACATGATGCAATGTTATGGCATAGTAGACTGGGACACATCAGCATGAAGAACTTAAATCGTCTTGCAAAAGGTGGTTTAGTCAGAGATCTACCAGTTCGCGACTTTATGCAGGTTGAAAAGTGTGAATCATATGCACGTGGGAAACAACATCGACAGCCACACAAATCTAAAGCCGCCCCATCCACATCTTAAGTCTTAGAATTGCTTCACATGGATCTTTTTGGTCCGACAGACATTCTAAGAATTGGCGGGAAGGCATACTGTCTGGTCATTATTGATGACTACTCGCGATTCACCTGGGTTTTCTTTCTTACACATAAAAGTGAAACAGCTAAGTTAGTCAAACAGTTCATCACGCTTATGGAGAACCAGATAGACACCACCGTGAAGGCTATTCGGTGCGATAACGGAACATAATTTAAGAATGTCAGCTTAAATTCTTTCTGTTCCTCCAAGGGTATTGACCGCCAGTTTAGTGCAGCCCGAACTCCACAACAGAATGGGGTTGCAGAACGCAGAAACCGAATGCTAATTGAAGCTGCACGTACTATGCTGGTTGAATCCGATCTACCTCTCATTTTCTGGGCAGAAGCAATCAATACCGCCTATTATATTTAGAATCATGCCCTGATCAATAAATGACACATGAAAACTCCGTACGAAGTGGTTGAGGGTTGCAAACCTTCGGTCAAGCATTTCTGCAAGTTTGGGTGCCCTTATGTTCTCCTGCTCATGGACGCTAAAGGAAAATTTGAATCACGCGGGGACCCATGCATCTTCGTTGGTTATTCCAAAAATACTTCATACCGTGTCTATAACAAGATCAAGAAAATGGTGGTTGAAACCTACAATGTGGGTTGGCTGGAGGAAAATCCCAAGGACACACGCATTGGTCCGGACTGGCTGTATGATTATTCCACATTGTTTGACCATGTTGATGTTCCTTCAAATGTGTCTGCAGGTATAACCCAAATTTCTGACCTTCCAACAATGCCCATCTCACCCGAAGACGATGCTGATGCTGCACAACTGCATGAAACGTTAAAGAAGCTGAGTGTGGATCCACCTGGATTTAATGAGGCTGTATCTACTCCTTCACCATTATGGCAACCTCAAGAAACGGCATCTGATCAAACTCCTCAAGATGATTCCCCTGAAGTTGAGGCTTCCAACACAGAGCCTCCTACGACGAATGAAGGGTCTACTTCTCCCGATGGGTTCATCTCTGTTTCCTGAGCCTACTCTACCAGACTGTTCTGTTGATTCATCAGTCAATACTCCTACTGGTGCAACTAATGAGGGGGAGTCATCTGGAGTTGCTTCAGCAAGTGTTACCAACTTGCAAATGGATCTTCTTGTCCCTGCTACGCCAATACCGCAGCGTCTACAACGTGATCGTCCCATTGAAAATATTATTGGTCCTGTTAATGCTTCTGTTCGAACCCGCAGTCAATCAGGGGATATCAATACTTGTCTTTACTCTTGCTTCATTTCACAAATTGAACCTAAAAGTATTGATGTTGCTTTGCAGGAACTAGGCTGGGTGGATGCTATGCATAAAGTACTCAATCAATTTGAGAAGCTTGGTGTTTGGCAATTGGTGAAGCTGCCTCAAGGAAAACGTGCTCTCGGAACAAGTTGGGTTTTTCGTAACAAATAGGATGACACTGGAGTCATTGTTCGGAATAAAGCTTGACTGGTGATTCAGGGTTTTCGTCAGATTGAAGGATTAGAATACGATGAGGTCTACGCACCGGTCGCTCGTTTGGAGGCTATTCGCATTTTCTTGGCATATGCATCTTACACGGATTTCACTGTCTATCAAATGGATGTCAAGACTGCGTTTCTCTATGGCACGGTGAAAGAGGAAATATACATGGCACAACCACCGGGTTTTACTGATCCTGACAAGCCAGACTAGGCATACAAATTGGACAAAGCTTTGTATGGGTTGCATCAAGCGCCTCACGCATGGTACGCAACTCTGACAGAGCATTTGCTTGCTCATGGATACACTCGGGGAACCATTGATCAAACCCTGTTTATCAAACGTGTTGACAAGGACATTATTCTTGTTCAAATTTACGTTGATGATACCATTTTTGGTTCTACAAATGATAGTTTGTGTCGGGAATTTGAAGAAATTATGAAGAAGAAATTTGAGATGAGCTCACGGCGGGAGATGACCATGTTTTTAGGACTTCAAGTTCGTTAGAGCCCGCAAGGAATCTTGATTCATGAAGGAAAATATGTCCATGACGTTCTTGCGAAATTCAAGCTTACAGACTCAAAGCCCACGGCTTCACCGATTGCAAAACGTCCTTTGCTAAATGAAGACGCTGAAGGAACGCCTATTAATCCGACCATGTATCGCTCAATGATTGGTTCACTCGTGTATCTCACTGCAAGTCGGTCATATATCATGTTTTCGTCTGCCAGTGTGCTCGTTATCAGGCTACTCCTAAACTCTCTCATTTACATGCTGTTAAAAGATTTTTAGGTACCTAAAAGGGGCACCATCACTGGGCATTTGGTATCCTAAAAATTCTGAATTTGAACTGTGTGCTTTCTCTAACAGTAATCTTGGAGGTAGATAGGGATATGCGCTCAACTTTAGCTGGATGTCAATTCTTGGGAGCCCGCTTAATCTCGTGGCAATGCAAGAAGCAACATACGATCTCGCTTTCTACTGTGGAAGCAGAATATGTCGCAGCCTCTGCTTGCTGCTACTAGGTTTTATGGATGCAACACCAGCTTGTGGATTACGGTTTGACTTATCTAAACACCACAATCTACTGTGATAATGATGCCGCTATTCAAATCGTAAAAAACCTTGTTTTCCACTCCAAAACCAAGCACATAAACATCAAAGTTCATTTTATCCGTGATTGCTATGAAAAGGGTCTCGTTAAACTTGAGCAAATCCACACCGATGCAAATGTGGCGGATTTGTACAAAAAACCCGTTAGCAACGCGCGTTTTCAAGTGCTTGTGGATCTTCTCAAAATGATTCGGTTTTCTAACTAGGCATCCTCTATTCTATTCGTTTCGTTTACTGTTTTTTCTTTATTTACTTCATAAATTTGTTCATCTATATGCACAAATTTAGGGGGAGAAATCTTAAAAAAATGTATATTTTTAAAACAGCATTTGCAATGATTGGGAAATGAAATACTTTTTCGTCATAAAATGTCTGACTAACACATGTAAGGTGTGGAAGCGGGAAAAGGCTTGGATCGAAGGTGATATGTCGATAGGTCTAAATCTCAACCGGATAGTGTAAGCCAAATGATATAAACATAACGAATTGTGTACTTAGTGGGTCACATACTATAGGCGTATGATTTCATGGTCTTAAATCCTATGTTGATTGATAGCCAACGTCTGAGGTTTCGGGTCTTTATGCTGTTGAGTCATCCGGGATATCTTGGCTACCCTTCTGTTGCATCCAGATTATATGCAGACCTAGGCACATTCAGGATATCTTTCTAAAAGAGCCAAAATAGAAGGGCCAAAACCTAAGAGAACGGAAGTCTCTTCATGAGAAAATTCCATAAGTTCATACGTACCATATAAGGTATTTGCCTAACCCTCATCAGACACTATTGGTCTCTCTGATGTACGAAAGTACTGACCAGTTCACCAATAGCCTGACGTTGTAAAATATAAAAGATGAGCTCAGTATACTCACCTGCTACGATGAATTGTTGTGCTTACCTTGATCGCGGGGGTATGACACGGGTATTATAGTATAATACTACCTTAAGCGTATCATAAAGCTTGAACTGGAAGGGTTGAGTTTTAGATTTAGATGGACAAGTATATTGGCAATCGCTTAGACTAGTTTGACCCAGCTCATACTAAAAAATGTTCCTTAGTCGACCTTTGAAATGATTTAATCCCTTAGCAAGGCTGTGTTTATGTTTATGTTTGTGCTAAAATGTCTCATCTTTGTAGTTGGTAAAAGGTGGTTGGATGCTTGGTTAGTCAACTTGATGATTTTTGGTTAGATGGTTTTTGTCTAGGGATATTGGACTGGTCTACTAAGTTTCAAATTTGGGCCAATCCAATAGAATTTCTAAAAGTCTTAAAATTGAAAATTTAGAATTCACATGTTACTGTTCCGGATTGGGCTTTTAAACACTTTCCGGACAAGCCCACTTAGATGTTACTGTTCAGAATTGGGCTTTTAAACACTTTCCGGACAGGCCCACTTAGCTATCACTGTTCCGGATTAGGCCTGACAAAAGCCCAATCCGGATTCTTTGGAATGTGAGGCCCAAGACCATTCCGGAAAGTATTTAAGTGATTCAGAGATGTCATTCCGGATTATTCACAAATTTCTGAAGTCTCTAATCTTCTCTCTGATTTCTCACTGTTCATCTCGTATTTATATTTCAAACCTCATCCGGATTAGGTAAATTTTGCTTAAAATCATAAAATCCGGATTATAATCTTCATGTTTAAAGCATTCTAGAGAGCATCTCGGATTGACCTTCAAAGTAACATGCATTTCGGATCTCATTCCGGATGGATATTCAACCGAGTTGATGAACTCGGATTTCATCTCGGATAATCTTCATCTAGATTGATGATTTATCCGATTTATCCGAGATATTGTTGGCTAATCCGGATTGCTGATTTATCCGATACGAGTGACCTCTTTGATAATCCGGAATGATGTAAAGGTTCATCCGGATTAGTGTTGACCTGTTTTTGGACCTTTGAACTCTTTTCAAATGCTTGAACTTTTCAAACTGATTTGAATCCTTTAATTATTGAACCTTAGAAATCTATTTGGACCAACCAATTAATGTTGTCCTTTATTCTGATAAACTCCGTTAACTTCTGTTAGTTGTGATTTAACCTAGTTATTGTTTTGACAGAATTGGTTGAAGAGGCCTTTGAAGCGGTTATGTTGGTAGAGGAGCAGTTCCACAATCAGGCAGGATATCTTTCGGATCCACCAGCTGAATTTTATCAGGAGTTATAGTCGATGATAGCGGGTTTGAACACGTGCAAGATTGCTTATGCACTCCGGACTAATCCAGTTATATACAGAGATCTAGTGCATTCATTCTGGAAGAGTGCTCGATTTCATCAGAGAGGCATGGATGGGAGACCATATATCAGTTCTCAGATACAGGGGAAGGAGATTTTAGTCAATGAAGCTTGCGTTAGAGAGGTTCTGCAGATTGCTGATACTACAAGTGACCCAACTGTATATGCGAAGGAGAAAGTATTGCCGATACTCGCGGAGATGAGTTATGAAGGGTCATATCCTCCGTTACTCAAGAAGATGTTTCTTGCATACTGGCGATTATTAGTACATATGTTTATGCAGTGCATTTCAGAGAACAAAGGAGGTCTGGATCAGTCGAATCAAACCCAGACCTCTCCTATTGTATCTATCATTATGGACTGGAAGTATAACTTCTCTGGTTATATCCTCGAAAACATGAAGAATATTTTGGAGCAGTCCAAGAAGAGAATGTTTCTATTGTATCCACATTTTGTACAGCTGATTCTAGATGCTCGATATCCAGACTTGGCAAAAGATGCTTCAGATGCGAATTTGTTAAATATGAAGCCTATGGGACCAACTATTTTCAGCACAATGAAGAAGAATCACTCGACGTCAAAGAATGTCTTTGTTGGTCGCTTTGTATTGAAGAAATTTGGAAAATTTGCTGAGGTAATCGGACAGGAAGTCCCAATTCCTACACCTGTCAATGCGATAGTTGCTAAAGAGCATGACGTGCCCGCTAAAGAAAAGGAGGTCGAGATCGAAGATCTGGTTACAGATGAGGATACTGACGTAGAACAAGCCTTCTTAGATGATCTTACAGAGTTCTATGCCAATTTAACTCCAGTCTTGCCAGAATTGTCTTCGGAGAACTTAGAAGCCCTAATTGCTCATTTAAAGGAAATCCAAGAAAAACAGGGTGATCCTCCTCTGGTAATTCCCTCTGTTAATGCTCCGGTTGGTGTGGTTGAAGATAATGAAGAAGATGAAGAGGACGAAGTTCCATTGATAAGAGAAGGCGAACAGGGCCAAATGTTCAACCAAGTCAATCTTAAGCACGTGTTGTTAGTGTTGCTGAAGAGTCTACTCTGGTGACTTCTACTACTGTTTTATCTTCAGTCGCTGCATCTATTACAGACACGCCAATGGTTGAAACTCCTATTTCATCTGAACCAACAACAGCTCATGTTGCTACGCATTCCACAGTTGTTTCGATTCCAGCAGACTCAGTATTACAAATGATGGATTTTGGAGGAAGTTCGATGGGTGATGAAGGGTCTGGCTCAGGTGGAAGTGGTATAGGTAGTGCTGATGATGATACTTTGGAATACTTGCGGAGATCGGAAAAGCGTGCGTTTGAGTTTGGTGGATTGGATAGTGATGATGAAGATATGGAAGTTGATGTTGTAGATTTGAAGAAGAGAGTGGTTGTTTTATAGCAGGAGGTTATACTAAAAGATGCTCAGATCGCTTCACTGCAAACACGATTAGATGTGAGAGATCAAACAATAGATCAACTGCAAGGAAATGTTACTATGCTGATGACTATGGTGTTTGATTTGAAAGCAAAATTGGAGAACAAGTTTGGGAGGGAATTCTCTTAGCTTATTGATGATCCGATTAACATTGAACACAGACATAGAGCAGCTGAGCGATGAGCGGCTGAGGAAAGTGAGGCAAACAGGTTAGCAGCTGAACAGTTGGCTTCAGAATGCCAAGCTGGGTTAGATGACTATCTGGGCGATCCATGAAAGAAATATACTGCAAGTCAGAAGTGTCCAGCCACCCAAAAGAAGAAGCAGATGGTATTGATGAAGAACGTTGATGTTAATCCTCTTGATGAAAACTTCCAGTTGAAAGATCCGACAAACCAGTCTGAACTATATGTGATGTAGCTTGGCTCAAGCTACTACAGCAGGTCGGGAATAAATCGAAGGTGTTAAGCTGGATGTATGATCATGTCAAGAAGATGTGGATCATTGTTCGACAGGATGGGACTCGGGAGTATTATTCTAAGGAATCTCAGTTCGAGACATGGACAAAAATAGCTCTAACTAATTTATTGCAAGCTCCGTATTCTGATGATGATACAACTGAATGTGGCCTAGAATGGAGATTCTTCAAGAAATTGGAACAGGAGGTGAAAATGGGTTTAAGACGATGAAGACAGCCGAAGCATATTTGCGAGCTGCAAAGGGGGTATGTGATGCATGAACAGGGAGAGGGTTCAAGTCAGTGATGTGGCCACCAAAGGATAAGGAATTGGTTATACCGGTCGCTCCAACTATTCCACGAGGGATTTTGAAGAGCTTTAACTCTGGGTGTATGATCCCAAGGTTGGTAGTGTAGCTATTGTGACAAAGGAAATGGCGTTTAGGGTGAATGATGTGGTTGACTTAGTAAGCTTTCACGATGATGACCTGCAGGTTCTTGCTTCTCATCAGATCCGAACAACAGAGTTATATGAAGTGTGTGCAAAGGATTGGACAGCTGATGTGGCTGGTATTATTGCTGGAAGGCTAGGAGTGGACGCGCAACCGAAAGACTAGAAGGCCAAATGTTGTAAACCCAGGGGGAGATTGCTGGGTTTATATTAACAAAGGTTTACACATTAGAGCTACATTTGGGCTTTAAAGGGGGTTTTGGGCTTCCTAGTGCCTTGTGGGCCTAGGGTTGTAATTGTTGGACTTAGTGAGTAGTATAAATACATGTCTTAGGTCAAGGTTAAGGGGTAAGAGAGTTGGAATTGCAAACTTGTATCAGACACTTTTCTAGTGTATTCAAGTTGTTCTTAATTCAAGAGATTGTTCTTCTTCCTAATCATTATTTCCGCTACTGATTAGGTTTGTGATACCTGTTAGATCCGATCTCGGGACTTACAATCAGTCTTTCCCTGATCTCTATCTTCGTCAACTTGATTTGTTGAGTCATCCAAGTACACAGAAAAATCAATATTATCATTAAAATTAGACTCTATCACCAAGACACCCGATCCACCTAAGTCATCATCACCACTATCACTATCGTCATCAGACTTATCAGAAAATATATTATCAAAATCGTCTAAGTCTTCGGTTTCTTTCTCAGGATCTTCAACAAACTCATCTATCTCAGCTTCGATCTCTCTCTCTCCAACTTTCTCTTATTCAACCATTCTCGATGTTTAGCAGAAAGAGTAGATGTGTCAATATCAACATCCTTAGGCTTTCCCACCAACACAAACTTCTTCAAAACCGAATACACCACCACCTCAGACGTTACTTGCACAGATTCAGCTTCTGGCTCAGTTGAAACAATCACAGGATCCTCACCTACCTTTACCTTACCTTTTCCTTGAACATAAGATAGTTCTTTAACCATACGTTCACGCTCGGCAACCCTTTCTCTTGCTTCTTCTTTCTCAATTTCATCAATTTCAGCAGCTATGTTTATTCTGAGTTTCTTTGTAAGTATCGTCTTGAATAGGCTCATCTTTCTTTGATTCTTGAGACGTTCTTCATCATATTCTGTCATTCTATTTCTCAAACGCTCATTTTCAGATACTATACTCGCTAAGATAGCTTCTAGCTGCTGTTTTTCTACATTCAGCCCATTGAATTACTCCCGAAGCTCAGTAATTCTAACATTGTTTAGCATAACTTGTTTCTCTAATTCTTCAACACGCGAATTGTTAAACATGTCTGCATAGAAATCCTCCCCCTAGTATATCACTAAAATCAAAGTCAAAATCAAACTGGGTTTGAGATTGAGAGGGTTATGGTGCAGCCGGCGGTGTTGGTTGTGGTGGTGGTTGTGGTGTTGGCTGTTGTGGAGTTGGCTGAGGAGCCGGTGATGGTGACGATTGTGGAGACGGCTCAACATTCTCTTCTTAAACTATCTTTTTCTGTACTTTTCTTTTGGATTTGTCTATCGGAGAATCAGAGCTTCTAACTGTTGGCCTTTTAAGACGCCTAGAAGATTTCTTAGGAGTTTGGCAAACAGGAGTATTGCTATCAGAACCCGAAGGCACATATGTTGTATCATCCTCTCCTAACACTTTTCTTTTCTTCTCTTCGACTTTATGTTTAAGCTCAGCCTAACGTTCAACCTCTCGTTCTTTTGCTCTTTCCTTCTCACCAGCAATCCTATCTTCAGTATCAGTACTCGAAGATGATGCTTCTTCAACCTCTCCTTCTCGAACTCCAAATGCTTCTTTTTCGATTTCAGCAGCCATAGTTTCGACATTCTCTTCTTGCTCTGATTCATCAATCAATCTCGAGCTTTCAGACGCTTGCTGTTTCTTCTAAGGGGCATTGGAGGAAGATGTGGATGCTTGTTTTCTTTTCGTCCCCTTACCCCCCTTTTTTATCATCTTTCACAAATCATACGCTTCTTTTAGCAATGAAACCATCTAAAGCTTCAAACTCTTCATCTTCGTCACCACTGTCTTCTTTCCTCCACTTCCCTTCTGATGGTGCCACGTAATCTTTATCAATGATCGCTCCAAAAACTGGCTTTGCATTTGGGAAGACTTAAAGATGCAAATTCATCTTTTTCAACGTTGATACATCCATATGCTCCAGCTTTAACACATCATCTTTTTTCTTCTTCAAGTTCGGATGTAAACTGTCAAGAAGCATCTGAATAAAATGAGGGTATTGCAAGAACTTCTCTCGTTGCGTATTTTGGACCATTTGGGAAAAGATTACTCTTGAGAAGTTGTAAGGCAGGTTCAGAACAAGAGTAGTGATCATGCACATCTGATAATCAACTAAATCATCGAATCCGCCCTTTTGGTGGCTAAGAGCGTGAATAACGCAATGTGCTATGTAACGGAATGGAGCACTGAGGTTAGCCTTTTAGAACGGAACTGCATTAACGAAACCGGCATGACCCATTTGGTAGAAGCACCCTTTCACCATATATTCACGAAAACCAGTAGGGTCGTCTTCATTATCGTTGAAATCTAGAACTGTTCTGATCAGCTCTTCAGTAATCTTAACTTGAATATCTTCGTTGTTTATCCACACTACTGACAAAATTGCATTCTCTTCATCATCAAACTCGGCAACATTCCAGAAATATTCAATGTGAGAACGATATGCTGTGTGTCGATCTGTGAGAGCTTTAGTGATAGGAGGTCTGCTTAGAAAATCCAGAACTTCTCGATATGCAGCAATTTCTGGGATAGTATCATCCAGAAGACAGCAACTATTGTGGAATGGTGACAACAAAGATTTCTTGATCTGCAAGCATAGACATTTCAACCCTTAGAAACATTTTTCAAAATTTTCAACTTTTTAATCACTCCTACGAATCACCATTCGTGCGAGTCATATACTTAGACAAAATTTTAAGTTCGAGTCAAAACCTCACTCGTATGAGTCACTACTGCGTACGAATAACCAATATACTTAACAAACATTCAAGGGTTTTGAACAAACTTCTTCGTACGAGTGATGCCTCATACGAGTCATCAAGATTTAAACATTAAAGGACCTACTCGTACGAACGATCACTCGAACGAGTGAAAATGATAATGAGACATTTGAAAACTTGCTCATACGAGTGAATATTCGTACGAATTGCAAACCGTACCAATAACACCTAGTTAAACCGAATTTAAAACGTGTATATTTAACAAATTTAAGGTTGATTAATAGGTTACCAGGGCCGATTTTAACATTTTTTAGTTCAAGTTTATATTTTACCGGTCCGATTATCCTAAAACTACGTTTTATGTCCATTTGGTCCAATTTTGGCATTATAATAGCTTAAAACGAGCATTAGTACCTTGCCCATTGAAAGAGGTGTGCAAATCAACCTCCCTAATGTCTAGATACTCACAAAAGATCAAGAACATGAAGTGAAGAGAACTGATTCACACAAAGTTTGCTCTCAATCGCACAGAGTTAATAGTCTGTCTTGTGCGAATGAGCCATCCTTTTATACTCATTCAGTATTCACTCGTATGAGTCAGTGTCACTCGTACGAGTCAGTTCTTATGCACTTTATTAACTTTTTGACTTTTTATGAAATTTTTATCTGTTTTTATAACCCATTCAGTTAACCAAGTCCAAGTTAATGACCTTGGTTATCTGATTTTCCAACCAAGTCCAAGTTAATCACCGTGGTTGACCATTTTAGCCAAAAAGGATTTATTTAAAAATGTATAGTTTCAAATTAATGAACTTTGTTGACGTTCAGGAAATCTTCTCTTTTCATGACTAGCTCCCAACTCGTGAACTTCAGCTTTCCTCCAGCAAGCGTCGCTTTGACTTTGACTAACGGTGCTTTCATCATCGGTAGACTAAAATCTAAGATAAATTGCTAAAAGTAAACTGAAAATCTTTTTGGGATTTTTCTGAAAAAAATAACAATAAAAGATGTATACATATACATATTTTTTGTGAGTTTTGTGTTAAGAGGATCATATCAAATATTTAAACAAATCACAAGTACCGTTGATCTTAGTAGTATATTTAAGTTCTTAAAAAGATTTACTTAGATTGCCAATATACTTATCCACTCAAACTTCTACACGTTTCTCAATTGTTTCAAGATATGTTAGGTAATATTTAAGGAACATAAATAATTGTGTTTACCATCTCAGAATATACTCCCGCATCGTGATTCCCAAAATATCATTTCACATGTGAATATATCTAACTGATATCTATAAATGGGGTGAATTGGGAGACCTTGAGAGCTCAGGTTAGTATTTCCATAAAGATAAAAAGATGAAGGCTCGACTTTAAGTGTTGTTCATAAAGGAATCTTTTGAACTGCAGATGTCGTAAATGTTTAAGACATACTCATTTTTTGTGTAGCTTTTGGCGAATAATGTGTAAAGTATTATACAAGTTCTAGGCCATTGCTGACGCAAAATCAGAAGAACTCATATAACACCCCAGATACCGATTAAATATAAAGACCTAGTACCACAGAATCTGGCATTCTCTCAAACAAAATTTCGGAGTACTAAGTCCATATATCCGAGAGATGTTAACCCACAAGTTATTCAGTTTTTCTTTTAAGTTTATATCTTGAAGAACAATTTACTGAACGAGTGAAGCCTATTGGCACATCCTTAGAAAGACCTATTTAATTACTTGTTTAAACATTCAATATCTTTAGCATACTGTGATTGTTAGCTGATGTAATATGATCTCCCTTTCACAAAAACTCTTTTTATCTTTTTAAATGTTTTTGTATTTTCCCAAACTTTCTCCCCCTAAAATCAAAAACATATTTTTGGATTTTTTTTAGAAAAGATATTTGCAGAAAAACATGTCATACCGATGAGAATCACGTTAAATCCTCGTCATCCTCAAAATCAACCTCATGAATATCCCCTGATGCAAGATTTCTTAAACCATTTAATTTTAAAAGAGTTTTAAATCTTGAACGATCAAATGCTTTGGTGTAAAAATCTGCTTTTTGTTCATCGGTGTGGATTTTTTCAATTCTAACCAACTTTTTCTCGTAGCAATCACGTGTTGATACACTTTTGTGTTTGTCGCTTGTTCTTAGTTACGTCTGTAATTGTACGGTCCTTGTTTATTGTGTCTGTATAGTTTGGTCGTGTCGACCAAATCAAGATATCCTCCTATCTTGATTTAGTACGACGTTTAGTTTGTCTGTGTTGTAAAACAGTTGCATGTGTGCATACTATTAGGTCTTGTGTATGGCATGTCTGTTAGCATGTTGTCCGAAGAACCCTTCTTAGTACGAGTGAAAGGTGCTTCGTATGAGCAAGTTGTTTGCTCTAACGAGCCATTTGATGTTCGTACGAGTGATTCTCTAATCGTACGAGTGGCCCCTTTTAACAAAGCACTTTGCTTGTTTGTACGAGCCAGTTCATGTTCGTACGAGCTGTGGGTTGATTCGTATGAGCAACCGTTGCAGAATGTTCGTCGTGACTTATAGTGGTTCGTATGACCAGCAACATTATTTGTACTGTTGCTAAGTGTTGACACTATATAAACACACATGCACTTCTCAATTACATGTGACATTAGAGAGAGACATTGAAGCACAAGAGAGAGCATAGAGAGAATATCCCGAGTCTGTATGAACATTGTTTGTATGTGTTTGTACTAGTTTTCTTCTATTAATCAAGAGAGTGAATTTTGGTTATCTTGTGTTTCTTACTTTTGGTTCGCATACTTACGTGGATTCCGCACTCGTATGTGTGTTACATTAACAAGAAAGTAGGTTATCTTGATCCTCCAAATGGACCTACATCACGAATAATGTGGTGTCGAAGTTCAATATGTTTAGTGGGTGAGTGTTGACAAGAGTTTTTAGTGATATCAATAGCAGCCTGATTATCTACATATATGGGCGTGTCAAGAAATTGCAGTCCGAAGTCTCTCATCTGTTGTTGTATCCAGAGTATCTGGGAACAACAACTGGATGCTGAAACGCATACAGCTTCACATGTAGAGAGAGTGGCCGCGGTCTGTTTCTTGCATTACCACGTCACCAAACGAGTTCCGAAGAACTGGCAACCAGCCATAGTAGATTTGGCATTAAGCTTGCAGCAACCGAAATCAGAATCCGAGTAACCCGCAAGATTGAAGTCGTCGTGATGAGGATACCACAAGCCGGTGCTTGGACATCCTTTCAAACATCACATGATACGTTTGACGACTAACATATTTGAATCTCTTGGATTAGACTGAAAACGGGCGCATAGGCATGTAGGATACATGATATCAGGTCGCGAAGCTGTAAGATACATTAAGGATCTGGTCATGGAGCGATATAATGTTTCATTGACTTTGACTCCATGAACGTCTGAACAAATGTCGTGATTTGGGGCTAATGGAGTAGATGTGGTTTAATTCTTGACATATCAACTTCTCTAACACATCATGAACATACTTCGTCTGATGGATGAAGATACCACCAGGTAGTTGATCAACCTGAAGTCCTAAAAAGAACTTCATCTCCCCCATAGCACTCATTTCGAATTTCTTCTTCATGACTTCTTCAAAGTCTTTGCACAGCTTATCATTTGTCGATCCAAAGATAATATCATCCACATATATTTGCACAATAATCAGATGACCATCTACTTCCTTTGTGAAGAGGGTAGAATCTACAGTTCCTCTGAGAAAGCCGTTGTTAAGAAGATGTCTTGAAAGCGTTTCATACCAAGCTCTCAGGGCTTGTTGAAGACCATATAAAGCTTTGTTCAGAAGGTAGACTTTATCCTTGTGTATAGGATCGACAAACCCTGGGGTTTGTCCGACATACACCTCCTCTTTGACTTTTTCGTAAAGGAAAGCCGATTTAACATCCAATTGGTACACCTTGAAACCTTTCCAAGAAGCAAAGGCCAAGAATATGCGAATAGCTTCGAGACGAGCGACTGGGGCATAGACTTCAGTGTAGTCTATCACGTCTTGCTGGTGAAAGCCCTGGACCACAAGTCGAGCTCTGTTTCTAACCACTATTCCTCTGTCATCTCGTTTGCACTTGAACACCTATCGTGTATTTATCTTTTTTATGATGATCTGGTAGGTCAACAAGCTTCCAGACTCCTAGCTTCTGAAATTGAAGTAACTCTTCTGCATTGCCTCCACCTAGCTTTCTTCTTTTAACATGTCTCTCCAGTTTCCGGGTTCAACCTGTGAACAAAACAACTGTAAGAAAGTCTAGTTTGCAATGGAGCAATACTGGTATAAAAACAGCTTAGATCCTTGTTGATCTGATTGCGAGTTTGCACTCCAGTTTGTAAGCTGCCGATGATATTCTCCGATGGATGGTAAGATAATGTCCTTGGCATTACTTCACTTGAACATCCACTTGAGTTTGCAAATTCGTGATTACTTCATCAAAAAACGGTGCAGAAGATGTAGCTTCATTTCTAACATTTGATTGATCAGCTTGAGTGTTCAGAAAGCTTTCAATATGCTCAGATCCTTCATCCGAACTAGATCCTCCATCATCAAAAGTCGGTTCATGATCGAGTCGGCATTAGGAGGTTGTTGGGCAGATGATTCAGCAGTGTTCAAGATAGGTACAGAGACTGATTCTTGCAAAGTAGTGCTCTGACCTACATCAGAAGTGTTGACAGGAAGTGACGGGGAAATCACCAACGGTCTAGAAACTGGTTCTTGATTTGAGATTTGATGCTGTTGAAAGAGCATAACAAGTTCTTCTTCAGATGGCACTTCTGGTAGATCAAATGAATTCCACAAACCTTCATAGTTGAACAGCCATGGATCCCCAGGTTTCTGCATTGGCGTAGTATATCGTTGATAATCAACATGTCGTGCAAGAATAACCTGGTTCAGACTTGGCAAGAAGACACGCTTTTGCGGAGCAGCATAACTGACGAAAAACCTTCCAAGGATTTGGCTCCAAATTTACCATCTGGGTCCAAAATGGTACACAGTGATCCAAAGGGCTCCAGAAACGCAAGGTTCGGCTTCCGTTGATTAAGTAGCTCAAAACAAGTCTTGTTGTGAGGCTTGACTGTTAACACACGATTGAGGGTGTAACACGCAGATGCGACTGCTTTGCTCCAGAAACTAATTGGCAATTTTGAATCAGCGAGCATGGTCCTGGCAGTCTCGATCAGTGTGCGATTCTTTCGTTCAGCAACTCCATTTTGTTGAGGAGTATAGGGAGCGTTGAATTCGTGAAGAATCCACTTTTCATTTCAGAATTCGAGCATCCTTTTATTCTTGAACTCGGTACCATTGTCACTGCGGATTCTCTTGATCGGCAAAAGATATAGGTTTTCAAGCTTCCTGAAGAGAATCATAAGATTTTCAAATGTTTCATCTTTGCTCTCTAGAAAGAAAACCCATGAGAATCTAGAGAAATCATCTATCACGACTAGGCAATATAGATCTCCAGAAATACTTTTGATGTTTACTGGCCCGAATAGATCCATATGAAGCCTTTCTAGTGGTAGCTTGATAGAATTTAGAAGCTTTCTTGGGTGTAATTTCTTATGTTGTTTCCCCTTCTTACAGCTCAGACAATAGTCAGATAACTGAAAATTCTTCAGATTAACACCCTCCACTAGGTCGTTGTGCACCAAATAATTCATCTTTCTCAAATGTATGTGCCCCATCTTCCTATGCCCGGTCGCTTTAGAAACGAAACACTGAACCCTTTTTTGATGTTGTAGATGCTACACTCATATCAAGGACATAAAGATCATTCTCTCTTGGAGCGTGCATAAGAATCCATTCCTCAGGAATCTTGAATCTCGGCTTTAAAATCAAGCATTCTTTGTCGTTGAAGGGTGTTGTAAACTTTTTGTCACAAATTTGCAAAATACTCAGTAGATTGTTCTCCAGCTCTGCAATGTAGTTCACCTTGTCGAAGGAAACCACTCCGTTTGTAAGAATACCTTCTCCGACGATTCTTCCACCTTGAGTTCCAGCAAAACCAACGTAACCTCCTCGGATAGCTTTGACGTCATGTAACAACGGAAGCATCCCAGTCAAGTGTCGTGAAGGTCCAGTATCCATAATTCATTTTGACATGATCGATCTCGGGAGCCCCTGCACACATGAGGAAGAAACTATTTAAACAGAGAAACCCAATCCTGTTTGGTCTTGGGTGGGTTTGGAATATCAAACTTTGGACCAACTTTAGTCTTTACATTTTGTTTGGGCTGGAACAAAAGGTTTCAGATCTACTTTAGATGGTTTGACTTTTGCAACCCATGTTTGTGTTTTCAAATGTGCCTTTTTAGCATAAAACTTTGATTTCTTTTGACGATTCTTGGTGGAAGTTTCACCGATTTCAAATTTAGAATTTCGTTGAATCGTTGATTTTATATTTTTGTTGGGTTCATTGTTTCTTTTCAAAATTTGTTTTGGTACAACCATGTTACACTTATAGCACGTCCTGCTGTCTTTTCGAACAGAGGAATCCAAAACGTGTTTTCTACTCTCTTTTTCTTTCTTGAACTCATCATTGGATTGTGTACCAATGATCTGTTTTTCTTTTTCTGTAGTTGTTCCATAAACCAAAATTGATTTTCTTTGTAAAATTCAACTTTTGAAAGTTTGTTGTTTGTTCTTTTCTTTTGAAAACCCAACACAGCCCTCCTGTTTTCAGGATAATCTCTGTTTCTTTGATGGTAGGGTTTGTTAATACATTTTGATTTAGAATAAAAAGTTGCATCGTGTTTTTCTAAATCAGAATGCTCACCGCAACAAACTTGAACAACTTTCAACACGATCCAGATTGACATTCTGGATTGGGAAATCTTCATCAGAATATAGTTTATCAGATCCATGCGATGACGTTTGGATTAGTGTTTAAACTATTTTCTGATAATTCAACATCTGATTCAGATTTTCAGACTCACTCTTCAAAATATTTTAAACCACGGTTTTAACCACATCAGACTCGCATTCATTTTCTGGTTTGGTGTAAGTTATAATGTTCGCAAGCAGCTCATTTGTCTTTCCAATTTTCAATTTTAAGTTGAGCGCCTTCTCCACCCCTGATGGTTTCTTAGTAGCATAGCTATTCCACATGGGCGGTGGAACACGTTCTGTTTCTATTTTTATTTTCTCAAGTTCACTTTTTAGCTCATTGATTGTACTTAAATGAATGTTAACGGCCATTTGTTTGTCCATTACAGTTGCTTTAAGCATTGAAAGTGTTCCGTCATTTTCTCTGATCACCTTTTCATATTGCTTAACAGGTTCGCTTAATTTGCCATAAGCTTCTTTAGTTGATTTATAGTCCATGACAAATTATCTGTTAGACATTTTAGCTCACTATATTGTGTTTCTTTTACAACAAATTCACTGGCTCGTTGCATTTTAAACATGGTTTTTCTATCACAGACTCACTTTCTAACACGTTTACCTCATTCACATTTGCCATACAAGCTTTGTTGGTCTTGTCAGTCTGTTTTTCTAACGTCTCATCAACTCTCTTTTCTTCAACTTCCGGCTTCTTCTTTTCTTCACAAGACGATCGATGGCTCGGCTCAAAAAAACCTGCAAAAGTTTTAAGAATATCATTAGGCATGAGATGTTTAAAAGCACTATTTAACAGTTCCTCTTCTTCTAACAATGTGTGATAATATTCTTCAGGAGATTCATCAAAAGATACCTCTGTATATTCTTCAGGTTCTTCGATAATTTTTGCGACCAAAGCCAAACTTTCGTTCTTTGTAATATAATTGTTCCAGTTAAAGCCTTCATCCTCCTGAGTAACGACAAGAGCTGTGTATTTAGAGTTCGATGGTCCATCTTCAATTTGTACCATTCTTGTTTTGGGTTGAGGACGATGATAAATGGCTATCTTGTACTAGTCGTCAATGAATGGGTTTTGATTACCCTGGACTTCTCTATTTGGACATTCGCGTTTAAAATGTCCCTTCTCCCGACACTTGAAACATGTAACTTTGGACTTGTCGAAGCCAAGTTTCCCATCTAATCCTCCCAAATTCTCTTTACCGGTGATCTCCATGAAACGTTGTGCTCGCCTGACGATAGAAGCCATACACCATTTAATATCGATCAACTCCATCTCGATCAGATCAATCTGATCATAATCCTCTCTTGTCATCTCTGAATTTCCAATCTTCCCTGCTACCAAATTGTTGTATGATTCGAGAACCGAAGCTAATAATGACATATGTTGCTTTACGGTCTTCTCATCAAAGTTTTGAGCATTTTGGAAATCAACAGCAATGTTGCATTGTAGAACCCGTTGAGTAGGATGAGATTGATTGGACTGGTTGATCTGGGGATGACTTGAACTATGTGATGATTGTGGGCTTGGAGGCGTGTTTGGGTTGATAGAAGCAAACGATTGAAGACCATTGTGTTGACTTGACGGTGGACTTGGTGTGTTGAAAGCGCTGAAGGCATTTTAGATTTTTGGAGACTGTATATGTGAAGTAGAACTACTCTTCTAAAAAAGGTTTACGTCTTGTTACATTTGGGCGCCTTTGTTTTTCACCATTTACTGCATCTCGAGTTCGTGCCCTTCCAATCTCTCAATGAATCTTGGTAATGAGAAATTACCATATTCTGTGCCATTCTTCAAAATAGTCAAATAGGTAGACCATTCTCCTTGTGGTAGGGAATCCGCCAGTTTATCGACTAATTCTTCATTTGTCTTTACGATTCCCATGCGCTTCATTTGCACAACCAAGTGACAGTATCTTTCAGTCAGTTGTTTCACTGTCTCTCCCTTGATCAAAGTAAAGATATCAAATTCTTTACTTAACAACACTCTCTTCCCTTTTTGCAACTGTGCGCTTCCTTGGAATTTCAACCGTAGAGCATTCTATAACGATTGTGCATCATCATGTTGTAGAAGAGACAAGATGTCTTCTTTGATGGCTTGTTGTAAGATGTTCATCATCTTTTTCTCATTTATGAACTTCTCTCTTTTGAAATCCGAGAGTTGAGCTAACGTTTTTTCTAGACCATTTCTCCAGTTGGGGCTTGATATTTTACTTCGATGGCAAACCAGAAGGTAAAATGATTTGCTTGAATCTAATTCATAAAACGTTCACTCCAACTGTCAAATTCTTCAAGGTTCATCAACTTTGGTGGCTTTGTCATCGTGCCCATCTCATTCTCGAGGTTCACATTCTGAGCTGCAGTAGTTGTGACCGTTGAAGTAGCAAATGCATTGTAAAACTCCTCTTCCATTTTTCTGCAAAAGTTTTAGAAACACACTTTTGAAAAACCGATTAGAATGACAAGAATATGACAAAATGTTCTTTGTACGGATGGCAGAATTGCTCATGCGACTGAGATGGTCGTGAAAGTGATATACGTGTGCGAGTCAGAGATTCATATGAATGAGATGTTCGTGCGAGTGAAAGGTTACTCGTGCGAATGACTTGTTCGTGCAAGCTACTTTCTCGTGCGAATGAACAATTTCTGCGAATTACAGCTCGTATGAATGACAACTTTTTAACTTTTAAATTTTAAGAAACTTTGTTTACTCGTTCGTATGAATGACTTAATTTGTACAGATAGTCATTCGTACGAGTTGTCTCTCTACTCGTACGAAACAACTCAGGTCACCAAACGGATGATTTTTACAAATTTCGACATGAATTACGTTGTTTTAGATCTGAAGTTTTCAGGGATTGATTAGAATTGATTTTAACGTGATATACTAAAAACCTAGTCAATTTTGTCCATGAATTCGTCCAAATCTAAGATCTGTATGAGAAAGTGTAGATGTAGAAAACTCCAATGGTTGAATCTTGATCTGAAACTGTTTATAAAGAAACTTGATGTTTATCCTCTGATCAGGCCACAAGGCTCTGATACCACTTGTGACAGGGGATCGGCTCTCCTCTGATGAGCACCGGACCGATCTGACTCAACTAACAGAGGCGGAATTCATTGTTAGCGAGTTTGACAAACAAACAAGTAAGATGTACTGCTTAAACGCCTTGAATTGTATTGATAAACGTGAACAGTTACAGAACAAGTAAACAGTTTGACAGGGCTTCGTCGTACATCAACCAACAGATCTATAACACAACACTCAGGCTCCTCTATTTATAGGTTAACATGAGTCGCACAGGAGGAGAGCGTGTGTGAGTGACTCGTGCAAGTGATGCCTCGTACGAGTGAGAGAGAGTCACTCGTACGAGCCATAATGCTAACTCGTACGAGCCAAGCTACAAACATATAAGTCATATATATACAAACACTATTCGACGTTCTAAGCCCTATATACATAAACAACATATCCTAGACGTAGACAATAGACATTATGCACCAACAACATTTTCTCCTTACCATGTACCCGTAACACAAAATCAATAACACGGACTATTATGATAAGGTTGTGTGTGTTGAGATTCCTAACAACCTAAGACATCCCAAGCTGCATGAGATTGTTGTGAAGCACATGATTCACGGCCCTTGCGGCGGTTTACGATTAAGCAGTCCTTGTATGCAGGGTGATCCTAAAATTTGTTGTTTTCACTATCCCAGACAATTTAATGAAGAGGCAACACAAGGAGAAGATGCATATCCGTTGTATCGAAGGAGAGACACCGGAAGAGAAGTGGACGTACGAGGAAAAACACTTTATAATAGATGGGTGGTCCCATGTAACCCAAGGCTTTTGATGATGTTTAACTGCCACATCAATGTTGAAGTTTGCTCAGGTATAAAATCTGTGAAATATCTTTTCAAATATGTTTATAAAGGACATGACAAACAGGTTATTCAAGTTGATCAAAGTGAGCAAGGGGTTGTTATTAATGAGATGAAGAGATTTCAGGATGCACGAGGCTATGTGGCGCATTTTTTCCTTCTCTCTTTTTCAAATCTTTCCTTTGTTCTAGCCTTACAACTTCATCTACCAAATAATTAGATGGTTAGATTAGAGATGATGAGATAATGTCTAATATTGTTGATAGGGAAAGGGATAAGAGAACCATGCTAACAACATTTTTTGAGAAAAATAGAATCGGTGAAACAGCAAGGGTATATTTGTATAAAGATTTTCCAAAATACTTCACGTGGAATGGAAGCACATGCCATTGAAATGTTCGTTTGGGTAAAAAAACAGAGAGGTCGTATCATTTCCGCTAATCCAGCCGAAGGAGAAAGGTACTACTTACGCCTACTTTTGTCAAATGTCAAAGGGCTTCTTTTGAACATCTTTGCACGGTTAATGGTCAAAGGTGAGAGGCATTTCGAAAAGCTGCTCTTAAGTTAGGCTTAATAGATGACGATGAATAATCATCACAATGTCTCGAAAAAGCCTCTATATTCCAGTTTCCCAATGCTCTTAGAAGGTTATTTGCAACCGTAATGATTTTTTGCCAACCTGGAGATATTCCAAAGTTATGGAATGACCATTTTGATTCACTTTCTGAAGATCATCGGTTATACTGTTAAAGTATTGAACGAGTTCAAAATATGGTTCTTACCGAAATTAGTGTCTTTCTACAATCCATGGGTAAAAATATCAATGAATTTGACCTTCATAAGATAACAGATGATGCTAACTTACAGGATGTAGGTTACCGTGAGTTACAAGAGGAGTATGGGATTGTTTTGGAACATGAACACTTGAGTGGCAAAGATAAACTTAATCTGGACCAAAAAAACGTGTTTGATGAGATCATGATGCATGTTGATAATGATCTTGTCACACCCCGACCCGCAGCGAAAAAGGTGACCGGGGCATGATTGGGTTATCATCAAAGCTCATGACATTTATTATAACGTTTCATATTTATTAATACAATTTAATGGGAAATTACAATCAATATTACATCATGACCTAACATCAATCTAAGCTTCTTTGTTTTCTTCTAAGGCATTTCCTATGTTTTCCTTGCTTCATCCTGTTCACCTGAATCATGTGTAAAAAGGGTTTTTGGATCAACAAAAAGTTGGCGAGTGAATCCTATGGAAAACATTTGAACAAGTTTATTTAATTGATTATAAAATGAGTGCACAACCACACATGAGTAAAAAAATAGATGTAAACTTATTCAACAATTATTAGATATTAAATAAAGCACACATGAACAAAAATGGAACGTTTAGAGGCACGCGTTGCTCAACTCGTCTCTCACGAGGAACTGATGGGCCTAATGAATGAATTGCATAAACTTGACAATATGAAATACATACTACAAACAATATAAACTCAATAATACACACATGAACAATAATGGATTTGTTTTGAGGCACGCGTTGCTCAACTCGTCTCCCACGAGGAACTAATGGGCTTAATGAATGACTTTCATATAAGTTGACAAAATGAAATACATAACCACAACAATATAAACAATCTAAGTTTAGATCACAATATGGTATGGCACAAGTTTAAATAAACGAGTTAATTATTTTGTGACACGTGACACACCCCAAAACGTGTAATTAAAAAGGGGAGTTGTAAGATTCACTCACATTGGGTGCGTTCGGTTGATGATGTTGAATACGCACGAAGTTGGATTTAACCACGAGTGAAACTAACCTAGATAATAACATAATGGTTTGGTAAATAATGGGATTTTATTAATCCGTTTTAGTAGGATGATTGGATATATTTTTGTGAGTTTAAGGCTATTTACTAACCTTAAAAATGTTATTTTTAAGTATTGTTAATTGATTTTTAAATAAAATAAATAAATAAAAATAACAAAAAAAATTGATTTTTTGCTACAGTTGACCGTTGACCGTTGACTTTGACCGGTTCGCTTGTATAATTGTGTGCGCTGGGTGAGGCTCGAACCCGAGACCTCCCGTACGCGTGCACGCAGCTCTACCAACTGAGCTACGTGTCTAACCCGAAATATATCTGTTTTTAATTATATTTATATACTAATTAGATTAAACCGAAAATCATTTATTTTTAAAAACGATTTAATGCAAGGATTCGATGCGATCCACAGGTCTCGAACCCGGGACCTGTGGGTTGAGTTAACACACAGTCCACCGCTGGACTGTGTGTTTAACTTGTTATATAATCTAATTTATATTATACTTATATACAAACTAAACATTTTCATTTATGCCTTATTTAAAAAGTTGGATAAATGTCTGGATCAGTGCAGTAGACCGGACTCGAACTCGTGACCTGTGATTAAACATTCACACAGTCCACCACTGGACTGTGTGTCTAACTTGGTTATTATTCTGGTTTTTATTAAACTTAACATATATATGAAATGAATCCGGTTCAGTAAAAAAAAAAGAACATTTTTATTAAAGCGAGGAAGCGTGGGACGTGATTCGAACTCGAGACGTTTACGTGTTTATTGTGCACACAGTCCACCACTGGACTGTGTGTCTAACCCGAGTTATAACTTGATTTAAATTAAACTTATAGACAACGGACACTTCGTCTTCTTCGTTAGATTTTAACCAGAATCGGAAGTCCGACTGGTTCTATGTTTTAATCGTGTTCTTTAGTGTTTTGAGGTTAATTAAAGATGAGATATGTAAAAAGAATGAAAGATTTAAGCGTAAGGTATACCGACTGGACTCCTCTGTTTCTCCGGCAGAACTCCGGCGACAGCAACAGATTCCGGCGTCGTGTGTCTTGCAGCAGCGAGTCTTCAGAAAGCTTGAAAAGGATGTGGGTGACTTCGGTATAAGCTCAGGGGGTTCAGTAAGGCTCAGAAGTGAAGGGTTCGGTTTTCCGGCGATGTGCAGAAGTTTTTCGGCGAATGGAATTACGTCGGGTAAAGGTGCGGTTTTGAGCGAAAAAGCTTGCAGAGGTTTGAGGGGGTATTTATAAGGCAGGTCATCGATGAATTTGGTCCGATTTCCGACTTGATTCGTCGGTTAGAAATTCTCCGGCGGTTATAGCTTGTGTCGCGGACTCAGGCGTCGGTTATAACCGATAATGAGTTTAAAGTTTACGTTAAGAATAAAAGAAACCGTCCAATCTCGCGAGATCGCCGGGATTTCCGACGACTGCATTTGGGCGCGCCGATTTTTGAATTCGAGGTTCATGTTATGAATTAATTGTTTCCATTTATGAACAAGAAACATAAGCGGCGCAGTGGTTGAGTGTGTGTGTGTTAAGTCTGTTGTTGACCGGCTGACTGACCCGGGTTCGAAACCCGGCAGTGCCAAATCATTTATATTTTCTAATTTTTAACAGTTTTTCAAAAACAAATTATTTATTCCAATATAATAATTGATTATGTATCGTTTAAAATTATTTTGGGCATTAAATTCGCAACGAAATTTTTAACTGATTGTTCGGTTAATAAACGGAGCGGGTTTGGTAAATCCGTTTTTGACGGATGTTACAGATCTTCCATGCGTCTTCTTTATTGATGGTCCGGGTGGAACTGGAAAAATATTTTTGTACAATACCTTGCTTGCTGAAATTTGGTCACGTTGTCTTATTGCTCTCGCAACAGCCTCATCAAGTGTCGCGGCTAATAATATGCCAGGAGTAGAATGGCTCACTCGAGATTCAAGATTCCTATTAATCTTGAAAATTATTCAATGTGCGGTATCAAAAAACAGAGTGGGGCCGCTAAACTAATCCGGTCTGCCAAAATAATCATATGGGATGAAGCATCGATGGCTAAGCGACAGGCGATAGAGGCAGTTGATCGTACACTGCAGGACATTATAGGTGTTAGTCTCCCATTTGGTGGGAAGATAATGGTTATGGGAGGTGACTTTAGACAGGTGTTGCCAGTTATTAAATGCGGCACTCGAGCACAGATCGTAGACTCCAGCCTACGAATGTCACCTCGTTGGTCTTTGACTAAACAAATGCGATTGACCATAAATATGAGAGCGTTGAAAGATCCATGGTTTTCTGAATTTCTTTTTAAGAGTCAGTGATGGAACTGAAGAACCAATCAAAGGAAACTATGTCTGCATACCTGATGACATGACAATTCAGTGCCACAATAGAGAAAACTCTATAAAAGAATTCATCAATGCTATATTTCCATCAATTGAAGATAGTGTATACTCTTCAGATTATATAATCTCTAGAGCGATATTGTCCACTAAAAATGAGAGTGTTGATGAGATTAATAATCAAATGATCGACATTTTTCAAGAGGAGGAAAAAGTGTATTATAGTTTTGACAAAGCTGAAGACGATCAGCATGACTTCTATCAGATCGAGTTCTTAAACTCGCTAAATGTTAGTGGTTTGCCGCCTCATAAGCTTCGTTTAAAAATTTGATGCTCAATAATATTGTTACGAAATATCGATCCATCACATGGCCTGTGTAATGGTACGCAGTTGATTTGTAAAGGCTTCATGCGAAATGTTATTGATGCAGAAATTGCAGTCAGTCAGCATGTCGGTAAATGAGTATTTTTGCCAAGAATCCCTCTAACCCTATCTGAAGATGACATGTTCCCATTCAAGCTGAAAAGAAAACAGTTTCCAATTCGACTAAGTTTTTCCATGACGATTAATAAAGCTCAAGGTCAAACAATTCCGCAAGTTGGTGTTTATTTACCGGATTCTGTATTTTCACATGGACAACTGTAGTGGCGTTATCAAGAGGGATTTCAAGACAAAATACGAAGGTGTTGGTACATCTCGCAAAAGATTTTAAACAACCCGGAGTTTACACATCAAATGTTATCTACTGGAAGTGTTGCGTGATTGATGAACCACATTCATATCAAAACGAAGGTAAGTTAGTAGATTTTGTGCCTTAATTGCTTCAAAAAATTAATTTTATAATTACTTTTTGAAACACCTATAAATGTCTATCATTGTTTTTTTATGTGTCGAAATCTGGTACAGTAGAGGAGAAGATACAAGAAATTCATGAGCGAACGGATGTATTGGTAAAACAGGAAGAGTTACAAGAGACTCCCCATGTTTTTTTTTTGGTGTTTTGTCCAGCTACTTGCTTGTATTGTACTCTTCTTGTTTTTAATTGCATCTACTTCCTTGT